>CM060407.1:74947387-76197387 GCA_030545235.1 Helianthus tuberosus
ATTTCCTTGTTTCTTGATGTAAACCATAATAAAGGATGCACTTTCAAAATCCTGATTTGAGAGAAGTCTATTTAGGGGAAATACTATGATAATTACCTCTCCGGTAAAACTGGGCATGGTGCGGTAGACTCTCTAGCTTGTCCGGGTGAGATGGGGTTACCTCTCCGGCAAGACCGGGTGAGATGGGGTATATGTTATGATAATGGAATTCCCTAAATAATGCTATGACCTGATGTCTGAATTTATTAAATACATTGACCTTATAAATGGTATGTATACTAACAGTATGTGAAATATATGATTATATAGACGTGTATGTCTATGAGGAAATCCAAAGACTATATTGATTGACAATTAGGAATAAATCACGAACAAGTATGTCAATGATAATTTTAGATTTATTTAGTAGGAATCTCCCGTATACGTCTATAATTCCGACATCAAACATTATTTCGTTTGATCATCCGTCTCGTAGTTCGTGCGACAAGATGAACGACAAGAACTCTTTAAGTTGAGACGCCATCGAAAGTATAAGAATTCCCCTTGCGATTATTAACGCATTAGGAAACCTATAACTAAAAGTGTGCTAAGACACAAAACGTATAAAACTTACGCTAATAGTAAGTTTACCTTCATTAAAGAAACTCTTGAGAAGATAAGAATCTTAAAACATAGAGAATAGTTCTGGTCAAAGTAAAGTGAAATTTAAAACAAGGACCAGAATATACCTAGAAACTAAACTAATTAAAAATATTCATCCATATTTCAGGAAATCTTGAGGACGAGATTTAAAACAAGGTGGGGAGGATGTAACATTCCCAAAATTTTTATTTATATAAATTGTATAAAAAAATTATTTTGTTATTAAAAGGATGCATAATGGGTAAGTTGACCAATAAAAATATAATGTGTTTTGGCAAACGTAGAAACCGTTTAATAATTAAATTATAAAAATACATTATATTTGAACCTACTTTGTTTTTAATGAAACTTGGTTCAAAATGTAGATAAAATTTCTCTCATTCTAATGGCATATTTATTATTTTATAAAACGTCATATTTTAGAAGTTATAAGCGCCAAAAGAGTGAAGCAGTTAAATTAATTATAATAATAATATAATAATATAAAGTTAACTAATGAAAAGTTATGTATGATTTGAATAAAACAATTAAAATAATTATATCTAATAAATTAATTATTATTTACGTATAGTGTACATTATATAATAAAATATTAATAATATTAATATATAAATCAATTTAATGTATACATGGCTATCATAAAAGAAGAATCTTGAGTAAAACTTAAATTAATTCATGTGTACGTGTCCTTAGTTTGGCTTGCACTCCAAACTACAATTCAGCTATAAAAAGAGTCACTAGTAAGCTTCAAAGTTGTTCAGTATCTTTCCTTCACATCTCTCGCTGTATATCCATCCATATTCTTTTAGTATATCACCAATTATGTCCTACAAAACCCTACCCCGTTTTAAGTATGGTAGCTCCTAACTACTGATACCCTGTCCAATTGACGTAGGACCCCGTAACGTATATCAAGGCTCTGCCTAAATTCGTTGGGGTTCTGTCTAATGACGTAGGGATAAAGTAGAATTGGGTTACTATACTTAATGTGAGTGCACTAAATATTTTATCAAATAGTCCAGGAGCTATACCCAAAATATTGCCAACACTCCCAAAATATTTCTGACACCCCTAATATATTTAGAATACCCCTATATGTTTCTAAATGCACCCCGTATGTGAAAACCGAGCCCGAAATACAATATGGCATTAAAAATAAATGAAAAACAAGAAATAGTAAGATGAGGCGGGCCGCGTAGAACCCCACCCCAACCTTACGCGGGCGGTATGAAGGTGTAGATCTGACTTCGTTTAATTCCTTAAGTTAAGGCGGGCCGCGTAAGCTACCCTTAACACTTACGCAGGCCGCGAGAGACTAAAAAGGTGGCGCATCCCCGGGCTGCCACCTGGCCCAACACCCGTCAAGCCTACACATCGACTCAGCATAGCTATACGTTGACTGGAGGTTAACCCGGGCCGCGTAAGCCCTGCATTCATGTTACGCGGGCCGCGAGAGAGTCCAGTATCAGCACTATATAAAGGAGCCATCGGGTTCAACTAGAATTCGCTCACAATTCGTTTCTCAATCACAATTTCTGAATAGAAGGCATAATACTTGGGTATTATACCCCTTAATTAGCGAAGCTCTGCCTCGTTGTAAGTATCATAACCCCTGGATACGTATTAGATACGCTGCCCAATTGATCTAGGATTCCGTAACGACTGTCGTGGTTCTGCCCGACGTAGTCGTTGGAATGCCGTCTCGGGAAGGGTATTACTAATGTTAAAATGGGTTATTATACTAACACGTGTACATAAATTATTTAACTAGATTATGACAAGGAAGTCACAAAGGAAAGCCCTATAATTGCAATGTGAGTAATCTCCTTTTTATTAACAGTTTTTTCAAAACCTTAAATGTTTTACAATGTGATTAAGCAGTGATTGAGTCTTTGTAGTTCCTCAATTACTGCCGGTATGTTGGGTTTTGTATACAAAATTTGTACTACCTGCGAGTAGTAAGTCGAGTATGACAATACGTTACCATTGGACAATGAGTTAGCCAATGGGTAATATGACCCACAAGTCAGGTTTGATAGTACCAAATGGAGTAATTGTGTAGACATAAACATTGTAATCGTCCTCGATACTGCTTTAATCGATAAAATGTTTCTTGATTAAACTGGGATTCACTCACCAGTATTTCCTGCTGATAAAATGTTTTAAACACGTGTTTCAGGTAACTTAGTATGAAGCCAATAAAAGCCAGCTGGAGAGCACTGAAGGCTTGGAAAAGTGGCAATAAAGTTACCTAAAATAAAATAGATGTTTTTAATAAATAAAATAGGATTTATTCCTATGGAAACATGTGTACTACGAATTTGGGTTTTTCGCATATATAATTGCATTTATAAAATATGGTGGTTTACTCTGATCAAATATTTCCTAACTACGGTCCTGATGAAATTTTTCCGCTGCCAAATTAATAAACAATGATACCACCGAAACTGGCTCGCGGCTGTCCGTTCCCGGGAACTAGGGATCGGGGGTTGTGACAGAAGGTGGTATCAGAGCCTAGCCACTGGTTCAAGCCAAATAAGTGTTCTGCTAACACTTAAGTTTAATATTATGTGTTAGGAAATAACTTATGTGATTATATGTTTTATATTATTTGACTATTTGTTAGTCTACAGTATGGGTAAGCAAAGAATTTCGAACATCTATCGTCAACTAGATAGTTCACCAAAAGATAAGGGAACCTCATTTCAACCAAATCCCTCAGGATACTCAGCAGATATTGACGAAGGAATATTTATTCGTAAGGCACAGTCTGAGAAACCATTTACCATTAAGAAAAGAAATTGGATTATTAGCAAAAGTCGAAAGAAAATAAAGAAGTCACAACAAAAGGGAGCGATAATCAATCAGGAAATAAATGCACAAACTCAGGAAACAGACAATAACCTACTAGGGAAAGATGAATTAGATGGACAATGGATAAATCTCCATATGTTAGCCACTACAGCATTAAATGCTAACTTATATTAAATAGTTGAACGGCCAAACCAGTACCAGTACCCATGCCACCTATGAGCTAGAAACTTTAAAGGAACTTCGCCCCTTTTAATAACAACTTAGTAGAGACAGGAGATATAATAAATTTTACATAAAGGCATGTTGAGTATAATACTCCTATAACATAGATAGACTAAAATAAGTTACGGATGCATAATCCCTAATTTATTTTGAATTCCAGTTGTAGTTTGTAATAAATACATATATATATATATATATATATATATATATATATATATATGAGTCGCAATGTTTGCCGTTTTTAATCAATCTATTTTATGATTGTACCCAAATATTTGTACTAGAAATTTGTCTGTGATAATTAATATCACCTACTCAAATAATATTATAATATACATCCAACTAAGTTAGTTGTTAACAAAGCAATCATGTTCATGACTTTCTTTTGGAACCAATCATTTACTTTGGTTTAAAATACATATTGAAATATATGGTATAGAGCTTCGTGATTTTAATAATATTATTTCAAAATAATTTATATTCCAATAAATAAAACCAAAGCTATTAAATTAGCCAAAAGGATTTTAAGAAATAATAAAAATTTTAAAAGATTACTTTAGTGGATCTAGCCAAAACAAGTTTTGAAACCCAGGTGTATCAATTTTTTTCATTTCTGGTTTATAACTAGTTGACCATAAGACTTCATACTTTCATAGTTTTATGAAATAATTGATGTTGGGATTACTTGTAAAAGTTTCTACTAAAATACTTAGTAATAAAATAGATGGTTAAATGAATAGGATGGGTATTCATGATTTAATAAAATCATTTAAAGTTTTTAAGAGATTTGGGTTAGTTGGACTATGTAAAAAGGCCTAACTAAATGTTGAAAACATTTCTACAAATCTTTAAGGTATGTCCAAGATAGGTCTTATGCCCGAAAATAATTAATATAAGATTATAAAATTAACCAGCCATATTAGTTATAGGATTGTGTATCCTAAATTATAAAGAAAAATATTCGAGTCAGCTGGCTGATGTATAATAGTTAAATAATACAATATTAGTAAATGAGTGGAGTTGATAAATTGGATGTTAAACTTACCCTAAGTAGTTGCGAAGTTTTTTATTTTGGTTTATATATTAGCACATGGTTTGTTGGTTTGCCTAAAACCATAAATTAATTATTTTATTAAGATGTTCTTTCTCAGAATAATTTATTAGTTTAAACTTAAATATATTTTGTAGTATATCTTTGGAGTATCTTTAACGAGATACTTGAGGGAAATATTTCAAACAGGTGTTAAAGTTTGAAAATATATATATATATATATATATATATAGAAATCCACTAGTACATATGGGTATCTGTCCTACACGGTTTTCGGATGGAAAATAATATGATATCTAAAGTCTAATATAAAATTTTCAAATATTCGACTTGTACAGTAAGTCAAATACATTTTTTTTTACTTATATATTACACTTATAATCTTATAACTCATAATATTTGAGTTCATCTGTATCTTTTATATTATTAATGATAAAACATTTTACAATGATATATGAATAGTATATTTTACTATAATATAGTACAGTAAGTAAAAGATATATTTTTATCTAAAATTTTTAATAAATTATCATGGTGTAATAAATTCTAATAAGTGTAGTATATTATATAGAATAGTATATGCACTTATGTTATAAGTCCGTCGCGGGTATATTAAAATGTAACAAGGCTATTAGATGTTTTTACTAGAATATGTATACAAATCCTATATTCTCATAAGTATAAGTATATTATACTATACGAAAATAATATACTGTATATTTTGATCCTTGCACATATTATAATGCCTCTCAATCTTAATTGTATATTATAATTGATTCTTATAAAGGAAAATGTAGGAATGTGATAATTGGAATAGATATATAGATGGTTACTTGAGGAGAAATTATTAAGGTAACATAAATAGTGAGTCCAGTATTGTTTAACTCATTAGTTCAAAATGAAACTGTTCTTATGAGTCCAGAAAATTTATATTTTGAGTAATTTATTTCCCTAAACTTTTAATTCCAAAATATTATATTTGACAGAAGTTTATTTCAATATACTTCTTTTATAAAAGGATAAAATAAAGTCATGAAAATAAGCTTGATGATGGGTACCATCGGATGTATAGTATTATTTTTATAAAATAATTTAGTATTATATATATGTGTGTAAATATTACGTAAGTTTAATATTAACTAGAAATTTGAAAATTCTATACACATATATGCATATATCCAATAGAATTTCTTGATGGTATACCCAATATAATATCTTCTGTGAGATAAACATAAGAGAAAATGTCATTGGTAATTCATATGAAAAATATGAAGTTATTATAAGAATAAACCATGAAACCTACTATGTTTTCAAAAGCCATTTGTCTCAATGAAATATTCCTTGTAACGGAATCTAAGATTTTATATGCATAAATAAGAGTTAGCTATAAGCATACTCTTCACATTTAACCAAACCATAGTGTCAATGGAGACAATGATATATTTGAAACTCCATTCTCCAACCAAAAGAAAACCACAACCATAATAATATCTATGCATAAATGAAAGAGTTGGAATATTGATATTCACTGGTAACAACCAGGACAGTATTTAGACTTGAACCTAAGAAGAATGTCTTAGTATAAAGCTTTGAGATAAGCCAATTACTTGCATAGATAAAGTGTGATGATTATTGGTATCCTATGAGGATAATGACTAGAACAGTGCCTGTATGATAAATAAGCGATAACAACTGGCCACTGTTATTTCTTGTTTATTAATACTACTCGGTTCTAGAATATGATCCATCATGAGAATACTGATTTCCTTGTTTCTTGATGCAAACCATAATAAAGGATGCACTTTCAAAATCCTGATTTGAGAGAAGTCTATTTAGGGGAAATACTATGATAATTACCTCTCTGGTAAAACTGGGCATGGTGCGGTAGACTCTCTAGCTTGTCCGGGTGAGATGGGGTTACCTCTCCGGCAAGACCGGGTGAGATGGGGTATATGTTATGATAATGGAATTCCCTAAATAATGCTATGACCTGATGTCTGAATTTATTAAATACATTGACCTTATAAATGGTATGTATACTAACAGTATGTGAAATATATGATTATATAGACGTGTATGTCTATGAGGAAATCCAAAGACTATATTGATTGACAATTAGGAATAAATCACGAACAAGTATGTCAATGATAATTTTAGATTTATTTAGTAGGAATCTCCCGTATACGTCTATAATTCCGACATCAAACATTATTTCGTTTGATCATCCGTCTCGTAGTTCGTGCGACAAGATGAACGACAAGAACTCTTTAAGTTGAGACGCCAACGAAAGTATAAGAATTCCCCTTGCGATTATTAACGCATTAGGAAACCTATAACTAAAAGTGTGCTAAGACACAAAACGTATAAAACTTACGCTAATAGTAAGTTTACCTTCATTAAAGAAACTCTTGAGAAGATAAGAATATTAAAACATAGAGAATAGTTCTTGTCAAAGTAAAGTGAAATTTAAAACAAGGACCAGAATATACCTAGAAACTAAACTAATTAAAAATATTCATCCATATTTCAGGAAATCTTGAGGACGAGATTTAAAACAAGGTGGGGAGGATGTAACATTCCCAAAATTTTTATTTATATAAATTGTATAAAAAAATTATTTTGTTATTAAAAGGATGCATAATGGGTAAGTTGACCAATAAAAATATAATGTGTTTTGGCAAACGTAGAAACCGTTTAATAATTAAATTATAAAAATACATTATATTTGAACCTACTTTGTTTTTAATGAAACTTGGTTCAAAATGTAGATAAAATTTCTCTCGTTCTAATGGCATATTTATTATTTTATAAAACGTCATATTTTAGAAGTTATAAGCGCCAAAAGAGTGAAGCAGTTAAATTAATTATAATAATAATATAATAATATAAAGTTAACTAATGAAAAGTTATGTATGATTTGAATAAAACAATTAAAATAATTATATCTAATAAATTAATTATTATTTACGTATAGTGTACATTATATAATAAAATATTAATAATATTAATATATATATCAATTTAATGTATACATGGCTATCATAAAAGAAGAATCTTGAGTAAAACTTAAATTAATTCATGTGTACGTGTCCTTAGTTTGGCTTGCACTCCAAACTACAATTCAGCTATAAAAAGAGTCACTAGTAAGCTTCAAAGTTGTTCAGTATCTTTCCTTCACATCTCTCGCTGTATATCCATCCATATTCTTTTAGTATATCACCAATTGTGTCCTACAAAACCCTACCCCGTTTTAAGTATGGTAGCTCCTAACTACTGATACCCTGTCCAATTGACGTAGGACCCCGTAACGTATATCAAGGCTCTGCCTAAATTCGTTGGGGTTCTGTCTAATGACGTAGGGATAAAGTAGAATTGGGTTACTATACTTAATGTGAGTGCACTATATATTTTATCAAATAGTCCAGGAGCTATACCCAAAATATTGCCAACACTCCCAAAATATTTCTGACACCCCTAATATATTTAGAATACCCCTATATGTTTTTAAATGCACCCCGTATGTGAAAACCGAGCCCGAAATACAATATGGCATTAAAAATAAATGAAAAACAAGAAATAGTAAGATGAGGCGGGCCGAGTAGAACCCCACCCCAACCTTACGCGGGCGGTATGAAGGTGTAGATCTGATTTCGTTTAATTCCTTAAGTTAAGGCGGGCCGCGTAAGCTACCCTTAACACTTACGCGGGCCGCGAGAGACTAAAAAGGTGGCGCCTCCCTGGGCTGCCACCTGGCCCAACACCCGACAAGCCTACACATCGACTCAGCATAGCTATACGTTGACTGGAGGTTTACGCGGGCCGCGAGAGAGTCCAGTATCAGCACTATATAAAGGAGCCATCGGGTTCAACTAGAATTCGCTCACAATTCGTTTCTCAATCACAATTTCTGAATAGAAGGCATAATACTCGGGTATTATACCCCTTAATTAGCGAAGCTCTGCCTCGTTGTAAGTATCATAACCCCTGGATACGTATTAGATACGCTGCCCGATTGATCTAGGATTCCGTAACGACTGTCGTGGTTCTGCCCGACGTAGTCGTTAGAAGGCATAATACTCGGGTATTATACCCCTTAATTAGCGAAGCTCTGCCTCGTTGTAAGTATCATAACCCCTGGATACGTATTAGATACGCTGCCCGATTGATCTAGGATTCCGTAACGACTGTCGTGGTTCTGCCCGACGTAGTCGTTGGAATGCCGTCTCGGGAAGGGTATTACTAATGTTAAAATGGGTTATTATACTAACGCGTGTACATAAATTATTTAACTAGATTATGACAAGGAAGTCACAAAGGAAAGCCCTATAATTGCAATGTGAGTAATCTCCTTTTTATTAACAGTTTTTACAAAACCTTAAATGTTTTACAATGTGATTAAGCAGTGATTGAGTCTTTGTAGTTCCTCAATTACTGCCGGTATGTTGGGGTTTTATATACAAAATTTGTACTACCTGCGAGTAGTAAGTCGAGTATGACAATACGTTACCATTGGACAATGAGTTAGCCAATGGGTAATATGACCCACAAGTCAGGTTTGATAGTACCAAATGGAGTAATTGTGTAGACATAAACATTGTAATCGTCCTCGATACTGCTTTAATCGATAAAATGTTTCTTGATTAAACTGGGATTCACTCACCAGTATTTCCTGCTGATAAAATGTTTTAAACACGTGTTTCAGGTAACTTAGTATGAAGCCAATAAAAGCCAGCTGGAGAGCACTGAAGGCTTGGAAAAGTGGCAATAAAGTTACCTAAAATAAATTAGATGTTTTTAATAAATAAAATAGGATTTATTCCTATGGAAACATGTGTACTACGAATTTGGGTTTTCCCAAATATAATTGTATTTATAAAATATGGTGGTTTACTCTGATCAAATATTTCCTAACTACGGTCCTGATGAAATTTTTCCGCTGCCAAATTAATAAACAATGATACCACCGAAACTGGCTCGCGGCCGCCCGTTCCCGGGAACTAGGGATCGGGGGTTGTGACAACTTGTTTCTTTGTTAACTCAAAATAAAAATTACCGTAATACCCTTTTTACCCCTTTCAATCCCCGTACTTAGTTTCTTAACATAGTCACATGTTCCGACCCGTATCAAAACTTGTCAAAAATCATTCTTCATATAATAACTTATCATGCTCTTAATCTATATAATGAATAGATATTCTACAAAAAGGGTGTAAGCCTTACTTATCTTGTATCCAAATATGCTTCCCATGCGTATATGTTCCGTTTGACCCGCTTCTTTCCCAAGCTTCCGCATAGCTTGTCAAGCGTCAAACTATTATATATCATTTGCAAGATAGTTAGCTTATTTATCATTCATCGCGACCCCTTCCATCTTACGGATCTTATGTCGAGTTTATCATTCGATCTTATAACATGCTAATCTATCAAATCTTAGCTGAAATTCTTAAAACATTCACACATATATAGGACTTCAAACATCATTAACATGAGCATATCATCATTTTCATCATATTATACAAAACCCACTTCATAACTTCTTTGTTAATCACTTACAAGTGATCTAATCTCAATTACTTCATAATTTTATCATATACTTAGTGTGCATACTATCTCCCAAGCATAGTGTACAACTAATTCATGCATATTCTTCTAATCTCATGCAATACTCCTCCAATCCTCCTACTAATCAACACACATCATTCCCGCGTAAAAATCAAACATATTAGCATCACATTTTTTACAATTCCTCTAATAAGAATACATCATACATATGAAAATTTATCTACATCATACAAGAATTGGACATGGGTGATTATTCAAGTCATCATTCTTATCATAACAAGTGGGTTTCACCCCAAAACATCAAATTCACCCAAACCATGCATAATCCATATTCTAGATGATGATTCTAACACGTGTTCATACCCAATTTCATACCAATTCACGGATTAGAACATAACCCACTTCGTGAAAGATCACCAATCTAGGTTTTAAGACATACCTTATGATCCCCTTGTGAAGGTGATCATTAATCCATGCTTGATTATGAATTTAAGCTTCATTTAGCCTTTCAATTTGATGAAAAGGATGAAGTTAGGGTTCTTGGCTCCATGGGAGCCTCCTGCTCATTCTCGAACACGCGATGTGTGTGTTTGTGTGTGAGAGTTTTGTTATTTAGTAACTCAACTTTCATCTTGTTCCGTTTATCCCCTCGTGTTTGTCACTTAACATAATTTGCACTACTTTCGTCTTTTAATACTTTTAACCACACACTTAACTAGGTTAAATAGCCTAGTTATTTATTTCATGCTAAGTCATATAGGAACATATGGCAAATATAAACATTCGGGTTTTGGGGTGTTACACAATCTCCATTCGAATGGATTGACCGACATAAACAACTTTTCGACAAAAATCTCGATTTGACAATAAAAGTCGGCATTCATTGGAAACTTGTAACTGCGAATGAAATGCTATACAGTTACAAGTTCAAGGTTATGGTACTAATTGTGTAAACTTGTTTTCGACAGGATGTGTGGTGAAGGATCTAGTCGCGCCGCGTCAAAGAAAAGAAAGAGAACACGGGAACAAATTCGGTATAATGGGCCGGAAAATCGTCCAATTCCGGAAACACCAATCGTTCATTAGATCAGAGAGTGTTATGGGATCATACACTATTAGATTTTGAACTCCGAACAAGAGAGTCACTACGGATGGATAAGTTCTGTAAGATGCAATTATACAAACACAGAATGTTTAATTGGGAAATGTTAGAGGCTATGGGGCAAAGACAAAGGATGGAGGAGTTTCTTGGACCGAAATGGTTAGATGCGCTGATCCATAGTACATTGAGCTGACAACAGAGTTTCATTACACTTTTATATACGATGCAGGTAGAAATGTCGAGCCATACACTTTGTCATTCAGCTTAGGTAAGCAGCATTACATGTGGAGCGCGGAACAATTTGCACGTGCAGTTGGGTTTTATGCTCAAGGTGAGCTATTTCAGAGCGTGTTATGAGATCCGTGCAAAAAGGAGTATTATCAAACAGAATATGTACTTGAGTCCGAGTTGGCGCTATTTTGGAACACTATCGCGGATAGTGTATGATCGGGTGAGGCGATAGAATCGTCGATTCGAGATTCATTTCTTAGATATGTTCATCGGATCTTAGCATGCACATTATTGGCGAGAAAAGTGGAACGGAGAAAGTAAACATTATGGATCTCTTATGTCTATACTGTTTGGTAAAGAAAAAGGAAGCGAACTTGTGTACGATTTTTTTGTCGCAGTTTGCGAAGGGAAGAAGGCAAGGCGCAGAGGCAAAGTTGGAATTGGGAACGTATGTTACTCGGATTGCAATGGCGAATGATGTGTTTGAGAGATATCTCGAGCCACATCTAACAGTGGGACCAACTACTGAGCCGTTTGATGTGGATAGTTTGAAGCTGACAGGTGTTGTTGAGATGGATGAGCCGATTAGATGGAAGTCGGTGAAGATGTCACCGAAGTATTACCACTGGGGGGAACGCCTGCGGCTGAGGCCATGTAGGCAGGGCATCGTACGAGACGACAAGTTGTTGTTCCCCGACTCGAGAGACCGAGATCACATCATCCGTTGAGGCCACCGCTACCTGATCTATTGACGTTAGAGATGGTTTATGATACTATGATTGATGGTTTTGCTATGCAGTCGAACATGATGAGATACATGCTGGAGCAGCTGCATATTGCCATACCGGATTGGTTTCCGCCACATCAGCCGGTACAGCCGAGTGGTGGTGATGAGCATATGCCGGACCCGCATGATGAGGAGTCGGATGAGAAGTAGATAGTGTTAGCAGCATCAGCCGCCGGAAGTTTTGGGTTAATGTTTATTTTTCCCTTTATTTTGTTTTTATCTTGATGATATGGTCTGTACTTAATTCTGATAATTAACATTTGTGGGAAAATTGTAAGGGTAAACCGGTTGGGCTATTATATATATATATGATGTTTGATGATGTTGCTAGAATATGTTAAACGGTTCGGGACATTAGCTTGGAGAGTGATTACAGGATGCGTGACGTTTTGGAAGGCTTTTAAGGGAGTGCAGATAAAAAGGAAAATCAGGGGAGTTTGTTCCAGTTTACTTCTCTTTTATTTCTTTTGTTTATATTTTTTTCGTTTTGAATCGGTAGTTGTGTCATAAATAGTTTCTCGCTCCATTGAGGAGAATGAAGGAATCAAGTGTGGGGAGGGGAAGACTAGTGTTGAGTGTGTTGTCTAGTGTGTCTTAGTCATGTCGTACATGTCGTAAAAATTAAAAAAAAATTGAAACAAAATATCTAAGAAAATTGAAAAAATAGAAAATGTTTTGAGAAATTTTTTGCAATAAATGGAAAATGATAGGTATAATCGGATCGTTGGCATTTGATTATTATATATATGAGATAATGAACAGTCTGTCATGCGTCTAACTTAGGATATGTGGGTAGGCCCAGCCAGCTAAAAGGTTTCTTAGGAATGATATAAAATACCTGAAATTAGGAGTCTTGTGGGTTCTCATCTTAGGAGCTATGGCAAAGCTGAAACTGTGAAAAGTATAAGAGGTACTTTATAAACAAAAAGCTTATAAGTTTTTTCGATTAAATTGGCACACCTGTTTCTTTTTGGGAAAAAAATCCGAAACAGTGTGGCGCCCGAAAAAAAACATTCCATCTATCCATTTGAGCACATGTTAAAAAAAGAGAAAAACGAAGCCTTTGGTATTGCCGGGGGGATAGCGACTCATGCGGTACATACCCTCTAGGAGGAGTTATAAATATATGTGAAATTATGGCATTAACCATGGGGATGGTGACTCGTGTGGGGTATGTCCGCTAAACTGATCAAAAGCAAAAGCATGTAAAGCTCACAATATCATCCATCTATCCATCAAAAATTTAATCGGAATATCATAAAGGTTTTTTTATATAAGACGGTAGATATAATCTTTTAACCTTATAAGCTTGAAATGGAATTAGGTGGCGTTGTAGTCTTTTGAGTGTGAGATCCATAGATGACTATAAATTACTTAAATTTAAATGAGTCGTGAATATGCATTAAGTGTGGGAATTTTGATCGATGCATTTTAAGAACACTTTATTTAGTATTAGTTACGATAAAAAAAATACATTGATAGTGGTATAAAATTCGCTACATTGGTTCTTTTTTATATTAGGTGAGTTATGAAGAAAACATGCTAACACGATGTAATTAATTTGAACATAAGACAATGAAATGTTAATTGGATGTATTTTAATGTCATTAAATTTCATTGATATTGAGGTGTCGTGAGATTCTAGATTCTACGGAAGAAAAAATGTCATAAATGGAATTAAATGGATTTGTGAAATTAACTAATTTCTTGATATATAATCTGATCCATTATATTGTTCATTGAATTGATGATTAAGGATTTATGTTAAGGAAACTCATATGTAGTTGGAAGTTGGAAGGTGGTCATGGAGCTTACGAGACATTGATATTAATCCACATTAATTAATCTACCTGGGCCATTAACTAGTTGATGGGCTTAAATGAAATCATATATGTGGGTTATTTAAAACTTGGTGTGACAAAACTCAAAAAAAAAAAAATCAAAACATCCTTGCGCAGCAGGCGAAACGTTTTTCCCCTACGCTGGTTGACGATCTCCGGCAATGCTCGCCGTTTGACGCTCTCCGGCACCGCTTCTCCGTCCCTATAACGCTGTCTTGTCACCAGCAGAAGAAGAATGGCATCTTCCGGATCTGGAGTTGGCGAAACGTCCCCCTACGCCGTTTGACTTACTCCGGCACTGCTTGCCGCTTGACGTTCTCCGGCACCTAGGGCTGTAAACGAACCGAACGTTCAGCGAACAGTTCGTGAACCGTTCGGCGGGAAGTTCGTTTATGTTCGTACGATAAGCTTAACGAACGAACACGAACAAAAAATTTTGTTCGATAAGCTTAACGAACGAACACGAACAAAGGTCTCATTCGTTCGACTGCGTTCGGTAATATGTTCGTTTATATTCGTTCGTGTTCGTTCGTTTATGTCCGTTTTTGTTTGGTTTTTTATGTTTATTTTTCTAAAACTTTTTAATGTTTTATTAATTTTTTACTTTCCTCATATGTATTATTTCTCTCTTTCTCTCTCTCTCTCTGGCCCTCTCCCTCTTTTGATATCACGCTTCATTCAGCTTATCTCTAATCGATCGAACCCAATATTATCCATTCCTTCAATCTTTAAATGGTTATATTTAACTACTTTCGTTGTGTACGATGTTTAAGATTAACGATGCCTTTTTTAATTTTCAAAATTAAAGTTCATTTGTGTTCGTTTGCGTCCGGCGGCACCCCTCCTCCGTCCTTCTAACACCGTCGTAAGTTCCGCTATCTTTAAATTTCTTCTTTCAGTCACTTTTCTTGTGTTTATGCATCAATTTCAGTGATATCGAATTCACGTAACTTTTACGATTATATCTTTGAAAGTCTATCTTTTTTGTTTGATTTTGTGTTCTTTTTGTTTTTGCACTTGTCAGTTGCTTGTTTTTGCTTTTCTATCTTTTTTTTTTCAGCTTTATTGTTCAATTTTTGTTGTTTTTTAGTTATTTAGTTTCGTATGTCTTTCTTTTTCAGTTTGTTTTTGTGTTCTTTTTGTCGTTGCCCTTGTCTATTGCATGTTTCTGCTTTCCTTTTTAATTATCAGTTTTTTTAAGTTGAGTAATATTTAAGTTGTTAAACGAAAACTATGGCGATGGAGAGGAGAGGGAGGGGAGGGCAAGAGACACGGCGATGGAAGGTGAAAGAGAGGCTGTCACACCCCCAAAATCCACATGCGGAGTACCACCGCTTGGAGGCGTGACTGACCAGGATCCAACCACCAATTATACTGAGTATTGGTTAATAGTAAGAGTGTTCACCAACCACAACAGTTAGTAAACATCGTAGTTTGAAGTTTTAAAAGTTTCAGCTCGAATAACAGTTTAAGTAAACAGCGGAAGCATAAACCAAACAGTTTCAAAACAAAGTTCATAGTTCAAGATTATTTAAAACCCAACACATGGGTTAGACGACCACTACACATTCCCAAGCCGCAAGCTCCTGAGTCACTGGGTACCTGCAAAGCATGCAGTAGGGTATCAACAAAAATGTTGGCGAGTTCACGAGTTGTCCAGTTTTTAATTACCAAAAACTTGTTTCACCAGTTAAATTATCCGTTTATACATGCGATGGGGAGCTACCCCATAAGTAAGCGACTAAACTGTTTTTCCAATAGCGAATACTTACTTAACCGTATGTTTCCGCAGTGCCCCGTTTATCAATGTTCTATCATCATTGACGGTTTGCCAGAGTACATTAGTTCACTCCCGTTCCCAGTAATAAGGGTCGGTGTGAGGCTGGTTACACCTAAATAGCGCTATTAACTAATAACCCGTTCGCCAGGCCCCGTCGACTAATCGGTATTAAATGGTAGGGACTTAAGTGATAGAGTTTCGTTTAGTGTTGCTTGTTGCATTACCGTATAAACAATAATTAACTAATAGTCCCATTTAAGGGGAAGAAAGTAGGTTTGTATCCCTTACGAGGGGATAGCGTTGTTTAAGTTTTCGTTTCCCAAAACCACCGGGAACGCATGCTTTGATAGTTGTGAACTCACCTTGGGTTGCTCGGCAGATTAGTTACTTGGTCAAACACGTTGGTCACCACGTCCTAACATGGTTACCAGTATAGGTCAGGTTTGGGCATATAGAAGTCACGTGTATTCTACACGTATCTAACACTTAGCATGCATAACACATAAGGTTATTGGGCCAGTCCTATCACATGTTCAGTAACACATACCCATTTAAACAGTAACAAACATGAACAGTTCATACAATTCGGCCCAATAACGTAGACAAGTAGCCCAGTCGAGACCAGGTGGTCTCGACTCGAGATTATCCGATCTCGAGTTGCAACCAGGAGATCTCGAGTTGTAAATGGCTGGTCTCGAGTGGTGCAGGCATGAGTAGCAACCTCAGAGGTCTCGAGTCCCGTCTCGAGTCGAGACCATGATGATCTCGAGTCCCTGAAGTCAGTTTGAGTGGTTTGGTCGAGATCTCGAGTCACTATCACCGCGGTCTCGAGTTGTTACTTGATGGTCTCAAGTCGAGACCGAAGGTCTCGACTTGCACACCTGATGACCGAAACCTTCTAGAACCTGTCCAATTGTACTATCCAATAGGATTGCCATTTCATGAAATTGTGTACTATCCAATTAAATCACACAAACATGTTTCTTTGTCTAACAATTAACCAAATTGGATCAAACAACAAGTTTTTCAAATATTCAAGGCACCTTTAACTCATATTCATGTTGTTCATCATACATTCAAATTATTCATCATGCATAATCATTCAAACTGACCCTAAACATGTTATCCTAGATCTATACTTGCAGCTTTAGAAGTATTTTCAGCAATTATTTACCAAACATGACTATTTAAGTCCTAAATCTAGCATGCATTTCACCCAAAACAGGAACATGTATACATACAATCCATATGTCATGAAAACCTTGCATATCATTATCAAAACAACATTTGTCCTATAACTTCTAACATAAATCGAATGATCATAAGCATCTCATACATTCACCATTCAAATATCTAAGCCACTCATTATCATACAAGAGTTCTCATATGTCATCCATTATTTAATCATTCCAAGCAAGTAACACCATTATTCACATAAATACCTAGTGAGCATCTAAAAACACTAATCGGTTGATATATACTTATAACTTATCATTCATTTTAACCAAACAACTACAAGGTACTAACCGGCTAGATGTTGAGGGTATGAAGAATCAATGAACCACTTCCGAGTGACGATCTCGAGCTTGATCCGAGAGTCCTTGTTGTCACCGGTTGAATCCGAGAGAGAGATGAGCGGAGGTTTGTGGTGGTGTTCTAGGGTTTTAGTGAGAGAGAGAGAGTGTGTGTGTAGGAGAGTGTGAAGGAATGATGATTGAAAAGTGGCAAGGTTGGCCATCAACATAGGTTATATACAAACCCAAGTAGGTGCACCCTAATGGGTTTCCGAGTGGGCTCAAGGATTGCGGCCCAACCGATGTGGGTTACTCGAGACCGGGTGGTCTTGAGTCGGGTCTTGGTGGTCTCGGCTCACCAATACTCATATTCATATATATATATATTCGTAACTATACATTATACGTACACATTATCGACACATAGCACATCAAGATAAGTCACAACTTTCATTTAATATTATGTGCACGCAATACCGAAACAAGAAGGTTGCTCGGGAAAATCCAGAGTGTCACAGAGGCCGCTGGAGACCGGAGATCAATCAAATGAGGATGAAGAATGGGAGAAGGTGAGGAGAAAGAAAGGCAAAGAGGAGATCCATGAAGAGCCGAGCACCACAATATTCATCGCAAACCTACCAGAGGGGATTTCTAGGAAGGAGATCTGGTTGGAATGTAGGAGATGTGGCAATATTACGGACGTGTTTCTTCCGTTCAAAAGGGACCTGATGGGCAAAAGATTCGCTTTTGTCAGATTCAACAAGTATCGAGATCTTGAAAAATTAGTTCAAGCCATAAATAATATATGGATAGGGGACAGAAAGGTTAAAGTGAATGTGTCTAAGTTTGATAGGGAGGAGGATAAGGAAAGAAGAGGTATCAATAGGCAGAATGGAGGGAAATGGAGCAAGTGGCCGACATACAAAGATGGACTAACCGGAGAGATGGGGAAACCAAGAAGACAGGATTGGGGAAGCAGGCCGGAGGGAGGCCAAGGAGCAGTGAACAGGGGGGACAATGCCGGTAATGGTAAGTCATATCTAGAAGCGGTAACAGGTGGTCGGGGAAACAGTCGTATTGCCAGACGGATATGAAGAGAATATGGAGGAGTGGGGTAAGAGAACAATAAGCATGGAAGCCAAGTCCATGGAAGCGCTGTGCAAATAAAAAAACATTCTTCGAGAGGTATGTTCCCACTCAATGGAGGTAAGATATGCAGGTGGTATGAGAATCCTGGTCACTGTGGGATCGCAGATGGTTATGGAAGAGATTTTGAAGGACCACAAACACAAATGTGAGGAGCATTTCACAGACGTTAGGAAGTGGAAGAACGAGAAGAACTGGTACGAAAGATTGGCTTGGATAAGGATATGTGGAATTCCGATTAGCCTAAGGAACAAGGAGACATTCAACATGGTCGGGGAAAGATTGGGCAGGGTGATAAGAGAGGCAGACGTTAGTAAGGAGGACGGTAATCTGACAAGTGCTCACCTTGGTGTTATAGTCAAAACAGGTCAAGTAATCAATACTGAGATGGTTTTACGTCACAAATCTACGCATTTTAAGTGATGGATATCAGAAGTATCAGGTAACTGGGCGCCGAAGTTCGTTGAAGACGACTCAGTTTTTATCAACATTCCGGAAGATATAGTCTCAACAGACGACGAAGCAGGTGAAGCGATACCGATACATGATAGTCAAGAAACTAATGAGGTCATCGGGACAGTACCACAGGGAAACAATGATGGAAACGAAGTTCCGACGACCGGAGGCGGACCGGAGAAGATGAACGTAACCGGAGATGAACTGGAGAAGACGAACTTACAGGAAACTGGAGAGAGACAGGTGGGGACACCGGTAGGAGTGAAAACGGTAAAAAAATGGTGGGAATTGGAAAGAATTATTTGCAGATTGCGTTGGATACGAAGAGTCGCAAGAAGCACATAGATCGATGCAAAAGGGGAATTTTAACTTTAATGCCAGCACAGGTGGGACCAGGGGTTTGTTCACCTTTCAATCGGAGCCAAGAATAGAGGACGGAGATACTGATAGTGGGCCAGGTGTAATTTGTGAAGGAGTAAGGATAATAGGCCCAACCCAAATAAGGAACGAAATGATCATGCGCTGGACGACGATACATTTAATTTAAATGAGATAATTTGGGGTAAACGACAAGCTGTGAATAAAAGAAAGAAAAGGAGTACATCTTTCACGTTTACTAGACAAGGGAGTTCTGTTAATAAGAGAATTAGGACAGAGGACGGCGCTTCAGACGTTGGTCAATCTTTTAACGATGATGCTTTGGATACAATCGATTTAACTTTTGATCTAAATAAGGAACCCAATATGGACATGTATGAAGAAACTGAGGCTACGATTGCGATTGGGAAGACGATTGGAATAAGGGTTTCTAAAAACAGGCAAGAAGTGCTAAGTGCAGTGAGGGAGGAATTGGAGTCCAGTGGTGCGTCATGAATTACTTGGCTATAAACATAAGAGGAATAGGGGGTTTGGAGAAGCCAAATTGGATAAGTAAGTTAGTTAAAGAAAATAAAATTTCAATTTTGTGTATACAAGAAGTGCAGGTATTAAACGTGGATCAGATAACGGTTAGAAGGTACTGGGGAAAAGCGGACATGGAATGGGAGGCAGTAGTCGCGAGAGGAAGGTCTGGGGGATTGATCTCGGTATGGGATCCAGGGGTTTTCTCAAAGCAGGAGGTTGTAAAACACAACTCGGTTCTGCTAACCAGTGGGGTTTTGGCCGGAACAAGTATATATATTAATATAGTGAATGTATATGCTCCATATGATGTCATGAGAAGAAGAGCACTGTGGGAAGACCTAAAGGAAATAAAAGAAGCAAGAAGTGAATGTATTTGGATTATGGCGGGTGATTTTAATAAAGTAAGAGAAGAGCAAGAAATGATGAACTCTAGATTTGATAATCAAGGAGCACTGATATATTCAACACTTTCATAGCCGAAGTAGGTTTAGTGGAATACCAGATGGCAGGACATAAATTCACATATATGTCGGATGACGGGTCGAGCCTCAGTAAAATAGATCGGATCCTAGTATGTGACTCTTTTATGAACAAGTGGCCAATGGCAAGATTTGAAGCTTTAGCAAAACACTGGTCAGATCATAGCTCGCTTGTACTATCTTGTGCAACAGCTGACTTTGGACCGATACCGTTCAGGTTTTATAACAGTTGGCTAGAGGATGACGGTATAGGCAAAGTAATAAAGAGAGTCATGGAGGAGTCAGTTAATGGGGGTAACAATATGAGAGAAATGGCTAACATCCTAAAGAATCTCAAGACAGGCATAAAAGAGTGGAGCCGGACTGCGAAATCACAGGAGGAACAAGAGGTTCAGGACGCGACAAATGAAGTGGAAAGCATCGAGAAGATAGCGGAAACAAGGAGACTCACGGAAACGGAGAAGGAGAATCGGGTAATCGAAAAATGGAAAACAAAGAAATATGAAAGAAAGAGACTAAAGGACTTGAAACAAAAAGCAAAACTCAAATGGGCTAAGCTTGGGGATGAAAATTCAAACTTCTTTCACAAGCTCATAAATTGTAGGAAAGCACGAAATCGTATTAGCACAATGAAGATTAATGGAATCATGGTGATAGAACCAAAAGCAATCAAGGAGGAAGTAAAAGCAAGATTCATGGCACGTTTTTCAGAACCAATAAAAAATAGACCTACTCTTGATGGAAGGGGCTTTAAGAAGATCACAAAAGAGCAAGCAACATTCTTAACCGAAAGATTTTCAAAAGAAGAGATAAAAAAAGGCAGTGTGGGCATGTGGTAGTGATAGTGCCCCGGGCCCTGACGGATTTCCTTTCAAGTTCATCAAAAGATTCTGGGAACAGTTAGAACACAAATTTGGGGGTGTTCTAAACGATTTTTATGAAAGAGCTTTCATAGAAAGAGGCTGCAATGCTTCGTTCATCGCATGGATCCCCAAAGTTAGAGACCCGCAGACAGTTGAGGAATTCGGACCAATTTCCTTGATCGGTGTGATATATAAAATTATCGCAAAAATCTTAGCATTCAGACTAAAGAAGGTGATTCTGAGCATAGTGGCACCGGTGCAGACGGCTTTTGTTGAAGGCAGATCTATGTTCGACGGACCACTAATTACAAGTGAGATCCTATCTTGGGCAAAAAAGAGCAAGAAAAGGATGTTTATATTTAAAGTAGACTTTGAGAAAGCAAATGACTCGGTCAACTAGAAGCTCCTTCTTTCAAATTTAAAAGCAATGGGATTCCCAAGTAGATGGAGAAAATGGGTTGGTGCATGTCTGAAGTCAAGCTGGGCATCGGTTCTCGTAAGTGGGTCGCCTACGTCAGAATTTAAACTTCAAAGAGGATTACGTCAAGGAGATCCGTTATCGCCATTCCTCTTCATTTTAGCAATGGAGGCTTTAGATGTCATTATGAAGAGGGCACTATCGAGAGATGTTTTCAAAGGAATAAACATACCAAATGACGGCCCGTGTATAACACATCTATGCTATGCAGACGATGTGTTATTCGTGGGAGAGTGGTCCGAGACTAATATCCTGAATCTTAACCATATTTTGAGGTGTTTTTCATTATGTACAGGTCTTAAAGTAAACCTAAACAAGTCAAGCTTATACGGAGTTGGAGTAGAAGATGCGGAGATCGAAAGAGTGGCTGGAAATCTGAAATGTAAGATAGGATCAATGCCGTTCACTTTCCTCGGGCTAACGATCGGAGCAAACATGAAAAGAGAGAAATACTGGAAGATCATTATGGATAAATTTAACAAAAAGCTATCGGGATGGAAAGCTAAATGTTTATCGTTTGCGGGCAGAATGGTGTTAGCAAAAGCGGTGATGGCTGCCCTTCCAAAATACTATTTGTCTATGTATTTAGCCCCAAAGAAGGTTATAAAAGCTTTAGATGCAATTCGAAGAGACTTTATATGGGGAAGGAAAGCTGGAAAATATAAAATACGATGGATAGCTTGGGGAAAGATGAGAAGATCGAAACAACAAGGCGGATTTGGACAGGGAGATTTAAGAAGTGCAAATATCGCTCTTATGCTAAAATGGGGGTGGAAATATAAAACGAAAGCAGATGAATGATGGGCAAAAGTGATAAAATCAATACACGACAGTAAAAGATGTTATAAAATTATTCCGATTAACAATAATTATACAGGTATGTGGAAAGATATTGTGGCTGCAGGTAAAGAGCTTGGAGGCATAGGAATTTCGATATCAGAAGAGATCGTAGTAGAAGTGGGATTAGGGAGTACAGTGAAGTTCTGGCTGGATAATTGGTGGGGAGGCAAGATATTTAAAGAAAACTACCCAGCACTTTTCAAGATTGCTACGAACAGACAAGCGAAAGTGGCAGATTGTGTTATCAAGTTAGAGAACGAAAACCAGCGGAGATTAGGATGGGCAAAACCACCAAATACCGAAGAGGAATGGGCTCAATGGACCAGAATGTTGCAACAACTAAAAAATGTTAAACTCAAACCTAGAGAGGATCGGTGGAAGTGGAAAACCGACGATAAAGGTGAGTTCTCGGTTGCGGCTGTCAGGAAACAGATAATAAAACAAGATGGAGTCGGAACAGAGGAGCAATGGAAGCATTGGAACAAGTGGTTAGCACCAAGAATTAATTACTTTACGTGGAGAGCAACAATCAAAAGAATACCAGTCAAAGATGAATTAATTAGGAGAAGGATACCGGTTAACAGCCAACTATGTTCAAGATGCGTGATACAACATGAATCGGTAGACCACCTTATTTGCGGCTGCGCATCTTCAAATGCAGTTTGGAAAAATATATTCGTCTGGTTGAAGCTACCAATGGCAACTAAATTCCTAGGCTGCAGAGAGGCTCTAGAATACGTCAATGGTTTAACAGGATCGAACAAATGGAAGAAAATCATTAGCGTAGTGTTTCAAACGACTATGTGGAATATTTGGAAGGCTCGGAACGAAAAGGAGTTTGAAGGCAACTTACGAACCAGCAATGATATAGTAGAAACGATAATGGCGGACAACTTCATTTGGCTAAAAAGTTGATCAAAATTCCAGGATATTGTATGGGAGCGATGGGGGGATTTCAATATTCGAGATATAGTGAGATAGTGTAATAGCGTAATAGCGGTGGGCGTTGTACGTTTTGGTTTGCTTGTTTTTTTTCTGTTTTGTATTTTGGTTTTTACAGCATATGCTGGCCCTGTTCTATTAATCATAAAATCTTACCGTTCAAAAAAAATATGTGGGTTATTTGGATGAATGGATTGACACTAATGATGGCCCACCAGACTTAGGGAAAACAACAGGCATACAAATCATAAAAGGGATTGGAGGAGGAGTTTTTTAGAGGGGACGGCTGAGTTTTTGGGGTATCGCACAAGTTAAAAAAGGAAGGTGATATTTTTTAGTGGTGGGAATATTATAAAAGTCAGCTACATAAGTATTGAAAAGGACTTTTCCATATTATTTCCAACTAGTCTAAGATTCCGCGAGTTTAGCGGATGACTTAACACAAACATGTAATATCTACTGGTATTGAAACCCATGTAGATCATCATTTTTGTTCTATTTGTCCTGTAAATTACATATATGATTACAACATAAATAGCATGAAATTGGAGCATATTTTTAAAGTTTCTAAATTGATTTAACAATATCATCATTACATACAATTTTACAGCATTCATTTGAGGTCACAAAATTCCTTATTTGTCCTATCAAACATTATTTTAGATACTTTTGACGAATAATCAAACATTCAGTCAAACACCTAGGTTCACAGTAGTGTGTCGGGTTGTTCTTTCGTTTATGGTATCTAAATTGATGAATGCATGACTCTCTAAAGAAAATATATCATCCCACGTTCACCCATTTCAAAAGTCATTCAACCTGTAATCAGGAAAAAAAGACAATATCAGTAAACTTTAATACTGTTACATAAACTTTTAAAAGTTATTTTTTTATATTTTTTTGTAATTTCTTTTTTATTTCAGTTTTATGGTAATTTTTGTCTTAATTGTTTTTTTAATTATGTTATTTTGTTATAAATTTATTATGTTCAGATTTGACGGTGAGTTCTAACTTGTTTTCTTTTTTAAATCATAATTTATAATTTCATATTCATACCCTTGTAACACCCTTGCTATTATTTAACAATTTTCGTATAAGTTAAGTCCATAATCATGTAATTACGGTTACAATTACAATGAAAAATACGGGTTTATTAAAACTTTTACAATTTAAAGTAATACAACATAATGCGATTTAATTCATCGTTTTAGAATAACGACGAAACAACTTGCGGAAGCTTCATTTTTCGTGTGTTCGGTCCTTTGCCATCGCTTGATCTCCATCCGGGTACACTTGATATCACCTATGATCAAAACCAACTTAAAAGTTAGTTTTGATAACTTATAAACATGTACAAACAAGTTTCATAAACAAGCAAATAAAATAAGAATAAAATTACTAAATTTTGCCTCTCGCGCCACGCGAGAGGCTCCTTCTTTTCCTTCGCGTGCCGCGACAGCACCCGCGTGTCGCGCCCGGTGCCCGGTTTTC
Organism: Helianthus tuberosus; assembly: GCA_030545235.1. Classification (NCBI taxonomy): domain Eukaryota; kingdom Viridiplantae; phylum Streptophyta; class Magnoliopsida; order Asterales; family Asteraceae; genus Helianthus; species Helianthus tuberosus. The sequence continues at coordinate 74,972,532 of CM060407.1, forward strand.
CTTCGCGTGTCGCGGGGGAGATCGTTTTCTAGCAGGTCCGCATCTAGGACCTGCATTTCTTCCAGCTATGTTTATTTATCAAAAATCAAACTTTCAAAGGCCATAACTTTTGATCTAGAAGTCCGTTTTACGTGATTCTTTTTCCTACGCATTCGAAATTTAATTCTCCATCTTATGGAGTTAAAACCTGATATTCAACTACTTCAAAAATTCAGATTTCAAGCTCTCGGCTTGAAATTCCTTTTTAACACTTTTGACCCGTTTCATGATTCATTAAACCACTTTTGTTTAAATCATTACAAATTTTTTTGAGGTATTCATAATCTCAAAACCATCAACTCGTGAGTTCAAGACTTTCATACATTATGCAACTAAAGGTTGAGTTAAGCGCAAAACTTCATTTTGACCCGTTGGAGGGATTTACCATTAACTTTAAATTTCACTCATCATTTTACAACATTAAGGTATCTACCTATTCTTCGTAATCTTAATGCGAATTCCTAAACAACCCATATGGGTCGTTTACCCAATTCACCCATTAAGGGCTTTTTGGTTAATTTTAGTCCTTCATTTTACGACGAAGGACTTTCGCTAATATTTGACCAAAAATATCGCTTTTAACAATAATCCTAAATATGCGTACCTGGCTCGAGTCATAGGATTGACCCGTTTAAATATCTTTCACAATTAATTTCTAATTAATACCAACGCGAACCGTATGATATTTCCTGTAATCACAAAACTCAACAAGCGGTTATCAATTAAATATGTCAAATGATCTAGCCAATGTCATTTGACCCGTTTAGTCCGAACGACCATTTTCAATTATGAGATGATATCTAGTTACCATCTCGCCCTTTTACCCATTCCGGTTTACACCATAACGTAATGTTTCAAAATTTCTTATTAGTTCATCGTCACATGACTAATTTACCAATTTACCCTTTTTGCCATTGTTTATGATTTCTCACCATTGCACTACTTCCGACTCATATTATTTGCGTCGGAACATTATAACTCTATTACTAACTTTTCCTTATTCATTTTCAATACACACAACTGATATATACTATAAAGGGTGTAAGCTTTTACTTACCTCACATCCAAATTACGCTTTCCTTTTCGTACTTGCTCCGTTTGACCCACTTCATTCCCAAGCCTCCATCTAGCTTGTCAAGAGTCAAACTATCATCATAATTCACAAGGTGGTTAGATTAGTCATTATAACCACGACTATTCCACCTTACGTATTTTCTATGTCAAAACTACGATTCGACTCCGTCCATGGTTAGTTTAACTTTTCAAAAGTTAACTACCCTTAATTATATGATATGTGCATATAAGCTAAATCGACTTCATAATTAAAATTTGTATTACTCCACATCACACGTAATTGATCGAACTAGGAAATTACGCATTTCATTCATAATTTCAACATATGAACATTGTGGGCATAATTTATAACATCAACAATCAAGTTTCGTATCACAAAAAATAGGTTGTTTTTGGTGACCTGTTTAACATGTTCACAAGTCTTCAAAAATTATGATTTTTTTTATGTGGCATACCTCTCGGAGGGTTAGGCCTTGTGTTAAAATTTCAAGATCTAACTCTTTACAAAAAATTCGTAAAAATTCATTTACTAAGCTGAAATCAGATTCGTCACTTCTGACTGCAGCTTACGGAAAAATTCATTAAAAATTTCTCGTTTATCCGATTGACGAAATTCCAATTGGCGATTCTTTTAATCACTTAAAACTTTCTACAGTAAGAATTTGAGATCATAACTCAATTCCTAAATTGAGTTATGACATTCGTAATGGGCTGCAAATTTTGCCAGAAAACGCAGCTTGAACCTTTGATACGGAAAAATTCATAAAACGCTCAATTTTCGTTGAAAAAATGCGATTCCAGTGGGGTTTTAAAGATATTTCCTGGAATTACATTTTAGACTCAAGAAACACATGTTTTTCTCACGTTTTGTCTATGTTACAGCCAATAAAAGTCGGCTGTAAATTCTGATCAGGAGCTATTTGAATTCAGCTTTCAATTAAAGGATGTTCTTGACATCATAACACTATTTTCTTTGCAATCAAAACCCTAAAAACATCTCATACATGAATTTAGCATCAACAACATCTGAATTTACTTGAACTAAGCATGATTTCAATATATATTTTCTAGGGTTTACTCCTAGACATAATATTGTTCCTATTCCATCAATACAACATCCATGCAACACAAATTTCGAATCATAATTGTTCATCCAGAATTTTGAATGGAATCAAACAACGAATTTTGACATCCCTTGTGATCCCCTAGGCTTGGTGATCACTAATTTCAGCTTGGTTTTCCATTTAGACTTGATTTACCCCATGAATTTGGTTGATTTTTGGTGATTTAGGGTTCAAAAGAAGAACCCTTTCTTGGCTCCTGTGTAAATCATGACCAGAACACACACATGAGTGTGTGTTTTGGTGTTTTGATTTTTATTAAATTAAAACTATTTTCTCATTTAACCCATTTAGTCCCTCAAGTTTTTAAAGTTACCAAAAGGATTATAAACCAAGTTTTCTTTATTGTTTTCAAAGCACATAATTAACTAGGTTGATATTCCTAGTTACTTAGTGGGTTCCGAGAGTTATAACCAGTTTTATTTTAAGTCCCGTTAACTCGGCTTTCTTATAAACTTACTTTTCTCAAAGCATTTATTCTTCTTTTAATTAATATTAGGTTTATTTACTTAAATCCCTAATATTTACCGGGTAAATTTTCACCACTAACGGTATTTTACCAGTCATTAATATTAACGTGGTTTGATTACCAAACCCGTTTTTCGGGTGTTACAAGTCTACCCCCCTTAAAGAGGTTTCGTCCCCGAAACCTTATTTACGTAGTTCATTAATTTTAGAGTAGACGAACTTATTTTTGTTTTTATGATATTCATTCTTTCGGTCAAAAGTTATCATTTGGATTGACGTGCACGTCATTCATGTGTAAGGCCTCGCGGGTCGTTACTTTCAGCTTAAATCCTTTATCTTTATTGATTATTTATTTTGGCGGTTAGACTTGTTAGTCACCGGTTATCTTATACCCGTCGCTCGGGTACATCCATATTGCCTTCTCGAGGCTTACAAACCTTTATCGTCCCCATTTCTTAGTTCACACTATAACATGGTTATATTCCATATTACTTTTCTTAGCCGTGATCGTATCACGTCATGTTTAAGTTTAGATAATATTTTCATTATCGAAAATCTCCTTTTTGAATGTGTCTTCATGCATCCATTCTTTTAGCGCTATCCAATTCCTCTCATAATATTTATATTTGTTAAAACGTTATTCTTTACTAAAACCGAATTTTAGTTTAACGTTTTCTCTTTAACTCATGTCAATCTCTCATATCAAGGAATTTACGTCCAAGGATTTATTCCTTTCCGTTGTCATTTCGGTACTATCTTCGCCCTATTTGTGAAATAACACAATTTAAATGATTGTAAATTCTTTTATCATTCCTACCCATTTAGATGTTTTTAGTGAAATCATTCATTTTTGTCAACCAGACTTTTCAGGATCTCTTAGTTTTAACCCATTCGGTTAACTTAGAGAAACTCATCGCTTTTATACAAATTTTACCTTCCGTTATTATTTTACGCGGAGAGTTACAACCAGTCTTCTCGCTTTACATTACTGACCCGAAAGTTCTTTCACTTAGCCTCGCAGGCCTTTTCCTTAGATTTCCACCCTTTTATGTTTAGAATTATTTACTTTTGCTTCTTTTTTTTTTGGATTTCATTTGACCTTGACTGTAGTCTAAGGCTACATTTATTTTCTTTCGAATTATATTTCCGACTTTACGACTTCTAACGTCATTTACACGTCGGTTTGCCCTACACTTACCGTTACCCGGTTCTTACCTATACTTCTTTACGAACCGTTACCCGGGTTCTTTATCTTAATGTTTTTAACATTTTTTTTGTTTCGCTAGTTTGCGTAGTCCATACTATTTCAAGCGTTATTCCTTAATTAACTCGTTTGACTCATTTTGGGTGAACTATCATCACTTATAAGTGTCAAACTTCGGTAATTGTAAAAAGGAAATTTATAACTAATAAAACTTAGTTAGTAAACTAAATTACACTTCATCATAGTATTTAACATAGTAAAATAACTGGCTTCAACCATAGATCATTCAGTAGTGTCTACAAAACTACATAGTTTAACTAGGTCAAATTAGGGCGGAAGCATCCAAGATTTAGTGTTCAGTTCTTGAAGCATCAACTTGATCGTCATCCACATACTTGCAATACCTAGAAACTGAAATGTTTGACAAATATTAGTATTAGAATTCTTAGAAACTTTGCAAAATCGAACTACACTAAAATACGAATTCGATTATCTAAATTATACAAAGTTCAATCATTTTTTGACAGGACTCTACCGTAACTTACGGTAGTCACCGTAAGTTACGGTAGGCGCTGGAAAATAATGGTCTACCGTAAGGCAGTAGTAATTGACTGTAACACTTTATTATCTACCGTAAGTTACGGTAGATACCGTAACTTACAGTAGTTGCTGTAGTTTTGTTGTTTTGACTATATTGTTCATTTTACCGAAATCCATACGAACGGGATACCTCTTCCTTATGAGAAGACCAAATTCTCGAATTCCTTATTTTCATCACCCACGCTCCCATCACCGGTTTGCGTGTTTAGTGTTTAGCTATCAATCACTCGAGCTCAAAATCTACAAGTAAGGTACTACGTTTTCCGATTCATACCTTCTCTTATTGACCCATTTAGTTTACCCTTATGGACTTCATCATTCAAACAACCCAATACACTAAATTCTCGTATTCTACTATGTCATTTATTAACAGTGACAAAAGACCAATTAACCATATCACGAAGCGTTAGCCACGCATTAATTGATTATTCGACCCGTTTGGCTCATCTACGGATTCCTCCATTATGATGACTACCAACGAGATCTAATCAATTCTTGACCTATTATTCGTTATAGCGAACATTATCGCTTTAAATCAACACAAATTTTATTCTACAATTCAACTACTCATATGCTATTTATCAAAATTTACTCAATGTAACGAATCAAGTTACATACCTTCAAAGTACGCCCTTCAAACGCAAGTCGCCACCGGCTTGTCCACTCGATGTTCCGGTGTCCTTTCCTATAGAGTTCAATCACATCACGTTTAGAACTCTTTTTAATTCATATATCGCATAATTTGCTAAAACATCGTAATTATGCGTTTTAACTTTAAAATTTCAGGTTTAAGTCTTCTTTGAGGCATTTATACAAACACCTTAAGGGCAGAATTTTAAATAATTCATTAACAAGCTAATAACTTGTCATATAACCCGAATTTTCATCAATCAAACTATTTACCTCAAATTTTTGGCGTGAATTCCAAGAACAAATGGAAACTAAACTGTTCATTAGCACTGCCTACCATCCACAAACGGATGGGCAAAGCGAAAGAACAATACAGACGTTGGAGGATATGTTACGGGCTTGCATTATCGACTTCGAAGGTTGCTGGGATGTCTATCTACCCTTGGCCGAATTTTCATATAACAATATTTATCACGCGAGCATAGGAATGGCCCCGTATGAAATGTTATATGGTAGGAAGTGCCGAACCCCGGTGTGTTGGGGAGAAGTGGGTCCACGTGAACTAGCACATACTCATATAATCCGAGCTACGAATGAGAAAATCGACTTGGTCCGAACTCACTTGAAAGTGGCGCAGGATCGACAAAAGTCGTATGCGGATAAACGAAGGAGGCAGATTGAATTTCAAGTGGGCGATAAAGTAATGTTGAAAGTATCGCCGTGGAAAGGAATAATTCCATTTAGAAAAAGAGGAAAGTTGAGCCCAAGGTTTATTGGGCCATTCAGAATAATAGAACGGGTTGGTAAGGTATCATACCGTCTCGAACTGCCCGAGGAGTTGAGTGGGATACATAGCACATTCCACGTGTCACACCTCCGAAAATGTCTAGCCGACGAAACTGCTCATATCCACTACAAGGATATCGAGGTGGATAATAGTCTTAATTACTCGGTGAAGCCGATTGTGATTTTAGATCGCAAGGTGAAGACTTTAAGGAACAAGGAGATCAACCAAGTGAAGGTTAAATGGGAACATAGAAAAAGTTCGGAAACCACCTGGGAGTCCGAAGAGGAAATGCAACGACTCTACCCTACGTTATTTGGTATGTATTTTGGTTTCGGGTACGGGTACGAAACCCTTTTTAAGGGGGGTGGACTTGTAACACCCCGAAGTTTAAAAAGGCTTATTATTAGCATTATATAAAGTATAAAATAGACGAGAATGAGCTAACTAGGAACAAATAACCCAGTTAGTTAGTTACCTCGTTTTAAAACATGAAATGAATTTAAAAGTGCCAAAGATATAAAATAAATAAAAGTGGAGGGGCCTATGTTGTTAAAATTGAAACTTATATTATTAAGTTTAATAAAATAAAAAAAATAAAAAACCAAACACACCATTTGAGGTGTCTGGTTCGATCAAAGGCAGGAGAAGGGCGACCCCCACTCTCAAAACCCTAACATTCACTAATCTCACAAATTGAAGGATCAAACCAAATCCAAAACGAAAATCGAGCATATATTAATGATCCCCATTGCAAGGAGATCATAAGGTATGTAAAATTTGAAAAAAATTCTCTACTTGAAATTCCCATTAATTTAGAGAACTTGAAATCTGATGATGCATGTGTGATTTGTAGATGAATTAGAAACATTAAAATGTCTAGGAGTAAACCCTAGACAAGTACATGTTGAAATTATGCTAAATACTAGTGAAATCCATGGTCACCATTGTAGGTGATTAGTGGGATATGTAGAACTTGATAAACACAAGGAAATTTGGGGTTGTTCTAGTGTAATTTGACATATGTAAAGTTATTTCAGAATTATAAAAGCAAATATTTGTGTTAGATAGTTTGATTGATGAAAATTCAGGTTAAATGACAAGTTATGAGCTTGTTAATGAATTATTTAAAATTCTGCCCTTAAGGTGTTTGTATAAATGCCTCAAAGAAGACTTAAACCTGAAATTTTAAAGTTAAAACTCATAATTACGATGTTTTGGCAAATTGTGCAATATATGAATTAAAAAGAGTTATAAACGTGATGTGATTGAACTATATAGGAAAGGACACCGGAACATCGAGTGGACAAGCCAGTGGCGACTTGCATTTGAAGGGCGTACATTGAAGGTATGTAACTTGATTCGTTACATTGAGTAAATTTTGATAAATAGCATATGAGTAGTTGAATTGTAGAATAAAAATTGTGTTGATTTAAAGCGATAATGTTCGCTATATCGAATAATAGGTCAAGAATTGATTAGATCTTGTTGGTAGTCATCATAATGGAGGATTCCGTAGATGAGCCAAACTGGTCGAATAATCAATTAATGCGTGGCTAACGCTTCGTGATATGGTTAATTGGTCTTTTGTCACTGTTAATAAATGACATAGTAGAATACGAGAATTTAGTGTATTGGGTTGTTTGAATGATGAAGTCCATAAGGGTAAACTAAATGGGTCAATAAGAGAAGGTATGAATCGGAAAATGTAGTACCTTACTTGTAGATTTTGAGCTCGAGTGATAGATAGCTAAACACTAAACACGCAAACCGGTGATGGGAGCGTGGGTTATGAAAATAAGGAATTCGATAATTTGGTCTTCTCATAAGGAAGAGGTATCCCGTTCGTATGGACTTCGGTAAAATGAACAAAATAGTCAAAAACAACAAAACTACAGCGACGACCGTAAGTTACGGTATCTACCGTAACTTACGGTAGAGAATAAAGTGTTACGGTCAATTACTACTGCCTTACGGCAGACCATTTTTTTCCAGCGCCTACCGTAACTTACGGAGACTACCGTAAGTTACGGTAGAGTCCAGTAAAAAATGATTGAACTTTGTATAATTTAGATAATCGAATTCGTTTTTGAGCGTAGTTCAATTTTGCAAATTTTCTAAGAATTCTAATACTAATATTTGTCAAACATTTCAGTTTCTAGGTATGGCAAGTATGTGGATGACGATCAAGTTGATGCTTCAAGAACTGAACACTAAATCTTGGATGCTTCCGCCCTAATTTGACCTAGTTAAACTATGTAGTTTTGTAGACACTACTGAATGATCTATGGTTGAAGCCAGTTATTTTACTATGTTAATGTGACAACCCGCACTAAACCAGGTATCCGTACGACTTAATTAGTAATTAATTACTGCTGAATTACTGTGCTTACTTGAACTTGTGAATAAACTGCTACTTGAATACTGATACGTGTACTTACTTGCATCATACTTGCTTGCTGTCACTACATTATTTACATGCTGAACCTTAGTCACAAACATGATGCACAAAAAGCACAGTAGCACTATAACGGATAACCTATTGAACATGCTGATAAAGCCAGCATCAGGTAAACACTGCCTCTAAAGGCCTGTAAGAGCCTGAGATATTTTGCTACACTAGTGGTGAGTGTAGGGATATAAGGGTTGTAGAACTGCGTCTCTAGGAATAAGTCACAATGACTGGATGTGCCTAAAATGTACTCTAAGTACAAAACTCAGCACTTTACATAATAATTCAGCTTTTAGCTAACTAATAAAGTGCCAAAACATGAGAAAAAATAACACTAGACACTTTCCGAAGTGTCAGAAATAAGTTGTGTCACTAAAAAGAGTAATAACGACACTTTAAAGCTTTGTTAACGCTTTAACGGATTACTATCCAACCGAACAACCGGACTATACCCGAAACATGAAAATATTGTTATTTTCATTATTTATCTTTTTCTAAGCCAGTTAGGGTCCCTGAATACCCTAACACCCACTGTAACGCGTGACACACTAATAACTGGGTTAAACACTTAACTAACTTGGTTTAACCTAACTAATACTTAGTGCCTAGTTGAAATCGAACCAAGGGACCCCCCCCTCTCTAACCGGCCCCAACTAGAGGGGACGCCCCTTTGTACTTATTGATTTGCTTAATCTCCCTTGTTTAGTATCTAGAAGACATGGTGACCATTGGATAATAATCACCCTAATTGTCTATAAGATCAAAGTTAAACACACATGAACATTATCATCACACAACACACTTCACAACTCTCTCTCTCTTTCTCTTTGGCTCTCGGCCGAACCCACACCCACACATCCATCCATCCTTCGATCTTGTTCAAGCCATTCCAACATCATACAAGTGTTAAGGGTCGCATATTAGGAAGCTTGGAGCAAACGGAACGCGAAGGACCTCTTTATCTTGCTTTTATCCACGCCATTTTCGTCAAGATTCTTCCCTAGCCCCGAGCTAGTGGTATGTCACTTAAAACACCTTCTTGAACTAATCTAAAGTGGTTAATACGATTTGTAACGGTTAAAACTCGAAATCTTACAAGATGATACTTTAAAGTCTACTAAAAATGCTATAAGTGTTGGATAAAAACTCTCATGTTGTGTAAATGTTGTAGTAATTGAAATTTGTGATTATTTAAACCCGATCTATGTTGTGGTAGCTCGGATCACCATTTAACCCGGTTTGGTCATGATCACAAATCATGACATAAGGTTGTTTTGAATAAAACAAGGGTTAAAGGGTTAAACTCTACCACACACGAATCATGAACTTGTGTAAAAGTGTTTTACTTGTGGAAATGTGTTTAAAACTAGCAGATCTACGTATCTGCAAGTGGTATTTTCAAAGGACCAACCGTTAAAGAAATCATGCTTTCTAAAAATGGATCTTACATTAACAAGAATGATTTTTATAAACCACAAGTGCGTAAACACTTGTGAAATGAAAAGATCCGACAAAATAACAGCTTTTGTAAAAGATGACTGGAAGTTGTAAAGATGGATTTTCTCTAAAAACGAGGTTTTTACAAGATCAAATTACCTTATATGAAGATCTACTAAATTTAAGGGGATTTACACCACAGTTTTGGGAAAACTGCAAGTTCATGTAATTTTTGGCAATTTACACATATGTTGATTAGTTGTTGCGATGAAAGTTGTTCTGATCAAATAAAGAAAATTGTTCAGTTGATTTGTTAAAGAAAATGATACGCTTGAAAGCGTGGCCACCTCCAGTTACAGAGGAAACTCTGGCGAAATTTTTCTAAAAACCTAACACTTAGAACTATTTACACTACAAGTGTTAGAATTATTTTTGACATGTTTTCGAAATATGAATTTCGCCATGACTTTATTTACTAAATATTCGGAGGTGGGATTTTCACAAAGTTTAACGTGATAAATATATATTTTTCACACACTGTTTATGATTATTTTGTGAAAATACATAAATATTATTTTTAGAGTAAAAATAATATTTACGAACGTTAACGAATCCAAAATAATACGAACGCTTTCACCATGAATATATAAGTTACACCGGTAATTATATTACCACTCGATAGTTAAAACTTAACTTACGCACTTACGGAAATATTTATGAACGCGTATTTTAACAACGTATTATTGGAGGAAAATTATGTGAAATGAAAATATAATATTTTTGAGAAAAATACTTATATTTTGGAATTGGAAATATATATATATATATTAAGTGAGACTTAATGATATAATTTGAACGCACATGTATTGAATCCCCCATCCTTGGGAAGGAGAATAACTACCAAGTATACAGAATGTAAACACGAAATAGTTGCCTAACTATTTCCCAAAGACTTAAACCATAAAGCTAAGGCACGGCCATCCGTCTAATAGAGTTAGCACGTGTAGGTCGTCATACAGCTGATCGATTTGGAGGCATACTTGGTAGAGACGCACCACTGTGAGTTCATGTCCCCCTTTTCTCTAACTGTTTTCAGTTTTCTTAACTGCGGGGGTGAAATACATGTTACTTTGATTACAAGTACTTTATACACGGTATGGTTAGCGTAAGGAGGTTTACTACTTAGATCATGTGACTGGGTAGGAGCAATATGAGGCCATTAGTCCTCATAACGGGACCGAGGGACAGGAGCGGTAGATCTATCTGGGTGTAGCGAGCCCAGCCCCAGGCCAAACTAGAAACTGACCTTGGGGTGACTTTGTCCACATACTAATGCCGTGGCGAAATCTGCTAGGTTTGAGTCTCCCTATTTGCACTTCACATATATCAGTGGCCTTGCAAACCATTGGTGATCTCAATTCCTTATTTGCTACATACCAAGACTATTTTTATACTCACAACGGTTTACTTACTCACTTACACATGAACTCGCTCAACATTATTGTTGATTTTTCAACTTACATGTATTTCAGGAAATTAAAGATCTGGCGCGGTATGTTATGTTTTCCCGCTGCATAAGGGTTCCAAGGTCATCCCAGTTTAGGAAATGTGACTCTTTCCTGGACAAGTCACAAATCTTAAACTGCGTTTATTTCATGTTGATGTTTATGTTTTTCAAGACAATGTTTTATGTTATGAGGTTGTAAGTCTCTAAGACAATGGTATGTTACTCTGGTTTTAAAACTTAATCAAATGGATGATCTTGCATGATTTTATTTCATATAGCTTTGTTATGGTTAAGCTAAGGTATTAAGAAGTCACACCAAATTAACCACGCTTCCGCAAAGCCAGGGTGTGACAGCTTGGTATCAGAGCTCTGATCATAGCGAACTAGGATTCTTTCTCGAGTCTAGACTATGATCACTAGGGCTCTCACGAAAACATTTTTCTGCATACCACTTAAGTCCAGATCCAAAACTTTTTACAAACAAATGTTGAGCACATTTTATTATTTATAGGCTCAGTCTAGAAGGGCTGAGGCTCGGTCTGAGAGGCCGAGGCTCGATCTTAAGAGATCGAGGTAGATGGCTAGTGAGACTAGGAAGAGTAGGCTCAGTCATGAAGGCTGAGGCTCGGTCAAGGGGACCGAGGCTCGATATAAGAGGTCGAGGTGGAGGATAGAGCAGTCTTAGAGACTGGGAGGAATTTGGCTAGTGGGACTAGGAATGTCAGTCTAGGAGACTGGGAGGCTAGTGGGACTAGGAGAATTATGTGATACCTTACTTGGTGACTTATGTGATTATCTGATTGTATGACTGATTATTTGAGCATATTTGTGTTTATGTTACAAACTCATGGACTCAGCCAGTACTGGCATTTCGGACACCACTGGACCCATACCTATCGTATCTGATGACCTCACATCCTCCGAGCACGAGGTGCACACATCTGACTATACCAGTACTGACGAGGATGATTTCCAGCCTTTCGCACTACCCGATGGTGCTGATGAGCCTGCAGATGACCCTCCCGCTGAGTACCTACCTCTAGTAGAGATTCCGGCCCCTATACCATTAGCCGTTTATCCAGCATATGATTTTCTTCTTGACGCCGAGGCTGAGGGCGATATTGACCTGTTTGAGGATGAGCCCTTTGAGGATGAGATCCAGGGCGAGGCCCTTCTTCCTGTGGGCGATCTTTTGATGATCGCTGACGTTCCCGCTGAGGATTCGCCTGCACATTCTCCTGTCCCAGACTCCTTCGAGTCTGTGGCATCCGCACCTTCTCACACATTGAGCGCACAACACTTTGCGCATGATTCTGATCTTGGCCAGGCATCCTCTGTTGCACCTATTCCCAGCTTTGCGTTTGACCATGATGACATAGAGGATTCTGATCCTATCTTTCCCCCGGGATCCGACCCGGATCATGATATCGAGTTTATACCTATGGATCAGCCCATGGAGGATCCAGCTGACCCAGTAGATCCTATCGACCCCGAGTTTGACTTCGAGATGGCTTTTGATGATCCCGAGCCTACCGTCGCCCCTGAGCAGGCAGCCGCTCTAGACCCCATACTTGAGCATGACCCCGTACATGCTGGCATCCCTATTGAGCCTGTTATAGCAGACCCACCTGTTGATGATCTCCCCGTGGATGTTCCTTTGTTAGGGGGCGATCATGTTGTTGTTGATCCTGTTGTTCCTCTACCTGTTGTTGATATACCTGTTGACCATCCTGTTGAGCACATTGCACCTGTTCACCCTTTTGTTGCTCCCCCACCTGATCCCATCCCACTAGAGCCCGAGCATGCACTGTTCGCGACACACATGGATCCACCAGATGAGCATGCACAGCACGGTTGGATACCTGCTGATGAGGATGTTCCACCTTTTCCCCCTCAGATCCCTGATACACGACATGTTGATTTTTCTCTTCAGGTTCCTCAGTTTGTACCTCCAGCGAGGCCTGGAGAGGGTTCTTCAGCCCATCCTTTTGGGCATGTACCGATGTCTATCCCCTTCATGCCCCAGATGTCATCTGTTCCACCCTCTGTTGCTCCATTTCATGTGGCACCTTTTGATCCCACCAGTGAGCCGTTCCTTTGGGCACCAGACTCTGCTATGCCACCTACTGACCCCTACCATTCTTTCCACATGGGGTATACTATTGAGGACGTTTTGATGTCTTTTGTCGCCCAACACGAGTCACACACGCAGCGCATCCAGGAGCTTGAGAGAGCTCAGCTGCCACCATGCCATTGCCATGGTCAGACACACTCTCCTCTGCAGCCATTTCGACCCTTACCTCCAGATTATGCTGCCCGTCTCTTTACACTTGAGCAGCAGGTTGCTTCTATCATCCGTACCCAGCGAGCCATGGAGGAGGACTGGCTCCAGTTACGTCGTTTGTTTTACATCCACTTTCCCCCTCCTCCACCACCATCTGTATAGAGCTCATCAGTGCTGTTTGGGTAGACGTTGGTGAGAAGACGGCGAATGCTTTTGACTGCACAGCATTTTTGGAGACTACTTTATGATCCTGACTTTTGTTGACATGTATTTGACGTATTTGACACTGACATGATATAGTTTTTGGACAGGGGTGGTGTAGCCCCTAGTTGATTGATGATTGTATGACACAGGGATGTACTGATACACTTACTATGTGGTCTCGATATATGGCAATCGCAGTATTCTCACCATATTTGATTCGCTTGATTGCTTATTTATATTTTTATGACATGGGATGTTGTGTGATTGGTATTTGTGATGTGTTGATAACATGAGATGTTATGTGCTATTACTATTACTATATACGTACGTTTTACTATGGCCTGACCAACGTAAACCATCTTTAGAAGATGCCGCCGAGACGTGAGACACACATGCCTACTAATGAGGCAGAACTCCAGCAAATTATCGCTGCTGCCATTGCACAATACGCCGCCTCTCAAGGAGGAACTAGTGGAAGCAACTCTGGCAACACTGGCAACAACAATAATCCACCTCATGGATGCACCTACAAGCAGTTTCTAGACTGCAAACCGGTCAACTTTGATGGCACAGGAGGTGCTGTCGCCTTTGTTCGTTGGGCCGAGAAAACCGAATCTGTTCTTCGCATGAGCAAATGCGCGCTGGATCAGCAAGTCACCTATATCTCAGGGCTGTTTCTAGATGGAGCCCTATCCTGGTGGAATCTACAAGTTCAGACACTAGGCGAAGCTGCTGCCTACGCGCTGACCTGGACCGAACTAAAGGAACTTATGCGCAAAAAGTACTGTTCCCGCGCAGAAATCCAGAGATTGGAGACCGAGTTTTGGCACTTGAAAATGGACGGTCCAAAGATCGCAGAGTACGTTCAAAGGTTCCATGACTTATCGCATGTGGTACCCTACATGGTCACTCCTGAGTTCAAGAGAATTGAACGCTTCATTTGGGGACTAGCTCCTTAAATCATAAGCATGGTAACCTCATCCAAGCCTGCGACCATTACTAAAGTGATCGATTTGAGCGTGGCTCTCACAGAGGAGGCTATTCGCCAGAACAAGTTTGATGATGCTGAGCCTAAGAAGAAAGAGACTCACGTCGAGTCATCAGGAGGTAGCAAACGGAAGTTCTCAAACTTCAAGCAGGGCGCCAGTGTGGCGGTTAAGAAAGGAGGATCAGGCACGCCAGCTCAGGTTACATCTGGTAGTGGAAAGAAAGGAAAAGGATATCAGGGCACCCAGCCCAAGTGTAATACCTGTCAACGCCATCATACTGGCCATTGTAGTGTGAAAGTATGCGAATCATGTGGAAAGCCGGGCCACTTGAAGGATTCTTGTTGGGCTAGTGTTGGCCAGGGAGGCCAAGGAGGATTTGGGAATAGGAATAATAATCGTGGTGGTAATCGCCCACAAGGAAACTATGGAGGAAACGGGAATCGAGGAAACTTTGCGAATCAGGCTGGCAATGCAAACCAAAACAACAACCAAGCTGGAAATGGAGGTGGAAACGGGCAAAGACTTGGATGTTTTAACTGCGGTGATATCGGGCATTTTAAGAAGAACTGCCCAGAGTTAAACCAAGCCCGTGGAAGAGTGTTCCAAATCGAAGCTAGGGAAGCGCGCCAGGACCCCAATGTTGTTACTGGCACGTTCCCTGTAAATCAACGCTATGCATCCGTTTTATTTGATACTGGTGCCGATTATAGCTTCGTGTCGCTAGAATTTAAGAATATGCTTGGGTTAGCCGCTAATAAGTTAGATATTCCCTACTCAATCGAATTGGCCAATGGGAAGTTAGTAGAAGCCAACGAAGTTATCAGAGGTTGTGTGATCGAATTAGGAGAGCGCGAGTTTGCTTTGGATCTACTACCAGTTCAGTTGGGAAGCTTCGACGTGGTGGTAGGAATGGATTGGTTATCAGGCAACAAGGCGGAGATAGTTTGTCACGAAAAGGTCGTTCGTATTCCAACCGAAGATGGCGAAACAATTGTGGTTCACGGAGAGAAGCGTGATACGCCGTTAAGAATTATCAGCTGCCTGAAAGCGCGAAAGTGTTTGCAGAAGGGATGTGTTGCCTTCCTGGCACACATTGTGGATAAGAAGGCTGCTGAGCCAAGAATCGAAGACATCCCTGTCGTGAGGGAATACCCAGAAGTCTTCCCAGAAGACTTACCTGGACTGCCACCTCAAAGACGAAGGCTGAACACGAGCAGCATCTTAGAGCCATTCTAGAGCTGCTGAAGAAAGAACAGCTGTATGCCAAATTCTCCAAGTGCGAATTTTGGCTACGTGAAGTCCAATTCCTTGGGCACGTGGTAAATGGAGATGGAATCCACGTGGATCCAACCAAGATCGAGGCGATCAAGGATTGGGAAACGCCAAAGACGCCAACCGAGATTCGACAATTCTTGGGTTTGGCTGGCTACTATCGAAGGTTCATTGAGGATTTCTCAAAAATCGCTCAACCATTGACGCTCCTCACCCAGAAAGATAAGAAGTTTGATTGGGGAATCAAACAGGAAGAAGCGTTCCAGATACTGAAGGATAAGCTCTGCAATGCGCCAATCTTAGCACTACCGGAAGGTACAGATGATTTTGTGGTATACTGTGACGCTTCGCGTCAAGGATTAGGTTGTGTGTTGATGCAACGCCAAAAGGTTATTGCTTACGCATCGCGTCAACTGAAAGTGCACGAAAAGAACTATACCACACATGATTTGGAACTTGGCGCAGTGGTTTTTGCATTAAAGATCTGGAGACACTACCTTTATGGTACAAAGTGTACAATCTTTACAGATCACAAGAGCCTACAGCACATATTCAACCAGAAGGAGCTGAATATGAGGCAAAGACGATGGGTTGAGTTGCTGAACGATTACGACTGCGAGATAAAGTATCATCCAGGGAAGGCGAATGTGGTCGCCGATGCCCTAAGTCGAAAAGAGAGGATCAAGCCCATAAGGGTTAGAGCTTTAGAAATGATTATACGAACCGATCTTTCCTTGCGCATTCGTGCCACGCAGAAAGAAGCTCTCAAGGAAGGAAACCTTGAAGAAGAATATCTCCGTGGGATGGAGAAGCTACTGGTACCAAACGAGGAAGGAACGTTATGCTTCGAGAAAAGGATTTGGGTTCCTCTGTTTGGTGGTTTAAGGAAAGTTATTTTTGATGAAGCTCACAAATCACGGTACTCTATCCATCCTGGAGCGGATAAGATGTACCAGGATCTCAAAGATTATTATTGGTGGCCTAGGATGAAAGGCGATGTTGCTGTTTATGTGTGCAATTGTCTAACGTGTGCTAAGGTGAAAGCGGAATACCAGAAGCCTTCAGGACTTCTGCAACAACCTGAGATTCCCAAGTGGAAATGGGAACAAATCTCAATGGATTTTATTACAAAATTGCCAAGAACGCCAAGAGGCCATGACACTATTTGGGTAATAGTGGATCGATTAACAAAGTCAGCACACTTCTTACCTATTAGAGAGAAGGATAATACGAGCAAATTGGCTGAAATTTACATGAGAGAGATCGTCGCGCGCCATGGAGTACCTCTCTCAATCATTTCTGATAGAGACGGAAGGTTTGTGTCAAGGATATGGCAATCCTTCCAAGAAGCCTTTGGCTCACAATTGAATCTGAGCACTGCGTTTCATTCGCAAACTGACGGTCAGAGCGAGCGAACGATACAGACTTTGGAAGACATGCTGAGAGCGTGTGTTATGGATTTGGGCGGTAGCTGGGACAAGCATTTGCCTTTGGTCGAATTTTCATACAACAACAGCTACCACACCAGTATTGGTGTCGCGCCATTTGAAGCCCTTTACAGACGCAAGTGCCGATCACCCTTATGTTGGGCTGACGCAGGTGATAGGCAGCTTGCTGGTCCCGAAATCGTCCAAGAGACGACAGACAAGATTGCGCAGATTCTTAAACGCATCGAAGCAGCTCACCACAGACAGAAGGCCTATGCGGATCCAAACCGGAAACATGTGGAATTTCAAGTTGGAGAAATGGTGTTATTGAAAGTTTCACCCTGGAAAGGGGTGGCACGCTTCGGAAAGCGTGGGAAGTTAAATCCGCGCTACATTGGTCCTTTCAGAGTTTTGGAAAGAATAGGACTAGTAGCATACAAGTTGGACCTACCTGCTGAACTGAATGGTGTTCACGACACCTTTCATGTATCCAATCTAAAGAAAAGTCCAACTCAAGTCACTGTTGCCATTCCCACCGACGAGATTCATGTTGACGACACGCTCCACTTCGTTGAAGAACCTGTTGAGGTCACGGATTGGAAGGTTAACAAGACCCGCCGGAGCAGTGTCAAGCTCGTCAAAGTTCGTTGGAATGCCAGACATGGTCCTGAATACACCTGGGAACGTGAGGACCGGATGAAAGAGAAATACCCCCACCTTTTTCCTAAGAACCCTGCATCTACAAGCAGAACTTAAATTTCGGGACGAATTTTATTTAACGGGGGGAGAATGTGACAACCCGCACTAAACCAGGTATCCGTACGACTTAATTAGTAATTAATTACTGCTGAATTACTGTGCTTACTTGAACTTGTGAATAAACTGCTACTTGAATACTGATACATGTACTTACTTGCATCATACTTGCTTGCTGTCACTACATTATTTACATGCTGAACCTTAGTGACAAACATGATGCACAAAAAGCACAGTAGCACTATAACGGATAACCTATTGAACATGCTGATAAAGCCAGCATCAGGCAAACACTGCCTCTAAAGGCCTGTAAGAGCCTGAGATATTTTGCTACACTAGTGGTGAGTGTAGGGATATAAGGGTTGTAGAACTGCGTCTCTAGGAATAAGTCACAATGACTGGATGAGCCTAAAACGTACTCTAAGTACAAAACTCAGCACTTTACATAATAATTCAGCTTTTAGCTAACTAATAAAGTGCCAAAACATGAGAAAAAATAACACTAGACACTTTCCGAAGTGTCAGAAATAAGTTGTGTCACTAAAAAGAGTAATAACGACACTTTAAAGCTTTGTTAACGCTTTAACGGATTACTATCCAACCGAACAACCGGACTATACCCGAAACATGAAAATATTGTTATTTTCATTATTTATCTTTTTCTAAGCCAGTTAGGGTCCCTGAATGCCCTAACACCCACTATAACGCGTGACACACTAATAACTGGGTTAAACACTTAACTAACTTGGTTTAACCTAACTAATACTTAGTGCCTAGTTGAAATCGAACCAAGGGACCCCCCCCCCTCTCTAACCGGCCCCAACTAGAGGGGACGCCCCTTTGTACTTATTGATTTGCTTAATCTCCCTTGTTTAGTATCTAGAAGACATGGTGACCATTGGATAATAATCACCCTAATTGTCTATAAGATCAAAGTTAAACACACATGAACATTATCATCACACAACACACTTCACAACTCTCTCTCTCTTTCTCTTTGGCTCTTGGCCGAACCCACACCCACACATCCATCCATCCTTCGATCTTGTTCAAGCCATTCCAACATCATACAAGTGTTAAGGGTCGCATATTAGGAAGCTTGGAGCAAACGGAACGCGAAGGACCTCTTTATCTTGCTTTTATCCACGCCATTTTCGTCAAGATTCTTCCCTAGCCCCGAGCTAGTGGTATGTCACTTAAAACACCTTCTTGAACTAATCTAAAGTGGTTAATACGATTTGTAATGGTTAAAACTCGAAATCTTACAAGATGATACTTTAAAGTCTACGAAAAATGCTATAAGTGTTGGATAAAAACTCTCATGTTGTGTAAATGTTGTAGTAATTGAAATTTGTGATTATTTAGACCCGATCTATGTTGTGGTAGCTCGGATCACCATTTAACCCGGTTTGGTCATGATCACAAATCATGACATAAGGTTGTTTTGAATAAAACAAGGGTTAAAGGGTGAAACTCTACCACACACGAATCATGAACTTGTGTAAAAGTGTTTTACTTGTGGAAATATGTTTAAAACTAGCAGATCTACGTATCTGCAAGTGGTATTTTCAAAGGACCAAGCGTTAAAGAAATCATGCTTTCTAAAAATGGATCTTACATTAACAAGAATGATTTTTATAAACCACAAGTGCGTAAACACTTGTGAAATGAAAAGATCCGACAAAATAACAGTTTTTGTAAAAGATGACTGGAAGTTGTAAAGATGGATTTTCTCTAAAAACGAGGTTTTTACAAGATCAAATTACCTTATATGAAGATCTACTAAATTTAAGGGGATTTACACCACAGTTTTGGGAAAACTGCAAGTTCATGTAATTTTTGGCAATTAACACATATGTTGATTAGTTGTTGCGATGAAAGTTGTTCTGATCAAATAAAGAAAATTGTTGAGTTGATTTGTTAAAGAAAATGATACGCTTGAAAGCGTGGCCACCTCCAGTTACAGAGGAAACTCTGGCGAAATTTTTCTAAAAACCTAACACTTAGAACTATTTACACTACAAGTGTTAGAATTATTTTTGACATGTTTTCGAAATATGAATTTCGCCATGACTTTATTTACTAAATATTCGGAGGTGGGATTTTCACAAAGTTTAACGTGATAAATATATATTTTTCACACACTGTTTATGATTATTTTGTGAAAATACATAAATATTATTTTTAGAGTAAAAATAATATTTACGAACGTTAACGAATCCAAAATAATACGAACGCTTTCACCATGAATATATAAGTTACACCGGTAATTATATTACCACTCGATAGTTAAAACTTAACTTACGCACTTATGGAAATATTTATGAACGCGTATTTTAACAGCGTATTATTGGAGGAAAATTATGTGAAATGAAAATATAATATTTTTGAGAAAAATACTTATATTTTGGAATTGGAAATATATATATATATATATATATATATATATATATATATATATATATATATATATATATATATTAAGTGAGACTTAATGATATAATTTGAACGCACATGTATTGAATCCCCCATCCTTGGGAAGGAGAATAACTACCAAGTATACAGAATGTAAACACGAAATAGTTGCCTAACTATTTCCCAAAGACTTAAACCATAAAGCTAAGGCACGGCCATCCGTCTAATAGAGTTAGCACGTGTAGGTCGTCATACATCTGATCGATTTGGAGGCATACTTGGTAGAGACGCACCACTGTGAGTTCATGTCCCCCTTTTCTCTAACTGTTTTCAGTTTTCTTAACTGCGGGGGTGAAATACATGTTACTTTGATTACAAGTACTTTATACACGGTATGGTTAGCGTAAGGAGGTTTACTACTTAGATCATGTGAGTGGGTAGGAGCAATATGAGGCCATTAGTCCTCATAACGGGACCGAGGGACAGGAGCGGTAGATCTATCTGGGTGTAGCGAGCCCAGCCCCAGGCCAAACTAGAAACGGACCTTGGGGTGACTTTGTCCACATACTAATGCCGTGGCGAAATCTGCTTGGTTTGAGTCTCCCTATTTGCACTTCACATATATCAGTGGCCTTGCAAACCATTGGTGATCTCAATTCCCTTATTTGCTACATACCAAGACTATTTTTATACTCACAACGGTTTACTTACTCACTTACACATGAACTCGCTCAACATTATTGTTGATTTTTCAACTTACATGTATTTCAGGAAATTAAAGATCTGGCGCGGTATGTTATGTTTTCCCGCTGCATAAGGGTTCCAAGGTCATCCCAGTTTAGGAAATGTGACTCTTTCCTGGACAAGTCACAAATCTTAAACTGCATTTATTTCATGTTGATGTTTATGTTTTTCAAGACAATGTTTTATGTTATGAGGTTGTAAGTCTCTAAGACAATGGTATGTTACTCTGGTTTTAAAACTTAATCAAATGGATGATCTTGCATGATTTTATTTCATATAGCTTTGTTATGGTTAAGCTAAGGTATTAAGAAGTCACACCAAATTAACCACGCTTCTGCAAAGCCAGGGTGTGACAGTTAAATACTATGATGAAGTGTAATTTAGTTTACTAACTAAGTTTTATTAGTTATAAATTTCCTTTTTACAATTACCGCATTTTTTTTATGAAATTAAAAAAAAAACGGGTGTTTCAAGGACATTAAATATTATGATTTTATACACAGTAAAAGACAACCGAATATATTAGATTACGACGATAAATTGAAATACGTGAATATGCAACGACACCAATTCGTTGAAAATCTCTAAACGGGTCGGGTTCGTGTCAACCCAATCGGGTTTTTCCAATTAACCCATATGTATTATATTTTATTATTTCACAATATGTTTTACGTTATAAATTAAATTGGGTGGATATTTTATGTTATAATTATAACTTAAAATGAGAAATTAACATAAGATTTTATAACTAAAATAGAATTGTATTATATATTTGTGTTTTTTGTAGTAAAATTTTAATTTTATATACTAATTTGCGAAAAAAAGTTAAAAAACTCGGGTTGAACATGTTGTGTTCGGGTTCATATGTATGATACGATTTTCGGGTCCGTCTAAAACTTTCCGGTTCGAGTCGAGTTGGACACACCAACCCGACCCGTTTGGCGTTTACCTAACCTATGACTACATGTACCATAACATTAACAGTTTTGACTCTAACACGATCATTATTAGATAAATGGTCTGCTTAAGAAAATTTGACATAATTTATCTACATACCTGCACAATGGAGAGAAGGTAGTGAAGGCCATCCAATGTTGAAGCGCGTACAGGAACTCCAATCACGGGTGACGGTGTCAGGGCAGCTACCATACCTAACCACACATTAAAATATTAACATTACCGTCTTTATAGCATACTTGAGTGTTAATATCTATAGATTTAGATATGAAAAATAGAAGGAGAGGATAAACCTGGCAAATGGGCTGCACCCCCAGCACCGCAATAATAACCTGAACACCTCATTCTCGAGTAGATGTTGCATAAGAAAACATCAGCTCAGGTGTCCGGTGTGCTGACACTATTCTTACCATAGAAAAATGGCAAGAAAAACTATTTTTAAGAAAATAAACCAGGAGTCTCCTCTGAACTTTCTTCTTCGAGAAATGATTTAACCTGTGCTTCAACAATTCCCATTGAAGGCCCGACAACAGTTATGTGGCCCATCTTCCGTTGCTTTCGCATATCCACCAAAATAGATGAATATAACTCAATCCATTCCTTCGTACATGGGTCAGTATTACCACACCAAATGAAGCGAGTCAAGTGACACACTCATTATTACAATAAACCACACCAGAGAGTGAACTTATTTGACCTAACACAACTTATGTAAATATATTTGACAGCTTCTGTAAATAACTTAACCATCCTAGACCACCCATATTTACACTTCTAGTATGAATTATAATTGTATCGGTCTTCCTTGTGCATTTATAAAACGATAATTTAGTTTTTTTTCTGCAAATGCACCTCGTTCAGGAACAACTGGGGTAATAAGTAACAAATCAGCAGTCACGTTGTCTCCAGGTATAACCAACCATTTATACGTCTTCAGGTAACCACAAAGGTTAATTCTTTAATCAGCATTAACAATGATTTTAGGGAGCTTAATAGTAAATATACACCACAGAACATGTGACATTAATAAGTTTCTCATGCTACCTTCAAAATTTTGCATCCTACTTTGCGCTTGGATCCCTTCACTTCAGACGATTGCTGAGACGAATGAATTAAAACGGTCTTCCTTTCTTTCCAGCCTAGCCTGGCTTGTACGACCACACCGGTGAACAAAAAACTTAAGAAGACCGTGGAAGTACAAAATGAATTACTTGATTATAAAACACAATATCCAAATTGGAAAATAATTTATACCTAATAAAAGAAGAAGCTAGACAGATCATATCAACATTAGGAACATCAAGTCCGTCAGTAGAAATATCAGTGGCTACTAAAACATTGAAACGGCCGTCTCTAAAGCCCAATAGCATTTTCTCCCGCTGGTCTTGACATATATCGCGTTATGCCAACCGATCGATATCGCGCTTTCTTGGCATAAACATTATACATTTACCCCATTTGTGTGCACCTGAAAATAAATTAAAATAAATATAAATTTCGATGTGATATAATTATCAATACGATTATAGTAAACCCAAAAAAAAGTAATTGGATTTGGCAAGTCTGGCCCAAAAATGACTGGTCTTTATTAGCTTGATCCTAGATTGCTACATGGACCGAGCTCAGTCATTTTACTTGATAATTTCGTAGGATCTTAAACTATATTAGCCAAAGAGCATTTGTACATGATTCAAAGATCTAGCATGATATTTATCATAAGCATCCAATAACGCACTATCATGAAGGCAGAATCACATATTTTCAAAAATGACATTGTAAATCTCAAAGAAATTGTAGTATACTATCATGATTTAAAAAAATTTACATGTAAATTAAGTATCATGGTTTAAAAAAACGGCCGAGGCGTCCGTACTGAGGCGCGCCTCGAGGCGGAACGGAGCAAAAACGCATATGAGGCGGTGCCTCAGGGACATAAATTATACGTACGCCTTAGTGGAGTGAGGCGCAAGTTTCGGTTCGAGGCGGAACTAATCTGGCGAGGCTACGTTTATGTTTTAGGCGGGATGGAATGATAGATTAGGGTTTTTAGGCTCCAAAACCATTTAAAAAACGAAAAAAAAATTAAGAAAACGGAAAAACAAAAACCTGCCCCACGCGGGCCCGGTTTTTCGGAGCTGCATTCGTGTCCGCAGGATGCGGGCACGCACGAGTTCAAATAAATTCCAGTTCAGAAACTCATTTTTTGCACACCCCCCCCCCCCTGAATGTAGCTGATATTGCTAGGGTAATTTGAATGCCCCTGACATTATGCTTGGTAAACATGAGAAAATAATAATGTGAATCAATTATAGTATTCTGGTTAGTTAGAGCAATCCTATATTAAACTTAAAAGTATTAAACCAAACTTTAGTCAGATGTCATAAGATAAAAACTACAGCTAAACGACATGATTCATGAATCGTGAAGACATAAAGCTAATCACAAATGTGAATGTGCCTTGGGCCCAAGCGAAAATCGGCTGCTTATCAACATATTTAACATGCTCTAAAACCCTCACTTCTCATGAAATAACAATAAGTAAATCAATATCAAATTATATATTACTATACATCTATAAAACTCAGTTTTTTGACCCAATTCCAACTGACAGAACCTGTTTGTTTGCCACTTTAAAACACATATCGAAAGAAATATACCCCAAGACGAAATGCAGTCTCTCTACTTCGGCAATTCATCAATGAAGGTTGACTGAAAATTATAACAACAAACATTAACTATTGGTCCTCTGATAGGTTTCAACAAATATACAGACATGTTGGATTTCCATGGAAGATATACTACAGACATGTTGGATTTCCATGGAACATAATTTCCATGGAAGATAAACAAATAAAACATCACTAAGGATGTGTATTTTTAAAATGATGACTTCCCTTGGCTTTTAAAGTCTCCTTATGACACCAATCCCCATGAGACAACTACAAAAATCAATTCATTATGCTGATTTGAACCTCGAAAATTTTCAAGATGCAAGACCTCATTATAACACATGGGAGTGAAAGAAATATCAAAGTAATACAAACCGGTACCTGTTATAAGGGAGCTTGTAGCCATGTTTTCATCAACTTTAGCTTCTTGAGAAAAATGAAGGGGACTTGTACCATGCTGCAATAACAACCACAACGTGTTAGCGTACAAAACTACAAATGTATCATACATCACAAAGACTTACCTCGCGTCTACAATTTGAAAACATAGAGCCGCACTCAGATAGAACTTGAAAAAAACTTGTAGGCAAATAGATACCGAAGAGTCGATCTGAAATTACCAAATTAGACATTTAGGTTAAAGTGAAACCTTTCCATATTCTAGCCACCCAATATTTAGGTTTCTGTTTTAACACAATACACCCACTTTAAATATTGACACAATATTATATACTCGACATATATTTTTATTTTAAACAAACGGGTGAACCCGTTAGGTCCAACCCTAACACGACCCATTTAGTTAAATGGGTTCAACCTGATTCTACCCCGAAGCTGTTTAGCCTAAACCCAAACCCACAAAATGTATGTCATACATGATATAGGAGGTTGGATGTAATATAAGAATTCATTATACCCGTACTATACATGTCCTGGTTGAGTTTAGCAAATTTTGGTCGGCTTGACCCAAGAACATACACTCGTACCTTCAAAAATGCAAACATTTAGATATAATTAGACATAACTGTATAAATAAATTAGATTTTAACATTGGACAAAAAATGAGTAAATGGATCAACCCAATCTCTCCCACAAATGTAATTCATGTTGGAACCAAGACCTTAAGATACAAACCACATTTTTTTGAATAAAGACAAAGTTTAACTCGTCCACGTATAGGTGGCAAATCCAACCCTTTTGCTTATCCGGGTTACGTTTATCTCTAGTTTTTAAAAGCATGAGATGAGTGATTGCCTTTTTAATACCCTTTGTTGCCATCTAATAATAAGGATCACAACTTCAATACAGAAAGTTTATATATAAGACTTTTATATGGCAACTAACTCATGATACATCGGTAAACTCTTACTTTAGCTTTATCATAACTTGCTTATATACTATTACCAGACCTTGGTTGTCATCAAGACTTGCTTCTTTAACTCTATTCCCTTCTAAGAGTAGAATTCTATGCCTTGTTTTTCTCCGGATTAACCATGAACTTTATCTGAGAATTAAACATCACAAGTTATATGCCATTTTAGATCAAATTTATTTAGAACATAATGCAAAACTTGTTATACGGCGTAAGGGAAATTTCAAAACAACAAAGAGTATCGTCTAAGTAAGTTATGCTCCATAATTTCACACTTATCAAGAAAACAAATAAAACTTTGAAACAAAAACAAATGATACCGTCCAATTATAAATCTTCGCCAATTTCCTTGAAAAAAAACAAATGACATCATTTCTTATAAAACATTTAAAAAAAAGAAAGATTTTACAGGTCAAACCAACTGACCCATTACTCAAGAAACCCATCTTATCACCCTGAAGGATAGGATGATAAAATCTTGTAAAAATTATTGAACTGGAGTGCATGTCCGTATGAATGGGTCAATTCGGATGCAAAATTTACATACGTACATGCTTGTCAAAAAATGAGCAGAGTGAGAAGTGTGTCAAACAGGTTTATTCGGATTTAAAACTTACATACATACTTTAACATCCATCAGGTCCTCAAGGTTGGCTACTTTATCTTCCCTAAAGATCTCAATTCTTCATTTCCAAACTCATCTGCTGACAACACACCATCCATCAGGTCCTCAAGGCTGGCTACTTTATCTTCATGCAATTTCCAAATAACTTAATCACACTCCCTTTCATGTTTGTACTGTTGCACCTGCAGTGGAATAAAAGTGGTTAAAACGGTAAACACATCATATCATGTTTGCATCAAACAACCAAATCCAACATACCAAACGATTAAGTTGCATGATTTCTACATTTTTTTTGGTGCAAAACTATTTCAAAGCCCAATCTCGCCTTAAGGCTCCAGCAAAAAATACATTTTTTTTTTGTGAAATCTTACTTTTGGAATAACAATATGCGTTGATACATTATCATCCAATGGTGCATGATCAACACGAATTAATAGTAGACTCAAATCACCAGTTTCCTCTTTTACTTCTTCCAAGCCTTTTACAGTTGCAACTGATGCATAAAATCTTATTCTCCGGATAAATTTTTGAAACACTGACACTTTTTTAACTAGTTTTGGTTCACACGCAGCAAATATATCAAGCAGAGGAAACCAGGCGGCCGCCGAACGGAAACAACGTATGTAGAGATTTTTTCTTTTATAGTTAACATTATCTCATCTTCTAAATAATATCTTTTTCCAACTAAAAGGGTTTACTCACATGAATCAATTAATAATCACCATAGCTATATTCGAAATCGGACCAGAAATCCATACCTCAATAGATGAGCAGCAACAAATCGAAGAATAGGACAACAGTGACAGTAGTACACGAAAGCTTGCAGCTGCGCTGGACACCAAAACGAATCAACCCATTTGCAGATCAAGACTCAAAGAAATTGGATTTCAAATGAACAAATTGATTTTGGTACTTAGGTTATGAATTGAACTGACCTTAGTGCAAATATGGTCCATGAAAAAACACACCATTAAACAACCTAGTTAACTCAGCAAGGCAGCGCTAACCAAGGCAATAACTAAAAACAACCAAACAAAATTGACCAGACAATAATTAACAATCAGAACATTAGAAGAATCAAAAATTCAAACAATCAATCAATAATTAGCATATTAATCTTCAATCATATCACATGAACACCTTTCATAATCACATTTACCATTCTGTATGACATATGGAAATGGGGATAAAAGATGATACCGTATTGGCTTCAATCTTAATGGTCTTCAACCTCTGCGTCTCTTTATCAAGAACACAACACCGAGAGTATAACAACACAATTGAGGAGCCGTCCTATTGAAACATTTCAAACTAAGATGATGCCTTACTATCGCGGATAACAATACCTAAAAATGAAATACCAAACATAAAATATAACATAAAACATATAGTTAATGACATATATTTTTTTGTTTACCTACCACACAGCTACAAGATGACACTAACATGATGTATCCATCCGAAAGAGCTTTATTTTTCACCAGCAAGATCCATAAGACAGAAATTAGAAAGCCCCTTTCAAGATTGACAGACAACACGAAAGTCAACATTAAACGCAGTTAACATGAAATCAGCATAAGGTTCAAATGGTGTAAACACCAATAAACCTAAGCAGTTAATGCGGAAAAATATCAGTTATCGGTCAAGGACCGATATTTGAGATATCGTTTATCGCGGTGAGATATCGGTGAGATATCGGTAATTTATAATATCATGCATATATATATATATATATATTCATATCTAGAGCCTATATATATACTAGAATTCTAGAACCAATATAATATTAATAGCAAAATAAAGAAATGTTCATCAAGAGGTGGTAGAAATCTAGGTATAGGAATGAAAGTCTCAAAATGTGGGGTAAATACTTTGTCCCACATTGGTGTGGGGACAAAGTGAGTGTTTGTTTATAAGGTAAAGCCTTTACTGCTCCATTGTAGCCTTATGACATGTTTTACCACAAGTCCTACCCGCGCGCAGGGGGGTGCAAAATTTGATTTTCTCAGCTGGAATTTGCTTGAACTCATGCGTGCCCGCACGTCTTGCGGACACGAATGCAGCTCCGAAAACCCAGGCCCGAGTGTGGCAGTTTTTGCACCGTTAGCTTTCGGTTTTTTTGCTGCTGTAAAATGCGGTTTTTTGCTGCCAACTTCAGTTTATCGGCGAGGAAACCGATATACGTTTTGCAAAATCTCGGCGATATATCGCCGATAATATCGCTGGCCGAGATAACACCGATATTTGAAAACGATATTTTGCCCTACCACCGATAACCGAGATATTGACGCTATAGCTCCGATATTAACTGCATAGCAATAAACAACCAAGTTTAAAACCAAGGTCATCGAATACTCTTTTCCAACCATCCGTAATTGCTATACCATCATCAAGCCCTCATAAGTAAGAAGCCATGAACGCATCCCATCAAACCTCAGTATCATATGAACTGATACTTCAGTTGCAGTCGCTTGAAATTTTTTCGGACATAAGCTTTGGGAAGAACCTGGATTTCAAAAGTTATTAAATTAATAAGCATAACATCATATTTAGAAATACGAATATAAAATGAAAAGTATGAATTCATCCATTTCCGGTATCTCAAAACTTAAAAAAAAAGCCTCCATGCTCTTAATACTAGAAACCTATATAAAGAAACACATGATTCGCAGATTCATCATTCAAACAAAAGGTCAAGACATTATCAGTTTGTTTAAAAAAATAAAGTCAAACCACAAGATATTCCAATGTCAAACCCTAAAATGAAATAAGGACTAATATGTGTATTGGTAACATTCTCATCAGTATTAAACCACATAAAGTTCAAATCAGTATCAACAAAACTGAATAATTAGGTATTTTCAAAAACATGAAAGTTATGCATACCAAAAATCCTAATAATGATGAAAAACAAAATACCATTAATCAGTCTCATATAATAAAATGTGAAACCCTAAAACAAAATAAAGATTAATCTATGTTTTTATGACATCCCACCAGTATCAAACCACATGATATTCAATCCGTATCATCAAACAGAAAAAAATTAGGGTTCTCAAGAACATGAATGTTTAGTGAAAACATAAACTTCCGAACAATTGTCTACGAAAGATTCAAGAAAACACTTTGATTGTAACTATAAAGAGATAACAAATCCCTCAAAATTCTTACAATAATCAATCGAAATACCAAAACAAAATTAATACTGACAAAGTGAAAAAGTTAAATCAGAATACTTGTTAGAAGATCGATCAGAGAAGAAAAATAGAATAGACCAAGAAAAGGATCGGTCTTTTATTCCTCAGATTCATACCCTGCGTTGTTTGTTGAATCTCTATTTTTGTAAAACCCTAAACAACGTACAAAGAATAGATGAAAGGCGACGAAGAGGGAGAAGAGAGAATGAAGATTTGGGTTTACGGATATAGAGGCGGATGAAACAAAAAAAGTACAGAGTGGGTTTTCAGAGGTGAAAAAGGCGGTGGATTGAGAATGTGAATACGAAGGGGAGAGCTTGTTTTTTTTTTGTTTTACCGCTCAAATTGATTCAGAATTCAATAATAAGATGCCAGGTGTCAATAGGTGGTTTAAGAAGATGCCATTACCTAAGATGGTTTTGCTTTATTAGGCTATAGGGTGTGGTCATGACCCTCATGATCATCATGACCCTCCACATAGGTGTCATGTCATCCATATTTAATCCACCATTCAAAATCACTACCCTAAGGGTGTGGGCATGACCCAAACCACTATCCATTTTTTTAATTTATTTTTATCTTAAAAATATCAAATGGGAGGGTCGTGGTATTCATGGTTTAATCCATGGGAACCACCATCAATCAAGGAGGGGGGTGGTGTACCATTTAATTAATGGTCCTATGTGGAAATGATGTTCCAATCCATGGCCCCCACACCCCATAGTTATAGATTGAGGCGAGCTGTGAAGAGAGGGGACGACAAGTTGACTTAAAAAAAGGAAGTCCGTGACTTTGGGGGGAATTAATATATGTTCGAGAATTATCCAAACATTCACAACTCATATACATCAGCCGTCGCATACGAACCTGGAGACGAATTCCAACATTACTTCATCATTCATTCAACATATTTGAAGCCGTTTTCGCATGTTCCGTCATTCCCGAATCAATAATGAAGCTTCTACAACAACAATGAGCGGCTAATTTACTTGTATTACTGCCCTGACGAACGATTGTGTCGTTTTTCATTAGACTTTATTTGTGGATTCGTAAAAACTGGTAATCTTGACTACTTGTGTTGGATTTGTGCAACGTTTCTTTATGTTTGAATTATTTGTCGTTTTATAAAGCGTAGTGGCAACATACTTGCGTTGTTAGCGGGTTGGTAAATTGGTGGGTAATTGATATAACTAAACGGATTGTTAGATTGTATGGTGAACTTAAAAAACTATCTCTAATAATTAATCAAACCCATTGATTCCAAGGCCATGTCTATGTGGTGTTTTGAATTCATAAACGGGTTTTTGTGTTAAACAAACAATCTAGATTCTGGGTGGGGGTTGCATTTTTCTTATATTGATCACAACCTTTTTAATTAGTTTTATTGTTTTCAAAATCGATTAATCAAACCCCCAAGATAGATAATTCTAGTTCTAGTTAAAATCTTCTACGCTAACCACAAATTTCTCGTGGATACGATACCCTACTTACGCTATGTACCTAGTTTAATTAGGTTTTGATTGACCCTTACGACAATCATCAATGAGTACACACTTATGGGGTTGTACTCCTGATGCAAGTACGGACAACACGTATACGCAAAAGGGTTAAGCACCTTCATGGGCTTAGTCTACCACACTGTCGCCCTCATCCACTCCATCACAAGCGGGTTTGATTACGACCAATCAATGGGCATTTGTTGCCAATCAAAATCAAAGTATTCAAAACCTCATTTTGAGCGAGAATGAAACTGGAAGTAGAAATCTCCCGCCAAAGCTCATGCATATGAACGAGTATCCCAGATGGCAGGATAGGTTCCATACGTATATCCTTGGGCAGAATACGGAGTTGTGGTTGTGTTTTACTTCGGAATTCGATCAAGTACTAGAAGAAGCCGGTTCAAGTCACGCGTCATTTGCTGATCTTACGACCGACGAGAAGAAGGCATATGACTTAGAGAAGAAAGCGTTTGCAATTCTAACCCAAGCCTTAAACAAAGATATTTATCATCAGTTTGTGAGCTTCAAAATAACCAAGAGTTTACGAGATGCGTTATAGGTGAGGGGTCAAGGAAATGCGGCGTCATGCAAACTGAGACATAATCTGGTCAAAAAGGAATTCGACGGTTTCATGAGTATGGAAAATGAGTTACTGGGAGATATGACAAGTCGATATTATCATTTGTTGAGTGAGTTGATTAGTTTTGGGGTATCGTTAACTCCAAAAGAGATTGTTACAAAGTTCGCCCTTGCATTGCCACTCCAATGGAATGGATTTTTGGAGATTTTGAAGTATAATTACACTTTAGCTACAACCAACATATATGATTTCATTCACATGTTGGAGAACAAGAATCAAGAAGAAATTAGGAAGGCAAAAAGAGTTCCAATGCCACAAAATCCTGACATGTATTATAGAAATTCTGGAGGTACTAACACTGTTGCACGACCTGCTCAACATGCTCAGCTACAAGCAACTTTTGTTTCAAACACCAATCCGTTTAGAACACCACAACCGATTGCCTCAGAGCCAAATGTTCAGTCTTTTGGAGTACCATCATTCATTGATCCAAACTATAATAGTCAACAACAAGCTTGTTATGGAAAAATTCATCAACATTCAATACTGGAAGCAATTCATCAACAGTCAATGCTAGTCAGTCAACTAATCCAAACATAGTTCGGCTAAACACTTCAAGTTTCTCGAAAGTAAGTGTTGATGTAGCAAAGGAACATATGGAGCTCTTAAACACTTTGGTGAGAGCATACTATGAGTTAGTAGCAGAGCAAATTGGAAACATCAATTTGACTCAGGAAGATTATCAGCAAATATATAAGGATGAAATGGATTTGATGGATATCAAATGAGCATTTGCTAGTGATGTAAGGCGAGCAAAAGACTACATGGAAAGAACCGGTAGAACAAACTTGGAAAGCAAGAAAGACACCAAGTATGGTTTCGATAAAAAAGCAGTTAAGTGTTTCAACTGTGGTGAACGAGGTCATTTCAAACGGGAATGTACTAAGCCAGCTCAGCATGGGAACCAAAATCCATTCAGAAATCAAGCCAATCAACCAAATCAAAATCAAATCGGGAATAACGAGCGTGCCTTGATGCCTATGAACAATTCACATCAAACTGAACCATCAAACAACAACAATCGATCTCTTATGGTACAAGTTGATGAAAGTTGTGACTGGTCAATTCAACTGGGTAGCGGTGATTAGAGTGGAACAGCTTGTTATGCTGAGGTTGTCATGGATCTAAAACAAGCTTGTGGTGTAGAATCTTCAGAAGATGAAGACATTTCTGGATACAGTGGAAGTTCAGATGAAAAAAGCTCAAGTTCGGGTGAAGATGGTATGGATGGAGTGTCGCGTGAAACCATAGATGCAGATGTTGAGAAATTTTTGGGTGAAGCACAAGAAGTGAATAACAGAAAATCAAATTTGGTGGATCAAGCAGCTTATTCTCATCATTCAGCTTTCATGGCTAATGTTGGTGGTCTATCAAGTCAGGTATGTGGCGATGACCTAAAATCTGATAGGTGCGATAGGTGTGTTGAATTAAGTGCTAAACTATTTGATTTGCAACGCAAATATGATGATTTGCAAAGAAAATATGACGTTACATTTATCCACAATCAAAATTTAATCGTATATCTTTCCAAATGCACAAAGGCCAATATTGTAACAACCCTCGGTAAAACCAACACCCTTATAATATTTCCGACACCCGAGTATATCTTAAAATATTCCCTTATGTCTTATAATACATCCCGTATGTTTAAACCGAACCCGAAATATGTTATAGCATATAAAATAAATTAAAAACAATAAAAATTAAGCTTAGGCGGGCCGCGTAGGTCCCATTCCCAAGCTCACGCGGGCGGTATCAAGGCTGAAACTTGATTCCGGTGAAATTATAAGTTAAGGCGGGTCGCGTAAGCTCACCTTAACTCTTACGCGGGCCGTGTGAGATCATCAAACGCGGAGAGACCAGAAGCCGACACGTGTCGACATCGTGGTGGATCTACATGCTGACCCAGCTAAGCTACATGTTGACCAGGTGTTGACGCGGGCCGCGTAAGCCCCGCTTATTCTTTATGCGGCGTGAGAGTCGAGTTCAGCAACTATAAATAGATGGCATCGGATCTCAGTCGAACTCGCTCACAATTCATTCTCAATCTCAATTTCTGTAGTAGAGTTATAATACCCGGGTATTATATTCCCCTAATTAGCAAGGTTCTACTCCGTTGTAAGTATTATAACCCCAGTTTCGTAAAAGTTATGCTACCCGATTGATTTAGGGTTTCGTAACAACTGTCGTGGTTCTGCCCGACGTAGTTGTTGGAATGCCGTCTCGGGGAGGGTATCATTAATATTTTAAAAGGGTTATGGTACTAACCAATGTACATTTGTATAAATTATAGATTATATCCAGGAAACCCTTACGCGAAGTCTAAGATAGCAATGTGAGTTTATCCTCTTTTTGTTAACCTTTTTAGAATATTTTACAAAACCTTTAATGCTTAATAATATGATTAAGCAGTGATTGAGTCTTTGTAGTTCTTCAATTACTGCCGGTATTATGGGGTTTTGTATACAAAATTTATACTACTGCGAGTAGTAGTAGTAAGTCGGTACGACAGTACATTACCATTGGACAACGAGTTAGCCAATGGGTAATTTGACCATAGCCACAGATCCGGTCGAGTGGCAAATACTAAATGAGTAATTGTGTAGAAATAAACAATGTGATCGCTCTCAATACTGTTTTAATTGATAAAATGTTTCTTGATTAAACTGGGATTCACTCACCAGTATTTCCGACTGACAAATGTTTTTAAAACGCGTTTCAGGTAACCCAATGTGACAACCAATTAGTAAAAAGCCAGCTGGGAAGCACTGAAGGCTTAGTAAAAATGTGGCTATAAAAGTTACCTAAAAGACGATGTTTTAAATTCAATAAGATAGGGTTTATCCCTACAAATGTATTGTAATAAGAAACTTGGGTTTTGCAGATGTGATTATTAATATGAAATATGGTGGTTTTACTCTGATAAACATTTCCTAACTACGGTCCTGATGTAATTTCCGCTGCAAGATTTAATAACCTGATACCACCGTCACTGCGTTCGCATCCGCCCGTTCCCGGGACAGATAAGGGATTGGGGGTTGCAACAGAAGGTGGTATCAGAGCCTAGCCATTGGTCTAAGCCAAAGAAGTGTTCTGCTGACACTTAAGTTTTAAATTTTGTGTTAAGAAATAACGAAAATATGTACATAACTGTATTTATTTGTTATGTGTTATTTGACTATTTGTTAGTTTACAGTATGAGTGATCAAGGACCCTCAGATATGAGTCGTCAATTGTCTGATTCACCTAAGAGTGAAGGTACATCATCACAGCCTGCCCTTTCTGGGTATTCTGCTGATCAGGAAGATGGAATGTTTGCTTTTAAAGCTCAGTCAGAAGAGCCATTCCCTCCAAAGAAACGAGGATGGTTCAGTAAGGAAGCCTTTGCTCATAGGAAAAGAATGCAAAAGTTGCAACAGCAAAGAGCCTTAGCAGCTATTAAGCGAGAGACAGATGCCCATACACAGGATATGCTTAATAGAAGCCTAGCTAATTTCCATATCCTAGCTACAACTGCTGCTGACCCAAGTCTGGAACAATTAGTAGCCCCACAACCACAATTGCAAATCCCTGACAAACCTATAGAGATAGAAAACCCTGAAAACCAAGTGGAGATGCATGACTTTAACCCAGAAGAAATTCCTAGGGTACCTGCACCAAACCCCCTAGACCCAAATTACGACCCCTGGTGGGATGATAATAGGGATTTTGTGCAACGTTACCCTATCCATGAAAACGCACCCATAGGAGCCTATCCAGGTATGAACCCTTTAGATCCCTAGTACCGTGATAATTACATTAGGGAGATCTTAGAGGATCCTTACCAATTTCAGGAACTTTCACCCCATATCAGGAAACCGCACCCCAGATTCCGAACCCAGTCCTAGAACCTGCACCCCCAATGAGTGTAGAAAACGTGCAAGAACTTAGGACTTTTGGGGAGGAAATTTTAGAAAGCAGTGAGAGAATGAGACAAGTGGGAGAGCGTCTCGTATGGAAATACGATGAACGCAATATGGATTTTTGGATAAATCCATATCCGTGATATGATAGAGGAGACGGTAATAGTAAGAATAATATAATATAATAAAATAAAATAAAATATGTGTGTACGGATGCATATTACTATTAGTATTATTCTATTTCTGTCAGTATTGTAATTTTTAATTCAGTACTAGAATGTAATAGATGCATAATAGTATGTGGAAATAGAGTAAAAGTCGCAATGATCGACGTTTTTGGCTAGATTGAGTATCATGTGATTAACTATATTAAATATTATCTTGTGATATTAATATGGGATAAATGTTTAAAATTCAGATGGCCGACGAAGGAAATCAAGAAAATCTGAATAATGATAACCAAAGTAACATCAACGTGGTTAATGAGAATCCAAGCATCAATAACAATGGAAATCAAATGGATAATAGTGCTGTTCAACACATAGTGGCACAAGGAATCATAGATGCCATGCCATTTATTATTCAAACTATTCAAGAAGCGAATAATAAAAGTAAGCATAGCAGTAAGCGACCCATCGAACCCGAAAACAGCGTGAACAATGGACCTGTACTTCAAATGCCTATTCCTAAAAGGAGAAGAACCGTGTCTTACGGTTGTTCTTATAAAGAATTCTGGTCATGTAAACCAATGGAATTCTCGGGCAATGAAGGGGCCATTGCAACCCTACGCTGGATAGAGAAAACTGAGGCAGTCTTAAGAATAAGCAAGTGTGCTGAAGAAGATAAGATACTGTTTGCTTCTAATCTGTTTAAGAATTCAGCGTTAGAATGGTGGAACACTATCCTCCAATCAAGAGGAAGTGATAGAACTTACACTATGGAATGGGAAGAATTTAAGAACAAGGTAGAAAGGAAATTATGCCCACCAAATGAAAAGGAACAGATAGCAAACAAATTCCTAAACCTTAGAATGACTGGTGTGGATAGTAAGGGATACACTAAAATATTTTTCGAATATGCTAGAATAGTGCCAACTCTTGCTTCACCAGAACCAGTGTTAATCTCCCGTTATATTTGGGGATTAATTGGAGAGATTAGTCATGTAGTCAAGGCAACTAGACCTCAAACTATAGAAGAAACTGTAGAACTAGCAAATACCTTGACAGATGAATTAATCCGTACTAGAGAAGAAGAACAGAGGAGAAACCTAACCCAAAAGCTTACTCAAGAATTCCGTTCTGGGAATTACAACCGTAGAAATACGGGTTCTACCTCTGCACCTTTCTGCAAGGTCTGCAAGAAAAAGCATTCGGGAAAATGCTCCACTCTTTGCAATTATTGCAAGATGCCAGGACACAAGGAAGAAAATTGCAGGAAGAAATCCAGTAATGGATTTTGCTACAACTGTGGAGAAAAAGGTCATATTAGGTCAAACTGTCCGAAATTAGTTCCGGCTGCGGACAACAAGAATACTAAAAATGCTAGAGCATTTGTTTTGACTGCAGATGAAGCTAAAATGATTCCAGATGTTATAGCTGGTACGTTTTTAGTTAATGATATTTTTGCTAAAGTATTATTTGACTCTGGTGCGAACCAAAGTTTTATTAATACATCATTTTGCAAATTTCTAAATCAATCATTAACTAAACTACCACAAAATTGTTTAGTGGAGACAGCCAATGGAGAAACCGTTAGGATTTCTGAAATTTTGCAGGGAGCAAGAATAGAAATTTTAAATCAGAAATTTATTGCAAATCTTTATCCCATGAATCTGGCAGGATTTGATGTTGTTTTAGGAATGGATTGGTTAATAGCCAATAAAGCCAGTATTTTATGTGATCAAAAGTCAATTCAAGTAAATTCACCAAAAGGTAAAATGATCACAATTAAAGGAGATAAGCCCTCTAGATCCACAAAATTCATCTCTGTGATGAAAACTGCAAGCTATATAAGAAAAGGTTCTATAGTGTATATGATTTCCATAATCACTAACACTAAAGGAAAAGATTTAAAAGATATTCCAGTAGTATCTCAGTTTTCAGATGTATTTCCAGAAGAATTGCCAGGGCAACCTCCAGATAGAGAAGTTGAATTCAGAATCCATTTAATACCAGGAACATCACCGATTGCCAAAGCACCCTATCGTTTGGCACCCGCTGAAATGCAAGAACTGAAGAAACAATTAGATGAATTGTTGGAAAAAGGATTTGTACAGCCGAGTTCGTCGCCATGGGGAGCGCCGATACTGTTTGTTAAAAAGAAAGACGGATCAATGCGTATGTGCATTGACTACCGTGAATTAAACAAGGTTACGATTAAGAACCGGTACCCATTACCGAGAATCAATGATATGTTTGATCAACTGCAAGGAGCTCGATTTTTCTCTAAAATCGATTTAAGGTCAGGATATCATCAATTAAAGGTACAGGAAGAGGACATTCCTAAAACCGCTTTCAGAACAAGGTATGGTCATTATGAGTTTACTGTCATGCCATTTGGTTTAACCAATGCCCCAGCTGCATTTATGGACATGAAGAACCGAATATGTAAGCTATATTTGGATAAATTCATAATCGTTTTCATAGATGAGATTCTCATTTACTCTAAGAATAAAGAGGATCATGCAAAGCATTTGCACGCACTTTTAAGTTTATTAAGAAAGGAAAAGCTTTATGCTAAATTTTCTAAGTGCGAATTTTGGTTAGAACAAGTACAATTCCTTAGACATTTAGTTAATCGTGAAGGAATTCATGTAGATCCAACAAAGATCGAAGCAATTACTAAATGGAAAACCCCTGAGTCACCAACTGGGGTTAGAAGTTTATTAGGATTGGCCGGTTACTATAGAAGATTTATTCAAGATTTTTCTAGAATAGCCATTCCCTTAACTAAATTAACCTGTAAATCTGTTAAGTTTGAATGGGGATTAAAATAAGAAGAAGCTTTTAGAATCCTTAAGCAAAGATTAACCCATACACCTATACTAGCATTACCAAAAGGAACTGAAGACTTTGTAGTCTACTGTGATGCTTCTAAATTAGGCTATGGATGTGTATTAATGCAACGTCAAAAGG
This sequence comes from Helianthus tuberosus, assembly GCA_030545235.1. Taxonomy (NCBI): domain Eukaryota; kingdom Viridiplantae; phylum Streptophyta; class Magnoliopsida; order Asterales; family Asteraceae; genus Helianthus; species Helianthus tuberosus. The sequence goes on from CM060407.1 coordinate 75,011,934, forward strand.
TTATAGCTTACGCATCGAGACAACTTAAGAATCATGAAGAGAATTATTCAACTCATGATTTAGAATTAGGAGCTATAATTTTTGCTCTTAAGATTTGGAGACATTAACTTTATGGTAGTAAGTTTATCATATTCACTGATCATAAGAGTTTAAGGTATATTTTCAAGCAAAAGGATTTGAATATAAGACCAAGACGCTGGATGGAGATGCTTAGTGATTATGATTGTGATATCCAGTATCATGAAGGAAAAGCAAATGTAGTAGCAGATGCTTTAAGTCGAAAGTATCATGAAAAGCCAAAAAGGGTACGTTCTCTTAAATTAAATCTACAAGTAGATTTAAATGATCAGATAAGAGAAGCACAAGAATCAGTAATCAAGGATGATACTGAAAAACTAAAAGGTATGTTAAAAGAATTAGAACAAGGAACAGATGGAATTTGGAGATTTCATGAAAAGAGAATGTGGATACCTAAGTTTGGAAACCTACGTTATCGTATTTTAGAAGAAGCCCATAAATCTAAATATATGATGCATCCAGGGAATGATAAAATGTACCAGGATTTAAGGAAAAATTTCTGGTGGATAGGAATGAAAAAGGACATAGCAGCCTATGTTTCTAAATGTTTAACTTGTTCACTAGTTAAAGCTGAACACCAGAAACCCTCAGGTTTGTTACAACAATTAGAAATGCCAGTGTGGAAATGGGAATTGATAACAATGGATTTTGTTACTAAGTTACCCAAAACTAAGAAAGGAAATGATACAATCTGGGTGATTGTAGATAGGCTAACCAAGTCAGCTCATTTCCTACCAATGCAAGAAACTTTCAGTATGGAACAATTAGCTAAATTCTATGTAAATGAAATTGTTTCTTTACATGGCGTTCCTTTATCAATTGTTTCTGATAGAGATAGCCGATTTACCTCTCATTTTTGGTCAAGTTTCCAAAAGGCAATGGGAACCAAGTTAAAATTGAGCACAGCTTATCATCCTCAAACGGACGGACAAAGCGAAAGGACAATTCAGACAATGGAGGACATGCTTAGAGCTTGTGTAATTGATTTCAGAGGTAATTGGGACGATCACTTACCTTTAATAGAATTTTCTTATAACAATAGTTATCACACAAGTATCAATGCTGCACCTTTCAAAGCACTTTATGGATGAAAGTGCCGAACCCCAGTCTGTTGGGCAGAAATTGGAGAAAAGCAACTATCTAGACCTGAGATAGTGCAAGAAACAACTGATAAGATTATTCAAGTCAAGGAACAACTAAAAGCAGCACGTGATCGGCAGAAGAGCTATGCCGATAATCGACGCAAACCCTTGGAGTTTCAAGTAGGAGAAAAAGTATTATTAAAGGTCTCTCCTTGGAAAGGAATAGTAAGATTCATCAAACGGGGAAAGCTAAGTCCCAGGTATATTGGACCTTTTGAGATTATTAGAAGAATAGGACCTGTAGCCTATCAGCTACAACTGCCAGAGGAAATGGCAGGAATACATGATGTGTTTCATGTATCTAATCTCAAGAAGTGTTTAGCTGATGAATCACTGATAGTACCTCTCAAGGATATAGAGGTAAATGAACAACTCAAGTTTGTAGAAAGACCTCAACAAATTGAAGACAGAAAAGTCAAGAATCTTAAGCATAGGAGATTAGTTTTGTTTAAAGTGAAGTGGGACTCCAAAAGAGGACCTGAGTACACATGGGAGCTTGAATCAGAAATGCAAAAGAAATATCCGCATTTATTCCAGTAGATCTCGAGGACGAGCTCTAAAACAAGGTAGGGAGAATGTAACAACCCTCGGTAAAACCAACACCCTTATAATATTTCCGACACCCCAGTATATCTTAAAATATTCCCTTATGTCTTATAATACATCCCGTATGTTTAAACCGAACCCGAAATATGTTATAGCATATAAAATAAATTAAAAACAATAAAAATTAAGCTTAGGCGGGCTGCGTAGGATCCTATCCCAAGCTCACGCGGGAGGTATCAAGGCTGAAACTTGATTCTGGTGAAATTATAAGTTAAGGCGGGCCGCGTAAGCTCACCTTAACTCTTACGCGGGCCGTGTGAGATCATCAAACGCGGAGAGACCAGAAGCCGACACGTGTCGACATCGTGGCGGACCTACATGCTGACCAAGCTAAGCTACATGTTGACCAGGTGTTGACGCGGGCCGCGTAAGCCCCGCTTATCCTTTACGCGGGCCGCGTGAGAGTCGAGTTCAGCAACTATAAATAGATGGCATCGGATCTCAGTCGAACTCGCTCACAATTCATTATCAATCTCAATTTCTGTAGTAGAGTTATAATACTCGGGTATTATATTCCCCAAATTAGCAAGGTTCTGCTCCGTTGTAAGTACTATAACCCCAGTTTCGTAATAGTTACGCTGCCCGATTGATTTAGGGTTCCGTAACAACTGTCGTGGTTCTGCCCGACGTAGTTGTTGGAATGCCGTCTCGGGGAGGGTATCATTAATATTTTAAAAGGGTTATGGTACTAACCAATGTACATTTGTATAAATTATAGATTATATCCAGGAAACCCTTACGCGAAGTCTAAGATAGCAATGTGAGTTTATCCTCTTTTTGTTAACCTTTTTAGAATATTTTACAAAACCTTTAATGCTTAATAATATGATTAAGTAGTGATTAAGTCTTTGTAGTTCTTCAATTACTGCCGGTATTATGGGGTTTTGTATACAAAATTTATACTACTGCGAGTAGTAGTAGTAAGTCGGTACGACAGTACATTTCCATTGGACAACGAGTTAGCCAATGGGTAATTTGACCATAGCCACAGATCCGGTCGAGTGGCAAATACTGAATGAGTAATTGTGTAGAAATAAACAATGTGATCGCTCTCAATATTGTTTTAATTGATAAAATGTTTCTTGATTAAACTGGGATTCACTCACTAGTATTTCCGACTGACAAATGTTTTTAAAACGCATTTCAGGTAACCCAATGTGACAGCCAATTAGTAAAAAGCCAGCTGGGAAGCACTGAAGGCTTAGTAAAAATGTGGCTATAAAAGTTACCTAAAAGGCGATGTTTTAAATTCAATAAGATAGGGTTTATCCCTATAAATGTATTGTAATAAGAAACTTGGGTTTTACCCATGTGATTATTAATATGAAATATGGTGGTTTTACTCTGATAAACATTTCCTAACTACGGTCCTGATGTAATTTCCGCTGCAAGATTTAATAACCTGATACCACCGTCACTGCGTTCGCGTCCGCCCGTTCCCGGGATAGATAAGGGATCGGGGGTTGCGACAAATATATTTCATAAAAATCATGAAAATGAATTTAAAAAGGTAATTGACACATTAAAAGAAAATCTTTCCGAGCTAAAGAAAACTGTTTGGAGAAAACAAACTACAATAAACAATTAAATCAACAGGCTTGAGGAAACAAAAAGAGAATTGGCATGTGCTAAGTATGAAAATGAGGCGATCCAGCTTACGTTAGATATTTATTCAAACTCGAGGTATGTGCTGGATCACATCATTGACATACAGAAAAAGGAAGAAGATGTCACATGCATTGGATATAGGAAGTGTCCTCCACCTGTTAGACACAATTATACCACATTGCCTGATGAGGAAGATATTGGACGTTGAGGAATTCGCAGATGGGCTCGGATTAAAAAAGGAAGTATCCTCAGATCTAGATCAATCAGTAGATGCGAAAATTTCAACAACTGAACAAAATTAGGATCTTCCAGTCATTGTTGAGGATGCTGATTCTTCAGATGATGAATCCGAGGATACCAAATCAGTATAGTCTGATGTAGTGACGAAGGAAGACGACATCCCACTCGAGAATCATATTTTGTGTGATCCTCCTGCAAAACCTGCTAAGACTATCCATTTCTGCACAAGACTCTGAGTGTGTGAATTTGTTGTATACTCTGGTTGGTGATGATAGAGTATACTCAAACAAAGATTTTCGGATTAAGAATGTAAATCAATCTAGAATCAGTAAAATTTTTAAGGAATCGACATGTAAGTTTTTGGGAGATTCGAGTTCACGAGTTGTGGTAACATGATGTTCTCCGATTCCAAAAGTTGAAATTCGAAAACAATATGGCAACCAGATATTACAAACAGAGAAAATCAGCAAAACCACACTAAACCAAAAGGAAAATTGACGAATTAAGGTCGAAAGGAACAAAACCAAAGAAAGGTTCAAAAGATGAACTTTGTGAGGTCGAAAGGAAACGATAAACCTGAAACGTTTGAAAACAAATCTAACGTAGATTATGTTAATCAAGATAAAATTTTGAAAAGAGACGGTCAAAACAACTCAGGACCAAGTACTATGAAAACACAAAGTTCATCAACGAGACATAAACATGATACTTCGGGGTTTGTTGAACGAAGATCATGTTTCGTATGTGGTTAATTTGGACATATCATTCGAAATTGTCCATATCTTCATAAGCTAAAGGCTAGTGTAGATGCTTCCCTAGAGCAAAGTTACCAAAAGCGATATGTTTCACCAAAACAAGATCCCCGTCTTGTGAAAGAACGTGAGGTGAAACAGAAACGTAAACAAAACAAGGTAATTGAAAAGGCGCTTAAAACCGAGGTGGTTCAAAAACAATCTGTTTCAGTCAAACCAAAAAATTCTAAAACTTCAAACAATCAAGCTGGTAAAACTCAACAGACATGGAAACCTAATGTCACACCCCGATATTTCCACATATTTCCTATGGGCTCGGTGGGGAGTATCATGACGTAGTTGATATCATCATAGTCAATATACACGATATATAGCACAGCAGAAGACTTGGCAGATAATTACTATTACAAACCATAGTGTCCGAGTGTCCAAATAAAAGAATATACAGACTGGTTGTAATAGAGATCCACAGGCAGATCATAAAACAAAAAATACAAGAAAACTGAAATAACAGACTTCAGGCATCTAAGGATTTGCAAGATCCTCTTATTTGACACCAAGTAGCTCCTGCCTAATTTCGAGAGGTACCTGTCACTTAGTCTTTGGAAAATACGTCAGTTTTCACTCGTAAATACAATTAACCGACTCATTTGAAAAGAGTTTATGAAAATTGATTTAAGCGCACAAGGCACAAACCATTTATAACTTGGGACAATCTTGTATACAATTTTACTTGTTTGTCATACATATGTGGCCATTTTGGAAGCCGGTCATGATTAACCGACTCACCACTATAAAACCCACAAAGGAATTATCCCCAACATGTGGGTTATTTAGCATTTTGCATTTGTCGGGTGTATGCCTACACCCCGTGCGTAGGTCTTGGTCATTTACAAATGAAATGAGCCAAGGATATCCAGGACACGGTCGTATTAACCCCCAATGTTTATGTTATCAAACAAAACAGATTAAAACGGGTTATGCAAATTTATTAATCACAATCCGATTAAATGATTTCGTACCCGACCAAGCGGTATTATTATAATACCGTATCCCAAGCCCGTATAAGGGAAAATAAGTTAAAAGTATTTACCTGAGCTAGATGTGAAAGGATGTAACTCAGCCGTATGTTTCCTAAAGCCTTATGTAAATACCTTCTACCGAAACTACTAAATATGTATAGAAGGTTTAATAACCTATTAGGATACTAACGGGTCTTTATTTAGGTCAAAGACTTAGACCGGTTAGTTTGAAAGATACTTTGTGGTTCGAAACGCTAGATTAAGCGGAGACCGGAATAGAATATGATTTAGACCCGACAAGTTTGGATACTTGTATAATATGGGTAAACTAGACACATTATGGATTTTGAAGATTTAATGATAAGGTTAAACGCATTTCGGCTAATTTATGTAAACTAGTTACATAAACCGAACCGAACGCATAAATGCATAACGGGTAACCAAATGAACTATATATAGGTCTCATATGTTATTATGCTTAAAATTTGTTAATACATCAGTAGGATGTTAATATATATGCCAAAAAATTATTTAAAACCAATTTAAGTCCCGTAGGGGTATTTTGGTCATTTTAATATTTATAAAAGAGGTTTTAAAGTAAAATGATATTCTGGTCTAAAGCATTCAGTAAAAATATTTATTTTATGGTATTAAAACAGTAGGATATCATTCATATGTGAGATTTACCATATTTGGCTAAACTATGCCCCGAAAGGGTATTTTGGTCATTTCACATATGCTTTTAAGGACATATTTGGAAGTCTGAGTTCATAAACTTATACCTACTATAAAAATATTAAAATTTATTAATAAATTCAGTAGGTAAGAAGTCTTATGTGTTAAATATGGTTTTAAACCATACTATGCACCTAATTAGCGTAAAAGTCGATAATTGACGATATTTGAAATGTTTATGTGATTCTGGGATTTTGATCAGCCTTAAGTGTTTAAAATATTTTATTTTTTCATATCAAATCAGTAGAAAAAGGTTTGGGATGCTAATCACATGTAAATCACATTTTATTAGCCAAAAGGGAATTATCGTCAATTAAGAAATTTATACAGGAATGAGTTTTGGGTCAAATTCTATGTTTAAACATATATTATGCACAAAAGCGTAATTTAAATAATAAAAATTCCAATTTTATGATATCGTGCATAACATCGTTTTGAGACCAGAGAATCTTGTCAAATTAATTTAGACATGCTTACATATCAGTACTTAACCTATTAGTGTGCTCACATATGCAAAAATCTCATTTTTAGATCGAAAGGGCAAAATGGGCATTTATAAACATAATAACGGAAACTAGCATATAATTCAGAATACTAATGAACAGGTAATATAACCTCAGAGGGTTATACTACAACATAATATGGTCCTAATGGAAGCTTAAAACATATAAGAATTAAGCTCAATTCGGTCAGAACTGAAAGTCAAAGCAAAAGTCAAGCTTTTGCGAATTTCAGTTGCGAACCGACCCTAAACTCATAATTGTCGGGTTGAACATGGTTAGACATGTTTTAATAATAATTACCAAGTTATTAGAGTGATAAAATATAATTTATAACCTCTGCATTATTAGTTTTGATTATTATTTACAATTCTGACCAGTTTGACTTTTTAATTAAATAGTTTGACCCGAAAATTAACTAAGCAAACGAGATAATTAGGAGGTGCCCTTTTAAGGGATTAACACCTACCTAATTATGGTCACAAAGCCATATTCGCCTCGAACAATGGCTGAACCATTTGAGTTTAAACCGAGAGTCAAAGCTATTTTACGTAACTTTGACTTTTTGATTTTTAATTAAGAAAACTGATCTAAAGAGGGGACTGAGACGCTTACAAAGGGTCCTAGCAATCTTTTCAACTTAGAATAGGCTTCTTTATGATCAGGAATCCCAGAATGCTCAAGAAAACTCAAGTTAGAGAGATGAGAGTGAAATTGTGAATGTGCAAGTGAAATGGCTGCCCAAAGGAGCCTATTTATAGAGAATGGAGGTTGCCCAAGATCATCACATGTGTTTACGGGTGGTTTCAGATGTCTCCAGGTGTCCAAGGTGGTTTTAAAAACCATTAACAAGGCCATAGATTCAAATTGTTTTGGTTTGGAGCACAAGGAAGGAGGTAACCAACACCTGGAACCACCTTTCTGTCGGCAGAAGGCCGTCGCGTCGCGCGACGGCATATAGGGTAAGGTGTCGCGCAGCGCGACCCCATAGAAGTCCAGCCAAACAAGTTTTAAACTTGTTATATTTAGTCCCTGCATCTTTTTAAGCTTCATATCTTTCGTTTTAGGCACAATAGGCCCATGTAGTTAGTTTGTTGATGATCTAGGGAGTATCACCAAACACCGTTAGGTCCGGTTTCGTTAAACGTTCACCGAAAACATAAGTTTCGTCTCGTTGACGCTTGTAACCCTAATTCCTGGGAATTTGCGTAAATAACACAAAACGATATCGAAACTTCATGAAATTGAAAACATATATTCCTGAGAGTAATATCGAACATTACGAAGTCCCGGGTTCGTTAAAAGTCCACTCAGAGGTAAGAATTTACATGTTGACACGTTTAACCCCTGTAACTTGTAAACTTTCGTTTACTTTTACAAACGGCTTCTTATATTCGAATAATCACTCGATTAAGAATATATTCATCGTGTGTGGTCATACAGAGGCACAAGTTTGGCATGTTGACACTTTTAGTCCCTTCGTATACATATTTTCATCGTTTGGCAACTTTAGTCCTTGCAATTCAATCTTTCACAAGATTAGGGTTTACGACACATGTCTTCATATATTTGGACACGTTTTTATGAGGTGTTACATCCTCACCCCCTTAAAAGAAATCTTGACCCGGAGATTTACTAAAACAAGTGAGGGTACTTTGGTCGCATAGTGGACTCAACCTCCCACGTATATTCAGGGCCTCTACGGGCATCCCATTTAACCTTTACTATAGGCACGTGCTTTCTTCGGAGCTTTTTAACCTGTCGATCCTCGATCGATATAGGTCTTTCAACAAACCTCAGGCTTTCATCAATCTGTACGTCTTTATGAGACATTGCTAGCGATTCATCAGCTAGACATTTCTTTAGTTTACAGATGTGGAACACATTGTGAATTCCACTAAGCTCCTCTGGCAAGTTTAGCTTATAAGCTACACTGCCGACACATTCGATGATCTCGAATGGTCCGATATACCTCGGGCTTAGCTTGCCCTTCTTACCAAAATGCATCACGCCTTTCCAGGGTGATACCTTTAGTAAGACTTTGTCGCCTACCTCAAACTTTAGAGGTTTTCGCCTCTTATCTGCATAACTTTTCTGCCTATCCCTGGCAGCTTTTAGGCGATCACGAATTTGGACAATCTTGTCCGTCATTTCAAGGACTATATTAGGTCCTGATAACTGAGATTCTCATACCTCCGCCCAACAAACAGGCGTTCTGCATTTTCTCCCATACAATGCCTCAAAAGGCGCAACCTGAATGCTAGTATGGTAACTATTATTATAGGAGAACTCGATCAATGGTAGGTGGTCATCCCAGCTACCACCCAAATCAATAAAGCATGCACGAAGCATGTCTTCCAAAGTTTGAATTGTACGCTCATTTTGTCCATCCGTTTAGGGATGGTAAGCAGCACTAAAATTCAAACGAGTGCCTAATAATTGTTAGAAGCATTTCCAAAAATGAGAGGTGTATCTAGTATCTCTATCGGATATAATAAATACTGGCACTCTGTGGAGAGATACAATCTAATCCACATATAACTGGGCTAGCTTGTCAGAGCTATGTATCTCCTTGATAGGTAAGAAATGTGCTGACTTAGTTAGTCTGTCAACTATGACCCATATATTATCATTTCCATGCCTTGTTTTATGTAACTTGGTTATAAAATCCTTAGTTACCATCTCCCACTTCCATGTGGGAAGTTCTGGTTGTTGTAACAAACCTGACGGCTTTTTATGTTCAACTTTAATCTGAGCTCATGTCAGACATTTAGCTACATGTGTGGCTATAGATTTATTCAAACCTGTCCACCAATAATTGGCTTTCAAATCTTGATACATTTTGTCACCTCCAGGGTGAACTGAGTATCTAAAATTGTGAGCTTCCTGGAGGATTACATCTCTAAGTCCTCCATGGATAGGAACCCAGATCCTACCATTCAATCTAAGGATTCCATCCTTTCCAGGTAACAACTGATCAGCTGTAACACCTAACTTTTCACTTGGAAAGTTAGTTTCCAATATAGCTTCCTTTTGAGCAGCTAACAGCCTTTCATTGAAGCTATTCTTAAGTTCAATGCTCTTGGCATTAATCCTTATAGGTTTTACTCTTTCCTTTCGGCTTAGAGCATCAGCGACTACATTCGCTTTGCCAGGATGGTAGCAAATTTCGCAATCATAATTATTTAGAGTCTCCATCCAATGGTGTTGTCTCATATTAAGATCCTTTTGATTGAATAAGTGTTGGAGACTTTTGTGATCCAAATATATCACACATTTAGTTCCATATAATTAATGTCTCCATAATTTAAGTGCAAATACAATGGCACCCAACTCCAAATCGTGGGTGGTGTAATTATTTTCATGCACCTTTAGTTATCTTGATGCATAGGCAATCACCTTGCCTTTCTGCATAAGCACACAACCCATACCGGTGTGTAAAGCATCACAGTACATGACAAATTCTTCTATCCCTTCAGGCAATGTCAATACAGGAGCATTGCTCAATTTCTGCTTAAGAATCTCAAAAAACTCTTGTTGTTAAGGACCCCAATCAAACTTTACATTCTTGCGGGTCAGAGTAGTCAATGGTGCAACTATTCTTGAGAAGTTCTCAATGAATCTTCTATAATAACCAACTAATCCCAGAAAGTTGTGAATCTCTGTAGGTGTCTTAGGTGCTTCCCAGTTCATAATTGCTTATATTTTAGTGGGATCCACTTGGATACCACGCTCTCTTACAACATGTCCAAGGAATTGGACCTTGCGAAGCCAGAATTCACACTTGGAGAATTTGGCATACAGCTTCTCCTTTTATAGCAATCCTAAGATACACCGAAGGTGTTTCTCGTGGTCAGCTTGACTACCAGAATAAATAAGTATGTCTTCTATAAAGACAATGACAAACATATCTAAGTATGGCTTGCACACTCGATTCATGAGGTCCATGAATGTTACTGGTGCGTTAGTGAGTCCGAAAGGCATCACTAAAAACTCGTAGTGGCCATACCTTGTTCTAAACGATGTCTTAGGTACATCTTCTGTTCTAACCTTGAGTTGATGATACCCAGGTCTCAAATCGATCTTCGAGAAGAAGCTTGCCCCTTGGAGTTGGTCGAACAAGTCGTCGATCCTGGGCAATGGATAATGATTCTTGATTGTTACCTTGTTTAGTTCACGATAATCAATGCATAGACGCATTGAACCATCCTTCTTCTTAACAAACAAAATAGGAGCTCCCCAAGGCGAAGAGCTGGGTTGTATGAAACCCTTTTCCAATAAATCATCCAATTGAGTCCTTAGCTCTTTCATTTCTGTAGGCGCTAGACGGTAAGGAGCTCGTGCAATTGGTGCTGATCCAGGCAGAATGTCTATCCTGAATTTGACTTGCCTCTCAGGAAGTAATCCAGATAATTCATCAGGAAAGACATCAGGGTATTCAGAGATGATTAGAATATCTTCAATCTTAGGTTTCGGGTCATTAACTGTCACTTGTGCCATGTAGATGACACATCCGTTCTTCAGACACTTCGAGGCTTTAAGTATAGACACATTATCAGGCAACCCATAATGTGTGTCTCCATGAATGGTGACTATTTCACCTGATGGGGTTTTGAGGGTAACCAGTTTCTTATCGCAGGCTATTTGGACTTGGTTATGCGATAACCAATCCATGCCTAAAACTACATCAAATCCAGCCAATTTCATTGGCAAAAGAGATAACGGGATAGAATGATTCTTAATGGATATAAAGCATCCATCAAGAAGAGTTGAAGCGGTTTCTAAGGTACCATCTGCGAGCTCAACCTCATATTTTATGTCTAGATTTTAATAGGCAGATTCAGTAATTTACTAAATTTATGGTCTACAAAAGACTTATCAACACCTGAATCAAATAAAACTCTAGCATAAATATCATTAATGAGGAAGGTACCTGTGATGACATTATCATCATTCACTGCCTCCCTTGCGTTCATCTGAAAAACCCTAGCATTGGTTTTCTTTGCCTCATCAGGCTTCTTGGTATTTTTAGGGCAATTGGTCTTGATGTGCCCTTTTTCATTGCAACCATAGCAGGTTGCATCCTTGATGTTTCGGCACTCCAGAGTATTGTGCCCTTTCTTTTTGTAGATTACGCAAGGCTTGCCTTGCGGATCCTGGTTGCACTTTCTAAAGTGCCTCTTATCACAGGTTTTACACCTGGGCTTTTCACTTGACAGTCCTTTCTTGAAACTAGAGTTTCCTTTCTTCTTTTTATTCGAATGATGGGACTGGTCATCCTCCCTCTCTCTTTTCCCTTCTTCGGTGGTTTTCTTTGACTTACTCCTTACAACATCGAGAGTAAGGACAGTAAGTGTCCTTCATAAGATCAAAAAATTGATTCCAAGTTAAGTGGACTGCACCAAAGCTTTCCACCAAGTTAAGGCATCACCTTTGAAGGACTGAGACACAAACTTAACGATGTCCTCCTTCGCACACCCGCTGATATCAATAATAGTTTCCATTTCATCCAACCACTTTATACAATCGATAGCTCCCTTTTCTCCCGTGAAATCTCTTGGTTTACAAGAGACGAAATATTTGTAAGTACAACCTTTGTTGTACTTGGGAGCCTGATTAACAACAATTTGCCTCTGAGGTTCACTCTTTTGATTGGATGAGTGTCGAGAATCATCCTTTTTCAATGTATGCGAATGTGATAGGGACTTTGTATGAGTTTTAGACCGAACATTACTCGGTTCTTTGAACATTTTATCCACAGCTTGAGCAACTGCTGTGTCAATCATTGCTTGTAATTCAGCACCAGTAACATTTATTCTGGTATCATTATTGTTTCCTTCTACCGAATGACTGTTAACTTCGTCGGAGCCAGCCATGATTTGAATACTAAAATCAAACAATAATGATTTATTTAGATTATATAAAGAATCATCGCATCTGATGATTAAATGGTCAAGGTATTAATAAACCATATAGACCGTGAGTCAAAATCTATTTGATCATGATTTGCCTAGGCTACACACGAACCATTATTGGCAATCTAGTAGGATTTAATCCTTTACATCTATCAGACAGGGGACACAAGTCACAACTGTCAATGTCTTAAAGACATTTTCATATAGCACAAAGGCTCGTCTCGAAGGACATTTAGATGGCACAAAATGCCTTGTCACTAGGACAATTCAAGTATTATCAATGATCTCTTGGATCGGTGATTTCAAGGGTCAAACATAGTTCATCGCCTTTTTGGACAAGAAGTTATAAAATATAACAATCTTTGTCAGAATCACTCGTTAGCCCGAAGACAGAACATCTCAAACCGGCGTTCTTTTAAGTCATCATTCTTGATGTTAGTAGCCATGATTCACATTGATCATATAGGCCATAAGGGTGGCTTGGAAAAATCCAAGTACTTTTGGAAGCTAGTGTGGTCTCTCAAGTCACACTGCTAGGAATGTTAACATGTTTTAAGATGTTAACAGAGAATCATTGTCTTTAAAAGGTTATACCATCATAACCATTAATATTTTGGCTAGGTTATACCTTTAAGAACTTCTTTTGAAATTTCTTTGGCAGATCAATTTAAAATTGAAATAATATTTTAAAAATGATGTAATAAAGTACATATATAAAAATTCCAAAAGAAATTCCATTAAAACACTAAGCGATTACAAGAAATGCCCTAAACGGGTCTTGAAATAAACAAACTCTCTACGCAGGGACTACAGAAAAGAAACAAGTCCACGCAGGGACTAAATACATAAATGAAATGTCCATCCAGGGACTTAATTGAAATTACAATACAAAATAAAATAAAACAATCTTCTACTTCTTTTTGCCCTTTATGAAGTTCGCGAGACCTTTAAGAAATTTGTTATGCTTTTTATCGTGTTCCTCTGCTTTTTGTTCAACCTGATCCAACCTCTATAGGATTTGCTGTGTTTGAAATTGTGGAGGTGGAGGTTGCTGCTGGTAAGGAGGGTATTGATACCCTTGCACGGGATACCCAGTTGGGCATGCTGGAGGAAATGGTGAGGGATAAAGTGCACGGGATCACCAATTCTATTGGTTTCATCACATTGAGAGTTCTACCATTGACATCTACAAAATCAGCGGTTAGCACTTTTCATTCAAACATTCATTATACTAGGTGATTACTCACCTATAATTCTTTTACAATTTCCTACGTACATGCTATAACACTTTCCATATTTCATTCCTTACATGCAATTCTTTTATTCTGGCTACTTATTTTGTCGACCTTTGCAGTTTGACTTTTCAAGGTCAAACCGACATTTCTTACTTATCGTAGATGTATTGAGGTACACATTCGTACTTCTTTCCCTTCATGCATACTTGCAAAGACATTCATTACATCATTTCGGTATTCTTAACAAAACTCACCCTTCTCATTCATACTTAAATTATTGTCCGGGTCGTAGCCCGTCGTTCATTATGACTCCTAAGAGTCGATTACTAACACATCTAGCACATAACTTGTTCAAAACTTCTTTGTTTCGTCTAAAATTTAGGTTTGCGTGCCAATTATGATCATTCTTTTGTTCATTTGCTTTACATTTACTTATATGACTCGTTTGACGCAACCATGGTCAAACTATCGACGCATCCTGATGTGGGTTAATTTCATCCTTTTTACGTTTTAAATCCATCTCGCGGATTCAAACGTAACATCCATACCCTTCATTCCTTCTATGTTTGAATCCGTCTAGCGGGTTCAAACATATCATTCATACCTTTTCTTCCTTCTATGATTTGAATACGTCTAGCGGTTTCAAACATATCATTCACATCTTCCATTCCTTACATGTGTTGAATCCGTCTCGCGGATTCAAACAGGTCATTCATACTTCATTCCTTTCATGCTTCGAATCCGTCTCGCGGATTCTAACACATCATTCATACTTTCATTCCTTTGATGTTTCGAATCCGTCCCGCGGATTCTAACATATCATTCATACTTTCATTCCTGAAAGTCTTACATTTCTCTTCACCCTCACATCCACCTACTACCTAATTCTAACGGATATACCTGTAACAATTATCACGGTCTCACGAACATCATACGTTTCTTGTGTATTGGCCAGGTACACAATCCACATACTAGTTTCGTGTCTTCGTGTAATCGCCTCCTTATGTCCAAAGAATTAAGTTTCGGCACGTGTAACATTTTCAAAACTTCTTTACCATGTCATTATTATATTTCATTTAAAATTTTCGTTCACTTGCTTAATTATACCATTTCATACGCCCACACGTTAAATTTACGTGCCTGGGGTCAATTTGTCTTATTACTTGCCTTGATGCCGGTCCTAGACCGCATTCACGGATCATCCTTTCCAAGCAATTATGCTTACCTTACACATAACATACTATTAGTTTTATTCAAATACATACTTAAGCACATACTTACCTTTACTTCTACCTTTAGATCTTGACCGAGTCTCGGATCGTACGGGTTCCTTGTCACAAGAGCACACAGGTTTGAGTTCAAGTATTTATCTCCTCATACTTGATTTCACTCAAACCATGGCTCTGATACCAACTTGTAAGACCCTAATACGTATTTGACAAAAAGTCACAGCAGAAGTTCGTGCCATAAATTTCTCTCATTATAAAATACTTTGACTTACTTGAAATTTAATTTTAAAATAACTCTTTCACATAAATTCGTCAATCGACTCATTTACTAAGTAAAAACATAACTTATTTTTACTATATTACATACACCAACTTTCCCGTACAATCTACCTTGTGACTCGGTCTTTGATCTCTACTCCTCGATGATCCTTCGTGTCCTTCGTACAACCTGCACTCAACACATACAATCCTAACATTAATGCACATTATAAATATAACCAATTTCATACTTGTATACTTCTCGTTCCGTTATCCCTCTACATTTAAGCTTTCCATCTAAACATCAAATCCTGGCGAGACTTCAATAGTGTACCTGCATTACACTTCATTCTCGAGGTGCACTATTAATAACGTCAATACTCAATCGTATCGAAAACTTGTGCACATACATGCATACCTACTAGCATACATACTTACATACGTACCTACTTACATCCATGACTTCTTACCTACTTGTATACCCGCTTACATTCACACATACCTATTTACATACATATAAACATGCCTACATACGTGCATAAATGCATACATAATTTTATACATACATACATAAATACATACTCTCTTACATACCATCACACATACCTACATTTCCTAAAACGTGAAATGAATTGGGCATACTTAGATTATAAGTGTTTAAAACGAGATCGCAAATCAAAACAGTTAAACAGCAACATTTTTGCCAGTTACGTTGGCGACTGCGGGCCATGACCGCCTTAAAGGAATCCTTCGCGGGCCGCGACAGACGTCGCGCTACGCGACGCCATAACCTTTTCATTGTCGTGCGACGCGAAGGCCTTAATTCGACAGAACATTTGCTGCAGTTGCTGCATATTCCTCGCCAAACATAATTCTACGAAAACGAGCATAACTCTCTCGTTTGTGATCCGTTTTACTCGATTCTTTTTCCTACGTGACCGTAATGTAATTCTCCATCACATGGAGTTAACATCTGACATCCGGATTAAGAAATTTTAGACTTTTAAGCTTTCGGTTTATTATCTTTTTACAAAGTTTTGACCCGTTCATGTATGTATCAAAGCAACCTAATTAATTGACCTCAATTTCTTATGAACCATATAATTTCAACGTTTTCTATCATATACGGTTCAGATCACGGGTTTCTTGCATCCTCTTAACCCATTTTCGTTCGTGTGCTTATTTTGACCCGTTAAGGGTATTTACGCGTTTTAAGGCATTTGACTTACAAGGATCATACTTTCCTCTTTCATACTTACCCAAAGTATTCATTTAATCAAACGGTTTGTTTCTAAACAACTTTTAAAGGTCGTTTGCCCGAGATACCCATCAAGGGCGTTTTAGTCTACTATAGTCCCGTTCTTTGCAACGAAGGACTTCAATCCATTTTTAACCAAACCCTACGACTTAACCATAACTCTAATCACACTTACCTAGCTCGGGTCAAAGCTATGACCTGTTTTAGTACTTCATCCACTAAATTTCTAGTTAATAGCAGTGCTAATCCTTTCGCTATTCATCCTGTGAATTCATAATACTTAACAAAACAACCATTAGTGGATATCGCCAAATGGTGATATCTTCACCATTTGGCCGGTTTGGTCTAAAGGATCATTTCATCCTTATGGGGTTGTAATAATTCATTATTTCCTCCTTGTAACTTATTTCTTCGTTAACTCAAAATCAAAATTACCGTAATACCCTTTTTACCCCTTTCAATCCCCGTACTTAGTTTCTTAACATAGTCATATGTTCCGACCCGTATCAAAACTTGTCAAAACATCATTCTTCATATAATAACTTATCATGCTCTTAATCTATATAATGAATAGATATTCTAAAAAAAGGGTGTAAGCCTTACTTACCTTGTATCCAAATATGCTTCCCATGCGTATATGTTCCGTTTGACCCGCTTCTTTCCCAAGCTTCCGCATAGCTTGTCAAGCGTCAAACTCTTATATAGCATTCGCAAGTTGGTTAGCTTATTTATCATTCATCGCGACCCCTTCCATCTTACGGATCTTATGTCAAGTTTATCATTCGATCTTATAACATGCTCATCTATCAAATCTTAGCTGAAATTCTTAAAACATTCACACCTATATAAGACTTCAAACATCATTAACATGAGCATATCATCATTTTCATCATATTATACAAAACCCACTTCATAACTTCTTTGTTAATCACTTACAAGTGATCTAATCTCAATTACTTCATAATTTTATCATATACTTAGTGTGCATACTATCTCCCAAGCACAGTGTACAATTAATTCATGCATATTCTTCTAATCTCATGCAATATTCCTCCAATCCTCCTACTAATCAACACGCATCATTCACACATAAACATCAAACATATTAGCATCACATTTTTTACAATTCCTCTAATAAGAATACATCATACATATCAAAATTCATCTACATCATACTAGAATTGGACATGGGTGATTATTCAAGTGGGTTTCACCCCAAAGCATCAAATTCACCCAAACCATGCATAATCCATATTCTAGATGATGATTCTAACACGTGCTCATACCCAATTTCATACCAATTCACGGATTAGAACATAACCCACTTCGTGAAAGATCACCAATCTAGGTTTTAAGACATACCTTATGATCCCCTTGTGAAGTTGATCATTAATCCATGCTTGATTATGAATTTAAGCTTCATTTAGCCTTTCAATTTGATGAAAAGGATGAAGTTAGGGTTCTTGGCTCCATGGGAGCCTCCTGCTCATTCTCGAACACACGATGTGTGTGTTTGTGTGTGAGAGTTTTGTTATTTAGTAACTCAACTTTCATCTTGTTCCATTTAGCCCCTCGTGTTTGTCACTTAACATAATTTGCACTACTTTCGTCATTTAATACTTTTAACCACACACTTAACTAGGTTAAATAGCCTAGTTATTTATTTCATGCTAAGTCATATAGGAACATACGACAAATATAAACATTCGTGTTTTGGGGTGTTACACAATCTCCATTCGAACGGATTGACTGACTTAAACTACTTTTTGACAAAAATATCGATTTGACAATAAAAGTCGGCATTCATTGGAAACTTGTAACTGCGAATGAAATGCTATACAGTTACAAGTTCAAGGTTATGGTACTAATTGTGTGAACTTGTTTTTGACAGGATGTCTGCTGAAGGATCTAGTCGCGCCGCGTCAAAGAAAAGAAAGAGAATACCGGAACAAATTCGGTATAATGGGTTGGAAAATCGTCCAATTCCGGAAACACCAATCGTTCGTTAGATCATAGAGTGTTATGGGATCATACACTGTTAGATTTTGAACTCGGAACAAGAGAGTCACTGCGGATGGATAAGTTCTGTAAGATGCAATTATACAAACACAGAATGTTTAATTGGCAAATGTTAGAGGCTATGGGGCAAAGACAAAGGATGGAGGAGTTTCTTGGACCGAAATGGTTAGATGCGCTCAGATGCGCTGATCCATAGTACATTGAGCTGACAACAGAGTTTCATTCCACTTTTATATACGATGCAGGTAGAAATGTCGAGCCATACACTTTGTCATTCAGCTTAGGTAAGCAGCATTACATGTGGAGCGCGGAACAATTTGCACGTGCAGTTGGGTTTTATGCTCAAGGTGAGCTATTTCAGAGCCTGTTACGAGATCCGTGCAAAAAGGAGGATTATCAAACAGAATATGTACTTGAGTCCGAGTTGGCGCTATCTTGGAACACTATCGCAGATAGTGTATGGTCGGGTGAGGCGATAGAATCGTCGATTCGAGATCCATTTCTTAGATATGTTCATCGGATCTTAGCATGCACATTATTGGCGAGAAAAGTGGAACGGAGAAAGTAAACATTATGGATCTCTTATGTCTATACTGTTTGGTAAAGAAAAAGGAAGCGAACTTGTGTACGATTTTGTTGTTTTAGTTTGCGAAGGGAAGAAGGCAAGGCGCAGAGGCAAAGTTGGAATTGGGAACGTATGTTACTCGGAATGCAATGGCGAATGATGTGTTTGAGAGATATCTCGAGCCACATCTAACAGTGGGACCAGCTACTGAGCCGTTTGATGTGGATAGTTTGAAGCTGACAGGTGTTGTTGAGATGGATGAGCTGATTAGATGGAAGCCGGTTATGATGTCACCGAAGTATTACCACTGGGGAACTCCTGCGGCTGAGGCCATGCAGGCAGGGCATCGTACGAGACAACAAGTTGTTGTTCCCCGACTCGAGAGACCGAGATCACATCATCCGTTGAGGCCACCGCTACCTGATCTATTGATGTTAGAGATGGTTTATGATACTATGATTGATGGTTTTGCTATGCAGTCGAACATGATGAGATACATGCTGGAGTAGCAGCATATTGCCATATCTGATTGGTTTCCGCCACATCAGTCGGTACAGCCGAGTGGTGGTGAGGAGAATATGCCGGACCCGCTTGATGAGGAGTCAGATGAGAAGTACATAGTGTTAGCAGCATCAGCCGCCGGAAGTTTTGGTCTGTACTTAATTCTGATAATTAACATTTGTGGGAAAATTGTAAGGGTAAACCGGTTGGGCTATTATATGTATATATATATATATATATATATATATACATGATGTTTGATGATATTGCTAGAATATGTTAAACGGTTCGGGATATTAGCTTGGAGAGTGATTACAGGATGCGTGACGTTTTGGAAGGCTATTAGGGGAGTGCAGATAAAAAGGAAAATCAGTGGAGTTTGTTCTAGTTTACTTCTCTTTTATTTCTTTTGTTTATATTTTTTTCGTTTTGAATCGGTAGTTGTGTCATAAATAGTTTCTCGCTCCATTGAAGAGAATGAAGGAATCAAGTGTAGGGAGGGGAAGACTAGTGTTGAGTGTGTTGTCTAGTGTGTCTTAGTCATGTCGTGCATGTCGTAAAAATTAAAAAAAAAATTGAAACAAAATATCTAAGAAAATTGAAAAAATAGAAAATGTTTTGAGAAAGTTTTTGCAATAAATGGAAAATGATAGGTATAATCGGATCTTTGGCATTTGATTATTATATATATGAGATAATGAACAGTCTGTCATGCGTCTAACTTAGGATATGTAGGTAGGCCCAGCCAGCTAAAAGGTTTCTTAGGAATGATATAAACTACCTGAAATTAGGAGTCTTGTGGGTTCTCATCTTAGGAGCTATGGCAAAGCTGCAAGGTAGGCTACCGAGGCGACTTTCTTCGACTCCGCCTAATTACTCGGAGTCGGTCAAATGCGGTCAACCTCGGCCAGAATTGGATCTAGTAGGTCAACTCGGGCCTAGTTTGACTTAAATAATAATAAAACATAATTTCTATGCCTATCATATTAAAGAATGAATATCATTTTCACGTATTTTGTTATAAATATTAGTTAATTTATGTTATTTGACATATATTTAATCTCCAAAAAGTAATTTCTTTATAATTTAACATGTCCGAGCATTCCCCGAGTACTCTCCGCCTAGATCGAGTACTCTCAACTCCCCGGTCTACCGACTAGGAAGAGCCTAGCGACTTTTGCAACAATGCCCTCTAGGAGGAGTTATAAATATATGTGAAATTATGGCATTAACCATGGGGATGGTGACTCGTGTGGGGTATGTCCGCTAAACTGATCAAAAGCAAAAGCATGTAAAGCTCACAATATCATCCATCTATCCATCAAAAATTTAATGGGAATATCATAAAGGTTTTTTTTATATAAGACCGTAGATATAATCTTTTAACCTTATAAGCTTGAAATGGGATTAGGTGGTGTTGTAGTCTTTTGAGTGTGAGATCCATAGATGACTATAAATTACTTAAACTTAAATGAGTCGTGAATATGCATTAAGTGTGGGAATTTTGATCGATGCATTTTAAGAACACTTTATTTAGTATTAGTTATGATAAAAAAATGCATTGATAGTGGTATAAAATTCGCTACATTGGTTCTTTTTTATATTAGGTGAGTTATGAAGAAAACATGCTAACTAGATGCAATTAATTTGAACATAAGACAATGAAATGTTAATTAGATGTATTTTAATGTCATTAAATTTCATTGATATTGAGGTGTCGTGAGATTCTACGAAGAAAAAATGTCATAAATGGAATTAAATGGATTTGTGAAATTAACTAATTTCTTAATATATAATCTGATCCATTATATTGTTTATTGAATTGATGATAAAGGATTTATGTTAAAGAAACTCATATGCAGTTGGAAGTTGGAAGGTGGTCATGGAGCTTACGAGACATTGATATTAATCCACATTAATTAATCTACCTGGGCCATTAACTAGTTGATGGGCTTAAATGAAATCATATATGTGGGTTATTTAAAACTTGGTGTGACAAAACTTTTAAAAAAAATCAAAATATCCTTGCGCAGCAGGCGAAACGTTTTTCCCCTACGCTGGTTGACGATCTCTGGCAATGCTCGCCGTTTGACGCTCTCCGGCACCGCTCCTCCGTCCCTCTAACGCCGTCTTGTCACCAGCAGAAGAAGAATGGCAACTTCCGCATCTGGAGTTGGCGAAACGTCCCCCTACGCCGTTTGACTTACTCCGGCACTGCTTGCCGCTTGACGTTCTCCGACACCCCTCCTCCGTCCTTCTAACGCCGTCGTAAGTTCCGCTATCTTTAAATTTCTTCTTTGAGTCACTTTTCTTGTGTTTATGCATCAATTTCAGTGATATCGAATTCACGTAACTTTTTTCGATTATATCTTCGAAAGTCTATCTTTTTAGTTTGATTTTGTGTTCTTTTTGTTTTTGCACTTGTCAGTTGCTTGTTTTTGCTTTTCTATCTTTTTTTTCAGCTTTATTGTTCAATTTTTGTTGTTTTTTTAGTTATTTAGTTTCGTATGTCTTTCTTTTTAAGTTTGTTTTTGTGTTCTTTTTGTTGTTGCCGTTGTCTATTGCCTGTTTTTGCTTTCCTTTTTAATTATCAGTTTTTTTAAGTTGAGTAATATTTAAGTTGTTAAACGAAAACTATGGCGATGGAGAGGAGAGGGAGGGGAGGGTAAGAGACACGGCGATGGAAGGTGAAAGAGAGGCCGCTGGAGACCGGAGATCAATCAAAGGAGAATGAAGAATGGGAGAAGGTGAGGAGAAAGAAAGGCGAAGAGGAGATCCATGAAGAGCCGAGCACCACAATATTCATCGCAAACCTACCGGAGGGGATTTCCAGGAAGGAGATCTGGTTGGAATGTAGGAGATGCGGCAATATTACGAACGTGTTTCTTCCGTTCAAAAGGGACCTGATGGGCAAAAGATTCGCTTTTGTCAGATTCAACAAGTATCGAGATCTTGACAAATTTGTTCAAGCCATAAATAATATATGGATAGGGGACAGAAAGGTTAAAGCGAATGTGTCTAAGTTTTATAGGGAGGAGGATAAGGAAAGAAGATGTATCAATAGGCAGAATGGAGGGACATGGAGCAAGTGGCCGACATACAAAGATGGACTAACCGGAGAGATGGGGAAACCAAGAAGACAGGATTGGGGAAGCAGGCCGGAGGGAGGCCAAGGAGCAGCGAACAGGGGGGACAATGCCGGTAATGGTAAGTCATATCTAGAAGCGGTAACAGGTGGTCGGGGAAAGGAAGTCGGGGAAACAATCGTATTGCCAGACGGATATGAAGAGAATATGGAGGAGTGGGGTAAGAGAACAATAAGCATGGAAGCCAAGTCCATGGAAGCGCTGTGCAGATCAAAAAACATTCTTCGAGAGGTATGTTCCCACTCAATGGAGGTAAGATATGCAGGTGGTATGAGAATCCTGGTCACTGTGGGATAGCAGATGGTTATGGAAGAGATTTTGAAGGACCACAAACACAAATGTGAGGAGCATTTCACAGACGTTAGGAACTGGAAGAACGAGAAGAACTGGTACGAAAGATTGGCTTGGATAAGGATATGTGGAATTCCGATTAGCCTCAGGAACAAGGAGACATTCAACATGGTCGGGGAAAGATTGGGCAGGGTGATAAGAGAGGCAGACGTTAGTAAGGAGGACGGTAATCTGACAAGTGCTCACCTTGGTGTTATAGTCAAAACAGGTCAAGTAATCAATACTGAGATGGTTTTACGTCACAAATCTACGCATTTTAAGTGCTGGATATCAGATGTATCAGGTAACTGGGCGCCGAAGTTCGTTGAAGATGACTCAGTTTTTATCAACATTCCGGATGATATAGTCTCAACAGACGATGAAGCAGGTGAAGCGATACCGATACATGATAGTCAAGAAACTAATGAGGTCATCGGGACAGTACCACAGGAAAACAACGATGGAAACGAAGTTCCGACGACCGGAGGCGGACCGGAGAAGATGAACGTAACCGGAGATGAACTGGAGAAGACGAACTTACAGGAAACTGGAGAGAGACAGGTGGGGACACCGGTAGGAGTGAAAACGGTAAAAAAAATTGGTGGGAATTGGAAATAATTATTTGCAGATTGCGTTGGAAACGAAGAGTCGCAAGAAGCACATAGATCGATGCAAAAGGGGAATTTTAACTTTAATGCCAGCACAGGTGGGACCAGGGGTTTGTTCACCTTTCAATCGGAGCCAAGAATAGAGGACGGAGATACTGATAGTGGGCCAGGTGTAATTTGTGAAAGAGTGCGTAAGGATAATAGGCCCAACCCAAATAAGGAACGAAATGATCATGCGCTGGACGATGATCCATTTAATGTAATTGAGATAATTTGGGGTAAACGACAAGCTGCGAAGAAAAGAAAGAAAAGGAGTACATCTTTCACGTTTACTAGGCAAGGGAGTTCTGTTAATAAGAGAATTAGGACAGAGGACGACGCTTCAGACGTTGGTCAATCTTTTAATGATGATGCTTTGGATACAATCGATTTAACTTTTAATCTAAATAAGGAACCCAATATGGACATGTACGAATAAACTGAGGCTACGATTGCGATTGGGAAGACGATTGGAATAAGGGTTTCCAAAAACAGGCAAGAAGTGCTAAGTGCAGTGAGGGAGGAATTGGAGTCCAGTGGTGCGTCATGAATTACTTGGCTATAAACATAAGAGGAATAGGAGGTTTGTAGAGGCCAAATTGGATAAGTAAGTTAGTTAAAGAAAATAAAATTTCATTTTTGTGTATACAAGAAGTGCAGGTATCAAACGTGGATCAGATAACGGTTAGAAGGTACAGGGGAAAAGCGGACATGGAATGGGAGGCAGTAGACGCCAGAGGAAGGTCCGGGGGATTGATCTCGGTATGGGATCCACTGATCCAGGGGTTTTCTCAAAGCAGGAGGTTGTAAAACACGACTCGTTTCTGCTAACCAGTGGGGTTTTGGCCGGAACAAGTATATATATTAATATAGTGAATGTATATGCTCCATGTGATGTCATGAGAAGAAGAGCACTGTGGGAAGACCTAAAGGAAATAAAAGAAGCAAGAAGTGAATGCGTTTGGATTATGGCGGGTGATTTTAATGAAGTAAGAGAAGAGAAAGAAATGATGAACTCTAGATTTGATAATCAAGGAGCACTGATATTCAACACTTTCATAGCCGAAGTAGGTTTAGTGGAATACCAGATGACAGGACATAAATTCACATATATGTCGGATGACGGGTCAAACCTCAGTAAAATAGATCGGATCCTAGTATGTGACTCTTTTATGAACAAGTGGCCGGCGGCAAGATTTGAAGCTTTAGCAAAACACTGGTCGGATCATAGCCCGCTTGTACTATCTTGTGCAACAGCTGACTTTGGACCGATACCGTTCAGGTTTTATAACAGTTGGCTAGAGGATGACGGTATAGGAAAAGTTATAAAGAGAGTCATGGAGGAGTCAGTTAATGGGGGTAACAATATGAGAGAAATGGCTAACATCCTAAAGAATCTCAAGACAAGCATAAAAGAGTGGAGGCGGACTGAGAAATCACAGGAGGAACAAGAGGTTCAGTACGCGACAAATGAAGTGGAAAGCATCGAGAAGATAGCGGAAACCAGGAGACTCACGGAAACGGAGAAGGAGAATCGGGTAATCGGAAAATGGAAGATAAAGAAATATGAAAGAAAGAGACTAAAGGACTTGAAACAAAAAGCAAAACTCAAATTGTAGGAAAGCACGAAATCGTATTAGCACAATGAAGATTAATGGAATCATGGTGATAGAACCAAAAGCAATCAAAGAGGAAGTAAAAGCAAGATTCATGGCACGTTTTTCGGAACCAATAAAAAATAGACCTACTCTTGATGGAAGGGGCTTTAAGAAGATCACAAAAGAGCAAGCAACATTCTTAACCGAAAGATTTTCAAAAGAAGAGATAAAAAAGGCAGTGTGGGCATGTGGTAGTGATAGTGCCCCGGGCCCTGACGGATTTCCTTTCAAGTTCATCAAAAGATTTTGAGAACAGTTAGAACACAAATTTTTGGGTGTACTAAACGATTTTTATGAAAGAGCTTTCATAGACAGAGGCTGCAATGCTTCGTTCATCGCATTGATCCCCAAAGTTAGAGACCCGCAGACAGTTGAGGAATTCGGACCAATTTCCTTGATCGGTGTGATATATAAAATTATCGCAAAAATCTTAGCGTTCAGACTGAAGAAGGTGATTCCGAGCATAGTGGCACCGGTGCAGACAGTTTTTGTTGAAGGCAGATCTATCTTCGACGGACCACTAATTACAAGTGAGATCCTATCTTGGGCAAAAAAGAGAAAGAAAAGGATGTTTATATTTAAAGTAGACTTTGAGAAAGCATATGACTCGGTCAACTGGAAGCTCCTTCTTTCAAATTTAAAAGCAATGGTATTCCCAAGTAGATGGAGAAAATGGGTTGGTGCGTGTCTGAAGTCAAGCTGGGCATCGGTTCTCGTAAGTGGGTCGCCTACGTCAGAATTTAAACTTCAAAGAGGATTACGTCAAGGAGATCCGTTATCGCCATTCCTCTTCATTTTAGCAATGGAGGCTTTAGATGTTATTATGAAGAGGGCAATATCGAGAGATGTTTTAAGAGGAATAAACATACCAAATGACGGCCCGTGTATAACACATCTATGGTATGCAGACGATGTGTTATTCGTGGGAGTGTGGTCCGAGACTAATATCCTGAATCTTAACCATATTTTGAGGTGTTTTTCATTATGTACAGGTCTTAAAGTAAACCTAAACAAGTCAAGCTTATACAGAGTTGGAGTAGAAGATGCAGAGATCGAAAGAATGGCTGGAAATCTGAAATGTAAGTTAGGATCAATGCCGTTCACTTTCCTCGGGCTAACGATCGGAGCAAACATGAAAAGAGATAAATACCGGAAGATGATTATGGATAAATTTAACAAAAAGCTATCGGGATGGAAAGCTCAATGTTTATCGTTTGCGAGCAGAATGGTGTTAGCAAAAGCGGTGATGGGTGCCCTTCCAAATTACTATTTTTCTATGTATTTAGCCCCAAAGAAGGTTATAAAAGCTTTAGATGCAGTTCGAATAGACTTTATATGGGGAAGGAAAGCTGGAAAATATAAAATACGATGGATAGCTTGGGGAAAGATGACAAGATCGAAACAACAAGGCGGATTTGGACTGGGAGATTTAAGAAGTGCAAATCTCGCTCTTATGCTAAAATGGTGGTGGAAATATAAAACGAAACCGGATGAATTATGGGCAAAAGTGATAAAATCAATACACGACATTAAAAGATGTTATAAAATTATTCCGATTAACAATAATTATACAGGTATGTGGAAAGATATTGTGGCTGGAGGTAAAGAACTTGGAGGCATAGGAATTTCGATATCAGAAGAGATCGTAGCAGAAGTGGGATCAGGGAGTATAGTGAAGTTATGGCTGGATAATTGGTGTGGAGGCAAGATATTTAAAAAAAAAAAACTACCCAGCACTTTTCAAGATTGCTACGAACAGACAAGCGAAAGTGGCATATTGTGTTATCAAGTTAGAGAACGAAAACCAGTGGAGATTAGGATGGGCAAGACCACCAAATACCGAAGAGGAATGGGCTCAATGGACCAGAATGTTGCAACAACTAAAAAACGTTAAACTCAAACCTGGAGAGGATCGGTGGAAGTGGAAAACGGACGATAAAGGTGAGTTCTCGGTTGCGGCTGTCAGGAAACAGATAATAAAACAAGATGGAGTCGGAACAGAGGAGCAATGGAAGCATTGGAACAAGTGGTTACCACCGAGAGTTAATTACTTTACGTGGAGAGCAACAATCAAAAGAATACCAGTCAAAGATGAATTAATTAGGAGAAGGATACCGGTTAACAGCCAACTATGTTCAAGATGCGAGATACAACATGAATCGGTAGACCACCTTATTTGCGGCTGTGCATCTTCAAATGCAGTTTGGAAAAATATATTCGTCTGGTTGAAGCTACCAATGGCAACTAAATTCCTAGGCTACAGAGAGGCTCTAGAATACGTCAATGGTTTAACAGGATCGAACGAATGGAAGAAAATCATTAGCGTAGTGTTTCAAACGACTATGTGGAATATTTGGAAGGCTCGGAACGAAAAGGAGTTTGAAGGCAACTTACGAACCAGCAATGATATAGTAGAAACGATAATGGCGGACAGCTTCATTTGTTGTATGGGAGCAATGGGCGGATTTCAATATTCGAGATATAGTGAGATAGTGTAATAGCGTAATAGCGGTGGGCGTTGTTCGTTTTGTTTTGCTTGTTTTTTTTCTGTTTTGTATTTTGGGTTTTTACAGCATATGATGGCCCTGTTCTATTAATCATAAAATCTTACCGTTCAAAAAAAATATGTGGGTTATTTGGATGAATGGATTGACACTAATGACGGCCCACCAGACTTAGGGAAAACAACAGGCATACAAATCATAAAAGGGATTGGAGGAGGAGTTTTTTAGAGGGGACGGCTGAGTTTTTGGGGTATCACACAAGTTAAAAAAGGAAGGTGATATTTTTTAGTGGTGGGAATATTATAAAAGTCGGCTACATAAGTATTGAAAAGGACTTTTCCATATTATTTCCAACTAGTCTAAGATTCCGCGAGTTTAGCGGGTGACTTAACACAAACATGTAATATCTACTGGTATTGAAACCCATGTAGATCATCATTTTTGTTCTATTTGTCCTGTAAATTACATATATGATTACAACATAAATAGCATGAAATTGGAGCATATTTTTTAAGTTTCTAAATTGATTTAACAATATCATCATTACATACAATTTTACAGCATTCATTTGAGGTCACAAAATTCCTTATTTGTCCTATCAAACATTATTTTAGATACTTTTGACGAATAATCAAACATTCAGGAGTTTATATGAAGTCAACACCTAGGTTCACAGTAGTGTGTCGGGTTGTTCTTTCGTTTATGGTATCTAAATTGATGAATGCATGACTCTCTAAAGAAAATATATCATCCCACGTTCACCCATTTCAAAAGTCATTCAACCTGTAATCAGGAAAAAAAGACAATATCAGTAAACTTTAATACTGTTACATAAACTTTTAAAAGTTATTTTTTATATTTTTTTTGTAGTTTCTTTTTTATTCCAGTTTTATGGTAATTTTTGTCTTAATTGTTTTTTTAATTATGTTATTTTGTTATAAATTTATTATGTTCAGATTTGACGGTGAGTTCTAACTTGTTTTCTTTTTTAAATCATAATTTATAATTTCATAATTAACTGATGTAGTTCATATTCATACCGTTGACATTAAATATTATGATTTTATACCCAGTAAAAGACAACCGAATAGATTAGATTACGACGATAAATTGAAATACGTAAATATGCAACGACCACAATTCGTTGAAAATCTCTAAATGGGTCGGGTTCGTGTCAACCCAATCGGGTTTTTCCAATTAACCCATATGTATTATATTTTATTATTTCACAATGTTTTACGTTATAAATTAAATTGGGTGGATATTTTATGTTATAATTATAACTTAAAATGAGAAATTAACATAAGATTTTATAACTAAAATAGAATTGTATTATATATTTGTGTTTTTTGTAGTAAAATTTTAATTTTATATACTAATTTGCGAAAAAAAGTTAAAAAACTCGGGTTGAACATGTTGTGTTCGGGTTCATATGTATGATACGATTTTCGGGTCTGTCTAAAACTTTCGGGTTCGAGTCGAGTTGGACCCACCAACCCGACCCGTTTGGCGTTTACCCAACCTATGACTACATGTACCATAACATTAACAGTTTTGACTCTAACACGATCATTATTAGATAAATGGTCTGCTTAAGAAAATTTGACATAATTTATCTACATACCTGCGCAATGGAGAGAAGGTAGTGAAGGCCATCCAATGTTGAAGCGCGTACAGGAACTCCAATCACGGGTGACGGTGTCAGGGCAGCTACCATACCTAACCACACATTAAAATATTAACATTACCGTCTTTATAGCATACTTGAGTTTTAATATCTATAGATTTAGATATGAAAAATGCAAGGAGAGGATAAACCTGGCAAATGGGCTGCACCCCAGCACCGCAATAATAACCTGAACACCTCATTCTCGAGTAGATGTTGCATAAGAAAACATCAGCTCAGGTGTCCGGTGTGCTGACACTATTCTTACCATAGAAAAATGGCAAGAAAAACTATTTTTAAGAAAATAAACCTGGAGTCTCCTCTGAACTTTCTTCTTCGAGAAATGATTTAACCTGTGCTTCAACAATTCGCATTGAAGGGCCGACAACAGTTATGTGGCCCATCTTCCGTTGCTTTCGCATATCCACCAAAATAGATGAATATAACTCAATCCATTCCTTCGTACATGGGTCAGTATTACCACACCAAATGAACCGAGTCAAGTGACACACTCATTATTACAATAAACCACACTAGAGAGTGAACTTATTTGACGTAACACAAATTATTTAAATATATTTGATAGCTTCTGTAAATAACTTAACCATCCTAGACCACCCATATTTACACTTCTAGTATGAATTATAATTGTATCGGTCTTCCTTGTGCATTTATAAAACGATAATTTAGTTTTTTTTCCTGCAAATGCACCTCGTTCAGGAACAACTGGGGTAATAAGTAACAAATCAGCAGTTACTTTGTCTCCAGGTATAACCATTTATACGTCTTCAGGTAACCACAAAGGTTAATTCTTTAATCAGCATTAACAACGATTTTAGGGAGCTTAATAGTAAATATACACCACAGAACATGTGACATTAATAAGTTTGTCATGCTACCTTCAAAAATTTTGCATCCTACTTTGCGCTTGGATCCCTTCACTTCAGACGATTGCTGAGACGAATGAATTAAAACAGTCTTCCTTTCTTTCCAGCCTAGCCTGGCCTGTACGACCACACCGGTGAACAAAAACTTAAGAAGACCGTGGAAGTACAAAATGAATTACTTGATTATAAAACACAATATCCAAATTGGAAAATAATTTATACCTAATAAAAGAAGTTGAATTGGATCCATCAGTTTGCATGTAATAGGGTCAGGTCATTTGAATTGGATCGAGGTCATAGCAGTCTGCACGGTTTGACAATTTAAACGTCAGTTCACACAGAATAATCACCAGTTCAAGTACCAGTCTTATTCTGTTAATTGATAAGTCTTTAAACTGATTGTGTTTTGTTTGTTTGTTTGTCTACAGGTGATACAGGTGTTTTACGAGGTGAACCAGTTCGTTTGAAAGCTTGTTTGAGAAATTCTTCGATATCGAAACATGGATTCTGAATTCTACAATGCGTTTGCTACAACCCCGACTACTCCGGCTGACATTGCCAAGAATATGAACATGGAAAATGAAACTGGAACAATGCAAAAACCTCCGAAACTTATGGGAATTGAAGAGCATCATGGCTGGAAAAATCGTTTTGAGAATTGGGTTCATGCAAATCATCTAAGAGCTTGGGAAAGCATTGAAACAAAATATGTTAGACCACAGACTGCTTTGAAAGTTGATAAAATCATCTCAGAATTTACAGACAAAGAGAGAGATAGTTATAAAGGAGAGAAAATCATGATAAGTCTTTTGCAACAAGATGTTAAAGAGGATATATTTGTTTTGCTTCAGCATGATGGAAGTGCGTTTTCAATATGGGAGGCACTTGAGAAGAAATTTGAAGGAAGTACGGAAATGATCAATAGCAAAAAATCATTATTGAAGAAAGAATTTGAGTTGTTTACAAGCATGCCAGGTGAATCTACAAAGACTCTTATTGAGAGATATTGTCATCTTCTGCGTACCATGTCTCAGTTGAAAATTACTAAAACTCCAGCAGAATGGGTTGAAAAGTTAGCTGATGCTTTACCTCAGAAAGAATGGGGTACATATCTCATGATTTAAAAAATACAGGAGAGTTTAGTAGATTGTCAATTGGACAGT
This sequence comes from Helianthus tuberosus, assembly GCA_030545235.1. NCBI lineage: Eukaryota > Viridiplantae > Streptophyta > Magnoliopsida > Asterales > Asteraceae > Helianthus > Helianthus tuberosus. Next base: position 75,043,598 of record CM060407.1, read on the forward strand.
TTATTGAAAAGCTTGAGGGACAGGATCTTGGACAACAAAAGAATGCCAGAATGAACAGCTCGAGCAATCAACAAGACATCAAATTGTACTATAAAGGAAATATTCCAACTGTTGAATCAAGTCCAAAGATCCAAACTGCTTTCAGTGCAGAAAATTCATCAGGATCAGTCAACCAGAGTTCAGTAAAATCCAGTGGATTTTCTTCATTTCTGAATGTTAATCCAAATGTTTCAGATTCAAGTTTTCAATCTCAAAGTTCAAAAAGTGGAAATGGTTGTGTGATACAGTGCAACATTTCCTTGAATCTCCCGAATGGTCAAAGTTTTTCTGTAGAAGTTGCAAAAGATCACATGGTGTTACTTGCAACTGTACTGGAATCCTATGAGGGATTGGTTGTAGGAAGGATCGGAAATCCTATGCTGACAAAAGAGGATTACGATCAGATAGATGCTGAGGAAATGGAGCTCATGGACATCAAATGGTGTCTAGCTAATGTCTTGAGAAGAGCTGAAAAGTTCAAAATGATTACAGGAAGAAATGATTTTTTGGATGCTCATGTTTCAGCTTTGGGTTTTGATAAATCTAAAGTTACTTGTTTTAAATGCAGGGAAAAAGGTCATTTCAAGAAAGAGTGCACAAATCAAAAAGCTATTGGAGCAGAGAATCCTTTTGGAAAGGATGATTACTATCGGAAATCGATATATCAACAAGTTGCTCATCAACCGCATCAACAAAAAGATTCACAAACTGCTCATGGGAAAATGATCGAAGATGCAAATAAAAAAGCTTATTATGGTATCATTGATCAAGATGATGAGAAAATAGCTCCAGGATTTAGCTGGGATAGGTTTGTGGATGAAAATAGGGAGTTTAAAGCTTTCATTGCTCAAATTGTTCAAAAGCCAGAATTGATGAAAGAATGGATAGCAGTGTTAACTGATGAAGAGAAAAGTCAAGATGAAGAATCTGTTTCTTCTGAAAACAGTTCAACAGATACTAGTGATGATGATGAAGAAATTGAACAGATAAACATTGGAAAAACTCATTTATCTTCTGACAGTTTTGAATTTTATTTTGCAGATAAATTGAAGAAACTTAAAGAGAGAAAAGATGCAAAAGAAATGAAAGAAGTTAAAGTTGTTGAGAAGATTGTTGAAGTGGGAAAGGTAGTTGAAGTCGAGAAGATTGTGGAGATTGAAAAGATTGTTGAAGTCACAAAACCGTGTCTTACATGTTTGGAATCTTGCAAACAATGTGAAGATAAAGATAAAAGGTTTAGTGAACCTGAAAAGTTAAAAGAGAAGTTGCTGTTTGATGTCAAGAATGTTAAAGAGTCGTACGATGTATTGAACAAAACTATAAATAGTTTGCAGAAGACAAACTCTGAAAGACAAGATGCTTTGACAATGATGAATGCAACAATGATGTCTAAGCAGAAAGAGATCAATTACTACATTGAAGAGTGTGCTAAGTTGAAACAGGAGTTGGAAATTGAAAAAGTTGAAAATGAAAGAATCAGACGATTACTGAAAAGTTATTCAAGTTCTGATTACTTAATTGACTGAATTTATCCAACTGTTGCAGGTTTTGAAGTGTTTGACGACAAGAAGCCGAAGAAAAAGGATACTGGTAAGAAACAGAGTGTCAGTTATAATAAGTGTCCGCCTCCAATTTGGGAAGGATATACGTCTAGAAAACCGAATGAGGAACAAGTAAAAAAGGCAGTCAATATAAAGTTGGAGTCCGAGATAACCGATGTATTACCAGACAATATTGACATCACATTCACAGCGTCCGACACAGATCATGAGTCTGAGTTAATAAAAAAGATGGTCGATCAGGTGTTGGATAAGGATGAGGAGTCAGAGTCACAGTCTGAGTCTGGAAGTTCGAGTTCGTCTGTCAAGAGTTCAAAGTCGTCGGGAAAACGGGTGTATAGTAAAGAATTTTTGTTGTCAAAATCTAATTTGAATGACGAAACATTTGAAGTTGCATATACTTTGAATGATTCTGACAAATTATATTTTGATAAAGAATTTCCAATAAGAGGTGTTAAACCTGAAATGATCAAAAAGATTTTCAAATTAACAGAAATTAATATTTCTGAAATAAAAGATGTAAATCTTTCTGAAAAACCTAAAAAGTACACTTCAAGAGTTCAAGAAAGATTGAACAAGAAAAAAGGTTACAGTTCGGGTTCTGGTTTTCAAAAGAAGCCAAACCATAACGGTAATTTCAAAAGAAAAGGATTAGGATTTATTTCACCTGAAAATCATAAATATGAGAAAATTTCAAAAACAAATACAAAATTTGTTTCAGGAACAAGCTGTGAAGAAGAAGCAAAGAGCTCATTCTGGAAACAGTCAAACAAGGAGTTTCTTGCTGAAAAGATGAAGAATGGAGTTTTTCAAAGAAAGGAGACTAGAACCTGTTACAGATGCAATGGAGTTGGTCATATTGCATGGAACTGTCATCAAACAACAAAAACAAAACAGGGAGTCTCAGAAAAACTTAAAGAAATAGTTGTTGACAAAACTGAACCACCAACTAAAAAATTTAAAATTTTCAAAAACTCAACATATGAAGTTGGTGAATGTTCAAAGAAGTTTTACAGGAGAAGTGTGCATCTTGACAACCAATAATGGGTTGTTAAGAAATCGGATGTGAAATCTGGCGATGAATCTGATTCCACAAAATCAGAGGAGCCACAAGTTGTTAAAAATGGTGAAAACTCAGTTCCGCCTTTGGATGATGTTCATTTTCCACCATTGCGGACTGAGAATTTTAAATCAAAAGTTAGGAAAGTTGAGATCTCAAATCAATTTTATTCTGAAAAGAAAGAATTTGATGTTGAGAAAGCTTTTAATGGAAATGTGAAAAAGATCTATGGGAAAATGGTCGAAGGAAAGGCCAAAGGGGTTAAAGATTTTTATGCTACAAAGAAAGCAACTTATACCCCTGATAAAAATGAGGAAGCCACACCCAAGGAAGGTCAGGCTTGGGTGTCCATACTCTTTCTTTGAAAAACCTGACTTGCCGGAGCTCCCAGGTTGGTAAGTGTGGAGCAGGAATCGGCATCTTTCTTGAAAATTTCACTTTTGTGATATTTCGTCTTTCAAAGTGGTAAATCAGGGACATTAAGTTGTACTTGATTTTCTACAAGTGATATTGTTGTTAAAATTCAAAATTGTTATATTTGTCAAATGGTTGTGAAAAACAATGTGATGAAGCCCTAACCTACAAGTGGTAAAATCAGCAAAACTTATTTTCCGGAAAAATCATTTTGGTTAAAACAAACTTAAGTGTTTTGAAATTATAATGAGAAAATAGTTTGATGAAAGGGGGAGTTCTGATTGTTTATGCCAAGTGGATGGCGATTTGAAGTGATTCGATATCAGTTGTCACATTACTTGTACAGTTTGTTTTCAAATTTCCTTAAATGATTTTGAATTTTAGGGGGAGTAAGAATTTTTCAGAAAATCCAAAAACATTTGAAAATTTGAAAAAGGCAAAAACATGATAAAATACAAAAATGAGTTTGTTGTGAAAAAAGAGGAAATGATAGTACATCAGTAGACAGTTACAGTATGCTAAAGAAATGTAATGTTTAAATAGCGCTAAACGGTCTCACTGATGATATGCCGATAGGTTTTTACACATTTAGTAAGCTTTTTCGGGATATAAACTTAAATTCAAACTTGCTTATTTTGTGGGGAACACTACTTGGATATATAGGTAACCCCTGAAATTTCGTTTGAAAGATCCCTCTTTCTGAGATACTAGGTCTTTATGCTCAGTGATATCTGGGGTATTATCCCGGGACTTCTGATTTTGCGGAAGCAATGGCCTAGTCCCCGGAGAATACTTTATGATTGCTTGAACTAAAAGCCTGCCCTCAGTACAAAAAATGATGAAACATTGAAAAATGCTAATCATGTGCTGTTGTAAAAAAGATCCTCTAAAGGGGACCCACCAAAAGTCGAAGCCGTCATCTCTCTGCTGAACGGAAGTTCTGACCTGAGCTCTCACGGTTCTTCGCATTTAACCCCTTACAGATATCAACTATGGTATACTCACCTGTAAGACTGAATATTGGGATCTGGATACGGGAGTATATTCAAGAGGTGGGACACGTGAATGAGTTTAAGTCCTTAATACACCTAATTCATATCCTGAATCAGTTGAAATTTGTGTGAAAATTTAAATGGATCAGTATATCGGCAATCTAAGTGAATTGTTTAATCCTTATTGTGTAACTAAGCTCAACGGTACTTGTGACTTGTCAAAAACTGATATGATCCTCTTACACAAACTCGCAAAAATATTGTCTGTAAATATTTCTTTATTGCATTTCATTTCTTTTCAAAAATATAAAAAAATTATAAGTGTGTTTTAGCATAAATTTTGAAAAATCCAAAAAGATTTTTGACAACTGGTGTTGAAGAGCTGATTTTCAAAATTCGAAGCGCTAAACATGATGAGCATGTGGTGAGGGGGAGCTTGTGTTTAAATGAGAAAAGGTTTTGAATATTTAATTACAAGTGGTTCATCAATTATTAACATTGTTATATCATTCTGGATAAATTTGAGGGGGAGTCTGATTATATAAATTTGTCAAATGTTAAATTTGTGAAATTTATTGTGAGGTAGAGGATGTGCAGGATAGCCTGGATTCTGAAGTCTGAGTATAGAGCCAGGACACAATTCTGATCCTGTGAAAGTCAGATTGCAATCAACATCCGAGGGTAAATGAGATTGTTCGAGGGGAGTATGTTGATGCTGAAGAGGAGGAGAAAGAGACAAAGTTTTAGGATGCCTACACTGTTAGATTCTTCAGAGAGCGATCAGACTGATAAAGACTGAAGACGTTGAAGACTCGACACTTAAGATTTGTCAACATCCGAGGGGGAGTCTGTTGGTGCATACGTCTGTCGACTTCGTCTTGTGTCGAGTCTTGTAATAAAATAGTTAGATCGAGTCACGTAGTTCAGGAAAATAGAGTTTTAGAGATCATTTCCCACGAAATGTCTATTCCCCACGAAATAGACATGGCAACATAATTAACCAACTCAGATCAAGATGGTTATAATTTAGAAAAAAACCTCGTAGCCATGATTCTTAACTCAAAAACATTTTGTTTTAGAAAACCATCTTGTAGAAACATTTCGTAAAAACTCGTTAATAAAACATCGTTGTGTGACATCGTTTCGAAAATCGTTTACCCAAGTGAACTAAATAACGCCACGGCATGTAATATGTTGAAAACACTTATATATAAGAAGTACCAGCGGCGTATCTACCATGCCTTCACCATATTACACCCGTCCCGTTATCTAAACACTAACAAAAAAAAACCAATCGTTTACCCAAATCGTTTAATCATCGTTTCCAAATCGTTTCTGAATCGTTTCCAAATCGTTTACTTGTTTAAATCGTTTAAATCGTCCTCGTTTTAATTGTGAAAACATATATATATGGTCGTCTCGCTAATAACATTCAAACCTTCGTGACTCGCCTACCTCGTTCCTCGCTTCTCGTATTAACAAACCCCCAAAGGGTAAGTTAATAATTACAGATTCAGTCGTTACCTACAACACCCACACATAACCATGGGTATAGTGCAATAACGGGATTTGTCAGATCCTATGGTACCATAACCTAATACTAGTCGGTTCGGCCAAAATTAATGAATGTCATTCGTTATATAACTACAACCAACAAATTCGTTCACATTATCGAAATTGTTATTAGTTTAGTATAAATCGTTTTAATCATTTTTGAAATCATCGTTAACACCTTGAAAACATTATGTACATATGAATCACCCCAAAACATTTGAAAACAGTAAAATAGGGGAACTATGTACTCACATGAGATTTCCTAGAAGTCCTTGAATAACAACCAAGCAATGCTAGAGATCACGGAAAATCAACGGCACCTAATATAGGTAACTATGTTAATAAACCGGACCTAAATTGGAGGATCGGATAGAATGAGGGTTCGTAAACCAAATGAGTATGGAAACTCATGTAATATGGTTTAACATAGCTTACATACTACAATGGAACCTAACCTAAGTGCTTACGACCCATTACGACCCGTTTAGGTAGCTTATGCTACTTTAACGCGTTGTTTGCGTGAAACGCGTTCGAACCGCCTAACTAGTCCTATGACAAGTAAAATATGCCTTAACATGTCTAATATTGTTGCCAAATCAGTTTAGATGTCAAAAGTTATGTTACATATGCTTAAAATGAATTTTGGCGTAAAAAGGGCATTTTGGTAGTTTACCTAAGGCATATAAACTACCTATCATACAACTACTTATACGTCGTGACCATAAGGTATAACATCGGAAGGTTATTCCCTATACAACTATGGTCACCTAATGTTTTTGGTCAGATCCTAATGATCGACCAACGGGTCGGGTTCGAAAGTATAAGCGATTATTTAGATCGCTTACCTTACGACCCTATATAAGCACTAAACTAAAAGTGACAAGCTAAGCAAGTTAAAACATGCTTAACTAAGTTTGAAAATAGGTTTGGTATCAAGACAAAGTGTCTTGATACCCAAAAGTAGTTTGGTTACAAAATACGCAAGAATACACATTTTTGGCCGAAACTACGACTCGTCACTGAGCCTAGATAACGTGGTAATCAGTAGGTACAGTCACTAGGGACTATATCCATCATGATTACGCTCACGTTAAGAAGTTCAAACGAACTTCACATTGACCATAAACTGGTCAATGCAGAAAGTCAAACGCAGTTTGACTTTAACGCTAAACGAATGGAAAGAACGAACGAACACTTACAGAAGGTCCCCGCAAGATTTGATTCCGATTTTCTCTCAGGTAGGAAGCATATACTTCCACTTAGAGAGCATAAATCAGATTTCAAATTGTGGGTTTTGGAGTTGAGATCATGGGGGTATTTATAGATTTCCTTGAATCGTTAAGATCGTTTATCGTAAACCGTGATTCAATCTCATCCATACATGTGTTACAATACTAAGGATACATCAAAATGGCCAGCATCAGGAAATAACATGTGGAAGTGGGTTTTGGCAGTTTTGGTCCCTGTGCGCGTATGGTTGTGTTTTGGCACCTCTAACACCCGTCAAGCCCATTTTTAAGCTTCACAAGGATGTTAAAGCATAAGGAACATGAAACATGCTCAAAATTATCTCGGATGTCGGTTCGTTTGGCCGTACGGTTGCGTTGTTCGGTTTATTACGAAGGAAGTCGTAACGGACGCAAAAACGGTCCAAATTGCGCGACGAATGGATTTTTCTTTTGCCAAACACTAAAATAAAATATTTTAGTGCTTACATAAATTTTTGGATGTCCGGATGTTTTCAGAATGTAAGTTATGCGCGAAAATGCAAACTTGTGCACTTTTTTACGCTTTTAGTCCCTGAATGACCCAAAAGTTTATTTTTGCACACCGAACCCTTCAAAGCCTATTTCTAAGCTGTGTAAAGGATATGTATGGTATGTTTAACTTATGTTCATGTTTCGGAATGTTCATTACAGTTCAAATTGACATACTTTCGCAGTTTGTCAAATTTAGTCCCTCTAAGCGAATTAACTTGATTTTGCCATACCAAAGCCTTCAAAACTTATTCCTAAGTTATATAAAGGTTAATTAAGGTTTGTTAAGCCTATGTCACTTTTCCAGAGTGTTTGTTGCATTATACTTACTGCGTTTACGCACCAGTTTGCGTATAACCATCCAGAACGCGATTTAAAGCTTGCAATCGGAATCGAATCGAATTGAAAAAATCGCCAAACACAAATACACACATAGAAACACCAAAACACATATAATAACACCAAAGCACATTGTTTTATTAATAATCATCATTGTTTTACATCGTACGTCGATTATAGAACACAGTTATCACAATGGATAGGAACCCAGATCCTACCATTCAATCTAAGGATTCCATCCTTGCCAGGTAACAACTGATCAGCTGTAACACCTAACTTTTCACTTGGAAAGTTAGTTTCCAATATAGCTTCCTTTTGAGCAGCTAACAGCCTTTCATTCAATCTACTCTTAAGTTCAATGCTCTTGGCATTAATCCTTATAGGTTTGACTATTTCCTTTCGGCTTAGAGCATCAACGTCTACATTCACTTAGCCAGGATGGTAGCGAATTTCGCAATCATAATTATTTAGAGTCTCCATCCAATGGCGTTGTCTCCTATTAAGATCCTTTTGATTGAATAAGTGTTGGAGACTTTTGTGATCCGAATATATCACACATTTAGTTCCATATAATTAATGTCTCCATAATTTAAGTGCAAATACAAAGGCACCCAACTCCAAATCGTGGGTAGTGTAATTCTTTTCATGCACCTTTAGTTGTCTTGATGCATTGGCAATCACCTTACCTTTCTGCATAAGCCCACAACCCATACCGGTGTGTGAAGCATCACAGTACACGACAAATTCTTCTATCCCTTCAGGCAATGTCAATACAGGAGCATTGCTCAATTTCTACTTAAGAATCTCAAAAGACTCTTGTTGTTTAGCACCCCAATCAAACTTTACATTCTTGCGGGTCAGAGTAGTCAATGGTGCAACTATTCTTGAGAAGTTCTCAATGAATCTTCTATAATAACCAGCTAATCCCAGAAAGCTGTGAATTTCTGTAGGTGTCTTAGGTGCTTCCCAGTTCATAATTGCTTTTATTTTAGTGGGATCCACTTGGATACCACGCTCTCTTACAACATGTCCAAGGAATTGGACTTCGCGAAGCCAGAATTTAAACTTGGAGAATTTAGCATACAGCTTCTCTTTTGTAGCAATCCTAAGATACACCAAAGGTGTTTCTCGTGGTCAGCTTGACTACGAGAATACATAAGTATGTCGTCTATAAAGACAATGACAAACTTATCTAAGTATGGCTTGCAGACTCGATTCATGAGGTCCATGAATATTGATGGTGCGTTAGTGAGTCCGAAAGGCATCACTAAAAACTCGTAGTGGCCATACCTTGTTCTAAACTATGTCTTGGGTACATCTTCTGTTCTAACCTTGAGTTGATGATACCCAGGTCTCAAATCGATCTTCGAGAAGAATCTTGCCCCTTGGAGTTGGTCGAACAAGTCGTCGATCCTGGGCAATCGATAACGATTCTTGATCGTTACCTTGTTTAGTTCACGATAATCAATGCATAGACGCATTGAACCATCCTTCTTCTTAACAAACAATATAGGAGCTCCCCAAGGCGAAGAGTTGGGTTGTATGAAACCCTTTTCCAATAAATCATCCAATTGAGTCCTTAGCTCTTTCATTTCTGTAGGCGCTAGACGGTAAGGAGCTCGTGCAATTGGTGCTGATCCAGGCAGAATGTCTATCCTGAATTTGACTTGCCTCTCAGGAGGTAATCCAGATAATTCATCAGGAAAGGCATCAGGGTATTCAGAGATGATTGGAATATCTTCAATCTTAGGTTTCGGGTCATTCACTGTCACTTGTGCCATGTAGATGACACATCCATTCTTCAGACACTTCGAGGCTTTAAGTATAGACACATTATCAGGCAACCCATAATGTGTGTCTCCATGAATGGTGACTATTTCACCTGATGGGGTTTTAAGGTTAACAAGTTTCTTATCGCAGGCTATTTGGGCTTGGTTATGCGATAACCAATCCATGCCTAAAACTACATCAAATCCAGCCAATTTCATTGGCAAAAGAGATAACGGGATAGAATGATTCTTAATGGATATAAAGCATCCATCAAGAAGAGTTGAAGCGGTTTCTAAGGTACCATCTGCGAGCTCAACCTCATATTTTATGTCTAGAGTTTTAATAGGCAGATTCAGTAATTTACTAAACTTATGGTCTACAAAAGACTTATCAACACCTGAATCAAATAAAACTCTAGCATAAATATCATTAATGAGGAAGGTACCTGTGATGACATTATCATCATTCACTGCCTCCCTTGCGTTCATCTGAAAAACCCTAGCATTGGTTTTCTTTGCCTCATCAGGCTTCTTGGTATTTTTAGGGCAATTGGTCTTGATGTGCCCTTTTTCATTGCAACCATAGCAGGTTCCATCCTTGATGTTTCGGCACTCCAGAGTTTTGTGCCCTTTTTTTGTAGATTACGCAAGGCTTGCCTTGCGGCTCCTGATTGCACTTTCCAAAGTGCCTCTTATCACAGGTTTTACACCTGGGCTTGTCACTTGACTGTCCTTTCTTGAAACCAGAGTTTCCTTTCTTCTTTTTATTCGAATGATGGGACTGGTCATTTGCCTCCGATGTTCACTCTTTTGATTGGATGAGTGTCGAGAATCATCCTTTTTCAATGTATGCGAGAATCATCCTTTTTCAATGTATGCGAATGTGATAGGGACTTTGTATGAGTTTTAGACCGAACATTACTCGATTCTTTGAACATTTTATCCACAGCTTGAGCAACTGTTGTGTCATTCATTGCTTGTAATTCAGCACCAGTAACATTTATTCTGGTATCATTATTGTTTCCTTCTACCGGATGACTGTTAACTTCGTCGGAGCCAGCCATGATTTGAATACTAAAATCAAACAATAATTATTTATTTAGATTATATAAAGAATCATCGCATCTGATGATTAAATGGTCATGGTATTAATAAACCATATAGACCGTGAGTCAAAATCTATTTGATCATGATTTGCCTAGGCTACAAACGAACCATTATTGGCAATCTAGTAGGATTTAATCCTTTACATCTATCAGACAGGGGACACAAGTCACAACTGTCAATGTCTTAAAGACATTTTCATATAGCACAAAGTCTCGTCTTGAAGGACATTTAGATGGCACAAAATGCCTTGTCACTAGGACAAGTCAAGTATTATCAATGATCTCTTGGATAGGTGATTTCAAGGGTCGAACATAGTTCATCGCCTTTTTGGACAAGAAGTTATAAAATATAACAATCTTTGTCAGAATCACTCATTAGCCCGAAGGCAGAACATCTCAAATGGATGTTCTTTTAAGACATCATTCTTGATGTTAGTAGCCATGATTCACATTGATCATATAGGCCATAAGGGTGGCTTGGAAAAATCCAAGTACTTTTGGAAGCTAGTGTGGTCTCTCAAGTCACACTGCTAGGAATGTTAACATGTTTTAAGATGTTACCAGAGAGTCATTGTCTTTAAAAGGTTATACCATCATAACCATTAATATTTTGGCTAGGTTATACATTTAAGAACTTCTTTTGAAATTTCTTTGGCAGGTCAATTTAAAATTGAAATAATATTTTCAAAATGATGTAATAAAGTACATATATAAAAATCCAAAAGAAATTCCATTAAAACACTAAGCGATTACAAGAAATGCCCTAAACTGGTCTTGAAATAAACAAACTGTCCACGTAGGGACTACAGAAAAGAAACAAGTCCACGCAGGGACGAAATACATAAATGAAATGTCCATGTAGGGACTTAATTGAAATTACAATACAAAATAAAATAAAACAATCTTCTACTTCTTTTTGCCCTTTATGAAGTTCGCGAGACCTTTAAGAAATTTGTTATGCTTTTTATCACGTTCCTCTGCTTTTTGTTCAACCTGATCCAACCTCTATAGGATTTGCTGTGTTTGAAATTGTGGAGGTGGAGGTTGCTGCTGGTAAGGAGGGTATTGATACCCTTGCACGGGATACCCAGTTGGGCATGCTGGAGGAAATGGTGAGGGATAAAGTGCATTAAATTGAGCTGCCTCAAGATATGGATCTTGGGCAGGGGCTTGATATTCATAACCCGTAGGAGTTTGATATTCAAACGGGTTATACCCATATGAACCTGGGTAAGTTGGTATTGGGTTTTCATAACCCATTGGCGGTGGCGGTGGTGCAAAAGTAACTGGCGGGGGATCATTTTCTGGCACCGCATGAGAAGGTCCACCCATTTATGGATCTTCGGGGATTGGAGGGTATGTGCTTGAAGCTTGTGGGGAACTAAATCTTGGTCCCCCTCGCACGGACATCCGTGCATTCCTCCTTCGCCTTGGTGGCTCAGGAGGTGGTTGTGGTGGTTGTTGAGGTGGTTCCTCAACGGGCAATGGCGATGGAGTAACCGCCTGAAGACACGGTTCCTACAATGGAGGTTGTGGAAGTGAGTTATGAAAAAAAGGGGTAAATTCCCATTGGTACGTGTTCCACCTTTCGGCCCATGAATCGGGGCCTTGATATGGCGATCCTTCATAAGGAGAACCACTGGAGATACTGATGGGATGTGTTTGCGTCCCAGTTGGTGGCATCTTTGGATCTGGATCATCGTCCATCTCCATATCTTGGGAGAAATGGTCCTCGGGTCCTAAAGGATTATAACCTAGTGGTCCATTAATGTAATCAGTTGGGTTAAATTGGCCCGGGGAATAAGATTAGTGAGAATCTGAATGGTGAAATGAATGAGAGTGTATAGAGTGATATGAATGATGTGAGTGGTGAGAATGTTGGGAATGGTAAGAATGTTGGGGCTCGTCTTGAATAGGCGGCCCAAAGGAAGGGTGAAATGATGGTGAAGAACCTAACGAGACTGAGTGTCTTGCAGGCTCAAAAGAGTGTCTCTAATTGTTTCGTGAATCGGAGCTGGTAAAAGACGCTGATGGCGTGCGTCTGTGTTAGGGTCTAGCATTGCTAGATCGTCCTCCCCTCATAGGACCTTTTCCTTTTCCTCAAACGCGTGGTGGCATTTTAATTAGCAAACCTGTCAAAACAATAAAACAACATATAAACGACAAAAGGAAAGTTAAGAATAAATCCTAGGTCATTTGCCTAGACTCGGAAGTATAAGGAATGTGCTATTGTGTCATTGAGATTAAACACAAAAGGCTAGTGTTTAATTCACTCAATGTTGGCTCTGATACCAACCTGTCACTCCCTGATATTTCCACATATTTCCGGTGGGGAATATCGTGACGTAGTTGATATCATCATAGTCAATATACACAATATATAGCACAGCGGAAGGCTTGGTAGATAATTACTATTACAAACCATAGTGTCCGAGTGTCCAAATAAAAGAATATACAGACTGGTTGTAATAGAGATCCACAGGCGGATCATAAAACAAAAATACAAGAAAACTGAAATAACAGACTTCAGGCATCTAAGGATTTGCAAGATTCTCTTATTTGACACCAAGTAGCTCCAGCCTAATTTCGAGAGGTACATGTCACTTAGTGTTTGGAAAATACGTCAGTTTTCACTAGTAAATACAACTAACCGACTCATTTGAAAAGAGTTTATGAAAATTGATTTAAGCGCACAAGGCACAAACCATTTATAACTTGGGACAATCTTTAATAAAATCTTGTATACAGTTTTACATGTTTGTCATACATATGGGGCCGGTTTGGAAGCCGGTCATGATTAACCGACTCACTACTATAAAACCCACAAAGGAATTATCCCCAACATGTGGGTTATTTAGCATTTTGCATCTGTAGGGTGTATGCCTACACCCCGTGTATAGGTCGTGGTCATTTACAAATGAAATGAGCCAAGGATATCCAGAACACGGTCGTATTAACCCCAAATGTTTATGTTATCAAACAAAACAGATTAAAACGGGTTATGCAAATTTATTAATCACAATCCGATTAAATGATTTCATACCCGACCAAGCGGTATTATTATAATACCGTATCCCAAGCCCATATAAGGGAAATAAGTTAAAAGTATTTACCTGAGCTAGATGTGAAAGGATGTAACTCAGTTGTATGTTTCCTAAAACCATATGTAAATACCATCTACCAAAGCTACTTAATCTGTATAGAAGGTTTAATAACCTATTAGGATACTAACGGGTCTTTATTTAAGTAAAAGACTTAGACCGGTTAGTTTGAAAGATAATTTGCGGTTCGAAACGCTAGATTAAGCGAAGACCGGAATAGATTGTGATTTAGACCTGACAAGTTTGGATACTTGTATAATATGGGTAAACTAAACACGTTCTGGATTTTGAAGATTTAATGATAAGGTTAAACCTATTTCGGCTAATTTATGTAAACTAGTTACATAAACTTAACCGAACGCATAAAGGCATAACGAGTAACCAAATGAACTATATACATGTCTCATATGTTATTATGCTTAAAATATGTTAATACATCAGTAGGATGTTAACATATATGCCCAAAAAGTATTTAAAATCAATTTAAGTCCCGTAGGGGGATTTTGGTCATTTTAATATTTATAAAAGAGGTTTTAAAGTAAACTGATTTTCCGGTCTAAAGTGTTCAGTAAAAATATTTATTTTATGGTATTAAAACAGTAGGATATCATTCAAATGTGAGATTTACCATATTTGGCCAAACTATGCCCCGAAAGGGTATTTTGTTCATTTCACATATGATTTTAAGGACATATTTGGAAGTCTGAGTTCATGACTTATACCTACTGTAAAAATATTAAAATTTATTTATAAATTCAGTAGGTAACAAGTCTGAGGTGTTAAATATAGTTTTAAACCATACTATGCACCTAATTAGCGTAAAAGTCGATAATTGACGATATTTGAAATGCTTATGTGATTCTGAGATTTTGTAACACCTCGTAAAATCATGTCCAATAATGTGTTGACACGTGTCCCTAATCCTAATTAAGTCAAACATTGACTAGGAGGGACTATTTTTGCCAAACAATGAAAACTTTGAATATGCAAGGACCAAAAGTGTCAACATGCTTAAACTAAGCCTCTGAATGACCTTATACGGTATTCGTACTCTTTTAATAAGCCATTTGTTGGATAAAAGAAACCCTTTGCAATATAATTCAAAAGTTATGCATCGAAGGGTAAAAGTAACCGGGTGCTTCATAATATTCGTTCATACTCTTGGGAATGCCTTTGATGGCCGTTTAGGGCTTTAATGCCATTAAATAATAAAACACACAAGTTTGTGCATTAGAAGGGTTAAAAGTGTCAATATGTTAATTCTTACCTATGAATGACCTTTTAATGAATCTGAGCGTCGTAATGCTCGGTTATACCCTCGAGAATGCGTAACATGGATTATGTAGGGCTTTGATATCATTTAACGATGTTACGCACAAGTTGTGCGTTAAAAGGGTTAAAATCGTCATCGAGAGAAACTAGTGTATTCGTGTGATCTTTTAACGAACCCGAAGCTTAACGGTGTTTGTTATACTCCCATGAAAACCCAAAATATAACTTGAAGGGCCAAATGTGCTAAATATGAAAGTTATAATGTGTTTAAAGGTTCAGGGACCAAACTTGCCAACATTTAAACTTGTTTTGCTAAAACTTTAGGGGGTCGAGCTGCGCGACAGCCCCCCTCCCTCTCGGTCGCGCGACGCGAGCGCGTGGTCTGGGTAGAATATAACTTTCAGCTGCTGTTTTGTTTTCCTTAGCCATCACACAACTTTTATACTCACATAAATCAATTCTATGGGTGTTAATTGTTTCTAAAACCTGGTATAACACATGTTACAATCCTATAGTTAGTTGGAGAGCACACATAACACTTGGTAATCATCCATGACTTTCCAAAAACTATATATAGATGGGTTCTTCAACCATTTCATTTACACTTTCTCATTCTATTCTACTTCCTGGAGGTTCCTGACCTTAAGGGAGCTCATCTTTAGTAAAAAAGATTGCTAGGACCCTTTGTAAGTGTCTTTAGCCACTAGTTTCCGTTTTATAGGCTTTTAAGCCAAAAGTCAAGCGTTATCGTAATAACGTTTTGACATTTAGTAAGACCTTAAAAGGTCAAGCCATTGTTCGCAACGAACATGGCTACGTGATTGTAATTAGGTAGGTGTTAATCCCTCAAAAGGGCGCCTCCTAAGAATCACGTTTGCTTGGTCAATTGACGAGTCAAAGTAATAAAAATTTAAAAGTCAACGAGTCAGATTTTTAAAATAATTTCGATATTAGTTTAGAAGTGTTCTAAAATATGTTTTAACACTTAAACAACTCGGTAATAATTATTAGAACATGTGTAAACATGTTCGGCTCGTCAATTCCCGTTTTAGGGTCGGTTCGCAACCGAAAGTCGCGTAGTTTGACTTCTACGTTGAATTTTAGTTATAAACCTAATTAGAGTAGTATGATACTGATTTTAGGTTCCGTTATGATCGTAATGTAATGTAGTATAGCCCCATAAGGTTACATTACACGATCGGACTAGGAATCTGAGTTTTATGCAAGTTTCCGTATTTATGCCATATTTTGACCTTTATGCCCTTTTTAGAAAAAATAAGGTTTTAGACACAAATAATCTTGCAAATGATTTAAGTACTGATATGTTAACATGTTAACATATTTTGATGTTTATAATCTGTTGGTGCATGTTTGTGACAACAGCTTAGATTTGGTCTTTGGATATCTTGTAATTAGTTAAACGATAAACAGTTAGCGGGTTTAGCTTTGTAATAGTTAGTTGAAATGTTTGGGCTAACCAAATCCAATGAATTGGGTGTGTGGGGGCGTATTGGGCCTGTCCAATTCGCAGTCCATCTTGGAAACCTTGGCCCAAGTAGTAACCTTGTGTTATATAAACAAGGTTAGGCTTTAGGGTTTAGGTTAATCAGCCAAAACATTGTTAGAGTGAGAATTCGTGAGAGCTTTAGGGTTTGGACGAATTTGGAATTGGTTAGGGATCTTGATTGATTGTAATCAGGTTGATAGATAATCAATAAAGATCCGGTTTGAAAGTGAATTGTTGTTTCTGTTCTTCTACTTGTTTCTGTGATATTCTGATCAAGAGGATTCCGCACTCTTGATTGGATTGACAATTCTGTAAAAGATCCATACGAACAAGGGGACCTACAATTGGTATCAGAGCATTAGGCTCTTGAAGGCTCGGTTCAGAATTGGTTGCTGCAGAAACAGGGAGTTTTTCGAATTTTTGAAAACTAGGGTTTTGAAATTTTCGAAATTTTTCTGTTTGTTTGATAAAAATTTTTGAAATTCTTGGCTGTTTTGATAAAAGTTTTCGAGATTTATTGGCTGTTTTGATATTCTGCTTTGTTTGTTTGCTGATTTGCAGGTTTGCTGATTTGCAGGTTTGGCTGAAATTCGAAGATTGTTCTTGGTTTCTTCATCAAGTTCATCGAATTTGGGTGAAAAGGTTGCTGATTTTGCTGTTTCGATTCTGCAGAAGTTGTTAGGAGAATCCAGAAAATCGTCAAAATTTTCGAGAAGATTGAATTTCCATATTTACTGACCTGCGAAATTAATTGGACCTGCGAATTTAACTAATCTGCGAACTTGTCGGCGAACTTAAAATCCAAAGGCGACTTTGGTAATCGTATAATTTTCCTCAGCGAAATTATTACGGTTTTCGGCGAATTTACTGGTCGTCGTAACAGCGAAATTGACCAGCGAATTTGCAAGCGAAATTGATCAGCGGACTTGGCAGCATAATTAACCTGTTCAGCAAAAATACCAGCGAAATTGGACATACTGACCAGCGAAATTAAGCAGGCTTTTTCCAGCGAAATTAATAAAGAAATAAAAAAAAAAAAAAGAAGGTGGAATATTTTCTGGCAAGCGTAACTAAAAATTCAAGTTTTCGGAAATAGAAAGTGAACCGTAACTCATCTGACGAAACCGTCTGCACCATTTAATTCCTCGTATTTTTAGGGCAAAAAATTTTTTTTTGAGACGATTCTAACGGTTTTCGACATTAGATATCATTGGATTCGTCTTTTCGAGACGATTCTAACGGTGTAATTTGGTAACCACTGTTTTCGGAAAAATTTTGTACGGTTTTATCAGTCTGTAACGTTTAAAATGTCGAACATGTCTACTTTGAATGAGCTTTTGAAGATGGAGCATGAGGTTGGCACTACCAACAAACCACCTAAGATGATGAAGGGGGAGAATTATTTAACATGGAAGGATCGTTTTCAATCCTTCATTGAATACCAGGACACTCGCATGTGGATATGTATTGAAGATGGGTACACAAACCCTACTCACGACTTTGAGGGCAGACCACGTAGAACAACCTATGTGAACATGGAAGAGAATGATAAAAATATGTATGAGGCTGAAAAGAGAGCATTGGCTGCTATTAAAATGTCGTTACCTGATAGCATCAAGCATACATTCACAAAGTACACAAATTCAAAAGATATGTGGGATGCATTAGAAAAACGATATGCAGGAAATGCAGATGTTAAGAAAAACAAGATTGATCTACTAAAGAAGCAGTTTGCTATTTTCAAGCACATGAAGCATGAGTCACTTGAGGACATCATCACTCGTTACTATCATCTGATGTCAGAAATGGAAAACTATAAGATTGATTGCTATTCTGATGTAGAAAAGAATGACAAGCTGCTCGATGCCTTACCTACCAAGTGGGATATCTAGACTCTCATGATCAAGGGTGAAGCAGATTATGAGACAAAGGAGCTGGAAGAAGTAGTTGGCAAGCTGAGAGCTTATGAGCTCAGTATGAAGAAGAAAGACACTGGATATGATCAGGTTCAAGATCCAACGATTTACAATGGGCTTGCACCTTCTTCATCTCACAACGCTTCTAGCGACTCTGCTACTTCTTTTCTTTCGTGTGAGAATGAGCAGGTCACATTGAATGAAGATGGTGATGTGTGTTTTGTAGCTGCTTCAGGAGGATCAACAGGAGCCAAGAAAACATCAGCTTCTAAGCAGAGTAGTGGTGTTAAGTCAATGCCAATGAGTGTGAAGTCTGCTGAAGAGCATCTGGCTCTACTTGCTTCATTTGTTGCTTCCTATGAGAACTACATTCAGGGGAAGATATCTGATCCTGCCACT
Organism: Helianthus tuberosus; assembly: GCA_030545235.1. Lineage (NCBI taxonomy): Eukaryota > Viridiplantae > Streptophyta > Magnoliopsida > Asterales > Asteraceae > Helianthus > Helianthus tuberosus. Next base: position 75,062,382 of record CM060407.1, read on the forward strand.
TTAGATGAAGATTACGATCAGATTGACCCTGATGATCTTGAAGATATGGATTTGAAGTGGCAAATGGCCATGATTACCAGACGAGTGAAGAGATTTATGAACCGAACAGGAAGGAAGTTTATAGGAAAGACTGTTGGTTTTGATAAGACCAAAGTGAGATGCTTCAACTGTCAAAGTTATGGGCATTTCGCCAGGGAATGTCAAAAACAAAAGCAGGATACTTCGAGTCAGAGTTCAAACAATAGAAATGCTTCAAACAACTCTAACTCGAGAGCGCTGATCTCTACTGCTAGAGAAGGTTCATATGACTGGAGTGTTCACTTGGAGAATGATGACAATGTCACTCAGGCATTCATGGCAGAGATAACGCCAATTGATGATGGTGAAGCTACAGTAGATGATGTTAAAGTTGAGAAGAAAACTGATGCTGAGGCTGAGGTGAAAATAGAGAGTAAAGCTGAAGAAAAGAAGGCTGATCAGACAAAAGATGCTGAAGAGGAAAAGCAAAAGTCTGACCATGAAAAGGAAGCTGAAGAAAAGGATGCTAAGTATAAAAGAATGGAAGCTCAACTTGCGGCTCTAATGGCCAACCTTGATAAACAAACAGGAGAGGTAAAGTCTAATTCTGTGTGTTTAAAATGTCGTGAACTACAGGGTGAGGTTGACAGGTTGTCAACACAAAACCAAAGTCTGGTGAGCGAGATGTCTAACATAAAAGAAGCAAACTTTTTTGCTAAAAGAAACGAATCGTCATACTTGAAGAAGATAAAAGGTTATGAAAGTAAAATTGACTCATTAACCTGCAAACTAAACGAAAAACTTCAGGTCATAGACTTAGCTCATGAAATGATGGCAGAGAAAACAAAAGAGATTTCTGAAAAATGCAAAGAGTTGTCAGATGCACAACTCAAAATTGTTGAACTTGAAAAGAAATTAGGTCAATTCAGGGACTCTACTTTTGTTATGAAACATATGATGGGTGGCTTGAAGAAAAGTAATGACAAAACCAGTGTGGGATTTCATGGTTTCAATGAAGTTCCACCTCCTGTTAGTCATGACTATTCTTTCTTGCCTGATGAAGATGAGCTCATGAACTTTGGGTCAACATCACCAAGTAGTTCCACGTCACGTCAAGGAAATGTGTTTGAGAATGCTGATGCTAAGAAGGATAATAACAGCAAACCTGTTTTGAAAAAGAACACATCACATCCTAAGAATAAAAATCCAACTTTTGTTAAAAGTGTTAATTTTGTTCAAGGAAGTGACATGAAAGAGGAAACAGCTGTTATTGAAAACGAATCTAATGTAGAGTTTGCTAAAAACAAAAACAAAGAAAATGCTGAAACTAAGCAAACTGAACCAAATCCTTCCAAGGCATCATCAGAAGAAAAACCCGAATCTAGTTCAAAGGCTTCAGAAAAGAAGTCTTCGAAAAAGAGATCGTGCTTCAAATGTCACACCAAGGGACATGTAGCTAGATGATGTCCTAACAAAAAGAGTGAAGCACAAGTTAGTGAGAGGAAGAGAGAGAAGTCACCAGAGACTAGTGGTGATAAACAGGAAAAGGAGTCTAATTCTCCAAAGAAATCTGCTCCTAAGCAACCAGAAAATGTTGCTGTTGGTGTAGATAAGGCTGAAAAAGGAACACCACAAGTTCCACGTTTTCAAAGAAATCAACCAAGATTTCAGCCTAGATCTCCACCAGGCAGATACGTGAGACCTAGAAGCAGTTCACCAAGAATGAACAATTTTAATGCTAATAATTTCAGAAGTCAAGGTCAATATCAAAATCGATATCAAAATGATGGTGGTCGAACTTTTTATAACAATGGGTTTAGAAATTACAACAATAATGCTTCTTTGAATCAAAATTCAAGATACCCAAATCAAAATTTCCAAAGGTCAAATAGTCCAAACACATATAGGAACCCTCAGGACCATAGACCTAGTGGAAATCGAAATCAAATTCCATCAATAGGTCTGAGATCCAAGACTCCAGTTAGGAGTAATGGATATTGGATGGATGTTCCAGTAGTTGGTGAATTTGGACGACCCAAGACCATTAAGGCTTGGGTCCCCCAATCTAACTAATTTCATGGTTGGTGTGTGCAGGAGCTGCTAAGGAGGATTATCAACTTATGGTATGTTGATAGTGGCTGCTCCAGGCACATGACGGGGGATGCGAGATTGTTGACTGAATTTGAAGATTATGATGGTGGAAAGGTGAATTTTGCGGGTGCTAAAGGTGGTAGAATTACAGGACGAGGAAAGGTGACCAATGGGAAGATCACACTGGACAAAGTGAACTATGTGGAGCAGCTTAAACACAATCTGATGAGCGTGTCACAAGTCTGCGACAAGGGTCACTCGGTCCATTTTACCAAGAATGAAGCATTAGTGTTGAAACCAGGTTTGAAGATTCCGGACGATTGGATAGTGATGCGAGCGCCAAGGAGAAATGACACTTATGTCATGGACATGGGTGCTAAGGATCCAACTGCTGTGGTGGTGTGTTTACTATCAAAAGTATCTGAAGCTGAATCGATGTTGTGGCACAAACGCATGGCCCATATTCACTATCGAAAAATGAATTACCTTGTTAAAAATGAGCTAGTGAAAGGGGTTCCAATGCAGAGGTTTCACGTGGAAGATAAATGTCTTCCATGTCAAAAGGGAAAACAACATAAGAAACCTATCAAATCTAAAACAGTAAATTCCATAGATGCCCCTTATGAATTACTTCACATGGATTTATTTGGTCCAGTGAACGTGAGGAGCATAGGTGGAAAGTACTATTGTTTAGTTGTCATTGATGATTATTCACGATATTCATGGGTTTTCTTTTTAGGTACAAAAGATGAGACGGCAGAGATGCTGACAGATCTTTTTACGAAATTGGAAAACGTTCATGATGCTAGGATCAAGAGGATAAGGAGTGATAATGGCACGGAGTTCAAGAATCGCATTCTGGATCTCTATTGTCTTCGCAAGGGAATTGAACATCAATATTCCGCTCCTTATACACCTCAACAAAATGGAGTTGCTGAGAGGAAAAACAGGACGTTGATTGAAGCCGCTAGGACGATGCTTTCAGATTCCAAGCTACCAGTTCTTTTCTGGGGAGAAGCTGTGAATACAGCTTGCTACGTCCTAAACAAAGTTTTGACTGTTAAATGTTTTAATAAAACTTGTCATGAATTGATGTTTAACAAGAAACCAAACTTAGAAGGCTTTGAACCATTTGGATTACCCTGCACCATTGTGCGTAATAAAGATAAACAAAAATTCGGTGAGGTGGCTGACAAAGGCTACTTTCTAGGTTACGTACCTGGCGCACCGAATAAAAGGGTTTTTAATCTAAAAACTGGTAAAATTGAGGTTGTGTTTAATGTGGAAATTACTTCATACAAACCTCAACAATCAACGAGTGGTCCTGCTATATTATATGATTATGAAAGCACTTTTAAGTCATTTAATATTCCTGAGTTTCCAAATGCAGATGATTCTCAGTTGATTCAAACAGTGATAAGTGGAGACGATGAAGGCGAGTTCATGCCTAGATCGAATGTTGATATGACAGATGCTGCGCAAACTTCCCAAGGTGCTGCTAATACTGATTCAAGTGATAGTGACTCTGAACCCATTCAGGGGGAGGAATTCATTAATCCGTTTGCAAATCAGAACATTCAGGGGGAGGTTGGATCAAACATGGGTGACAATCTATAAGTCGATGCTGTTGCTACTACACGACCAAATAGAGATCATCCAGTTGACATGATACTTGGAGATCCTACTGCAGGTGTTCAGACGAGAAGAAGCGTTGTCACACCCCCAAATTCCACCTGCGGAGTACCGTCCGCTTGAGGGCGTGACCGACCAGGATCCAGCCACCAATTATACTGAGCATTGGATCATAGTAAGGATGATCACCAACCATAATGGTTAGTAAACACCATAGTTTAAAGTTCAAATGTTTAGGTTCAAATAACAGTTAAGTAAGTAGCGGAAGCATAGGCAAAATAGTTTAAACAAAGTTCATAGTTCAAATTATTTAGAACCCAACACGCGGGTTTAGACGACCACTACACTTCCCAAGCTGCAAGCTCCTGAGTCACTGGTTACCTGCAAAGCATGCAGTAAGGGGTCAACAATAATGCTGAGTGAGTTCACTAGTTGTCCAGTTTTAATTACCAAAAACTTGTTTCACCAGTTAATTTATCCGTTTATACATGCCATGGGGAGCTACCCCAAAAGTTAGCGACTAAACTGTTTTTCCAATACCGAACACTAGGTGACCGTTGCGTATCCGCAGAGTGCCCCGATGTCAATGTTCTATCATCATTGACGGATGCCTGAGTACATTAGTTCACGACCGATCCCATACCTTGGCACGGTGTGAGGTTGGTAAGACCTAAATAGCGCTATCAACTAATAACCCGTTCGCCTGGCCCCGGCGACTAATCGGTATTATGTAGTAGGGACTTTAAGTGATAGAGTTTCGTTTAGTGCCGTTTGTTGCAATCCGTATAAACAGTAATTAACTAAAAGGTTCCCAATAACAAGGGAAGAAAAGTAAGTTGTATCCCTCAAAAGGGGATAGTGTTGTTTTTAGTTCCGTTTCCCAAACCACCGGGAATACATGCTTTAGGTTGTGAACTCACCTTGGGTTGCTCGGTAGGTTAATTACCCGGTCGATCACGTTGGTCACCACGTCCTAGCATGGTTACCGAATATGGGTCAAGTTGGGGTACAAGTAAACACGTATAGCAAACACGTACAGTCACACATAGCATGCATTCATACAAACACTTGGGTTATTGGGCCTGCCCTAACATTCCACAAACAAACAGTACAGATACATATGCAGTCCAGTCAACAGATAGTCCAATAAGCTTTTGGCCCAATAACACTTAGGCAGCCCAGTCGCGACAAAGGCGGTTTCGACTCGAGAACACACAGTTTCGAGTCGCAACCGGAGGTTTCGACTTGTCACGTCTTGGTTGCGAGTCGCAACCGGTGTAGTCTCGAGTTGTCACGTTTTGGTTGCGAGTCGTAACCGGAGGTTTCGACTTGTCATGCTCTGGTTGCGAGTCGTAACCGGATGTTTCGACTTGTCATGATTCGGTTGCGAGTCGCAACCGGGGGTTTCGAGTCGCAACCTCGGATACGTGCACAAGAATCCTTCTAGAACCTGTCCGATCGTACTATCCAATAGAATTGCAATTTCATGTAATTGTGTACTAACCTATCAAATTATACCAACATGTTTTCTTGTCTACAATGAAATCAAAATAGATCAAACATAACAATTTCAAATATTCATATGATATTCAACCCACATTCATCCAGTTCATCATTTGCAAGCATGTTCACCCAAAACAAAATACCATTTAGTCATCAACATCGGCCCTATATCTAGCACATTATCACCGATTTAGTCATTATCAACATACATTCGATATTTGTGGTTTTGTATATCATTATTCAAGCCAATTCATAGCTAATATTCAAGTAACAAGTCTTAACAAGTTTCATATCAATATGGCAAGAAATATCATCATTTTAAACAACATTTTAAACAACATAACATACAATCATCGGTTAACATATCATGTAAACATATCATGTAAATATTTATTCTAAACATCGAACACCCTATCCTAACCATCATTTATCATTCATATGTCTTATTACTTTGTTATCATGCAAGGGTTCACATTTTTCATTCATCACTTCAATACTTCAAGGCAAATAGCAATGATATACATATAAACACATAGTGATGATCTAAGGTACTAACCGGTTGTGGAAGGACACCGATTACAAGGAAGAAAGTGAGGAAAAGAGGCGTCCGAGTGGTGATGATAAGCTTGACCGAAGCTCCTTGTTGTTGCCGATCGAATCCAAGAGAGGGAGAAGGAGGTGAGCTTGATTGTTAGGGTTTTAGTGAGAGAGGGAGAAGGAGTGTGTGAGATGAGAGAGTGTGAGAGTGATGTTGCAAAATGGTAAAAGTTGTGAGGGTTGGCCGGTTATATAGCTCGAGTGGGTAAGGGGTTTCCGGGTGGGCTAAGGTTACGGCCCAACCGGCCCATTGTTACACCGTTTATATTACATACACACACACAATATACATATTACATACACGTTATCGACATATAACACATAGAAATAACAACTTCCATTTAATAATAACATACATATACGCTAAGTGATTACAAGGCGTTTGCTCGGGAAAACCTAGAATGTCACATTATCCCCAAGTTTTAAGAACTTTCGTCCCGAAAGTTAAGGCAGCCACTGACAAGCTAGTGTAAATACGAACGTTTCAACGGGATGTCACATCATCCCCCCGTTAGTTTGGAATTTCGTCCCGAAATTCAGTTGTAGCTTCAGTGCTGGGGGTTTCATTTGGGAACAGCTGGGGATACTTGCGTTTCATCTGGTCTTCCCGCTCCCAGGTAAACTCTGGGCCACGGCGTGAGTTCCAACGAACTCGCACGAGGGGTATCTGGCTACGTTTGAGGGTTTTGATCTCACGATCCGTGATCTCAACCGGCTCCTCAGTAAAGTGTAGCTGTTCGTCAATAGTAAGTTCCTTGTAAGGAATGACGAGTGTTTCGTCTGATAGACACTTCTTCAGATTAGATACGTGGAAGACGTTGTGCACAGCACTCAGCTCTTCAGGCAGATTCAATCTGTAAGCGGCCGTACCGATCTTTTCGGTAACTTCAAAGGGTCCGACATATCTTGGATTAAGCTTGCCCCGTTTTCCAAAACGAACCACACCCTTCCAGGGTGAGACCTTAAGTAGAGCCCGTTCACCAACCTGGAACTCTTGCGGTTTCCTATCTTTATCGGCGTAGTACTTTTGACGGTCACGAGCTGCCGCCATGCGTTGCCTAATCTGGGCAATCTTTTCTGTGGTGTCGACTACATGTTCCGGGCCTGTGATCTGGCTGTCACCAACCTCAGCCCAGCAGAGAGGCGATCGACATTTACGGCCGTACAATGCCTCAAAGGGTGCTGCCTGAATGCTGGTGTGGTAGCTGTTGTTGTAGGAGAATTCCACCAACGGTAGGTGCTTCTCCCAATTCTTGCCAAAATCGATCACACATGCCCTGAGCATGTCTTCGAGGGTTTGGATGGTGCGTTCAGACTGCCCATCCGTTTGCGGGTGATAAGCGGTGCTCATGTCTAAACGCGAGCCAAAAGATTTGTGCATAGCTTGCCACAATTCAGAAGTAAAGCGTGCATCTCGATCAGAAATAATAGAGGTAGGCACTCCGTGCTTCGAGACCACTTCTTTTAAGTATACCTCTGCTAGGGTAGAGAACTTGTCTGTTTCTTTGATAGCCAAAAAGTGTGCAGACTTAGTTAAGCGATCCACTATTACCCAAATGGTGTCATTTCCTCGTTGAGACCTAGGCAGGCCAGTAACAAAATCCATGGAAATCTGCTCCCATTTCCATTGCGGGATTTCTGGCTGTTGGAGGAGGCCTGATGGTTTCTGATACTCAGCCTTGACTCTTGCGCAGGTTAAACATTTTCTGACATACGTTGCTATGTGGGCCTTCATGCCAGGCCACCAATAGGTAGCCCTCAAGTCGTGGTACATCTTATCTGACCCTGGATGTACTGAGTAACGGGACTTATGAGCTTCATCCATCACAAGGTCACGTAAATTTCCATAAAGCGGAACCCATATGCGTCCAGCTACGTAGTAAGCACCGTCTTCTTTTTGTTCCAATCGTTGTCTCGATCCTCGTAGGGACTCAGCCCTGATGTTCTCGGCTTTCAATGCTTCAACCTGAGCATTCCGAATTTGATTAGGGAGGTTCGAGTGGATAGTGAGCTGTAAGGCACGAACCCGCTTGGGTTTGGTCTCCTTTCTGCTGAGGGCATCGGCTACCACATTAGCCTTGCCTGGGTGATATTTGATTGCACACTCGTAGTCATTTAGGAGTTCGACCCATCGGCGTTGCCGCATATTCAACTCCTTTTGTCCCATTATGTGCTGGAGACTCTTGTGATCAGTGTAAATCGTGCACTTGGTGCCGTACAAGTAGTGTCTCCAAAGCTTGAGCGCGAAGACCACAGCTCCAAATTCTAAGTCATGCGTCGTATAGTTCCGTTCGTGGACCTTGAGTTGTCGCGAGGCGTAAGCAATAACTTTCTCGCGTTGCATCAATACGCAGCCAAGTCCTTGAATAGAAGCGTCGCAGCAAACGACGAAGTCGTCGGTAACTTCGGGTAAGGAGAGGATAGGAGCACTACAAAGGTTCTTCTTTAGTTCCTGGAAGGCAGATTCCTGAGCATTACTCCATTTATAAGCAACACCCTTCTGAGTGAGTGTCGTAAGTGGTTGAGCGATCTTAGAGAATCCCTTGATAAATCTTCGATAGTATCCCGCCAATCCCAAGAATTGGCGAACTTCGGTCGGAGTCTTGGGCACAGGCCAATTCTTAATGGACTCAATCTTAGCAGGGTCAACATGAATCCCTTCCTGATTGACGATGTGTCCAAGGAAATGGACTTCTCTAAGCCAGAAATCACATTTCGAGAATTTGGCATACAGTTGCTCATTGCGAAGAAGTTCGAGAATAAGACGTAGGCGTTGTTCATGCTCCTCTTGGCTCTTCGAGTAGATTAGGATGTCGTCGATGAACACGATTACGAACTTATCGAGGTAGGGTTTGCATACTCGGTTCATGAGATCCATGAAGATTGCAGGTGCGTTGGTCATTCCGAAAGGCATAACAAGGAATTCGTAGTGACCATAGCGGGTTCTGAAAGCAGTCTTAGAGATGTCCTCATCGCGGACTCTCAGCTGGTGATAACCCGATCGCAGATCGATCTTGGAATAATAGCTCGACCCTTGCAGCTGGTCGAACAGGTCGTCGATACGGGGAAGTGGATAACGATTCTTGATGGTAACCTTGTTAAGTTCGCGGTAGTCAATGCACATTCGGAATGAGCCATCTTTCTTTTTGACGAAGAGCACTGGGGCTCCCCAGGGTGATGAACTAGGACGGATAAAACCTTTGTCCAAAAGTTCTTGTAGTTGAGTAGAAAGCTCCTTGAGCTCCGCGGGGGCTAATCGATATGGTGCACGAGCTATAGGCGCTGCTCCGGGAGCTAGCTCGATTTGAAATTCGACCTGACGGTGAGGTGGGAGTCCAGGCAGTTCCTCCGGGAATACCTCAGGATAGTCGCGTACAACTGGAAAATCTTCAATCTTGTTTTCCATTTTCTGTGTGTCGGTAATGAGTGCTAAGATAGCGGTGTGCCCTTTTTGTAGATACTTCTGGGCTTTTAAGAATGAAATGATGCCTGTGACTTCTCCGCTCTTATCGCCTTGAACTATAAGAGGTTTGCCAGGGGGACGGGGAATACGAATAGCTTTCTCCTGGCAGAGGATTTCAGCTCGATGTTTGGATAACCAATCCATACCAACAATGACGTCGAAGCTTCCAAGAACGATGGGGAAAAGATCGATACGGAAGGTCTGACCAGACAACTCTAATTTGCAGTCACGAATTATGTGTGAGGCCTCGAGGTTTCTACCATTAGCTATTTCAACGGTGTGCTTAGAGCTTAGCGGCGTAAGAGTGAGTTTAAGTTTCTTTCTAATACGTAGGGATACATAACTAGCATCTGCTCCGGAATCAAATAGCATGGAAACATAACAATCATTAAGGAGGAACTTACCCGCTACAACGTTGGGGTCGTTCCTTGCTTCTCCGGCTCCAATCACAAAAGCTTTTCCTCTAGCACCATTTCCAGCATTGTTGTTATTGTTCCCAGCACCCTGATTGTTGTTGTTTTGATTCAGCTCAGGGCAATCCTTTCGCATGTGCCCCATTGCTCCACACTTGAAGCATCCACGGTTGTTTCCTTGTTGCTGCTGTTGCTGTGGTTGTTGCTGGTTCTGCCTAGCCGGGAACTGGCTTCGACAGTCTTTGGCTTCATGCCCCATCTTGTTGCATCGCTGACACTGACCTTTTCCACATGGCCCACTGTGATGTCGGTTACATTTGTTACACTTAGGGTGGTTTCCTCGATAGCCACCCTGTTGCTGAGGGCCCTTGTTGCTTTCAGTCTTCCTTTGTTGAACTGGGGCCTGAGTGGGGTTAGCATCCTTTCCCTGACTTCCATCCCACTTTCGCTTGTTATCGCCAGAAGTTCCAGCAGTAGCACCGATCCTCTGGGGCAGCTTGCCCTCTTCCACAGCCTGATTGGTGAGTTTGTGAGCAAGACGAACCACGGGCTGTATGGTGTTGAGGTTGGCCGAGGTCACATGGCTCCGGATTTCTGGGACCAAGCCTTTGATGTACAACTCGATCCTTCGATACATAGGTTGGGACATGTTTGGGCAAAGTGCAGCATAGTCGTTGGACTGCTTAGTGTAGGTCTCGATCTCTGGTCCGACCATCTTGAGCGCATAGTACTCGTTCTCGAGTTTGTGAATGTCGTCCCTGTGACAGTACTCCTCTTTGATCATGTCCTTGAAATCTTCCCATGCCGTAGCATTAGCAGTTTCCAGACCAAGCATCTGAATCTGTGCTTTCCACCATGAAAGCGCGTTTCCTTCAAGCGTACCAGTTGCGTACTTAACCCAGTTAGCAGGGGGACACTCGCAGACGGCGAAGACAGCTTCGGCCTTTTCAATCCAATGCAGAAGGCCTATGGCACCCTCAGTGCCGTTGAAAGGGAGAGGCTTGCCATCCATGAAGGTTTTGAAAGTACAAACACGTGGTTGCGTAGGCGCAGGCTGACCTGTTGTGAGAAATGGAGCGAATAGGTTTAGAGGTGAAAAGACGATGTGGGGGTAGGATCTAAACATCCTATAGCAACGAGTTTACCTCCAGGGTGAGCTGCGAAAGCTGCAGCCACCGTGTTGAGCAAGTTAGCGAATTGAGCCTGAGTCATGTTAACGCTTCCTCTTCCGCGTCCACTCATTGTCTTCATAACCAGAAAACACAGTATGAGTGTGATGTCGTAACGTAGCGAGAATAAGACAGAAGAGAGATGTGTATCTATCTACTTAGGCAAACTAATACGTATAGTAGAGCAGTCAATATAAGATAATCAAGCAAGTAAACACAAGTCCGAGCTATGAGGTCTAATGTGTCGAGTCTTGCCCTTGGAGTGTAGTGTCGTCACGAGTCACGAGTTATAGTCTGGTTTTTCTCAAAAAGACTTTCCTTTTTAAAACCAAGTTCACTATAACCAATGGCTCTGATACCAATCTGTCACACCCCCAAATTCCACCTGCGGAGTACCGTCCGCTTGAGGGCGTGACCGACCAGGATCCAGCCACCAATTATACTGAGCATTGGATCATAGTAAGGATGATCACCAACCATAATGGTTAGTAAACACCATAGTTTAAAGTTCAAATGTTTAGGTTCAAATAACAGTTAAGTAAGTAGCGGAAGCATAGGCAAAATAGTTTAAACAAAGTTCATAGTTCAAATTATTTAGAACCCAACACGCGGGTTTAGACGACCACTACACTTCCCAAGCTGCAAGCTCCTGAGTCACTGGTTACCTGCAAAGCATGCAGTAAGGGGTCAACAATAATGCTGAGTGAGTTCACTAGTTATCCAGTTTTAATTACCAAAAACTTGTTTCACCAGTTAATTTATCCGTTTATACATGCCATGGGGAGCTACCCCAAAAGTTAGCGACTAAACTGTTTTTCCAATACCGAACACTAGGTGACCGTTGCGTATCCGCAGAGTGCCCCGATGTCAATGTTCTATCATCATTGACGGATGCCTGAGTACATTAGTTCACGACCGATCCCATACCTTGGCACGGTGTGAGGTTGGTAAGACCTAAATAGCGCTATCAACTAATAACCCGTTCGCCTGGCCCCGGCGACTAATCGGTATTATGTAGTAGGGACTTTAAGTGATAGAGTTTCGTTTAGTGCCGTTTGTTGCAATCCGTATAAACAGTAATTAACTAAAAGGTTCCCAATAACAAGGGAAGAAAAGTAAGTTGTATCCCTCAAAAGGGGATAGTGTTGTTTTTAGTTCCGTTTCCCAAACCACCGGGAATACATGCTTTAGGTTGTGAACTCACCTTGGGTTGCTCGGTAGGTTAATTACCCGGTCGATCACGTTGGTCACCACGTCCTAGCATGGTTACCGAATATGGGTCAAGTTGGGGTACAAGTAAACACGTATAGCAAACACGTACAGTCACACATAGCATGCATTCATACAAACACTTGGGTTATTGGGCCTGCCCTAACATTCCACAAACAAACAGTACAGATACATATGCAGTCCAGTCAACAGATAGTCCAACAAGCTTTCGGCCCAATAACACTTAGGCAGCCCAGTCGCGACAAGGGCGGTTTCGACTCGAGAACACACAGTTTCGAGTCGCAACCGGAGGTTTCGACTTGTCACGTCTTGGTTGCGAGTCGCAACCGGTGTAGTCTCGAGTTGTCACGTTTTGGTTGCGAGTCGTAATCGGAGGTTTCGACTTGTCATGCTCTGGTTGCGAGTCGTAACCGGATGTTTCGACTTGTCATGATTCGGTTGCGAGTCGCAACCGGGGGTTTCGAGTCGCAACCTCGGATACGTGCACAAGAATCCTTCTAGAACCTGTCCGATCGTACTATCCAATAGAATTGCAATTTCATGTAATTGTGTACTAACCTATCAAATTATACCAACATGTTTTCTTGTCTACAATGAAATCAAAATAGATCAAACATAACAATTTCAAATATTCATATGATATTCAACCCACATTCATCCAGTTCATCATTTGCAAGCATGTTCACCCAAAACAAAATACCATTTAGTCATCAACATCGGCCCTATATCTAGCACATTATCACCGATTTAGTCATTATCAACATACATTCGATATTTGTGGTTTTGTATATCATTATTCAAGCCAATTCATAGCTAATATTCAAGTAACAAGTCTTAACAAGTTTCATATCAATATGGCAAGAAATATCATCATTTTAAACAACATTTTAAACAACATAACATACAATCATCGGTTAACATATCATGTAAACATATCATGTAAATATTTATTCTAAACATCGAACACCCTATCCTAACCATCATTTATCATTCATATGTCTTATTACTTTGTTATCATGCAAGGGTTCACATTTTTCATTCATCACTTCAATACTTCAAGGCAAATAGAAATGATATACATATAAACACATAGTGATGATCTAAGGTACTAACCGGTTGTGGAAGGACACCGATTACAAGGAAGAAAGTGAGGAAAAGAGGCGTCCGAGTGGTGATGATAAGCTTGACCGAAGCTCCTTGTTGTTGCCGATCGAATCCAAGAGAGGGAGAAGGAGGTGAGCTTGATTGTTAGGGTTTTAGTGAGAGAGGGAGAAGGAGTGTGTGAGATGAGAGAGTGTGAGAGTGATGTTGCAAAATGGTAAAAGTTGTGAGGGTTGGCCGGTTATATAGCTCGAGTGGGTAAGGGGTTTCCGGGTGGGCTAAGGTTACGGCCCAACCGGCCCATTGTTACACCGTTTATATTACATACACACACAATATACATATTACATACACGTTATCGACATATAACACATAGAAATAACAACTTCCATTTAATAATAACATACATATACGCTAAGTGATTACAAGGCGTTTGCTCGGGAAAACCTAGAATGTCACAAGCATAGCAGCGAATTCTGGTTTATTTGTGTCGATTGAGAAGACTGGGATTGTGAACGAATGCTTGTATAGTTGCTTTATTTCCCAAGAGGAGCCGAAGAACATTCATATGGCTCTTAAAGACAATTCATGGGTTGAAGCTATGCAAGAGGAATTGGCCTAGTTTGCAAAGTTGAAGGTTTGGGAGTTGGTTGACCTTCCTAAAGGTGAGAGAGAGATAGGCACTAAATGGGTGTTTAAGTGCAAGAAGGATGACAGAGGGATAGTGACGCGAAACAACGCTCGATTGGTGGTAAAAGGTTTCAATCAGCAAGAAGGGATTAATTACAATGAAGTGTTTGCACCAGTGGCAAGGTTGGAGGCAATTCGTTTGTTTCTAGCTTTCGCAACATTCAAGGGCTTCAAAGTTTACCAACTAGACGTGAATAGTGCATTTCTTTACGGGAAAGTCCAAGAAGTGGTGTATGTCTCACAACCAGATGGGTTCGTTGATCCAGACTATCCAGATCGAGTGTACAAACTTGATAAGGCTTTGTATGGGTTACATCAAGCTCCCAGGGCGTGGTACGAGACACTGTCTACACATCTGATCAAGAATGGTTTTGAAAGAGGTCAGATTGACAGTACATTGTTCATCAAGAGGAAGAAGGAAGATTTTTTGCTAGTACAAGTGTACGTGGATGACATCATCTTTGGGTCATCAGATGAGAGCATGTGTAAAGAGTTTGAGCAGGTGATGAAGAGCAAGTTCGAAATGAGCGCTATGGGTGAGCTGTCTTACTTTCTGGGATTACAAGTTGAACAGAAGGAGGATGGGATGTTTATTCATCAAACAAAGTATGTGTATGACATCTTGAGTCGGTTCAAGATGAATGATTGCTCTACTTTCAACACACCCATTTGTGAAAATCACAATCTTGGCCCAGATCATGAACGTACTGAAGACGTTGATCCTACTCAATACAGGGCGATGATTGGTTCTCTAATGTACTTGACTGCTTCAAGACCTGACATTATGTTTGCAGTATGCTTGTGTGCCAGATATCAGGCTAATCCAAAAGAGTCACACATGAAAGCAGTGAAGCGTATTCTTCGTTACTTGAAGGGGAAACCTAAACTTGGGTTGTGGTATCCAGCTGATAGTGATATGAATTTTGTTGCTTACACTGACTCAGACTTTGGGGGATACAAGTCAAACAGGAAGTCTACAACAGGTGGTTGTCAGTTCTTAGGAGGCAGGATTGTGTCTTGGCAATGCAAGAAGCAATCTTGTGTGTCTACATCTACGTGTGAAGCTGAATATATTGCTGCGGGTAGCTGCTGCTCTCAGGTTCTCTGGATACAACAGCAGATGCGTGATTACGGTTTGGATTTCACTCGTACTCCTATTATGATAGACAATAATGCCACAATTTCTATAACTAATAATCCCGTGAAACACAGTCGCACAAAACATATTGACATACGTCATTATTTTATACGGGATTGTGCTGAAAAGAGACTAATTGGATTACATCGAGTTGACACACTAGATAACCTGGCAGATCTTTATACTAAAGCTTTTGACATGGCTCGCTTTGAACATTTAGTCGAACTCAACGTGATGAGGAATCCTGAATAACTGGTTTTTCATAAGAATTTTGTAAATAGTTTACTGCTTTTCTTAAAAAATCAAAAATACAAAAACATTGAAAAAATCAAAAACATAAAAAAATAGAAAATCAAAAATGAGTTATCACTGTGTGAAAAAGGAGAAATGATAGTACATCAGCAAGTTAGACTGTCACACTGAAGCTGAAATTAAATTGCTTAAGTGTGATAGCAGCTTCATCATATGATGTACCAGTAGGCAAAAAGCATGAAATAATCAACTTACCAATGTGATATAAACATAAATGAACTGTGTATGAGTGGGGAACACATCAGTGGTGTATGGTTTAATGACCTTAAATCTTGCGTTGATAGATTGCCAAAATCTGAAGTTTTGGGTCTTTATACTGTTATTTCATCTGGGGATATCTTGGCTGTCCTTCTGTTCAGAACTAAAATTGTACATGACCCCAGGAAAGAAAGTCACTTGGAATTAGCTCATTTCTATTTGAATGTCTGTATGTTGTCCCGATACACACAATTTTGATCTGATTCTGAAATCTTCTCTGAAAAAAGTCGTGTACCTCCTCTGCTGCATCCAGATATATGCTAACCTGGAGGTGCTAGGCAATGACAGCTTCTGCTGCATCCAGATACATGCTGACCTAGCTGTACGTTGTCGCGCTATAGATCTAACACACCCGAAAGAGGCCCTCAAGTGCCCAAATGAAACCCAAGAAACCTATATCAAACTGAGAAAAACTCATTTGATCTGTATATTATACCATCTCTGCTAAAGATCTATTCTGTTCTCTTCTCAACCTATTCCCAATTAAGATTTCAGAAATCTGGATTGGACTTGTGAAATATGTGGTAGGGAAGATACTTGCATGATAGAGTGTGTTGTTTATATTTCCAGGATTTGATTAGTATTTATTTGGGTGTTCATTGTTAAGCAATTAAAACATGATAAAACAGAGTATATGCAGACCTAGGCACTGTCAGGATATCTTAAAGGATGAATTCAGTATACTCACCTACAACGATGAATCTTTGTGCATACCTTGATCGCGGGGGTATATCCTGAAGTGGGACACACTAGTATATCAGTATTAATATTACCTTAACGTATCATATGGTAATGGAACTTGAAATGTTCATGCATTTTGTTTACGTGGACAAACATACTGGTAATCGTCTTGGACTGCTTTTCACGAAAAATTACATAAAGAATTATCTAATTGTGTGAAAACAGTTTGATTGTGTTGATATGATCTTCTTACCAGTGATTCTCACAAAAATAGAGTGTTTATTGCTTTTGTTATTTACTTGCTTTCAGAAAATACAAAAATACAAAAATAGTGTCTTTTTCTGTTAAAAATTCTTAACGTACGGAAAACTGTTATTCTTGGAGGAATTGTTACTGATAGGGGGAGACGGTGTTAGAAAATGAGTTCAAAATTTTCAATCATGCGGGTTATAGGGTGTGATTAAAAAGTTTTGCGTGTTGATGAAATTAAAAATGCTTAATCTGTGATACAGTTTAACTATCTCATGAAAAATAATACTTTATTTAACTTTGTTGAAAAATTCTTATGGTTTCTCGAGATGTTTGTTTTATAGTATACAGATTGAAGCAGTATGTTGCTGAGAAGTTGCTGTGGAGATGAGAGTTTGATTGGATGCATGGTAGAACCTCCTTTCTATATTGCAGACAAAGATGAAGAGTTTGGAGATTGCTATACATATGCTGAACTGGAGTTTACTCAAATGCTAAAGTTTTTGAAGATTTGGTGATTGGATGCATCAGCTTAGGGGGAGTCTGTTGCTGACAGAGCTATTGAAGCTGAAGCTATCCAAAGACCAAAGACAGTACAGTGCAAGAATACATGAAGATTGCAAGAAGACTGAAGACAAAGTTATTTTATGAAGCTATTGTCAAGGGGGAGTTTGTTGGTGCATGTTTGTGACAACAGCTTAGATTTGGTCTTTGGATATCTTGTAATTAGTTAAACGATAAATAGTTAGCGGGTTTAGCTTTATAATAGTTAGTTGAAATGTTTGGGCTAACCAAATCCAATGAATTGGGTGTGTGTGGGCGAATTGGGCCTGTCCAATTCGCAGTCCATGTTGGAAACCTTGGCCCAAGTAGTAACCTTGTGTTATATAAACAAGGTTAGGCTTTAGGGTTTAGGTTAATCAGCCAAAACATTGTTAGAGTGAGAATTCGTGAGAGCTTTAGGGTTTGGACGAATTTGGAATTGGTTAGGGATCTTGATTGATTGTAATCAGGTTGATAGATAATCAATAAAGATCCGGTTTGAAAGTGAATTGCTGTTTCTGTTCTTCTACTTGTTTCTGTGATATTCTGATCAAGAGGATTCCGCACTCTTGATTGGATTGACAATTCTGTAAAAGATCGATATGAACAAGGGGACCTACATAATCTGGTCATAAACTGAGTTTACGCATATGGTAGTAAACTATGCTTTTAAATGGACTAAAATGCCCTTTTAAGTCTAAAATGAGTTTTAAACATAATTTTGTTATACAACTCAATTACCTACTGATGTGATATTATTATTAGGATTATTTGGGATACTAAGTCAGATTGTAAACTAAGTTTAACTTCAATTTCGTAAATAATGCCGATAAATGACGATAATGCCCTTATGCCACATAAAATGCGTTTTAAGCATAATATTCAAACCAAACCTTTTTTTTACTGATATGTTATGAAAAATAAATTATTTTTAACTATTCAAAGCTGGTCAAAACATCAGATTTCATAAACCATTGCATAAATCGTCATTTAACGACTTTAACGCCGTTTAGGCGCATAATATGGTTTTAAACCATATTTATGAACCAAGAATTTTTACCTACTGATTTTATAAACTATATTAAATACTTTTACAGTAGGTATAATTCATGAACTCAGAATCCCAAATATAATCTAAAAACTATGTGTGAAACGACCAAAATGCCCCTACGGTGCATAGGTTGGTCTTAAAGCATAAACCACACATATATTTGATATCCTACTGATATGATATCATAATTAAACCATTTCTACAGAATATTTATGACCATAACATCAGTTTATTCGCAAGCTCCTTTTATAAATTGTAAAATTACCAAAATGCCCTTATAAGGCATAGTTTGATTTTAAAACCTTAATGGGCATACAAGTTGATATCCTACTGATATTATAACTTTTTTAAAGTGTATTGGCATACGGAACTTGTTCATGACTCATTCGGTTACCCGTCATCGCTTATACGCGTACGGTTGGACTTACGTAACTAGTTTACATAAGTTTACCAAAATGGGTTTAACCTTATCGTTTTGATCTCAAAATCCAGAATGTATTATGTTTACCCATATTATATGTCGCAACCCCTGATCCCTGATTCCTGGGAGCGGGCGGCCGCGAGCCAGTTTCGGTGGTATCTTGTATTGTCTAATTTGGCAGCGAAAATTTTCATCAGGACCGTAGTTAGAAAATATTTGATCAGAGTAAAATACCACATTTCCATAATATTAAACATATGGGATAAACCCAAGTTCATAGTACACACTTTTTCATAGGAATAAATCCTATTTTATTTAATAAAAACATCTATTTTATTTTAGGTAACTTTATTGCAACTTTTCCAAGCCTTCAGTGCTGTCCAGCTGGCTTCTATTTGGCTTTCATAGTTTGTTACCTGAAACGCGTTTTAAAAACATTTGTCAGTGGGAAATACTGGTGAGTGAATCCCAGTTTAATCAAGTTTAAATAAAAATCCCAGTGTACAGTATTGAGGGCGATCTCGCAATTACATTTGTTTCCAAGACATAACAATTAACATCCATGGTACTGTCAAACCCGACTTGTGGAAATGTTACTCCTTGACCAGGTGGTAACAAATTTTGTATACAAAACCGCAACATACTCATGATAATTGTATTCTTACAAATACTCAATAAATGTTATTCGCATCGAAAAGTATTTAAGGTTTTGTAAAAACAGTTAACAAAAAGTGGATCAACTCACATTGCTGTCTTAGATTTTCCGTAAGGATTTCCTGGTGATAATCTAAAATTTACACAAATGCACACGCGTTAGTATAATAACCCATTTTAACATTAGTAATACCCTCCCCGAGACGGCATTCCAACGACTACTTCGGGCAGAACCACGACAGCCGTTATGGAACCCTAGATCAATCGGGCAGTGTATCTAATACGTATCCAGGGGTTATAATACTTACAACGGAGCAGAACTTCGCTAATTAGGGGCTATAATACCCGACTATAAAGCCTACTATTCAGAAATTGAGATTGAGAAGAGAAAGATGGACGAACAGACTGAAGATCCGAGGTCTCCTTTATATAGTTGCTGAATCTGGTCTTCTCGCGGCCCGCGTAACACAAGCACAGGGCCTACGCGGCACGCGTTGACCCCAGGTCAAAGTGTAGCTGGGCTGGGTCAGCAACTAGACCTGTCGGGTGTTGGGCAATGTGGCCGCACCGGGCTTTGCCAGGTTTTTAAGTTCTCGCGGCCCGTGTAAGGGTTAAGGGTCCTTTACGCGGCCCGCCTCAACTTTAAAAATTCAGTTTTTAATTATTTTTATTACTATTTAATGTATTTGGGACCTGTTTTCGCGTATGGTGTGTATTTGGGACATATTGGGATATTTTAATATATATTAGGGTGTCGGAAAAATATTCGAGGGTGTCGGTTTATTGAGGATTGTTACATCCTCGAGATCTACTGGAACAAGTGTGGATATTTCCTTTGCATTTCAGATTCAAGCTCCCATGTATACTCAGGTCCTCTTTTGGAGTCCCACTTCACTTTGACCAGAACTAATCTCTTATGCTTGAGGTTCTTGACCTTCCTGTCTTCAATCTGTAGAGGCCTTTCTACAAACTTGAGTTGTTCATTTACATCTATATCTTTAAGAGGTACTATTAACGATTCATCTGCTAAGCATTTCTTGAGATTTGATACATGAAATACATCATGTATTCCTGCCATTTCCTCTGGCAGTTGTAGCTGATAGGCTACAGGTCCTATTCTTCTAATAATCTCAAAAGGTCCAACATACCTGGGACTTAGCTTTCCCCGTTTGATGAATCTTACCACTCCTTTCCAAGGAGAGACTTTTAACAATACTTTATCTCCTACTTGAAATTCCAATGGTTTGCGTCGGTTATCAGCATAGCTCTTTTGTCGATCACGTGCTGCTTTCAGTCGTTCCTTGACTTGAACAATCTTGTCAATTGTCTCTTGCACTATCTTAGGTCCAGATAGTTGCTTTTCCCCAATTTCTGCCCAACAGACTAGGGTTCGGCACTTTCTTCCATAAAGTGCTTCGAATGGTGCAGCATTGATACTAGTGTGATAACTATTATTATAAGAAAATTCTATTAAAGGTAAGTGATGATCCCAATTACCTTCGAAATCAATTACACAGGCTCTAAGCATGTCCTCCATTGTCTGGATTGTCCTTTCGCTTTATCCGTCTGTTTGAGAATGATAAGCCGTGCTCAGATTTAACTTGGTTCCCATTGCCTTTTAGAAACTTGACCAAAAATGAGAGGTAAATCGGCTATCCCTATCAGAAACGATTGATAATGGTATTCCATGTAAAGAAACAATTTCATTTACATATAATTTGGCTAGTTGTTCCATACTGAAAGTTTCCTTCATTGGTAGGAAATCAGCTGACTTGGTTAGCCTATCTACAATCACCCAGATTGTATTATTACATTTCTTTGTTTTGGGTAATTTAGTAACAAAATCCATTGTTATTAATTCCCATTTCCACACTGGCATTTCTAGCTGTTGCAATAGCCCTGAGGGTTTCTGGTGTTCAGCTTTAACTTGTGAACAAGTTAAACATCTAGAAACATAGGCTGCTATGTCCTTTTTCATGCCTATCCACCAGAAAATTTTCCTTAAATCCTGGTACATTTTATCACTTCCTGGATGCATCGTATACTTAGACTTATGGGCTTCTTCTAATATAAGATGACGTAGGTTTCCTAATTTAGGTATCCACATTCTTATTTTATGGAATCTCCAAATTCCATATGTTCCTTGTTCTAATTCCTAAACCATACCTTTTAGTTTTTCAGCATCATCCTTAATTACTGATTCTTGTGCTTCTCTTATCTGATCATTTAAATCTACTTGCAGATTTAACTTAAGAGAACGTACCCTTTTTGGCTTTTCATGATACTTCCGGCTTAAAGCATCTGCCACTACATTTGCTTTTCCTTCATGATACTGGATATCACAATCATAGTCACTAAGCATCTCCATCCAGCGTCTTTGTCTCATATTCAATTCCTTTTGCCCGAAAACATACCTTAAATTCTTATGATTAGTGAATATGGTAAACTTACTACCATATGCTATAACCTTCTGGCGTTACATTAATACACGTCCATAACCTAATTTAGAAGCGTCACAATAGATTACAAAATCTTCAGTTCCTTCTGGTAACGCTAGTATGGGTGTATGGGTTAATCTTTGCTTAAGATTCTAAAAGCTTTTTCATGTTTTGGTCCCCATTCAAACTTAATGGATTTACAGGTTAACTTAGTTAAAGGAATGGCTATTCTAGAGAAATCTTGAATAAATCTCCTATAATAACCAGCCAATCCTAAGAAACTTCTAACCTCAGTTGGTGACTCGGGATTTTTCCATTTGGTAATCGCTTCGATCTTAGTTGGATCTACATGAATTCCTTCATGGTTTACTAAGTGCCCAAGAAACTGTACCTGCTCTAACCAAAATTCACACTTCGAAAACTTAGCATAAAGTTTTTCCTTTCTTAATAAACTTAGAAGTGCGTGCAAATGCTTTGCATGTTCTTCTTTACTTCTAGAGTAAATTAGAATATCATCTATAAAAACAATTATGAATTTGTCCAAATATGGTTTACATATTCGGTTCATCATGTCCATAAATGCGGCTGGGGCATTGGTTAAACCAAATGGCATGACAGTAAATTCATAATGGCCATACCTTGTTCTGAATGCGGTTTTAGGAATATCCTCTTCCTGTACCTTTAATTGATGATATCCTGACCTTAAATCGATTTTAGAGAAAAATCGAGCTCCTTGCAATTGATCGAACAGATCATCGATTCTCGATAATGGGTACCGATTCTTAATTGTGACCTTGTTCAATTCATGGTAGTCAATGCACATACGCATTGATCCGTCCTTCTTTTTAACGAACAGTATCGGTGCTCCCCATAGCGACGAACTTGGCTGTATAAATCCTTTCTCCAATAACTCATCTAACTGTTTCTTTAGTTCTTGCATCTCGGCTGGTGCCAAACGGTAAGGTGCTTTGGCAATCGGTGCTGTTCCTGGTAGTAGATGGATTCTGAATTCAACTTCTCTGTCTGGCGGTAGTCCTGGTAATTCTTCCGGAAATATATCTGAAAACTGAGACACTACTGGAATGTCTTTTAGTTCTTTTCCTTTAGTGTTAGTGATTATAGAAATCAAATACACTATAGAACCTTTTCTTATATAGATTGCAGTTTTCATCACAGAGATGAATTTAATGGACCTAGAGGGTTTATCTCCTTTTATTGTGATCTTTTCACCTTTTGGTGAATTTACTTGAGTTGACTTTTGATCACATAAAATACTAGCTTTATTGGCTATTAACCAATCCATTCCTAAAACAATATTAAATCCTACAAGATTCATTGGGTAAAGGTTTGCAATAAATTTTTGATTTAAAATTTCTACTCTTGCTCCCTGCAAGATTTCAGAAATCCTAACTGTTTTTCCATTAGCTGTCTCTAGTAGACATTCTTGTGGTAGTTTAGTTAATGACTGATTTAGAAGTTTGCAAAATGATGTATTAATAAAACTTTGGTTCGCACCAGAGTCAAATAATACTTTAGCAAAAACATCATTAACTAAAAACGTACCAGCTATGACATCCGGAATCATCTTGGCTTCATCTGCAGTCAGAACGAATGTTCTAGCATTTTTAGTGTTCTTGTTGTTCACAGCTGGAGCCAATTTTGGACAATTCAGCTTGATGTGACCTTTTTCTCTACAGTTGTAGCATAGTCCATTACTGGATTTTCTCCTGCAATCTTCTTCCTTGTGTCCTGGCATCTTGCAGAAATTGCAAAGAGTGGAGCATTTTCCAGAATGCTTTTTCTTGCAGAATGGTACAGAGGTAGAACCCATATTCCTACTGTTGTAATTCCCAAAACGGAATTATTGAGTAAGCCTTTGGGTTAGGTTTCTCCTCTGATCTTCTTCCCCAGTACGGATTAATTCATCTGTCAAGGTATTTGCTAGTTCTACAGCTTCTTCTATGGTTTGAGGTCTAGCTGCCTTGACTACATGTCTAATCTCTCCAATTAATCCCCAAATGTAACGGGAGATTAACACTGGTTCAGGTGATGCAAGGGTTGGTACTATTCTAGCATATTCAAAGAATGTAGTAGTATAACCCTTACTATCTACTCCGGTCATTCTTAAGTTTAGGAACTTATTAGCTATCTGTTCCTTTTCATTAGGAGGGCAGAATTTCATTTCTACCGTATTTTTAAATTCTTCCCATTCCATGTTGTATACCTTATCACTTCCTCTTGAATGGAGGATAGTGTTCCACCATTCTAAGGCTGAGTTCTTAAACAGATTAGAAGCAAACATTATCTTATCTTCTTCCGCACATTTACTTATTTTCAGAACAGCCTCAGTCTTTTCTATCCAGCGTAGAGCTGCAATGGGTCCTTCATTGCCTGAGAATTCTATTGGTTTGCAAGACCAGAATTCCTTATAAGAACAACCATAAGGCATGGTTCTTCTTCTTTTGGGAATGGGCGCTTGAAGTACGGGTCCATTGTTCACGCTGTTTTCTGGTTCAATTGGTCGCTTACAGCTATGTTTACTTTTATTATTCGCTTCTTGAACCGTTTAAATAATAAATGGCATTGCATCTATAATTCCTTGTGCCACTATGTGTTGAACGACACTATTATCCATTTGGTTTCCATTGTTATTGATGCTCGGATTTTCATTAACCACGTTAATGTTACTCTGGTTATCGTTATTCAGATTTCCTTGATTTCCTTCGTCGACCATCTGAATTTTAAACATTTACCCCGTATTAATATCACAAAATAATATTTAATATAGTCAATCACATGACACGCAATTTAGCCAAAAGCGTCGATCATTGCGACTTTACTCTTTTCATCTACTATGCATCTATTACACACCAGTACTGAAATAAAATTACAATACCAACTGAAATAAATAATAGTAGGCATCCGTACACACATATTTTATTATTTTATTATTATTATTACTATTACCGTCTCCATTCTCACATTCACGGATACTTCCAGACGAGTCGCTCTCCCACCTGTCGCATTCTCTCACTACTTTCAAGAATTTCCTCACCAAATGTCCTAAGTTCTTGTACGTTTTCTGCATTCATTGGGGGTGCAGGTTCTAGGACTGGGTTCGGAATCTGGGGTGCGGGTTCCTGATACGGGGGTGTAGGTGCCTGAAATCGGTAAGGATCTTCTCAAATCTCCCTAACGTATTTATCGTGGTAATAGGGATCTAAAGGGTCCATACCTGGGTAGGCTCCTAAGTTCTGCATGGGTGTGTCTTCATGTATCGGGTAGCGTTGCACATAGTCCCTAACTTCATCCCACCAGGGATCGTAATTTGGTTCTAGGGGGTTTGGTGCTGGTACCCTAGGTATTTCCTCCGGGTTGAAGTCATGCATCTCTACTTGGTTTTCAGGGTTTTCTATCTCCATCGGTTGGTCAGGGATTGGTGGCTGTGGTTGGGGTGCTATTATTTGCTCCAAATTAGGGTCAGCCGCAGTGGTTGCTAGGATGTGAATATTGGCTATACCCCTATTTATCATATCCTGGGCATAGGCATCTGTCTCTCTCTTGGCTGCTGCTAGTACCCTCTGGTCTTGTAACTTTTTCATACATTTTCTACGCTCGTGTGCCCCTCGACTGAACCATCCCCTTTTTTTCTGAGGAAATGGCTCCTCGGACTGAGCCTAAAACACAAAGATTCCTTCTTCCATATCAGCAGAGTACCCTGAGAGGGCAGGCTAAGAAGAGGAGGTGCCTTCGCTTCTAGGTGAACCAGACAATTGACGGTACACGTCAGATGGTCCTTGGTCGCTCAAACTTTAAACTAACAAATAGTCAAATAACACATAGCAATAAAATACAATTATGCACGTATTCCAGTAATTTATTTCCTAACAAATTACATTTTGATGTCAGCAGAACACCTCTATGGCTGAATCAGTGGCTTAGCTCTGATACCACCTCCTGTCGCAACCCCCGATCCCTGAATCCCGGGAGCGGGTGGTCGCGAGCCAGTTTCGGTGGTATCATGTATTGTCTAATTTGGCAGCGGAAATTTTCATCAGGACCGTAGTTAGGAAATATTTGATCAGAGTAAAATACAACATTTTTCATAATATTAAACATATGGGATAAACCCAAGTTCATAGTACACACTTTTTCATAGGAATCAATCCTATTTTATTTAATAAAAACATCTATTTTATTTTAGGTAACTTTATTGCCACTTTTCCAAGCCTTCAGTGCTGTCCAACTAGCTTCTATTTGGCTTTCACAGTTTGTTACCTGAAACGCGTTTTAAAAACATTTGTTAGTGGGAAATACTGGTGAGTGAATCCCAGTTTAATCAAGTTTAAATAAAAATCCCAGTGTACAGTATTGAGGGCGATCTCGCAATTACATTTGTTTCCAAGACATGACAATTAATGTTGGTGCATACGTCTGTCGACTTCATCTTGTATCGAGTCTTGTAATAGAATAGATAAAACAAGTCACGCAGTTCGAGATAAGTAGGAAACAGAGGTGAACAAGCCAGTTCAAACGAAGTGGCCAGTTCAAACGAAGTGGTCAGTTCAAACGAAGTGGCCAGTTCAAACGAAGTGGTCAGTTCAAACGAAGTGGACAGTTCAAACGAACTGGACCAGTTCGTACGAACTGGAAAGGTTTGTTCAAACGAACTGGAAATAGTATAAATAGGTGACTTGTGATTTTCATTTGTAACTTGGTCATTCCGGTAGCGAAGCTCTGCCGAAGTATCTCCAGGTCTGTATTCATCATCAAATCAATACAAGAGATAGATTAAGTGATTCTAGTGTGTATACAGCTGAAATAAGACCGATACGTTTGATTCCGCCTCTCGTATTGGACGAGATCTCTTCTGAACGACTCGTTTGGTCGTGCAAGCGATCCTACAAGTGGTATCAGAGCTCAGGAGGAAGAGTTCTTGCTATTTCAGCCGATATTCGCCGATAAATTCTGCTTCTACACCTTTCTGTCACATATTTTCAGAATTAAAACTGAATTTTATAGATAAAATGGTTTGATTTTGAAATATTTTGTGCGAAATTGTGATTTAGATAATCTGTGAAAGTATCAGACTGTAAAACAAAGTAAAACTCAATCAATTTGCATAAAATCCGACCAGTTCGTTTGAGAGTTATTCAATTCACATGAACAGAACTTCAAACTCAGATCTACGACGATTTAGTGGACGAAATTGAACGGAAATCACATCATAGTGATCGGAATTTGTTATAGAACAATCTTTGAAGAAATCAGAACGTAATTCTACCAAAAACTTGTTTAAATCTGTCAAAATCATCTCCAGATCGTTCGAAGATGCTTCACTTCGTTTGAGATTTATGTTTAGTTCGCATAAGATGATTCAGTTCGTTTGAGATTTCACACGGAGTAACCCAGTCCGTTTCAGTTGATACGAAGTGACTAGCTTACAAGTTCGTTTGAATTGAACTCAGTCCGTTTGAATGCCTCACAGTTCGTTTGAAAAGATCAATTCGTTTGAAAGGTTAAATTCGTTTGAAGAACATCAGTCCGTCTGAACTTACCTCGTGTGAATCTTAGGTCGTTTGAATTACAGTTCGTCTAAACTTCAGTCCGTTTAAACAAATCAGGTCGCATGAACACCTATTGTCAGATTCATTATAACTTCACATGGATTTTTAAAGTATCCCGTGGATTTTAATTGAATTCATAGTATCGGACCAATAGGATTGAATTGAGATTTGATCTTGTCGGCCATTGTTTACAAAATATTAAAGATTGCATGAGAATTGATTAAAGTATGTCGGTCACTAATATTCTGAAATGATTCTCGATTGAACTTAGAGAAGGATACTGACAAACACATGCAATTGATAAGATTGTTATTTCATTCAGCCCAATGAGAATTTAGAAGATATAAATTTGCCAAATCAATTTGAATATAGCATTTATAGTGTCGGCTCAAGTTTTATATGAGTATATGAGCGACCCAAGGACTGAATGTGATAATACTGGCCATTAATTGTTGTCGGCCCAATCAGCAATTGATAAATATCAAGAAGTGTTGGCCCAATCAGCAATTGATAAATATCAAGGAGTGTCGAGTCCGCGAATCTTCGACACGAGTCCTAGATCGATTCAATCGTCACACACATTCACATATTCAGTTAGTTTAAACTGATCATTTGTTTTTGTATCTCCAGGTGATTCACGAGGTGAACCAGTTCGCATCAAATCAGTTTGTTTCAAACTCAGCTAGCTTGAACAGTCAGTTTTGTGAAATTTTGAAAAACGAAACATGGAGAACGAGTTTTAGCTTTTGCTAATCCGATGACTGTAGCTCATAATATGTTGCTTGAAAATGAGACGGGGACAAAGCAAAAACCACCTAAGCTCATGAATATTGAGGATTTCAGTGGATGGTCCGAACGATTTGAAAATTGGGTGCAAGCATATCATTTGGATGCTTGGGAACATACTGAAATTCAATATGTTAGACCAGTTAAGAATGGTATGAAGGTTCCTATTAGAGATTTTGAAGATGATGAGAAAAAAGATTACAAAAATGAAAAATTGATGATTAGTCTGCTGCATCAATCTATTAAAGAAGACATCTTGATTCTACTTCAACACAATGGGAGTGCATATTCAATATGGGAAGAATTAGAACAAAAGTTTAATGGAAGTGATGAGATGCTCAAAAACAAAAAGTCGCTGTTAAAAAAAGAATTTGATCTATTTTGCCGGTTGAAAACTGAAAACACCAAACAGATCATTGAAAGATATTGCAATTTAGTGAAAAATATGAGCATATTTAACATAAAAAAGGACAAAGATGAATTGATTGAAAAGCTTGCTGATGCATTGCCACATGATGAGTGGGGCACGTATCTGATGATGCTGAAAAATAAACAGGGATTTAATGATCTAACATTGGGTGATTTCTTAAAACAACTTGAAGCCCAGGAGATGGAACAAAGAAAGATAGCAAGGATGAAGAATTATGATGGAGAACAAGACATCGGATTGTATTTCAAAAGTGGTGTTAGTGATAAGACCAATTTTTCTCTAAAGGTTGGAACTGCTTTCAATGCAAAAGATTCTTCTGAAAGTTCATCTCAGGGATCAAGCAGCAAAACTGGATTTACTTCATTTCCAACATTTAATCAACATTTTTCTACAACAAAGAGTGGAAAAGTTCTTCAATGCAACATTGCTATAAACCTTGAAAATGATCAGAATTATACTGAGGAAGTTGCTAAAAGTCACATGTCTTTGTTGGTGACTGTGCTTGAATCCTATGGAGGGTTAGTTGCAGGAAAGATCGGGAATTCAATGCTTACAAAAGAGGATTATGATCAAGTTGATGCTGAGGAATTGGAATTGATGGATATAAAGTGGTGTTTAGCAAGTGTGTTGAGACGAGCTGAGAAATTTAAGCAGATCACAGGAAGAGATGAGTTACGTGAAGCTAATGTTTCTACTTTAGGTTTTGACAAATCTAAAGTTACTTGTTTTCGTTGCAGGGAAAAAGGACACTTCAAGAGAGAGTGCACTAATCGCGAAGCAAGTGGAGCTCAAAATCTCCTTGGAAACAATGATTATTATAGAAAGGCGATTTATCATCAGGTTGCTCAACAACCACATCATCAACAACAGCAGCAAACCGCTCTTGGTAGGAGGGTGATTGAAGAAGAATCATCAAAGAAAGCATGTTTTGGAAGTTCATCAAAAGATTTCAATTGGGATAAATATATTCCAGCTGATAACAAAGCATCTCTGATAAACCAAGATGATGAAAGACTTCCAGAAGGATTTAGCTGGGATGACTACTGTCCAGACAAAGAGATCTTAAAAACTAATGCTTTTGTTGCTCAAATTGTTAAAGATAATGATGATAATGGTCTTTTTAATGAATATTGGGCAGAAAAAATGGAGAAATATCTAGCCAAGCAGAAGAAAAGAACTGAAGAAGAGGCCCAAGAGAGAAAATCTGAAATTGAGAAAAAGAAGAAGATGGAAGAAGAAATTCAAGAAAGAGAAGTAAAAAAAAATTCCAATATTTGAGGTTAAAAAGGAAGCTGTTGTAGTAGAAGTATCAGAGAATTGTGAAAACTGTGAAACAATGAAGAAACAAAACAGTGATTTGATTCACAATATGAACAGGCTGAGAGAATGGTATAATGTCCTGAACAAAGCCATGAATAAATACAACGAGTCAAGCAGTGAACAAGCTACAGCCATGAAGACACTCAAAAGAGCATACATGAGACAGCTTGATGATGTCAACTTTTACACTAAAAAATGTGCTGAACTTGAGTTGAAATTAGAAACACAGAGAATTGAAACTGAGAGAGTAAATTGATTGTTACAAAGTTACTCATGTTCTAAATTTGTGGTTGACAGGATTTATCCGATCGTGGAAGAAATGAAGACGTTTGAAGAAGAAGATTTGGAAGTAAAGAAATTTGAAACAAAAGAAGATTTGGAAGTGAAAGATTCTGGTAAGAAACCAAGTGTTGATTATAGCAAGTGTCCACCTCCAATTGAAAATGGATATTCTCCACGAAATCCAAATTCAGAAAGAGTCAAAAAGGCAACAAATTTACAGTGGGAGTCTGAGTCTGCAGTTAAACTACCAGAAAATATTGATGTTACGTTTACATCATCTGACACTGATCATGAGTCTGAGTTAATAAAGAAAGTGGTAGATCAGGTGTTGGATAAAGATGAAACTGAGGAGTCAAAGTTGGAGTCAAATTCAGAGTCAAAGTCAGAGTCAAAGTCAAAGTCTGGTTCTGAAAGTTCGAGTTCGACAGTCAACAGTTCAAAATCTTCAGTCAAAAGAGTTTACAATAAAGAATTTCTTCTATCAAAATCTAATTTGAATAACGAAGCATTCAAAGTTGCATATACATTGAATGATTCCGACAAATTATATTCTGATGAGAAATTTCCAATAAGAGGTGTTAAACCAGAATTGATCAAAAAGGTTTTCAAACTAACAGAAATTATTTTTTCTGAAATAAAAGATGAAAATCTTAATGATAAACCTAAAAAATACACCTCAAGAGTTCAACAAAGAGAAAACAAGAAAAAGGGTTACAGTTCTGGTTCTGGTTATCGAAAGAAACCAAACCATAACGGTAATTTCAAAAAGAAAGGATTAGGTTTTATTTCACCAGAAAATCATAAAAATGAAAAATATGTTAGAGATTTTAAATCAAAAATGATATTTGTTGAAGGTACTTCTGTTGAGGAGGAACAAAAGAGCCTATTCTGGAAGCAATCTAACAGAGAATTCCTTGCAAAGAAGCAAGAAGAGATGAAGTTTGCTGATCAGATGAAAGAAACAAGAACCTGTTTCCAATGCAACACTGTTAGACATATTGCCAAAAATTGTTCCAAGGCAATAAAATTAAAACAGGGAGTCTCTCGTAAATTGAAAGAGAAAGAAGTTGTGTTTGAACCACCAATTGATAGAACAAAATTTTTCAAAAATTCAACTTTTGAAATTGGTGAATGTTCAAACAGGTTTTATAAGAAGAGAGCAAAACTTGACAACCAAAAATGGGTTGTTAGGAAATTGATTGATAGTTCTAGCAATGATTCTGATTCAACAAAATCAGAGGAGTTATCTTTTGGCGATGAATCTGATTCCACAAAGTCAGAGGAGCCACAGGTTGAGGTAAAAGGTGAAACATCAGTGCCGACTATGGATGATGTGAATTTTCCACCAATTAGGGCTGAAAATTTTAAAAAGAAAGTTGGAAAAGTTGAGATTTCAAATCAATTCTTCTCTGAAAAGTAAGAATTTGATATTGAAAGAGCTTTTAACTCCAAAGTCCATAACATTTTTGGAAAAATGGTTGACAGGAAGGTCAAAGGAGTGAAGGAGTTTTACGAGAAGAAGACGAAGAAAGATAAAGTTGAACCATCCCTGGCTTGTGACTGGGATGGTACATATTACGAACAGTAAGTCTCTGGACTTGCCGGAGCTCCCAAGTTGGTAATCGCGGAGCATGAATCGGCATCATTCATTGTTTAAGAAAATTGTTTTTGTATAAGTGTGACTTGACGGAACTCCCAGGTTGGTAAGTGAGGAGTAGGAATCGGCATCTTGAGAATTCAACCTACTTGTGGTATTGGTTGGTAAGCCATGTGGTTGAAAAAGAGTTTGTAATTGAAGGTTAATCAAGGTCATTAGGTTGAACTTGATTGAACTATTTTTACAAGTGGTAAGTTAGGGACATTAAGTTGTATCTGATTTCCTACAAGTGGTTGAAAAACAAAGTGATGAACCAAACCCCTAACCTACAATTGGTAAAATCAATCAACAAAACTTATTTTCCGGAAAAACCATTTGATTAAAACAAACTTAAGTGTTTTGAAATCATAATGGGAAAATAGTTTGTTGTGAGGGGGAGTTCTGATTGTTTATGCCAAGTGGATGGCGAATTGATGCAATTTGATATCAGTTGTCATGTTTCTTGTACAGTTTGTTTTCAAATTTCCGTTACATGTATTTGAATTTTAGGGTGAGTAAGAATTTCATAAAATCCAAAAACATTTGAAAATTTGAAAGATCCAAAAACATGATAAAATCAAAAATGAGTTTTGTTGTGAAAAAGAGGAAATGATAGTACATCAGTGGTCTGTCACGACACGCTAAAGGAATGGAATGATAAAATGTGATAAACGGTCTCACTAAGGATGTGACGGTAGGCTCAGCTAGACTAGTAGATTTGCGATAACGATACAAACGTAAATGAAAAAGCCTAGTTCTAGTGGGAAACATGGTGAAAAGCATAGTACTTAGTTTTGTCCTTCTTGACTGTGTGCCTACTCAGTAATCGCTGATTGTCGAAAGACATAAAACTGGTTAAGTTTGTGTACTTTCACAACTTTGCTGAAAAGTCACTATGACTGTGCATTTCATTTGGCAAAGATTTAAACTTGTTTTATTTCTTTATTTTGTTTAAGCATTGGACATCCTCTGCGTATACGTGAGTATCGACCTGGATGTTATTTCCTAAACGTTCTGCTTTATTTTCTTTGGTGTTTCGTTTAAGCTTTGGATCACCTCTGCGTATACGAAAGTATCGACCTGGTGGTTAAAGCCTAAACAACTTCAACTTGTTTTATTTTTCTTATTTTGTTTAAACATTGGACTTTCTCTGCGTATACGGAAGTATCGACCTGATTGTTAATGTTTAAACATTCTTCTTTGTTTTTGCACAAATCACAGTTGATAAAAGTTTAAAAGCATTACTTGAGTTAGTGTATTGCATGATGAGGGGATATGCTGAGATCGTGGGGTCCATAAGAGCTTAGTGCAAAATTAATATACCTTAACGTATCGGTAAGCATTTTGAAAGTTTTTAGATTGAGTTTAAGTGGACAACAATATCGTCAATCTATGTGAATCGATTAGAACTTAAAATGTTTAATGCTTAACGGTATTGGTGATTTGTCTCATAAACTGATATGATCCTCTTACACGAACTCACAAAAATATTGTCTGTAAATATTTCTTTACTGCATTTCACTACATTAAAAATCCAAAAAGATCTTAGTGTGTTTTAGCATAATTTTGAAAAATTCAAAAAGATTTTCGACAACTGATGTTGGAGAGCTGATTTTCAAAATTCCAAGTGCTAAACTTGATGAACAGGTTTGGGAAAGAATGAATGAAGAAGTTGTATTTTAAAGTGGTTATCAAAGATTAAATCATTTTTTTGAATGATACCTGCAAGTAGTTTCTAAATTTGCAAAAGTCTAAAATTTGTGAAACTTATTTTTGGGTAGAGTTGTGCAGGTTAGCCAGGTTCCGAAACCTGAGTTAAATGAGTGCCAGGTTACGATCTGAGAACCTGTGGAAAGTAAATTTCAGACTGCGATCCCAGCTTAGCGAAAGGGGGAGTCTGAGGATATCGAGAGGGAGTCCGAAGATAGTAGAGACAGATTCAGATTCTGAAGATTACGAGAAAGAGAAAGAGATTGATTGAAGATGCTTACAACGGAGAATATTTGGAGAAAGTGAGCAGACTGATAAAGACTGAAGGTTTGACAACCGAAGACTCGACACTGAAGACTTGTCAACATCCGAGGGGGAGTCTGTTGGTGCATACGTTTGTCGACTTCATCTTGTATCGAGTCTTGTAATAGAATAGATAAAACAAGTCACGCAGTTCGAGATAAGTAGGAAACAGAGGTGAACAAGCCAGTTCAAACGAAGTGGCCAGTTCAAACGAAGTGGTCATTTCAAACGAAGTGGACAGTTCAAACGAACTGGACCAGTTCGTACGAACTGGAAAGGTTTGTTCAAATGAACTGGAAATAGTATAAATAGGTGACTTGTGATTTTCATTTGTAACTTGGTCATTCCGGTAGCGAAGCTCTGCCGAAGTATCTCCAGGTCTGTAATCATCATCAAATCAATAAAAGAGATAGATTAAGTGATTCTAGTGTGTATACAGCAGAAATAACACCGATACGTTTGATTCCGCCTCTCGTATTGGATGAGATCTCTTCTGAACGACTCGTTTAGTCGTGCAAGCGATCCTACAATTAACATCCATGGTACTGTCAAACCTGACTTGTGGAAATGTTACTCCTTGACCAGGTGGTAACAAATTTTGAATACAAAACCCCAACATACTCATGATAATTGTATTCTTACAAATACTCAATAACTGTTATTCGCA
This sequence comes from Helianthus tuberosus, assembly GCA_030545235.1. Lineage (NCBI taxonomy): Eukaryota > Viridiplantae > Streptophyta > Magnoliopsida > Asterales > Asteraceae > Helianthus > Helianthus tuberosus. The sequence goes on from CM060407.1 coordinate 75,096,735, forward strand.
AGGAAAAGTATTTAAGGTTTTGTAAAAACAGGTAACAAAAAGTGGATCAACTCACATTGCTGTCTTAGATTTTCCGTAAGGATTTCCTGGTGATAATCTAAAATTTACACAAATGCACACGCGTTAGTATAATAACCCATTTTAACATTAGTAATACCCTCCCCAAGACGGCATTCCAACGACTACGTCGGGCAGAACCACGACAGCCGTTACGGAACCCTAGATCAATCGGGCAGCGTATCTAATACGTATCCAGGGGTTATAATACTTACAACGGAGCAGAACTTCGCTAATTAGGGGGTATAATACCCCACTATAAAGCCTACTATTCAGAAATTGAGATTAAGAAAAGAAAGATGGACGAACAGACTGAAGATCCGAGGTCTCCTTTATATAGTTGCTGAATCTGGTCTTCTCGCGGCCCGCGTAACACAAGCACAGGGCCAACGCGGCCCGCGTTGACCCCAGGTCAAAGCGTAGCTAGGCTGGGTCAGCAACTAGACCTGCCGGGTGTTGGGCCACGTGGCCGCACCGGGCATAGCCAGGTTTTTATGTTCTCTCGGCCCACGTAAGGGTTAATGGTCCTTTACGCGGCCCACCTCAACTTTAAAAATTCAGTTTTTAATTATTTTTAATACTATTTAATGTATTTGGGGCCCGTTTTTGCGTATGGGGTGTATTTTGGGACATATTGGGATATTTTAAAATATATTAGGGTGTCGGAAAAATATTCGAGGGTGTCGGTTTATTGAGGATTGTTACATTATACAAGTCATACTACTTGTTGGGCTTAAACTACATTCTATTCGGTATATGCTTAATCTAGCGAACCTATTCTTATGTATCGGGTCATGTCTAAAGGATCTACCTTTGGCCCGTATACATTCTAACAAATAATAAATCTGTTCATTCCAGACTATAGTACCCCCAGATAATCGGAATTGGGTCAATATATTTAGACTTGCAACTTTTTGCCAAATATAGTCTTGGTGATTGGAAGCTAGCAATAAGGTAAATACTCTTGACTTATTTTAGTGTAAACTTGGGATGGCAAATATGCCTCTTGCGACGGTTATTACACAATTAAGTCGCCTATGATTGCACAAAAGTGTATGAATACGGTTTTATTCCGTTTACTTGATAATTAATGTTATTGGGGGTTATTGATACCATGTCCGGACAACCCAATGAGATAATCAAGTATATAATCTCGTAACAAGAATAATCCCAATATATATTTATAAGATTACCAACGGGTTATCTATATATATAAAATTATTTTTGAAAAACTATTTTTCCAAAGAGTCAGTTAAGTGTATCTACCAGCTTTGGCTGACGTATTTTCAAAAGATTGAACAGCAGGTACCGAACCTTAATATAGGTTGGGAATATGGGTCGGCTAGAATGAAGGCTAAGGAATTTGCACTCCTGATGCTTAAGGCCTATGATGTCTAAAGCTCTGTTTATGTGGATCCTGCCTGTGGGCTTGTATCGAACGCTTGCAATACTTTTATACATTCAAGCTTTATTTTAATAATTTCAATCCAATACTTCCGCTGCATATTATTATATTGTGATAACTGCTATCCAACCGTCACGATTGTTCCCATCCGGGCCCACCGGAAATCAGGGTGTGACAGGTTGGTATCAGAGCTACAGTTTGAGTGAATTAGACACTAGCCCTTAGTGTATAATCTCAAATATCACAAATGCAGATTCCTTTAAAAAAACTCCGAGTCTAGACCTGAATATAAGACTACTCTTAATCTATATAGTAGTTACTGATTTTCTACTGCCAAGATGACGCGGACAAGATGAAGAATCTGTATTGGGCTGCGGACTCAATGATCTCTACCTTTAAGTAGCTTGAAGTTCCACATGGTGAACTACATATGCTTTGGAGACGATGACTCCTATACGAGGATGCAAAACCTCACCATTTGATATATCTATTGACATTTCTATGATATCCTAATATCATTTATCCAAAGTCTATCATATTTGATAAGATATTCCGATGATATCTCACCAGCTGATTGAAACAGCAACAATATTGGAAAGTCGTATCATGACAGTATTATGTGTGCACTTTGCACCAAAATTTCTATCCTTTGATTTAAATGTTCTCTCATTCTATAGAATAAGCAAAAAAGGGAATCACTTTCTCTGATTCATGCTTAAAGCATAAAATTTCGAGTCTTCGAGCTCGATTAATTCAAAACCCATCTGGGTATATATTATATTATATAAATTCGGCAACTCTCGCTAGCAATTTCTCCAACTGGAGTACGACAATGATTTTTATTTCATTGATTTTTAACAACTATGAATGCCAAACTTAGTTTGATGGAAGCGCCATATGATAATTGGCAGTATCTTAGTGTGTCCCATAGATTGCTTTCATGCCTGGCCAGTATGACGGTTTAATGTATGGAACCACTAAGATCTCCCAAGGGTCATATTGTACTGATATCGGCTAATTGTAAGCATCTAATATATTTTGGCGATATTACTGCCATAAGAAGAATCATTGATTTTATGGAGCCCATTTTATGATTTTTCCTTCTAATAATATGAAGGTCATGTTTATTGCTCCTAACTTATCAAAAAGATCTCTTGATTGCACAATAGACAAGGCCAAAAAGCACATGTTCCCACCAATGAGTGGTTGCAAAAGTGCAAAACTTTCGTCCAAATGTGTGACGACATATCCCCAATTCTTCCAATATGGAGAAGGGTATATATATAAACGGTGTACTTTATTGAGCCGTACTACATACAATGTACTTTATTGAGCTGTATTATATACGATGTACTTTATTGAGGCGTATCCCCATGTCTCCCGAGAAAGGAGAGGGGTATATATTTAAACGTTGTACTTTATTGAGTCGTATCGTATACACTTACTATATTGAGGTGTATACTAAATCTCCAACTAAGGAGAAGTGCATATAATTAAAACGTCAAATGAGACGTGTCCTGGAAACTCCAACGGAGGAGAAGGACTAAAAGTGCCAACTCTATTGAGTGAAGACAATTAGTCGAAGAACCGCTTGCAATTAAGTAAATAAATCTCTTTTAAATTTACTCGGTCTACTAGTTCTTATGTAATTAAGACTAGTAAATAAGACCATGATAAAAGACTCTGTCTCAAATTTCCCACCAATGGTAGTGGTTGAAAAGGGTAATAGAAGTGGAAAACTGATTCCCTCACACCCGTATAATCTTAAAAATCTTTAAGTGATTCTCGTCAAATTATGGGATGACACTCATCTAAGATCTCCGGCTAATTCCCAAATGTGTGAAATGGAGATAGAAAGTTCATCCATCCATGATGTTAATCATCCCCAAAATCTCCCAATGTGGAGAAGAATATATATAAACGATGACTATATTGAGCCGTATCATATACGCTGTACTATATTGAGGCGTATCCCCGAATCTCCCCATAAGGAGAAAGGGTATATTTATAAACGGTGTACTTTATTGAGTCGTATCATACATTGTACTTTATTGAGCTGTATTATATATGCCGTACTTTATTGAGGTGTAGTCCCAATTATCCCTATGTGGATAGGGACATATATTTAAACGTCAATTGCGACGTATTCCCAATTATCCCAATGTGGATAGGGACATATATTTAAACGTCAATTGCGACGTATTCCCAATTATCCCAATGTGGATAGGGACATATATTTAAACGTTAATTGCGACGTAATCCTAATTATCCCAATGTGGATAGGGATATATATATTTAAACGTTAATTGCGACGTATTCCCAGATCTTCCAATATGGAGAGGGAATTATATTTTCAACGTCAACTGAGACGCATCTCCAAATGAAGAGAAATATTCATATTCAATACGTTGACTAAAACGTATCATTAAATCTCCAATTACATTTCCAACTGTGTGGAAAGAATAAAATCTTTGTCAACTTTGTGACGATATTCGTTCCAAATCTCTAACAATTCTCAACTATGTGGAAGGAGTGGAATCATAATACTGCTTTGTCAGTTAAAACAAAGACAGTTGTGACCTTTATGGTCCCCTGTCTAAGGTAATGAGCTATGCTCAAGCCTAATAGTCTATATGATCAATACGATCATGACTAATATCATCTAATACGATGAACATATCATTTAACATCCTTAGTGATGTTTTGCCTACGGCCTATAACATATTGTCTATTTGAGACAATGACATTGTGATCTTTATGATCCCTGTCCAAGGTAGTGAGCTATGCTCAAGCCTAATAGTCTATATGATCGATGCGATCATGACTAAAATCATCAATATGATGATTGAATTTAACATCCTTAATGATGTTTTGCCTACGGGCTATAATATATTGTCCATTTGTGAAAAAAGGGACAATTGTAATATTTTATGATTCCTTGCCCAAGGGGTTGAGCTATGCTCAAATCTCATAGTCTATATGATCAGTGCGATCCTGACTAATATCATCAGTATGATGATCACAATATTAACATCCCTAGTGATGAAGTGCCTACGGGCTATACTTTACTCTATTCTCGATAAGACAATAATGGTAGTGACCTTTATGGTCCCCTGTACAAAGTGGTGGGTTATACCCAAACCTAATAGTCTATATGATCTACGCGATCATGACTAATATCATCAACATGATAATCATACTTAACATCCGTAGTGATGTTTCGTCTATAGACTATATTATATCGTCCATTTGAGACGACAGTTGTGACCATTATGGTTCTCTGTCCAAAGCAAAGGGCTATGCCCAAGCCTAGCAGTCTATACGATCAAGTGCGATCATGACTGATATCATCAGTGCGATGACCACTAGTTTAACATCCTTTGTGATGTTAAACAAATCGCCTATGGGCCATATTATATCGTCAAATATGATGATAATAGTGGTCTACGACCCCTTATTCAAAGGTAATGAACTATGTTCAAACCTTAAAGCCCTTTGATCAAATGAGATCGCGGCTTATATATATCTTAAAATGTTCTTCGTAACAAGGCTTCAGTGCCATATCTTCTAATTGTCCTCCGTGACAAGGCTTCAGTGCCATATTATTCAATGTCCTCCATGATGAGGTCTTGTGCCATATCTTTCACAACCTTTGTGACATGCCCTCGTGCCATGTCTTGGACGTCCTTCGTGACAAGCCAATGTGCTATATTTAAATGTCCTTCGTGACAAGCCAATGTGCTATATTTAAATGTCCTTCGTGACAAGCTAATGTGCTATATTTAAATGTCATTCGTGACAGGCCAATGTGCTATATTTAAATGTCCTTCGTGACAAGCTAATATGCTATATTTAAATGTCCTTCGTGACAAGCTAATGTGCTATATTTAAATATCCCTTGTGACAAGCCGTTGAGTTATACGGCTAAGTCCATTACCAATTGTGGTAAGCAGGGCTAGTGAAATTGATATATATAAACATATAGATCTGTAAGATCTAATGCAAATAAATTAATTTGCTATTTAGTTCTCGAAGTATTACTGATGGCTTTATTATCTTTCAGATAAACTTATGGCGAGCCTGAGTATTGGCAAAGCTAGTAAGAAAAACGGTGGTGATGATTTTGAGCACCAGAACCGTAATGAGGAAGAGAATCATCTTCGATCCATAGTTGCCGATGAAGTCGGTAAAGCCCTGGCTGGATATATGGCCACATTTAAAGGGCCAGAGCCATCAGTACAAAAAGAGAACTCCATTACCAAACCCCGTTCTAATACTTATGAGACTGAAAAGTCTTATTTCTCCTCAACTAAAAGTGAGCCGAGTATCAAAATTCAAAAGTATCAAGAAAATTGAGTCTCATGACTCTAAAAAGGAGTGTACCTATAAGTATTTTGCTTCATGTAAACCCCATGACTTTACGGGTGAGATTGGAGCAATCGATGCTCTAAAGTGGCTAGATGAAATGGAAACCGTTGTTGATATAAGCGGTTGTGCCGCGAAGGACACTGTAAAATTCGCGTCCCAATCCTTCAAGGACGATGCTCTGACTTGGTGGAAGGCACTAATCCAATCCACTGGTAAGGTTGAAATGTACAGCCTGAGTTGGTCAAAATTCATGGAATTGATTCGCGAGACTTATTGCCCACCTCATGAGGTGGAGAAAGTTGAAACTGACTTTCTAAAGCTGACCATGAAAGGCCTCGAGTGTCGAGCCTATTTATCTGATTACAATTCCTTATCAAGACTCGTGCCATACTTAATTACCCCTGAGTCTAAGCGCATAGCGCGATTAATTGGTGGACTCGCTCTAGAAATCAAGGGGATGGTTAAATCCTCCAAACCTACTACTTATAGATCCGTTGTGGATCTGGCTCTTTCTCTCGCTGAAGATGAAATAAGAGCAAGGGAGATTAAGGCCAAGGAGGATCACAAGCGAAAGCGTGATGATACCCCAAGTAAAGATTTCAAAAAGGGTAAGGCTGGTTCGAATCATAACCAGTTCATGCCGAATGAGGCAAAACCCAAATGTAAAACTTACAAGAAACGACACTTCGAAAAATGTCTCCGTGAGCAGACCAAGGGTTGTGGCATCTGTAAGGAGATGGACCACAAGTCACATGAATGTAAAAACTTGAAAGACGCCACGTGTTATCGATGTGGCGAGAAAGGGCATATAAAGACCCGCTGCCCAAAGAGGGCGACCGACAAGAGGAACAAGGCCACTGATGGCCAGAAGGGCAATTCTTGAGCCTTCCAATCTGCTACAGCAGAAGCAGTTCAAGACATATTTTTATGAGTCTGTTTCTCGTAAATGTTTTATTATTAGAAACTTGTTTTAAACTCTGGAGCCAATTAAAGCTTCATCAATTGTAAATTTGATAAAACTATTAATTCTGCCCTTCAAGGCCCAAATGTCATTTATAAAATCAAGTGGCCAATCTAGATGGTTTCACATATGATATATCCTTCTCGAATCAATTTGTATTTGATAATCATTTTACCTATAAATCCTGCGGGATTCGATATGTTCTTAGACATGGATTGGTTAGTCCAAAAACCGAATCCACATTGTCTGCAGTAAGAAACTTATCGAAATTAAAATCCCTATTTGGTGATATATTCACACCATCTGTGGAAGATCAACACTATGGATTGCCCGAGGAAGCTTTTATGCTTGAGGCATCCAAGTGATCGAAAAAAGGATTTGTTATCTACATGACACAAGTAAATCCTGACGTATTAAAGTTGGAAGCTAAAAACTTAGGTGTGGATGGACATGAGAAGTCCATAGTCACCTAGGAAGCTTAATGATTAGAATGTTCGCAAGTGAGTCGAACGCCATGGACCATTTGTGGTCTACATATTAAACTAGAAAATCCCACATAGAATTGGGAAATGGTAACAACGAATCTAATTTTCTAGTTACCTAAAATGAATTCGCGGAATGACGTGACGTAAAATTACGGTCGACAAACTTACTAAGTCGACGCTTCTTGTTAATAAAGGAAAACTTAAAATTTCTAACAAGTTAAGCTGCATAAAGACAACATCGATTCTCCTTATAGTGCATCGTTGTCTATAGTATCAAATTAAGATACTGTGTACATTGTTGTCTCTGGAAAGTTCTAGCACGATGCTCCACTTATAAGCACTTGTCGTGTTTCGCCATGACATTTAAACGTGAGCTTTAGGTTTATTGAAAAACCTTGTCCATTATGGATCACGGAATTTGAAAGTTCCAAGTTTACCTCGTAAACGCGAATGGGATTCCCATTGTGGCCCAGGATACTCTTGAGAGGTTGAAACCTTCTACTATACGGAATTGACTGTATTGCTCTGAGCAAATCTTGAGGTAGAGATTTCTTTTAAGGGGGTGAGGATGTAACACCTCGTAAAATCGTGTCCAATAATGTGTTGACACGTGTCCCTAATCCTAATTAAGTCAAACGTTGACTAGGAGGGACTATTTTTGCCAAACAATGAAAACTTTGAATATGCAAGGACTAAAAGAGTCAACATGCTTAAACTAAGCCTCTGAATGACCTTATACGGTATTCGTACTCTTTTAATAAGCCAATTGTTGGATAAAAGAAACCGTTTGCAATATAATTCAAAAGTTGTGCATCGAAGGGTAAAAGGAACCGGGTGCTTCATAATATTCGTTCATACTCTTAGTGTAAGACCCTTAGTCCATTTTATAATATATCACATAAATTTTGATTATAATTATGTACTAACGATTTCGAAAACACTTGAAATTATGAGTTTGTTAAAACATTTTAAACCTTAAAACATTTTAACCTAACATGTATAAATTCGCCGGTTAAAAGTGACGACGAAGCTTTTCGCGGAAGCTTGAATCTTGATCGTGTTCGGTTCTTTATCGAGCTTGATCATCCTCCGGTACGTTACGTTATACCTACATTTCATAAAATATGAAACGAGTTAGTTTTAGGGAGTTTATAACGTGTATAAACGAGTCCTAAACACAAAAACACATAAAAGAACAACATTTTTCCAGCTCGGTGTCTCGGTCGCGGGGCGCGACAGACGAAGGGCTAGCCTCCGCGGGCCGCGAGGGCTCCAGTTTAACCCCTTTCTAAAGAATGTTCACCCATCAGTAGGAGTGTTCATTAAATAGTAGTAGTGTTCACTGAATAATAGGGGTTTTCACTGAATAGTACGGGTCTTCACTGAATAGTAGGAGTTTTCACTGTACAGTAGGAGTGTTCGTTGTACAATAGGGGTTTTCCAAATTATTCAACCCATTCATGTGTTTATCAAAAAAAACATGTTTGTTTGATCCCTAACCTCCTGAAATTCATAATTTCAATATTTGCTATCATATTAGGTTCAAATCACGGGTTTTTTACGTCTTTTAAACCCGTTTACGCTCATATACCTATTTTGACCCGTTAAGGGTATTTAAGCACTTTTCCGGATAATTCATACCCATTCGCTTCTAGCATTTTATGTCCATGTTATTTATCAATTAATCTTCCACTGTCACACCCCGACCACGTGTAACATACAAAACGTGGCGGAAAACGTCGGGGAGTGTTGTAACAGAATTAATTGTTTCATAACCATGGCATACAAAGTTGTATTTTATTTATCACCATAAGAGTACATTGTCTTAAACAGGAAATAAAGAGTTTATAACATAATTAAGCTAGTCTATCTCCATTTTTAGTCTCTAAGGCACAGGTCCGCCCTAGTGTCATGATCAACATCCTACGCAAAAGCTCCTGAAAACACATGTGAAAATAGGTATGTCAGCATAAAAATGCCTGTGAGATACATAGGATTTATGAAAAGAGGATTCATGACTTATAAGTTTATGAAAAATTGTTTAATAACAGTCAGTCATGAACCTTGTATGTTGTTTTGTTTTGTAAATCATTCAAAAGCCATGATATGTATAAATAAGAGAATAATGTAAGTTGTTTTGTAATTCAGTGTCTTGTGAAAATAAGTTGTTTATGTAAAATGTAATATGTCAAATATTGAAATGATTTAAGTTACGCTACGACATGTAATATCATACAAACACTTATATATAGGAAGTACCAGCGGCGTATCCACCATGCTTGTATCATATTACACCCGCCTCGTTACTCCATGCACTTACTCAAACCAACCGTCAATGTAAATTGTTCATGTATAAATGAATTGTCATGTGATAATGTGTAAACCATATCGAAATGTCTATGTTCAATGTAAACCACCAAATGTGTATATCACTGTCAAAATGTTTATGTTTAATGTAGATCATGTAATGTGTAACCAGAAATGTCATGTATGGTAAGTGAAATGTATCAACTAAACCATATGTAAAATGCACAACAACAAGGTATTGAAGTAAAACACAGTTTAAATCAAAGTTATGTTTTGTGTAACAAATGCATGCTATACTGATACAAACATTTATGCGGTATTGTTATAATGCATACATCCAAGCCTTGAGACTGTGGCGATAAACCCTTAAACAAATTAAAGGTTTATCTAAGTTATGTATATCGAATTCGGTCATTCCTTCCAATCCAAACAAACCCAGGATTTCAGGAACGGGAGTTGTCAATTCCTATGGTACCACTACCTACTAACGAACGGCGTAGCTAATGTTAATGAATGTATTGTTCCATTGTAAACAAACCAAATGTCATACCCAAAATGTAAGCATGTGAAAACGATGCACTAAGTATGTATTCAAATGAACATACATAGCGTGAAATGTAATGTAAAACGATGTACTAAGTAATGCACACAATGGGCACACATAGCATGAAATGTAATGTAAAACGATGTACTAAGTAATGCACACAATGGGCACACATAGTATGAAATGTAATGTAAAACGATGTACTAAGTAATGCACACAATGGGCACACATAGCATAAAATGTAATGAAATCATGTACTATGAATGTACTAATAAACATAGCAAGTATATGATGTGAAAACAGGAAAGCATGAAAGTAACAAGTAGGCACATGTGTTTCACCCCAAAATGTTTGGAAAACAGTAAAAGAGGGGTCTATGTACTCACTTGAGATTACTCAGTAGTCCTGGAGTGACAATCAAATAATGATAGAGATCTCGGAATCAAACGGCACCTAATATAGGTAACTATGTTAATAAACCGGACCTAAATCGGAAGATCGGGTAGCATGAGGGTTCGTAAACCAAACGAGCATGGAGACTCGTGTAATATGGTTTAACAAAGCCTACATACTAATTGAAACCTAACATAAAAGTTTATGACCCATTACGACCCGTTTAGGTAGCTTATGCTACTTTAACGCGTCGTTCGCGTGAAACGCGTTCGGACCGCCTAACTAGTCCTATAACAAGTGTTATATGCCTAAACATGTTACATAATCAGTTATTTGACAAAAGTTTAGGTTATATATGCTTAATTACCAATTATACATGAAAAGGGTATTCTGGTAATTTACCTAAGGCATATAAACTACCTATCATACAACTATTCAAACGAAGCGACCATAGGGTATAACCTCGGAAGGTTATTCCCTATATACTATGGTCACCTAATGTGTTTAGTCGGATCCTAATGATCGACCAAATGGGTCGGGTTCGAAGGTATAAGCGATTTATTAGATCGCTTACTCTACGACCCTAGACAACGTGGTAATCAGTAGGCATAGTCCCAAGGGACTATAACCAACGTGATTACACTCACGTTGCGAAGTTCAAACGAACTTCGCATTGACCATAAACCGGTCAACGCAGAAAGTCAAACAAAGTTTGACTTTCAGGCTCGAAAAGACTCGAAAAGCAATAAAAGAACGAAAGAATACTTACGAAGGGTCCCCGAATGCTAATTTCGATCCAAGAATCTCAGGTATGAAACAATGGTTTCAACTTAGAGTTTCTAAGATCAAAATTCTAGTGGGTTTAGCAATGGATGGCATGGGGTATTTATAGTGTCCGGTTCGCCGTTAGGATCGTTTCTAGGAAAACGTGATTCGATCTTGGCCATATACATCAAGGACATGGTATTACAAAACCATTTGAGCCCATAGTATTGAAAAATACCATGTGCATAAGTGAAATGGACCAGATTCAAAGTTTCTGCATGTTTTTGCTGTCTGTTAGTCTGATGCGGCCCGCTTTAGGATCAGACAAAGCTCAGGCGGGCCGCCTGGAGCTTCTGATCAGCAAACAAGTTTCCATTTTGACAGTTTCAGTCCCTGTTGTGTTTTAAGGCCATTCCTGACACTTCTAAGGCCCGTAAAGCCAACTTTAAGACCCTAAAATGATGCCTAAAGATTGTGGACATGAAACATGCTCAAAAATATGTCGGATGTTGGTTCGTTTGGCCGTACGATCGCGATGTTCGCTTAATTACGACGGAATGCACATAAGCGCGAAAAACGATCCAAATGACGCGACGAATGGATTTTTGGCAAGCCAAACACTAAAGCATAATATAGTCATGCTTACATAAATTTTTGGATGTCCGGATGTATTCAGAACGTGAGTTATGCGCGAAAGTGCAAACTTGTGCACTTTTTGACACTTTTAGTCCCTGAATGACCCAAAAGTTTATTTTAGCATACCGAACCCCTCAAAGCCTATTTCTAAGCTATGTACAGGATATTTATGGTATGTTTAACTTATGGTCATGTTCCGGAATGTTCGTTACAGTTCAAATTGGCATACTTTCGCAGTTTGTCAAGTTTAGTCCCTGTAAGCGAATTAACTTGTTTTTGCCATACCAAAGCCTTCAAAACTTATTTCTAAGTTATGTAAGGGTTATTTAAGGTATATTAAGTATATTTTGATGTTCCGGAGTATTTGTCGCATTAAACTGGCTACGTTTACGCTCTAGTTTGCGTATAACTCTCCAGAAAGCGATATAGAGTTTGAAATCGAACAAAAGTCAAAACATGAAAAATGTAAAACATAACAAAACAAAATTGGGATCAAATAACATTGTTTTATTGATAACTGAACTGTTCACAATGATTACAAGCACAGATGTTACAGTCTCCCCTACTTGTGGAAATTTCGTCCCGAAATTTATTTAGAGGAAACTCGTGGGAAAAGATGCGGATATTTCGCCTTCATTTGATCTTCGCGTTCCCAAGTAAACTCGGGTCCACGTTTAGGTTCCCAGTGAACTTTGACCAAAGGAATGCGCTTGCGTTTGAGCCACTTGACTTCACGTTCCATGATTTCCACTGGCTTCTCAACAAATTTCAGTGTTTTGCCAACACGAATTTCGTCAAGCGGTATGTGGAGGTTCTCATCAGGTAAACACCTCTTGAGATTGGATACGTGAAAAGTTGGATGAACATTTCCAAGTTCAGGAGGTAACTCAAGTCTGTAGGCTACCTTACCGATTCTTTCGGCGATCTTGAATGGTCCAACGTATCTAGGTGCAAGTTTTCCTTTCTTTCCAAATCTGATCACACCTTTCCAAGGTGAGACCTTAAGTAATACTCGATCACCGACTTGAAATTCCAAGGGTTTGCATTTAGGGTCCGTGTAACTCTTTTGACAGCTTCTAGCTGTCTGAAGGTTATCACGAACTTTCTTGATCTTGTCAGTTGTCTCTAAAATGAGGGCAGGTCCAGTAAGTTGAGCCTCGCCGATCTCATTCCAGCAGACTGGTGAACGACATTTTCGACCATAGAGAGCCTCGAAAGGAGCCATTTTGATGCTGGTGTGATAACTGTTGTTGTAGGAGAATTCAATCAACTGAAGATGTGAATCCCAACTACCACCAAAATCGATCACACAAGCTCTAAGCATATCCTCCAGAGTCTGGATTGTTCTTTCAGATTTACCATCCGTTTGCGGATGATAAGCTGTGCTCAGATTAAGTTGGGTCCCCATAGCAGATTGCATGGTTCTCCAAAAATGAGAAGTGAAACGAGCATCTCTGTCAGAAATGATGTTCAAAGGAACACCATGTCGAGCTACAATTTCATCAACATAGATTTTAGCAAGTCTGTCAATAGGAAAATCCTCACGGATTGGCAAGAAATGTACTGACTTAGTAAGACGATCAACGACTACCCAGATGGCATCATGACCTTTCTTTGTGCGTGGAAGTTTGGTAACAAGATCCATAGTAATGTTTTCCCATTTCCAAACTGGGATCTCTGGTTGCACCAATAAACCCGAAGGTCGTTGATGTTCAGCCTTAACCTTAAGACAAGTAAGGCATTTTGATACGTATAAGGCAATGTCTTTCTTCATACCAGGCCACCAATAGTGAATACGAAGATCCTTATACATCTTATCTGAGCCCGGATGAATAGAATAACGAGACTTATGGGCTTCATCCATAAGCAAGGTACGAAGATCATCGTGGCTTGGGACCCACAAACGGTCCATGAAGTAATATGATCCATTGTCCTTCAGTTAAAGAGCAGGTGTTATGTGATAAGGAAATTCCTTATCCATTAAACCTTGTGAAACACAAGATTGTTGAGCCTGAGAAATGCGGGCTTGGATATCAGATCGAGCTTGAATAACAGATTGAACACATACACAATGAAGCTTAGTACATTCGTTACGACTCAATGCATCGGCTACGACATTCGCCTTACCAGGATGGTAGCGAATTTCGCAGTCATAGTCGTTTAGTAGCTCAACCCAACGTCGTTGTCTCATGTTGAGTTCTTTCTGGTTGAAGATATGCTGAAGACATTTGTGGTCTGTGAAAACCACACACTTTGTACCGTACAAATAGTGTCTCCAGATCTTGAGAGCGAAAACAACTGCACCCAACTCAAGATCATGAGTGGTGTAGTTTTTCTCATGTATCTTCAACTGCCTCGATGCATAGGCTATGACTTTGTTCCTTTGCATCAGAACACAACCAAGACCCAATTTCGATGCATCACAATACACGACAAAATCATCATCACCCTCAGGCAATGATAGAACAGGCGCATCGCAAAGCTTCTGCTTCAAGTGTTGAAAAGCTTCCTCTTGTTTGAATCCCCAATCAAAGGGTTTGCTCTTCTGAGTTAGAGCAGTTAGAGGAACTGCAATCTTTGAGAAGTTTTCAATGAAGCGGCGGTAATAACCCGCTAGACCAAGAAAGGAACGAACTTCAGTAGGAGTAGTAGGCGTATCCCAATCCTTGATCGCACTGATCTTGGAGGGATCTAGATGAATACCTTGTTCGTTGATAATATGTCCTAAGAATTGAACTTCTTTAAGCCAGAATTCACACTTGGAGAATTTGGCGAAAAGTTGCTCTTTCTTTAGGAGTTCTAGGGTAAGACGAAGATGTTGCTCGTGGTCAGCTTGCGTCTTAGAGTATATCAAGATGTCATCAATAAAAACAATGACGAACTGATCCAAATAAGGTTTGCAGACCCTATTCATTAAGTCCATGAAAACAGCAGGAGCATTAGTCAAACCGAATGGCATGACTGTGAACTCATAATGTCCATAACGCGTACGGAACGCTGTCTTGGGAATATCTTCTTCATGCACCTGAAGTTGATGATACCCGGAATGTAGATCAATCTTCGAAAAATAAGAAGCGCCTTGTAACTGATCAAAGAGGTCGTCTATGCGCGGTAGGGGATATCGATTCTTGATGGTAAGCTTGTTAAGCTCACGATAATCGATACACATCCTAAAGGATGCATCCTTCTTCTTGACAAAAAGAACGGGAGCACCCCAAGGTGAAAAGCTAGGACGTATAAAACCTTTGTCAGAGAGCTCCTGAAGCTGCTTAGACAACTCTTGCATCTCAGATGGTGCAAGACGATATGGAGCTCTGGCAATGGGATTTGCACCAGGTACGAGATCAATGCGGAACTCGACTTGGCGTGCTGGAGGTAGACCAGGTAAGTCTTCAGGGAATACTTCAGAATAATCCCGAACGACAGGAATATCTGAAATAGACTTACCCTTGCCTTTATCTGCTGTAACATGTGCTAAGAAAGCCACATAGTTCTTCCGCAGATACTTCCGAGCTTTAAAACAAGACATGAGCTTGAGACCACCGGACGGTTTCTCACCTTGAACCTATAGGATCTCGCCTGTCGAAAGCGGTACATGAACAATCTTCTCAGAACAAACTATCTCTGCGCGATGCTTAGATAACCAATCCATACCCACAATAACGTAGAAGCTTCCAAGTTGCATAGGCGTGAGGTCGATAGGAAAAAGATGGTCGTTAAGGTTCAACTGGCAGTTGCGAAGAACAGAATTAAGAACAATGGGTTCACCATTAGCAACTTCTACAGTCAAGGGTTTTCCTAGTTTCGTTCTAGACACGCGAAGCATTGGCTCAAAAGACAATGACACAAAACTCTTGTCGGCACCAGAATCGAAAAGAACAGATGCAGGCTGATTATTAATAAAGAACGTACCGTTCACCACGTTATCATCCGCCTGCGCCTCTTGGGCATTCATGTTAAAAGCTCGTCCACGAGCCTGAGCCTGATTCTGATTTTGATTCTGGTTCTGGTTGGCTAGCCTTGGGCACCGGTTCCTGTAGTGGGTCAGATCCCCACAGTTATAACAAGCACCTGGTGGGTATTGTGGTCGTGCAACTTGACCCTGTTGCTGAGCAGGAGGATGAGCAACTTGTTGAGCTTGGTTATGAACGACCTGATTCTGGTTAGCAGGAAAGCGGCAAGTAGCGGCAAGATGACCCGATTTCCCACAGTTATTACAGAAACGACACTGATGTTGCGGCTGATGGTGACTGTTGCATCTATTGCACAAAGGTGCATTCCCTGAATAGGGTTTCTTCGCTGGAGGTTGTGCGGGTTGGTTGGGAGCTGCCTGGTTAGCTTGGGCAGTGACAGCATAGTTTTGGGAAGCCTTACGCTTCCTTGCCCTTTTTGAGGAACCAGAATCCTTTCCGTTCTTGTTTTGACCTTTCTTGCTATCTTCCTTGTCAGCTGACTGTTTCTTGCCCTTGTCACCCTTCATGTGTAGCTTATTCTTCCGAATCTGCGACTCAGTCAATGTCGCCGATAACTCGATCGTCTGACGAAGTGTGGTAGGGTTACTACCAGTAATGATGTCTTGTACTGAGTCAGGTAGGCCGTCGATGTACCTTTCGATAGCCTTGTCGAGTGGGGTAACCATTGTCGGGCAAAGCAGACTCAACTCCTCAAACCTATCAGTATACGCTCTGTGCTCACCACTATCTTACTTCAAATCATCAAACTCCTTCTCCAACGCTCCCTGTTCATGACGAGGACAGAACTCCCTCATCATAAGAGCCCTAAGTTCAGCCCAAGTTTGTGCTAGAGCAACCTCTGCACCACGGTCTCTCATTACCCCGTTCCACCATGTGAGAGCCCTCTTCTGAAACACACTCGAAGAAAACTCGACCTTGCGATTTTCAAGACACTGCACGTGGCGGAAAGTATTCTCTATGCTCTCGAACCATTGAAGAAGCCCAGTCGCTCCCTCAGAACCACTAAACTTGAGTGGTTTAGCCGAGTTAAAATCCTTGAATTTGCATGGAGCATTGTTATTATTGTTGGCTTGGTGCCATTGAGCAAAGAGATTTGGGAATTGAGCAGCCATCTGCTGCGCAATGATTTCTGCCAGTTCGGCAGTCGCTATCTGGTTCTCGTGTCGAGGAGGCATTCTAAAAGAGGAAAACATGAAAGGAAACGAGTGAGATGATTGGATGAAGAGAATGAGATGAAACAATATCAACAAAAGAAAAGATGGTGGTCATTCGTCCGCATTACCAAGCTAACAAATGACCCACAGTGACTAATCAAAGTAAATGGATCAAAAATAATGTATCGCGAAGACATGCTCGCCTATAAGTGAACACTCATCCCAAGAATTCCCAGGTAAGCACAACTGGTCTCGCGTCTGATGAGATATATACGAAGTGCTTGCCTAGACAGAAAACCCAGAATACAGGCATTCACTCTTCCAGTTTGCACGTGTTCACATTATTTAAAACCCAAAGCTTTGACGAGATTTTGAAAATTTGAAAGGCATAAAGCCAAAAATTTTAGTTAAACTGGAAGGGTTCAAAACCTTGTAATAAATTATCCAAAAACAGATTATTGTTTTTCAAAAATCGTTTCGGAAAATTTGGTTTTTGATAATCACCTAAGGATAGGCGATGTGCATGTTTTAAGATCTAAACACAAGATAACTTGTGTTAGGGTCCTAGAAAAGTTATAGTCTAGGTCAAAGAATTACTAATAACCTAATTCCCTATAACCATTGGCTCTGATACCAACTCTTCTGTCACACCCCGACCACGTGTAACATACAAAACGTGGCGGAAAACGTCGGGGAGTGTTGTAACATAATTAATTTTTTCATAACCATGGCATACAAAGTTGTATTTTATTTATCAACATAAGAGTACATTGTCTTAAACAGGAAATAAAGAGTTTATAACATAATTAAGCTAGTCTATCTCCATTTTTAGTCTCTAAGGCACAGGTCCGCCCTAGTGTCATGATCAACATCCTACGCAAAAGCTACTGAAAACACATGTGAAAATAGGTACGTCAGCATAAAAATGCCTGTGAGATACATAGGATTTGTGAAAAGAGGATTCATGACTTATAAGTTTATGAAAAATTGTTTAATAACAGTCAGTCATGAACCTTGTATGTTGTTTTGTTTTGTAAATCATTCAAAAGCCATGATATGTATAAATAAGAGAATAATGTAAGTTGTTTTGTAATTCAGTGTCTTGTGAAAATAAGTTGTTTATGTAAAATGTAATATGTCAAATATTGAAATGATTTAAGTTACGCTACGACATCTAATATCATACAAACACTTATATATAGGAAGTACCAGCGGCGTATCCACCATGCTTGTATCATATTACACCCGCCACGTTACTCCATTCACTTACTCAAACCAACCGTCAATGTAAATTGTTCATGTATAAATGAATTGTCATGTGATAATGTGTAAACCATATCGAAATGTCTATGTTCAATGTAAACCACCAAATGTGTATATCACTGTCAAAATGTTTATGTTTAATGTAGATCATGTAATGTGTAACCAGAAATGTCATGTATGGTAAGTGAAATGTATCAACTAAACCATATGTAAAATGCACAACAACAAGGTATTGAAGTAAAACACAGTTTAAATCAAAGTTATGTTTTGTGTAACAAATGCATACTATACTGATACAAACATTTATGCGGTATTGTTATAATGCATACATCCAAGCCTTGAGACTGTGGCGATAAACCCTTAAACAAATTAAAGGTTTATCTAAGTTATGTATATCGAATTCGGTCATTCCTTCCAATCCAAACAAACCCAGGATTTCAGGAACGGGAGTTGTCAATTCCTATGGTACCACTACCTACTAACGAACGGCGTAGCTAAAGTTAATGAATGTATTGTTCCATTGTAAACAAACCAAATGTCATACCCAAAATGTAAGCATGTGAAAACGATGCACTAAGTATGTAATCAAATGAACATATATAGCGTGAAATGTAATGTAAAACGATGTACTAAGTAATGCACACAATGGGCACACATAGCATGAAATGTAATGTAAAACGATGTACTAAGTAATGCACACAATGGGCACACATAGTATGAAATGTAATGTAAAACGATGTACTAAGTAATGCACACAATAGGCACACATAGCATAAAATGTAATGAAATCATGTACTATGAATGTACTAATAAACATAGCAAGTATATGATGTGAAAACAGGAAAGCATGAAGGTAACAAGTAGGCACATGTGTTTCACCCCAAAATGTTTGGAAAACAGTAAAAGAGGGGTCTATGTACTCACTTGAGATTACTCAGTAGTCCTGGAGTGACAATCAAATAATGATAGAGATCTCGGAATCAAACGGCACCTAATATAGGTAACTATGTTAATAAACCGGACCTAAATCGGAAGATCGGGTAGCATGAGGGTTCGTAAACCAAACGAGTATGGAGACTCGTGTAATATGGTTTAACAAAGCCTACATACTAATTGAAACCTAACATAAAAGTTTATGACCCATTACGACCCGTTTAGGTAGCTTATGCTACTTTAACGCGTCGTTCGCGTGAAACGCGTTCGGACCGCCTAACTAGTCCTATGACAAGTGTTATATGCCTAAACATGTTACATAATCAGTTATTTGACAAAAGTTTATGTTATATATGCTTAATTACCAATTATACATGAAAAGGGTATTCTGGTAATTTACCTAAGGCATATAAACTACCTATCATACAACTATTCAAACGAAGCGACCATAGGGTATAACCTCGGAAGGTTATTCCCTATATACTATGGTCACCTAATGTGTTTGGTCGGATCCTAATGATCGACCAAATGGGTCGGGTTCGAAGGTATAAGCGATTTATTAGATCGCTTACCCTACGACCCTAGACAACGTGGTAATCAGTAGGCATAGTCCCAAGGGACTATAACCAACGTGATTACACTCACGTTGCGAAGTTCAAACGAACTTCGCATTGACCATAAACTGGTCAACGCAGAAAGTCAAACAAAGTTTGACTTTCAGACTCGAAAAGACTAGAAAAGCAATAAAAGAACGAAAGAATACTTACGAAGGGTCCCCGAATGCTAATTTCGATCCAAGAATCTCAGGTATGAAACAATGGTTTCAACTTAGAGTTTCTAAGATCAAAATTCTAGTGGGTTTAGCAATGGATGGCATGGGGTATTTATAGTGTTCGGTTAGCCGTTAGGATCATTTCTAGGAAAACGTGATTCGATCTTGGCCATACACATCAAGGACATGGTATTACAAAACCATTTGAGCCCATAGAATTGAAAAATACCATGTGCATAAGTGAAATGGACCAGATTCAAAGTTTCTGCATGTTTTTGCTGTCTGTTAGTCTGATGCGGCCCGCTTCAGGATTAGACAAAGCTCAGGCGGGCCGCCTGGAGCTTCTGATCAGCAAACAAGTTTCCATTTTGACAGTTTCAGTCCCTGTTGTGTTTTAAGGCCATTCCCGACACTTGTAAGGCCCGTAAAGCCAACTTTAAGGCCCTAAAATGATGCCTAAACATTGTGGACATGAAACATGCTCAAAAATATGTCGGATGTTGGTTCGTTTGGCCGTACGATCGCGATGTTCGCTTAATTACGACGGAATGCGCATAAGCGCGAAAAACGATCCAAATGACGCGACGAATGGATTTTTGGCAAGCCAAAAACTAAAGCATAATATAGTCATGCTTACATAAATTTTTGGATGTCCGGATGTATTCAGAACGTGAGTTATGCGCGAAAGTGCAAACTTGTGCACTTTTTGACACTTTTAGTCCCTGAATGACCCAAAAGTTTATTTTAGCATACCGAACCCCTCAAAACCTATTTCTAAGCTATGTAAAGGATATTTATGGTATGTTTAACTTATGGTCATGTTCCGGAATGTTCGTTACAGTTCAAATTGGCATACTTTCGCAGTTTGTCAAGTTTAGTCCCTGTAAGCGAATTAACTTGTTTTTGCCATACCAAAGCCTTCAAAACTTATTTCTAAGTTATGTAAGGGTTATTTAAGGTATGTTAAGTATATGTTGATGTTCCGGAGTATTTGTCGCATTAAACTGGCTACGTTTATGCACTAGTTTGCGTATAACTCTCCAGAAAGCGATATAGAGTTTGAAATCGAACAAAAGTCAAAACATGAAAAATGTAAAACATAACAAAACAAACATTGGGATCAAATAACATTGTTTTATTGATAACTGAACTGTTCACAATGATTACAAGCACAGATGTTACATCCACCACAACTATATGTGTGGTGGATTTAATGAGGAGATCTATATATTCCGAGTTTTACCCCTCGGATTATCATTTTACGGCAAAGACTCATATAGGGTCATTTGACCAAAAATTTATATCTTTCGCTTTTTATACTTATTCTAAGTATTTACTTATTCATAAACCTCGTTTCCAAATAACCTTTAAAGGTCATTTGTTCAATTACGCTTACAAGGGCGTTTTGGTCCAATTTAGAATTTCATTTATGATGAAGGACTTTTGAAAGCATGTTTGACCAAAATTCTCCTTTTTAACTATGAATTTGTTTGAAAAGTCATTAGGCTTTTTCAAACGCAATGTCTACTATTTGAAACATTCGATTTACATATTAAAGTAACCAAATGTCTATTTTTTTACTTTATTTAACACTCATTGAACCTTACGTTCTAAATGAGTGTCACCCTATTACACATACCTGACTCGGATCAATATATTGACCCGTTTTTCCTACCCTTCTTTTATAACCGCTAATTCATAGCGATGCTACTATCCATTTGATATTTACTCCTGAAATAATATAACTCGACAATAGTCATTAGTGGATATTGTCAAAAGGTAATATCTTCACCTTTTGACCCGTTTAGTCTAAGTGACCGAATTTATTAGCGAGATGATGTTTATTACTATCTCGTCTACATGACTCGCTCCAGTTTACACCGTACAGTCATTTACCTTATAAATCATTTACTGACTCTTTTGATCCATTATAACTTACGCTATAAAGTGTCTTTCACAAACTAACGGTAATCGTCAACGAATGATCGAATTACCGTTTTACCTTTATTATTTGTATTAGTTTACCTTATAAGGTAATTATTCAAAACTCGTTATTTATTAGTCCTTTCATGACTAAATAACCGTATTAGCTCGTTTTAACCATTAAACATGGTTTATCTTTATTGTCTTTTGTTCCGAACCGCACATGTCGTGTCGGAACATCAGAATTCAAACAAGACTTTATATTATTCAGAACCTATAAAATCAATAGGTATTAATTAAATAGAGTGTAAGCTTTACTTACCTAGCATCCAGATTATGCTTTTCCTTCATTCTTGATTTGTTTGACTCGTTTCCTTCCCAAGCTTTCACCTAGCTTGTCAAGCGTCAACTCTCATGGTAAGTTGTAAGATGGTTAGACTAGTCATAATCATTCACGACTATTCCGTCCTATGATCTTTATGTCGAAATTATCATTCGATCATATAAAAGGTCAGTTTGACTTTTTAAAGTCAATTGCCTATTGACATAATTAATTACACGAAGTAGCTCAACTACTCGTTTAATTAATTAGCCAATCGTCCGGTAAACATCATTCCTATGTTACCGTTTTATTCTCTTAATTACCAAGTTCTTGTAACTATAAGTTATCGACTTAATGCTTAATGATATTAAACATCATTAACATGAACATATCATCAATTCTTATCATATCATACTAAACCCATATCCTAGTAAGTATGAGTACATATTCAAACACACAATTTGTTCAAGTATTTCCTTATGACAATCACGTATGATGATTCTTGTGACACCTGTGTCACTTCAACCATCAAACAAATACCAAACCAATGAAATATTGTATTTCATACTTGGGATTTGTAAAAATATCTGTATCTTTTGCACATATCAAGTCTTGTTCGATTTCAAGCTCTAAATCGCTTTCTGGAAGGTTATACGCGCACTGATGCGTAAATATAACCAGTTTAATGCAACGAACACTCCAGAATAGTGAAATAGGCTTAACATACCTTAAATAACCTTTACTTAACTTAGAAATAAGTTATGAAGGCTTTGGTATGGCAAAATCAAATTAAATCGCTTACAGGGACTAAAGTTGACAAATTGCGAAAGTATGCCAATATGAACAGTAACAGACATTCCGGAACATGACCATAAGTTAAAAATACCATAAATATCCTTTATATAGCTTAGAAATAGGCTTTGAGGGGTTCGGTGTGCTAAAATAAACTTTTGGGTCATTCAGGGACTAAAAGTGTCAAAAAGTGCACAAGTTTGCACTTTCGCGCATAACATACGTTCTGAATACATCCGGAGATCCAAAAATTTAAGTAAGCACTAAAATATTTTATTTTAGTGTTTGGCATGAGAAAAATCCATTCGTCGCGTCATTTGAATCGTTTTTCGCACTTATGCGCATTCCGTCGTAATTAAGCGAACATCGCGTTCGTACGACCAAACGAACCAACACCCGGCATATTTTTTAGCATGTTTCATGTCCACAATATTTAGGCATCATTTTAGGGCCTTAAAGTTGGCTTCACGGGCCTTAGAAGTGTCGGAAATGGCTTAAATACACAACAGGGACCAAAACTGTCATTTTTGAAACTTATTTTCTGATCAGAACCCCCATGCGGCCCGCATTAGTTTTGGTGTATCCTGAAGCGGGCCGCGTCAGCCTTCCAGAACAGATAAGATCGATTAGTCAGCTGATTCCAGCTGTTTAATCCACAACCACACATTCTAAATTGCCCATTCTGATCATTTAGGGTCATTTTTAGTCACCACAACATTTGGACAAGTGTACGCACAAGATTCGAGCACGGTTTCCATGAAACGATCTTAACGGTTACCCGAAAACTATAAATACCCATCCACCCCATAGCAAAACCCACAAGAATTCTGATTTGAGGAGCTCTAAGTTGAAACCATTGTTTCATACCTGAGCTACTTGGATCGGGATTAGCATTCGGGGACCCTTCGTAAGTATTCTTTCGTTCTTTTATTGCTTTTCGAGTCTTTTGGAGTCTGAAAGTCAAACTTTGTTTGACTTTCTGCATTGACCAGTTTATGGTCAATGCGAAGTTCGTTTGAACTTCGCAACGTGAGTGTAATCACGTTGGTTATAGTCCCTTGGGACTATGCCTACTGATTACCACGTTGCCTAGGGTCGTAGGGTACGCGATCTAATAAATCGCTTATACCTTCGAACCCGACCCATTTGGTCGATCATTAGGATCCGACCAAATACATTAGGTGACCATAGTAGGTAGGGAATAACCTTCCGAGGTTATACCCTATGGTCACATCGTTTGAGTAGTTGTATGATAGGTAGTTTATATGCCTTAGGTAAATTACCAGAATACCCTTTTCATGTATAATTGGTAATTAAACATATGTAACCTAAACTTTTGTCACATAACTGATTATGTAACATGTTTAGGCATATAGCACTTGTCATAGGACTAGTTAGGCGGTCCGAACGCGTTCTACGCGAACGACGCGTTAAAGTAGCATAAGCTACCTTAATGAGTCGCGATGGGTCGAAAGCACTTAGGTTAGGTTTCATTTAGTATGTAGGCTTTGTTAAACCATATTACACGAGTCTCTATACTCGTTTGGTTTACAAACCCTCATTCTATCTAAATCATCCGATTTAGGTCCGGTTATTAACATAGTTACCTATATTAGGTGTCGTTTGATTTCCGTGATCTCTAGCATTGTTTGGTTGTTACTCAAGGACTACTAAGCAATCTCAAGTGAGTACATAGACCCCTCTTTTACTGTTTTCCAAACATTTTGGGGTGGAACACATGTGCCTACTTGTTACTTTCATGTTTTCCATGTTTTCACATCATATACCTGCTATGTTCGTTAGTACATTATAGTACATGATTTCATTACATTTCATGCTATGTATGCCCATTGTGTGCGTACTTAGTACATCGTTTTATATTACATTTTATGCTATGTATGTCCATTTAGTTCATACTTAGTACATTGTTTTACATTACAATTTGTTGCATATACTCATCCAGCATATGAACACATTATATTACATTTTGAACCGTTTATAACTATTTGACTATGTGAACCGTTGTAAACATTTGACTATGTGAACCGTTTGTATCTGTGAACCGTTTGTATATGTGAACCGTTTGTATCTGTGAACCGTTTGTATCTATGAACCGTGTGAACCGTATTTGACCATACATAAACATTTCTACAATTGTTAAACATTACATCTTGATGGTTTGGTTTGAGTAAGTGATTTAAGTAACGAGGCGTGTGTAATATGATACAAGCATGGTGGATACGCCGCTGGTACTTCCTATATATAAGTGTTTGTATGGTATTACATATCGTAGCGTTATTTAAATCATTTCAGTTTGAGACATATAACATTTTATACAAATAACATACTTTTCACAATACATTGTTTTACAAACAACTTATCTTATACAAACTCATTTTACAATGGTTATTCATTTAACCATACATTATTCTCTTATTTATACATATCATTTGATCTTATCGTTTTTCAAATGATTTACAAAACAAAGCAAATTACAAGGTTCATGACTAAACATTTTCTCAAACATAAGTCATGAAACCTATTTTCACAAAACCTATGTATCTCACAGGCATTTTTATGCTGACGTACCTATTTTCACATGTGTTTTTCAGGAGCTGTTGCATAAGATGATCAAGATACACATAGGCAGACTTGGGCTTTAGTGACAATAAAAGATGCAAGACTAGTTAATTATGTTGTATTTCTTTGTTTGTTAAGACATTGTAACACTTTTAATCAATAAAACGAAACTTCAATTGCCATGGATTTGAAACAATTAATTCTGTTACAACACTCCCCGACGTTTCCGCCACGTTTTGTATGTTCTACGTGGTCGGGGTGTGACAGAAAAGTTGGTATCAGAGCCAATGGTTATAGGGAATTAGGTTATTAGTAATGCTTTGACCTAGTCTATAACCTTCTTAGGACCCTAACGCGAGTTTACTTGCGTTTAGTCATAAAACAATACCGTCACCTATCTTTAGGCGACTACCACAACAAGAACATAAATTTCAAAACCGCTTTGAAAACTAATCATCTGTTCTAGGGTGATTGATTACTAGGTTTTCAACCGTCTATTGTAAGGTTTTGAACCCTCTGTTATATGGTTTTGAACCCCTTTGAGTTTTCAAAATCTCGTCAAGGTTTTGGGTTTTAAATAATGTGAACACGTGCAAACTGGAAGGGTGAATGCCTGTATTCTGGGTTTTCTGTCTAGGCAAGCACTTCGTATATATCTCATCAGACGCGAGACCAGTTGTGCTTACCTGGGAATTCTTGGGATGAGTGTTCACTTATAGGCGAGCATGTCTTCGCGATACATTATTTTTGACCTATTTACTTTGATTAATCACCGAGGTCGTTTGTTTCTTTGTAGTAACAAACAAATGACCACTATCCTTGCTTTCATCAGATTTGTTTCATCTCATTCTTTTCGTCTAATTCTCTCACTCGTTTCTTTTCATGTTTCCTCTTTTAGAATGCCTCCTCAACGCGAGAACCAGATAGCGACTGCCGAGCTGGCAGAAATCATTGCGCAGCAAATGGCTGCTCAATTCCCAAACCTCTTTGCTCAATGGAATCAAGCCAACAACAACAACAATGGTCCATGCAATTTCAAGAGTTTTAACTCGGCGAAACCACTCAAGTTTAGTGGTTCTGAGGGAGCGACTGGGCTTCTTCAATGGTTCGAGAGCATTGAGAATACTTTCCACCATGTGCAGTGTCCTGACAATCGCAAGGTCGAGTTTGCTTCGAGTGTGTTCCAGAAGAGAGCCCTTACGTGGTAGAACGGGGTTATGAGAGATCGTGGTGCAGAAGTTGCTCTAGCACAGTCATGGGCTGAACTTAGGGCCGTTATGATGAAGGAATTTTGTCCTCGTCATGAGATCAGGGCCTTAGAAAGGGAATTCGACAATCTTGAGCAAGACAGCGGTGAGCATCGAGCCTACACGGACCGTTATGAGGAGTTAATTCTGTTATGCCCAAACATGGTCACGCCTTTGGATAAGGCAATCGAAAAGTACATTGATGGCCTCCCTGACTCAATACAAGACATTGTGACTGGCAGCAACCCTACTAAAGTTAGACAGGCCATTGAGCTATCTGCAACCTTAACTGAATCAAAGATCAGGAAAGGTAAACTCTTCCGAAAAGGTGACAAGAAACCGGTCAAGGAATCGAACCCAATCGAGGAATCAAAGACCATGGATGAACATATTGGATCCCCTAAAAAGTCAAAGAAGCGAAAGGCTTCTCAGAACTTCGCCATGGTTACTCACAACGATCAAGCCGTCCCCAACCAACCAGCTCAACCCCCTGCTAGGAAGCCATACAATGGAACTGCACCCTTGTGCAACCAATGTAGCCTCCATCATCATGCCAATATAAAGTGCCGCAAATGCCAAACTTGTGGGCTTATAGGCCATACAGCAAGAGTCTGCCCAGCTGCAGCTGCACCAAACCAAGCTGGCAACAATACCGCTCAAGGTCGTTTTCTACCAGGTTCTTGCTTCAACTGTGGCGAGATGGGTCGTTTCCGAAGAAATTGCCCAAAGCTTGCTAATGCAAATCCAGCACAGGGATGAGAATCTGACCGACAACATCGTTTAGAAATAATCACGTCTTATGTATTATTTTCTTTTGTTGTCAAGGTCCATGAAACAGTTGTTATCATTGTTTATAAATAAATCTTTTATTTACATTACAATGTATTTATGTGGTTGTATGTATAAACAACATATCTCTTACAATACCGACAATCAAGGAACCGTATTCCATAAAGGACAGACTACCCCCAAACTTTCTTCCCCTTTATGATCTCTTACATTTTCCACGAAATTCCTAAGTACTCGTTTATTCTAAGGAAACGAAGTACAAGGCGCAAGTTACAACACTGGACGAATACCCAAAGTACCACTATAAATCCTTAATAGGGTACCTAAGGGTATTTCCGTAAATCCTAAAATTGTGTGTTCCTTAATTCGACTATTACGTTTCTTTGAAAACAAAATCGAAATTTTGGGAGATCTTCCTATCTCTTCAGATAGATCCTAGAGGACACTGAAGTCCATCGACTGGTTTCCATATCCGTTCTCAACCGATAACAAATTAATAACCAAGTTAAACAACTATGTGATTATGTGCTTATGAACATTACAAGACAAACTGTGCGGACTGTGCAAGGAATTACGTAATTATGGATGCATACATAATTATGGAATTTAGTGCACAGAAACCACAGCGAGCTTTGTCATGTGCCTAGAAGTTAACTCTATTCATTTCCGTTTCTGAGGAAGCACCCGTTGAAAATGACTCCGTTTGTTCATTTTCGTTTCTGAAGATTGTCCGTTGAGGAAACGAATATCCGTTTGTCTATCATTTCCATTTCCGTTTCTGAGAAAGCACCCGTTGAAAATGACTCCGTTTGTTCATTTTCGTTTCTGAAGATTGTCCGTTGAGGAAATGGATATCCGTTTGTCTATCATTTTCATTTCCATTTCTGATGAAGCACCCGTTGAAAATGACTCCGTTTGTTCATTTTCGTTTTTGAATATTTGTCCGTTGAGGAAATGGATATCCGTTTGTCTATCATTTTCATTTCCATTTCTGAGGAAGCACCCGTTGAAAATGACTCCGTTTGTTCATTTTCGTTTCTGAAGATTTGTCCGTTGAGGAAATGAATGTCCTTTTGTTTCTCCTTTTCATTTCCATTTCTGATGAAGCACCCGTTGAAAATGACTCCGTAAGTTCATTTTACGTTTCTGAAGATTTCCCGTTGAGGAAATGAATCCTCGTTTGTTTATTCCTTCATTTCCGCTTCTGAAGAATACTCGTTGAGGAAAATGACTCCGTCTGTTCATTTTCATTCTAAAGAATGTCCGTTAAGGAAATGACAGGATTATGCCTTACATATCTCTGGTGGTTATTTGAGGCAAAGTCACAAATAGACTCCTACGAATAAATTTCGGGACGAAATTTCCTAAAGTAGGGGAGACTGTGACACCTGTGTCACTTCAACCATCAAAAAAATGCCAAACCAATGAAATATTGTATTTCATACTTGGGATTTGTAAAAATATGTGTATCTTTTGCACATATCAAGTCTTGTTCGATTTCAAGCTCTAAATCGCTTTCTAGAAGGTTATACGCGCACTGATGCGTAAATATAACCAGTTTAACGCAACGAACACTCCGGAATAGTGAAATAGGCTTAACATACCTTAAATAACCTTTACTTAACTTAGAAATAAGTTATGAAGGCTTTGGTATGGGAAAATCAAATTAAATCGCTTACAGGGACTAAAGTTGACAAATTGCGAAAGTATGCCAATATGAACAGTAACAGACATTCCGGAACATGACCATAAGTTAAACATACCATAAATATCCTTTATATAGCTTAGAAATAGGCTTTGAGGGGTTCGGTGTGCTAAAATAAACTTTTGGGTCATTCAGGGACTAAAAGTGTCAAAAAGTGCACAAGTTTGCACTTTCGCGCATAACTTACGTTCTGAATACATCCGGACATCCAAAAATTTATGTAAGCACTAAAATATTTTATTTTAGTGTTTGGCATGAGAAAAATCCATTCGTCGCGTCATTTGAATCGTTTTTCGCACTTATGCGCATTCCGTCGTAATTAAGCGAACATCGCGTTCGTACGACCAAACGAACCAACACCCGGCATATTTTTGAGCATGTTGCATGTCCACAATATTTAGGCATCATTTTAGGGCCTTAAAGTTGGCTTCACGAGCCTTAGAAGTGTTGGAAATGGCTTAAATACACAACAGGGACCAAAACTGTCATTTTTTAAACTTATTTTCTGATCAGAACCCCCATGCGGCCCGCATTAGTTTTGGTGTATCCTAAAGCGGGCCGCGTCAGCCTTCCAGAACAGATAAGATCGATTAGTCAGCTGATTCCAGCTGTTTAATCCACAACCACACATTCTAAATTGCCCATTCTGATCATTTAGGGTCATTTTTAGTCACCACAACATTTGGACAAGTGTACGCACAAGATTCGAGCACGGTTTCCATGAAACGATCTTAACGGTTACCCGAAAACTATAAATACCCATCCACCCCATTGCAAAACCCACAAGAATTCTGATTTGAGGAGCTCTAAGTTGAAACCATTGTTTCATACCTGAGTTACTTGGATCGGGATTAGCATTCGGGGACCCTTCGTAAGTATTCTTTCGTTCTTTTATTGCTTTTCGAGTCTTTTCGAGTCTGAAAGTCAAACTTCGTTTGACTTTCTGCGTTGACCAGTTTATGGTCAATGCGAAGTTCGTTTGAACTTCGCAACGTGAGTGTAATCACGTTGGTTATAGTCCCTTGGGACTATGCCTACTGATTACCACGTTGTCTAGGGTCGTAGGGTAAGCGATCTAATAAATCGCTTATACCTTCGAACCCGACCCATTTGGTCGATCATTAGGATCCGACCAAATACATTAGGTGACCATAGTAGGTAGGGAATAACCTTCCGAGGTTATACCCTATGGTCACATCGTTTGAGTAGTTGTATGATAGGTAGTTTATATGCCTTAGGTAAATTACCAGAATACCCTTTTCATGTATAATTGGTAAATAAACATATGTAACCTAAACTTTTGTCACATAACTGATTATGTAACATGTTTAGGCATAAAACACTTGTCATAGGACTAGTTAGGCGGTCCGAGCGCGTTCTACGCGAACGATGCGTTAACGTAGCATAAGCTACCTTAATGAGTCGCGATGGGTCGAAAGCACTTAGGTTAGGTTTCATTTAGTATGTAGGCTTTGTTAAACCATATGACACGAGTCTCTATACTCGTTTGGTTTACAAACCCTCATTCTATCTAAATCATCTGATTTAGGTCCGGTTATTAACATAGTTACCTATATTAGGTGCCGTTTGATTTCCGTGATCTCTAGCATTGTTTGTGTAACAACTGTGCTTGTAATCACTATGAACAGTTCTATTATCAATAAAGCAATGTTATTTGATACCAATGTTTGTTTGATTGTGTTTTACATTTTTCATGTTTTGACTTTTGTTCAATTTCAAACTCTACATCACTTTCTGGAGAGTTATACGCAAACTGGTGCGTAAACGTACTCAGTTTAATGCGAGAAATACTCCGGAACATCAAAATATACTCAACATACCTTAAATAACCTTTACGTAACTTAGAAATAAGTTTTGAAGGCTTTGGTATGGCAAAAACAAGTTAATTCGCTTACAGGGACTAAACTTGACAAACTGCAAAAGTATGACGATTCGTACTGGAACAGACATTCCGGAACATAACCATAAGTTAAACACACCTTAAATATCCTTTACATAGCTTAGAAATAGGCTTTGAGGGGTTCGGTGTGCTAAAATAAACTTTTGGGTCATTCAGGGACTAAAAGTGTCAAAAAGTGCACAAGTTTGCATTTTCGCGCATAACTTACGTTCTGAATACATCTGGACATTCAAAAATTTATGTAAGCATGACTACATTATATTTTAGTGTTTGCCATAAGAAAAATCCATTCGTCGCGTCATTTGGATCGTTTTTCGCGCTTGTGCGCATTCCGTCGTAATTAAGCGAACATCGCATTCATACGACCAAACGAACCAACACCCGGCATATTTTTGAGCATGTTTCATGTCCACAAGGTTTAGGCAACATTTTAGGGCCTTAAAGTTGGCTTTACGGGCCTTAGAAGTGTCGGAAAAGGCCTTAAACACATGTAGGGACTGAAACTGTCATTTCTGAAACATGTGGGCTGATCAGACAGGCCAGGCGGCCCGCATTGTGTTTGTCTGATCCTGAAGCGGGCAGCGTCCGACTATCAGACCAGATTAAATGTTCTAACAGCTGTTTGCAGCTGTTTTGCACTTCTAATCCCACTTCCACATGTCAATTCCTTATGGTGGTGAGCATTTTGAGGCACCATAACATTCCGACAAGTGTACGGTCTTGATCGTGCCCCCTTTTCCATGAAACGATCTTAACGGTGGACCGAATACTATAAATACCCCACCCCCCATGCTTCAAAATCACAAGAACTTTGGTTTGAGAAACTCTAAGTTGAAACTATTGTTTCATACCTGAGATTTTTGAATCGAGGTTAGCATTCGGGGACCCTTCGTAAGTATTCTTTCGTTCTTTTCCTTATTTTATTGCTTTTCGAGTCAGAAAGTCAAACTTTGTTTGACTTTCAGCGTTGACCAGTAGTGGTCAATGCGAAGTTCGTCTGAACTTCGCAACGTGAGTGTAATCACGTTGGTTATAGTCCCTTGTGACTAAGCCTACTGATTACCACGTTGTCTAGGGTCGTAGGGTAAGCGATCTGATAAATCGCTTATACCTCGAACCCGACCCCTTTGGTCGATCATTAGGATCCGACCAAATACATTAGGTGACCATAGTATAGGGAATAACCTTCCGAGGTTATACCCTATGGTCACATCATTTGAGTAGTTGTATGATAGGTAGTTTATATGCCTTAGGTAAATTACCAGAATACCCTTTTCATGTATAATTGGTAATTAAGCATATGTAACCTAAACCTTTGTCACATAATGATTATGTAACATGTTTAGGCATATAACACTTGTCATAGGGCTAGTTAGGCGGTCCGAACGCGTTTCACGCGAACGACGCGTTAAGATAGCATAAGCTACCTAAACGGGTCGTAATGGGTCGTAAACAATTATGTTAGGTTTCAATTAGTATGTAGGCTTTGTTGAACCATACTACACGAGTCTCAATACTCATTTGGTTTACAAACCCTCATGCTACCCGATCTTCCGATTTAGGTCCGGTTTATTAACATAGTTACCTATATTAGGTGCCGTTTGATTCCGAGATCTCTAGCATTACTTGGAGGTTATCTTTAGACAACTGAGCAATCTCAAGTGAGTACATAGACCCCTCTTTTACTGTTTTCCAAACTGTTTTGGGGTGAAACACATGTGCCTACTTGTTACTTTCATGCTTTCCTGTTTTCATATCATATACTTGCTATGTTTATTAGTACATTCATAGTACATGATTTCATTACATTCTATGCTACGTGTGCCCATTGTGTGCATTACTTAGTACATCGTTTTACATTACATTTTTTGCTACGTGTGCCCATTGTGTGCATTACTTAGTACATCATTTTACATTACATTTCATGCTACGTGTGCCCATTGTGTGCATTACTTAGTACATCGTTTTACATTACATTTCACGCTACGTAAGTTCATTTGATTACATACTTAGTGCATCGTTTTCACATGCTCACATTTTGTTATGACATTTGGTTTGTTTAACATGGAACAATACATTCATTAACATTGATCATGCCATTCGTTAGTAGGTAGTGGTACCATAGGAATTGACAACTCCCGTTCCGGACATCCTGGGTATGGGGATGAAAGGAATGACCGAATTCGATATACATAACTTAGATAAACCTTTAATTTGTTTAAGGGTTTATCGCCATAGTCTCAAGGCTTGGATGTATGCATTTTAACAATACCGCATAGATGTTTGTATCAGTATAGCATGCATTTGTTACATAAAACATAACTTTGATTTAAACTATGTTTTACTTCAATACCTTGTTTTGTGCATTTTACATATGGTTTAGTTGATATATTTCACTTACCATACATGACATTTTGGTTACACATTACATAATCTACAATGAACATAAACAGTTTGACATTGATATACACATTTGGTGGTTTACATTGGACATAGACATTTTGATATGGTTTACACAACAACACTTGACAATTGGTTTGTACATGAACAAGTTACATTGGTGGTTGTTTGGGTGAGTGATTTGAGTAACGATACGTGTGTAATATGATACAAACATGGTGGATACGCCGCTGGTACTTCCTATACATAAGTGTTTGTATAATATTACATAGCGTAACGTTATTTAAATCATTTCAGTATAGACATAATACATTTTATATACATAACATACTTTTCACAAGACATTGTTTTTTTTTCAAAACAGTTTATTTTATACAAGCTCATTTTACATGGTTATTCATTTAACCTTACATTTACTTATACATATCAACGGATCTTATCGTTTTTCAAATGATTTACAAGACAAAGCAAATTACAAGGTTCATGACTAAACATTTTCTCAAATACAAGTCATGAATCCTATTTTCACAAACCTATGTATCTC
The DNA here is from genome assembly GCA_030545235.1 of Helianthus tuberosus. Classification (NCBI taxonomy): domain Eukaryota; kingdom Viridiplantae; phylum Streptophyta; class Magnoliopsida; order Asterales; family Asteraceae; genus Helianthus; species Helianthus tuberosus. The sequence continues at coordinate 75,130,975 of CM060407.1, forward strand.
ACAGGCATTTTTATGCTGACGTACCTATTTTCACATGTGTTTTCAGGAGCTTTTCCGTAGGATGTTGATCATGACACTAGGGCGGACCTGTGCCTTAGAGACTAAAAACGAAGATAGACTTGTTTAATTATGTTATAAACTCTTTTGTTTACTGTTCAAGACAATGTAACACTCTTGTTTAATAAATAAAATACAACTTTGTATGCCACGGTTATGAAACAATTAATTCTGTTACGACACGCCCCGATGTTTCCGCCGCGATTTGTTGTTTTACGCGGTCGGGGTGTGACAGAAGAGTTGGTATCAGAGCCAATGGTTATAGGGAATTAGGTTATTAGTAATGCTTTGACCTAGACTATAACTTTTCTAGGACCCTAACACAAGTTATCTTGTGTTTAGATCTTAAAACATGTACATCACCTATCCTTAGGTGATTATCAAAACAAGAACCAAAATTTTTCCGAAACGATTTTTGAAAAACAATCATCTGTTTTTGAATAATTTATTACAAGGTTTTGAATCCTCAATTGTAAGGTTTTGAACCCTTTTCAGTTTGGTTTTTGGCCTTGTGCCTTCAAATTTTCAAAATCCCGTCAAACGTTTTGGGTTTTAAATAATGTGAACATGTGCAAACTGGAAGGGTGAATGCCTGTATTCTGGGTTTTCTGTCTAGGCAAGCACTTCGTATACATCTCAACCAGACGTGAGACCAGTTGTGCTTACCTGGGAATTCTTGGGATGAGTGTTCACTTATAGGCGAGCATGTCTTCATTATACATTATTTTTGACCCATTTACTTTGATTAGTCACTGTGATTCGTTGGTTTGCTTGGTAATGCGGACGAATGATCACCATCTCTGCTTTTGTTGATTTTGTTTCATCTCATTCTCTTCATCCAATCATCTCACTCGTTTCCTTTCATGTTTTCCTCTTTTAGAATGCCTCCTCGACGCGAGAACCAAATAGCAACTGCCGAGTTGGCAGAAATCATTGCGCAGCAGATGGCTGCTCAATTTCCAAATCTCTTTGCTCAATGGAACCAGGCTAACAACAACAACAATGTTCCATGCAAATACAAGGATTTTAACCAGGCTAAACCACTCAAGTTTAGTGGTTCTGAAGGAGCAACTGGGCTTCTTCAGTGGTTCGAAAGCATTGAGAATACTTTTCGCCACGTGCAGTGCCAGGATAATCGCAAGGTCGAGTTTTCTTCGAGCGTGTTTCAGAAGAGGGCTCTTACATGGTGGAATGGGGTAATGAGAGACCGAGGTGCGGAAGTTGCTCTCGCACAGACATGGGCTGAACTTAGAGCCCTTATGATGAGGGAATTCTGTCCTCGTCATGAACAGCGGGCGTTGGAGAAAGAGTTTGATGTTTTGAAGCAAGATAGTGGTGAGCACAGGGCATATACTGATCGGTTTGAAGAGTTGAGTTTGCTTTGCCCGACAATGGTTACCCCACTTGACAAGGCTATCGAAAGATACATCGACGGCCTACCTGACTCGGTACAAGACATTCTTACTGGTAGTGAACCTGCCACACTCCGTCAGGCGATCGAGTTATCAGCAACATTGACTGAGTCGCAGATTAGAAAGGGAAAGTTACACCGGAAGGGTGACAAGGGCAAGAAACAGTCGGCTGACAAGGAAGATAGCAAGAAAGGTCAAAACAGGAATGGAAAGGACTCTGGTTCTTCGAAGAGGTCAAGGAAGCGTAAGGCTTCCCAAAATTTTGTGGTCACTGCCCAACCTAATCAGGCAGCTCTCAACCAACCCGCACAGCTTCCAGCAAAGAAACCCTATTCAGGGAATGCACCTTTGTGCAATAGATGCAACAGTCACCATCAGCCGCAACATCAGTGCCGTTTCTGTACTAGCTGTGGGAAGTCAGGTCATCTTGCCGATGTTTGTCGGTTTGCTCAGAACCGGGCAGTTCAGAACCCGGCTCAACAAGTTGCTCATCCTCCTGCTCAGCAACAGGGTCAAGCTGCACGACCACAATACCCACCTGGTGCTTGTTATAATTGTGGGGATCTGACCCACTACAGAAACCGATGCCCAAGGCTAGCCAACCAGAATCAGGTTCAGGCTCCGGCTCGAGGCCGAGCCTTTAACATGAATGCCCAAGAGGCACAGGCTGACGATAATGTGGTGAACGGTACGTTCTTTATTAATAATCAGCCTGCATCTGTTCTTTTCGATTCTGGTGCCGATAAGAGTTTCGTGTCATTGTCTTTTGAGCCTATGCTTCGCGTGTCTAGAACAAAACTAGGCAAATCTTTGACAGTAGAGGTTGCTAGTGGTGAACCCATTATTCTTGATTCTGTTCTTCACAACTGCCAGCTGAACCTTAACGACCATCTTTTTCCTATCGACCTCGCGCCTATGCAACTTGGAAGCTTCGACGTTATTGTGGGCATGGATTGGTTATCCAAGCATTCCGCAGAGATAGTTTGTTCTGAGAAGATTGTTCGTGTGCCCCTTTCGACAGGCAAGATCCTGCAAGTTCAAGGTGAGAAGCCTACCGGTGGTCTCAAACTCATGTCTTGTTTTAAAGCTCGGAAGTATCTGCAGAAGAATTATGTGGCTTTCTTAGCACATGTTACAGAAGATAAAGGCAAGGGTAAGTCTATTTCAGATATTCCTGTCGTTCGGGATTATTCTGAAGTATTCCCTGAAGATTTACCTGGTCTACCCCCAGCACGCCAAGTCGAGTTCCGCATTGATCTCGTACCTGGTGCAAATCCCATTGCCAGGGCTCCATATCGTCTTGCACCGTCTGAGATGCAAGAGTTGTCTAAACAGCTTCAGGAGCTCTCTGATAAAGGTTTTATACGTCCTAGTTTTTCACCTTGGGGTGCTCCCGTTCTTTTTGTCAAGAAGAAGGATGGATCCTTTAGGATGTGTATCGATTATCGTGAGCTTAACAAGCTTACCATCAAGAATCGATATCCCCTACCTCGCATAGATGATCTCTTTGATCAGCTACAGGGCGCTTCTTATTTTTCGAAGATTGATCTACGTTCTGGGTATCATCAACTACGAGTGCATGAAGAAGATATTCCCAAGACAGCGTTCCGTACTCGATATGGGCATTATGAGTTCACAGTCATGCCATTCGGTGTGACTAATGCTCCTGCTGTTTTCATGGACTTAATGAATAGGGTTTGCAAACCTTATTTGGATCAGTTCGTCATTGTTTTTATTGATGACATCTTGATTTACTCTAAGACGCGAGCTGATCACGAGCAACATCTTCGTCTTACCCTAGAACTCCTAAAGAAAGAGCAACTTTTCGCCAAATTCTCCAAGTGCGAATTTTGGCTTAAAGAAGTTCAATTTTTGGGGCATATTATAAACGAACGAGGTATTCATGTAGATCCTTCCAAGATCAGTGCAATCAAGGATTGGGATACACCTTCTACGCCTACCGAAGTTCGTTCTTTTCTTGGTCTAGCGGGTTATTATCGCCGCTTCATAGAAAACTTCTCGAAGATTGCAGTTCCTCTAACTGCTCTAACTCAGAAGAAAATGCCCTTTTATTGGGGATACAAACAAGAGGAAGCTTTTCAACATTTGAAGCAGAAGCTTTGCGATGCGCCTGTTCTATCATTGCCTGAGGGTGATGATGATCTTGTCGTATATTGCGATGCATCAAAATTGGGTCTTGGTTGTGTTCTGATGCAAAGGAACAAAGTCATAGCCTATGCATCGAGGCAGTTGAAGATACATGAGAAGAACTACACCACTCATGATCTTGAGTTGGGTGCAGTTGTTTTCGCTCTAAAGATCTGGAGACACTATTTGTACGGTACAAAATGTGTGGTTTTCACTGACCACAAAAGTCTTCAGCATATCTTCAATCAGAAAGAACTCAACATGAGACAGCGACGTTGGGTTGAGCTTTTAAACGACTATGACTGCGAAATTCGCTACCATCCTGGTAAGGCGAATGTCGTAGCCGATGCATTGAGTCATAAGGAACGTACTAAGCTTCATTGTGTACGTGCTCAATCTGTTATTCAAGCTCGATCCGATATCCAAGCACGCATTTCTCAGGCTCAACAATCTTGTGTTTCACAAGGTCTAATGGATAAGGAATTTCCCTATCACATAACACCTGCTCTGGAACTGAAGGATAATGGATCATATTGCTTCATGGACCGTTTGTGGGTCCCAAGCCAGGATGATCTTCGTACCTTGCTTATGGATGAAGCCCATAAGTCTCGTTATTCTATTCATCCGGGCTCAGATAAAATGTATAAGGATCTTCGTATTCACTATTGGTGGCCTGGTATGAAGAAAGACATTGCCTTATACGTATCAAAATGCCTTACTTGTCTTAAGGTTAAGGCTGAACATCAGCGTCCTTCGGGTTTATTGGAGCAACCAGAGATCCCAGTTTGGAAATGGGAAAACATTACTATGGATCTTGTTACTAAACTTCCGCGCACAAAGAAAGGTCATGATGCCATCTGGGTAGTTGTTGATCGTCTTACGAAGTCAGCGCATTTCTTACCAATCCGTGAGGATTTTCCTGCTGACAGACTTGCTCAAATCTATGTGGATGAAATTGTAGCTCGACATGGTGTTCCTTTGAACATCATTTCAGACAGAGATGCTCGTTTCACTTCTCACTTTTGGAGAACCATGCAATCTGCTATGGGGACCCAACTTAATCTGAGCACGGCTTATCATCCGCAAACAGATGGTCAATCTGAGAGAACAATCCAGACTCTGGAGGATATGCTTAGAGCTTGTGTGATCGATTTTGGTGGTAGTTGGGATTCACATCTTAAGTTGATTGAATTCTCCTACAACAACAGTTATCACACCAGCATCAAAATGGCTCCTTTCGAGGCTCTCTATGGTCGAAAATGTCATTCACCAGTCTGCTGGAATGAGATCGGCGAGGCTCAACTTACTGGACCTGCCCTCATTTTAGAAACTACTGACAAAATCAAGAAAGTTCGTGATAACCTTCAGGCAGCTAGAAGCCGTCAGAAGATTTACGCGGACCCAAAGCGCAAGGCCTTGGAATTTCAAGTCGGTGACCGAGTATTACTTAAGGTCTCACCTTGGAAAGGTGTGATCAGATTTGGAAAGAAAGGAAAACTTGCAACTAGATACGTTGGACCATTCAAGATCGTCGAAGGAATCGGAAAGGTAGCCTACAGACTTGAGTTACCTCCTGAACTGGGAAATGTTCATCCAACTTTTCACGTGTCCAATCTCAAGAGGTGTTCAGCTGATGAGAACCTCCACATACCGCTTGACGAAATTCGTGTTGGCAAAACACTGAAATTTGTTGAGAAGCCAGTGGAAATCATGGAACGTGAAGTCAAGTGGCTTAAACGCAAGCGCATTCCTTTGGTCAAAGTTCGCTGGGAAGCTAAACGTGGACCCGAGTTTACTTGGGAACGCGAAGATCAAATGAAGGCGAAATATCCACATCTTTTTCCACGAGTTTCCTCTAAATAAATTTCGGGACGAAATTTCCACAAGTAGGGGAGACTGTAACAACTGTGCTTGTAATCACTATGAACAGTTCTATTATCAATAAAGCAATGTTATTTGATCCCAATGTTTGTTTGATTGTGTTTTACATTTTTCATGTTTTGACTTTTGTTCAATTTCAAACTCTACATCACTTTCTTGAGAGTTATACGCAAACTGGTGTGTAAACGTACTCAGTTTAATGCGAGAAATACTCCGGAACATCAACATATACTCAACATACCTTAAATAACCTTTACATAACTTAGAAATAAGTTTTGAAGGCTTTGGTATGGCAAAAACAAGTTAATTCGCTTACAGGGACTAAACTTGACAAACTGTGAAAGTATGACGATTCGTACTGGAACAGACATTCCGGAACATAACCATAAGTTAAACACACCTTAAATATCCTTTACATAGCTTAGAAATAGGCTTTGAGGGGTTCGGTGTGCTAAAATAAACTTTTGGGTCATTCAGGGACTAAAAGTGTCAAAAAGTGCACAAGTTTGCATTTTCGCGCATAACTTACGTTCTGAATACATCTGGACATCCAAAACTTTATGTAAGCATGACTACATTATATTTTAGTGTTCGCCATAAGAAAAATCCATTCGTCGCGTCATTTAGATCGTTTTTCGCGCTTGTGCGCATTCCGTCGTAATTAAGCGAACATCGCGTTCGTACGACCAAACGAACCAACACCCGGCATATTTTTGAGCATGTTTCATGTCCACAATGTTTAGGCAACATTTTAGGGCCTTAAAGTTGGCTTTACGGGCCTTAGAAGTGTCGGAAAAGGTCTTAAACACATGCAGGGACTGAAACTGTCATTTCTGAAACATGTGGGCTAATCAGACAGGCCAGGCGGCCCGCATTGTGTTTGTCTGATCCTGAAGCGGGCCGCGTCCGACTATCAGACCAGATTAAATGTTCTAACAGCTGTTTGCATCTGTTTTGCACTTCTAATCCCACTTCCACATGTCAATTCCTTATGGTGGTGAGCATTTTGAGGCACCATAACATTCCGACAAGTGTACGGTCTTGATCGTGCCCCCTTTTCCATGAAACGATCTTAACGGTGGACCGAATACTATAAATACCCCACCCCCCATGCTTCAAAATCACAAGAACTTTGGTTTGAGAAACTCTCAGTTGAAACTATTGTTTCATACCTGAGATTTTTGAATCGAGGTTAGCATTCGGGGACCCTTCGTAAGTATTCTTTCGTTCTTTTCCTTATTTTATTGCTTTTCGAGTCAAAAAGTCAAACTTTGTTTGACTTTCAGCGTTGACCAGTAGTGGTCAATGCGAAGTTCGTCTGAACTTCGCAACGTGAGTGTAATCACGTTGGTTATAGTCCCTTGTGACTATGCCTACTGATTACCACGTTGTCTAGGGTCGTAGGGTAAGCGATCTGATAAATCGCTTATACCTCGAACCCGACCCCTTTGGTCGATCATTAGGATCCGACCAAATACATTAGGTGACCATAGTATAGGGAATAACCTTCCGAGGTTATACCCTATGGTCACATCGTTTGAGTAGTTGTATGATAGGTAGTTTATATGCCTTAGGTAAATTACCAGAATACCCTTTTCATGTATAATTGGTAATTAAGCATATGTAACCTAAACCTTTGTCACATAACTGATTATGTAACATGTTTAGGCATATAACACTTGTAATAGGGCTAGTTAGGCGGTCCGAACGCGTTTCACGCGAACGACGCGTTAAGATAGCAAAAGCTACCTAAACGGGTCGTAATGGGTCGTAAACAATTATGTTAGGTTTCAATTAGTATGTAGGCTTTGTTGAACCATACTACACGAGTCTCAATACTCGTTTGGTTTACAAACCCTCATGCTACCCGATCTTCCGATTTAGGTCCGGTTTATTAACATAGTTACCTATATTAGGTGCCGTTTGATTCCGAGATCTCTAGCATTACTTGGAGGTTATCTTTAGAAAACTGAGCAATCTCAAGTGAGTACATAGACCCCTCTTTTACTGTTTTCCAAACTGTTTTGGGGTGAAACACATGTGCCTACTTGTTACTTTCATGCTTTCCTGTTTTCATATCATATACTTGCTATGTTTATTAGTACATTCATAGTACATGATTTCATTACATTTTATGCTACGTGTGCCCATTGTGTGCATTACTTAGTACATCGTTTTACATTACATTTTATGCTACGTGTGCCCATTGTGTGCATTACTTAGTACATCGTTTTACATTACATTTCATGCTACGTGTGCCCATTGTGTGCATTACTTAGTACATCGTTTTACATTACATTTCATGCTACGTGTGCCCATTGTGTGCATTACTTAGTACATCGTTTTTCATTACATTTCATGCTACGTATGTTCATTTGATTACATACTTAGTGCATCGTTTTCACATGCTCACATTTTGTTATGACATTTGGTTTGTTTAACATGGAACAATACATTCATTAACATTGATCATGCCATTCGTTAGTAGGTAGTGGTACCATAGGAATTGACAACTCCCGTTCCGGACATCCTGGGTATGGGGATGAAAGGAATGACCGAATTCGATATACATAACTTAGATAAACCTTTAATTTGTTTAAGGGTTTATCGCCACTGTCTCAAGGCTTGGATGTATGCATTTTAACAATACCGCATAGATGTTTGTATCAGTATAGCATGCATTTGTTACATAAAACATAACTTTGATTTAAACTATGTTTTACTTCAATACCTTGTTTTGTGCATTTTACATATGGTTTAGTTGATATATTTCACTTACCATACATGACATTTTGGTTACACATTACATAATCTACAATGAACATAAACAGTTTGACATTGATATACACATTTGGTGGTTTACATTGGACATAGACATTTTGATATGGTTTACACAACAACACTTGACAATTGGTTTGTACATGAACAAGTTACATTGGTGGTTGTTTGGGTGAGTGATTTGAGTAACGATACGTGTGTAATATGATACACACATGGTGGATACGCCGCTGGTACTTCCTATACATAAGTGTTTGTATAATATTACATAGCGTAACGTTATTTAAATCATTTCAGTATAGACATAATACATTTTATATACATAACATACTTTTCACAAGACATTGTTTTTTTTCAAAACAGTTTATTTTATACAAGCTCATTTTACATGGTTATTCATTTAACCTTACATTTACTTATACATATCAACTGATCTTATCGTTTTTCAAATGATTTACAAGACAAAGCAAATTACAAGGTTCATGACTAAACATTTTCTCAAATACAAGTCATGAATCCTATTTTCACAAACCTATGTATCTCACAGGCATTTTTATGCTGACGTACCTATTTTCACATGTGTTTTCAGGAGCTTTTCCGTAGGATGTTGATCATGACACTAGGGCGGACCTGTGTCTTAGAGACTAAAAACGAAGATAGACTTGTTTAATTATGTTATAAACTCTTTTGTTTACTGTTCAAGACAATGTAACACTCTTGTTTAATAAATAAAATACAACTTTGTATGCCACGGTTATGAAACAATTAATTCTGTTACGACACGCCCCGATGTTTCCGCCGCGATTTGTTGTTTTACGCGGTCGGGGTGTGACAGTTTGGTTGTTACTCAAGGACTACTAAGCAATCTCAAGTGAGTACATAGACCCCTCTTTTACTGTTTTCCAAACATTTTGGGGTGGAACACATGTGCCTACTTGTTACTTTCATGCTTTCCATGTTTTCACATCATATACCTGCTATGTTCGTTAGTACATTATAGTACATGATTTCATTACATTTCATGCTATGTATGCCCATTGTGTGCGTACTTAGTACATCGTTTTATATTACATTTTATGCTATGTATGTCCATTTAGTTCATACTTAGTACATTGTTTTACATTACAATTTGTTGCATATACTCATCCAGCATATGAACACATTATATTACATTTTGAACCGTTTATAACTATTTGACTATGTGAACCGTTGTAAACATTTGACTATGTGAACCGTTTGTATCTGTGAACCGTTTGTATCTGTGAACCGTTTGTATCTATGAACCGTGTGAACCGTATTTGACCATACATAAACATTTCTACAATTGTTAAACATTACATCTTGATGGTTTGGTTTGAGTAAGTGATTTAAGTAACGAGGCGTGTGTAATATGATACAAGCATGGTGGATACGCCGCTGGTACTTCCTATATATAAGTGTTTGTATGGTATTACATATCGTAGCGTTATTTAAATCATTTCAGTTTGAGACATATAACATTTTATACAAATAACATACTTTTCACAATACATTGTTTTACACACAACTTATCTTATACAAACTCATTTTACAATGGTTATTCATTTAACCATACATTATTCTCTTATTTATACATATCATTTGATCTTATCGTTTTTCAAATGATTTACAAAACAAAGCAAATTACAAGGTTCATGACTAAACATTTTCTCAAACATAAGTCATGAAACCTATTTTCACAAAACCTATGTATCTCACAGGCATTTTTATGCTGACGTACCTATTTTCACATGTGTTTTTCAGGAGCTGTTGCATAAGATGATCAAGATACACATAGGCAGACTTGGGCTTTAGTGACAACAAAAGATGCAAGACTAGTTAATTATGTTGTATTTCTTTGTTTGTTAAGACATTGTAACAATTTTAATCAATAAAACGAAACTTCAATTGCCATGGATTTGAAACAATTAATTCTGTTACAACACTCCCCGACGTTTCCGCCACGTTTTGTATGTTCTACGTGGTCGGGGTGTGACAATTCTAATCATAGTTATATCATCAATTTCGTCATGTGATTAAAACCCACTTAACCTAGTGTGACAAATCATTCAATCATTCGATTCATAGCATGTTATGTATGATTTTCACTTAGGGTTTAGTTCCTAAGCAAGTATACATCATTAATTTAGCCACAGCTTCTCTAATCCATACATAATTCGCGATTATGATGATTATCCAAATTTCACAACTTCATAAATCATCAAGATTTTACATACCTTATGATCCTCTTGTTCGGGTGATCCTTAATTTACGTTCGGTTGTGAATTTGGGTTTCGTTTGGCCCTTCAATCTGATGGATTTGTGGGAGACTAGGGTTTTGGCTCCTGTGGAACCTCCCTGCTCGATTTAGAACACACACGTATGTGTGTGTTTGTGTTTTGATTTGTTTAAATAACCTTTCAGGTTATCCCACTTTAACCCCTCGTGTTTGGTTCGTTATTAAGTAGGCCACAACCTATTTATTTTAATAGCAACGTTCCCATTTATTAACTAGGTTAAACATTCCTAGTTAACTTAGTGGGTTTGGGGAATTTATGACTAAGTTTATTTTAAGTCCCGTTAACTCGGGCCTCCTATAAACTTTATTTTAACAAAAGCCTTTATACAACTTTTATTTAATATTAGTATTATTAATTTAAAATCCTAATATTCACCGGGTAAATTTTACCACTAACGGTACTTTACCCGTCTTTTAGTATTAATGTGGTTTGTTTACTAAACCCGTTTCGGGGTGTTACAAGTCTACCCCCCTTAAAGAGGTTTCATCCCCGAAACCTTTCTTACATAGTTTATTGGGTTTTAACCCAATGCACTTAAACTGAGTAACCCTTTAAGCATTACTCTTAAGCATACAATCACATATCTTATAGCTTTATCTTTCAATCATGCTTTTGCTCGATTTGAATTCCCGACACTTCGCTTGTGTTGTCAACATTTGCCACTTGGTCATGTGGATTTATAAAGTATTGTAGGTCCCGTTTTTCCGGTGGATCGATAACGTAAACCTATCCTTGTTTATCACGAACACGATAACGGGTGCGGAATCCCCGTGACGGTGCAAACCAAACAAAGTGCAAAACACACGGGTAACCAAAGATTCAATATCTATTGATTAGGATGAGTACACCCAGAAACATATACAAACAATGTTTTTTACAGAGTTTCACTAAGTCTCTCTGTTTCTCTCACACTCATCTGCCTCACACAGAAAAAAATGATGAGTATTTATACTAAACTGAGACCAGAACATGACGAAACACAAATAAACCTCGGCGAAACACACATAGTCGACGAAACACACCTGTTTCGTCGACAAACACATTAATCATTCTTGTTTCGTCGAGTTGTAGAAGAAGCCCAATCCAAGTGAAAAGCCCACATGTAAGTTTACGGCCCATGATGAACGAAATACGATCCAGTTAAAGTTTCTGTTGTAAACTTTCAATATTTCAACATAAGACAAAGTTAAGACATCATCATGACATCACCTTGGTGATGTCATGGTGATGTGTTTGCGGGAAAGACTTGCGGCGCTCCGTGCCTCGCGTGTCGAACTCTGGGGCGCACGACTGAGGAATGTCGTGTCGTCGGGCTTGAGCCGGACCTAACCGTGTCGAAACCAAGTCTAACTGAGCCGAGTCGAACCGAGCCGAGTCGTGTCCACATAAAGTGTACCAACAATCTCCCCCTTGGACGCTACTCGTGAGGTTCGTCTTCTGTGATGGTTCGTCTTCTGTGTCTTTCATGTCGGAGGATCTTCAAAGTCTTCACGCGTCGTAAGAAGAAAGTGTATCAACAAACTCCCTTTTTCATTTAAGAAGTGTGTTAACAAACTCCCCCTTAAAATAAACTCTCCATTGAGTTATGCTCGTGAATCTTTTGACTTGTCAAATCTTCAGATCCTTGTGGTGTTGATGAAGGGTCAGCGGCAACTCGATCATTTTATCCTTTGAGTGCCTCCACTTCGTGTCTTCATTCCAAAGCTTGTCATCGAACATGTTCTCCTCGCCTTTAGCATCTGCACATGCAAGAAAGCTAAACGCATAATGAGAATAACCGCTTGGAATATAGTTAACATTTAAACAAATGACACATATGAGATCAAATCTCAATCAAACACCAACCGACAACAGTTTGAAAGTTTAGAAAATGATCAATTTTAAACCTTTAACTTTCAAAACTCGTTAACTTCGACTGTTTATGAAGATGTAATTGTTTTCCAGCTAATGAACAGGATTTTGAGTAGGATAGACTCGAGTTCCAACATCGGTCAATCAAAAATAAACTAGAAGCAAAATCTTTTTGGCTTTTATAAAGTTTATATTAAAACACACCTAAAATCTTTTTGGAAATTTTCATTTTTCAAATGTAAAGACGGAAAGCAATAAATAAATATATACAAAGATACAGAAACTAAAAGCAGTAAATAAATATTTACAGACATTCTTTTTGCGAGTTTCGAGGGTAAGAGAATCATATCAGTGTACGGTCACGCCAAAACGCTCTTTTTGTTCAATTAGTTAACATTTAGATAAGCATCCTATAACAATTATCGGTATTGTTGTCCACATAAGCTCAACTTATCAGATGTAATCATGGCGAGGGGATACGTTAAGGTATGATTTATACTTACCGACCGGTGTTCATCCACACACGACACATTCCCGTATCAAGGTATGCACGAGATTTCATCTTACCGGTGAGTATACCGATTATCATCTGTTTGACCGTATAAAAGATGTGAGAAACTCACTTATTTTGATTGAAAACAAGTCCTATGTGATAGAATCACTTATTGATGAGGAACTTGATTTTCAGATGCATGAGGGCACAGGAGCAAGTCCGTGAACAGGTCAGTACTTTCGTACAGCAGAGAGACGAACTTGACTCCCGCAAAGAATCTGTGATATAAAATCACTTATTTTGTTTGGACATGTGATTGTTGATCACTTATTGAGGTCGAATGCAGTATGTACACGTATGTATAGTATCATGGAAGATCTTAGACTTCGTCTCCGTTTTTTTTACGATTTGATACAACCATGATACCCAGATGATAAGCAGCATAAAGACCGAATATTTCAGATCTCGGCAATCTCTCAAACGAGATTTCGGTACTAAGACCATATGCCAATGTGTGGTTCCCACCTGGTCTTCAGTCGATTAAGGTTTATATCGCCCTGCACACTTTAAAATGATTGTAAGCCTACCGATACATCTTATATAGAGCTGCTTAACCTTTTTCATTTTGCATTTCAGTTCGAAGAGGTTTAGACAGACCACTGATCTACTATCATTTTCTCTTTTTCTCGCCAGGAAACTCATTTTTGTTTTTCCAATGTTTTTGCCCTTTTGAAATTTTTCTCTGTTTTTGAATTTTTCAAAATTGGATTTACTCCCCCTAAAATCAACAAACTAAGATAAATTTAAAAGACACAAAGATATTTACAAAAACGATTTTCCGATGTCAGTTAACTCATGTTTTACCTCAATGCCGTTTACCAAAATTAATTTTGAATCAGAAATGATTTATCGAATTTTGGAAAAATCAGTTGGCATGTCGGTAAGCAGTGCATACCATGACAACATTGTCTGGCCAAAGAGTGCTACGAGAGGATAACAATTTATAAAGTAGCTTAAATATCGACAAGTATAGGAGAGATTAGAAATTTAAAACCGTATCCTGCAACTGCTTCGTGCATTGCAAGGAATCTGATTGCTCTCCCAAACTGGATATCCACCCGGTGTGGCTTTCAAAGTCGATTTTGTAGCTACTGAGAAATCTCTTGACAGCAATAAGATCAGAAACCTTTGGGTCCGGCTGGTCTTCCACATTGCACCAGCGAAGGTCTTTGTCTTTCTCTTGAGAAGTAGTGTGCGGTTGTTCAATCCACGCCAAGGCATCCGCACACCAGGTTGGTTTGTTCAACAAACACATTTTCTTCAATCACAATTTTGATTTGAATCTACCCTGGGGACCCGATCAAAGCCTTGAACAATCAAACTCTTGGAATGATTTTCAATTTGTCGAAGCTTTTCAATCTCTTTCGACAGACAATTCTGTCTTCTTTTCTTTTTCTCTCCATCAAAGGCAACCACTCCTAGAAATAACAATATCTTGGAGCTTTGAGTCGCCTATCTTGTGCATGGACACTCCACTATCAACAATTCGATGACTATCGATAGTTCCTCCTGGAACATCCTACACACTCACTCAGAGATTAGTTGGAGAGGGGGACCCAAGCCTTCACAGACTTGGGTCGTCCGTCATCATCGAGGATTGTGACATCCATTTCCCGATGATTCGGAATAGAATGAGCTCCCTCTGAAACATTTACCGATTTTGGTATCCAAATCTGTTTTTGTTTTTCATATTTAACATTTGATTCAACAGATTTTGTTAGGACAACCTCCGGTTTTAACGCCTTTTCAACCTTTTTGACGTTTTGACGTCGTTGTTTTGTTTCTTGTTCTTTAACAGTTCTTTTATCATGTTTTGGTGAAACAGGACGACGTTGTGGGTGAACCTTTTCAGGTGGTGCTCTTTCTACAAAATTTGGTTTGGGCGAGTTTGTGCAGTCTTTAATGATATGCCCAAACTTCCCACATTTGAAACAAGTTCTCCTTTCAACAAACTTAGGAGAATTTGATCGACGGCCTGACGTTGAAGTTGTAGACCCAGAGGTACTAGCTTCACACCCATTTGTGTGTTGGGTGTAATTGTTATCACTATTACGTTTCAAAATGTTGACTTTTTGAACAAAATCGGTATTTGTCTTATTTTCAAAAGTCTCCACTTTATCAGTACCTTTGGAGGCCACAAACTTAACGTCTTTGCATTTCTTCTTGAAACGAGCTCCTTTTGTTTCAACCTTTGCCTTGGGCTTTTGAGCTCGTTGTTGTTGTTTACCCTTAAAAGCGATAGGTTGTTGCTTCGTTGGTGATTTTTGATTTCCAAATTTTCTTCTAACTTCAGCTTTTGGAATCGGATCACACTGAGTTACTGAAACTCTCGGGATCCCCTTTTCCAAAAACTTACTGGTAGTATCTTCAAACACTTTATCAATCAAAGATTGATTGACATTTTTAATTGGAAAAGCTGTGTTTGAATAAATTTTGTCATCACCGACTAAAGTGTACAACACGTTATCACTTTTAACAGTAGACACTGTCTTAGTGATAGGATCTATCTCTTGTTTCGCATCAGTTGATTGCACAACAGGAGTAGGAGGATCACACAGAATGTGATTCTCAAAAGGCACTTCTACTCCTTTGTTCTTCTCAAGCGATTTATCCTCATCACTCACATCTAGTTCATCATCTGACGAATCATAGTCCTCAACTGTGGGAGGACTTTGTTCCGTACCAACAGATGCTGAATTTTTGGTTGTTCCAGATGAGCCCTCCGAGGAACTGTCCGGTTTGAACCCTAATCCTGTAGTAACTTCCTCATAATCGAGAGGCACACTTGGTTCGAACCGAGGCATATCCTCTTCATCGGGCATTCGAGTATAGTTGTCTCTCAAAGGGGGCGGACACTTCCTATACCCAACGCCTTTCACGTTCCCTTTCAGTTGTTGAACGTCAATTATGTGATCGAGCACAAATCGGGAGTTAGAATAACTCTCCAACTTTTGCTTGATTGCATCATGCTCGCATTTGGCAATGGCTAGTTCCTTTTTGGTTTCCTCAACGATGTTAATGTAATCGTTAATACTAACTTGTTTATGATAAACAGTTTTGGTCACTTCGGAAACACTTTTCTTTAAAGTTTCAATTACAGATTTAAAATCCTTTTCGTTTCTAACTAAAGCCATATTTGCCTCTTTGCACTTAGACAGTTCAATAACCAAACTCTGATTGTGACTATGAACCGTTTCAGATTCACGTTTCAATTCAGCACATTCATGTTTTAATTCTTCAAAAACATGTTTAGCAATAGCACATTCATGTTTCAAATCAGCACAATAACTACATATGCTAGGAGTTTCGGATTTTACCTGACTTGTAGAAACTGTGACATTAGCCATAAAGGCAGTCTGAGAAGAGAAAGATCCATCTTCAGTGAGAATCTTCTCCATTTCTTTTGATGTCGCATCAGCTTTCTTGATCAAGTCAGATTTCTCGTTAGCATCATTCGACAAATTTTCAGCTTCAGAATCCATTCCCTCCTTGACGTCTGATTCTGAACTGTAATAACTTCCTGAAGATTCACCATCGCTGACATTCTTGACAATTTCAGCATAAAACGCAGTTCTTGTTTGATCACTGTTTCCCAACTGTATGGCCGGACCACAATCGACAGTAGGTTTAGGAAAATAGGCACTTGGATCGAAAACCGGTGGTGGAGCTGATTGAGGAAACGGAGAAGAGTTTGTATTAGATACAAACGCCGTTTGTAACTTTGGTTGCCGCAGACTAGCTGACGGGTCAAAACCTCCTCCAGAATACGCCTGAGGTTGAGTAGTAGCAATTCGTTTTGCTTTCCGAATTTCTTCATCATTCTTGTGTTCCAGCTTCTGTACGAATTCATAGATATTAACCGTATCCAGAACGCCCACATGCTTTAGAAGCTCAATGAATGGACTCCACTTTGGAGGTAGAGAATCAGCAAACCGTGCTACAACTTCCTTTTGAGTTGCAGTAACAGCATAAGCAAACATTTCACTAATCAAATGATAAAAACGAGTAGTTATATCATTTAGGGTTTCATTCTCTAAGAAATGAAATGATTCGAATTTCTTCTTCAACAGATCATGTTGTGTCTTTCTTTTCGCTGCATTTCCTTCACCTCTTGCTACCAAGGCATCCCATAACGCTTTCGTGCTTGTACAATAGCCGAATTGATGATAGATGTCTTTGTGAAGTGCTTGTGTGAGAATTGCAAACGCCTTCTTCTCAAGATCATACGCTTTCTTGTCGTCTTCAAGCATATTAGTAAAACCCGCTTCAGTTGATGCTGCTGCTTCGAGGGCAAGGTTGCATTCAGTAGTGAAACACGTCCAAAGTTCTGTGTTTTGCCCTAAAACATATGTGTGAAAACGACCCTTCCATGATGGATAGTCATTCATGTGATTCAGCTTTGGCGGGCGATTGTTGCTTCCCGTTTCGCTCTCACTTATCAAAAGATTTTGAATGCTTTGATTTTGATTCAACACCAAAGCCCATTGAGTTGCACTTATAGATTTCTCACCAAAAACCATCTTTACCCATGCGGCTGCTGAAGTCCGATCTTCACCTGGTCTCGGTTCCATACTCCAATCCGAAGGGCTAGTGCAACTCATATTTGATGTATGTAGATGAAAAACCTGATCACTCGCTTGAAAACAGACTGTTATCACACTTTTGGAAGTCTTCTGTTTAAAATTGATAAGTTACTTGACGAAACACTTTCCACGAAACACTTGTGATGATATAAGCCGACGAAACAGATCTGCTATATGTATTGCGACGAAACAGAAAGCTGAGCTTTTTGCGACGAAACAGAAAGCTGAGCTTTTTGCGACGAAACAGAAAGCTGAACTTTTTGCGACGAAGCAGAAAGCTGAACTATTTGCGACGAAACAGAATGCTGAACTATTTGCGACGAAACAGAATGCTGAACTATTTGCGACGAAACAGAATGCTGAACTATTTGCGACGAAACAGAATGCTGATTATTTGCGACGAAACAGACTAGATATTATCTTTGAACCTTATCTTCTGACACAGAGCCTTAATTTTCAAACTTGTTGTATACTAGACTTCTCTATATTCAACAAACCATCATCAACAATACACAAATGTCAAACAATTATATTATAATCAATAAACAACTTGCATAGTAAATTCACAAAAGATCAAAAGTTGATAAAAATGAAGAACACTATGAATATTAGATGAACAAAATGATGATTCCGGCCAGATTATTCACCGGACAAATTTTCCGAACGAGATTTTGCTTAAAACTTTCAACAAAAACCAAATGCTAATATGTAAACACTCAAACAAACAAGGTTTTTGAACAAACTTTTAGCAAAACACCAACATAAACACTGATTTTAGGGACTTTTTCCAGAAAATATATAATTTTTTTTTTTTTTTTTAAAGAACAAAATCTGAAAAATCACTAAAAACCACTTGATAAAAACCGAAACTTGTTTGGTTTTAAACAAGGATTAGGGCCAAGGCTCTGATACCAATTGTAGGTCCCGTTTTTCCGGTGGATCGATAACGTAAACCTATCCTTGTTTATCACGAACACGATAACGGGTGCGGAATCCCCGTGACGGTGCAAACCAAACAAAGTGCAAAACACACGGGTAACCAAAGATTCAATATCTATTGATTAGGATGAGTACACCCAGAAACATATACAAACAATGTTTTTTACAGAGTTTCACTAAGTCTCTCTGTTTCTCTCACACTCATCTGCCTCACACAGAAACAAATGATGAGTATTTATACTAAACTGAGACCAGAACATGACGAAACACAAATAAACCTCGGCGAAACACACATAGTCGACGAAACACACCTGTTTCGTCGACAAACACATTAATCATTCTTGTTTCGTCGAGTTGTAGAAGAAGCCCAATCCAAGTGAAAAGCCCACATGTAAGTTTACGGCCCATGATGAACGAAATACGATCCAGTTAAAGTTTCTGTTGTAAACTTTCAATATTTCAACATAAGACAAAGTTAAGACATCATCATGACATCACCTTGGTGATGTCATGGTGATGTGTTTGCGGGAAAGACTTGCGGCGCTCCGTGCCTCGCGTGTCGAACTCTGGGGCGCACGACTGAGGAATGTCGTGTCGTCGGGCTTGAGCCGGACCTAACCGTGTCGAAACCAAGTCTAACTGAGCCGAGTCGAACCGAGCCGAGTCGTGTCCACATAAAGTGTACCAACAAGTATATTTATTCTACGCTAATTCTCTTAATGACGAGCGTATTAATCAAATTCTTAATTTGAATTTTGACCTTAACCGGTCTCGCTAACTAGACTTATTAGTCCAGTTATTTTATACCCATAGTTCGGGCTACAATGTGATTATACTTCACATTATTTTTTTTTCTTGACCGTGATCGCGTCACATCTTGTTAAAGTTGATATAACTTTTCGTTATCTAAAATATTTCTTTTCAAATATATCGTATTACACCTATCGGCGTAAAGGCCTATGCCTTTTAATATTCCCAGTTTCCATTCTGACCAGAATATTTATATTTGTAAAAACGTTGTTCCTTACAAAACTGAATTTTAGTTTAACGTTATATCGTTAATTTATGTCAAGCAATTTTAACGACTTGACATTTATTGTTTTACAGTCTTTGTTTTACGCGGGGATTCTCAACTGGTTCCCTCGCTTTGTTTAAGTAACCCGTAGGTTCTTTCACTTAGCCTCGTAGGCTATTTCTTTAAGCTTTTACCTTGTTATGACAAGGCCCTTGTAATTCTTTTCTTTTTATTGATGACTCCTAAGGTCATTTTGGTCCCGTAGACCTTTACACTGTTTATATCCCGTAGGTTATAATGATCCCGTAGATCATTCTTTCCATGGTTGAAAATCATTTGTTTTCATATTTAAAATCCATTAAGTTTGACTGTAGTCCGTATCTACAATCGTTTTCTTATGCCATACGGCATTACTTTGTATTCAACCCGTTTGACTTATTCATGTGAAATCCATTACTTGTGAACAGTCAAACTTTGTTCTTTATTGATTTCGTTCAACCTCAAAATAGTTGAACATAATTATCAAAATTTCTAATTGCGATATTTTGTCATCTTTCAGTCATAAATCATAATCCGAGTCCTTTGACTTTTAATTCACGTTCCCGTCTCTGGTGTATGCATGTGTTTAAATCTTTACCCATCAACCGGGTATTTTGCTGAAGTCATCATTAATGCATCCTTTTCGGTATGCATTGTAACTCTCTTTTGACTTGTTTGGTTGTCTTAGCGAAATCCATCGCTTTATGTAACTAAACATTTATTATTTATCTGACCATGCTTGATGGTCTTTTAATTTCCGAATGATGATTATCATCATCATCCTTCCTTTCTACTATAACCAAAGTCAGCGACTTCAATTGTCTTTTCTGTGTGGGCAATACCTTTGTTTCTATGACCCTACGGGTCATTTATACTTTGGCTTTACAATGCCCTTTTTCCTTAGTCGTGGCTCTTTCGTACAAGATGACTTATGTCACGAATTTCCTTGGGTCATTTATTCTATGCGCGCCATACTTTGTTTTTATGGTTTCCTCGAAAGCCATTTATACAAGTATGCCCATACTATTTCTTGACCCCAAGGTTCTTTTAATTCTTTCATTTGTCTAGACCTTACCACATCGGACATAAATATGCTCATTATAAGAAGCTCATGGTATCATATGTTCACTACTTACTTGGCCAGAGTAAGCGATCAACACATGGTACGCACGACCTTATTACAATTACCATATCATACCCCATGTAAGTAATTCTTTCATTTATTTTATTTGGTAACACTTTATTTTATTGTCAATAAACAATTATTGGTTTTACCCGTTTTATCTTTGAACATTTACAATGTTCCTGTTTATAACCATTTATATAATCACATTCGTCGATGTGATCATTATTTTTCTCAATTGAATCTTTATTAAGAATACTTACTTGGATGATTACTTTCGTCCAAGTTTATATTTAAACTAAATTCAGTTATTGTCTTATTATTCACAACTGTGAATAATATATATCTCTACTGAATTTCTTTTGGAAACGTCATCCTAGATAGGTAAACTATCCAGGTTTTCCAAGTTTCATCTTCTATATGCAACTGTCCTTGGCTATGTGTTTGTTGCATATTTTTGTTTGCACAAGCTACTTGCCCTGATAAACTTTCCTTGTTATTGGATCTCTCATTCAAGAATGTTTCTCAATTCTTGTCTTTGACGTGTATGACTTACTTATCATACTTCAAACCATTTCTTTAGACTCTCTTCATCTTCCAATACGAGGTTCCATCAACTTAAAACGTTTACAATTATTAGTAACATTGACCTTTATAAGCGCCCGTATTATAATACAAGGCTTTCTACGACACATGTTAACACACGTAATTCGTTTGTCTATATCAGTCTTTTATCGCTTTAATTGGGGTAACGTGTTTTACACGTGATCCCTCTGTGTTATTTTTTAACACTTTACATGCTAGACCGTTAATATATTGAATAACTTACCGGATTTTGCGATCAAGTCTCGAACCGAACACTTTACTCCTTAACCTGGAGCTCTGATTACCAACTTGTAAGACCCTTAGTCCATTTTATAATATATCACATAAATTCCGATTATAATTATGTACTAACGATTTCGAAAACACTTGAAATTATGAGTTTGTTAAAACATTTTAAACCTTAAAACATTTTAACCTAACATGTATAAATTCGCCGGTTAAAAGTGACGACGAAGCTTTTCGCGGAAGCTTGAATCTTGATCGTGTTCGGTTCTTTATCGAGCTTGATCGTCCTCCGGTACGTTACGTTATACCTACATTTCATAAAATATAAAACGAGTTAGTTTTAGGGAGTTTATAACGTGTATAAACGAGTCCTAAACGTAAAAACACATAAAAGAACAACATTTTTCCAGCTCGGTGTCTCGGTCGCGGGGCGCGACAGATGAAGGGCTAGCCTCCGCGGGCCGCGAGGGCTCTAGTTTAACCCCTTTCTAAAGAATGTTCACCCATCAGTAGGAGTGTTCATTAAATAGTAGTAGTGTTCACTGAATAATAGGGGTTTTCACTAAATAGTAGGGGTCTTCACTGAATAGTAGGAGTTTTCACTGTACAGTAGGAATGTTCGTTGTGCAGTAGGGGTTTTCCAAATTATTCGACCCGTTCATGTGTTTATCAAAAAAAACATGTTTTTTTGATCCCTAACCTCCTGAAATTCATAATTTCAATATTTCCTATCATATTAGGTTCAAATCACGGGTTTCTTACGTCTTTTAAACCCGTTTACGCTCATATGCTTATTTTGACCCGTTAAGGGTATTTAAGCACTTTTCCGCATAATTCATACCCATTCGCTTCTAGCATTTTATGTCGACGTTATTTATCAATTAATCTTGCACCACAACTATATGTGTGGTGGATTTAATGTGGAGATCTATATATTCCGAGTTTTACCCCTCGGATTATCATTTTACGGCAAAGACTCATATAGGGTCATTTGACCAAAAATTTATATCTTTCGCTTTTTATACTTATTCTAAGTATTTACTTAATCATAAACCTCGTTTCCAAATAACCTTTAAAGGTCATTTGTTCAATTACGCTTACAAGGGCGTTTTGGTCCATTTTAGCATTTCATTTATGATGAAGGACTTTTGAAAGCATGTTTGACCAAAATTCTCCTTTTTAACTATGAATTTGTTTGAAAAGTCATTAGGCTTTTTCAAACGCAATGTCTACTATTTGAAACATTCGATTTACATATTAAAGTAACCAAATGTCTATTTTTTTACTTTATTTAACACTCATTGAACCTTACGTTCTAAATGAGTATCACCCTATTACACATACCTGGCTCGGATTAATATATTGACCCGTTTTTCCTACCCTTCTTTTATAACCGCTAATTCATAGCGATGCTACTATCCATTTGATATTTACTCCTGAAATAATATAACTCGACAATAGTCATTAGTCGATATTGTCAAAAGGTAATATCTTCACCTTTTGACCCGTTTAGTCTAAGTGACCGAATTTATTGGCGAGATGATGTTTATTACTATCTCGTCTAGATGACTCGCTCCAGTTTACGCCGTACGGTTATTTTCCTTATAAATCATTACTGACTCTTTTGATCCATTATAACTTACGCTATAAGTGTCTTTCACAAACTAACGGTAATCGTCAACGAATGATCGAATTACCGTTTTACCTTTATTATTTGTATTAGTTTACCTTATAAGGTAATTATTCAAAAATCATTATTTATTAGTCCTTTCATGACTAAATAACCGTATTAGCTCTTTTTAACCATTAAACATGGTTTATCTTTATTGTCTTTTGTTCCGAACCGCACATGTCGTGTCGGAACATCAGAATTCAAACAAGACTTTATATTATTCAGAACCTATAAAATCAATAGGTATTAATTAAATAGAGTGTAAGCTTTTCTTACCTAGCATCCAGATTATGCTTTTCCTTCATTCTTGATTTGTTTGACCCGTTTCCTTCCCAAGCTTTCACCTAGCTTGTCAAGCGTCAACTCTCATGGTAAGTTGTAAGATGGTTAGACTAGTCATAATCATTCACGACTATTCCGTCCTATGATCTTTATGTCGAAATTATCATTCGATCATATAAAAGGTCAGTTTGACTTTTTAAAGTCAATTGCCTATTGACATAATTAATTACACGAAGTAGCTCAACTACTCGTTTAATTAATTAGCCAATCATCCGGTAAACATCATTCCTATGTTACCGTCTATT
Source organism: Helianthus tuberosus (assembly GCA_030545235.1). Classification (NCBI taxonomy): domain Eukaryota; kingdom Viridiplantae; phylum Streptophyta; class Magnoliopsida; order Asterales; family Asteraceae; genus Helianthus; species Helianthus tuberosus. The sequence continues at coordinate 75,154,762 of CM060407.1, forward strand.
CACTTAATTACCAAGTTCATGTAACTATAAGTTATCGACTTAATGCTTGATGATATTAAACATCATTAACATGAACATATCATCAATTCTTATCATATCATACTAAACCCATATCCTAGTAAGTATGAGTACATATTCAAACACACAATTTGTTCAAGTATTTCCTTATGACAATCACGTATGATGATTCTAATCATAGTTATATCATCAATTTCATCACATGATTAAAACCCACTTAACCTAGTGTGACAAATCATTCAATCATTCGATTCATAGCATGTTATGTATGATTTTCACTTAGGGTTTAGTTCCTAAGCAAGTATACATCATTAATTTAGCCATAGCTTCTCTAATCCATACATAATTCGCGATTATGATGATTATCCAAATTTCACAACTTCATAAATCATCAAGATTTTACATACCTTATGATCCTCTTGTTCGGGTGATCTTTAATTTACGTTCGGTTGTGAATTTGGGTTTCGTTTGGCCCTTCAATCTGATGGATTTGTGGGAGACTAGGGTTTTGGCTCCTGTGGAACCTCCCTGCTCGATTTTGAACACACACGTATGTGTGTGTTTATATTTTGATTTGTTTAAATAACCTTTCAGGTTATCCCACTTTAACCCCTCGTGTTTGGTTCGTTATTAAGTAGGCCACAACCTATTTATTTTAATAGCAACGTTCCCATTTATTAACTAGGTTAAACATTCCTAGTTAACTTAGTGGGTTTGGGGAATTTATGACTAAGTTTATTTTAAGTCCCGTTAACTCGGGCCTCCTATAAACTTTATTTTAACAAAATCCTTTATACAACTTTTATTTAATATTAGGTTTATTAATTTAAAATCCTAATATTCACCGGGTAAATTTTACCACTAACGGTACTTTACCCGTCTTTTAGTATTAACGTGGTTTGATTACTAAACCCGTTTCGGGGTATTACACTTAGGAGTGCCTTTGATGGCCGTCTAGGGCTTTAATGCCATTAAATAATAAAATGCACAAGTTTGTGCGTTAGAAGGGTTAAAAGTGTCAATATGTTAATTCTTACCTCTGAATGACCTTTTAATGAATCTGAGCGTCGTAATGCTCGGTTATACCCTCAAGAATGCCTAACATGGATTATGTAGGGCTTTGATATCATTTAACGATGTTACGCACAAGTTGTGCATTAAAAGTCGTCATCGAGAGAAACTAGTGTATTCGGGTGATCTTTTAACGAACCCGAAGCTTAACGGTGTTTGTTATACTCCCATGAAAACCCAAAATATAACTTGAATGTCCAAATGTGCTAAATATGAAAGTTATAATGTGTTTAAAGGTTCAGGGACCAAACTGCCAACATTTAAACTTGTTTTGCTGAAACTTTAGGGGGTCGCGCTGCGCGACAACCCCCTCCCTCTCGGTCGCGCGACGCAACTTTCAGCTGCTGTTTTGTTTTCCTTGGCCATCACACAACTTTCATACTCACATAAATCAATTCTATGGGTGTTATTTGTTTCTAAAACCTGGTATAACACATGTTACAATCCTATAGTTACTTGGAGAGCACACATAACACTTGGCAATCATCCATGACTTTCCAAAAACTATATATAGATGGGTTCTTCAACCATTTCATTTACACTATCTCATTATATTCTACTTCCTGGAGGTTCCTGACCTTAAGGGAGCTCACCTTTAGTAGAAAAGATTGGTAGGACCCTTTGTAAGTGTCTTTAGCCACTAGTTTTCGTTTTATAGGCTTTTAAGCCAAAAGTCAAGCGTTATCGTAATAACGCTTTGACTTTTAGTAAGACCTTAAAAGGTCAAGCCATTGTTCACAACGAACATGGCTACGTGATTGTAATTAGGTAGGTGTTAATCCCTCAAAAGGGCGCCTCCTAAGAATCACGTTTGCTTGGTCAATTGACGAGTCAAAGTAATAAAAATTTAAAAGTCAACGAGTCGGATTTTTAAAATAAATGCGATATTAGTTTAGAAGTGTTCTAAAATATGTTTTAACACTTAAACAACTCGGTAATAATTATTAGAACTTGTGTAAACATGTTCAGATCGTCAATTCCCGTTTTAGGGTCGGATCGCAACCGAAAGTCTCGTAGTTTGACTTCTACGTTGACTTTTGGTTATAAACCGAATTAGACTAGTATGCTACTGATTTTAGGTTCCGTTATGATCGTAATGTAATGTAGTATAGCCCCATAAGGTTACATTACACGATCGGACTAGGAATCTGAGTTTTATGCAAGTTTTCGTATTTATGCCATACTTTGGCCTTTATGCCCTTTTTAGCAAAAATAAGGTTTTAGACACAAATAAGCTTGCAAATGAATTAAGTACTGATATGTTAACATGTTTAACATATTTTGATGTTTATAATCTGGTCATAAACTGAGTTTACGCATATGGTCGTAAACTATGCTTTTAAAAGGACTAAAATGCCCTTTTAAGTCTAAAATGAGTTTTAAACAAAATTTTGTTATAAAACTCAATTACCTACTGATGTGATTTTATTATTAGGATTATTTGGGATACTAAGTCAGATTGTAAACTAAGTTTAACTTCAATTTCGTAAATAATGCTGATAAATGACGATAATGCCCTTATGGCACATAAAATGCGTTTTAAGCATAATATTCAAACCAAACCTTTTGTTTACAGATATGTTATGACAAATAAAATATTTTAACTATTCAAAGCTGGTCATAACATCAGATTTCATAAACCATTGCATAAATCGTCATTTAAGGACTTTAACGCCGTTTAGGCGCATAGTATGGTTTTAAACCATATTTATGAACCAAGACTTATTACCTACTGATTTTATAAACTATATTAAATACTTTTACAGTAGGTATAAGTCATGAACTTAGAATCCCAAATATAATCTCAAAACTATGTGTGAAACGACCAAAATGCCCCTACGGTGCATAGGTTGGTCTTAAAGCATAAACCACACATATATTTGATATCCTACTGATATGATATCATACTTAAACCATTTCTACAGAATATTTATGACCATAACATCAGTTTATTCGCAAGCTCCTTTTATAAATTGTAAAATTACCAAAATGCCCTTATAAGGCATAGTTTGATTTTAAAACCTTAATGGGCATACAAGTTGATATCCTACTGATATTATAACTTGTTTAAAGTGTATTGGCATATGGAAAGTGTTCATGACTCATTCGGTTACCCGTCATCGCTTATACGCGTACGGTTGGACTTAAGTAACTAGTTTACATAAGTTTACCAAAATGGGTTTAACCTTATCGTTTTGATCTCAAAATCCAGAATGTATTATGTTTACCCATATTATACAAGTCCTGGTACTTGTTGGGCTTAACTACATTCTATTCGGTATACGCTTAATCTAGCGAACCTATTCTTAAGTATCGGGTAATGTATAAAGGATCTACCTTTGGCCCGTATACATTCTAACATATAATAAATCTGTTCATTCCAGACTATAGTATCCCCCAGATAATCGGACTTGGGTCAATATATTTAGACTTGCGGCTTTTTGCCAAATATAGTCTTGGTGATTGGAAGCTAGCAATAAGGTAAATACTCTTGACTTATTTTAGTGTAAACTTGGGATGGAAAATATGCCTCTTGGGACAGTTATTACACAAGTAAGTCGCCTATGATTGCACAAAAGTGTATGAATACGGTTTTATTCCGTTTACTTGATAATTAATGTTATTGGGGGTTATTGATACCATGTCCGGACAACCCAATGGAATAATCAAGTATATAATCTAGTAACAAGAATAATCCCAAAATATATTTATAAGATTACCTACGGGTTATCTATATATATAAAATTATTTTTGAAAATTTATTTTTCCAAAGAGTCAGTTAAGTGTATTTACCAGCTAGAGTGACGTATTTTCAAAAGATTGAACAGCAGGTACCGAACCTTAATATAGGCTGGGAATATGGGTCGGCTAGAATGAAGGCTAAGGAATTTGCACTCCTGATGCTTAAGGCCTATGATGTCTAAAGCTCTGTTTATATGGATCCTGCCGGTGGGCTTGTATCGAACGCTTTTAATACTTTTATGCATTCAAGCTTTATTTTAATAATTTCAATCCAATACTTCCGCTGCATATTATTATATTGTGATAACTGTTATCCAGCTGTCACGATTGTACCCATCCGGGCCCACCGGAAATCGGGATGTGACAGATTTTGATCAGCCTTGAGTGTTTAAAATATTTTATTTTTCATATCAAATCAGTTAGAAAAAGGTTTGGCATGCTAATCACATGTAAATCACATTTTATTAGTCAAAAGGGCATTATCATCAATTAAGGAATTTATACAAGAACTCTATGTTATGGTTAGTATCAAATCTGACCCAACATTCCAAAAATTCCTAAAAATGATATCTTAACAGTAGGTAATGAGTTTTGGGTCAAATACTATGTTTAAACATATATTATGCACAAAAGCGTAATTTAAATAATAAAAATTTCAATTTTACGATATCGTGCATAACATCGTTTTGAGACTACAGAATCATGTCATATTAATTTAGACATGCTTACATATCAGTACTTAACCTATTAGTATGCTCACATATGAAAAAAAAATCTCATTTTTAGATCGAAAGGGCAAATAGGCATTTATAAGAATAATAACGGAAACTAGCATATAATTCAGAATACTAATGACCAGGTAATATAACCTCAGAGGGTTATACTACAACATAATATGGTCCTACTGGAAGCTTAAAACATATAAGAATTAAGCTCAATTGGGTCAGAACTGAAAGTCAAAGCAAAAGTCAAGCTTTTGCGACTTTCGGTTGCGAACCGACCCTAAACTCAGAATTTTCGGGTTGAACATGCTTAGACATGTTCTAATAATAATTACCAAGTTATTAGATTGATAAAATATAATTTATAACCTCTACATTATTAGTTTTGATTATTATTTACAATTCTGACCAGTTTGACTTTTTAATTAAATAGTTTAACCTGACAATTAACTAAGCAAACGAGATAAATAGGAGGTGCCCTTTTAAGGGATTAACTCCTACCTAGTTATGGTCACATATCCATATTCGCCTCGAACAATGGTTGGACCATTTGAGTTTAAACCGAGAGTCAAAGCTATTTTACGTAACTTTGACTTTTCGGTTTTTAATTAAGAAAACTGAACTAAAGAGGGGACTAAGAAACTTACAAAGGGTCCTAGCAATCTTTTCAACTTAGAATAGGCTTCCTTATGATCAGGAATCCAAGAATGCTCAAGAAAACTCAAGCTAGAGAGATGAGAGTGAAATTGTGAATGTGCAAGTGAAATGGCTGCCCAAAGGAGCCTATTTATAGAGAATGGAGGTTGCCGAAGATCATCACAGGTGTTTAGGGGTGGTTTCAGATGTGTCCAAGGTGGTTTTAAAAACCATTAACAAGGCCATAGATTCGAATTGTTTTGGTTTGGAGCACAAGGAAGGAGATAACCAACACCTGGCACCACCTTTCTGTCGACAGAAGGCCGTCGCGTCGTGCGAAGGCATATAGGGTAAGATGTCGCGCAGCGCGACCCTATAGAAGACCAGCCAAACAAGTTTTAAACTTGTCATATTCAGTCCCTGCACCTTTTTAAGCTTTATATCTTTCATTTTAGGCACAATAGGCCTTTGTAGTTAGTTTGTAGATGATCTAGGGAGTATAACCAAACACCGTCAGGTCCGGTTTCGTTAAACGTTCACCGAAAACATAAGTTTCGTCTCATTGACGCTTTTAACCCTAATTCTTGGGAATTTGCGTAAATAACACATAACGATATCGAAACTTCGTGAAATTGATAACATATATTCTTGAGAGTAATATGGAACATTGCGAAGTCCTGGGTTCGTTAAAAGGCCACTCAGAGGTAAGAATTTACATGTTGGCACGTTTAACCCCTGTAACTTGTAAACTTTCGTTTACTTTCACAAACGGCTTCTTATATTCAATAATCACTCGATTAAGAAAATATTCATCGTGTGTGGTCATACAGAGGCACAAGTTTGGCATGTTGACACTTTTAGTCCCTTCGTATACATATTTTCATTGTTTGACAACTTTAGTCCTTGCAATTCAATCTTTCACAAGATTAGGGTTTAGGACACGTGTCTTCATATAATTGGACATGTTTTTACGAGGTGTTACACCTAAATCGGTCACAAATTCAGGGGGAGCATCATTATTTCCAAACCATCGCGAAGTTGAAATAACTTTTTCCGATGAAAATGGAAGACCCAAGTCCATGAAGGCTTGGGTCCACATCTCCAACTAATCATTTGAGTACATGTGCAGGGTGTTCCAGGAAGAACTGTTAGTAGTCTTTGGATTGTTGATAGTGGAGCATCCAGGCACATGACAGGTGACATGAGGCTTCTCTACGACGTCAAATCTATAAGAGGAGGTTATGTTGCTTTTGCTAGAGATAAAGGCAGATATATTACTGGAGAAAGAATGGTATCCAATGCGGTAGTGAGTTTTGATAAGATCAACTTCGTGCAACAACTTGATCACAATCTTCTTAGTGTATCTCAAATCTGTGATAAGAAGTTTTTTGTGCACTTTGATGCTAATGGATGTTATGTGCTGAACCCTGTTTTCAAGATTCCTGAAGGCTGGATTCTCTTATTTGAACTAAGGGTTAATGATTTGTGTGTTCTCGATATTAGCCAATCAATCACCACATCTGCACAAGTAAGCTGTTTTGATTCAAAAGTCACAGAAAAGGAGTCAATCTCTTGGCACAGACGGATGTGCACATTCACTTAAGAAAACCGAATCATCTGGTGAAGAATTAGCTGGTGAATGGTGTTCTCGTTAAAAACTTCATTTGCAAGACATCTATGTTTCATGCCAAATGGGAAAGCAAAGCAAGAAATCGCACCCTAAGAAGAAGATCAACACGGTAGCAGTGCCGCTTGAATGCTTTCACATGGATTTGTTCGGTCCTGTCAAGCATAAAAGCATCAGCATTGACTCATACTTCCTCGTTGTAACGGATGATTATTCAAGATTTTCTTGGGTGGCGTTTTTGGCTCACAAGAGTGAGACTTTCGAAATTCTCAAAAACTTTATCAGTACGATTGAGAATTTGTATAATTTAAAAGTGAGACGCATACGCAACGACAATGGAACTGAATTTAAGAATCATTCTATAGAGGAGTTCGGTAGATCCAAAGGTATTCTTCATGAATTCAGTGCCAGGTACACTCCTTAGAAAAATGGAGTCGCTAAGCGTAAGAATCGAACATTGATCAAAACTGCAAGGACTATGTTGGTAGAGTCACAATTTGCATTCCCTTCTTGAGTGAAGTTGTGGCCTCTGCATGCTACACGATGAACCGAGTCTTGACAGTTAAAATACATAGCAAGACCTGTTTTGAGCTTTTACATAAACGGAAACCGGATTTACAATATCTTGAACCGTTTGGGGCTCCTTGCACTATGATTGGTCCAGATGGAAAATCTGGGGCAAAAGCAATTGAGGGATACTTTCTTGGGTATGCCACCCCGAATTTAAGAGTTTGGATTCTCGATACAGAAAGGGTCGAGGAATGGTCTAAAGTCAGAGTTTAGAGGCATACGCTGCCAGTCAGATGTCTTGGTGAACCATGGATGTTTAAGTACGATGACTTTTTCAATTTGATCAATGTTGAAGGAGATGTAGTGGATGATGCGGCACAAATGTTTTTTTGAGAGTGACAACGCAACAAAGTCACTGTTGGTCAATCCCATTATTGTTGACAATCAAGCATCATCTTCGGTTAACAATAATGTTCTCGATAATGAGGATTTTCAAGATGCTGCTAATCTTAAAGAATCTTCAGAGGATGATGAATTTCACGATGCAGACCAAGAAGTTCTTGCAACAGTTGTGCATGGTACTTCTGAGGCTACACCCCTAGTGGACTGCCCCGCAGCAGCTGAAGCCACTGCATCATCATCTTCGCCTGTTCAGGGTCATGATTTGGTTGTTGATCTCAACTTCAACAATCTGGGTATAAATATTGTAGTTCCTACTAATCCAGAAACGAGAATCCATAATACCCATCCTCAGCAAAACATCATTGGTAATGTTCGAAGTGGTGTGCAGACGAGGAATAGTTCGGAAACAACAACAATGCTGGCTTGTATGCAGCGATCAGAGAATTGGGTTTAGAGAATGATTGGTGCTTCGCGTGTTATGTATCAGAAGAAGAACCAAAGTCTTGGAAAGAAGCCTTAAAGGAAAATTCTTGGGTGGAAGCTATGCAGGAGGAACTGCAACAATTCTAGAAGCTAGGTGTCAGGAAACTGGTTGAAAAGCCTGAGAATTACAAGAAGATTGGCACTCGTTGGGTATTCAAATGCAAAAAGGATGATCATGGAGTAGTTGTGCGAAACAAGGCAAGATTGGTTGTTCAAGGTTTTCGTCAGGTAGAAGGGATAGATTACAACGAATTATATGCACCAGTTGCACGTCTTGAAGCCATTCGCATTTTTCTGGCCTATGCTTCCTTCTGTAACACCCCGAAAACGGGTCTGGTAATTAAACCACGTTAGTACTAAAGGACGGGTAAATTACCGTTAGGGGTAAAAGTAACCCGGTGAATATTAGGATTTTTAAATAAACAAGCCTAATATTAAATAAAAGTCGAACGAAAGCTTTTAAGAAAAATAAAGTTTATAGAAGCCCGAGTAAACGGGACTTAAAATAAACTTAGTCAAGAATTCCCCGAACCCACTAATTTAACTAGGGATGTTTAACCTAGTTAATGAGTGGAAAAATTGTTAGAAATTAAGTGGGTTGTGGCCTACTTAATAAACTAACCAAACGAGAGGGGCCAAAGTAGATAAACTTGAAAGTTATTTAATAAAAAGAATGAAACAAAACACACACAATCGTGAGTGTTCTGGGATCGACATCAGGAAGCTCCCAGGAGCTTCAAGCCCTAATTCTCACATAATCATCAAATTGAAGGGCCAAATGACTTGCAAATTCACAATTGAACGTGAATTAATGATCACCCAAGCTAGGGGATCATAAGGTATGTAAACTTTTGATGATTCTTGAAGTTGTGAAATTTTATAAATCTCATAATCTGCAAATTAGGGATGAATTATAGAAGCTATGGCTGAATTATGGTGTATAATTACTTAGGAACCAAACCCTAAGTGAAAATTATACATATGATGCTATAATTTGAATGTTTTGATGATATACACCACACTAGGATACGTGGGTATTAATCATATGATGAATTTGATGATATAATTGTGATTAGAATCATCATATCTGATAGTAATCAGGAAATACTTGAACAAATTGTGTGTTTGAGTATGTAATCATACTTACTAGGATAAGAGTTTAGTATGATATGAAAAGAATTGATGATATGTTCATATTAATGATGTTTAATATCATCAAGTATTAATTCGGTAACTTATAGTTACAAGAACTTGGTGAAATAAGTGATTAAAACGGTAACATATGAATGATGCTTACCGGATAATTGGCTAAGTAATTAAACGAGTAGTAAGCTACTTAGTGAAATTAATTATGTCAATAGGCAGTTGACTTTACAAAGTCAAACTGACCAATGATATGATCGAATGATAAGTTCGACATAAAGATTGTAGGATGGAATAGTCGTGAATGATTATGACTAATCTAACCATCTTATAAATTACAATGATAGTTTGCCGCTTAACAAGCTAGGTGGAAGCTTGGGAATGAAGCGGGTCAAACGAGTCAGGAGTGAAGGAAAAGCATAAGCTGGATGCTAGGTAAGTACAACTTACACTCTTTGTATGAAATACCTATTGGTTTATAGGTTACTAATAATATAAAGTCTTGTTTGAGTTATGATGTTCCGACACGACATGTGCGGTTCGGAACAAGAGACAATGAAAATAAACCATGTTTAATGGTTAAAATAAGCTAATACGATTATTTAGTCATGAGATGATTAAAAGATAACGAGTTTTGCATGATTACCTTATAAGGTAAACCAATGCAAATAATAAAGGGTAAAACGGTAATTCGGTCACTCGTTGAATAGAACTGTTTGTTTTGAAATACACTTTATGGCGTAAGTCATAAGGGGTCAAAACAGTTAAGAAAGTTGTTTATAAGTAAATTGACAGTATGATGTAAACCGGTGCTAGTCGTGTAGATGAGATGACAATAAATCCATCTCGCCAAGATAAACGGTCATTTAGACCAAACAGGTCAAAAGGTGAAAATATCACCCTTTGACAATATCGACTAATGGTTTGTCGAGTTGTATGATTTTAGGAATAAATATCGATGGGATATTTACATCGTTATTACTTAGTGACTATTAAGTCAAGGTCTCGAAACGCGTCAATATATCGATCCGAGCCAGGTATGTATAAGAGGTCAGCTCATCAAGTAGAACTTAAGGTTCTATGAGAGCTAGATGAGTTAAAAATGGACATTTGGTTACCTTAATAGGTAAACCGAATGATTTAAATGATGGTCATGGTATTTTGGAAGCATAATGACTTTTCAAACAAGATCATAGTGTTAAAAGAGGGATTTTGGGTCAAACATGCTTGTAGGAGTGTTTATCGTAAATGAAAGGCTAAAATGGGCCAAAACGCCCTTATAAGTTAAACTGAGCGAAAGACCCCTAAAGGTCATTTGGGAATGAGTTTTATGATAAAACAAATATTTCGAATAAGTACCCAAAAGCGAAAGATGTAAATTTATGGTCAAATGACCCTATATGAGTCTTTGCCGTAAAATGATAATCCGATGGGTAAAACTCGGATTATATAGATCTCCCCATTAAATCCACCACACATATAGTCGTGGTGGAAGATTAATTGATAAATAATGTGGACATAAAATGCTAGAAGTGAATGGGTATGAATTATGCGGGAAAGTGCTTAAATACCCTTAACGGGTCAAAATAAGCATATGAGCGTAAACGGGTTTAAAAGACGTAAGAAACCCGTGATTTGAACCTAATATGATAGGAAATATTGAAATTATGAATTTCAGGAGGTTAGGGATCAAACAAACATGTTTTGTTCGATAAACACATGAACGGGTCGAATAATTTGGAAAACCCCTACTGTACAGCGAACACTCCTACTGTACAGTGAAAACTCCTACTATTCAGGGAAGACCCCTACTATTCAGTGAAAACCCGTATTATTCAGTGAACACTACTACTATTTAATGAACACTCCTACTGATGGGTGAACATTCTTTAGAAAGGGGTTAAACTAGAGCCCTCGCGGTCCGCGGAGGCTAGCCCTTCGTCTGTTGCGCCCCGTGACCGAAACACAGAGCTGGAAAAAATGTTGTTCTTTTATGTGTTTTTTGCATTTAGGACTTGTTTATACACGTTATAAACTCCCTAAAACTAACTCGTTTCATATTTTATGAAATGTAGGTTTAACTTAACGTACCGGAGGACGATCAATCTCGATAAAGAACTGAACACGATCAAGATTCAAGCTTCCGTGAAAAGCTTCGTCGTCACTTTTAACCGGCGAATTTATATATGTTAGGTTAAAATGTTTTAAGGTTTAAAATGTTTTAACAAACTCATAATTTCAGGTGTTTTTGTAATCGTTAATACACAATTATAGTCGGAAATTATATGAAAATCTTATAAAATGGACTGAGGGTCTTACAAGTTGGTAATCAAAGCTACAGGTTAAGGAGTAAAGTGTTCGGTTCGAGACTTGATCGCAAAATCCGGTAAGTTATTCAATATATTAACGGTCTAGCATGTAAAGTGTCAAAAAAATAACACATAGGGATAACGTGTAAAACAGGTTACCCCAATTAAAGCGATAAAAGACTGATATAGATAAACGAATTACGTGTGTTAACATGTGTCGTAGAAAGCCTTGTATTATAATACGGGCGCTTATAAAGGTCAACGTTACTAATAATTGTAAACGTTTTAAGTTGAAGGAACCTCGCATTGGAAGATGACGAGAGTCTAAAGAAATGGTTTGATGTATGACAAGTAAGTCATACACGTCAAAGACAAGAATTGAGAAACAATCTTGAATGAGAGATCCAATAACAAGGAAAGTTTATCAGGGCAAGTAGCTACAAGGTACATGTCTTAAACTTATAGTGCAAACAAAAATATGCAACAAACATATAGCGAAGGACAGTTGCATATAGAAGATGAAACTTGGAAAACCTGGATAGTTTACCTATCCAGGATGATGTTTCCAAAAGAAATTCCGTAGAGATATATATATTATTCACAGTTGTGAATAATAAGACAATAACTGAATTTAGTTTAAATATAAACTTGGACGAAAGTAATCATCCAAGTAAGTATTCTTAATAAAGATTCAATTGAGAAAAAAATAATGATCACATCGACGAATGTGATTATATAAATGGTTATAAACAGGAACATTGTAAATGTTCAAAGATAAAACGGGTAAAACTGGTAATTGTTAATTGGCAATTAAATAAAGTTTTACCAAATAAAATAAATCGAGAGATTACTTATATGGGACGTGATGTGGTAATTATAATAAGGTCATGTGTACCATGTGTTGATCGCTTACTCTGGCCAAGTAAGTAGTGAACACATGATACCATGAGCTTCTTATAACGAGCACAGTTATGTCCGATGTGGTAAGGTCGAGGCGAATGAAAAAAGTTAAAAGAACCTTGGGGTCAAGAAATCTTATGGGCCTACTCGTATAAATGGTTTCCGAGGGAATCATAAAAACAATGTATGGCGCGCATAGAAATAAATGACCCAAGTGAATAGTGAAATAAATCACAAGGGATGAAAGAGCCATAGTTGACAAAAAAAAAAAGAGGCATGTAAAACCAGATTATAAATGACCCGCGAGGTCATAGAAACGAAGGTATTGCCCATACAAAAAGACGATCGAAGTCATTGAATTTGGTCATAGTAAAGAAAGGATGATGATGATAATCATCATTCGGAAATTTAAAAGACCATCAAGCATGGTCACATAAAGAATAAAGGTTTGGTTAAATAAAGCGATGGATTTCGCTAAGACAACCAAACAAGTCAAAATGAATTCTTAACGCATACCTAAATGGTTGCATTAATGAAGACTTCAGTAAATCACCCGGTTGATGGGTGAGAAATTAAACATATGCGTAAACCGAGAGGCGGGAACACGGATTGAAAGTCAAAGGGCTCGGATTTTGAGTTATGACTAAGGAATATAAAATTTCCTAAATAGAAATTTTGAGTAAATATGTTCAACTATTTTGAGGTTGAACGGGTTAAATACAAAATAAAGTTTGATTGTTTATAAGTGAGGGATTTCACATTAACAAGTCAAACGGGTTAAATACAATATAATGCCGGATGGCATAAGTAAGCGCAAGCTAGATAACGGTAAGCATGATACAAACTGACGCATGAATGACATGTGAAGTCATAAAGTCGGGATAATGATCCGAAATAAGACGATTGTAGTCACGAACTACAGTCAAAGTAAACGGATCTTAAATTTGAAATTAAATGATTTTCAAACATAAACAAGGTGCCTTGACACCAAATATGTATTTTAAGAATGAGATGAGTACGAAATGATCTACGGGATCCTCATAAGCGTAAAGGTCTATGGGACTAAAAATGACCCACGGGTCTTGAATAGAAAGAAATAGATTATAAGGACCTCACCTTAAGGAGGTGAAAGCTTAGGAAATAACCCACGAGGCAAAGTAAAAGAACCTACGGGTTACTTAGACATAGCGAGGGAACCAGTCGAGAATCCCCGCATAAAAAAAAGACTGTAAAAGAATAAATTCTTAACTGTCAATATCCTGGTATGGTTAATTGACAAAGGTTAAAGAAAAGTAATGTGAAAAAAAATCACATTGAAACCGAGCGATGGGTATCAAGTAGCTGGACTAATAAGTCTAGTTAGTGAGACCGGTTAAGGTCGAAATTCAAATAAAGAAATTCGGTTTGCTTGTAAGCGGTGGATTCTGTATAACTGAACCGAATGATATATTTTCTAAAACAAAAGAGTTGTTTGTTAAAAGTGAAAGATTTCACTAAAGACCTTTAATGGGTCAAAATAACGGATTCATAAGGAATTCGATAGTATGAAAGCGATGGATTTCGCTAAGATTAACCAAGCTAGTGAAAATAACGAGATTACGTTATTTCAAGTTGCATTAGTTCGTATGAAATACGTATATGCATAAGTAACCAAAAAGATATCACCATATTTTTTTGGTAATATTAACAATTGGTTAAGGTATGAGTAATGTTTAAAAGATTACTCAGGTCAAATTGTATTGAGTTTAAAACACAATAAACTATTGAGTTTAAAAGATTACTCAGGTCAAATTGTTTGTTAAAAGGGGGACAGACTTGTAACACCCCGAAAACGGGTTTGGTAATTAAACTACGTCAGTACTAAAAGATGGGTAAATTACCGTTAGGGGTAAAAGTAACCCGGTGAATATTAGGATTTTTAAATAAACAAGCCTAATAATAAATAAAAGTCGAACGAAAGCTTTTAAGAAAAATAAAGTTTATAGAAGCCCGAGTAAACGGGACTTAAAATAAACTTAGTCAATAATTCCCCGAACCCACTAATTTAACTAGGGATGTTTAACCTAGTTAATGAGTGGAAAAATTGTTAGAAATTAAGTGGGTTGTGGCCTACTTAATAAACTAACCAAACGAGAGGGGCCAAAGTAGATAAACTTGAAAGTTATTTAATAAAAAGAATGAAACAAAACACACACAATCGTGTGTGTTCTGGGATCGACATCAGGAAGCTCGCAGGAGCTTCAAATCCTAATTCTCACATAATCATCAAATTGAAGGGCCAAACGACTTGCAAATTCACAATTGAACGTGAATTAATGATCACCCAAGCTAGGGGATCATAAGGTATGTAAAATTTTGATGATTCTTGAAGTTGTGAAATTTTATAAATCTCATAATCTGCGAATTAGGGATGAATTATAGAAGCTATGGCTGAATTATGGTGTATAATTACTTAGGAACCAAACCCTAAGTGAAAATTATACATATGATGCTGTAATTTGAGTGTTTTGATGATATACACCACACTAGGATACGTGGGTATTAATCATATGATGAATTTGATGATATAATTGTGATTAGAATCATCATATCTGACAGTAATCAGGAAATACTTGAACAAATTGTGTGTTTGAGTATGTAATCATACTTACTAGGATAAGAGTTTAGTATGATATGAAAAGAATTGATGATATGTTCATATTAATGATGTTTAATATCATCAAGTATTAATTCGGTAACTTATAGTTACAAGAACTTGGTGAAATAAGTGATTAAAACGGTAACATATGAATGATGCTTACCGGATAATTGGCTAAGTAATTAAACGAGTAGTAAGCTACTTAGTGAAATTAATTATGTCAATAGGCAGTTGACTTTACAAAGTCAAACTGACCAATGATATGATCGAATGATAAGTTCGACATAAAGATTGTAGGATGGAATAGTCGTGAATGATTATGACTAATCTAACCATCTTATAAATTATAATGATAGTTTGCCGCTTAACAAGCTAGGTGGAAGCTTGGGAATGAAGCGGGTCAAACGAATCAGTAGTGAAGGAAAAGCATAAGCTGGATGCTAGGTAAGTACAACTTACACTCTTTGTGTGAAATACCTATTGGTTTATAGGTTACTAATAATATAAAGTCTTGTTTGAGTTATGATGTTCCGACACGACATGTGTGGTTCGGAACAAGAGACAATGAAAATAAACCATGTTTAATGGTTAAAATAAGCTAGTACGATTATTTAGTCACGAGATGATTAAAAGATAACGAGTTTTGCATGATTACCTTATAAGGTAAACCAATGCAAATAATAAAGGGTAAAACGGTAATTCGGTCACTCGTTGACTAGAACCGTTAGTTTTGAAATACACTTTATGGCGTAATGTCACACCCCCAAAATCCACCTGCGGAGTACTACCGCTTGGAGGAGTGACTGACCAAGATCCAGCCACCAATCATATTGAACAAGCATAAAAGTAGTTGTAAAATCCAACCAATACAATTGGTGTTCAAATAAAACATAGTTTAAGTTGCAAGCGGAAGCATAAGTCTTAAAACCAAAGCATAAGTTTAATTGTTTCAAAGTTTAACATGGCGCACAGCCGTCCATGTCCCACAACGACTCTCTTCCATGCAAGCTCCTGCTAAGTACCTATTGACCTGCAAAGCATGTAGTAACGAGTCAACAACAAGTTGAGTGAGTTCACGGTTGGGTGTTTGTTTTAAGTTGTTTCGAAAACAGTTTCCTTTATCTGGCATCCTGCCGTGGGGGTTACCCCATAGTTAAAAACGTGACTTGTTTATTCCCGGTTACTCTGGCAATCCAGCCGTGGGGGCTACCCCGTGTTAGTTATCTGGCATTTCGGCCGTGGGGGCTACCCCATGTATACACTAGACTTGTTACCATATCGACTTCTGACTGTAGTCATGTTTATGTGCCCTGAAACTGTCAATGTCTATCATCATTGACGTGCCCCAGATCCATTAGTTCATGCCCGTCCTCTGCGGCACGGTGTGAGGTTTGTCAGACCTAAATAGCGCTATCTAACTAATGACCCGCTCGCCATTGGCCCGTCGATTAAGTCGATATAAAAAGGAGGGACTTCGTGATAGAGTTTTGGTCTAGTACGAGTTATCTGTCCGTGAGGACGAGGAATTACATTCCTGAACCATTGCTGTCCTACCCAAGGAGGACGAGGAACCTACGTTCCTTAACCCCATTCCCAACCCAGGGAATCCCATGCTTTGTAGAGGGTGTGAACTCACCTTGGTTTGCTCGGCAGATACACGGAAAAGTCAATCAAGTTGTAAGTGGTCAACTACGTCCTAACATAGATATCATTCAAGTCAGGTTCGTATCCAAGTAGTGCACGTATGTTTCTACACGTATGCTAGCACATTGCATGCAAGTATCATTCACGGCAGTCCAACAACATTCACGTTCAATCAGTAACGTATAAGGTCCATGCCTTAGGCCCAAATACTCAGGCCCGTAGCGGTGCAAGTCCAAGCATGATCAAGTGGTCTCGAGTCGAGACTGTGCGGTCTCTGGTCGAGACTGTGCGGTCTCGAGTTGTAGTCTACAAGTTCTCGAGTCGCAACTGAAGAGGTCTCGGGTCATGCATGTATTGGTCTCGAGTCGCAACCGAACTCGCAAGCATGGTCTCGAGTTGTAGTGTTTGTGGGCTGATGGTGGTCTCGAGTCGAGACTAAAGGTTCTCGACTCGCAGCCTATGTCGCAACCGGGGATCTCGACTTGTCATGCGGTGGTCTGGAGTCATGATGTTTGGGTGCTGATCAAATATCATAACACATTCATATCGTATTCAACAAGTTCTTCATTTATTCATCATGTTCATCAAATATTCATAACACAACAACTCTTATTCAAACACATTTTTGCATTTTTCGGACAAGGGTTATAATTCCTAAACTAGATAACAAGCTCATAAAACATTTGTTCTATAATCTCATACATAGAGTCGGATGATCATGAATAACCCTAAGCTTATCATTCTTTTGTTGTTCAAACTATTTGTTCAAATGTTATTCTACAAAAGTCATGTCTTCCTAAGCATGCATCATTTAATCCAACAAGAACTCATTAAATCAAACAAACACCTTTGTCATGTTCAAACAATAGTTACGGTGCCTATTATCACATATTCCACACTTTAATCATGTATAAAACTCATCAAGCAAACATATTATCAAATAATCTTCATCATACTTCATCATCATCAACCAAAACATAAACACACAATATGAAACACTTACCGGTTCAAGTATGGGGTTCAAAGGTGTGTATGAAGCTTCCAAATGGGGGTGTGTGTGAGCCGATCCAAGAGCTCCCTATGGTTGTCGGTTGAGTCCGAGAATGAAGAAGAAGAATGTTGTGGCTTAGGGTTTTAGTGAGGGAGAATGGAGAGTGTG
The DNA here is from genome assembly GCA_030545235.1 of Helianthus tuberosus. Classification (NCBI taxonomy): domain Eukaryota; kingdom Viridiplantae; phylum Streptophyta; class Magnoliopsida; order Asterales; family Asteraceae; genus Helianthus; species Helianthus tuberosus. Next base: position 75,172,766 of record CM060407.1, read on the forward strand.
TGTGTAGGGGAGTATGTGTGTTGTTTGCCCAAAATGACAAGTGTGGCTATCACTAAGGATTATATACTTGCTCCACAATGGTGCACCCTAATGGGTTTTCGGATGGATCAAATGGCCCGACCGGCCCAAATAGTTACACTACTCGAGACCGAGTGGTCTCGAGTTGGGTTCTTGTGTTTCGGGTGACATACATATACGCATACAATTACACACAACACATAATCACATAAAAGGTTCACCTATCATTAATCACACAAGTTAACTAGTCACACGTTTAAGCATGTTACATCGGGATACAAGAAAGGTTCTAAATTTCGAGTTGTCACACGTAAGTCATAAGGGGTCAAAAGAGTTAAGAAAGTTGTTTATAAGTAAATTGACAGTATGATGTAAACCGATGCGAGTCGTGTAGACGAGATGACAATAAATCCATCTCACCAAGATAAACGGTCATTTAGACCAAACAGGTCAAAAGGTGAAAATATCACCCTTTGACAATATCGACTAATGGTTTGTCGAGTTGTATGATTTTAGGAATAAATATCGATGGGATATTTACATCGTTATTACTTAGTGACTATTAAGTTAAGGTCTCGAAACGGGTCAATATATCGATCCGAGCCAGGTATGTATAAGAGGTCAGCTCATCAAGTAGAACTTAAGGTTCTATGAGAGCTAGATGAGTTAAAAATGGACATTTGGTTACCTTAATAGGTAAACCGAATGATTTAATTGATGGTCATGGTATTTTGGAAGCATAATGACTTTTCAAACAAGATCATAGTGTTAAAAGAGGGATTTTGGGTCAAACATGCTTGTAGGAGTGTTTATCGTAAATGAAAGGCTAAAATGGACCAAAACGCCCTTATAAGTTAAACTGAGCGAAAGACCCTTAAAGGTCATTTGGAAATGAGTTTTGTGATAAAACAAATACTTCGAATAAGTACCCAAAAGCGAAGGATGTAAATTTATGGTCAAATGACCCTATATGAGTCTTTGCCGTAAAATGATAATCCGAGGGGTAAAACTCGGATTATATAGATCTCCACATTAAATCCACCACAAATATAGTTGTGGTGGAAGATTAATTGATAAATAATGTGGACATAAAATGCTAGAAGCGAATGGGTATGAAGTATGCGGAAAAGTGCTTAAATACCCTTAACTGGTCAAAATAAGCATATGAGCGTAAACGGGTTTAAAAGACGTAAGAAACCCGTGATTTGAACCTAATATGATAGGAAATATTGAAATTATGAATTTCAGGAGGTTACGGATCAAACAAACATGTTTTGTTCGATAAACACATGAACGGGTCGAATAATTTGGAAAACCCCTACTGTACAGCGAACACTCCTACTGTACAGTGAAAACTCCTACTATTCAGTGAAGACCCCTACTATTCAATGAAAACCCCTATTATTCAGTGAACACTACTACTATTTAATGAACACTCCTACTGATGGGTGAACATTCTTTAGAAAGCGGTTAAACTAGAGCCCTCGCGGCCCGCGGAGGCTAGCCCTTCGTCTGTTGCGCCCCGCGACCGAAACACAGAGCTGGAAAAAATGTTGTTCTTTTATGTGTTTTTGCGTTTAGGACTTGTTTATACACGTTATAAACTCCCTAAAACTAACTCGTTTCATATTTTATGAAATGTAGGTTTAACTTAACGTACCGGAGGACGATCAATCTCGATAAAGAAAGGAACACGATCAAGATTCAAGCTTCCGCGAAAAGCTTCGTCGTCACTTTTAACCGGCGAATTTATACATGTTAGGTTAAAATGTTTTAACAAACTCATAATTTCAGGTGTTTTTGTAATCGTTAATACACAATTATAGTCGGAAATTATATGAAAATCTTATAAAATGGATTGAGGGTCTTACACCTTCAAAGGATTCAAGGTTTATCAGATGGACGTGAAAAGTGCATTTCTTCATGGTGTGGTTGAAGAAGAGGTGTATGTCAAACAACCTCCGGGTTTTGAAGATCCTATTCATCCAGATCGGGTTTGGTTACTCAACAAAGCTCTCTATGGGTTACATCAAGCACCGAGGGCATGGTATGCAACGCTATCCAACTACCTACTGGAGAATGGTTTTCGACGAGGTCTGATCGATTGCAATCTTTTCATCAAAGAAAAGGATGGAGATCTTTTGGTTGTACAGGTATACGTAAATGATATTATTTTTGGTTCAACTAACGATGTTTTGTGTATGGATTTTGAGCGTATTATGCTCGAGAAATTCGAAATGAGCGCGATGGGGGAAAAGAGCTTCTTTCTGGGCCTACAAGTTCAACAAACAGAGTCTGGGATATTCATTCATTAGACTAAATATGTCGGTGACATCTTGAGCTGGTTCCAAATGTCCGAAGCGATGCCCATTGCTATCCCACTTCCGCAGAATCACGGGATTACTCTGGACTTGAAGGGTGAAAATGTTAACTCTTCACTTTACCACGCAATGATCGGATCTCTTATGTATCTCACATCCTCGAGGCCTGACATAATGTATCCTACGTGCATGCTCGCCCAATATCAAGCCAACTCGAAGGCCTCACATCTGGCGGTTGTAAAGAGGATTTTCCGCTATTTGAAGGGTTACCTGGACACCGGTCTCTGGTACCCTATGGATGATAGCTTTGTCCTGATCGCGTTCAGTGATTCTAATTTTGGCGGCTGCAAAATCGACGGAAAATCCACAACGGCTGGATGTCAGTTTTTAGGAAATCGCCTGGTCACATGGCAGTGCAAGAAGCAGACTTGTGTAGCTATGTCAACTTGTGAAGCCGAGTACGTTGCAGCTTCAAGTTGTTGCTCCCAGGTTCTGTGGATCCAACAGCAAGTGCATTACTACGGTTTTGAATTCCTAACTGCTCCTATTTTCGTTAATAATTCTGCTGCCTTACAGATCACTAGAAATCATGTACAGCATTCAAAGACCAAACACATCAAGATCAAATATCACTTCATACGTGATTGTTTTGATAAAAGACTTATCGATGTTGTTAAGGTCCACACCGATGACCAACGTGACGACCTTTTTACCAAAGCATTTGACAAATCACGTTTTGATTTTTTTACTTATGGTAAACAATATTAAGGTCAAGAAAGAGTAAACTGACATCGGAAATCGTTTTTGTAAATATCTATTTGTGTTTTTAATTTATCTTACTTTTTGCATTTTAGGGGGAGTAATTTCCAAGAAAAATACAAAAACATCGAAAAATTTCCAAAACACAAAAACAATAGAAAAACAAAAATGAGTTTCCTGGTGAGAAAAAAAAGAAAATGATAGTAAATCAGTGGTCTGTCGAAATAACTTTGAACTTAAAATGAAAAACGATAAGTAGCTCTATATAAGATGTATCGGTAGGCTCACAATCACTTTAAAGTGTGCAGGGTGATATAAACATAATCGACTGAAGATCATGTGGGAACCGCTCATTGGCATATGGTCTTGGTACCAGAATTTCGTTTGATAGACTGCCGAGGTTCTGAGATATGTGGCCTTTATGTTGTTTATCATTTGGGTATCATGGTTGTGTCTTTTACCGAAAACAACGGGGACTCAAGTCTAGAACTTCCATGAAACCATATATACATGTACATATAATACATACATGTATATAATACATGATGCATACGACCATCAATAAGTGATAAAAATATCACAGTTACCCTCGAATAAGTGATCCTAAGTCACATCTATCATCTGAGAGTCAACTTCGTCTCTTTGTCGGTACGATGGTACTAACATGTTCACGGACTTGCTCTCGTAACCTGCATGCATCCGAATATTAAGTTCCTCATTAATAAGTGATTTTATCACATAGGGCTTGTATTCATCCTCAAAATAAGTGATTATCTCACATCATATACGTTAAAAATAGATGATAAATGGTATACTCACCAGTAAGATGAACTCTCGTGCATACCTTGATACGGGAATATGTCGTGAGCGGATGACACAGGTCCGTAAGTATAAATCATACCTTAACGTATCCCCAAGTCATATAATTACATCTAATTGTTGAGTTTAAGTGAACAACAACACCGATAATCGTTATAGGATGGTTATCTAAATGTTAACTATTTGAACAACAAGTGTGTTTTTGGTATGATTCTCCTACCCTCGAAACTCGCAAAAAGAATGTCTGTAAATATCTATTTACATTTCTCGGTTTCTGTATGTCTGTATATATTTATACGCTGCTTTCAGTCTTTATATTTGAAATATTCAAAACTACCAGAAAGATTTTTAGGTGTGTTTTAATATAAACTTTATAAAAGCCAAAAAGATTTTGCTTATATCTTATTTTTTATTTACCGATGTTGGAACTCAAATCTTATCCACCTAAAACCTGATTGAAAGGCAGAAAACAATTGCATCTTCATAAACGGTCAAAGTTAACAAGTTTTGAAAGTAAAGATCTAAAATTGAACAAATTTTAAAAACTTTCAAAATGTTGTCGGTTGGTAGTTGTTTGAGAGTTGTCTCATGTGTAGGTCGTCTGTTTATATTGCTTAGAATCAACTCTTAGTGAGGTTTTCATTTGAAAACCTTCTAAGACTGATTAAATCCCTAGCGGTTGTTCTCATTACGCGTTTAGCTCTGTTGTGTGTGCAGATGTGGCATTCGAACCAACTAAAGGCAAAGAGAACATATCAGATGACAAGCTGTGAAGTGACGACACGACATGAATGCAATCAGTGGGCCAAGATGATCAAGTTGCAGCTGACCACTCATCAACACCATAAGAATCTGAAGTCTTGAAGATCAAAGATTCACGAGCAACATTCAAGGGGGAGTTTGTGGATACACTCCCTGTTCGTAACATGTGAAGACTTTCAAGATCCTGCAGTGTGAAGAACGAAACAGCAACATCCAAGTGGGAGTTTGTTGATGCATTTCTTGTGGATGTGGCACGGCTCGGTTCGTGGCTATCAAGATCACATATTTACATCCTCCTGTAAATATGTGTATGGCATATCATATTTGAAACAAGAGTCTGCGAAATAGAAGTCATTCAAGGCCATCGAAATAGAGTTGCTCCAGGAAAGAAATCGAAATAGGGGTTAAGGGGAGGAGGGGTGGTTCACTAGTGATAGTTTCTATCACTCCCATTGTCCAATCACATCATGCCATGTCATCAACCAAATTTCTATCACTAGTGATAGAAATGTAGGCGGGGTGGTATCACTAGTAATAGAAAATAATTATTCAATTATATCTATGATAAATTACATAAAATGGCAAAACATCTCTGCAAAATTATTGAATGCTTTGACTTGGCCCTGCAACACGACAAACAGAAACACATAAAACGAAGTAAAGTCACACCTTCCTCCACAAATCTAACGTTCCTTTTTTGATTTTCACGCGTTATACTTTCAACGAGTTATGAATTCAACGCGTGATAAACTGAGAGGCGGCGGTATAGCGTTATAAAATAACGCGTGATCGGGGTGGTATAACGGACCACCCCGTGTGCCCTAATAAACAAGACATCGAAACAGATATATATATATATTATATTGATATGAGGACATCGAAATAGACAACCATCTTTTTTGATGTATATGAGCCTATTTCAATTGGAATTAAATCAAGTGGAACATGTATGTTTCGATAATGATGATGGCCAAAAGTCAAAGTTCCAAGCCTATCTATTTAGATGGACAATGAACATGAATTATTTTGAAATGGGCAGGCTGTTTCGATAATGAATATGTTATTATAATATTCCTATTTCGATAATGTGAGCCTAGGTGTACCTAGTCTATTTTGATAGACTCACAACATATGTATTTCGATGGAGTTATTTCATCTGTAATTTGATGAGGAATTCTATGTTTCGATGTATTTCCTTTGTTCTTTGTTCTATTTCAATGTAAGGGATGCTGTATGGACTATAAATAAAGCATACCCATACTCTAATGTTTCAGTTGAACAAGAGAGAGAGCACTTTCAGGAGAGGTTGTTAACATTGTGTAATGTTACTCTGCTGAAATCAAACATTGAGCTTAAAAGTGATATCTTGTTTGTATTTGGTTGTGTTCTTTGCTTAGATTTGCACATAAACAATGATTCCGCACTTGGTTATGTGTTAAACAATAAGGAATAGTTTCTTTAAATCCTTCTTTAGGAATCTACAATGTTGAACAAAACAAGAAAATATTTTTAGAGTGTCACCATATCTTCCCCAACACTCACTAGACCTTTTCAAAATATAAATAATATTTATATTGTCACCCACCGTTACATTTATTATTTAGGTGATTGTATTCCAACACCCACTTTAATCTTATTCCCATATCCTTTGTCCACTTTTACATTTATTATTTGTATGCTAAATTAACTTTTTTTTTCAACTGTCATTTTGGTCTTTCAAGTTTAGTCACTTTTTTCACTTTAGTACAAAACTCAAACTTTTTGAATATAAGTCCTTTGGTTTCAATTTTGTTGCCTTTTTTTGTCCAAAAGCAAAGTCAACTCAGATTTCTCAAAAAAAAAGTTGGTTTTTGTCATTTTCCTTAGTTTAGTGAAAGGCAGAACGATCATTTCAAGTTTTATTATAACAAATTATTAATTAAAATAATAAAATAAAATTCATGGTTGATCTTACAAAAGCAGACTAAGATCAACTTCCCCAAATTAAACCCTAATCCAGCATCGTGTTCTTCAACCCCCATTCTCCAGCAAGTGAATATCGACAATGGTGGTATGCACATGCGGAGGCCCAACCCAACTGAGCACATCATGGACAACACCAAACCCTGGTCGAAGTCACCTACCTAACTCACCGCACATAACATCATCAACTCCAATTTTCACCAATCAAAGTCATCTAGGTCAAGATCTGAACAACTCCTAACAACAATTCGCATCGAAATCATCGAAAAAACTCAGATCGACGGTTACTTTGACAGAAATCGTGGCGATAGGGTGAAGATGCGAGTCCTCTCCATTGTTAATCAATGCTTAATCAGCGAGAACAACAACGTTGTTGTGAATATCTTCTGATACACACTTACTTCCTGAACCCGTTAGGTCTAGCCAGATAGCTTGTGTTATGGTTGTGGTGATGCACCACCATGTGAGAGCGATAATAGCACTGTGTCTCCACCTTGCCTCCATTAAAGCGGTGGTGAGTTGCAAGTGAAGAAGATGAAGAAGAAAGAGGAGATCTGAAGTTGTTGTAATTTGTTGAAGATTGAAGTTGTGTTTTGTATAAAAGTATGTGAAGTTGTGTTTTGTATAAAAGGAGATCTGAAGTTATTTTATTATTTTAATTAATAATTTTTTATAATAAAACTTGTAATGACCATTTTTCTCTTCACTAAACTGAGGAAAACGACAAAAAAATATGATTTTTTTTTAGAAATCTGAGCTGACTTTGATTTTGAACTAAAATGACAACAAAATTGAAACCATAAGGACCCAGATTCAAAAAATTTGAGTTTTAGACTAAAGTGAGAAAAATGACCAAATCTTAGAAACCAAAATGACAGTTTACTGTTTTTCTTATAGTCATGTTTCGTATCATTATAATCATAGAGTAAATTTATATATTGTTTTATTCAAAATCAAATAATGTATAAACATAATCATTTCTTCGTGTAAATTAATTAATAATAAATATTTTTTTAATATATCATAAAGTTTATAATGATTAAAATGTTGATAAGAATATATATTAAAATATTTAAAATATCTATAGTGAAAAGGCTCAAACATATTTAAATATAGATGGTGGCCAACAAATTTGTGGCGTCCAATTTGATTATTAAAAATCTTAGAAAGGGATTTTACTCGATCTCAAGAAACCAAAGTTGATCAATGCCGGCAATTGAAGATTCAGGGGTCGTTGTGCTAGGATGGTGGGTAAGCATGTTCACTATTAGGGTACGGATTGCTTTGGCAGAAAAAGGCATCAGCTACGAATACATAGAAGAAGACATACCAAACAAAAGTCCTCTTCTTCTCAAGCACAACCCCATTTATAAGAAGGTCCCAGTTCTGATTAACAGAGGCAAACCCATATGTGAATCCTTGATCATTGTCCAATACATCCATGAAACATGGAAAGAAGGATATCCTTTGTTACCTTCTGATCCTTACCTCAAATCGCAAGCTGCTTTCTGGGCTGATTACATAGATAAGCATGTATGTTTGTGTGTATAGATCGTTGGTCGTATTAATTATTTGTTACTCATCAAACTTTAAACAAAAAATGCAGATTTATCAAGTTGTGAAGTTAACTTGGGATTCAAAAGGTGAAGAGATGCAGAAAAGAGTTGAAGAATTTCTGGGTTACCTCAAGGTGTTGGAAAGGGAACTCGGTGAGAAGCCATATTTCAATGGTGAGTCCTTTGGATTTGTTGATATCGCACTTATATGCTACTACAGTCATATTATTGCATTTGGGAAGATAGGCAATTTTAGTGTTGAGAAAGCTACTCCAAAGTTGTTTGCTTGGGCTACACAATGCTTGAAAAGGGAGAGTGTTTCGAAGGCTCTTGCTGATCCAAACAAGATATACGAGTTGGTTATCGAGATTAGAAAGAAAAATGGTCTAGAAGATTAATCAGTTTCGTTACATTTTGAACATCTCGTTCGATTCTTGTTGAAATATGGTGTGTTGTAGACTATAATTAAAGTGTGGTTATAAATAAAATATATAATGTTTAGATATCTTGAAAATCGAGTCTCTTTTGATCAAAAAGACAATTCGTAACACACACTACAACAAAAATAGCTTTTTAGAACTTTTTCTATGGGACGCTTGTAAAAGAGGGTCCTAAAAAACTATTTAGTAAGACTAGTGAACTTTTGGGTATACTCTACTAAACCGTTGTCCAAAAAAAAACTATTTAATAGGATGGATGACTTTTTGGGGTCCTGTTATCATATAATTTAATAGGACACTTAAAATGTAGATCATAATAAAGTACTTTATAAGATATTTAATTGTTAGTGTCCCATTATGTGGTACTGTGTTAGGACACTTGATCATCTGGAGTTCTATTATAACATAACTTAATATGACACGTTGTAGTTAAGTTATAAATGTTCAGTGTTGTAGGATCCTTTCTAGTCGAAGTCATATTAGAACTTAACGTAATAGGAGACTTGACACTTGGGTCTTATAACTTTAAACTTTATAGGACGCTTAATCATTGTGGTGTTATTATTATACACTGTAATAGGACACTTGATATTATAAAACATTAGTTTTATAGGACGTTTATTCGCTAAAGTTTTATTATAATATAACTTAAAAAGACACTTGACACTTGGGTCTTATAAATTTAACCTTTATAGGACGTTTAATCATTATGGTGTTATTATTCGCTAGAGTTCTATCATAACATAACTTAATAGGACACTTGACACTAGGGTCTTATAACTTTAACATTTATAGGACACTTAAAAATTATGGTGTTATTATAATACACCGTAATAGGACACTTGATATTTGAGTCGTAAAATATAAGTTTTATAGGACGTTTATTTGCTAGAGTTTTATAATAACACTAGGTTATTGACCCGTGAGTGGTGGTGGTGGCCGGTGAGTGGTGGTGGTTGTGGTCGGTGAGTGGTGGTTGTGGTGAGTAGTGGTGGTGGTCGGTGAGTGGTGGTGGTAAGTGGCCGGTGGTGAGTGGTGATGGTGGCCGGTGGTGGTGGTGGTGGTGGTGGCCGGCGGTGGTGGTGGTGGTAGCCGGTGAGTGGTGGTGGTGAGGTATTATTGTATAACATACAATTTCACTTTAATTTTTGGATATTTGTGGTTTTACCTAAATACCTATTATTTTATTTATAAATATACATTAAATTCTAGATAACTAAAAACTAACTATTATTTTAATTTCAAACCGATAGCAACTTATGAGCATTCATATTCAACCTACTAAATTATGTGAGTGGAGTTTTTATAATATAAAAAGTATAAAAAAGTGGTTATGAGTGTAGGAGAGAGAAAATGTTACTGTTAATCTGTATATTTCAAGGAACACTGTTCACCCCCTATAATTTTTTAATATATTTTGAAAGTGATTTTGAGTGAAGGGGAGAGAAAAGGTAATGATAAAAGTATAAAAAAATATTATTTAATTAAAAAGGAGAGAGAAAATTTAGTGTTTTTTAGTGTAATTTAGGGTGAAAAATTGATAGAATGGATGTGAATGCTCTAAGAGCATTCTCATCCAATCCATCAAATTATACATACATTCCACTAAAAAACAAATCCTATATCAACATATTTTCACTAAAAACAAATACTTTTTCTCTTTTCTTTTCAATTAAATAATATTATCATTACATTTTTCTCTCTTCTTCACACACAACCACTTTCAATATATATTAAAAAAATTATACTGGGTGAACAGTGTCCCCCCAAATATACAGATGAACAGTAACATTTTCTCTCTCCTCCACTCACAACCATTTTTTATACCCTTTATAATATAAAAACTACACCTCACATATTTTGATGGTTTAGATGAGAATGCTCTAATTCAACCTAAAATTCTTTCCCCACATTTCCCCCCAAATCCCTCCCCTAAAATTTTCACCGGTCCCTCCTAATCGAAATTGAAATTTCTAATCCTAACCATGTCCCTCCATCCCAATTCCCAACGCATCACCATACGTATCTGGGATTCGAGCACCGATTTCTCTCACAATCGAACACCCGCGAGCGATACAGTCGATTACTATCTTCATTACTTTCTGGTAATCTACTAATTAATTCCTCATTTCACTGACTTACCAAGTTTATTTGTTTGTGTGTTTATGATGTGAAGAACTGAACTTAATGTATTCCTCATTTCTTTTATCTGTTTGTTGAAGGCTTGTTGTTAGGGATTATTATATAAATTCACATGCTTTAAAAATCCTAGAATAATGCCTAGTTATGTTTTGTTTCTATTGTCTGCAGCGTGTATATATAATAATATCAAATGAAGGTGGTTTCATCATTTAAAGCAGTCCTAGTAAGATCTCAATTCATGCTGGATAAGGTTTTCATAACTTAAAAGGTTTTATTCTTGTTTTTTTATAAAAAAAAAAATTGGCTATCATTTATCATTTTTAATTTATGGAGTACATAATATAATTTGATTTGTATGGTGATGACATCTCAGTTAAGTTAGCAAGTGATGTTATCACTCAAGGTATCTTATTTTAATATAAAACTGTACTGTGAAATTTCATGATGAGCATTAGGTATCATCTTATATTCATTTGAACTGTGATTGGGGCAACATGATTGATTCTTTAGGTTTGTTCATAATAATATAATTATATAAAGCAGGAGACACCTCTGTTTTTTTATGAAAACACTTGGCATTTTTGCTTATAAGTTTAAAAAGATATCACTAGTTAAGGCAACCCAGGGGAGGGTGGAGGCACACTGTTCAAACATTCATCACCGCCGCCTTGCTTGTAGTTGCCTATCACAAATGCCATGTCACCATCCAGGTCTTCTCTTAGTTTCGATTCAGGTCTTATCCTAACAAAAAATCAAAAGTGTAATTACATATATGGGGATACCGCACTAAATGAATTCTTAGAGGTGAGAATACACGCTCTGATTTTTTTTTCTTAATGTTTATATATGGTGTTTGATGATGGTATTGATAGGTTTGGTGATGTAGGGTTATTGTAGTCTTTCTCGAGAAAAAGTCACTACTACTCATTCTTGCTCAAGAGCATGATCTTAATAGGATAAAAATTCAAGATGTATTGAAGTAGTATGTTGGACATGGACTTGAAAGTTGAAATCCCTAATGGTAAGTCTTCTTTTGTTACAACTACGAATTTTGGTTCATATTGTTTGGACGTAAAATGATTAACTATCATATAATGAAACTGATGAGCATTGGAATGACATGGATGGTCAATTTTTTTGTTTTTTTATGTAACTAAAAGAAATTTGGGACACACCCTTAAGCCCAAGTAAGAGGTTCTATTCGAAAGGCTCAACACACAACTTGTGGTTTGAAATGATCAGTCTCTATGGCTTTGTGCTAATATTTTAAGTTATTCGCATTTGACAACAATGTTGACCACAAAGAGCATGACATGAGATTTCATGGTACCTATATTTTATGTATGATATTTAATTAATATTAAGTCTAGATTCAATTAACTGTTTTTTATGCTTACTTTTTTGTAACTATAGATATCAATGAAGAACAAGATGATGTTGAATTTGATGATATTAATGATATAGATATGAATGAAGTTTATGAAGAACAAGATGGTTTTAAAGATGATGGAGATAAATACATGGAAGATTTAGAAAAGGTGAATGATTTAGAAAATCAGAACGATGAACTGGTTGAAGAAGAACGTGAAGTTCCAGAAAATGAAAAAGAGCATGAAGTTTTATAACAAGAAAATGAAGTAGGTTTATTTGATCTACTTGATTGCTTCATATGAAGATACATATTAATCTTATTTATGGTTAGTGTTTTTGTTATGAACATGCTTATTTGAAATATAATGAAGTTTTATTTCTTTCATTAGTTGATGTTATATAATAACTATTAGGATGTTATATGTTGATAGTCTGTTTATAAAATTGGTTTTATAACCTTATTTGGGATATTAGGACCATTTTCTTGATATTAAAGTAGCTATAACGTTACATCATAAGGGTCCTATAAATTAATTTTTAAGGACGCTTGTATGTGTATCAAAAGATTAAAGTAGGTAATCACATCTGAGAACATTGTAAAACTGTCCTAATATGTTCTTTTTAGGACGCTATTTAAGTTGTCTATAGACATATTATGCGACCATAAAATTGGTTTCATAATCTTATTTAGTATATTAGGACCCTTTTCTTGATACTAAATTAGCTATAATGTTACATCATAAGGGTCCTATCAATTAATTTCTAAGGACACTTGTAAGTGTATCAAAAGATTAAAAATATGTAAGCACATGTTAGAACATCAAGTGTCCTAATATGTTTTTATTAGGACACCATTTTGGTTGTTCAAAGACATATTATGCGACCATATAATTGGTTTCATAATTTTATTTGAGATGTTAGGATGCTTTTTTTAGTTCCGGAACTTATTACGACCCCTTTACATGAAACGCTTTTACCGTCGGTCCTATTAAATGAAAGTTCCTATAAAATAGTATTTTAGGACGCTTTTGCGCGTACTAAAAACTCAGTTTTCTTGTAGTGACATGAATTGTTTTTAGATTGATAATAATTTGTTTCTCACATACTTAAATATGTTACTTTAAAATTTTAATCTACTGTTTGAATATACTTTGTAATATAACATGCATTAGTCATGACACTCTAATTTTGGGTTTGTTGGGTTCACGTATTTTAAAAGGGAAAATCACGAATTTGGCCAAGACAACGCCGTCTTTTCCAAAATGGCCAATTGACACCCCTCGCCAAGCCGTTTCCACCAATTGAAACGGCACAAAGTGTTCTTTCAACGCCCCGCCAACCAGAGCATGCCATGTGTCCGACAACAGCTGTAACGGCTTGAAGGCGTTTCAGAGAACGCCACGTGTCCAATCCTTGCTGAAAGTACTTAGCCGAGCCGTTTCATTCGGCTCCTGTTGAAAGAACTTAGCCGAGTACCTTCAGTGAGCCAAGTCGTGTCCTTGGGTTGGAGCCGAGCCGTTACTGTACACACGTGTACCCCACCACTGCAAGCCAAGCCGTTTCCCCCTTTTCTTTCTGCCGTCTCAGCTGCTTTTTAAGCCGTTTCAGCTGTGCCGAGCCGTTTCAACTGGCTTAAGCCGGTACATGCTTCTAAAGCCGTTTCAACCTCTTTTTCAAGCCGTTTCAATGTGTTGTTCGAGCTATTTCAGCTTCTGTTCCCTTATATATTTACCCCCTTTTTTGTGTGCTTATTAAACCGGTCCCTCTACCACACTTAAATCCCATAGAAAATGTTATCCTCTCTCCATTATTTGTTTCTCATAGATGTTTTCATGTATCAAAGGCAAGAAATATTTATGAAACCACACGTATTCGTTAGTGTAAAAGACATGTTTCTGGGCTTTAATTGTCAAATTTACTTTTGATGTCGTTTCTCATATTGGAGTGTCTTCTCTTCAGAAATGCCACCTCTACTTACCCAGTGAGTGTGGATGGAACTTACCAGTTCAAGACGCATCTTTATCATTGCAAAGGTGTTTTGATGCAAATTCCAGAAGAAGAAATAGATTCACTCCTACTTTTCTATTTTTGTCTCGGTTTTCCACAGAGTCCAAGCAGCGGTTAGGCGTAGTTATGTTGTTATCTGAAGACTGCTTGGCGTATTATAGTTGAAATATTTATGTTTGTATTTTTACATGTTATGTCTTTTATGTACTTTGTATTAAATAATAATAAAGTTTACTTGTTTTTCATTCGATATATTATAATAGCCACCCACAGTTGTTGGACCATGTTCCGACCCTGAAAAGTCAGTTAAGGATGTTCATCTTCACGTATAAAGGCGGAATCAATACACGCAAAGTAACAACAGCTTTTCTCTTTAATTCCTTCTTTATTTCTGCTTTCTGAATTGATTTTGACAGAGTTTTGTTACCACAAGCAAGACAAGGTTCGCTCCAACATACACAACCGAATTACTTGATTTCGCTCCAAGTGCCTATATATAGGCTTTGTGGTTTCGCTCCAATGACAGTGACACATAAGCGAAACCTCTTAGAACCATATAAGCGAAACCACCTATTGACTAAAAAGCGAAACCTCTATGTAAACCCTATGAGCGAAACCTCATCTAAACAATGTACATAAAAGCGAAACTATCATATTAAACCCTATTTTGAACTCCAAACTCCAATCTTGACCTATGACTAGATACAAACGTAGTCAACAGACATTCCGTGCACCAACAGACTCCCCCTTGGATGTTGACGAAGTTTTCAGCTCCGAGTCTTCAGTCTTAGTCATTTTGCCTTCTCATTCAGATTGTAACATTGTAAGCATCCATCAATCTTTTGATCAGCTTCACACTTTGACTTTTACACCAGGATCTCATCACTGGCTCTATAATCAACAGCTTTATCATGAGCAGGCTCCCCCTTTCGTCAAGCTTCCGTGCTTTTAGGGATCGACACCTAGCTTTCCAGCTACAAGCTCCTCCTAACTTTCAGCGTGTCTTCAGACTCCCCCTTAGACTCTGCTCTCGAGGATCGTAGTCTGGACTTTTCCTGCAATCACTTATACAATCTATAAGTAACAACATTTTAATCTTCCAAATATTGTAATCTAACAATTTAATTTCCTCAAAATCACTTCTCATAAATTTGGCAGTTTCATCGAATCGTATCGGAAACTAGCTCTATAACAATATAAGCATCCAAATCCCCCACAGTTAATCATCCAAGTCCAACTTAATGACCTTGGAGATATCACAAACTGTTTTTGAATTTTTGATTTTAAAACTTCAAGTTTCAAATTAATGAACTTGTTTTATTTTCAGAAACACGATCAGCTTACTTAGATTTTGAAACTCAGCACTCAGACATCAGTTGTCGAAAATAAAGCAGAAATCAAAATCTTTTTGTATTTTCTAAAAATATAAAGCAGTAAAGAAATATGTACAAACATATTTACAGACAATATTTTTGTTTGAGTATGCGTCAGAAGATCATATCAGTTTTTGACAAGTCACAAGTACCGTTGAGCTTAGTTACACAATAAGAATTAAACAATTCACTTAGATTGTCGATATACTGGTCCACTTTAAATTTTCATACAAATTTCAACTGATTCAGGATACGAATTAGGTATATTAAGAACTTAAACCCATTCATGTGTCCCACCTCTTGAATATACTCACGTATCCAGATCCCAATATTCAGTCTTACAGGTAATTATAACACAAATGATATCTGTAAGGGGTTAATAAATTATGAAGAATCATGAGAGCTCAGGTCAGAACTATCGTTCAGCAGAGAGATCATGACTCAACTTGTGGGTGTGTCCCCTTTAGAGGATCTTTTTTACAACAGCATTGCTAAGCAATTTTATTGTCTTATCATATATGCTGAGGGTGATGCTGTATTTCAAGCATTTTCGAAAAGTATTATTCGAGGACTAGGTCAGAACTTCCATTCAGCAGAAGTCCCGGAATAATACCCCAGATATCACTGAGTATAAAAACCTAGTATATCAGAAAAAGGAACCTTTCAAACGAGATTTCAGGGGTTACCTATATATCCAAGTAGTGTTCCCCACGAAATAAGCAAGTGTTTGAATTTAGGTTTATATCCCGAAAAAGTTTACTAAGTGTATAAAAATCTACCGACACATCCACGGTGAGATCGTTTAACGCTTTTTAATTCTTTACAAATCTTTAGCATACAGTAACTGTCTACTGATGTACTATCATTTCCTCTTTTTACGCAAAAACTCAATTTTTGAATTTTATCATGTTTTTGACTTTTTCAAATTTTCAAATGTTTTTGGATTTTCTAACAACAATATATCTCTCCCTAAAATGCAAAACCATTTAAAGAAAATTTGACAACCAACATTGATAGCTTTGTCTCGCCATCCATTTTCTTCTTCACATGCTCTGATTAGCAGAAAATATAACATACCCCCATGATTTACAACCCATTGATCTTAACAGTTTGAAAACCGTTTTTCAATCTGATGAAAGTAATCATGTTTGTTCAGCCGTGAGGGTTTCGGCGTATTCAATCAACATACATTCAAAACAATATTAAAGATAACATATTTTTGGTTTTTTTTTTAAATTTTTAAATTTTTAGGATTTTGAAAATATTGTTTATTTATGTACAGAAATTGATAAACTCCCTGTTTAACCAAACCAGGGTTCTGCAACCTCTTCCTGTGCCAGGCTGCTCCAACTTCCCTTTTCACAATCTTCAGCTTCGTTGAGCACCTGCACATTCAACAATTTGATCATTTGAACAACGCAACCCAAGCCTGTTTAGACTCAGGTAGTTGAACATGAATCTTTCTAGTTAAAACTGGATAGTTTCTTTCATTTTTCTCAAACACATTATCAATGTTAATCTCAACTTTTTCATCTTTTACCGAATTATCATTTTTCTTAACAGACCATGTTTGACCCGTCGGTGTTCCTCTTTTGTAAAAGTTTGTCTCTTTTTGAACCTTTTGATTTTGAATAACATTTTTAGGTTTCCAAAACTCTTGAGGTTTTGTCATATCAACAGATGTTCTCCAACTCTGTGTTGTTCTGAATCTGGGTGTGTGAGAATTCCAGGTCTGTCTTGAATCGAACCTGTTCGGGTTTGATTTCCAATTTTGATTTGAAGCAAACTTGTTTGTATTGTACCTCCAAGTTTGTTTCGAATCAAATCTGGTTGACCTTTGTTTCACATTCTCAGATTGCTGTTTTTCAACATCAACAGGCTTTGGATTTGGACACTTTCGAGCAACATGTCCAATTTGATCACATTTAAAACACACTTTCTTTGAAACATCCTTGGCCTGTTGTTGTTTCTTTTTCATAGCATCAAACTCCTCATTAGACTGTTGTCCAAATTTGAGTTTTTCCTCTTCTTTCAAGCTTTTCCCTTGAACAAAACTCATCTTTTGTTGCAAATTTGGTTTTTTACTTTGATTCCAATTCCGTTTCTTTTTATAACCCAAACCAGCCTTCATGTTTTTCTTCTTAAAACCAGGTTTGTTATAAAAAGATTTATGACCTTTACCAGCAAACTTTGGAATCTCAGACTTCTCAATCTCAACCATTTTGAAAACTTTATCAACCTTTTCTGAAATCACATTCTGAATCGGGAATACAACATCTAAGAATAATTTGTCCGATCCAATCATGGTATAAACCAATCCTTTTGAATCATCATTCAAATTTTTCTCGGATTTTGTGTTTTTCAGATAACCATCATAAAGATTTCCTTCATCTTCATCCTGTGATTCAGACTTACCTTTTGTTGACTCATCTTTCAAAACGCTTTCAACAACCTTACTTACCACCTCTGAATCATTAGCATCATTAGATTTGGAGTAAGTCACATCGATACTTTCAGGTAACTGGTCAGCTATGTTCAAACCCTTTGCCACCTTTTCCTCATCATAAAAAGTATAATTGTTTCTCAATGGTGGTGGTACCTGATGAAATTCTGAACCAATACCCTTTTTGCAATTTTCAGTATCTTTGTCATCTGGTGTGATGTTGAAAATGCGTTCAAGAATGTACGAAGAGTTATGATAACTTTGAAGTTTTGTAACAATCTTTTCTTTTTCAGCCAAGACTTGTTTAAGATTAGCAATTTCATCAACACATTTGTTTAATTCAATTTGCTTTTCTTTAAACTTTCTTTCATACATTTCTTTAGTGACTAAAGTTTCAGACAATCTTTGATCAAAACTTTTGACTTGGCTTTTCAAAGTATCATAAGCTTCTTGTACTCTCTGACTCGACCACTTTAAAGAATCATACTGTTTTTGTAAATCTTGACATTTAGATTCTTTTTCAACACAATCGACACATTTTGCTGAACACAGTTGTCTATAAACATCATTATCCTTTTCAAGACCTTGACATTTCTGTGTCAAATTTTCAACTTTTAGTTTCAAAATTTCTTCTTTTTCAATCATATCTTTACATTTTATTGTGAAACCATTTTCAAGTTTGCTTAATTCATTATCTTTTGTTTTTATCAATTCATCTTTTTCAATACAGGCTTTGCACATTTCTATGCAATTCCTGCATTTGTTTTCTTTTTCATCAACCAATTCAACATTCGATAGATCAGAAGATTTTCTAACCTCAGTCTCATTTAGCACCGGTTCTTCTGACTCAACTTTCTGATCTTCCTCCTTTTCTTCTTTCTGAGCTTCTTCATTCTTCTGCGTTTCTTCAGCTCTCTGTTCCTCTCCAGCAAGCTTTGCAACAGTCTTCACTTCTTCAATCATCTTCTTCAATTCTTCTTCTTTTCTTTTCTTCAGTTCTACCACCTTCGGTAAACTTGCTTCAAAAACTTCTTTTAACTTGTTCATCAAATTTGGCAAATAGCTTTTATCAGAAAGCCTTCTTGTGTTGAAAGTGCCCTCACTTGGAAACACATTGGTTACAGCATCAAAATCCACTTTTGAAGGATCAACTACTGGATTACCCTGTGGATCCATGTAACACTCCAATTCTTCATTCCATCTCTTAGCTCTTTGTGCTTCCTTAAATGGTGCATATAATTTGCCAATCTCCCATCTCGCACTGTCTCTTCTCCACCAAGTATCATGATCATCATTTGCAACAAATGCATATCCAACTGCATCTTCTTCAGGGCAAACTTAACTCCAGTCGTAACCTTCATCATCATATATAACTGCAAGAGCCCTTGATCTTTCTTCTGGTTGCTTTAATCTTGGTGGTTCAGACTTATTCTGATGATAAATTGCTTTCTTGTAATAATCTTCGTTGAACGGACTTTCAGAATCATTAGCATACGCATTTCTGCACTCGCGCTTGAAGTGACCTTTTTGTTTGCATTTAAAACATGTCACCTTTGATTTATCAAATCCCAGTTTGGTAGACGGTCCACCAATTGACTTTCTCCCCGTGATCTTCATAAACCGCTGTGCTCGACGAACCGCACTGGCCATGCACCATCTTATATCCATTAGTTCCATCTCCTCTGGATCTAATTGATCATAATCTTCTTTCGTCAAGTTGGTGTTGCCAATCTTCCCTGCAACGAGGCTTTCATACGATTCAAGTACAGATGCCAAGAAAACCATCTGTTGTTTTGCCGACTCTTCGCTGAAATTCTGCCCATTCTTCAGATCCTCTGCAATATTACACTGGAATAAATTCTTTGAAGCAGATTGATCAGAAGTTGTTGAAGAAGATCCACTGTGAAAACCACTGTAAAAACTTTCATTGTTCACTGAGCTTGAGCTTTCTGCAGAAAATGCTGTTCTTGGAGACCCAGCCTGCGGTACATTTCCTCTGTAGTAAAGCTCTACATTCTGCTGATAAGTTGGATTGTTGACTTTAGATCTCTGTATCTCCAACTCATGACTTTCAAGCCTTTCAATCAGCAAATCCACTTTTAAATCTTCAGGCTTGATTGTATTTTTCAACATTAGAGCGAAATATTGCCACTCTTGATCATTTGGTAATGAATCAAACAATTTATCCACCAGCTCCTCTTCAGAAGGTAAGATTTTGTGTCTGGTCAGCTCCATTTTCAGATGTCCGAATCTCTCAATCATTTTACAAACAGACTCATTTTTCATACAGTTGAATAAATCAAACTCTTTACGCAACAATTTCTTTTTGTTTTTAACAATTTCATTACTTCCTACACATTTTCTCTCTAACGCTTCCCACAAACTCTTTGAAGTCTTTTCTTGTTCTAGCAAAGAAATAATATCCTCTCTTACTGACTGTTTGATCAATGTTATCATTCTATATTCAGCCACAACATTTTTTATATCTTTTTCTGTAAAATCTTTTGCATCTATTAACTCTCCTCCCTCTTTTACTGGTTCAACGTATTCATGTGTCAGTTTTAACCAGCTTTCAGGAGCAAAAGCTTTTACCCAACCCTCAAATCTATTTTTCCACCAGTTATAATCTTCAACTTTCATTAGCTTTGGTGGTTTCTGTTGACTTCCATACATGTTCTCGAATTTCAAATTCTCCGAAATCTCCTTCGAATATTCTCTCATCTCAGATCTTCTATCTGTTGATTCGGAAGTGAACGCGTTGTAGAATGTGTTGTAGAACTCTTCACCGTTGCTTGACATCTTCAAACACATGAGAACAAGCAAACAAACTAAATCAGTTTAAACAATATCAAGTAATCTGAAATACACTGACACTCGATTGTCGTAAAATAATCTTGACACGATAAAGTTCACTTTCAAACGAAATATGACACTTGGGCGAAATCAGACTTCTGACTGATAAGCGAAATCAGTATGTTGTCTGAATGAGCGAAACCAACAATGTCCCTATAAGAGAAATAGGTAATGTCACTATAAGCGAAATAGGCAGTGTACTTATAAGCGAAATAGTCAATGTCCTTATAAGCGAAATATGCAATGTCCTTAAGAGCGAAATACCAAACTACCGTATAAGCGAAATCAGGATGTTCAGATAAGCGAAATCAAACTTATGTCCGTATAAGCGAAACTGACAAGATCTTATGTCCAAATAAGCGAACCCTTCGATTACCGAAAAAGCGAAACCATGTTTTAGTCAAATTTCACCATGTTTTACTCCGAATTTTAACCTGAATCTTTCTAGGGTTTGTTATTACAGTATTTAACACGTTATACTCAAAATTTAGGCCATTTCAACCGTAGGAACCAGTTCAAATTGAAAATTTATGAAAGAAAGTGAGTAGAAATAAGAGAATCGTGTAGAATCAAGCTGTAGTAGTATGAACTCCTCATCCTGAGCTCTGATACCACTTGTTGGACCGTGTTCCGACCCTGAAAAGTCAGTTAAGGATGTTCATCTTCACGTATAAAGGCGGAATCAATACACGCAAAGTAACAACAACTTTTCTCTTTAATTCCTTCTTTATTTCTGCTTTCTGAATTGATTTTGACAGAGTTTTGTTACCACAAGCAAGACAAGGTTCGCTCCAACATACACAACCGAATTACTTGATTTCGCTCCAAGTGCCTATGTATAGGCTTTGAGGTTTCGCTCCAATGACAGTGACACATAAGCGAAACCTCTTAGAACCATATAAGCGAAACCACCTATTGACTAAAAAGCGAAACCTCTATGTAAACCCTATGAGCGAAACCTCATCTAAACAATGTACATAAAAGCGAAACTAACATATTAAACCCTATTTTGAACTCCAAACTCCAATCTTGACCTATGACTAGATACAAACGTAGTCAACAGACATTCCGTGCACCAACAACAGTTACAGTAAATTTCCATGCAAAAAAAAATAATGGAAAAAATATTATAACAAAGAACTCAACAGCCTTGTTTAAACATTAAACCCTCAACAGACATTTTAAACATTAAAGTTATTTATTGCAGTAATTTATAATCCCTCAATTTACCCACTATATAAACCCTCACCCCCCTCTCACCCCGTTCACTTATCTCCTGCACACGCTGTTTCAAATATCAACCTTCTCAGCCGTTTACAACTTTCAGACGTCGTCAAAGACCAACCCAAAAATGGCTTCCTCTTCCTGGACAGATGTTGAAGATATTGCTTTGTGCAAAGCTTGGGAGGAGGCGATTACCGATCCTCCGCGACGAGGACAGGGGGGGTTTTGGGTTCGTGTTCAACAACATTTTGCCCAACTACGTGGTCCGGACCACAACCGGACCGTCGACGCATTATCCTCCAGGTTCCGTGTCATCCGGTTGGAATGTGAGACGTTCGACCGATACTACAAGGCCGTGGAGTCAGAAATGCCAGACCTGGGTGAGGACGATACGAAGGAAGTGGCCCTTATCAACTACCGTCATGAAGTGGGACGTGAATTCAAACATGTCTCGGAGTGGGAGTCTATTAGGATCTGGTTTTAGATTTTATTTTATTTGTTTTTCATTTTTTTGGTATTTATTTTTATTATCTTTTGTTTAATATTTAGGTGTATTATATTAATATAAAAAACTTTTTTATATTGGTAATCTGTTTGAGTCCGTTAACATGTTTGGGTTAAATATGTTTTATAAAAATTTAGTTTTACAATAACTAAAAAAATTAAAATCACTGGTTCACATAGACAAGAAACTCGACAAACGGTTTGGGCCCAAATATTACAAATTAAAACGGTGTGGGCTGTTTGGGCCCAAATATTACTAAAAAAAATCTGTTTTGGTCATTCATTTGTACCGTGTGGGCTGTTTGGGCCCAAACATTACAAAATAAATCTGTTTGAGTCCATTAACATGTACCGTGTGGGCTATTTGGGTTAAATATGTTTAATAAAAATTTATGTTTATAATGACTTAAAAAATTAAAATCACGAGTTCACATAGACAAGAAACTCGACAAACGGTTTGGGCCCAATATTACAAAATAAAACGGTGTGGGTTGTTTGGGCCCAAATATTACTTAAAAAATCTGTTTGGGTCGTTCATTTGTACAGTGTGGGCTGTTTGGGCCCAAAAATTACAAAATAAATCTATTTGAGTCCGTTAACATGTAGCGTGTGGGCTGTTTGGGTTAAATATGTTTAATAAAAATTTATGTTTATAATGACTTAAAAAATTAAAATCACCAGTTCACATAGATAAAAAACTCGAGAAAACGGTTTGGGCCCAAATATTACAAAATAAAACGGTGAGGGCTGTTTCGGCCCAAATATTACTAAAAAACTGTTTGGGCCGTTCATCTGTACCGTGTGGGCAATTTGGGCCCAAACATTACAAAATAAATCTGTTTGAGTCCTTTAACATGTAGCGTGTGGGTTGTTTGGGTTAAATATGTGGCACCCGAGGAAAATCCACAGTCACCCTGATCTAACATCTTGTCTCTTTGGATTACTTGTCCAATTTCGGGCCGAAATTTCTTTTAAGTTGGGGATGATGTGACAACCTGAGGTTTCAAGGAGGTCGACGAAGAATAAGGCCCGACGAAGAATGATCTTCGTTGAAGGAGTTGTTCGCCGTTCTTTGCCCCAAGCACTCCACGACGAAGAATGTCCTTCGTTGTGGGAGTTGTTCATCGGAAAGGGGCTTCGGCCCAAACAGATCCTCAAGCCCAAGTCGTCTCAGGCCCAGCTCCTTCTGTGCGTATATTTGGAAATCATTTGTAAACCCTAGCTCCAAACAAACCGACGGCAGTTCCTTCTCCCCCATCGATCCATCATCTTGGCAGCCATCAACTCCTTCAGAACCCTTGGTCATGCTTCGAAAGACACATGGGCGTCGCCGGAAGAACTCAAAGTTTTCCTTCTTCTCGACTTGGCTTACTTTCTCACACGATCACTTGGTTAGTATAATCATCACTGATTTGATTTCCACTTTGTATATATATATATATATATTCTGGCATGTGATTTGATGTTGTGTAGTGTGGATATGAATCTTTATGCATAAGGACAAACTGTTATAAATATGTGTGAAGATGATGTTGTGACTTTGTGCAATGGATGCTAGGTTCCGATAGTGATCATTCGATACATATCTTGATCTTGTGTGATATGAGTATGAATTTGATTTCGCGGTTTAGATCCGTACGATGAGGAAAAACCATTATGATGTTGTGTTTGATTGATTATGTCGCATGATATTCACCAAGATCCGATGAAAATGATGACGATGATGTGAATGCGATGAAACAGTTAGGACAATTAGGGTTTCCAGGTGCACCATAACCATCTATGTTATCCACGAAGAAACATTGATAGTTCCTAACAATCCGATCACGATGAAGAATGTATAGTTCGTCACTAGTACTCTCAACGAAGAATGATACTTCGTCACACACCTAGTTCCGACGAAGAATGGGTACTTCATCATACTCCAACCTGATGAAGGATAGTCCTTCATCGCCTAGGTTCTTCGCCATGAGAGTAATAGACAGAACAGTAAAGAGATTATGATGTTTATGAAGATAGATACATGTGCTTGTAAAACTCTATCTGTTGCATGATGACAATGTTAATCTTGACTTGACTTGTATGGGTAGACAATACAACTGTAAATGTTGTTATGTGATTTGCACATGAGATGTGGACTGGTATGAGAATAGGATATGTTCTACATGTTGTATGGTGATCTTTGTGATAAATGCAATCTGGAATAATACGTGTCTATTTATGAACCTGATGTTATTGGCAACTATTGTTGAAATCATGAACTTGTGTTATAAACGTGTATGAAATCCGAACACTTGCTATGTGTTATGTGACAATGGTATTACGTGTGACTTGTTGCATATGTGAATTGGATATGTCTTTACGAAACTGACTATTCTTGGTAACCATGGTAGGGTATGGTTGACCAACTTGGAATGGTTAATGTAATGTAACATACTGAACAATCTAAGGTGAGTTCACTCTTCTTGAGCATGCGTCCCGGTGGGTGGGACAGTCATTGGGTATCCCTGAGAGGGATAGGTTTTTGGGTAAATCAAATGGGTATTCATGAGAGGAATACGTCTTGTGGGTAAAATCTGGAATGTTGGATAATACACTCATCCTATCACCTTTAAGTCCCATCTTCTTTGTTACCTGAGAGGTAACAGGGTATTAGTTGGTAGCGCTATCTAGGTTGGGCAACCTCACCCCGTACCTGAGAGGACGGGTGGGAACTAATGACCCAGTCATGCCTAATGCTTTGATAGAAGAATTGGGGAACGGGCAAAATAAATCGGGAGCCGTCTTGTATTCGAGTTATTATCAACATTGTAATCAATGAACTGAACTAAACACTTGGTAACCAAACGTTTTCATAGTGAACTCACCAGCGTTGTCTGATATACTTGTGTGCATGCTCGCAGGTTATTTGATATGTGCAGATGTGGAACTTGCTGTCTGGGATGCTGGAGTGGTCATGGGTCGAGACACATGGAAACTTGAAACGAGACTAGTTGGTTACATACCCTTGGGTTTTGGTTATACTTTACATTATGCTTCCGCTGAACGCAACGAGATATAAATAATGTTTTGTAACACTTTATATTAATGAATAAAAGCTTTTATTTTAAAACTTGATTATGAGTTCAATGTGATTTGTGGCTAGATGCTGGTACGTCACACGCCTAGCGGGGAATTCCGCATGTGGTATTTTGGGGGTGTGACAGTTTGGTATCAGAGCCACTGGTTATAGTGAACTTGTTTTTAAAAATGCTTTTATAAAACCAGACTATAACCAAACAGTTCTGAATACGGGAATACGACCATGACACTCAGCTCTAGATTGTAAGGTTCGTCTTTTTCACCTGCTGCATACATTACATGACTAGTACACATTTGTTTATGATGTAGCATACGGACACACACTCGTCAATATAGCATGATTACATGAATTGTTTGCTTACATTATGGTGCGTTGATAGTATGTCATAGTCCCTGAATTTCTGTGATCTTATCATTTCGATAACCTCCGTCCGACATCTGAGTTGGAAGAACCATTTGACATGAGTTAGGAGGAATTGAGATGAGCATGCAAATCACAATATTATTGTGGGTGCACACATAATAATAATGTGGAGTGCATGTGAGAACCAGTGAGGCTTAACAAGTGAAAAAGGGGTTCTGTTCCGTTAATCGATTAATGAGAAACATAACGAATCTATAGGGGTCATAGCAGTGATTAGCTCCTACTCGAACGTGATCTTTTCACTACTCTCTGGATCCTTACGAACCTCGATGATAACGAGTATCACCTGAACACTCATCTGAACGCCTAGTGAACTGTGTAGAATGTTAGGTGCTAATACGAACGTCTCTGAGTTGGATGTCGTAGCGTCAAACGATTGATCCATACCTTTCTCACTTATCTTAGTTAGCTGGAACGTAACGCAACGACGCCTTAGATCCTGAAGTGCGATCACTTCTGCAACACTCTAGCAACATACCGTGTATTACTCAATCGACTTGCAAGATCGATGGACAAGAAGATGAGCGTAGTACTTTACCGACCTCAGTAGTAGGACGACCGTGATTACTGGCAACGGGCAATAGCAAATTGGCTTAAACCGAATTCTTAACCCTAGTCAACGACTTATGGGGGTTAACTCTTACGAATCAATCGGGACATAAGAGATGACAATTGGTTATAGTGTGGAATGTGTAACTGACAGCACAATGAGTAGCGCCTTAGGACGCGACACGGAATGTGAGAAGATGGACCTTGTCGGTGAAAGATCGTAGGGCTCCGTTTCAAGCAACGACATTAGAGGTAAAAGTCACGGCAACATCAAGCTACTCGTAATGGTAGACAACAGTATGGAGATGAAGGTGCCTACGACATGGATTGGCCGTTGTCAAATCAAGACGACAACAACCAAGTGAACGACGGAAGTACTGTAAATTCTCGTAGCGAAAACAACAACACCGGAAGTGATGCTCATGGAAGGGAATTTAGGATTGGCATGGGCGACGCCAGGATTATAGCAACCCGGTGGCGTACACGTTCTTGGTAACGAATCGTCTCGTCCCTGTTATGTTCAACCCTCATACTTCTTGAAACTGAACTTGGTGTGGAATCGGCTGATGGCAAATTAATTGAAGCCTCATATGTTCGTTGGGATGCAAACTCGACCTTGTGGGACAAGTGCTCGACATCGACCTCCCTTCTGCTATCCTTGACAGTTTTGATGCAGTAGTTAGTGTGGATCGGTTATCCAGATATCACACAGATATACCCCGTAAGGAGAAAATTTTGTGTATCTCTCCCTAGTGGAGAATCGTTATCTGTTCTAAAGCGTCAGAGTGGTGCAAAGGTTAGCGCCATTTCAGCCATGAAAGCCCATAAGTGCCTACGGAGGGATTACCCCGCTATGTTAGCACTCGTTACTGATTATAAGGCTAAGGAAAAGAGGATCGAGGATCCACCAATTGTTCGTGTTTCCTTCCAAAGTGCTACTCGAGGAACTTTCAGGTTTACTTCCACAATTGTTAGGTAGAATCACAGTTTGATCTCATGCTAGAGGCAGCCTTGATTTCTCGTACTCCTTACTGTCTTGCACCAGGAGGGTTGCAAGAACTGTCAAATCAACTACAGGAACTGTTGGACAGGAGTTTTGTCGGACCTAGTTTTCGTTCTGGGGAGCCCCGATTATATCCGTGAAGATAAGCCTTATCGTTGGACATGTGTACTGATTATCGAGAACTCAGTAAGGTGACAGTCAAGAACCGTTTGTCTCGACCATGTATTGACAACCTATTGACCAGTTGCGAGGGTCAAACTTCTATTCGAGGGTTAACTAACGAACGAACTATCATCAGCTAGAAGTCCAAGGGGAGAATGTTCCTAAAACAGTATATCGAACGCTGTACGGTCATTACGACTTTATATTCCGTGACCCTTGGGTCAATCAACACACCAGCAGCTATATGGATCACATGGATCAACCGTGTTTATTGAGGACGCTTTGAATCATTTCCAGAAGAAAGGAACATCATGGGCGGCATTCGTATCTTATTTTAGAACTCCTGAGGGAGGAGCCACTCCACGCGAAGTCTTGTTAAATGTAACTTCTGGATTCGAGAGGTACATTTTTTGTCGTGTAATAAACGAAGTAGGAATACACGTGGATCTCGCTAAGACCCATTTTGTTAGAAACTGATGGACACCAAAGATTCCTTTGGGGATACAGCAATTCCTTGGTTTCGCTAGATACTATCGCAGATTTATTGCGGGATTTTCGAAGATTGCGCAGCTTTAACCACTTTAGCACAACGGGGTGCTGTGTAGTCATGGGAGACAAAACAGGAGAACGTCTTTTTAGCCTCTGAAATCCAACTCTACAATACAATGGGCATCGTCTTTACCCGAGGGTACGGGTGATCTAGTGGTATACCATGATGGTCTGAATTAGAGTCTCAGTTACACACCGATGCAACACGAGAGGGTGATGGCTTACGTGGTGGATTAACAAGAAGAATTACACGACTCACAACTTGGGGTGCGAGCCATGGTATTTGGATTTAGAATTTGGAGGTGTTCCTTGGACGGTACCAAGGGCATTATATAGACCGATCACAAGGACCCTCAGCATATCTCGAACACCGAAAGTTAAAAATACGACGGCGTCGCTGGATGGAACTCTCGAACGATTAAGACTATGGAACTTAAACGCGAATGAGCCTTGTAGCACACCCTCGACTCTAAACTACTTGATCAGATCTGTTCTGCTCAAACCGAAGCGTTGAAGGACGAGGACCTCCCAGCTGGATCCGTGCGGGGCATGGAAAAACAATATGAAGCTGAAAATCGAACGACATTCACTACTTCCTGGAGCGAGTGTGGACCTCACTATACAGCAATCCTAGGGAACTTGTGTTGAGCGAAGCACACCAGCCTTGATATTCTAGTCGTCTGGATTTTGACAGAGGATATTAGAATCTATAAATCTGGTATAGGTAACCAGGCATGAAGGCCCACCTAACAATATTTGACCCGTGCGGAAGTCAAGGTGGGATATCCAAAACCTTCTGGTTTGTGTCAGCAACCAGAAACACCCATTGGGAAATGGGGCAGACTACCATGGATTTTGTCACCGGCTTTCCTGAAACTCTAAATGGAAACGATATCACCTGAGTGATCGCTGATTGTCTCATGTAACTGATACACTCCCATGCAATCAGGGAAAATTGACGAGTCTTCGTATACTGTGAGTAATTACCTGTGAAGGGTGGTTTCTATGCATGGGGTACCAACTTCTGATACCTCTAATTTTGATCTATACATGATTTATGTCAGGCAATACACGACACCCTTGGCCCACGTCTGGACCAGAGCATTGCTCATCGCCGTTGGATGAACGGTCAAAGTGAATGAACCTTCCTGACACACGAAGACATGCTGCGAGCATGTGTTTGATTGACGTTAGTAAAAATTGGAAGGACACCTGCCTTTAGTTGAGTCCTACTGCAGCAGATACCATTCTGGTATTCAGACAGCTCTATTTGAGGCATTGCATGGACGATAATGCCAATCTCCTTGTTGGACTAAGGTGGGTGACAACCTATATCACATGTCCAGGACTTGTACTTGAAACTCTTGGGAAGATTGTTTAGATCGGAAATCGTTTGGCGGCAACGCGTGACCGTCAGGAAAGCTGATAAGCTTAGGAAATGCTGGAAGATCGCTGTAGGCGATCGTATCATGTTGAAAGTCTCACCCTGGGATGGGGTGGTACGCTTGGGAAGCGTGGCGAGCTTAACTTACATCACGTTGGGCCATACAACATTCTGGGAAGAATTGGTAACGTGACCTACAAACTCCAGTTACCTGACGAATTGGGTAACGTACACGATGTCATTTATATCCCGAATTTAAGGAAGCGTTTATCCGATGAAACACTTGTGATACCCTTACTAGCGCCTAAGGTTAACGACAAGTTGCAGTAGTCGAGGAACCTATTGAAATCATGAACCTGGAAGTTAAGGTTCG
Source organism: Helianthus tuberosus (assembly GCA_030545235.1). NCBI lineage: Eukaryota > Viridiplantae > Streptophyta > Magnoliopsida > Asterales > Asteraceae > Helianthus > Helianthus tuberosus. The sequence continues at coordinate 75,202,845 of CM060407.1, forward strand.
CTAACCTAGTCGAATTCCAATCATGAGAGGTTGATGGAACTCAAGACGTGGACCGGAGTTCCCGTGAGAACGCAAAGATCAGATGAATCTCTATTATCCCCGATTGTTCAAACGGTTGAATCAACTTCTGATTTCATTGGCGAGTTTCGGGACCAAATTCCCTTTCAAGTTGGGGATGATGTGGCACCCGAAGAAAATCCATAGTCACCCTGATCTAACATCTTGTCACTTTGGATTACTTGTCAAATTTCGGGACGAAATTTCTTTCAAGTTGGGGATGATGTGACAACCCGAGGTTTCAAGGAGGTCGACGAAGAATAAGGCCCGACGAAGAATGATCATCGTCGAAGGAGTTGTTCGCCGTTCTTTTCCCCAAGCACTCGACGACGAAGAATGTCCTTCGTCGTGGGAGTTGTTCATCGGAAAGGGGCTTCGGCCCAAACGGATCCTCGAGCCCAAGTCGTCTCAGGCCCAGCTCCTTCTGTGCGTATATTTGGAAATCAATTGTAAACCCTAGCTCCATACAAACCGACGGCAGTTCCTTCTCCCCCATTGATCCATCATCTTGGCAGCCATCAACTCCTTCAGAACCCTTGGTCACGCTCCGGAAGACACAAGGGCGTCGCCGGAAGAACTCGAAGTTTTCCTTCTTCTCAACTTGGCTCACTTTCTCACACGATCACTTGGTTAGTATAATCATCACTGATTTGATTTCCACTTTGCATATATATATTCTGGCATGTGATTTGATGTTGTGTAGTGTGGATATGAATCTTTATGCATAAGGACAAACTGTTATGAATATGTGTGAACATGATGTTGTGACTTTGTGCAATGGATGCTAGGTTCCGATAGTGATCATTCGATATACAATTATGAACTGGTTGTGATTGTTAAAGTGATGAACCTGCTATGATAAATATCTTGATCTTGTGTGATATGAGTATGCATCTGATTTCGTGGTTTAGATCTGTACGATGAGGAAAAACCGTTATGATGTTGTGTTTGATTGATTATGTCGCATGATATTCACCAAGATCCGATGAAAATGATGATGATGATGATGATGTGAATGCGATGAAATAGGTAGGACAATTAGGGTTTGCAGGTGCACCATAACCATCTATGTTATCCACGACGAAACATTGATAGTTCGTCACAATCTGATCACGACGAAGAATGTATAGTTCGTCACTAGTAGTCTCGACGAAGAATGATACTTCGTCACACACCTAGTTCCGACGAAGAATGGGTACTTCGTCATACTCCAACCCGACGAAGGATAGTCCTTCATCGCCTAGGTTCTTCGCCATAAGAGTAATAGACAGAACAGTAAATAGATTATGATGTTTATGAAGATAGATACCTGTGCTTGTAAAACTCTATCTGTTGCATGATGACAATGTTAATCTTGACTTGACTTGTATGGGTAGACAATACAACTGTAAATGTTGTTATGTGATTTGCACATGAGATGTGGACTGGTATGAGAATAGGATATGTGCTACAGGTTGTACGGTGATCTTTGTGATAAATGCAATCCGGAATAATACGTGTCTCTTTATGAACCTGATGTTATTGGCAACTATTGTTAAAAACATGAAATTGTGTTATAAACGTGTATGAAATCCGAACACTTGCTATGTGTTATGTGACAATGGTATTACGTGTGACTTGTTGCATACGTGAATTGGATATGTGTTTACGAAACTGACTATTCTTGGTAAGCACGGTAGGGTATGGTTGACCAACTAGGAATGGGTAGTGTAACGTAATATACCGAGCAATCTAAGGTGAGTTCACTCCTCTTGGGCATGCATCCCGGTGGGTGGGACTGTTATTGGGTATCCCTGAGAGGGATAGGTTTTTGGGTAAATCAAATGGGTATTCCTGAGAGGAATACGTCTTGTGGGTAAAATCTGGAATGTTGGATAATACACTCATCCTATCACCTTTAAGTCCCATCTTGTTTGTTACCTGAGAGGTAAATGGGTATTAGTTGGTAGCGCTATCTAGGTTTGCCACCCTCACCCCGTACCTGAGAGGACGGGTGTGAACTAATGACCCAGTCATGCCCAATGCTTTGATAGGAGTATTGGGGAACGGGCAAAATGAATCTGGAGCCGTCTTGTATTCGAGTTAATATCAACATTATAATCAATGAGCTGAACTAAACACTTGGTAACCAAACGTTTTTATAAAACTGTGAACTCACCAGCGTTGTCTGATACACTTGTGTGCATGCTCGCATGTTATTTGATATGTGCGGATGTGGAACTTGCTGTCTGGGATGTCGACCCACGACAGTTGACGTCTGTCATGAACACTTTGTTTGGTGACGATGGCGCGAATGAAGGTTTTAATCCACCACCGGATCGACAGGAAATTCCGCAATAGAATTTTGTTCCACCTTCGTCCACGTTTGGATCAAATTACGAGAATGAGCTGATTTCAAAATTTAAATCACTGTTGGACGAGAAGCTGGACGAGAACAACCGGAAACTGACCGATATGTTAAAGTCAGAGTTATTGCATACATATCGTTCGACCCAAAAAGAACAACCTGTCAGGACTCCGGTGAACGTGCGAACGCCAAAAGAACAGTCGCACACTCAGAGTGATAATGTAATGTGCTTTGTCAATTATTTTTTTATAATAAAAATAACAATATCTACTAATAACCCTTAATTTAACCGTCATGGTTTCTTGTAGGATGTTGCTGATTCTTTTGTCAACTACGATAATGTCTACCACGTCTCTATGACCCCAATGATGAATGAATATTTTGTAAGTTTTTCCATTTTTTATATTTTTATAATTATTGTTAATTATGAAGCTAAGAACTGTTTATTCTTATATATAATCGTAATAATATTTGTAGAATGAGGATTATGAAATGATCAAACTGAGACGATCCGAAAGGCTTGTAAAGCCTGCTGCAGCTTTGCTATCCCCGTATTTGGCTTATAAAAGGATTAAAGATAAACAAGCCAAAAAGTTAAGTAATGAGGATAAACAAATTGCGTTCATCAAGCAGTGGTATCCTAGTAGTGGCAATAGATATCTTTCCTTAACAATGGGGGGATGTGTCGGTCCAGATTTTTGGGAGTCATTGCTGGGTGAGGATAGTCGCGGCTGGTTAAGCGATGATGTAAGTAATGTCCTCTGTATATAAAAACCATAAATAAATAAATTATATTTTTTTGTTTATTGTTTTCAAACTAACTTTAGAATGTTTAACAACATATATTTGGGTGGATGATCCACTTGTATCATTCAAGAAATGCAAGTGATCGCTGGAGTATTCTACCCCCTTATTTTCAGAATTATTTTCAATCGCGGGAAGTCGACCAGACGTTCAAGGGTTATTTCACTGGAGTGGTTGAACCTTTTCCACCAATACATACTGTTGACGAGGTAATGTGGAACATTCCTATTGATTACTGGATAAATGTATTTCGTATTGAATTAATATTTTGCGGCACAACTAATTATATAGGTTTACGTACCATTTTATATACATGGCGTCCACCGATTTTTAGGCGTTTTCAACCTTGTTGATTACACGCTAACGATATACGACAAGTATTAACCCGATTTAACTGATTTGTACTCCAAAATACATGTTGCTAACTGTGTTAATTTGTTGCGGTTTTAGCCATTTAAGCTTCAATGCTTTGGAAAAGGGAAGAGCAGAAGTGGTGTGTCATATAAATTTTGTTTTTGTCCATTGGCTATGGATTCATGGTTATGATTCCGACAGACCATTACCGTTACATTATCCCTTCCACGTTATTTTTGCAAGCGACGCTCCTGAGCTGTCTGAAGCTTTGGGAGACTGTGGAGTTTGGGTTTGCATATATCTAGACAGGTTGATAAATAAAAAACCGTTGAACGAAGCCGTATTTGTAAGATAATTGTACTACTATTAATGTTTTTTATAAATCGTTAAAATTTATCTTATTTTGTATTGTTTTGTTTTAAAAAAATTAAATACATTTTTACTCCTCTCTATGTGTATATACATGTGTGTTGCACCATTATACAAAGACATATGTGTAAAAAAATTACCAATGACAAGCATTCCTCCTTCCGTACAAAACACAGTTTGGATCAATCAACATGATCGGGTTGGCCAGTGGTCTCCAAATGTTCTTGAATTTTACTATGATGGCGATAATCTTATTTGCTATTCTTCATACACGGGGATAACACCACTCGGAAAACACTAGTGGGGGGGACTACTTGGAATTACTGGAGTTCAAAAAATGGTACCTTAATAATAAATAATTTCGTAATAAAAATTAGTTTAATTATTTTTGTAATAAATAAATTACCGTTATTTTATAGCACGTAAAAGCATGGTGTAACAAACTCATGTGTCAACGAGAGATTGAAATAAATGCAAGGACGGTGTCGTCAAACGATTATCGTTGGACAATTCTACCGCCAAATTTTATCGACATGTTAAATGAACAAGATATTGATGCAACCAGATATGCAGATGGTTCTACAACAACATATCCTCCATTCTGGGAAATTGATACGGTATGCTTAATTAATTTTTTTATTTTATTATATTCGTTTTTCATTGAGATTTTATATTTACGGTAGTTTTACCTTGTAAATACGTCTACCGTATATACCGATGCATGAGTGTCATTCTTACTCCACACCTATTTAAATAAACAAATGTTGGTCCACTACTCAACTGGCATCCCCCTTTTTCTTCCTCATGGCAAATCAAGAACACAACATTCATCTACACATTCATATCAACCTCAACATTTCCCAAACAGTTAACCACCCAAACCCACCCTCAGATAACCCCGAACCAAACAATTCCCAAACCCGTAACCCCCAAACCCGGTGCAACAGCAAACATGTGAAACACGATTTAACTGTTCAGGTCGGTGTCAGGCGCTTGTGCCGTTACCTAACACCGATGAACGACAACGTCCTTTGGACCAAATTATTGCACAAGAATGTGTGACGGTTACTACTGACGAAGACTCTGACGAGGAATTGGATTTCGAAAGATATTACGATGAAGTGCGTTTTGAAGCTTATCGTGCGGAAATGGAAGAAGGATTAGAGTATGATTCTGAAGCGGAAGACCATACCGACTAGCTTAGTTCAGTTTTATAAATGTCGGGGTTTTTTTAGAATAAGAACTTAAACGTGTTTGATATAATGTACTGTTTTGTTCTTTACCAAAAAAAATACTTTTTCGTTAAGAAATTTTATTTTTTTAAAATAAATATAAAGTCACTAGAATTAAAAATTTTCAGACTCTTTTGGTGTCCTATATATACAGCCTGTTCCTCACCATATCCTCTACCCTATTCTACATTCAACACCTTCTCAAAATATCTTTACCTACTTTGTTTTCACACATTCAAAAAATGGGCAGACCCCCTGAAAATGATTTGTTTAATTTAAACAAAGATAACGTTTTCCTAAGCTTTAGAATTGTCGTTGTTTGTCTTCGACAATAGTTGTCCGATGACACGGATGCCCTCGGATTTCCCCTTCCACGTCTTGTGATCTATACAAAGTGTTCAGGAACTCATCTACAAAGGACACATGAAGGGTTAAACAGGTTGTTCGGCACATGAAGGTTCTGCCCCCTTAGGCTAGTTGACGAGACCCGCAACACATTTTGAAGTCGCCAATGTGTTAGCCAGGTCTCCTCACATCACCGAAGCTGCAGAACCATTGAAGAAAATGTCAACAACCCGTTCCATATCACCTAGGCCAATGCAAACGATGGGTTGATGGAACTTACCACTTCAAAACCCATCTTTATCATTGCTAGGTGTTTCGATGCAAATTTCGGATCTCCTACCCAGTCAGAAGTAGCTGTTTGGTGTATTCTAGTTCAAATGATTATGTTTGTATTTTTACGTGCTAGGTGTTGATGTGTGTAAAATGCAACATATAAATTACATCAAATGATGCATAAAACTAACCATTTTTTAGTACTAATGTTGGAAAAAAGTGTGCTTTTGTCTTCCTTATGTATTTTCAGGACCAAATGAGCTTAAATGAACAAAAGGAACAAATATGCAGCAAAATCTAACATAAATACAAAGGAAAGGAAAAACCGTGGAATGCTCGACCCCTCGACAGCATCTTCCCAAGCAAAAAACAAGAGATCAGAAGGCTGACCACGGCCCCGTGCCCAGCGGACACGGGGGCGTGGCCAGGAGCCTGCAGAAAAGACAAACTAATAGAAGCTTCTATTCCCAGAACGGGGGCGTGCCCAGCTCAACACTGGCCGTGGTCAACGCTAATTTTCGCAGAATCTTGTAAATCTTGATAGTACAGATACGCTTCTGCACACGGGGCTGTGCCCAGCGGACACGGGGGCGTGTGGAGCCTAATGCCGACAAATGTAATTAATGAAGAAAGAGAAAGTTGATGGCCACGGGGCCGTGTCCGGGCTTCTGTACAGGCTATAAATAGGGGTGCTTGGATCACTTCAAAAGCATCCCTTGGCAAACCACCTCTCTCCCACTTCACCACCACTCCACCACCATCACAACACCCACATCCACCACTACCATCATCCATCATCCACCTTAGAGTGTGTGTAGTAGTCTCGGGATCCAAGATTGATAGTAAGAGTTCTTCACAATCTAAGGCCTTGTTTGCCTAAGTCTCTTACATCACTTGGTTAAGACAAGCATTTAATGTAATACTTTTGATTTTTAATCTTTTCGCACTTTTTATTTGGTTTTGTATTAATGACTTTAATAACTAGTTTTTTATGTTGAAGGTGAAACTTCCTTATCATTTGTCCGTGGTGTCTTGGCGTTATTTTAATGTCTATATAAAATAAAAGATTTTCACCATTCATATCTCTACGGTCTATATAGAGATATGTTGGCTACCTGATCGGGGGTTAAGGGAATGGTTTGGTAAGGTTCTTGCCTTATTCAGTGTATAGATCCTGCATGGACCTGGGTCAAGCTTACTAGGACCTCCTTCAATACCCATCGGTATTGGATGGCGGGGGTGCGAATGGCTTGATCCCCTCATATGTAAACTACTATTAATACATTAACCCGGCTACTTGGGATTGTATCCCTGCTGACTCAAACCACTTAGCCGAGGGTAACGTCGCCTTCAAAAGAGGGGCTACCACATTACGCATTAATAACTTAATTAATTATCTTTTGATATTTCGACCATTTGGGATTGTATCCTTGCTGACTCAAACCGCTGCGTTGAGGGTAACGTCACCTTCAAAAGACGGGCTTACTACTATAACTAAGATAATCTCTTAAAAAGTGCAAAAGTGCGGAAATCATCAAAGGTTACATTAAAGGCGAGTCAGATCCAAGTGATTCATCTTGTCTATCTGTTTTTATTTTATTTTTAGTTTTCATCATTTTAGTTTTTATTTTTCATGTTTAAAAACCTTTTCTAAAACTTTTGATTTGATTAGACGTTGAGCATAAACCGGTACTAAAAGCTCTTGTGTCCTTGGACAACCTCGGTATCTTACCAACGCTATACTACACTCACGATGGGTGCACTTGCCCATATGTGTGTTTAGTATTAGTAGAATATCGTGTTTTATAAATTTAAAACTTGACTAATGTGTTAAAAAGGGCTTAAAATATAAAGAAAAACATATAACGCTACACACGCATCAAGTTTTTGGCGCCGTTGCCGGGGACACAAGGATTTTAAGAAAGTTAGGAATCAACGGCCTAATCGTTTTTCTTATTTTTCTTTTTTAGGATTTTTCTAGTTTTTTTTTCAGCTTCTTCACACTGCAGCACGGGGCCGTGCCTGGTCGACATGGGGCCGTGCCCAGCATACTTACTGGCAGTTCTTGTTTTCTGAGTTACAGAGTGGTGAGCTTTCCAGTAACAGGGATGCGGAAAACAATCACTGTAACCACGACCACGGGGCCGTGTTCAGCGACCACGGGGCCGTGGTGAGACTTCTGACCAGCAATCTTTTTGTTTTTATCGCAGGACTTGGAACCCAGGTGCCGCACCTGAACTTTCTACGAAGTGCATGAGCTCCAGTTCCAATAAAGACATAAAAGAACCTCTAGACGAACCCGAACGCTTTCTACGAAAAAAAACTTAAAGCTAAAATATAAGAGAAAGTTTCGGGGGATCCACTTCCAATGGAGGATCATCGTACCCTAATGGATTACCTACGGCCCATGGTAGGTAATCTTGGCGCCGCTATCAATGCACCTAATGTCGATGCCAACAACTTCAAACTTTAGCCGCATTTGATTTAAATGCTCCAATACTACGCAACTTTCCATGGGCTTGCGGACAAGGATCCCCACCTACATAATACCAACTTTTTGGAAATATGTGATACTTTTCGGATCAATGGGGCATCAAACGACGTCATCCGCCTCCGAATGTTCCCATTTTCACTAAAAGACCGAGCTAAGGCTTGGCTTAACACCCTCCCAAGTGGTTCGGTAAACACTTGGGATGAACTAGCCCAAAAGTTTCTCTATAAGTATTTCCCTCCTTCTAAAACGGCTAAATTAATGACTGAAATTAACACATACTCACAAGAGGACGGGGAATCCTTATATGAAACTTGGGAAAGATTCAAGGAGCTATTAAGAAAATGTCCTCATCATAGTCTTGCGGTATGGCAACAAGTATCCACTTTCTATAATGGGTTGTTGCCATACACAAGACAAACACTTGACTCTAGCTCCGGGGGACTTCTAGGTAATCGTCGCACAAATGAAATTTATAATCAAATTGAGGAAATTGCTCAAAACAATTTCCAGTGGCACATTCCCCGAGGCACAAAATCTATTTCCCCGGGCGCCCATAAGGTAGACGAAAGCACTTCTTTACAAGCCCAAATCGAAGCCCTCTCTTCGAAAATCAAAAAGTTAGAAATGGCAAAAACGGTCTCGGTTATGGCTTGTGAAGGGTGTGGTGGGCCACATGAAAATTGGAGTTGTATGAAAGAAATGGATAATTAAACGGAAACGGTAAACTACATTGATAATAGACCCAGGCCGTCAGGTCCTCCAACAGGTACCTACAACCAAGGATGGTGTAACCACCCTAACCTTGGTTGGAGAGAACCCGACAATAGTAGTAACCAACAAAATCAAAACCAACGAACAAACTTTCAACAACCAAGAAATGAGTCACAAAATTTCTCTCAACAACAACAAGGGGGACGAGAGAGGCTTGAGGAATCTATCTCACGCCTCATCTCTGACTCTGAAAAGAAAAACTCGGATCGATTCCAACAAATGGAATCAAACGTTAGAAATCAACAAGCTAGTATTCAAAACATTGAAAAACAACTAAATCAACTAGCTCAAAATTTCTCCGAGAGACCACAAGGCGCGTTACCCAGCAATACCGAAACCAACCCAAAGGCGCAAGCACATCTCATCACATTGAGAAACCGTACCGTAGGTCCCGAGGAGGCCCCGCTAACTGAAAAGAGTCCATCTAACCAAACCATAACTTCGCCAACACCCCAAAAAGAGACAACTCCTCCACCAAATCAAGAACCTACCAAGAACCCCTCGGTGCCTTACCCCGGTCGGTTACTTCACCAAAAGACCGATGAGCAATTCACAAAATTCATAAATTTACTAAAACAATTGCACATCAATCTTCCATTTGTGGAAGTCCTCGCTCAAATGCCTGAATATTCAAAATTTATGAGAGACTTTCTCACTCACAAAAGGAAAATTGAAACACTGCAATTAGTTAATCTAAGTGAAGAATGCTCCGCCGTACTACTTAACAAACTACCACAAAAGAAAATCGAACCCAGAAGCTTCACCATCCCTTGTTCTATTGGGGGATCACATATACGCAATGCGCTAGCCGATCTTGGGGCTAGCATCAATCTCATGCCCGCATCAATGTTTGACCGACTCAGACTAGGTAAAACAAGCCCCACAAAGATGAGCATACAACTCGCCGATAGGTCTATCAAATATCCACAAGGTGTCGCCGAAAATCTATTGGTAAAAGTCGGAGACTTTGTCTTCCCGGCCGACTTTGTCATACTAGATATGGAGGAAGATACCGAAGTACCACTCATTCTAGGGAGACCTTTCCTAGCTACCGCTCACGCAATGGTAGACATGAATGGTGGGAAATTAACATTGAGGGTTGGGGACAAAGAGATGGAGTTCGGGGTAGGGAAAAGAGTAGAAGACGATGACCCGGTCAACTACATGAATGTCATAGACTCAAGCTTGGATGATGCTCTCTGACGGTGCAACATGGGATGCAAAACATCTCACTTGGGTAACATATGACTGACTTTGGGTCTAGCCAAGGACCCTTATAAACGTGGCACACCACGGAGGCATTCCGTGGAACTATCATTAGTTTTAGTTTTGATTAACTTTTATGTTCTCTAGTTTAGTTTTTCTTTTCAGGAATAAAACACACTCGAAATGGTGGAGGTTACTAAGGGAAACTTGAACCCACACCCCATGCGCAAAAACAGAGCCTCCCGGCAATGTTTCTTCGTTACAGCAAGTTCAGCACGGAGCCGTGCTCACCCCAACACGCCCCCGTGCCCAAGGGTCTGCAGAAAACGCCCAGTTCAGGTAACTGGACACGGGGCCGTGCTCACTGAACACGCCCCCGTGTCCAGCCTTCTATTAATTATGATACTGGCAATCTGAACACGGGCCGTGCCCAGACCAACACGGGCCCGTGTCCAGACGCCCAGTAACATAAATTTTGTTTTTAAACACCTTTTTACACATTCAATCAACCTAAAAACTTATTTTTGGGACACATTGAGGACAATGTCTAATTTATGTGTGTGGGGATGCTAAACCTTGAATTTTGCAAGTCCAAATAACACGCCTTACACAAAACTCTATTGGAACCGCAAATCACCCCAAATTTTTTGCAAAAACTTTTCATTTTTTTACTTGTCTTGGTTTAATTTGGGAATAACAAGTCCTAAAAATTTTATATTTTTACAAATTTACAACCGATAGCGTCGTGATAAAAAGAACCAACATAAGAAAATTATGAAACGGCATGACAAATCTAGTTAAAATTTGATTACATATACTTAATCACATTATAAACTCATTCCCACAAAAAAGTGAGTTTTGAGCCTTTATTGGGCATACAAGCATACATCTTTAAACTAAATGCTCATTTTTCGTTTCTTGTGTGAATAGCCGCTTGGTTTCTTACAACTCTAGAACTTGCCACGACAATACATTCCCGGTCCTTACCAACTTAAACCCAAGTAAGTAAACGATAGAGGCATTAGGACTAATCCATTTTTCTTTTCAACACCATTATTTTTCATTTTCTTTTATCACCTACCCAAAATCCCCCTGGTTAACCCCTTTGAGCCTAAACCTTTTCATTTCTAAACCCACAAAACAAACACCCTTTACCCACCAAAACCTTTTTCTTTTAAACCCTTTATTTTAGTAAAAAACTCGGTCTTCTTGTGACATTCCTTATAAAAAAATAAAAAAATAAAGTTTAGCAATAAACAAACAAGTTCCTCAAAGAAACTTTGTTTGGAAATGCCTAGTTTGAATAAAAGTCACAAAAACAAAAAGTTTTACGACGACCGACGCTTTTTACGCTTTTAACCCTTTTTACTAACCACTAACCCAAAACCACCTACCATTAACCCAAGCCTAACCATACCCCAAAGTCCTCTTAATATTTACAAAGGTTTATAGTTAAAAAGGAGGTGGATTAATTGCTTAGCAAGCATATGGTAGAAGTAAGTTCCATGCCGGTCTTGAGTGTTTCACAAAAATACATCCTCGGCCGAGTGTTGAGTGATCTCCTGTGAGGTATGTTAACTTGTAAATAAATGGAATTTTTAAAAAAGGCATGTTATGCCCAAATAAGTAATTTCTCTTATGAAACGTTCTAAATAAATCATAACGAATAGGATTGTAAATAGCATAAAAATAAAACCCAATAAAGATCTTGGATTCCCGACACTCAAGACAAGCCCAAAACTTCTCTTCTACCCATTCCATTTGGGTGTGTAAGCCACATAATAAAGAGTTTTGCTTGAGGACAAGCAAAGATTCAAGTGTGGGGGTATTTGATGTGTGTAAAATGCAACATATAAATTACATCAAATGAGGCCTAAAACTAACCTTTTTAGTACTAATGTTGGAAAAAGTGTGCTTTTGTAACACCCCGTGTTTTTGAAGTCAAAGTCAAAGTCAAGGTCAAAGTCAACGACCGATTTCGCGTGACTTGACTTGTAGTGAATTTCTCTTATGTGTTTATTTTTAGTTGTATTATGTGGAGTAAGTGTCAATAATCACAATAGTCGACGTATGTTATTCGCTATCTAATCGACTTACGACTATGAACTATAGGAAGTAACAATGCGATAAAGTTAACTAAATGATAATCAACCTATGTTAATCAAATCGACATCAAATCGAATCGCAACTCGAACTACGCATTTTGGTTACTAATATACTTGTGTGTGTGCCTTATGTGTTACTTGTGCATGTTTATTTATGTTATGTTTTGGTAATCAATCGAAACACAATCGAAACTCGAATCACAATCGAACTCAATCGCAATCGAAATGGTATGATAATTTTTTAAGAAGAGATAACGCGAGATATAGTAGTTGGGACTAAAAGTAATTTGACTAGGAAAATCTATCGTATCACATCGCTCGCAATTACAATCGAAACCTCAAAAATCGTCCAGCCGAACACCCGAACCAAGTGCCATCCGGCCGGATTGCCATCCGACCGGGCTGCCACTTGATCATGGTACCAGGGTGCCATCCGACCGAGATGACATCCGACCGGACAGTCAACCGGGCGAGATGCCATCCGACCGGCCAACTCTTTCCTCTTTTGGAACTCTATAAATACCCATGTCACTTTCATTCTTTCTACTTTTGGAAACTCTCTGTCCGAACAGCCCGTGCTCCTCACCTTTTCTTCGAATTCTCTCAATCCCGGTAAGATCTCGTCCTAAATCTTGTACTTCCTTAATCTACACGCACTCCTACACCTTTCTATCTTTTGAATCTTAACTTTTAACTGTGAAATCACTAGATTTGAGGTGTTCTAGGATGACGTCATCGTGGTGTTCTTATGAACTTCATGTTTTGGCTTCAATCCACCAAGAACAACTTGGATCCAACCGATTTCCACACAAATAAACAAAGATCTTGCAGAGATCTAAACACTTTTATGGTGGAAAAGGATTGAAAGATGGTTTCTAACTTTCTTTCAACTCTTTTACACTCAATGCACTCAAAACCGCTAGGATCGGGCCTTTATCTAGTCTCCTACTCATTCTCAGTGGATTGCTAGCTCAAGATATGGATTCTACTCACGAGACCACCGATTTCGGGTTAACCAAGAACAACCGTCTCAAACCGGTTAACTGGTCGAACTAGGGTGATTCCTTGTCGATCGGGTTACTTGGGTCAAAATGGAGTTCTGTTGGTTAACACGTTGTCAAAACGTCTCGATAAAATGACAAACAATCAAAAAGACCAAGCGAAAGACGAACGGAACAACCGAGATGGAGTGCTATCCGATCGGACTACTGTCCGAACGGATAAGCCATCCGAGCGACCGGCTGTCCGAGCGACAGCACCTTAGGTCCCACACTTAACCAACCTTATCTGAAGTTTGAGTATTGAACGAATTTCTATCTGATCGGACTACCATCCGACCGAATTACTCTTCGGATCATGAGATACTTGGACTTTAACACTCGAATAATTTTCAACATGTTCAATGCACTAAGGATGCCACCCGACCGGACTATTATCCGATCGAGTGACAACCTGCTGTGGATTTGTTCTCACTAAGTAACCTCGCCACTCGAGTCGCCGTCCGACCGGATAACCGTCCGACCGGATGACCATCCGAACGGATTGTCATCCGCACGACTGACCGTCCGATTGACTTACTTGAAAGGAAGAGATACTTCAATGTTTTCAAAATGCTACAACGAAAACTTCAAAGGACAAGCCATCATAGACAAACATATCCTTCTCAAAGGAAGAAACAATCCACTCGAATAGTCATCCGACCGGACAATCTGTCCGACCGGATGACCATCCGAACGGATTGTCATCCACACGACTGGACCATCTGGTCGGATTACCATCCGATCGAACTGCTGTCCGAGCCACTTACACCTTGCATCGTTTTACGCGTCACTTATCGTTATGCTATTGTTCTGATCAGGCTAACCCTACTCTCTAGCGCTCCCTTCAATCCATCCATCGCTGTGAGTATACTCGATCCCTTTTTGCTTTACGCACTTTTGGGTGTTACATACGTTACAAATATTCCAAATCACAATAAACACACTACTCAATACTATTTGAACGCTAACCGCTAATGCATGATATACGTGGCTTATGAATGCTTGTTTGTTATGTTTACACATGGAATGCTGTCTACCTGCCTTAGCAACGATAGTACTATAGTTTGGACTCAGCACCTGTTCGCAGGGGTTGTTAAGGACAATTACTTGCATGGATTACGGTGGTAATCATGTATTGCGAAATGCCTCAGGCAGTCAACCCGCAGTCATTGGTATCGATGGATCTATGTCGATAACTAACGTGCTTCATTTCATTATGTGTACGTGTTGGTTATGCGTAAACAAATTTCGAACTCTATATGCTATTATCAAACTTGTATGCTCACCTTTACATTATATGTATTGACTTTATTTTAACGTATGTGACAGGTGCTTAGGATGCACATCTGCTAGGAAATCAAGGCTAGAATAAGGCTCTAGAGGCCAACAAATAGTTGTATGTACAAATAAAATCAAGAGTCTCTAGAAGTAGATAAACAATTGCTCTATTTGAAAAATCTGAGTTGTCGGAACATAACTATTTGCCTAGATTTTGTCTGTAATAATTTGTTTCCCTTTTGAGACATGGTATGGGACATGTTACTTTAAATTGATTGGTAATGATAATTATTATGGAAACTTATGGACAATCTGTTTCGCTCAGTGCCATGCCCCGATGTTTTCGCCATCGGTTGGGGTGTGACAGATTGGTATCAGAGCCATAACTATAGGGAATTAGGCAAGACATGACCTAGTCCGGGTCGATGTCTTAGAGACCTAGTCTATAGTTAGGAACCAACAGACCGACTTGTGC
The DNA here is from genome assembly GCA_030545235.1 of Helianthus tuberosus. Lineage (NCBI taxonomy): Eukaryota > Viridiplantae > Streptophyta > Magnoliopsida > Asterales > Asteraceae > Helianthus > Helianthus tuberosus. The sequence goes on from CM060407.1 coordinate 75,217,995, forward strand.
ATATCCGTTAGGGATTATGTATGAGCTTACCGCTATTTCTCGCTATTCTCGCTTATGCTACACTATCACTGCACTCGAATTTTCAACTGTAAAGGAGCAACTAAGTCAAGATTAGGTGTGAAAACCGCAAACTCTCGACTAAAGTTGCTTAATCAACCCGTATTTAATCTACAAACGGGGAGAATTATGCCAAATCAGGAGTGAAATCCGTATTTTGATGAATAATCTCCTCTATTTTATTAAAAACAGGAACGAAGTTGTTAAGCTAGGGGTGAAACCCTAACCTTGACGACTTGTTCCGCTCATTTTACAAAACTCACACCAAAGTCTCGACGGACTCCAACGACCTGAAGTCACGATATGACTAACGGGATGCATGCCCAACGCCCAAGAATCGAGGCAAAGGCACTACCCAGAAGGTCAAATGTGTACAACAAGTCCTTGAGAATAGTCGAATCACTTTGGTTAGTCGAAGTCTAATAGCCGCAGGCAATCTATTTCTCGATTTTTATGTTTTTCGATTCTGAGCCCGCAACTGCTGACTCTGATGATTCGTTGATTTTGTGTGTTTACCTGTTCATGTGTTTAAATTTTGGAGATTTACTCGATTTTTGCTTTCATTTCGTGTTGGTGCATACGTTTGTCGACTTTGTCTTGTATCGAGTCTTGTATTAGTTATGTTAGATCAGGGCACGTAGTACGAGAAAATAGGGTTTGTGTGTTGAGAGTTGATTTCGCACGAAATGAACTTGTGCTATTTCGTACGAAATAGCAATTGGCTATTTCGCACGAAATGCCTGTTGTCTATTTCGTGCGAAACACCCACACCTATATATACCTGTCATGCTGATTCATTTGTAACGTTCATGATTCCGGTACCGAAGTGCTGCCGACGTGTCTACTGATCTGTAAACGTGTTAAATCAATAAAACAAGACAATTAAGAGTGAATCAAGCTGTTACAAAGTCTAATCAATGAATTCCCCCTCTGATTAGACCGAGAACTCTTCTGATAGACTACAAGTGGTATCAGAGCTCAGGAGGAAGAGTTCTTACCGGATTTCAGCTTATTTTCTTCAAAAATCTGACTTCTACACCTTCTTTTCAAAATTAAACAAGATTTAACGGTCAAAATGACTTGAATTTCAATCATTATAAGCGAAACACTCTTTTAACCAAGCCTTGAAAGAATTGGATCTAAAATCTACCTAAAAATTAATCAATTGAACAAAAATCAGATCGACATGATGATGTCAGCAGTATTTCACACGAAATAGACAATTGATTTCGCTTGAAATTACTATTTCGCTTGAAAAATACACTTAATTTCGCACGAAATCACTTTATTTGGTTCATTTCGCATGAAATAGACAGTTTGATTTCATTTCGTACGAAATCAACATCTATTTCGTACCAGAAGGCTATTTCCTTTGAAATCGGTATTTCGTGTGAAAGTTGATCTCGTTTGAATACGCTATTTCGCACCAAAGATTGTTTTCGTTTGAAAATCTTTATTTCGCACCAAACTAATTTCGTATCAGTGTGTTATTTTGTGTGTATTCTCATTTCGTGTGAACTTTCATTGTTGTTTGAACTTTGTGAATTTGTGAAACAGGTTATCAAAACATGGAAGAGGAATTTTACAATGCATTTGCTACACCAGTTGCTCCTGTTACAGCTGCTGAAACTCTTTACAGTGAGAATGAGACGGGAACGTATCAAAAACCACCAAAGCTTATGTACATTGAAGATTTTAGAGGATGGCAGAATCGGTTTGAAAATTGGGTGCAAGCTTATAAATTTGATGCATGGTGTTCGTTAGAGGTGGATTATGAGAAACCAAAAAATGAACGTGGGCTTGAAAAAGCATTTAGTGACTATTCAGATGTTGAAAAATTGAAATACACAAGTGAAAAAATGATGATTAGTATTCTCCAGCAAGCAGTTAAAGAAGATATCTTTGTTTTGCTTCAGCATGAGGGTACTGCAAGATCAATTTGGACGGCATTGATTAACAAGTTTAAGGGAAGTGCTGATATGATAAAAAACAAAAAGGCATTACTTAAGAAGTCTTTTGATATGTTTGTAGCTTTTGAAGGTGAATCAACAAAAACAACTATCGACAGATATTGTCATCTGGTTTTGGAAATGGGAAGATTGGAAATAAAGAAAGATGACGATGAATGGGTGGATAAGTTAGCCGATGCATTACCTCATAAATGGGGAACATATTTGTTGATTTTAAAACACATGAGAAAGTCTGAAAGTATGAATTTGGCAAACTTCATTAAGAAGATTGAAGAGCATGAATTGGACATTTAGAAAAATGCTATCATGTCTAATCCAAATGCACAACAAGATGTCAGTCTGTATTACAGAGGAAATAAATTTGAAACCACTCCGAGTCCAAAGATCAAGACTGCTTTTAGTGCTGATGGTTCTTCTGGTTCAAATGTTAGCACTACAGCTCAGAGTGGAGGTTATTCATCATCGTTTTCAAGTTTTGATCCAAATTGTGCAACACCAAGTCCTCAGCAACAAAATTCAAAGAATTTGCAATGTAATGTTACATTGAACATTCAAAATGGTCAAAATCTCTCTCCAGAAATGGCTATGAAACACATGGCATCACTTGTTGCTATGTTAGAGTCATATGAAAGTTTAGTTGTTGGTAGAATTGGACATCCGATGCTCACAAAAGAGGATTATGAGCAGATTGATGCTGTAGAACTTGAGCTGATGGATATCAAGTGGTGTTTGGCTAGTGCTGTAAGAAGAGCAGAAAATTTCAACAAATCACTAGTAGAGATGATTTTCGAGAAATGAGTGCATCTCCGATATGGTTTGACAAATCAAAGGTCACTTGTTTTCGTTGCAAAGAAAATGGACATTTTAAAAGAGAATGCAAAAATAAAGAAGCAACTGAAAGACAAGACTCATCTGGAAACAACAATTATTATCAAAAATCAATTTTTCATCAGCTTACTCAACAACAACCATTGTCATCACATGCTCTTGAAGATGGAAAGAAAAAAGCTTTTCTTGTCAATCAAGATGATGAAAGCCAGCAGAGGGTTTTAGTTGGGACAACTATGTGCCAGATAAAGAATTTTTAAAGAAATCAGCTCTTATTGCTCAAATCTTGGAAGCAGAATCAGTCAAATCTCATCCAAAAAGAATACCGATTTTTCCAGAATTAGGAAGTGATGCAGATACAGATAATGAAGAAGAGTATATTAATAAAGCTAGAAAAGGTCTGGATACTGATAGTTTTAATTTGTTATTTGCAGATAAGGTTGAGATGTTGAATGAGAAGAAGGCAGCTAGATTGAAGAGAGAGTTGGAATCAACAAGAATTGCTGAAGAAAAGGCAAAATTGGAAGCTAAAAAAGCAAAAGTTGAAGAAAATTTAGCAGAAAAGGTCGAAGATGATGGATGTGAGGTGAAAGCAAAATTTGATGAAGAACCAATGACTGAGAAAGTGGTAGAGAAAATCGTTGAAGTGGAGAAAATTGTTGAAAAATCGTTGAAATTGAAAAATTCGTCGAAGTTGAAAAAGTGGTAGAGGTAGAAAAGATTGTTGAAATCACGAAACCTTGTCTGAAATGTTTGGAGTCTTGCAAACATTGTGAAGAAAAGGATAAGAAGATCGCTGAATTAGAAAAGATGAAAGAAAATTTATTGTCAGATGTGAAGTACGTGAAGGAATCTTATGACGTGTTGAACAAAACAGTTGATGTGTTGGTGCATACGTCTGTCGACTTCGTCTTGTATCGAGTCTTGCATTAGTCTAGATAGATCAGGGCACGTAGTACGAGAAAAATCTCAAATATATAGTGAAGAGGTATTTCGCACGAAATAACACATTGTCATTTCGCACGAAAACAACTTGGTATTTCGCACGAAATAGCCTTGCCTATATATAGTGCCTTGTTCAAATCATTTGTAACTTTCCGGTTTTAGAGCCGAAGTGTCTACTCGCTGTAAAACGTTGTTATATCAATCAAAAGACACTTTAAAGTGAATCTCATGCTGAATCAACTCGATACGTCTGTTTCCGCCTTTCGTATTGAGCAAAAACTCTTCTGAACGACTCGTTTGGTCGTGAAAATGATCCTACAAGTGGTATCAGAGCTCAGGAGGAAGAGTTCTTACCGATTCAGCTCAAAATTATGATTTCTACACCTTCTTTTTCAAAATTAACCAGTTTTCACAGATAAAATGGCTTGATTTTCAAACTTAATATGCAAAACACTGTTTTAACAAAACCTTGAAAGAATTGGACCTAAAATTAACCTAAAAATTGATCAATTGGACAAAAATCTGATCGATATGATGACGTCATCAGTATTTCGCACGAAATAGATTCTTTATTTCGCACGAAATCAGCATATTGTGTGAGCTATTTCGTACGAAATCACTATTCCGTACCAAAGTGTCCTTATTTTGTTTGAAAGTCTGTTATTTCGCACAAAATCAGCTGAAAGTTGGTTCATTTCGCACGAAATACCTTATTTCGTGTGAAAGTATTTAATTTCTTAAGAAATCACCTATTTCGTACGAAAGCATCTTATTTCGTGTGAATTGATTTCGTTTGAAGTTGTCTTGTAGGTCATTTCGTTTGAACAGGGTATTTCGCTTGAAAAGGCATTTCGTTTGAAATCTGATTTCGTTTGAAAGTGACTGTTTTGTGAAAAATTTATCTGAAACATGGAAGAGGAATTTTATAACGCATTTGCTACTGCCCTGAGTACTCCTACTGCCATTGCTCAAAGCATGAACATGGAAAATGAAACTGGAACTTTGCAAAAACCCCCGAAGCTAATGGGCATTGAAGAATACTATGGTTGGAAATACCGATTTGAAAACTGGGTCCAAGCTAATCATTTGAGATCTTGGGAGTGTGTTGAGAAAAAGTAAGTATTACCATGTATAGAATTGGGAGTTGAAAAGAAGATTTTTGAATCTACGGATAAAGAACGAGACATGTACAAAGCAGAAAAGATGATGATTAGTTTACTCCAGCAAACTATTAAAGAAGACATACTCATATTGCTTCAACATGATAAGACTTCACGTTCAATTTGGGAAGCACTTCGAATTAAGTTTGAGGGAAGTGAAAAGATGATCAAGAGTAAAAAATCATTGTTAAAGAAAGAATTTGATCTATTTACAAGTTTGCCGGGCGAAGACACAAAGAAATTGATTGAAAGATATTGTCACTTAGTAAGGTCAATGTCATTGTTAGATATCAACGAAGATTGTGAGGAATGGGTTGACAAATTAGCTGATGCTTTACCTCAGAAAGAATGGGGTACATTTTTGATGATATTAAAGAATACTGGAGAATATGATGGCTTGACAATTTCTCAGTTCATTGAAAAGATTGAAGGAAAAGATCTTGAGCAACAAAATATTGCTAGAATGAGTAATCCAAATGCACAACAAGATGTTAAGATATACTTCAAAGGGAGTGTTCAGAATGTTGAAGAAGTCCAAAAATCCAAATTGCTTTCAGTGCAGAAAACTCATCTGAATCAATCAATCAAAGTTCAAACAGCAGCGGTAGATTTTCATCATATCCAAGTGTTAATTCGAAGAAATCAACCTCTAGTCATCAGTTTCAAAGTTTAAACAGCAGTAATGGTCAAATTTTACATTGTAACATCGCGTTGCATCTTCAGAACGATCAAAATTTCTCTGAAGAAGTGGCTAAAAGTCATATGTCGTTACTTGCTACAGTATTGGAATCATATGAAGGGTTGGTTGCAGGAAGAATCGGAAATCCTATGCTGACAAAAGAGGATTACGATCAGATAGATGCTGAGGAAATGGAGTTGATGGATATCAAGTGGTGTTTAACGAGTGTTTTGAGAAGAGCAGAAAAATTCAAGATGATTACAGGAAGAAATGATTTCCTGGATGCAAATATTTCTACTTTGGGTTTTGATAAATCTAAAGTTACTTGTTTTCGATGCAGAGAGAAAGGACATTTCAAGAGGGAATGTACCAATCGAGAAGCAAGTGGAGCAAAGAATCCGTTTGGTGGTAATGATTATTATCGAAAAGCTATATATCAACAAGTTGCTCATCAACCTTATCAACAAATAGAACCACAAACTGCACATGCTAAAATGATCGAAGAAGCAAATAAGAAAGCTTATTATGGCATAATTGATCAAGATGATGAAAAAGTGGCAGAAGGTTTCAGTTGGGACAAATATATTCCACCTGATTCAAAGACAGTGGCGTTAATTGCTCAGATAGTTCAAGAACCAGATTTGATGAAGCAATGGATGAAAGTGTTTGCTGATGATGAGAAGAATAAAGATGATGAATCTAATTCTTCAGATGATAGTTCAGAACAAATACAAGTGTTTGATCAATCATCAACTGGTGACAGTGATGATGAGGAAGAATTACATATTAATATTGCAAAAACTCATTTATCTCCTGAAAGTTTTCAATTTTATTTTGCAGATCGTTTGGAAAAGCTAAAAGAGAAACGTGCAGCAAAGAATCAGAAACAGGTAAAAATCGAGATTGTTGCTCAGGAAAAGATTTCTGAACAAAGTGATGAAGACAAAGCTACTGAACAGGCAGTTGAAGTTGAAAAGATAATTGAAGTTGAAAAGATTGTCGAAGTAGAAAAGATTGTTGAAGTCATCAAACCTTGTCTAAAGTGTTTGGAATCTTGCAAACAATGTGAAGAAAAAGATGAGAAGTTGAGTGAGCAAGATAAGATGAAAGAAAAATTATTGTTCGATCTCAATTATGTGAAAGAATCGTATGATGTGTTGAATCGAACAGTGAATGGTCTACAAAAGACAAATTCTGAAAGAGAAGATGCGTTAACCATGATGAATGCAGTGATGATGTCTAAACAGAAGGCTATCAATCACTATATTGAAGAATGTGCAAAGCTAAAGCAGGAGTTGGAGACAGAAAGGATTGAAAATGAAAGAATTAGACGATTGTTGCAAAGTTATTCTAGTTCTGATTATTTGATTGATCGAATTTATCCAACTGTTGCAGGTATGGAAGCATTTCAAGATGAGAAGCCAAAAGAGAATGATACAGGTAAGAAACAAAGTGTCAATTATAACAAGTGTCCGCATCCGATCTGGGAAGGTTATTCTCCCAGAAAACCAAATGGGGAGCAAGTAAAAAAGGCAGTCAATATAAAGTTAAAGTCCGAAACAACCGACGATTTACCAGAAAACATTGATGTCACATTCACATCGTCTGACACTGATCATGAGTCTGAGTTAATAAAGAAAGTGGTCGATCAGGTGTTGGATAAGGATGAAGAGTCTGAGTCAAAGTCTGAGTCAGAAAGTTCGAGTTCGTTGGTCAACAGTTCAAAACCATCGCCCAATAACAACTATATAGATAGTGGCAAGTGGGTATCGAACACAGGGAGTTTGTGGAATATGTGTTATTTGAAAGTTTATCTAATTTAACTAAATTAATCTAATTGCAAAAGAAATAAGATTCGAGAGTTTATGTGAATGAATTGGTTTTAGACTAAATTAAACTATGTAAATTGCAAGAGAAAAGTTTGGCTGTAAGCAAATTAGAGACAAATGACCATCCTAGATTTCCGGTTTGTTTCGACATTCGTATTATCATTCCACTAGAAAGAACTACATAGACATAGCTCATGCGTGATTACTTGCAGTGATGAAAGGGAACTAAGTACTCAGATTCCTAGAACGTGAGGTTGTTACCCGATGATCAATCAACCCTTACCCCAATCCTAATTCTACCCATGATATCTCGATTGCCAACGGCACCAAGAACGTATGGTTTCAAACTAGATTAACATAAGAATTAACAAGTTACTAACAAACAATCACACACCATAACAAACCAACCATAAAGATAAGGATTGCTATTCTAGAAATTAGGAAATCAAATACAAAATGTCTCAAGCAAACCTTCAATCTAGGACGATCATAAAGTGTTTAGCCACACATGGCTCGAATCAACATCATAACAAAGATATTATTGTTCATACGGATCAAAGACAATAAAGCTAATGATTCAAAAGATGTTCTCCACCCAAAAAGTCTCAAAGCCACTCCCAAATTCGTCCACAATCAGATGATAACCGAATGACAATGATAAGTCACCATAAAACCACTTCAAAACCGCATTCAATGTGGAGGTTACATGACAACATCAGTCGGAGCCGTAACCTACGGCTCCCAGCCGTAGGTTACGGCAGTCAACAAGTCCAGGAAGTCAACACAGAGCCGTAAGCTACGGCTAGGTGCCGTAACTTACGGCTGTCATCATTCCTTTACGGTCCTGAGCCCCTGTTTTACGGCATGCACCTTTGACAAATGTGAGAGCCGTAACCTACGGCAGGTAGCCGTAGGTTACGGTGCTGAGCATGATAATTCTTCTTGTTTCTTTATCAAAACTTGATTTCTTCAACACTTTGATTCCTCAACTTCTACCATCCATTCGTGCCTCCTAAAACCCTTATTTTGATCGCGTTAACACCTGCATAATCAAACGTAGAGTGGTTACCAAGTTCGAGCAATTAACCGGGCAAAGTATGGAATTTTATTCTATTTAAAGCACTTAAGGGTTGTCCTACGGACCACCCGTCATCCGCCTCCGATCTGGGAAGGTTATTCTCCCAGAAAACCAAATGAGGAGCAAGTAAAAAAGGCAGTCAATATAAAGTTAAAGTCCGAAACAACCGACGATTTACCAGAAAACATTGATGTCACATTCACATCGTCTGACACTGATCATGAGTTTGAGTTAATAAAGAAAGTGGTCGATCAGGTGTTGGATAAGGATGAAGAGTCAGAGTCAAAGTCTGAGTCAGAAAGTTCGAGTTCGTTGGTCAACAGTTCAAAACCATCGGTTAAAAGAGTTTACAATAAAGAATTCCTATTATCAAAATCTAATTTGAATGAAGAACCAATCAAAGTGGCATATACTTTGAATGATTCAGACAAATTATATTCTGATGAGGAATTTCCAATAAAAGGTGTTAAACCAGAAATGATAAAAAAAAGGTTTTCAAACTAACAAAAAATAATATTTCTGAAATAAAAGATGTAAATCTTTCTGAAAAACCAAAAACTTACACCTCAAGAGATCAACAAAGGTTAAACAAGAAAAAGGGTTACAGTTCTGGTCCAGGTTATCGAAAGACACCAAACCATAACGGTAATTTAAAAAAGAAAGGACTTGGTTTTATTCCACCGAAAAATTATAAAAATGAGAAAATTTATAAATCAAAAATTGTATTTGTTTCAGGAACAAGTTCAGAGGAAGAAGAAAAGAGCTCATTCTGGAAGCAATCAAACAGAGAATTTCTTGCTAAGAAGCAAGAGAGAATGAAGAATGGAGCTTATCAAAGAAAGGAACAAGAACCTGTTTCAGGTGTCAAGAAGTCGGTCATATTGCTTGGAACTGTCCTAAAGCAACCAACATCAAACAGGAAGTTGTTTCTAAACTTAAAGAAAAGATTTTTGAGAAAAATGAACCACCAAATGAAAATTTCAAAGTTTTTAAAAATTCAACATATGAAGTTGGTGAATGTTCGAAGAAAAGATTTTACAAAAGAAGAGTTAATCTTGATAATCAAATGTGGGTTGTTAAGAAATCTGAGTTGAAATCTGGCGATTAATCTGATTCCACAAAGTCAGAAGAGCCACAAGTTGAGGTTAAAAGAGAAAATCCAGTTCCTCCAATGGATGATGTCAACTTTCCACCATTGAGGACTGAAAAGTTTAAACAAAAAGTTGGTAAAGTGGAAATTTCGAATCAATTCTATTCTGAGAAGAAGGAATTAGATGTCGAAAAGGTTTTTAATGGAAATGTGAAAAAGATTTTTGAGAAAATGGTCGATGGGAAGGCAAAAGGGGTTAAAGAATTTTATGAATCAAAGAAGGCAACTTACACCCCAATTGAAACTGAAGAGGTCACATCCAAGTTTGGTCAGGCTTGGATGTCTGTTTTTCACAAGTAAAAATTCTGACTTGCCGGAGCTCCCAAGTTGGTAATCGTGGAGCATGAATCGGCATCTTTATTGAGAAATTCACATCTATGATATTTCGACCTATAAGTGGTGAATCAGGGACATTTAGTTGTACTTGATTTCCTACAAGTGGTGTTGTTGATTAAATCTTAAAATTGTTAAAATTTTTCAAGTGGCTAAAGAAGAACAATGTGATGAGTTTATCCCCTAACCTATAAGTGATTTTATGAAATCAACAAAACTTATTTTCCAGAAAAACCATTTTGATTAAAACAAACTTAAGTGTTTTGAAATCATAATGGGAAAATAGTTTGTTGTAAGGGGGAGTTCTGATTGTTTATGCCAAGTGGATGGCGATTTGAAGCAATTCACTACAGTTGTCACTTTATTTGTATAGTTTGTTTTCAAAATTTTCTTTAAATGGTTTTGAATTTTAGGGGGAGTAAGAAATTTCAGAAAATCCAAAAACATTAGAAAATTTGAAAAGGTAAAAAACATGATAAAATCAAAAATGAGTTTTGTTGTGAAAAAGATGAAATGATAGTACATCAGTGGACTATCACAGCATGCTAAAGAATTGGAAAGTCAAAATGTGATAAACGGTCTCACTGATGATGTGCCAGTAGGTTTTTACACATCTAGTAGATTGTGTCGAGATATAAACATAAATTTCAAACTTACTTATCTCGTGGGGAACATCTCTCGGATATATGGGTAACCCCCGAAATCTTGTTTGAAAGGTCCCTCTTTCTGAGATACTAGGTCTTTATACTCAGTGATATCTGGGGTATTATCCCGGGACTTCTGATTTTGCGGAAGCAATGGCCTAGTCCCCGTATAATACTTTTCGCTTGCTTGAAATATAGCACCCCCCTCAGCATAAAAAATTGATGAAACATTGTAAAATACTAATCATGTGCTGTTGAAGAAAAGATTCTCTAAAGGGAACACACCTAAAGTCGAAGCCATCATCTCTCTGATTTTGCGGAAGCAATAGCCTGAGCTCTCATGGCCCTCGCATTTAACCCTTTACAGATATCATCTAGGTATACTCACATGTAAGACTGAATATTGGGATCTGGATACCGGAGCATATTCTGAGGTGGAACACGCGAATAAGTTTAAGTCTCTAAAACATTAATCTCGTATCTCGAAACAGTTGAACTTTGTGTGAAAATTTAAGTGGATCAGTATACTGACAATCTAAGTGAATCGTTTAGAACTTAAAATGATTAAAGCTTAATGGTGTTGGTGATTTGTCTTAGAAACTGATATGATCCTCTTACGCAAACTCACAAAAATATTGTCTGTAAATATTTTCTTATTGTATTTTTACACACTGAAAATCTTAGAAAAACCCAAAAAGAGTGTGTTTTAGCATAAAATTTTGAAAAATTCAAAAAGATTTTCGACAAATTGATGTTGGAGTGCTGATTTTCAAAATTCCGAGTGCTAAACATGATGAACAGGTTTGGGAGAGTGTGTTTGAAATGGTATTTCTACAAGTGGTTCATCAGAGATTAACATTGTAAAAATCATTTGATGATTGTTTAATATTTGCAAGTGGTATATAAATTTGTCAAATTTTAAATTTGTGAGATTTATTGTGAGGTAGAGATGTGTGCAGGTTAGCCAGGTTCTTTATCCTGAACAGAATGTGAACCGGGTTATGATCTTAGTATTGCTGATGCTGATGAACTTAAGAAATCAAGAGATCTGATCAAGAGAAGATGGAGTCAGATTCAGATACTGGTAGAGTGAAGAAGAGAGAAGACTGAGGATGTTTTACACTGTTAGATACTTCAGAAAGAGCAGAAAGACTGATAAAGACTGAAGACATTGAAGACTTGACACTGAAGACTTCGTCAACATCCGAGGGGGAGTCTGTTGGTGCATACGCCTGTCGACTTCGTCTTGTATCGAGTCTTGCATTAGTCTAGATAGATCAGGGAACGTAGTACGAGAAAAATGTCAAATATGTAGTGAAGGGGTATTTCGCACGAAATAACACATTTTCATTTCGCACGAAATCAACTTGGTATTTCGCACGAAATAGCCATTTCGTGTGAAACTGATTTCGGGTGATTGGTTTCGTATGAAATAGCCTTTCCTATATATAGTGCCTTGTTCAAATCATTTGTAACTTTCCGGTTTCAGAGCCGAAGTGCTGCCGAAGTGTCTACTCACTGTAAAACGTTGTTATATCAATCAAAAGACAGTTTAAAGTGAATCTCATGCTGAATCAACTCGATACGTCTGTTTCCGCCTTTCGTATTGAGAAAAACCTCTTCTGAATGACTCGTTTGGTCGTGAAAACGATCCTACATGATGGACTAAAAAAGACAAATTCAGAAGTTGATGCTGCTATGACAATGATGAGTTCAACATTAATGACAAAACATAAGGTCATCAATGAGTATATTGAAGATTGTGTAAAGCTAAAGCAAGACTTGGAACTCGAAAAGATTGAAAGTGAAAGAATCAAACGATTGCTGTTGAGTTATACAACTTGTGATTATTTGATTGATCGAGTTTATCCTACTGTTGCAGGTCTTGAAGCGTTTCAAGATAAAAAGACAGAAGATACTGATACTGGTAAGAAACAAAGTGTCAAGTATAACAAGTGTCCGCCCCCGATCTACGAAAGTTATTCTCCCAGAAAGACAAATGAGGAACGATTAAATAAAGCACTCAACATAAAGTTAATGTCTGAAACCGTTGATGAGTTACCAGACAATATTGATGTCACATTCACAGCGTCTGAAACTGATCATGAGTCTGAGTTGTTAAAGAAAGTGGTTGATCAGGTGTTGGATATGGATGAAGAGTCAAAGTCGGAGTCTAAATCTGAAAGTTCGAGTTCGTCAGACAAGAGTCCGAGTTCACCGATTAAACGGGTTTACAATAAAGAATTCCTGTTATCAAAATCTAATTTGAATGACGGACCAATCAAAGTGGCATATACTTTGAATGATTCAGACAAATTATATTCTGATGAGTAATTTCCAATAAGAGGTGTTAAACTAGAAATGATAAAAAGAATTTTCAAACTAATAGAAATTAATATTTCCGAAATAAAAGATGAAAATCTTTCTGAAAAACCTAAACCTTACACCTCAAGAGTTCAACAACGTTTAAACAAGAAAAAGGGTTACAGTTCTGGTTCAGGTTATCAAAAGAAACCAAACCATAACAGTAATTTCAAAAAGAAAGGTCTTGGTTTTAGTTTTTCAGAAAATTATAAAAATGAGAAAAATTATAAACTAAAAACAAAATTTGTTGTAGGAGGAAGTTCTGAAGAAGAGCAGAAGAATCCATTCTGGAGACAGTCAAACCAAGAGTTTCTTGCTGAAAGGAAGAAGAATATGAAGAAATTTGTTCCAAGAGTTGAAAAAAGTATCTGTTTTAAATGTCAAAAAGCTGGACACATTGCTTGGAATTGCCATGAGTCCACTTATTCAAAACAGGGAGTTTCTTTTAACTTTGAAATGAAAAAGAAATGTGTTGATAAAACAGTACAATCAAAAGAGAAATTCAAAGGGTTTGAAAAGTCGACTTTTGAAGAAGGTGAAAGTTCGAAACGTTTTTACAAAAGAAAAGTTGATTTGAACAAACAAAAATGGGTTGTAAAATCTGAGAGTAGTTCTGACAATGAATCTGATTCCATAAAATCAAAGGAGTCATCTGTTGAGAAAAAGAATGAAAATTCCATTCCAGAGTTGAATGATGAAAACTTTCCGCCATTGTCAAAAGAAAATTTGAAGTTGAAAGTTGGTAAAGTTGATATTTCAGATCAATTCTTCCCTGGTAAAGGAGAATTTGATGCTAAAAAGGATTTCAATGGAAAAATCAAACATATTTTTGGGAAGATGGTAGATGGGAAAGTGAAAAGTGCAAAAGATTTTTATAAATCGAAAGGAGGTTTGGATAGAGATGAATCAAAATCACCCAAGGCTTGTCAGGCTCGGGTGACAGCATTTTCTACTTAAAAACCTAACTTGCCGGAGCTCCCAAGTGAGTAATCATGGAGGATGAATCGGCATCATTCTTAAAAATTGTTTTTGAGAAACATTTAAAAATTGTTAAAATTCTACAGGTTGTGGAATTGCCGGAACGTCCAGGTTGGTAAGTGTGGAGTAGGAATCGGCATTTTCCTACAAGTGGTATTTCGACCTACATGTGGTATTTTAATTCTTGATAAGTGTCATATGTCATTCTTCAAGTGGTTAATCAAGGTCATTAAGTTGAACTTGATTTAACTTTCATACAAATGGTTGAGAAAACAAAGTGATGAATGAATCCCCGATCTTACAAGAGATAAAATCAACAAAACTTATTTTCCGGAAAAACCATTTGATAAAAAAAACTTAAGTGTTTTGAAATCATAATGGGAAAATAGTTTGTTGTAAGGGGGAGTTCTGATTGTTTGTGCCAAGTGAATGGCGATTTGAAGCGATTCGATATCAGTTGTTATTTTACTTGTACAGTTTGTTTTCAAATTTCCTTTAAATGATTTTGAATTTTAGGGGGAGTAAGAAATTTCGGAAAATCCAAAAACATTAGAAATTTTGAAAAAGTCAAAAGCATGATAAATTCAAAATGAGTTTTGTTGAAAAAAGAGGAAATGATAGTACATCAGTAGACAGTTACGGTATGCTAAAGAATTGTAATGTTTAAATAGCTTTAAACGGTCTCACTGGTGATATGCCGATAGGTTTTTACACATTTAGTAAACTTTTTCGGGATATAAACTTAAATTCAAACTTGCTTGTTTCGTGGGGAACACTACTTGGATATATAGGTAACCCCTGAAATCTTGTTTGAAGGACCCCTTTTTCTGAAATACTAGGTCTTTATGCTCAGTGATATCTGGGGTATTATCCCGGGACTTCTGATTTTGTGGAAGCAATGGCTTAGTCCCCGTATAATACTTTTTGCTTGCTTGAAATATAGCTCCACCCTCAGCATAAAAATGATGAAACATTGAAAAATGCTAATCATGTGCTGTTGAAGAAAAGATCCTCTAAAGGGGACCCACTTAAAGTCGAAGCCATCATCTCTCTGATTTTGCGGAAGCAATAGCCTGAGCTCTCATGGCCCTCGTAATTAACCCTTTACAGATATCATCTGTGGTATACTCACCTGTAAGACTGAATATTGGGATCTGGATACGGGAGTATATTCAAGAGATGGAACACATGAATGAGTTTAAGTTCTTAATTCACCTAATTCGTATCCTGAATCAGTTGAAATTTGTGTGAGAATTTAAGTGGATCAGTATATCGACAATCTAAGTGAATTGTTTAATTCTTAATGTGTAACTAAGCTCAACGGTACTTGTGACTTGTCAAAAACTGATATGATCCTTTTAAACAAACTCACAAAAATATTGTCTGTAAATATTTCTTTACTGCATTTTTTTATTATCAAAAATCTAAAAAGATTTTCGGAGTGTTTTAGCATAAATTTCGAAAAATTCAAAAAGATTTTAAACAACTGATGTTGAAAAGCTGATTTTCAAAATTCCGAGTGCTAAACATGATGAACATGTTTGGGAGAATTTGTTTAAAAAATGAAAAATGATGAAAAAAATTGATATTTTACAAGTGGTCATCAGAGTTTAAAAATGTTAAATCATTTTTGTTCAATGTCTGTAATTGGTCTATGAAGTTGAAAAATTTTAAATTTGAGAGATTTATTGTGAGGTAGAGATTTGTGCAGGTTATGGTTATGAGAGAGCCAGGTTGCGATTTTAGAATCTGTGAAAGCCAGACTACGATCCCAAGCATTCTTTAAGGGGGAGTCTGATGATGAAGAGCTTAAGGATTCAAGAGATCTGATTAAGAGAATGTGAAGAGATAGATTGAGATTCAGAAGTGATAAAGATTGAGGATGCTTACACTGTCAGATAATTTAGAAGCCCTAAGACTGATCAAGGCTGAAGACTTTGAAGACTCGACACCGAAGACTTCGTCAACATCCGAGGGGGAGTCTGTTGGTACATACGTTTGTCGACTTTGTCTTGTATCGAGTCTTGTATTAGTTATGTTAGATCAGGGCACGTAGTACGAGAAAATAGGGTTTGTGTGTTGAGAGTTGATTTCGCATGAAATGAACTTGTGCTATTTCATACGAAATAGCAAGTGGCTATTTCACACGAAATGCCTATTGTCTATTTCGTGCGAAACAACCACACCTATATATACCTGTCATGCTGATTCATTTATAACGTTCATGATTCCGGTACCAAAGTGTTGCCGATGTGTCTACTGATCTGTAAACGTGTTAAATCAATAAAACAAGACAATCAAGAGTGAATCAAGCTGTTACAAAGTCTAATCAATGAATTATGCCTCTGATTAGACCGAGAACTCTTCTGATAGACTCATTTCGATCGTCTCACGATCCTACACTTCGATCGACACGCACGACTCGCACTGCAGTCCTATCTCAAAACGTTAACAAATCGCTGAATTGTGGACGACATTATGCTACGTTATACGCTTATACTACGCGACTCGATATACTAAACGCGATCGCTATATTCGAACGCTCGCGAACTGTGAATGTTAGGTTTCTGTAATCTGACTGCCTCTTGTGCTTAAATGCTTCTGTGGTTTACGTGTTTCTGTGATTCTGTGCTCTACGTGCTTATGTGATTCTGTGCTTTTGTGTTTATGTGCTTATGAGCCTATGTGTTTATGTGATACATGTTATATTGCCTGTTCCTAAGCTTTAGTAAGTGTTAGACGTGTGAGGTGAGATTTGATTATGATGTGTCTGAGACCTATGGTGATGTCTGTTGCAGATAATGTCAACTGGACCATCATCCCGTCACACACCACTTTCTCGTCAACAAAAGAGAGACAAACGTCTTGCTGCTATCATCGCTAAACAAGTAGCAAAAGCCATGAGTTATGTCTACGAGAACGTCAGCAAATCATCTGAGGAGTCGAGAACCGAAACTCCTAAAGAGACCCCCAAAGCTGCCTTCAATTTCAAGCAGTTCAAGTCTTGTGGGCCAAAGGAATTCACTGGCGAGGAAGGCCCTACAGCGTTGTTCCAATGGTTTGATTCCATTGAGGTCACTCTACGACAGAGCGGTTTCCCAGACGATCTCCGTACTCTAAATGCTACCGGCGTCTTCCAGTCCCGCGCACTAGACTGGTGGACGGCCGAGAGAAACAAACGAGGGAACGATGCAGCCTACGATCTGTCGTGGGACGAACTCAAGGAGGTCATGCTGGAAGAATTATGCCCTCCTCATGAGCGCCAAAAGTTAGAAGATGAATTCTGGCACATAAAGCAGAAGGAAGGTTAAAATGCTGCTCTCACTGCCCGCTTCAAACAGCTCAGCATCATCTGCCCTGACCAAGTCAAGACTCCAGACATCGCAATCAAGAAGTATATCCGAGCCCTGCCTGACTGTGTTGCAGATTTCATGCAAGCGGCTAAGACTAAGACGATCGAAGAGACTTACCTACTGGCCGCTGAAATCAACGACAAGCGGGTCAAGGCTGGTGTCTGGGATAAAACTTCAAAGCACCTGCATCAAGCTACCACCACCGCACCAACTGCTGAAACCACCACCGCATCGAGCAGCAAGAGGAAGAACAAGAGAAAGAACAACTCCAGCAACAAGAACTGTGCGATCACTGCTGCACCGATACAAGCTGTACCAGCCCAACAGCGTCAAGTAGCGGCGCCTGTGGCAAATGCACCGCCTGCTAAGGGTGCATACACTGGGCCACACCCACTTTGCCCTACTTGTACCAACCACCACCCGACTACCATCGCTTGCCGTTTTTGTGCTCATTGCAATATGTACGGCCATTTCACTACCAACTGTCGCGCTCGACAAGCTCCTGCTCATCAAGCTCTACTCACCGCCCCTCAGGGTCAACAAGCTCCTCCGGCAACCGCGGTCAACGCCAGAGCCTGCTTCGCATGAGGCGATCCTAACCATTTCGCCAACATGTGCCCAAATAGGGTTGTGAAACAAGAGCCCCAGCAGCAGCAGTAGCAGCAACACCAGCAGCAACAGCAACAAGCAGCACGTGCACGAACTTTCAACAACAACGTGCGCCAAGCCCAAGCCGACAACAACGTGGTCAATGGTACGTTCCTAGTGAATGGTATTTATGCTTCGTGTTTATTTGATACTAGAGCCGATAACTGCTTTGTGTCGTTCGAATTCGAGAAGCTCCTTAGTCGTAAGCGCTCCCAACTCTCCTCGACGTTCGATGTTGAAGTTGCTACCGGAAGAACTGTCGCCGTTAATTATGTTCTCCGTGATTGTACTCTTGAGCTCAAAAATCACATCTTCCCAATCGACCTTATTCCGATGCAACTCGGAAGTTTTGATGTCATAGTAGGCATGGACTTTCTTCGCGAAAACCATGCTGAAGTTGTGTGCTTCGACAAGATGATTCGATTTTCGCTCGCGAATGGTGATTTATTGTGTGTTTATGGTGAAACTGCTTCGAAAGGTCTAAAACTCATGTCATGTGTCCAAGCTAGCAAGTATCTCCGCAAGGAATACAGAGCTTTCTTGGTTAACATTGTAGTAGCGGAGAATGAAAAGAAAGGAAAGACAGAAGTGAAAGACGTTCTTGTGGTTCGTGAATTTCCTAATGTGTTTCCCGTTGACCTTCCAGGCCTACCGCCAAGTCGTGATATCGACTTTCGTATCTACCTCATTCCTGGGGCCAATCCTGTGGCAAAAGCTCCTTACTGACTCGCACCGTCTGAGATGCGTGAACTCTCAAACCAACTACAGGAATTACTTGAGAAAGGCTTCATTCGCCCGAGCACCTCTCCTTGGGGCGCGCCGGTCCTTTTCGTCAAAAAGAAGGATGGGTCGTTCAGGATGTGCATCGACTATCGGGAATTGAATAAGTTAACTATCAAGAACCGCTATCCCCTACCTCGCATTGATGATTTGTTTGATCAGCTACAAGGTGCTACGTGTTTCTCGAAGATCGATCTACGCTCAGGTTATCACCAGCTACGCATTCAAGAGGATGATATACCCAAAACCGCATTTCGCACTCGCTATGGCCACTATGAATTCATTGTTATGCCCTTTGGTTTAACCAACGCACCCGCGGTTTTCATGGATATGATGAATCGCATGTGTAAACCGTACCTCAACCGTTTCGTCATCGTATTCATCGACGATGTCTTGATCTATTCCAGATCGAAGGCCGAACACGCGCAACATCTACGTTTGGTTCTCGAGCTACTCCAGGGGAATCGACTCTATGCCAAGTTCTCCAAGTGTGAATTCTGGTTGGAGGAGGTTCAGTTTCTGGGCCACATTGTTAATAGTCAAGGTATTCACGTTGATCCCGCGAAGATTGAAGCAGTTAAGAGTTGGATTACACCTAAGAACAGACCCGTCTGAAGTCCGTTCTTTTCTCGGACTAGCAGGCTATTATCGACGATTTATCGAAGGATTCTCAAAGATCGTTGTGCCGCTTACCGCTCTCACGCACAAAGACATGCCTTTTGTTTGGGGAACTGAACAAGAGTCTGCTTTCCAAACCCTTAAGCACATGCTTTGCAATGCTCCCTTTCTCACATTGCCCGACGGAAATGACGATTTCATTGTCTATTGTGATGCTTCCAACCTTGGTCTTGGTTGCGTCCTTATGCAGCGAGACAAGGTTATAGCTTACGCATCTCGTCAGCTCAAAATCCATGAGAAGAACTATACAACCCATGATCTCGAGATAGGCGCAGTTGTTTTTGCGTTAAAGATTTGGCGACACTACCTGTACGGTACCAAGTGTACGATCTTCACCGATCATAGGATACCTGCAACATATCTTTAACCAGAAGGAACTTAAAATGCGTCAACGCCGATGGGTAGAACTTCTCAACGATTACGGCTGTGAGATTCGTTATCACCCAGGCAAAGCAAATGTTGTTGCCGACGCTCTCAGCAGACAGAGTTATTTGCTCAGCACTCGCAATGTTCAAGCCCAGTACGATCTCGAGACTCTCATCCGTGAAGCTCAGCATGCATGTTTTAATGAACGCACTCTGAAGAAGGAAAGAACCTATCACGACGGAACCCAACTTGTGAGTAAATCAAATGGGATATTCCACTTTCTGGACCGAATTTGGATCCCTAAACGGACCGATTTGTGACAGATTTTGATGGACGAAGCCCACAAATCCCGGTATTCTATTCATCCCGGTGCCAACAAAATGTACCAGGACCTTCGCTACAAGTACTGGTGGTCGGGCATGAAAAGGGATATTGCTCTCTACGTTGGAAAGTGCCTGACTTGTGCAAGGGTTAAGGCCGAACACCAAAGACCCTCTGGCTTACTCGAGCAACCACCGATCCCTATGTGGAAGTGGGAAAGTATAGCCATGGACTTCATAACAAAGCTTCCGCACACGTCATCAGGTCACGACAACATCTGGGTTGTTGTTGACCGTTTAACCAAATCAGCTCACTTTTTACCAATACGGGAAGACTACAAGGTAGAACGATTAGCCCGAATCTACACCAACGAGATCATTTGTAATCATGGGACGCCTCGGGACATCATCTCTGACCGTGATGCTCGGTTTACCTCGCGACTGTGGGAAACGTTTCAAACGGCTCTCGGTACATCGCTTAATCTAAGTACCGCATTCCACCCTTAAACCGACGGTCATACTGAAAGAACGATTCGTACTCTTGAGGACATGTTCCGTTCGTGTGTCATAGACTTCGGTGGAAATTGGGATACACACCTGCCGTTAGTCGAATTCTCATATAACAGCAGTTATCATTCCAGCATTCAAATGGCACCATTCGCGGCTTTATACGGAAGAAAATGTCGATCGCCTATTGTATGGCACGAGATCGGTCACTCGAAATTAACCGGTCCTGAGCTATTACAAGAAACGACTGACAAAGTCCTCCAAATTCGAGATAATTTGTTGAAAGCTCGAAGGCGACAGAAAAGTTACGCCGATAGACGACGCAAGCCCCTTGAATTTGACGTTGGCGACTACGTACTCCTAAAGGTATCACCTTGGAAGGGTGTGGTCAGATTCGGCAAGAAAGGGAAATTAGCTCCTCGATATGTTGGACCTTTTAAGATTCTGGAAAGAATCGGAAAAGTCTCCTACAGACTCGAACTACCGGAGGAACTTAGTAACGTCCACCCGACTTTCCATGTGTCAAACCTCTGAAAGTGCCTGGCTGAGCATGATTTAATTGTACCTCTCGATGATCTTCAAGTAAACGAAACACTACACTTCGTGGAGAAGCCTGTTGAAATCATGGATTGCCAAACCAAGCAGCTCAGACGCTCGCGCATTCCTATTGTGAAAGTCCGATGGGAAGGCAAACGAGGCGCAGAGTTCACTTGGGAACTCGAAAGCGACATGAAGGCGAAGTACCCGCAGTTGTTCGTTACGGCTTCGGCCTAATTTCGGGACGAAATTCCCTAAACAAGGGGAGGCTGTAACACCCCGTGTTTCTGAAGTCAAAGTCAAAGTCAAGGTCAAAGCCAACGACCGATTTCGCGCGACTCGACTTGTAGTGAATTTCTCTTATGTGTTTTTTTAGTTGTATTATGTGGAGTAAGTGTCAATAATCACAATAGTCGACGTATGTTATTCGCTATCTAATCGACTTACGACTATGAACTATAGGAAGTAACAATGCGATAAAGTAAATAAATGATAATCAACCTATGTTAATCAAATCGACATCGAATCGAATCGCAACTCGAACTATGCATTTTGGTTACTAATATACTTGTGTGTGTGCCTTATGTGTTACTTGTGCATGTTTATTTATGTTATGTTATGGTAATCAATCGAAACGCAATCGAAACTCGAATCACAATCGAACTCAATCGCAATCGAAATGGTATGATAATTTGTGAAGAAGAGATAGTGCGAGATATAGTAGTTGGGACTAAAAGTAATTTGACTAGGAAAATCTATCGCATCGCTCGCAATTACAATCGAAACCTCAAAAATTGTCGCGCCGAACACCCGAACCAAGTGCCATACTGCCGGATTGCCATCCGACCGGGCTGCCACTTGATCATGGTGCCAGGGTGCCATTCGACCGAGATGACATCCGACCGGACAGTCATCCGGGCGAGATGCCATCCGACCGGCCAACACTTTCCTCTTTTGGAACTCTATAAATACCCATGTCACTTTCATTCTTTCTACTTTTGGAAACTCTCTGTCCGAACAGCCCGTGCTCCTCACCTTTTCTTCGATTTCTCTCAATCCCGGTAAGATCCCGTCCTAAATCTTGTACTTCCTTAATCTACACGCACTCCTACACCTTTCTATCTTTTGAATATTAACTTTTAACCGTGAAATCACTAGATTTGAGGTGTTCTAGGATGACGTCATCATGGTGTTCTTATGAACTTCATGTTTTGGCTTCAATCCACCAAGAACAACTTGGATCCAACCGATTTCCTCACAAATAAACAAAGATCTTGCAGAGATCTAAACACTTTCATGGTGGAAAAGGATTGAAAGATGGTTTCTAACTTTCTTTCAACTCTTTTACACTCAACGCACTCAAAACCGCTAGGATCGGGCCTTGATCTAGTCTCCTACTCATTCTCAGTGGATTGCTAGCTCAAGATCTGGATTCTACTCACGAGACCACCGATTTTGGGTTAACCAAGAACAACCGTCTCGAACCAGTTAACTGGTCAAACTAGGGTGATTCCTGTTCGATCGGGTTAATTGGGTCAAGATGGAGTTCTGTTGGTTAACACATTGTCAAAACGTCTCGATAAAATGACAAACAATCAAAGCGACCAAGCTAAAGATGAACGAAACAACCGAGACTGAGTGCTATCCGACCGGACTACTGTCCGAACGGATAAGCCATCCGAGCGACCGGCTGTCCGAGCGACTGCACCTTGGGTCCCACACTTAACCAACCTTATCTGAAGTTTGAGTACTGAACGAATTGCTATCCGATCGGACTACCATTCGACCAAATTACTCTTTGGATCATGAGATACTTGGACTTTAACACTCGAACAATTTTCAACATGTTCAATGCACTAAGGATGCCACCTGACCGGACTGCTGTCCGATCGAGTGAGAACCTGCTGTGGATTGGTTCTCACTAAGTAACCTCGCCACTCGAGTCGCCGTCCGACCGGATAACCGTCCGACCGGATGACCATCCGAACGGATTGTCATCCGCACGACTGACCGTCTGATCGACCGACTTGAAAGGAAGAGATACTTCAATGTTTTCAAAATGCTACAACGAAAACTTAAAGGACAAGCCATCATACACAAACACATCCTTCTCAAAGGAAGAAACAATCCACTCGAATAGTCATCCGACCAGACAATCTGTCCGACCGGATGACCATCCGAACGGATCGTCATCCACACGACTGGACCATCCGGTCGGATTACCATCCGACCGAACTGCTGTCCGAGCCACTTACACCTTGCATCGTTTTACGCGTCACTTATCGTTATGCTATCGTTCTGATCAGGCTAACCCTACTCTCTAGCACTCCCTTCAATCCATCCATCGCTGTGAGTATACTCGATCCCTTTTTGCTTTACGCACTTTTGGGTGTTACATACGTTATGAAATTTCCATATAACAATAAACACACTACTCAATACTATTTGAACGCTAACCGCTAATGCATTATATATGTGGCTTATGAATGCTTGTTTGTTATGTTTACACATGGAATGTTGTCTACCTGCCTTAGCAACGATAGTACTATAGTTTGGACTCAGCACCTGTTCGCAGGGGTTGTTAAGGACAATTACTTGCATGGATTACGGTGGTAATCATGTATTGCGAACTGCCTCAGGCAGTCAACCCGCAGTCATTGGTATCGATGGATCTATGTCGATAACTAACGTGTTTCATTTCATTATGTGTACGTGCTGGTTATGCGTAAATGAATTTCGAACTCTATATGCTATTATCAAACTTGTATGCTCACCTTTACATTATATGTATTGACTTTATTTTAACGTATGTGACAGGTGCTTAGGATGCACATCTGCTAGGAAATCGAGGCTAGAATAAGGCTCTAAAGGCCAACAAATAGTTGTCTGTACAAATTAAATCAAGAGTCTCTAGAGGCAGATAAACAATTTATCTATTTGAAAAATCTGAGTTGTCGGAACAGAACTATTTGCCTAGATTTTGTCTGTAATAATTTGTTTACCTTTTGAGACATGGTATGGGACATGTTACTTTAAATTGATTGGTAATGAAAATTGTTATGGAAACTTCTGGACAATCTGTTTCGCTCCGTGCCATGCGCCGATGTTTCCGCCATCGGTTGGGGTGTGACAGCTTTTGTCTTCCTTTTGTATTTTCAGGACCAAATGAGCTTAAATGAACAAAAGGAACAAATATGCAACAAAATCTAACATAAATACAAAGGAAAGGATTAAACGTGGCATGCCCGACCCCTTGATAGCATCTTCCCAAGCAAAAACAAGAGATCAGAAGGCTGACCACGGCCCGTGCCCAGCGGACACGGGGGCATGGCCAAGAGCCTGCAGAAAAGACAAACTGATAGAAGCTTCTATTCCCAGCACGGGGGCGTGCCCAGCTCAACACGGGCCGTGGTCAACGCTAAGATTCGCAGAATCTTGCAAATCTTGATAGTACAGATATGCTTCTACACACGGGGCTGTGCCCAGTGGACACGGGGGCGTGTGGAGCCTAATGCAGACAAATGTAATTAATGAAGAAAGAGAAAGTTGATGACCACGGGGCCGTGTCCAGCGGACACGGGGCCGTCTCCGGGCTTCTGTACAGGCTATAAATAGGGGTGCTTGTCTCACTACAAAGGCATCCCTTGGCAAACCACCTTTCTCCCACTTCACCACCACTCCACCACCATCACAACACCCACATCCACCACCATCATCCATCATCCACCTTAGAGTGTGTGTAGTAGTCTCGGGATCCAAGATTGATAGTAAGAGTTCTTGACAATCAAAGACCATGTTTTCCTAAGTCTCTAACATCACTTGCTGATGACAAGCATTTAATGTAATACTTTTGATTTTTAATCTTTTCGCACTTTTTATTTGGTTTTGTATTAATGACTTTAATAACTAGTTTCTTATGTTGAAGGTGAAACTTCCTTATCATTTGTCCGTGGTGTCTTGGCATTATTTTACTGTCTATATAAAATAAATGATTTTCACCATTCGTATCTCTACTGTCTATATAGAGATATGTTGGCTACCTGATCGGGGATTAAGGGAATGGTTTGGTAAGGTTCTTGCCTTGTTCAGTGTATAGATCCTGCAAGGACCTGGGTCAAGCTTACTAGGACCTCCTTCAATACCCATTGGTATTGGATGGCGGGGGTGCGAATGGCTTGATCCCCTCATATGTAAACTACTATTAATACATTAACCCGGCTACTTGGGATTGTATCCCTGCTGACTCAAACCACTTAGCCGAGGGTAACGTCTCCTTCAAAAGAGGGGCCTACCACATTACGCATTAATAACTTAATTAATTATCTTTCAATATTCCGACCCTTTGGGATTGTATCCTTGCTGACTCAAACCACTGGGTTGAGGGTAACGTCACCTTCAAAAGAGGGGCCTACTACTATAACTAAGATAATCTCTTAAAAAGTGCAAAAGTGCGGAAATCATCAAAGGTTACATTAAAGGCGAGTCAGATCCAAGTGATTCATCTTGTCGATCTGTTTTTATTTTATTTTTATTTTTAAGCATTTTAGTTTTTATTTTTCATGTTTAAAAACCTTTTCTAAAACTTTTGATTTGATTAGACGTTGAGGATAAACCTGTACTAAAAGCTCTTGTGTCCTTGGACGACCTCGGTATCTTACCAACGCTATACTACGCTCACGATGGGTGCACTTGCCCATATGTGTGTTTAGTGTTAGTAGAATATCGTGTTTTATAAATTTAAAACTTGACTAATGTGTTAAATGTAACACCCCGAAAATGGGTTTGGTAATCAAACTCCGTTAATACTAAAAGACGGGTAAAGTACCGTTAGTAGTAAAAACAAATAATAATAACCCGGTAAATATTTGGATTTAAATAAGAAATCCTAATATTAAATACAAGCGAATCAAAGTTTTAAGGAATTGAGTTTATAAGAGCCCGAGTTAACGGGACTTAAAATAAACCGGGTAATAACTCCCGGGACCCACTAAGTAACTAGGAATATCAACCTAGTTAGTTAAGTGTTTTAAGAATAAAAAGGACAATTGGTTAAATAATACACTTTATGTAACTTGGAATAATGTATAGGGACCAATTATAGCAAACTTGAAACAAGTTTGTTTAAAATAAAATACTAGACACCAAAACACACACTTTAAGTGTGTGTTCTGGTCGAATGATCCAGAGAAGCCAGGGGCTCCTCACATAAACCCTAGCAAGCTCAAAAATTGACAAATTGAAGGGCCAAATCAGTCCCAAATTGAAATCCAAGCATGAATACATGATCACCACAGTGAAGAGATCACAAGGTATGTCGAATTTTGTGTTTTGGTTACATCTTGAATTCTTGATGAACTTATGAAATCTAAGAATTTAGCTTGAATGATTGATGCATGGGTGAAACTAGCATGAATCCATGTTTAGGAACGAACCCTAGTCAATAATTTGATGGATTGTTTTTCATAATGATGAAACTCATAATCACCCACTTAGGTGTTAAATGGGTTTTAGTAGAATGATGAAGAACCCTAAAATTTTGATCATAAATTGGGTGTTACTTGAGTTCTATGAAATAAGTCTAGGTGTTGTTGTGCATACTAGACATAAAGACTTGAGAATGATGTTGAAACTTGGCAAATAACTAGTTATGAACTAGTTGTAAATGTGTAAAAATGTATGCACATTAGGTGTTTGTTAAAATGCCTAAATGAAAACTAAAGTGTTGGAAATTAGAGTGAAAATGTGTATTTGAATAGTATGGCAAGTTATATGAAATATGAAACAAGAAGAGTTCTAATCATCATGTTGATTTGAACTAATGTTGTAAATCATGTGATCGAAAGTAGTTAACTTTAATAAGCTAAGTTAACTAATCATGAAGTCGAATAGTAGTTTCGACTTATGAAATAAGTGAGATGGAATAGTCGTGAATAATTATGACTAATCTAACCATCTTACAATTTACAATGATAGTTTGACGATTAACAAGCTAGGTGAAAGCTTGGGAACGAAGCGGGTCAAACGAAGCAAGAATGACGGAAAAGCATAATTTGGAAGTAAAGTAAGTATAGCTTACACTAGTCTTAATTTGTGGAATATTTTCTTATCATATAAATTATGAATGAGATATCTAAACAAATGAAATATGATGTTCCGTCGTGTAGTCGAACGGAACAAGAAAATCAAAGATGAAAGAAACCATAATAATGGTTAAAAAGAAGTAAATCGATAATTTGGTCATATTATGTCGAAAGCAATAAACGGTTTATAAGTAAAATGACCGTACGGTGTTAAATGGAACGAGTCATGTAAATGAGACGATAATAAATATCATCTCGCATAGATAAACGACCATTTCGGCCAAACGGGTCAAAGGGTGTGGACATCACCTTTTGACAATATCGACTAATGATTCTTTTGTCGAGTTATAAGCTTACAGGTATAGATATCCAATGGATACCCGCATCGTTCTTAATTAGCAATTATAAAGCAAGGTATTAAAACCGGGTAATAAGTTGACCCGAGCCAGGTACGTATTATAGATAAACTCATAAATTAGAACTTGAAGTTCTATGAGAGCTAGGCAAAGTAAAAAGGACATTCGGTCACCTAAAAAGGCAAACCGAAGGATTTAAATTATAGACAGAGTGTTTTGAAAATAATATTTGGTTAAAAACGAGATTTTGGGCGTACATGGCTTAAGCAAGCCCTTCGTTGTAAAAGAAGGGTTAAAAATGACCAAAACGCCCTTGTAAGCAAAATTAAGCAAACAACTCTTAGAAGTCGCTTGAAAAACGAGTTTTATAATCAAGTTAATACTTAGAATAAGTCTAATAGCGTAAGATGTAAATCCTTGGTCAAAAGACTCTATATGAGTCTTCGCCGTAAATTGATAATCCGAAGGGTAAAACTCGGATTAGATAGATCGTCACAATAAAACCATCACAAATATAGATGTGATGGAAGGTCACTTGATAACTAATATGGAAATAAAATGCTAGAAAGAAATGGGTGTGAGTTATGCGTAAAAGTTGCTTAAATGTCCTTAACGGGTCAAAATAAGCACTCGAGTGAAAGCGGGTTTAAAATGCGTAGGAAACCCGTGGTTTGAGCCAAATATGATAGGCGATATAGAAATTAAAAGGTTCACGAGAATTTGGGATCAAACAAATAAGTTTGTTTGATAAATACATGAATGGGTCAAAATGGGTAAATTCTAGTTTAAGCCAAAAGCTTAAAACTCTATAAATTTGTTAATCCGGAAGTCGGATTTTAAATCTATTTGATGGAGAATCACATTACAAACACGTAGGAAGAAACGGTAGGTCAAACGGATAAGCGGATTGAAAGATACGAAAGTTTTCGTGTCAAATAACGGCAAAAGGGAAAAGTCAGATGCAGGGACCACCGTAACTTACGGTGCCACCGTAAGTTACGGTGGAGCTGATATTGTTACGGTGAAACACCCCTGTGTTACGGTGGGGGAATATCATTTCAGAGGCCACCGTAACTTACGGTGACGCCGTAAGTTACGGTGGAGACCAGGTTGGAAATTTTTGTTTTGATATCAAGACATTAACGTTGGGATTTCTCCTTTCATATTCGTTACCAGACTCGTTTAAACACGTTTTAATCCTAGTATGACTAAAGCATTTCATGTTTATGAAATGTAGGTACATTTTGGATGCCGAAAGACGATCAAGCTCAATGAAGAACCGAACACGATAAAGACACACGCTTTCGCACTTTGACACATTGTATATTTTAAACAACGAATTCAACCACGTTATGTAGAATAACTTATGATTTGTAAAAGTTTTAATAAATCTGTATTTCCGATGTATATGTAATCATTAATTACATGATTTTTTTTTTTAAGATTTACGTTAAACCTTGAATAATAAGAACGGGTGTTACATTAAAAAAGGCTTCAAATATAAAGAAAAACGTATAACGCTACACACCCATCAGTGTTTATGTATTTTGTATTAAATAATAGACTAAATTGCAAAAATCAACCTTTATGTTATACCTAAACTACACTTTATACCTTTCACTATGAAATTGGCCAAACCCAACCTTTATGTTCATGTTTTGTTACATCTATAACCTTTACAACTAACATCGTTGAAAAACTCAGTTAAACACCTCTCACATGCTTTGCATGTGAGGGTATAATTGTCATTTCATCCATTTTCTTATATTTGTTTTTGTTTTCCTTTTTATACCTTCTTTACTTATTTTAGAAAACAAAAAGTTTTTTTTATTACATAAGAATAAAAATTCCCCCACCCCACAACCCACTTTCACCGGAGTCACCATGGACGACCGCCACTTCTGACTTCTCCAAATTCTGGCGATCGTCCTCATCCATCCACCACCACCACTCCAACTAGAAGATTGGAAAAATGACGACAACACAAAAATCAAAACTTAGAACCAATTCTCATCAACAACGTCATAAGCTTTACTCTAGTACTCACTGTTAATTGGAAATAAAATCATCAATCAAATACCTATTTCACCAAGTGTACACTAAAATTTCCCATTTTTTTCTCTTACAATCACCCATATAAGACAGATCATAAATCCAAAATTCACAAATCAGAAATATGAAATCCACCACCATAACTGCCCCACACCACAAAGGTTCCTGTTCAGATCCACCCATGCCGGTCAGCAAGTTCGTCTCCATCTTCTTCCTTAGTAACATCGGCGACATCACCTTCGGCGGAGGTTGACAATGACGTTGGGGACAACTGTTGCGGTGTTGGTCACTGGAGGTTGGTGGGTTTGTGGAGTGTGGACTCCTCGCACCGCCGTCACCATCACCTTTTTCATTTTTCCGCTTGTTGGAGGTGGTGAGTGGTGGTTGTCTGTGGGTAAAGGAAGAAGTGGATGGTTTTCTTTACGCAGAGAGGCAAGGTAGGGGTGGGGTAGGAATGGGGGTGGATTTTAATAAATAAATGTTGTATTGTTTTAATTTAAGAATAAAATGAAAGTGAAAATAAAGAAAAGAATAAAATGACAATTATACCCTCACATGCAAAGCATGTGAGAGGTGTTTAACTGAGTTTTTCAATGATGTTAGTTGTAAAGGTTATAGATGTAACAAAACATGAACATAGAGGTTGGGTTTGGCCGATTTCATAGTGAAAGGTATGAAGTGCAGTTTAGGTATAACATAAAGGTTGATTTTTGCAATTTTGTCTAAATAATAATAAAGTTTACTGATTTACATTTGATTATGTTGTTAAAGCAACCCACAATTGCAGTTTAGGGGGTTTGGGCTTATTGACCGTTTCACAGTTCCGTTTCACAGTTTAGGGGGTTTGGGCTTATTGACCGTTTCACAATTTAGGGCGGGTTTGGGCTTATTGGTCGTTTCACAGTTTAGGGGTTTGGGCTTATTGACCGTTTCACAGTTTGACCGTTTTACCTATATAATAAGTTTAAAATAACACGTTAATGTTTTACCTATATAATAAAAACAAGTCTGAAACGTATTTGCTTTTCATGTAATGTACTTTTTTGCTAAGAAATTTTATTTTTTTTTAAATTTACAACATTGAGTTACAACCTTAGATTATACATTTTTTGCAGGTTTACATTCCTATACCGGACAAGGAACAAAATTGGTTGCTTTTTAAAATAAATATAAAGTCACTAGAATTAATTTTTTTTTTGCCAATACTTGTGTTACGATTAATTGCGGAGATTCATTTTGCGTACACAGTAGAGTACATCAAATTGTGCTGGAATTTGAGTCTCTATTCTTGTGGTTTCTCGGACGTATATCGTACTGGCAACACTCAGAAATATATGAGGCGGGTGCCATGCAAATAGTAGGGGATGTCGTGTAGCCTGATCACACAGATCGTATTGGTAGAAATTCAGGAGTCATCATTTGTATGCTAATGGAAAAACTTGTTCGGGATCGTTCGTTAACATGGAACGAAGGAAACCTTCAGGATGCTTGTTTCAAATATAGACAGTACATGGCAGATGAACTCCACGTCGGGCGCTTCACACCTGTTAATGTTTAATGCTTCTACATATGTATGTAATATAAAAAAATAACAGATTGCAATTAAATGATTTTCACTATTAATTTATTTGCAACTAAATAGATTTACTACGTTATTTGAGAAATCACAATACACAAAAAAACGAATTATAATATTAAAAGTCTCCCAAGTTATAAAACGGAAACATATAATTAGACGGAGATTGTGTAAGATGATCAGGATCATCGGTTTCTTTCCCTTTCCCTTTGTCTGGGCCTTTGCGAGTATGAATTTCTGACGGCATGGGCTGCCGACAGACATCCTGATGATGACCGTATGAGCTACACCGGGAACAATACAGGGGAGTAGGTTCTTCCCCGCAGGATAAGATCCGGTGGTTTTCTCGAGGGTGACCGGCATGTCGCTTTGTCATATGCGGCGGTTGAAGATTGATAAGGTCTTCTGGAGTCTCCCATTCAGACCTATAAGGAAGAGAATTAATCGCTTCTTCATAAGTTTTTTTTATAGACTTCGTTTGAGTAACACGTGAAGCAATACTTACTGCAATCGGTTTCACCTAAAAATTTTGACACGACAATAACATGCCCACACTGTAAACCAGAAACCTGCCAAACTCGACAGCTACAACTTCGATTAACAAAGTCAACGAAACCCCCCTTTCCACTGTCTGCGAAAGAATAAGTGTTTAACCCAATCCAAGAAATAGTCCAAGTTCTAGACCTTTCAATTTTTTTAAAAATTTTCTTCTGTGCCCATTGTGCAAGTAAATTTTTTTCATGAATTCCTTGCAACCGGCGATCATAAAACGATTTCTGTACAGATTGTCGGAAAAACTCTAACAGTTGGGTTATCGGCATTTTACGCGAGTGTCTAGATAAAGCGTTAATAGACTCCGCGTTGTTAGATGTCATATAATGATATCGATTGCCGGGACAATGCACCCTCGCCCATATACAGAACCCAATACTTGTTAGAGTGTGACGTACTCTAGGAACGGCTAGACAAAGAGCATTGAATGACTCATTAAAATCAGACAACCGGTACGATTTGCATGTCTTCCACCACAGCTTCCCATTTTCTTTTTTTTATCGGACGGTAAACGTAGGTTCATCATTAAATGACGACAACATAACCTATGATAAGCACGTGGAAAGACGTTTCTAACAGCTAGGTGTATAGAATTCGCTCTATCCGATATTATCGCCATGTCGGGTATTTCACCGACACATTCTCTAAGCTTTGACAGAAACCATGTCCAAGATTCACCATCCTCTGATTTTCCTATTCCATAGGAAATTGGTAAAATTTGGTTGTTTCCATCCATACCGACTGCTAAAAATAAAGTTCCTTTAAATCACCCTTTAAGTGTGTAGCATCAATGATCACCACCGGTCTTAGATTACAGATAAAGGTACTAATCTGAAACAAAATAATTTAAAAAAACGTCAGCAAGATGTAATTTGATGAAAAAAATTGAGAAGTTGTAACTTACCGCAGCACCAATCGCGACAAAGACCATTTCAAACCGACGCTCATCATCAGTCTTGATATGAGTGACAAAACCTGGATTTGCCCGCTCTAAATTGTAATAGTAAAATGGTAGTTCTGCAAATGAATCTCTGCTTGTTCCTTGTAAAAGCTCTAATGCCAGACATTTTCCACGCCAAGCTTGACTAATGGTTATCTCAACTTGGAATCTTTGTCTAAAATCTTTCACTGTATCATTACAACGATATATTCTACCACTGTCTTTTAAAGGTTCTTTTAAATAGTGAGCCATAACCTTTGGGTTTACTGACGAAGATGTGAGTACGTTAGCGTCTTCGAGCACGTGTGTTTATCGTTAAAACTCTTAACAAAAAACAACCCACTACCGCCAAAACTGTATGCACAAAAACGCCAAACGCAACCGTCCGCCAAACATGACACTTCGTAACGCGTTTTAGATGATCTATCTACTTTAAACTCAAAGTGTTCTAACAAACATTTTTTTTCCCAACTCAACTTTCATTTCTTCTTTGTTATTAAATACGTGCCCTAGTTCAAAAGTAATTGATGAAGATGCCATACACTTTTCAAATGGATTATCGGGATTTGGTTGGTAGTCGTTTAAAACGTCATAATTTTCTTCATCAAACAGAGATTCAAATCAGGAACTTTAAATTTATTTGGAAGTAAAAAACTAGATGACCCAACACAAAACCCTTCAACGACATATAATTTATAAATTTCAAAAATATTTTCCATAGCAAAATTATAAAAAATTGCAAGATCTTCATCATTAATTATATCGATTGGATCACTAAACGAAGACAACCGGTACGAAAACTTCATAATGTTTGTAGAACTACACATGTTTGAAACTTTACTTAAAAGAGCAATGTATGAAAGGTTGGGTTCAATCTCTAAACCACGTCTACTTGAATTAGCATCAGCAACATACTCCAACTACACACTCCAACTTTCTGTTAACGATTTCCCACTTTCCGCCGCTGTATACAACCAAACGAATCTTCATAATTTTAAGTTCCTGCTACAAAATCTAACTGTTTTAATAAATTTAAAGGGATCCGTTGCACAAACACACAAAAAAAAGGGCAAATACGAATATATAAAGGACCGCAATGAAACGGCTCAGACAAAAGGTTGAAACGGCTTGAGGAGGCTGTACTGACTTAAGCCAGCTGAAACGGCTCGGCACAGCTGAAACGGCACAAAGCATAGAGTGAAACGGCTTGGCTTGCAGTGGTGGGGTCCACGTGCGTACGGTAACGGCTCGGCTCCAACCATAGGACACGACTTGGCTCACTAAAGGTACTCGGCTAAGTTCTTTCAACAGGAGCCGATTGAAACAGCTCGGCTAAGTTCTTTCAGCAATGGTCGGACACGTGGCGTTCTCTGAAACGCCTTCAAGTCGTTTCATCAATTGTCGGACACGTGGCATGCTCTGGTTGGCGGGGCGTTGAAAGGAATTCTTGTGTCGTTTCAGGTTATGGAAACGGCTTGGCGAAAAAAAAACAATGGGGCATTTGACGAACATACCTTTCGCATGTAACAATGAGTTTGGACATTACGATATCAATGAACCGGCCGCTAGATGCAGTCGATATACCTTCGGCCTCCTATATTAGATCGAATGGATTTTATTGTTTACCGAGCTAATTTTTACTTCATTCTTTTAGATATTGAACATCTCAAATGTGTCCTGCTCATGTTTCAATAGGTAAACGTAACCATATCTATTAAAGTCATCAGTATAATGAAGTATCTTTCACTAAATCTGGACAGCGGTCTAAAGGACTAAAATGAGACGTAACATATATTTAGATCTCTCACTGATACCGGTAAAATAGATCTTAGTCATCTTGTAGGTTAAGCAAAATTCGTACTCACCTAAAGTCTAAATCAGAGGATTCTAATATTATATTAGTCAGGTGTTTTGATAAACGTCTTTTTCATATTTTCCCATGTCGACAACGACATGGATCATTTAGACTGAAGTCCAACTTCTTACTTTTGGTGTTTAATAAAATCAAACATGAAATATATTATGATATTGTATTTAATCTGTGAGCCATTATAATTGATGACGGGGTAGGCCAAGACCAAATATGAATGATTTAAATATGAAAATGCTCATAAGGCAAAATGGTTCAAAGGTTAAAAACCTGGGAAAACGAGATAAAGTAGCACGGAACAGTAAGAAGTCATATCTCCAGATTACTTCACCAACTCGCCAGCCGCAAAAGCAATGCAGGTCCTCAGAGCACACTCTATTATCCAGGGGTCAAAAGGCTTCAACCCCCGAAAGGGCAAGCCCCTCACTGCAAGCAAGGTCACTAGTCAAATGCATTCCCCTTTGGGAGATGTCATCTCCTATATATTTGACACTTCGTTTACTGAAGAGAGGACATGCCTGGCCAGTCAAGATTCCTTGAAACTCTGGTCAGTCATTACGAGTACTTGCTTCATGTGAGTTACTCCCTTTCACATCCAACACACACATTCTGTTTGCCCCTTCATCCGAATCTGAATCATACTTCAGAGAAGGATCTTTAGCAAACAACAAGAACAAACTAGTGAACCTCCTTCCACGTCTCGCAAACGTGGGGGGACCCCACGACCTGCGTTAGGCAAAATTGAACCCTTCAACCCTTTTGCCTAACCAGCACAGCTACTATCCTTGGTCTCTAATTTGTTGCATCAACAAGTTGGCGCCCACCGTGGGGCTACGCCGCTATTTCTCTTCAAAAAGACCTAGTAGTGTAGCTCTTTTCTCTTGAAATCACCATGTCTGAAAGTGGATCCCCGGGTGAAGTAAATCAGGTTCCAAACACTTCAACCCTGGGTAGCAGCCAAGCTCATGTGGCTATACCAACTTCTTTCTCAACTCCGGGAAGCACACCCGAGTTCCTTACCTTCAACACACCAACTCCGTCCAGATCTGGAGTTCCTTCTCCCAATGTTGGTGTCACTGACACCCCAGCGTGTGTTGAACTTACCCCTGAGGGGGTTGCCAACAATTTCCTTGAGTTGAGGTCTCTTCTCAACCAATATGTGAGTAGAGAACGAGACCAGGGAGTAAAGATTCGTCTAGACTATGACGAGCCGGAACCAACGTTATCTCCCGGACCTCCTGTCCCTCCTTTTACAACCAGGAATGGGGCTGGTCCCAGTAATCCTCCAGATCCTAATCCATACCTATCCACAGTGACGAATCCTACGGTGCACCCCATCTTCTCTTCCCAACCAATTACAAGTGGTGCTCCTTTGGGGCACGAGCTAACCCTTGACCAGCTCCTACAGTCCCCAGTAACAAGTCTGCCAGCTTCTACAACAACTTCGTGGGAACAAGCCCTGACTGTGCTTCCCTTGGCACGAAGTGCTGTTATGAGCACCCCCCCTTGGAGTAAGCTGCTCAGTTGCACCCAGAAACCTTCAAGGCTTCAACCTCATGCCCCCGACGATGGCCCAAATGATGGCCAACTTCCCGTGGCAGCACTTTATTAATCAGGTGCTGGCCACTCAGGGAAACAGCAACAATGGCAATAACACGGGTGTAAGAGCTGAAGAAGATCTGGCCAAACCTTACAAGCCGAGTAACCTCTCGTGTTTTTCACAACAAATAGCCGATTATGATTTCCAAACAAAGATCAAGATGCCGTCCCATATTAGAACGTATGATGGGACTGAAGACCCGGAAGACCATCTTCAGATCTTCACCGGCGCAGCAAGGATTGAGAAGTGGACAAATGCTGAATGTTGTCTAATGTTCATGCAAACTCTTGTCGGATCAGCCAGAATTTGGTTCAACGATTTACCTGCTCGAAGCATTCGAAGCTTCGACGACCTCAGCAAGGGTTTTTTGGCTAACTTCTCCCAACAAAGGCGATATGTCAAAGATGCAACTGTGATCTTTCAAATAAAACAACGTGATAATGAAAGTCTTCGTGAGTTTATTGAACGATACAAGAAGGAAGGTCTCACATATGTAGGGGCAGACGAGAAAATGAGGGTGGCCGGCTTCATGAACGCCATCACCTCTAAGTATCTCACCAGAGATTTCAACAAATCCCTGCCCAAGACCTTAGAAGAAGCTCTCGAAAGGGCAGAAGCCCATATCCGGGGAGAGGAGGCAGTTGATATTAAAGAACAAAGGAAAAGAGGGTCTAGTTGGCGGAGCAACAACCCAGTCAGAAAAAGAGGGAACTTCAACTCCTATGACATACGTCAGAAAGGTTTAGACCATCGAAGGCCTGAAGGTCGGAACCCTCCAACCAGGGAGAAAGGCATGAGTTTCACACCCCTCACAAAGACTCCTCAAGAAATCCTTGCCACGGAAGAAGTCAAGCAGAACTTCAGGCCTCCTAGGCCTCTCCCCAAAAGCAGGAAAAATGAGAACTCCACACAGTATTGTGAGTTCCATGAAGAAAAGGGTCACCACACCAATGATTGCTTCCACCTCAAGAAAAGAATTGAAGAAGCTGTTAAGTCCGGAGAACTCGCTCATTTGGTAAAAGGGGTACGGGGCAAAATGGCTGAAGGAAAGGGCAAGGAAGTCAATATGGTGGATTTCGATGGAAGGGTTCCTCATAAGAGACAACGGTTGGAAGCTTGGGAGCTTCAGTGTGTCTGTTTCCCCCCAACAGAAAAAGACCCTCTTTCAAGCCCTCTTGTGGTAGAAGCTACTGTGGGAACATTGCAAACAAATAAGGCATACATAGACACTGGGGCAGCCACTGAAATCATGTTCGAGAAGTTTTTCAACCGTTTAAGCAATGAAGAACGTTCAAGGCTTAAACCCTTGGGAACCTCCATAAAAGGTATTGCCGATATACCCCTTAAGCCTTTAGGGCAACTGACACTTGCTGTTCGTTTCAGCGAAGGTCAGAAGGAAAGAATTCAACCTCTCACCTTTGTGGTTATCAACATACCTTCAAGCTATGATATAATCATTGGGAGGCCAGGGCAATGTGCATTCTACATGGCCGTGTCTATTGGCCATGGCACGGTTAAATTTCCCACCGAGAGGGGTATAGCAACCCTTCAACCCTCTCAAGAAGCATACCTAGTTGAGGGTGAAAGTCCCAAGAGTGAAGAAGACAAGCAAAGGCTAATCATAAATCCTAAGTACCCTGAACAGAGAATAAGGGTCAATCCAAGCCTTTCACAAGAAACCCTTTTGTATCTTGAAAAATTTGCTAACACATTACAGCGATGTTTTCGCTTGGTGCCCCAAAGACATGACAGGCATCCCTCGGAACATTGCTGAACATGAGTTAAGAATACCACCGGATGTCAAGCCTGTGGTCCAGAAGAAAAGAAGCCTGGCACCTGAGAGAAGCATGGCTGCTTGCCAAGAAGTTGAAAAGCTTGTGTCAGCCGGCATTCTCCGGGAAGTCAAGTACCAATCATGGGTTGCAAACTCGGTTATGGTTATAAAACCAGACAACTCTTGGAGGATGTGCATAGATTTCAAGGATCTTAACAAGGCTTGCCCTAGGGATTGCTATCCTCTACCAGAAATTGATCTCAAGGTTGACTCCCTCACCGGTTACCCTTTCAAATAATTTCTCGATGCTTATAAAGGGTATCATCAAATACTCTTGAAAGAAGAAGATGAAGAAAAGACGGCGTTCCACACCGATAAAGGAATCTTTTGTTACCAAAAGATGCCTTTTGGCCTCAAAAATGCTGGAGCAACCTACCAACGTCTAGTGGACAAAGCCTTTGCAAGCCAAATCGGTAAAAACATGGAGGCATACGTCGATGACTTGGTGATCAAAAGCAAGACGGAGTATCAAATGCTCGATGACATTCAGGAAACGTTCAAAAACCTCAGAAAGGTTAACATGAAGTTCAACCCTGAGAAATGTTCATTTGGGTTTGAGGAAGGAAAGTTCTTGGGTCACATTGTTGGGAAACAAAGCATCAAGGCTAACCCAAACAAGGTGAAAGCTGTCCTAGAAACCAAACCGCCAAAAACCAAGAAGGTGGTAGAAAGCCTGAATGGGAAGCTTGTAGCCTTGAAGCGTTTTACATCCAAGCTGGCCGAAAGATCTTTGCCCTTCTACAAAACGCTCAAAAATTGCTCTGATAAGAAGGACTTCAAATGGACTGAAGAGGCTGAAGAAGCCTTCAACCAGATGAAACAACATCTTGCTTCCTTACCTGACATCGCAGCTCCGGAAACGGGGGAATTAATTTCAGTCTATCTTTCAATTGCT
Organism: Helianthus tuberosus; assembly: GCA_030545235.1. Classification (NCBI taxonomy): domain Eukaryota; kingdom Viridiplantae; phylum Streptophyta; class Magnoliopsida; order Asterales; family Asteraceae; genus Helianthus; species Helianthus tuberosus. The sequence goes on from CM060407.1 coordinate 75,256,954, forward strand.
GAAGAAGCCATAATTGCAGTCCTCACCATCGAATGGGACAAAGCTCAGGTACCCGTTTATTTCTTCAGCAAAACTCTAAAATTGGCTGAAACCAAATATCCTCCCCTTGAAAAACTTGCCCTAGCCCTAGTTCAGACAGCTAGAAGGCTTCGAAGGTATTTTCAAGCACACCCTATACAAATAGTCACTGACCAACCTATTAAGAGTGTGCTTGAAAAACCAGAGAATTCGGGAAGGCTAGCCAAATGAGCAGTGGAACTAGGTGAACATAACATCATCTACGTCCCACGAAAAGCTATCAAAGCCCAAGTCTTGGCCGACTTCATTGTAGAAGTCCCAAACCAAGCAATCACTGAAGTGAACACTGCCACCACTGAACCCTCCAACTCTGAAGCCTGGAAGCTTTTTACCGACAGGGCTTCAAGCGTTGAAGGGTCAGGGGCTGGGCTAATCTTGATCAACCTAGAAGGGTTGGAATTCACATATGCTCTCCGTTTTGATTTTCAGACCACCAATAACGAGGCTGAATGCGAGGCACTAATCGCCGGTTTAAGGCTGGCCAAAGAGATGAAGGTCCAGAAGCTTGAAGTATTCACAGATTCGCTACTAGTCTCTAGCCAAGTAAACGATAGCTATGTTGCCAAAGAACCTAGCATGAAAAAATACAAAGAAAAATCCAAGGAGCTGATGAAAACCTTTCAAGCATGCCACATTAAGCAGATTCCCAGATCCCAAAACAAAAAGGCTGATGCCTTAAGTAAGCTAGCATCTCTCACTTTTGCCCACCTCACCAAGAAGGTGTTGGTAGAAGTGTTGAAAACTCCATCGATTGATGAATTGGAAGTTCAACACGTAGTCACCGAGGAAGATCCAAATTGGATGACTCCCATCAAAAAGTTCCTTAAAAATGGTGAACTACCCAATGATCAAGCAGAAGCTGAAAGGGTTAAAATCAAAGCAAGGCAGTACGTACTACAAGGAGAAACCCTTTACAAAAAGGGTTACCTTGCCCCCTTGCTAAGATGTGTTGGTCCTGAGCAAAGTAAGTATTTGATCAAAGAGATTCATGAAGGCATATGCGGAGCCCATTTTGGAGCTAGGTCGGTGGTTGCAAAACTCATGAACCTTGGATATTTCTGGCCTTCAAGGCATCGTGATACCACTGAGCAATTGAAGAAATGTGACGCCTGCCAGATTCATGCACCGATCCCTAAAAATCCCAAGCATGACCTTGTCCCAATAACCTCGGCATGGCCATTCCATAAATGGGGAATGGACATTGTTGGACCATTCCCTCCAAGCAAAGGAGGAGTAAAATTCTTGTTGGTGGCAATAGATTATTTCACCAAGTGGCCCGAGGTCAAACCACTTGCAAAGATCACAGGCAAACAGGTCATCGACTTTGTTTGGGAAAATATTATTTGCCGTTATGGATTGCCGGGAGTAATTATCACCGACAACGGGAAGCAATTTGCTGAGAAGCCTTTCAGCGTTTGGTGCAAAGAATACAGAATCAACCAGGTTTTCAGCTCAGTGGGTTACCCGCAATCAAACGGTCAGGTTGAAAGGGAAAATTGAAGCATAGTGGAAGGTATCAAGACAAGATTGGGAAGATACGAAAGCAACTGGCTTGAAGAATTGCCTAGTGTTCTATGGGCAATTAGAACAACCGAAAAAACAAGCCATAAGAAAACACCCTATAGCTTGGTATTTGGATCCGAGGCTGTGATCCCCGCTGAGATAGGAGTTGTAACCCAGCGAATCGTCAACATGGATCCCGAAACAAACCAAAAAGAGACCATGTTGAATTTACAACTCCTAGAGGAAGCACGAGATCAAGCTGCAATCCAAGAAGCCAAATACAAGCAACAAATGGAAGCCTACTACAACAAGAAAGTCAAGAATGAACGATTCAAGCCAGGGGACCTGGTCCTCAGAAACAATGAAGCCAGCAAAAAAAGAAAATCAAGGAAAGCTTGGCCCAAAATGAGAAGGTCCATATACCATCCTAGAAGCACACAAGGGTGGATCCTACAAGCTAGCAAAACCATAAGGCAAGAGGCTTCCAAGGCATTGGAATGGCAAAACCCTGAAAAGGTTCCATGTTTAGACAGGAAAATTTGGTTTGTATCAAAGTGTATTTCGAACAACACTATGAATACCTTTTGTAAAAAGCAATTATTGCTTGAATGAATGAAGTTGTTTTATCAAACTTGTCTTTCTATCCTAAGATCAGGTTGAGAACCTAGCAAAAAACTCCATGGCAAGGGCCATGTAAGGGGATGAGACTTATTAAGATAAAGCAAAATTGTCTCATAGACAGGCCACATCGCTCAATAGGTTCAAGGGTTGAATGAACCTATATAAGGGGTGAGTTCCTAAATCAATACAACTCCATGAGACTTATTAAGATAAAGCAAAATTGTCTCATAGACAGGTCCGAACAACCTACACCAAATGTTCCTTAAGCCTTAGAAATATAACCAACAAACAGGCTTATGAAGTCAAATGAAAAACAAAGAAATGATAAAAAGGATAGGTGCTATGTCTTCTTGTTAAAAACACCAAGGCTAAGTGTCTGCAGCACTGAACCCTTTAAGGTGCAAAAAACATAAAGGCAACACAAACTCGACAAAGACAAAGTTACAAGAAAACAAAAATAATCTAAGAACAATACACCTCAAACACAAAAATTCAAACCAAGTCAAGTCAAGAAACTAAGAAACCTTCAAACCTTCAAGCCACCTATGTGACAACTTCAAGCCTTGAAGGCTTCAACCTACCTACGGATAGCCAAAAATCTTGAAGGGTTAAAGCCAACCAAAATGCCTTAGCAAAATAAGCACAGATGCAAAAAACATAACATGAAGAAAATAGTTAAGCATCATATCATATCAAAGAAAGCCCTGAAAGACTTTCAAGCACAGGTCAAAACAAGTCCTAGTGACTTGTAAGTTAAGATATTGTTCAAACGACCCTGAAGGCCTAAATCACAACCAACAGGAACCTTAAGGGTTCCTGAAAACCTAATATTGTTTAAAGGTTACAAACCACAAATTGTTTTAAAAGAGCTAAGAAAGCTACGAATTTCACGCATCAATAGAAGGTTTAGAGGCCCCAGAACTGCTACCTTTAGCCTTCTTAGTCTTCTTAACCTTCTTAGCCTTTGGACCCTGATCGTCAACAGCCGAACCCTCCAAGATGGCATCCTTCGGAGCATCAGACTCCCCAGGAAAGGTATCTTCACTATCTCCCGAGTAGGAACGTTTCCTTGAAAGGGAGCTAAGCATTTCAGCACATAACTTTTCATTCAAACCATCCGGCTTCAGTTCATGTAAAACGGAGAGAGGCTTACCATAACAAGACGCAACCTGACTCACAAATGGTATGATAGCCTCTCCATCTGCTCAACAGAACTCTTAAAGATATCGGAAGCCTCGGGACGGTACAAGGGAGATTTTTCCAAAGGGTGGCCAGACTCGTGAAGCTTGTAACCCGCAATAAGACCTTGGTGTTTTCCCAGATTAAGCAGTTTAGTGTAAACCTCGCCAAGAGCGGAGTTAAACTCTTTAGAGTGAAGCAAATAAGTAACAACCTGGTGAAAACCCTGCTCGATAAGCCATTGGTTATCCCAGTGGCCCGAGCAACCAAAGCCTTCAAACTATCTTTCTCCTCATCAAAAGCCTTCTGTTGTACAACCAAGGCCTCTCTATCAGATTTCAGCTTCAGACGGTCAGCTTCAAAACTCTTCTTGAGATCACTCATCTCAATCTCATGCCTCCTTGTTAACTCTTCTTCTTTCTTGGTCCAAGCCAGCTCTTTCTCAGAAAAGATATCGATTTCCTTCTTCATTGCAACAATCGAAGCTTTCATTTTTTCCTTCTTTTTGGAAGCCTCCTCATATTCCTGCATCTCTTTAGCAAAGCGAGTAACACCTTCAGCTAAAAAGGCAGAAAGGTTGCAGGAACTGAGCATCATCCTAGAAATAAGATGATCAGCCTCCATCTCAGATATAGCACTTCTAACACCGGGAGGAAGAAAATGAGCCAAGGCTTCAGCACAAACAGCAGGGTCCTTAAAATTATCACCAACCTTAACCCCCCAGTTAGGCACATAAATATCCTGACCCTCTGAACCTTTGAAACTTTCAACACTTTTGGCTGACGAACCTTGAATAACAGGAGTGGTACCTTTCTTAATCAATTTCTTCTTCTTGCTGGAAACAATTAACTCCTTTTCCTTACCCTTTCCAACATCCACAGCCTGATCCCCTGATGCCTCAATATCATCACTAACATCGATAGGCTCTGAACCAGAAGGATGATTAACACCTTTCAGATGACGTTGGGAACGACGGGTAGAACCTTTGGAAGCAGTAACCTTGGTAAAGCCCTTAACGTTCGGAACATTGACGTAACCAGAACGCTTAAACCTGTAATCAGAACCCTTAACAACCGCATTCTCACTGGGAGTAGCAGCAACACCATCAAAGGCAACATCAGAGGTGTCATCGCTTTTAATAAAGTCAAGGGCAGACATAACTACAACACAAATATAAAAAGAACATAAGCAAACAAAGAAAAAGGTACAAAAAAGCAAGAAAAGAATAAATGCATACCCTTCCCATCTCTAACAAGCACCGGATCTCAGTTGGCCTTTTCCCACACTTTACTTATACCCAACAAGACCAACAAATGCTCAGGGAAAGGACGAAGCCTCGAAGGGCATTCCCTGAGAATTTCTAAAAACGAGTGTTTATTTCGGAATCAGAAGGCTCCGGCTCGTTCTGAACAGCATCCGAGTGTCTCCAAACAAGTTTGAAAGGAACAATTTCTTCCGACACCCAGAAAAACCGATCTTTCCAGACCCCAAGCGTAGAAACCATGGACGAAATTAAACAAGTATCAACTTGAGTGGTTTCAAAGGTGAACCAATCACCATTCTTAGCAAGCCGGAAGAAGCGACGAAAGGACAACAGAGATGGGTCATACCCGGTGGCCCGACACAAAATCTCAAAATGTAAAACCCTAGCCATACCAAGGGGGTGAATCTGACCAAAAGTCACTCGATAATATTCCAATATATTCAAGACAAAGTTTGAAAACGGATAACGAAGATTGGAAAACTCAAAATGACGACAATACAAGGCAATCATACCAGAAGGACAGTCATTGATAGATTTATCGCAAGCCGGTGCAACCGGTTTATACTTTGTCCCTATACCCCATTCCATACAAAATAAATCGACTTCTTCTTGGGTCAGTCGAGAAAAAGACTTTGCCATATCCTTACGAGCACCCATGACATGAACAATTAAAGAAAAAATAAGCAAAACGGAACTGACCTGATTTTGAAAAAGATGAATACTTGAGAGAAATAAGGAGCAAGTAATGTTCTTCAAAAATATAAATGTGTAAATAAATGAGATTAGGGATAATTATCAACAGGCAGAATTTAAAACCGCCGCCTGACAAACTGCCACGGGACTTGTCAACTGTCTTGTCAAATTCCGAAATTCAAAAACCGTTTCAACCTTCCAACCCTCGAACCTTCGAAGCCTTTGGACAGAAAAACATACGTATAAAAGTCAGAAGTCTTTGAGCTCACTTCCCAAAAACCTCTGACTTGGGGGGCTGATGACGGGGCCAGCCCAAGACCAAATATGAATCATTTAAATATGAAAATGCTCATAAGGCAAAATGGTTCAAAGGTTAAAAACCTCGGAAAACGAGATAAAGTAGCACGGAACAGTAAGAAGTCATATCTCCAGATTACTTCACCAACTCGCCAGCCGCAAAAGCAATGCAGGTCCTCAGAGCACACTCTATTATCCAGGGGTCAAAAGGCTTCAACCCCCAAAAGGGCAAGCCCATCACTGCAAGCAAGGTTACTAGTCAAATGCGTTCCCCTTTGGGAGATGTCCTCTCCTATATATTTGACACTTCATTTACTGAAGAGAGGACATGCCTGGTCAGTCAAGATTCCTTGAAACTCTGGTCAGTCATTACGAGTACTTGCTTCATGCGAGTTACTCCCTTTCACATCCAACACACACATTCTGTTTGCCCCTTCATCCGAATCTGAAGCATACTTCAGAGAAGGATCTTTAGCAAACAACAAGAACAAACTAGTGAACCTCCTTCCACGTCTTGTAAACGTGGGGGGACCCCACGACCTGCGTTAGGCAAAGTTGAACCCTTCAACCCTTTTGCCTAACCAGCACAGCTACTATCCTTGGTCTCTTATTTGTTGCATCAACAATAATCATTTACATAATATAGATTAAAATATATAGCAACCTATTTAATAACTAGTTAGTAATTGTTGATGGACCATATTACCTTTATTAACTAATTAGGTTTCCTCTTGAGTGCATATATAAGGAGACTAATGTAGAGGTTAAAACATTACACAACCAAATTACTCAACAACATCATCTCGCCTCTCTCTCCTCAGCCGATTACCATTTATCGGTTCATCTTCACTATCATTAGATTGCACCCTAAGGAGGAACTAGATCATCTTGACAAGCATGTTAAACTTGATGGCTGCATCCCTTACTGGATTCCCTGCTGACTTATCTACAATCACGGGTATGTATTCATGTTTTCCATTACGATTAAACAGAATTGATCAACATGTGGTATCAGAGCATATGTGGATAAATCAGTTCTGTTTTCGTATCCATTAATTCTGGGATTGAAATCTGGAAAACAGAATTTTTGAAAACTTAATAAAATCACGGCCGGTTTCGAGTCATGTCCTGAAATCACTGTTTTCGAAAAAAGGATGTTTAATCAGTGTCTCAAAATCAAATGGGTTATATTTTATATCCGAAATCTGTATAAAACTGTTAAAAATTCAGGTTTCGGGTTCCAGAAATTATGGTTTTATTTTTAGTGTTCATCATGTGTTCTTAGGAAAATTCGAAATTCCTTTATGTTTTGGTATGTAATTAGGATTATTGAGTGTTTTTTCCTGTTTTGGTTCAATTATATCTTCTAAGATTTTTCGAAAACTGTTAATTGATAATCAGATTATTTTTTCCAAATATTTTGATAAAAATATATTATTATTAAAACAGGAAACTCTATCACAATCCATAAAAATTCAAATTTTCAACATTATCTCCATTAACAGTTGTTGATGAGCAGGTTTCGAGACTTGGAGAATACGTTTCGAGACTTGGAGAATACGTTTCGATAATTAAGATGGTTTCAACTAAGATTCCTACCCGAAATCTCAAGAAAATTCAAGGAAAACTGAAATTGCGACTCACAATCTGGTGGTTGCGGCTCGAAACCTCATAATGAACTGGGAATCTCATCGAGGCATTAGTCTTCATCACTCGAAACCTCGATATTTCGAGTGAGGTTTCGACTGGCATTAGGGACTCGAAATCTCATTACGATTTTTAGATTAAAGGGCCACTCGAAATCACGAAGGAACTCATAATGACTCGAAAGCTTACTCGAAAGCTTACTCGAGATCTCACTCGAAACCTCAAGTTAAGTCGAGATTTCATAACTGAGTCGAGATCTCACTCGAAATCTAAGGTGAACTCGAAATCTCCCTTGAAATCTCATTACCTTATTAAGCTGTTAATGTGAACTAAAATTTAGTTCGGGTGGTTTGCTATTAAATACTTGGTTTTGTAAATACTTAGTTAATTAATCAGAATTAGATAATGTTTTACAAAACCAAAATGGCTTAACTTGAATGAACTTCAGATGTCTCATTCTGACCAAAGCTGATTTGATACATCTATTTATCATTCAAGTATTACGAATGCTAAGTTGAGTATGCATTACAAACGTGAATGTCTTAATATATGGCCAAAACTGATTTAATTCATTCATGTATAACATACTTAACAAGGGCATAACTAAAGTGGTAGTCTCATTTCTTGCCAAAGCTGATTTATCACGATCACTTTGCACAAATGCTTAAATGATTACACTTCTGGCCAAAGCTGATTTGTCTTCGTTTAATTAGAATTTTAACTAAATCTATTATTTTTGATGTTAGTAATAGACAATATCACAGCTTCATCATTAGATTAGAATGGTCATTATTTATGCCTGCCTTAGTATTACATGCCCTTAGATCACATTAGGACTTCTTGATTAGTATCATAATTCGCTTATCTTATTTCCACTATCAGCACCCAATTGCTGGATTCCACCTTTGACTGGTGATAACTTTGCTGCATGGAAGGACTCTCTCATGCTTACGCGTGGATTGCTGGACTTCGATAATGCTCTAAGAGAGAATAAGCCAGTGGATCTTACTACTCAAAGTACTGCTGCTGAGCAGATAATTCACGAAAAGTGGACTAGGAGTAACCGCATGTCCCTCATGTTTATGAAGCAGTCCATAAACAATGCAATCAGAGGAGCCATTCTTGATTCTGATGATGCTAAAACCTACTTGGCTTCTGTGGAGGTGCAATTCAAGGGGACGTCTAAAGCACACGCTAGTACTCTAATCCTCAAGCTGGTAACAACTAAGTATGATGGGAGGAGCGGCATTTGCGAACACATAATGATGATGAATGACATGGCTAATAAGCTGAAGGGGCTGGAGATGGAGATTAGTGATGGTTTCCTTGTCCACTTCATCATTACTTAGTTTCCTTCGTCCTATGAAGCATTCAAGATCAATTACAACACTCAGAAGGACAAATGGACGATGAGTGAGCTGGTCGCTATGTACGTACAGGAGGAAGAGCGCATGAAGATTGATCGTACTACTGATGTTGCAAACTTCACCACCTCCAACTCTAAGAAGAGGAAGAACAATTATCCAAGAAGGGATGCTTCCAAGGTCCAAAGGCCCAATCCTAATACAAGTGCACCTTCCAGCTCTAAGAACTCTTTAGGCAAAATCTACAGCAAGTTCTGTAAAAAGGCAGGACATATGCAGAGTGAATGCCCTGACTTTAAGGAGTGGCTGGATAAGAAAGGTAACGATTTTTTCATGATACTTGAGTCCTATAATTTAAATGTTCCTGCTAATTCTTGGTGGTTTGATTCTGGTTCCATGGTTCATGTAACCAATTCTATTCAGGGATCCCTTTCAATCCGAAAGCTGGGAAGAAACCAAAGAACACTTAAGGTTGGGGATGATCGAGAATTAGAAGTGAAGGCCATAGGAACATTACAATTATTTATGAAAACTGGTTTATGTATTAAACTTTATGATACCTTATATGTTCCTAAGGTAACTCGGAACCTTATATCAGGACCAAAGTTAGACATAGACAGTCTTGTTGTTTTCCATGGGCATCACAACTCTCTATCCTCTATGATTTTGTTCTTTTTGGTACTTCATTCTGGATGGCGGTCTCTATAGATTAGAACTAGATGATGACTTTTCCAAATCTTTGTTGTCATATAACATTAATGAATCACTCACAAATATGAAAGAGAAACGAGACTTAGATACTTTATCCATGTTGTGGCATTAACGTTTAGGCCACATCTCAAGAGAATGATTAAATCGTCTCGTAAAGGATGAATCTTACCCCCTCTCGATTTCACTGATTTTGGAACATGTGTCAAATGTCTTAAAGGTAAAATGACATTAGCGAATAAGAAAGGTGCCACTAGGAGCTCAAATTTATTAGAACTCATTCACATTGACATTAGTGGTCCCTACCAAATCGCTGGTATAACTGGACATACTTCATTTATCACTTACATTGACGATTATTCTCGTTACATGTACTTGTATCTTATTAAGGAAAAATCTAAATCTCTTACAACTTTTAAAGATTAAAAGGCTGAAGTTGAATAGTTACTAGATCGTCAGATTAAAGCTGTGAGATCAGATAGAGGCAGTGAATATTATGGAAGACATACTGATGTGGGTCAAGCTCCTGGTCCATTTTATGAGTTTTGTAAGGGCCAGGGGATTGTGAACCAATACACCATTCCTAGCACACCTCAGCAGAACGGTGTCGCTGAACGAAGAAACCGTACCTTTATGAACATTGTACGCAGTATGTTAGCCAACACTAATTTACCATTATTCCTCTGGACTGAAGCGTTAAAAGCACCTGTTCATATACTCAATAGAGTTTCTTCTAAGTCTGTCCCTAAAACTCCTTATGAACTTTGGACAGGAAGGAAACTGAGTCTTAAATATATGAGAGTATGGGGCTGCATGCTGAAGCAAAACTTTATAGTCCCTTCCTAACGAAACTTGACCCTAAAACAGTTACATGTTTCTTTATCGGGTATCCTGATCACTCAAAGGGTTATCGTTTCTATTGTCTTCCCATGTCACCCGTATTGTTGAAACCAAGCGTGCTGCATTCTTGGAGGATTTCAAGGTCAGTGGGAGCAGTACCAACCCTTACGAAGCATTGCAAGAAGTACAAGATGTGGGGGGAGAGACTCGTCGCTCACCATTACTTCGTTTACTCCTCTTGTACCCAATGCAACTACTGCACCTGAAGCTACTGCACCAACTCTAATTATACCTCCACAATCAGAACCCATTATACCTCATAACGAAGGCACATCAAACGCTCAAAACCAAGACAACGCTGAACCCGATAATCAACTCAGGAGGTCATCCAGGCAAAGAAGGCCTACTAATTAGGATGATTATGTTACTTATCTGACTGAAATGGATCCCGAAAAGCTCAATGATCCTATCTCTTATAATGAAGCCATTAGCAGTGATTAGTCTTCTGAATGGAATAAAGCGATGATGGATGAGCTTGAATGCATGAAGAAAAATAACATTTGGGATTTGGTAGAATTACCCAACGGTGTCAAACCCGTAGGATGTAAATGGGTGGTTAAAACAAAATTGGATCCGAATGGGAACGTTGAACGCTACAAAGCGAGATTGGTTGCAAAGGGCTACACTCAGAAAGAGGGAATTGATTACCAAAAGACGTATTCCCCTGTCTCTCGTAAAGATTCATTAAGGATTATCTCATTTTGATTTAGAGCTGCATCAGATGGACATTAAAACCGCTTTCCTTAATGGAGACTTAGACAAAGATGTTTACATGAAACAACCTGAAGACTTTAAACTTGAAGGTCGGGAGCATCTAGTCTGTAAGTTGAAGAAATCCATTTACGGGTTAAAACAAGCATCACGTCAATGGTATCTCAAGTTTGATGAAGTCATGAAAAAACTGTTGGTGCACGGAATGTCTGTTGACTACGTGTATATCAAGTCTTAGGTTAAGATAGTCAAGATAGGAGCTTAAAAGTCAAAATTAGATCTTAATGTATAGGTTTCGCTTATATGTACATAGGTTAGAAGTGATTTCGCTTATATGGTTGTAAGTGGTTTCGCTTATATGTCATCAGGTAGGTTCGCTTATATGTCAGTCCATATAAGCGAAACCTATCACTCTATAAATACCCTATGTGTGGTCTTATTTGGGTGACATTGGAGCGAGACCTGGTCATTGTTTAGGCAACGAAATTCTGTCAAATTTGAATCAGAAAGCAATAAAAGAGAAGGAATTGAAAAGGAAAAGCTGTGTAACTTCATTTACGTTGATTCCGCCTTCGTATGTGAAGATGAACATCCTTGACTGACTTTTCAGGGTCACAAAACGGTCCAACAAGTGGTATCTGAGCTTCAGGACGAGGAGTTCATACTACTACAGCTGATTCAACAAAATTCTCTTATTTCTACTCACTTTCTCTCATACTTTTTCTGTTTGGACTGGTTCCTACGGTTGAAATTGTCTGAATTTCGAGTATAACGTGTAAAACATACGATTAACAAACCCTAGAAAGATTCAGGTTAAAATACGGCTTAAAAATGGTAAAAATCAGTTAAAAACGTGATTTCTCTTTTTCGAACATCAAAGGTTTCGCTCTTAAGGACATCTCGCTTATACGGACACTTTAAGGATCTGATTTCGCTGATAAGAACATAAGTACTTAGTTTCGCTTTTACGGACATAAGTCACATTAATTTCGCTCATTTGGACATATTGCTGATTTCGCTTATCTGTCTGATTTCGCTGATAGGTTCGCTCTTAGAGACATATTGATATTTCGCTTATTCGGACATTGCCGATTTCGCTTATTCGGACATATGTGATTTCGCTTATGTGTCACAATTTCTGATTTCGCTTATTGTGACATACTATTTCGCTTATCTGTCACTTACACCTGATTTCGCTTATCAGTCATTCAGACTGATTTCGCTTTTGTGTCAGTAAAGCCGATTTCGCTTTTGTGTCACTATTTTCCGAAAATCTCAAAAAGTTTTTCTAAGTGTTTGCTAATTTTTGCAGGTACATTCAATATGAATGATATATTCTTGAACCCGTTTAGCGACATGTACGCATTCGCTGGAAATTCTGGAAACGATGATTCTTCGTCTAGCAATACGAATGAGAATCCGCCGAAAGAGAGGAAAAAGGAAGCTTGGGAATCTGAAAGTGCCTTTGGGACATTCAATAAACCTCCAAAGCTAATGGGTATCGAGGAATACAGTCGGTGGTCAAGAAAGTTTGAAGATTGGTTGATGGCATTCGCATTTCCCAGCTGGAAGAGTTTGAATAACGGTTATGAAAATGGAAACAAAAATGGTGAAACTTTAAGATCAGCTGATGAGATTGATTCATTTGTAGCTGAACAAAAATGTGTGGCATTGTTAATTCAGTCAGTCTGGGAAGACATTATTGCCTTGATCGATTATTCAAATGCAAAAGATCTTTGGAAAAAGTTAGAAAAGAAATGTATAGGTAGTGAAGAAATCAAGAAAAACAAAATGAAAGTACTTAAGAAAGAGTTTGATATGTTTGGGTGTTTAAAGAACGAGTCAGTTTGTAAAATGATAGAAAGGTTTGGTCATCTGAAGCTGGAATTAGTAAGACGTGATATCAGATATTCTAAAGATGATCTTATCGACAAACTGTTCGATTCGTTGCCTGACGAGATGGATTGGAGATATTATGCGCTGATGCTGAAGAATACCATCAAGGCACCAGAAAAGTTGACATTAGATTTGCTGATTGAGAAACTCGAGAGTCACGAGTTGGAACTGAAAAAGACATACAAAGTCAATCACTCATCTTACCAGCAGAATTTGGATTTGTATTATCCAAAGAGCATGATGCCAAAAGCAAGTTCTCCCAAGACTGCGTTTTCTGCTGAGAATGCATCCACATCAAGCAAAGAAAGTCAAAGTGGTCAAAGTAGTGGAAATCACAGTGGTTATCACAGTGGATCTTCGTCATCTGCAAGTCATTCTGATGAAAAGAATCGTTTTCAATGTAACATTGCAATAGACTTGAAGAATGCTCAGAATTTTGATGAGGAGTCGGCCAAACAGCAGATGATCTTCCTAGCATCGGTGTTGGAATCGTATGAAGGGTTAGTAGCTGGGAAGATAGGCAACACCAACTTAACGAAAGAAGATTATGATAAGATAGATCCTGAAGAAATGGAGCTGATCGATATTCGTTGGGCTATGGCCAGTGCTGTTCGTCGAGCACAGCGTTTCATGGAAATTACTGGCAGGAAGACAATTGGTGGTCCATCTACCAAATTGGGGTTCGATAAGTCCAAGGTGACTTGCTTCAAGTGTAAGCAGAAAGGTCACTTCAAGCGAGAATGCAGAAATGCTTATGCTGATGAGTCGGAGAACCCTTTCAGAGATGATTATTACAAGAAGGCAATTTATCACCAGAATAAATCTGAGCCGCCTAGATTGAAGCAGGTTGAAGACAACAAAGAGAAATCTAGAGCTCTTGCGGTGATTTATGATGACGAAGGGTATGACTGGAGTCAAGAGGTTCTACCGGAGGAAGATGCAGTTGGTTACGCATTCATGGCGAAAAACGACGAACCTATTCCGTGGAAAGACGATAGAACTGAAGAGCAGAAATATAGATACAGAAAAATACTGGCTGAAAACAGAATAATTAGAATATCTCGTATCTATTCGGAAGCGAAGAGAGCGAGAAGATGGGATCCGGACAGAGAATGTTATCTTGATGAATATGGAAATATTGCGATCGATGACAAAACTCTTGATCTGGGAGCCATAATCAAGGAGATCAAAGAAGAGGATGATTATTGGCAGAATAAATGGTGGGGAACTGGAGACGAGAAAGAGAAAGAAGAAAAAGAGAGGAAGGAGAAAGAAGAAAAAGAGAAAAAGGAGAAAGAAGAGATAGAGAAATCAAAGAAAGTTGATACTGGAGTTATTGACACAATGTAGGAGTTGACTGAAGAGAACCTCGGAAAAATGGCTGACAAAGTACTGGCTGCTAAGGCACTTGAGGTAGACTCTAACTCCGTGTCTGAGTCAAAAAGGCAGGTCAGTTCAAACTTGTCAACAAATGCGTCAGGTAAACAAATTGATGGAAATGCTGATTGCAAAAATTGCAACAAAGAGTGCAAATTTTGTAATACAGTCACGTATCTCAATGGTAAGAAAGTTGGAGATCTGACAGCAAAGGTCAGAAGCGTTGAGAATCAGATTCTTGATCGTGATAAAACAATTAAAGCTTCAACTGAACGGATAAGAGAATTAACTAGCCAAATTGAAAATGATAAAATTGATCATGACAAAATTAAACAAGAAAATGAAAAGTTAATTCTTGAAAACCGTCAGATTTCTGAGAAGTTTGAAAAACTAAAAAGCACAATGAAAGATAGTGATGATCGAAATGGTAAAACTTATAAAGAAAATGTTCACCTAAAAGCAGTGCTTAGAGTAAAAGAAGAATCAATCAACCAACAACTGGATGAAATCGCTAAACTGAAACTTAAATTTCAAGAGGCTGAAATTGAAAACGAGCGAATCCAGTTGAAGCTTAACAGTTACAGCTCCGCAAGCTTTGTGTTGCAACACATTATTCCCAAACCCATCGGGAAAGACAAAGCAGGCGAAGATGTGTATTCTGATGGAACTGGGGTGGGTTTTCATCAAGTTCCACCACCTGTTCTTGATAACTACACGAAAAAGCAATCAGGGTTGGTTGAAATTGAAGAAAGTGAAATGAATCTTCCGGATTCAATTGATGTCACGTTCACATCTTCCAATGACGATAGTGTCCAAAATGACATTGTAAAAGGTGTTGTTGAAAATGTGTTAAAAACGGATAGTGACACTACTGAGGAAGATGGGTGTTTCTTGGACAAATACATTCAGAAACCAAAATCCAAAAACAACTTAAGTGATGAACCGGGTCTTGTGATGTACAAGATGGCTGGATCTGATAAGTTGTATTCGGATTCTGAGTTTCCCTTTGAGAATGTAAATGTGAACAAATTGACAAACGTTTTCAAGTTGGTCGAAGTTGAGTTGTCAGAGGTGAACAATTTGAGTCAAACAAAGAGAAAAATGAGTTTTGAGAAAGATAAATCATACTACAAGAAATCTGTTAATCCATCACGTTTTTATAATACCAATCGAAATAACTGGTCGGGTGGTTATCAGGGTGGTAGAAATTATCAGAGAAGAAATGTTCCAAACAAGAGGTTTGCTGAAAAGAAAAAGTTTGTGAACAGTTCAAGTTCACTTGCTGATGAAGAGAAAGAGATTTTTCAAAATCGAATGAAGAGTTCTTTGTGAAAAGAGCTTCACAGTCTCTGTCTGAAGGTACATGTCGGTTTGTTGATACTCGAACATGTTTCAGATATAATCAAGTTGGTCACATTGCACGAAAGTGTACCAATGTGAAGCCTAAGACTGAAACTGTGAAGATTCAACAGAAGAAAGTTGAGGTGAAGGGTAAAGCACCAATTGTTGTTGAGAAAAAGAGTGTGAAAAATGACAACATTAAAGTGAAAAATGAACCCTTAAAGAAAGTGGTAACTAAAAATGACACATTTTATAAACGGGTTGCATTATCTCAACAAGTTTGGAAACCAAAAAGTGAGAAAAAGATTTCACCTTTTGAGGATTCAATTCAAATTGATTATGATGCAAATTTTCCTCCCTTGAAGGCTGAAAACTTCAAAATTCAAATTGCGAGAGTCAAGGTTACACCTAAGGCTGATGAGGCCTGGGTGGACTCCATGTTCGACTAAACAGTTTGAATTGCCGGAGCTTCCTTGATCGCGAAGCATGAATCGGCATCTTTGTTGAAGTTGGTTAAGTCAAAGTTTGTTATGTGCAGGATCTTCCAAAACTTGTATCCAGATGGATCATGGATAGTGGAGCTTCAAGACATATGACAGGGAAGACTGCGTTGTTGTACGATGTGAGAAATATTAATGGTGGTTATGTGGGATTTGCTGGTCATGAAGGTGGTAGAATTATTGGTGAAGGAACGTTATCCAATGGGATTGTGACGTTTGAAAGAGTTAACTACATTACTGAGCTGGAGAACAATCTGCTGAGTATCTCGCAGATTTGTGACAATCTGTATACTACTCACTTCACTGATAAAGAATGTTTGATCTTGAAACCAGGATTTGTTATCCCTGAAGAATGGATTATCATGCGGGCACCTAGAGTGAATGATTTATATGTGTTGGACATGAGTGTAGCGTCTACATCTACTGGTCAAGCACATTGTTTTGTTTCTAGAGCAACTGAGAAAGAATCGAGATTGTGGCACCGCAAGATGGGGCATATACATCTTAGAAAAATGAATCACTTGGTACACAATGATTTGGTTCTTGGAGTTCATGTCAAAGGTTTTCATCTGGAAGGGGAGTGCATTAGCTGTATTAAAGGCAAGCAGAAGAAAAAGTCACACCCTACAAAGCAAGTCAATTCAGTTTCAAGACCTCTGGAAAGACTTCATATGGATTTGTTTGGTCCTGTGTATGTCAAAAGTATTACAGGAGATTACTATTGTTTGGTCGTTACTGATGATTATTCCAGATTTTCGTGGGTTTCTTTCTTGAAGACGAAAGACGAAACATTTGACAGTTTGATGGCGTTGTTCAGAAAAATTGAGAATTTGTACCAAAGGCGTATCAAAAGAATTCGTAGTGACAATGGTACTGAATTCAAGAACAGTAAGATGGAAGAATTTTGTGATGAAAGAGGTATATTGCATGAGTTTAGTGCTCCGTACACTCCGCAGCAGAATGGAGTCGCAGAACGCAAAAACCGGACACTAATCGAGACGGCTAGAACTATGCTCGCAGATTCAAAGTTACCGATAAATTTTTGGGCTGAAGCTGTTTCCGCCGCATGCTATACGCTCAACAGGGTTCTCACTGTTAAGAAGTTCAACAAAACATGTTTTGAGCTAATCAATAACTGCAAACCGAATTTGAAGTATCTAGAACCGTTCGGGTCACCCTGTACAGTTATAGAGCCTCATGGAAAGTTTGGTCCGAAGAGCATTGAGGGAATATTTGTAGGTTATGCAAATCCGATGCGACGTGTCTTTGTTCCAAGTGAGAAGCGGATTATTGAAGCTGCAAATGTTGAATGTCAAGGTTATACTATGCCGCCGCAGAATCCTGGAGATTCATGGCGTTATCATTATGACAAACTATGGGATTCATTTGACATGAGAGAAGAATCAGAGGATGATGAAGATTTCTTTGATGAGTTGGATATTTTCGTGAATATGAGTCGCAGCTAAAGTTCCCAGCTGAGTATTCTAGAAGACCACGGGAAACTTCAAATGACGATGAAGCAGGTCCAAGTAATGCTGGTGAATATGATGATGTCCAACAGAATGAAGTTGCTCAGGATAATCAGTCGGTTCAGGATGATAATCAAGAAGCTGAAAACATGCCAGTATTTGATCATGATGATTCAGATTCTGAGGGGGAACAAATTCGGATTTCAAGTCAAACAAACCAAGTTGGTGAACAAGATGCAGATCAGAATGTTACTAATCTGGAAGGAAATGTAGATGTTCCAAGTGAAGTAATGCCGCGAACTTTTTCATATCATCCAAAGGAGTTGATCATAGGAGAATTGCAGACAGGCGTTCGCACTCGAAGACAGATTGATAAAGGGCTTACATGTTTTTATACAACAGTTGCTCCTTTGCAAACTGAATTCTCATTGAGTTGTTTTATCTCGCAGGTTGAACCAAGAACTTACAAAGAGGCGCTTACTGAAGACTCTTGGGTCAATGCAATGCAGGAGGAACTTAGTCAATTCGAAAAGTTGGGAGTGGGGAAGTTAGTTGATTTGCCGGATGGTTATAGAAAAATCAATACAAAATGGGTATTTAAGTGTAAGAGAGACGATAGAGGAGTTGTTATAAGGAACAAAGCTCGACTCGTTGTTCAGGGCTTTAGTCAACAGGAGGGAATTGATTTTACAGAAGTCTATGCTCCTGTAGCACGACTAGAGGCAATCAGAATTTTTCTTGCATTTGCGTCTTGGAAGAACTTCAAAGTATATCAGTTAGATGTAAAATCGGCGTTTTTTTTATGGGAAGGTCAAAGAGGAGGTTTATGTCGGACAGCCACCGGGCTTCACCGATCCAATCCACAAAAACAAGGTCTACTTATTGGACAAAGCGCTGTATGGTTTACACCAGGCCCCGAGAGCTTGGTACGAGACTTTGTCTCAACACCTACTAGCCAACAAGTTCATTCGTGGAAAAGTGGATGCCACTCTCTTCACAAAAGAGGTCGACGGTCATCTTCTGATAGTTCAGATTTATGTGGACGATATAATTTTTGGGTCAACGAATGAAAGTCTATGTAAAGATTTTGAATCAGTGATGAAGCAAAAGTTCGAAATGTCATCAATGGGGGAGATGAAATTATTTCTGGGTTTACAAGTTGAACAACTACCTGAGGGAATTTTCATTCATCAGACGAAGTACGTTCGTGATATTCTAGAGAAATTTGGGATGTCAAGTTCTAATCCAGCTGCTACTCCACTTGCAACAAATCATGGGATTCACCCAGATCTCACCGGAGACAGGGCTGATGAAACGTTCTACCGATCCATGATAGGTTCATTGATGTACTTAACTGCTTCACGTCCTGATATTATGTACCCAACGTGCCTCGCAGCAAGATTTCAATCTAACCCAAGAGCTTCGCATATGATCATTGTGAAGAGGATATTGCGCTACCTGAAAGGAACTCCTTCATTGGGGTTGTGGTATCCTAGGAAAGGTGACTTTACACTCGAAGGGTATTCCGATTCGGATTTCGGATGCTGCAAAGTAAATTCAAAATCAACAACTGCAGGATGCCAGTTCTTTGGACCTAGATTGGTTACCTGGCAGTGTAAGAAACAAACGTCTGTGGCGTTATCTACATGTGAAGCAGAGTACGTTTCTGCTAGCAGTTGCTGCTCTCAGATCCTGTGGATACAGCAACAGATGCGCGACTACGGTTTGCAGTTTCTTAACACACCTCTTTTTGTTGATAATGAGGCCGCTATAAATATAACAAAGAATCCAGTACATCACGCTAAAACTAAACACATAGAAATTCGTCATCACTTTATTCGTGATTGTTTTGAGAAAAAGTTGATACGAATTGAGAAAATCCACACTGACGAACAGAAAGCTGATTTACATACCAAAGCTTTTGATAAAAATCGGTTTCAATATTTGTTAAAACTGAACGGTATGAAGCTTCTTTCAGTGTTGGATGGAATTGTGGGCGTTGATGAGAGTACTGTTGTGGATGAAGACGAGAAACAATCTGCAATGGTTTGTCGATTTTTTACTTGTTTTGGTATTTAGGGGGAGTAGATAGATGTATATAGATATATTTTTGAAAATACAAAAACAGTAAAAAATGCAAAAATACAAAAACATGATAAAATCTGAAAAAGAGCTTGTGTATATAGGGAAAATGATAGTACATCAGCTAGACAATTACAGTATGCTAAAGATTTGTAAAGTTTAAATGAGTTAAACAGTCTCACCAATGATGTGTCAATAGGTTTTCGCACATTTAGTAGATTTATTCGGGATATAAACCTAAAATTTCAAACTTGTGAAATTCGTGGGGAACACTACTTAGATATATAGGTAACCCCTGAAATCTCGTTTGAAAGGTCTCATAATCTGATATACTAGGTTTTTATACTCAATGATGTCTGGGGTATTATTCCGGGACTTCTGCTGAATGGAAGTTCTGACCTAGTCCTTGGATGTAACACCTTGAAAATTTACGTCCTATAATGTATTGACACGTGTCATAAGTTGAACGTGTGAAAGAATGTTCTGAAAGGACTAAAAGTTGACAATCATGGAAAGTATGTGAATATACGAGTTCTAAATGTCAACAATGAATAAATATATTGTACATTAACCCTACATGATGCTCATACCTTCAAACGAATAAATCATGGATCATACGAAGCTAAATATGAAGGAAAGTGAGAGATTACAAACTACAGGGGTTAAATGTGTCAACATGTTCAAGTTATACCTCTGAGTGACCTTTTGACAAACCCGAAGCTTTGTAACTGTTAATTATGCTCACTAGAATGCACGATACAAATTTCATAAAGTTTCGTTATCATATGAGAAAATTATGATCAAATTCGTATGCGAGGGGTTCAAAGCGTCAACGTTGAAGTTCAGGAATTTTCGGGTGACAATAAAGTTAACCGAGGGCTAAACAAAGTGGGTATATGTCTTAAAGCCCTTATATGTCAATTTAGAGGGTTCATAGTGCAAGAAATAAAGTCGTAGCAAAGTTTTGAAGAGCCAAGGACCATTGCATAAAAATCAAAAGTTTAAGATCTTGTCAGAAGAGGCCTCGCGCCACGCGAAGCCCCAAGGGGGGGGGGTCTTTGCGCCACGCGAGGGGCCTTCTGGTTCGATTTTATTGAGTTTTTGCCGGCCTTTGCCTTTGTATTCGATTTTTATCCGATCTTCCACATCTTTCTTGGCCCCTAGGCACCCCCTAAACACTTAGGGACATGTGTTGATGATTCATGGTCCATGTTAGACTTGTGTGTCAACATTTTGTGGTGATTAAACCACTATATAAAGGCCTTTAAGTTGCAAACATGCTTCACACATTCATTCTTGCAAATCTGATCATTTGTGGAGCACAAGAGCACCTTCCAAGCCTTCCTAGTCGACCATTAGTCACTTGTAAGTAGTCTTAACCTTCTTTAATCGAGTTTAGCTTAGTTATTTAGCTAAAAGTCAAACCGTCGTAATTAACGGTTGACTTTAAGATTAATCACTAATGGCTCAGTGATTAGTCGAAGTGAAAGTAGTTATAAGTTGGTAATTATGTGGGTAATAAACCCTCAAAAGGGTTCCCCCTGATTCCCACTCTAACTAGGTCAAATGTCGGGTCAAACTTGTTAAGAAAAAGTCAACAGGATACTTAAATTCTAATTTATGCCTGATTAGCAATGTAGAACACATACAACCTGTTTGATCATTAATATAACTTGGTAATTAGTGTAAGAACATGTCTAAACATGTTCAACCCGACAATTTACTGTTTAGACCCGGTTCGAAACCGAAAGTCGCAAAGCTTTGACTTTTGCTTTGACTTCAGTTCTGACCCGTTTTGGTATGATTTAGAAATACCTAAGAGCTTCATTTGGACCAGCTTACATGCTAGTATAACCCTCTGTGATTATACACCATGGTTCATTAGTTAACCGATTAATACGCATGATTACGTTAATTGCCCATATGTTGACCATTATGCCCTTTTCACCTTAAAATGTGATTTTTGAAAATGTAAAAGAGTAGAAACCTTAATTACTGGTATTTAAACTTGTATGCAAAGTTTGACATCAGTTTGAGGTGTAGATTAAGAGTTATGCTCGTTAGCGTAAAATGAAAGCTTTATGTTAATAAAACGGCGTAATTAGCGTATAGCCTAGTTAAGCCTACTTTTTGATATCAAAATCTTTACCCACTGATGTAATATATTATTTTGGGATTTTTGAAGATTTTTAATTAATTTTAGGCTGAGCATAACTCATAGTCGTAGGCTTAATCCGGTAATTGTCGGTTTTGCCCTTACGGGCCATAAAATGAGTTTTACATATCTAATCAACTCCAAACCTTTTGCTACTGATTAGATATGATAAATAAATTATTTTAAGCCTGCTGGAATAATAAAAATATCAGATTTCGATATAGAACCCGGAAACGGCTTCTAATCGCCTTATTAAGCGTTTTTAGCGCATAGTATGTACTAAGACTATTTTTAAACATACAAGGGTGATACCTACTGATATTTTAGGTAAATTATAATATTTTAACAGTAAGCAAAAGTTGTTAAACTCAGACTTCAGTTTTGAGCTTTTCGGCTTATGTGAAATTACCAAAATGCCCCTACGGTGCATAGTTTGGTTATATTTGATAAATTTCACATATCTACTTTACCCTACTGTTATAACTTAGTAAAATAAGTATTTTTGCTGATTATATCAGACCTGTAAGTCAGGTAAATACTTAAACTCTTTTATAACCTTTTAAACGACCAAACTACCCTTACGGGGCATAGTTTGTGTTTAAATTCGTTACGGGCATAATAAAAGACATATTACTGATGTCACAACATAATTGAGGCATATTAACTTAGGAAACCTGTATATGGCTCTCATGATTACCCGTTACGCCTCTTACGCGTTCGGTTCGGCTTATGTATCTAGTTACATAAATTAGCCGAAACGGGTCAAACCTTATCGATTTTTTCTCAAAATCCAGAATGTGTATAAAATACCCATATTAAGAAAGTCTCCGAACTTGTTGGGTCTAAATCACATTCTATTCCGGTCCTCGCCTAATCGTGCGTTTGAACCGTATAATTAACCGGTCTAAGCTTAGGCTTAATTAAAGACCCGTTAGCATTCTAATTGGTTATTTATACCATCATTCCAGACTAGAGCCTTTCGGTAAATTGTACCTACGCTTACTTAAGTGAATACGGCTGAGTTATTATAATTCTTGCTATTTAAGACAGGAGCTAGCTCAGGTAAATACTCTTAACTTATTTTCCCTATTACGGGCTTGGGATATAGTAATATAAATACCGCATGGTCAGGTATGGGATTCAAAGACCAATAAGTCGGGAAATCCAAATTACCTGTTTTAATTCGTATTGCTTGACTGAAACATTGGGGATTAATGCGACCGTGTCCTGGATATCCTTGACTCATTAATTGCAATGACCACGACCTAAGCACGGGGTGTAGGCATACACCTAACAGATGCCATATGCTTATTAATTAATTATACCCAATAAGGGATTCCCAATAAGGGAATAGTGGTGTGTCGGTTAATCATGAACCGGCATAGAACCGGGCCCCGTATGTAGAGCAAGTTATGTAAAACTGATAACATGAAATATAGTTTGTCCCAAGTGAAAAAGATTAATTTGGCCTCTGTGCATTTTAATCAAGTAGAAAAAGATTAATTTTGCCTCTGTGCATTTTAATCAAAGTGTCAAAATATTTTCGTGCCTTGTGCGCCTCAACCAATTTTCATAAACATTTTCAAATGAGTCGGTTGAGTGTATTTACCAGTGAAAACTAACGTATTTTCAAAAGTCTAAGTGACAGGTACAAGTACGTAATAGGCTGGAAGCTGCTCAGGACGTTAAT
This sequence comes from Helianthus tuberosus, assembly GCA_030545235.1. NCBI lineage: Eukaryota > Viridiplantae > Streptophyta > Magnoliopsida > Asterales > Asteraceae > Helianthus > Helianthus tuberosus. The sequence continues at coordinate 75,280,429 of CM060407.1, forward strand.
AAAGAATCTTGCAAGTTCTAGGCGTCTAAAGTCTGTTGAACAATATTGATGTTTTAAGATCCGCCTGTGGATCCTTTACTTTCCGTTGTAATACTTGATATTACTTTATATTCGGATTGTAATAATATTTATTTTTGCTTCCGCTGTGCATTTATATATTGTGTTGTTTGACTATGATGACATCAACTACGTCACGATACTCCCCACCGGGCCCACTGGTGACACGTGGAAAGTCGGGGTGTGACAGGTTGGTATCAGAGCCAACACTGAGTGAATTAAACGCTAGCCTTTTGTGTTTAATCTCAGTTACACAGTTGCACACTCTTGAGTCTAGACAAGAACATAGGACAAATTCTAATTCGTTTTATTTGTCCTTATTTGGTTCCTTTGTTATTTTCTGATTAGCTCTTGCATGGGCAAGTCATTTTTGTAGAAGTCCCGTTTAGGGCAACCATATACTTGTTTAAATTTTAAAGGAACGATTATATTAAAAATATCATTCCAATATTATAAAATCTACCATTATAATAAAATGGCAATATCTAAAAAGGACAAGACCTAGCTCATGTGTCATTTTAAGACAGGGCCAAGACGGTAGTTCCACAATTAGATAAAGATCCTTGTTAACATTTCAATTTAGGATTTGTTCTGTGTTAAATATGAAAGGAATATTAAAGGTAAAACCTAGCCTAAATGTCAATGCAGACATGGCCAAGATGGTAAAACCTAGCATAAATGACAATGCAGACATGGCCAAGATGGTAAAACCTAGCCTAAATGTCATTGCAGACATGGCCAAGACGGTAAAACCTATCCAAAAGATTCCAATCCCTGTTAACATCAGTAAGTATGTTAACATTTTTGGTAAACTGTGAATCGTTAAAGTCACACAGACCATCTTTTAAAAAGGGGGTTAATCTAAATTTCGTTATTTCAAATAATCATCCTTTAGTGATGTTTTGCCTACGGGCTATAATGTATTATCCATTTGAGACATTGACATTGTAATCTTTATGATTCCTTGTCTATGGTGGTGAGCTATGCTCAAGCCTATTAGTCTATATGATCAATGTGATCATGACTAATATCATCTAATACGATGATCATACTATTAACATCCTCAGTGATGAAGTGCCTACGGGCTATACTTAATTATATTGTCAATACGACAATGACAGTGGTAACCATTATGGTTCCCTGTCTAAGGTGGTGGGCTATGCCCAAGCCTCATAGTCAATATGATCAATACTATCATGACTACTATCATCAGTGCGATGATGATTATTTTTCTTAAAACATCGTTTTGTAATATCAATTGATATGCCTACGGGCCATACTTATTGTCCTAAGGGACAGAAGACAGTTGATGTCTTTAACCCTCTGTCAAGAAAAGGTAATGAACCTTGATTCAAACCTTACTGCCTCGATTCTCTGAAATCATGGCTTATAAGATGATCATATTATAAACATCCCTTAGAAGGGAAGTGCCTACGGGCTATAGTTAACATCCTCTGAGACTAAAGACAGTGGTAGCCTACAACTCCATGTCAAGAAAAGGTAATGAACCATGATTCAAACCTCAATGCTTTGATTCTCTGAAATCATAGCTTATAATTTATAAATGTCCTTGTGACTAGGCCTATTGTGCCACTAATAAAACTGTATTGTTTTTATAATTAGGATAAATTATAATAGAAATCCTAAATAAATATGATTAATAAATTAACCAAATATGGTCTCTGTTACCATGGTTAATGAATTGCCATAAAAGACAATTCCATAATAAACTCCCAAATAAAATATTGTCCTTGTTTTATGTAACAGTTCAATTAGAATGGCTAACTCTGACGAAATTAATAGCCATCCGGTGGAGTATATTGACAACGCCCGGATTAATTTAACGGGTGCTGAGTTGAAAGCGTTGGTAGACGACGCAGTTACAAAAGCCTTAGAGCGGCAGTACGAAGAGTATAGTGGGACTCGGAGTAGGACCCTATCTACACCGCATGCGAAGCCACCTCCCAAGAAGGATGAACCCAAGAAGGAAGATGGCGAGCGTTACTCTTCTAATCATCACAGTGATCCGTCTCAACAGATCATACTGAATCAAAGACCCAGTGATAAGGGTTGCTCCTACAAGTACTTTGTTTCATGTAAACCCCGGGATTTCACTGGGGAGGAAGGAGCTGTAGATTGTATGACGTGGTTAGATGAGATGGATACAGTTGTGGATATCAGCGGATGCGCTGAGAGGGATGTGGTCAAGTTTGTATCGCAATCATTTAAGGGAGAGGCCTTAGCCTGGTGGAGATCGTTGATTCAAGCCACCGGGAAGATCCCTTTGTACAACATGACTTGGGATCAGTTCGTTGCTCTTATCAAAGAAAATTACTGTCCTCAACATGAAGTTGAGAAGATCGAGACTGAATTCTTGACATTAGTCATGGAGAACTTAGATTGTCAAGCATACCTTACAAGTTTCAATACCAAGTCCCGATTGGTTCCTTATTTTATCACACCAGAACCAAAGCGAATAGCTCGCTTTATTGGGGGTTTAGCCCCAGAAATAAAGGCAAGTGTGAAAGCATCGAGACCTACTACATTCAGGTCAGCGGCAGATCTGTCGCTATCTCTCACACTCGATGTGGTTAGAAACAAGGCTGCTAAGGCCTCTGAAGATGGGAAGCGTAAAAGGGAGGAGGATAACTCCCAGAATCCTAAGAAGAGCAAATACGAGTTCAACAATAACCAACCGGATTCCAACAAGAAGCCTACATGCAAAACCTGTGAAAGAAGACACTGGGGACAATGTCGATCAAACCAAAAGATAAAGCAATGTGGCATCTGCAAAAGAACTGGCCACCAGTCCCACGAATGTAGGGACATAAAGAATGCAAACTGTTTCAGCTATGGCGAAAAGGGCCACATCAGTACCAATTGCCCTGAGGCTGCCAAGGAAGGAGTAGCTAAGTTTGGGATGGATAAGAAAGGAAACGCCTAAACTACCGGTTGAATGCCAGAGACAGTGCATATCAATAATAGCATTAGGTACGTCCTTACCTTTTTGCATCGATCTTATCTGCTAAGTATTTTACGTTAATGCAAGGGATAATAAACCTTTAGTAAACCGCAAGCTTAGCAAACCTTTGATTACATTCGTAAGAACTTCAGATATTAAAAATATGGTATAATTTACCAATGGAATCTTTAATGACTCTCTCTCATCCTCGGAGATTATACTTTCATAAGAATCTGGAGTACTCTTCCCAAAAAGGAGTACGACAATATATATATATATTACTTTATTATTTCTCATTATTTTATATCGCCTGCGAATGCCAAACTATGTTTGATAAGAGTACCACATGAGGATTGGCGTATCCTAGTGTGTCCCATAGATTGCTTCCATGCCTGATCAGTATGGAGGTTTAATGCATGGAACCTCTGAGATATCCCAATGGTCATATAGTACTAAAGTCGACTAGTAGTATTCAAAGAAGATATCCAATATAAAAATGTCCTTATAAGTATCTCTACTTAGGGCATCCTTGCATTTGTAAGGAGAATGTGTCATATATCTGACACCGACATCGATAGATGAACCAAAGCCTGAAAATACAGACCTCTCTAACACCTCTGTGTATCATAATTATCGTCTTTATAAGAATTACCATGGTTACCTTCTGAGAGGCAAGTGAATGTTAGAACAAACATCCCGCTTAGGGCTGCAATTATTGTAAAAGCCTTATATCGGTTAGTACCCACGGAATAGGAAGAACTAAAAGCCAAATCGATAAGTTTTAGAGAAGATTTCATATAGCCTAACTTAATATTTTGAGAATTCGATATAGTTAATTATGAAAGACGATTCATTTTGCTTATGCATTATTACCGCAACCCTAATTAGGCAATGATTTAGAATTTCCATCAGCCACTCAGGATCGTCGAGTTATTCAACTAGCTATAAGGATTAGCTGTTCCTTAAGAATAGTTTTAAGCAATGGTTGGGATAACCATCTCACCTTAAGATAAGCTTTTCCTAAATAGTTGTATATAAGAATCAAGGTGGCTCCTTTGAAGACCTTGTATAGATGAAATGTTAAACGCCTATTGATAGGACAATAGATTGGTAAGTCCAATTATCAGGACCTGAAAGTTGCATTAGAAGCAACAAATAAGATCACGCAAATCCATAATCATCAGTAAGTTGCCAGTATTCGGCGGAAAATAAAGAATTAATGAAAATAGCAAAGCTCCTAAATTCTTGTTAAGGAATAAAGTTCAACAAAAGATATCACCCAGGAAGGGTGTACCAAATTTGATAAATTATCAGGCTAGTTAAGCCCTGAATAATAGATTCATTCGAAGGAAATCGAATGTATCAAGATCAAGTAGCCTTTAAGCTAAAACCTATTTAAGGAGCTTGGCGGAGCTCGCAATACATTGCACACCAGTGACTGAAGGATGTGTTTCGCCAATAAGTCAAGGAGCACTATCACATAATGATATGCAGAATTTTGATGTGAAGAACAACCTATGTTGATTGAGGATCGACAGGTTAAGAAGCTTCGAAGGAAGCATGTGCCTATTGTAAAGGCCAAATGGGATACCCGTAGAGGTCCCGAATTCACGTGGGAGGTTGAGTCCACGATGAAAGAAAAGTACCCTTAATTATTTCAGTAAATCTCGGGTCGAGATTTATTTTAAGGGGGTGAGGATGTAACACCTCGAAAATTCACGTCCTATAATGTATTGACACGTGTCATAAGTTGAACGTGTGAAAGAATGTTCTGAAAGGACTAAAAGTTGACAATCATGGAAAGTATGTGAATATACGAGTTCTAAATGTCAACAATGAATAAATATATTGTACATTAACCCTACATGATTCTCATACCTTCAAACGAATAAATCATGGATCATACGAAGCTAAATATGAAGGAAAGTGAGAGATTACAAACTACAGGGGTTAAATGTGTCAACATGTTCAAGTTATACCTCTGAGTGACCTTTTGACAAACCCGAAGCTTTGTAACTGTTAATTATGCTCACTAGAATGCACGATATAAATTTTATAAAGTTTCGTTATCATATGAGAAAATTATGATCAAATTCGTATGCGAGGGGTTCAAAGCGTCAACGTTGAAGTTCAGGACTTTTCGGGTGACAATAAAGTTAACCGAGGGATAAACAAAGTGGGTATATGTCTTAAAGCCCTTATATGTCAATTTAGAGGGTTCATAGTGCAAGAAATAAAGTCGTAGCAAAGTTTTGAAGAGCCAAGGACCATTGCATAAAAATAAAAAGTTTAAGATCTTGTCAGAAGAGGCCTCGCGCCACGCGAAGCCCCAAGGGGGGGTCTTCGCGGCACGCGAGGGGCCTTCTGGTTCGATTTTATTGAGTTTTTGCCTGCCTTTGCCTTTGTATTCGATTTTTATCCGATCTTCCACATCTTTCTTGGCCCCTAGGCACCCCCTAAACACTTAGGGACATGTGTTGATGATTCATGGTCCATGTTAGACTTGTGTGTCAACATTTTGTGGTGATTAAACCACTATATAAAGGCCTCTAAGTTGAAAACATGCTTCACACATTCATTCTTGCAAATCTGATCATTTGTGGAGCACAAGAGCACCTTCCAAGCCTTCCTAGTCGACCATTAGTCACTTGTAAGTATGCTTAACCTTCTTTAATCGAGTTTAGCTTAGTTATTTAGCTAAAAGTCAAACCGTCGTAATTAACGGTTGACTTTAAGATTAATCACTAATGGCTCAGTGATTAGTCGAAGTGAAAGTAGTTATAAGTTGGTAATTATGTGGGTAATAAACCCTCAAAAGGGTTCCCCCTGATTCCCACTCTAACTAGGTCAAATTTCGGGTCAAACTTGCTAAGAAAAAGTCAACAGGATACTTATATTCTAATTTATGCATGATTAGCAATGTAGAACACATACAACCTGTTTGATCATTAATATAAATTGGTAATTAGTGTAAGAACATGTCTAAACATGTTCAACCCGACAATTTACTGTTTAGACCCGGTTCGGAACCGAAAGTCGCAAAGCTTTGACTTTTGCTTTGACTTCAGTTCTGACCCGTTTTGGTATGATTTAGAAATACCTAAGAGCTTCATTTGGACCAGGTTACATGCTAGTATAACCCTCTGTGATTATACACCATGGTTCATTAGTTAACCGATTAATACGCATGATTACGTTAATTGCCCATATGTTGACCATTATGCCCTTTTCACCTTAAAATGTGATTTTTGAAAATGTAAAAGAGTAGAAACCTTAATTACTGATATTTAAACTTGTATGCAAAGTTTGACATCAGTTTGAGGTGTAGATTAAGAGTTATGCTCGTTAGCGTAAATTGAAAGCTTTATGTTAATAAAACGGCGTAATTAGCGTATAGCCTAGTTAAGCCTACTTTTTGTTATCAAAATCTTTACCCACTGATGTAATATATTATTTTGGGATTTTTGAAGATTTTTAATTAATTTTAGGCTGAGCATAACTCATAGTCGTCGGCTTAATCCGGTAATTGTCGGTTTTGCCCTTACGGGCCATAAAATGAGTTTTACATATCTAATCATCTCCAAACCTTTTGCTACTGATTAGATATGATAAATAAATTATTTTAAGCCTGCTGGAATAATAAAAATATCAGATTTCGATATAGAACCCGGAAACGGCTTCTAATCGCCTTATTATGCGTTTTTAGCGCATAGTATGTACTAAGACTATTTTTAAACATACAAGGGTGATACCTACTGATATTTTAGGTAAATTATAATATTTTAACAGTAAGCAAAAGTTGTTAAACTCAGACTTCAGTTTTGAGCTTTTCGGCTTATGTGAAATTACCAAAATGCCCCTATGGTGCATAGTTTGGTTATATTTGATAAATTTCACATATCTACTTTACCCTACTGTTATAACTTAGAAAATAAGTATTTTTGCTGATTATATCAGACCTGTAACTCAGGTAAATACTTAAACTCTTTTATAACCTTTTAAACGACCAAACTACCCCTACGGGGCATAGTTTATGTTTAAATTCGTTACGGGCATAATAAAAGACATATTACTGATGTCACAACATAATTGAGGCATATTAACTTAGGAAACCTGTATATGGCTCTCATGATTACCCGTTACGCCTCTTACGCGTTCGGTTCGGCTTATGTAACTAGTTACATAAATTAGCCGAAACGGGTCAAACCTTATCGATTTTATCTCAAAATCCAGAATGTGTATGAAATACCCATATTAAGCAAGTCTCCGAACTTGTTGGGTCTAAATCACATTCTATTCCGGTCCTCGCCTAATCGTGCGTTTGAACCGTATAATTAACCGGTCTAAGCTTAGGCTTAATTAAAGACCCGTTAGCATTCTAATTGGTTATTTATACCATCATTCCAGACTAGAGCCTTCCGGTAAATTGTACCTACGCTTACTTAAGTGAATACGGCTGAGTTATTATAATTCTTGCTATTTAAGACAGGAGCTAGCTCAGGTAAATACTCTTAACTTATTTTCCCTATTACGGGCTTGGGATACGGTAATATAAATACCGCATGGTCAGGTATGGGATTCAAAGACCAATAAGTCGGGAAATCCAAATAACCTGTTTTAATTCGTATTGCTTGACTGAAACATTGGGGATTAATGCGACCGTGTCCTGGATATCCTTGACTCATTAATTGCAATGACCACGACCTAAGCACGAGGTGTAGGCATACACCTGACAGATGCCATATACTTATTAATTAATTATACCCAATAAGGGAATAGTGGTGTGTCGGTTAATCATGAACCGGCATAGAACCGGGCCCCGTATGTAGAGCAAGTTATGTAAAACTGATAACATGAAATATAGTTTGTCCCAAGTGAAAAAGATTAATTTGGCCTCTGTGCATTTTAATCAAGTAGAAAAAGATTAATTTTGCCTCTGTGCATTTTAATCAAAGTGTAAAAATATTTTCGTGCCTTGTGCGCCTCAACCAATTTTCATAAACATTTTCAAATGAGTCGGTTGAGTGTATTTACCAGTGAAAACTGACGTATTTTCAAAAGTCTAAGTGACAGGTACAAGTACGTAATAGGCTGGAAGCTGCTCAGGACGTTAATAAAGAATCTTGCAAGTTCTAGGCGTCTAAAGTCTGTTGAACAATATTTATGTTTTAAGATCCGCCTGTGGATCCTTTACTTTCCGTTGTAATACTTGATATTACTTTATATTCGGATTGTAATAATATTTATTTTTGCTTCCACTGTGCATTTATATATTGTGTTGTTTGACTATGATGACATCAACTACGTCACGATACTCCCCACCGGGCCCACCGGTGACACGTGGAAAGTCGGGGTGTGACATTGGATAATACTTTCCGCAAATGCTTGAAACATAGCATAAACCCTCAGCATGCCGATGAAACAATAAAATTGATAGTCGCTGCTGTTGTAGCTAAAAGATCCTCTAAAGGGGACATACTGTAAGGTCGAAGCTGATATCTCTCTGCGTATACGGAAGTATCGACCTGAGATCCCTCGGCCCTCGCATTACCTAATTTATGTACAGATATCATTGTAGTATACTCACCTGTAAGACTGAATATTGGAATTCTGGATACGGGAGTATATTCAAGAGGTGGGACACATGAATGAGCTAAGTTCATAAGACATCTAATTCGTATCCTGAGTAAATTGAAATTTGTGTGGGAATTTAAGATGGATCAGTATATCGACAATCGAGGTGAATTGTTTAAGTCTGAGTATGAAATGAAGCTTAATGGTACTTGTAATTTGTCTGAAAGCTGATATGATTCCTTGACACGCTCGCCAAAAATATGTTTGTAAATAGTTTACTTTGTTAACTTTCTACAATTTAAGTTTTCTGTATTTCATTTCTTAGTTTAGAACACTTTATAAAATCCAAAAAGATTTTATTTCTGCTTTATTTTCCGACAAACCAAAGTGGAGAGTTGATTGTTGGATTCTTAGATGATTAAAGCAGATGCAGGAGATTCTGGACTGAAGAATGAGGAGAGCTTATCTTGATGGAGTTTGATTTATTGTGAAGTCAAAAACAAGTTCATTAACTTGATACTTGTTATTTTTAGGAAAATGTGTAAATTGTTGTTTTTAAAATCAGTTTGATTCGTCAAATGATCAACCAGGGTCATTAAGTTGAACTTGGTAGATTAATCGAGTGATCAGGGTCATTAACTTGGACCTGAATACTTGAGTGGATTGCTAAAGCTGATAGTTTGTGATTTATTGTTGAAAAGATAAATTTGTAATGATTGATGTTTGAGAAACAGGTTTTGGACTTCATCATTCCCACGGAAGCTAATTGTCAAAGCTTGAACCAGATAAAGACCTCAGATTCTAGCATATTGAGAGGGGGAGTTTGTGAAAGGGGGAGTCTGGATCAACAGTCAAAGGGGAGTTTGAAGATGGAGCTAGGACAAGATTCTGAACCTGTGAAGATAGAGTGCTTATGATGAAAAGACAGAGTTGGATAAAAGACCAAGACTGAAGACTCGGAGCTGAAGACTTCGTCAACATCCAAGGGGGAGTCTGTTGGTGCACGGAATGTCTGTTGACTACGTGTATATCAAGTCTTAGGTCAAGATAGTCAAGATAGGAGCTTAAAAGTCAAATTAGATCTTAATGTATAGGTTTTGCTTATATGTACATAGGTTAGAAGTGATTTCGCTTATATGGTTGTAGGTGGTTTCGCTCCAAGGGATCTAGGGTGGTTTCGCTTATATGTCATCAGGTAGGTTCGCTTATATGTCAGTCCATATAAGCGAAACATGTCACTCTATAAATACCCTATGTGTGATCTCATTTGGGTGACATTGGAGCGAGACCTGGTCATTGTTTAGGCAACGAAATTCTGTCAAATTTGAATCAGAAAGCAATAAAAGAGAAGGAATTGAAAAGGAAAAGCTGTGTAACTTCATTTACGTTGATCCCGCCTTCGTATGTGAAGATGAACGTCCTTGACTGACTTTTCAGGGTCACAAAACGGTCCAACAAAAACAAGGTTTTATAAAGAATCAAGTGGATCAATGCACCTACTTCAAGATGAGTGGGAGCAACTTTACTATACTTGTCCTTTACGTAGATGAAATCTATTGGCAAGTAATAGTTTAGACATGTTGCATGAGTCGAAGCGGTTACTCTCGCATAACTTCGACATGAAAGATCTCGGAGATGCTTCTTAAGTCATTGGCATCGAAATTCACCGAGATAGACAAAAGGGATCTTAGGATTATCTCAAAAGGCTTACATAGATCGTGTCCTAACACGTTACAACATGCAACAGTGCAAACCCTCAGTCGCTCCAGTAGTTAAGGGGGATGTTTTCGGTTCATTCCAGTGTCCGACAACAGAGGTAGAAAAAGTGCAAATGAGCCAGATACCTTACGCGTCAGTAGTCGAGAGCCTAATGTATGCTCAAGTCTGTACTCGCCCAGATATCGTTTATATTGCTGGAATGCTAGGCCGTTATCATACTAATCCTGGCCTATTTACATAATATAGATCAAAATATATAACAACATATTAAATAATTAGTTGGTAATTGTTGATGTACCATATTGCCCTTATTAACTAATTAGGTTTCATCTTGGATGCATATATAAGGAGACTAATGTAGAGGTTAAAACGTTATACAACCTAATTACTCAACAAAATCATCTCGCCTCCATCTCCTCAACCGATTACTCTTTATCGGTTCATCTTCACAATCATTAGATTGCACCCTAAAAAGGAACCAGATCATCTTGACAAGCATGTCGAACTCGATGGTTGCATCCCTTACTGGATTCCCTGCTGGCCTGTCTGCAATCACGGGTATGTATTCATGTTTTCCATTATGATTAAACAGAACTGATCAACAATTCATGTAAGGTAAAATGTCATCACCCACGATAAGCCGTACAAAGAATGGAGTTGTATAACAAATATACTTGAAGAGCTAGCCTCGTGGGCTTTATTCTTCTTCAGATATCTAGAGCAGTTCCTCTTATATTGCCCAATTGTATTATATTAATAGTAATTGGCACATTTGGAGGTTTCCTGGTTGGTTTTTTCTTCCAAATTCTTTGCTTCTAGGCTTCTAGCCATTGCCAATTTTTTTAGCCTTGGATAGCTGGATGCAGGGGCAGACTTATCTTTTGGCCAGGGTGGGAGGCCGCACCCCTTGAAAAAAAAAATTAGTGTATATTTTAGGCAAAAAATCCGACCGTACCCCTTGAAAATATGGTTGAACATCTCATCCGCACCTCTAGCAAATAATTTATGAGTACGCCACTGGTTGAATGTTCTATATGGCAAATGGTTTTCGTTTTAGCCTCCTTATTGATCTCTGCAGTTATGTTCATCTCATGCAATTCTGATATTGTTCTATCAAAAACCCTCCATTCGAATAATATATAAACATATTCATTTCTTTGTTTAAATTTATTAAAAGTTACGTAATTCTAAAGGTATTATATAAACTTATAACAACTCAAATGTTGTTTAAAATATATATATATAATATATTAAAATATTATAAAAATTTCTTTAGCAAAGATCTCTAATATATTAAAAACTTTAGGTAAGATTGGGGCTGCAAACGAACCAAACGAACACGAACAAGACCTTGTTCGTGTTCGTTTGTTAAGAAATATATGTGTTCGCGAACCGTCTACGAACACTTATGGAACGGGAATTTATGTTCGTGTTCGTTTGTTAAGGAAATGGACTTGTTCGTGTTCATTTGTGTTTGTTTGTTAATTTTAGGCAACGAACGTTGACGAACACAAATGAGCAGAAACTAATGTTCATGAACACAAATGGAAACAAACGAACACAAACAATTGTTCCTGAACATAATATATAATACACCGACACTTATTAGATATTTAATTTGTCAGAATTTTGAAGTATTTAAAGAAATATAAAAACTAAAAACACTAATTAATATCGAACACAAACGAACACGTTACCGAACGTTCACGAACATAAACTAACGAACACGACATCTGTTCATGTTTGTTCATTTAACTAAACGAAGAAATTTCTTGTTCGTGTTCGTTTGTTTAGTAAACGAAGGAACACAAAAGAACTTCCCGTCAAACGGTTCACGAGCTGTTTGCCGAACGTTTGATTCGTTTACAGCCCTAGGTAAGATGCTCTATATATTAAATATTAAAATATGTGTAGTGGCCAACCAAAAGTGGCTTTTGTGACGCCCACTTTTGCATAAGAATACATTTCGGATGTAAACAAAAGACACCCGTAACGAATCATCCCTAGTGTTCTAGTGTGGACACGGGTACTTAACTTCCATCTATAGTGGATCCGGGTGAGTTTTCCCCGCCAGATCTCAAGTTCAAGTTTGGGTGATAGGGGTTTCTCATTGAGGGACATAAATTGACGATCTATTGTGCGAGGGGACACTCTAGCGCAAACCCGGTTAAGACAACGTATGCTAGACCTCCCGACATTCGCGAATAATTCACACCTTTCAAAAAAAAAAGACACTCATAACGCCCCATCCGGAATTTTTTTTCCCCGTCGCCCATTCGATTTTTTCGAACGCAACATTGAAGGTGCATTTATGCTAACAATGTTTTTTTTAATTTAATTTTAATTTTTGTTTTACGCTAAAATATGTTTTTTTTTTTTTTTTTTTTGACATTTAGCCACATAGTGCGCAAGCTCGTTACATTGAAAAGTTGTATACGACTTTTGTCTCGCTACCTCTGACCTCTGTTCCGCGACTTCCACCACAGCCGCATCCTTGATCTTCGTGGTTCAAACTTCCTTGACCACCAGGACCACAGTGTTCACAAAACAAGTCGTTTCGTTTTTCTTTCCTATAACAACTTTCCATGTGGAGCTCCACCTTGATCAGGTTATTTGACACGCTCTCCATAGGCCTTCGATCTCCCAAAAACTTCTCCAAATCTCATAGTATCTAACTTGAATTACTGCTCAACTGATGCTATGATATGAACAAATGATCTAGGCATTAAATCCAATAATTTTCTCACCAGGTGACCTCTTCGATAGTGTTTCCAAGACTTTTCGCCTTTGACACTAACTCGCTTAATTACCCACAAAATCATCAACTAGTTCTCCCTTCTTCATTTGAATATTTCCAAATTCCCTCCTCAAAGTTTGAAGTCTAGTTGTTCTCATCCAATCGGACCCCAGAAACTTTGTCTAAAAAGCATCCCATATGGTCATCATATATCCATGCATGGCAAAAGCAACCAACGACTCATCCTTAATCTCAACCGGGTCCCAATAATTCACATTACCGGCTCCAGAGAATTTTAGAGAATAGAAAACTCTCCACAAAATAACAAGCACCCAGGAAAGAATTTCCATATGCGATTCCATTCTCAAAACCCAAGGTAAATATTAGAGGGGGCAATCTTGACCCAAAGCCTTTTTTCAGGTGGGTCAGATTGGTGAAGGGGTATGGTCCCAGATCTCGCACCAAAGCAGTCGCGAGCGACCATCACCCTTATCAAATACTCCCATCAACAAGGGCTTATCTGCGTCTGTGCGGGCACGCGCGAACACGGTTAACTGTTCCAATCGCTCAAGTGATGAGAAGACTTACCTTGTGTATGAAAACAGCTGTTTTCGTCACCACAAAGGATGCGGTAACAACCGCAGTTACCGCACATAGCGATGTGGCTCAGCACCGCACACTATTGATACTTTCGTCAAGACAAGGGACGCGGAAACAACCTTGGTTACCGCACATAGCGATGCAGCCCAGCACCGCATCCGATTGACGATGCAAGTGGGACTGAAATTTGACTTAAGTGTCCCAAACAGCAAGTGGCACTGACAGCAGTCACCTATCCAGCCCACATGTATGCAACGCTGGAGAACAGACGGACAACCACAACAGGACGTGACATCACCTCCGTGACTTACGTGCCTGACATACCTTCAAAGGGCTGCGCGTTGTCATTCTAGCCACTCAGTTACCCTCCTTCACTCTTCGGTTATATATACCCATCTCGGACCGGGTTTGAGGTATCGCTTATCTGCTCTCTCTCACACTTACTACTATCATACACTTTGCTCTCAAGCAAATACTGATTCTCACGCCGGAGAGTGGTAACAAGGAGCACCCCCACCCAATCCTCCTTGTTACGAGCCACGGTGTGTTTTCTTGTGCAGGAGACAGGTCAGCGGACGATCCGGACGCCGATCCTCAGAAAGAAGGGATTAACCCTACTTGACGAGACCAGTGAATTAACCGCCATGGTTAAACACTGTTTCATCATTGGCGCCCACCACTACTCTTAACACTTTTTTCCATCTCTTTCTTTCTTGAAGATCATGTCTGATCGTCAAAACAAAGCTGCGGTGGAAAACAATAGCCCAACAAACGCAGGACAAACGGGGAACAATCCCCCTGTCCAACCAATAGGCCATATCGGTACGTCCGCACAAGGGGGCACTCCCCCCTGTTCATACCGGACTTTTCACAGTACGCTTCAGTACTGTCACAAGGAATGGATCTTCACACCTGGTTCTTGCAACAACATGATGCTCTAGCTTCAGCCTACACCCGAGCTTGCGCAAGTACGCAAGCACCCGGAGGCCCACCCGCGGCTTGTGTTTTCCAATACGAGTGTCGGGCACCAACACATCACGCATCCCGAAATGGCTGCTGCCTTCCCAAATCTTTATGCTCAAATGATTCAAGCCATCAACAACAACAATGCTCCATGCAATTTCAAGAATTTTAACTCGGCTAAACCGCTCAAGTTTAGTGGTTCTGAGGGAGCAACTGGGCTTCTTCAATGGTTCGAGAGCATTGAGAATACTTTCCGTCACGTTCAGTGTCCTGAAAATCGCAAGGTCGAGTTTTCTTCGAGCGTATTTCAGAAGAGGGCTCTTACGTGGTGGAACGGGGTTATGAGAGACCGAGGTGCTGAGGTTGCATTAGCACAGACTTGGGCCGAGCTTAGGGCTCTTATGATGAAGGAATTTTGTCCTCGTCGTGAGCTAAGGGCTCTAGAAAGGGAATTTTATGATTTGAAGCAAGACAGTGGGGAACATCGAGCCTGTACTGACCGCTATGAGGAATTGAGCTTGTTATGCCCTACTATGGTTACGCCCCTGGATAAGGCGATTGAGAAATACATTGATGGTCTTCCTGACGTAGTTCAGGATATCGTTACTGGCAGCAACCCTACTACTGTCAGACAAGCCATTGAATTGGCTGCCACTCTGACTGAATCCCATATCAGGAAGCGCAAGCTGTTTCGGAAGGGCGACTTAAGACCATCTGACAAGATTGCTCATGTGGAACCAAAGGAAGAAAATGCTGAGGTGTCTAAGAAGAAGAAGCGCAAAGCCGCTCAAAACTACGCTGTAACTGCTCAAGACAAACAGGTTGCACCAAACCAGCCAGCACAACCTCGCAAAAGGCAAAAATATGTTGGTACCGCACCTTTATGCAACAAGTGCAACCGTCATCATCTAGAGCAAGAGCAGTGTCACAAATGTACCCACTGTGGGCGGTTGGGACATTTGATCAATGTTTGTCGTTATGCAAATCAAGAGGCTGCAAACCCTGCTGCTGTTCAAGCACGGTTTCCACCGGGGTCATGTTATAACTGTGGTGACCTTACTCACTACAGAAACAATTGCCCAAGACTTGTTAACGCACCTCCAGCGCGAGGACGAGCATTTAACATCAATGAGGCAAACGGGAACAAAGATGCATCAGTGAACAATTATTGTTTTGTAATTCCTTGGTTGCTATCTTTTGACACTTCAAGACAATTCGGTTATTACATAAATGACGATTTGTTGTTTTATTTCTGTAAAATTTATGCGTTTATATGAATGTTTGATGCAACCTTATGATGTCAACCCAAAGACAAACTACTCGTATGGTTCTGTCATTTTATGATCACTTGTGATCTCCCTAAGAACCTTTAACACTCGTTTCTTTTAAGAAACAAAGCCAAACTCTTATTGAAAATCCTTCTATCTTTATAGATGGATCCTTGAAAATGCTTAAAGTGCCAAATGAAATCCATGGATTGGATTCCTAGTGTGCTTTAAATGTCCATGCTCAAAGACAACAAATTAAAGAATCAAGTTAACTAATTTTGTGCTTATGTGTTTTCTTACATGTTTTGTGGTTGTATGTGATCCATCCAAATCCTCGTAGAATCTTCCATATCTTATATGAGGGATTCATAGTAGGATATCCAAAGTTACTATCTTAAATCCTTAATGGACTTCTACGTTGTAGTCAAGTCCCTTGGGTTTTAAAGTACTATTCTATAATTGGACCTCTTGAATGGTCTGGTTAAATAGATTGATTTTGAAAATCTGATTAGAAATATCATGTGATGATGTAACTAAAAAAAAGATCCCTTAAGTGGTCTATTTAAAGAGATCATACGACGATCTAGTTAAGAAGATCATGCGTTGATCTAGTTAAAAGGCTCGTTCGTTGATCTAATTAAAAGGACCCTATGGTGGTCTAGTCGAGTCGCTTCATGTTTATTCAAGTGATTTTTTTCCTACGCATTATGAAATGAACTGTGCGGACTGTGCAAGGAATTACGTAATTATGGAGACCTACATAATTATGGAATTCAGTGTACAGAAACCACAGGAAGCTTTGTCATGTGTTAAGACCTATAGTGACAAGAATAATGATACGGGAGAAGTCTTGGACCTTGACCGATGTCATTTTATCTTACACTCCCCAATTCTGATCTCAATCAAACACCAAGTTTCCTATGATAAGTCTTCATAAGAAACGTTCTTCTGTCCGTAGTTCAAAATTTCATGTTTTACTACTACAAGGAATTCACTTTGAGGGTTAACAAATTCGCTAAGAGTCCTAACATGGCCCAGAGTTTTACTTAAGGGTTCAATGGATCTATGAGAAGGCGAAACCGTCACAGCTGTCTTCACAAGTTTCCTCTAGAATTAAATTTCGGGACGAAATTTCTTAAAGTAGGGGAGACCGTGACACCTGTGTCACTTCAACCATCAAACAAATACCAAACCAATGAAATATTGTATTTCATACTTGGGATTTGTAAAAATATGTGTATCGTTTGCACATATCAACTCTTGTTCGATTTTAAGCTTTAAATCGCTTTCTGGAGGGTTATACGCGCTCTGATGCGTAAATATTACCAGTTTAATCCAACGAACACTCCGGAATAGTTAAATAGGCTTAACATACCTAAAATAACCTTTACATAACTTAGAAATAAGTTTTAAAGGCTTTGGTATGGCAAAAACAAGTTAATTCGCTTACAGGGACTAAACTTGACAAACTGCGAAAGTATGCCAATTTGAACTGTAACAAACATTCTGGAACATGACCATAAGTTAAACACACCTTAAATATCCTTTATATAGCTTAGAAATAGGCTTTGAGGGGTTCGGTGTGCTAAAATAAACTTTTGGGTCATTCAGGGACTAAAAGTGTCAAAAAGTGCATAAGTTTGCATTTTCGCGCATAACTTACGTTCTGAATACATCCGGACATCCAAAAATTTATGTAAGCACTAAAATATTTTATTTTGGTGTTTGGCATAAGAAAAATCCATTCGTCACGCCATTTGGATCGTTTTTCACGCTTATGCGCATTCCGTCGTAATTAAGCGAACATCGCAATCGTACGGCCAAACGAACCGACATCCGAGATATTTTTGAACACATTTTAAGTTCCTTATACTTTAACTTCATTTTAGAGCTTTTAAATGGGGTTAACAGGGCTTAAACGTGTCAAAAATGCATCGAAAACCAAGTTTGGAGCTGCAGGGGCCTGTTCTGCCATTTTTGAAACTTTCTGGTCTGCAAGGTCCTTGCGCACCTCAACATAATTGGTGTTACGGTGTGCAAGCAGTCCCCAGACCAGATTCAAAGTTCCAAACAGGCTGTTAACTGCTGTTTACCACTCCTAATCCCTTGCACATGGTATTTCTCAATACTAGGGGCTCACATGGTATTGTAAAACCACTATCTTGAGGTGTATGGCCAAGATCAAAGCACGGTTTCCAAGAAACGATCCTAACGGTTCGAGAAACACTATAAATACCCAACCCCCCTTCCATTCAAAACCCACCAAATCTGATCTAAATGCTCTAAGTTGAGGCTTTTGCTTCATACCTGAGCTATTCGATCACGATTTGCTTGCGGGGACCCTTTGTAAGTATTCCTTCGTTCTTTTATTGCTTTTCGAGTCCGAAAGTCAAAATTTGTTTGACTTTCTGCATTGACCAGTTTATGGTCAATGCGAAGTTCGTTTGAACTTCGCAACGTGATTGTAACCACGATGGTTATAGTCCCTTGTGACTATGCCTACTGATTACCACGTTGTCTAGGGTCGTAAGGGTAAGCGATCTAATAAATCGCTTATACCTTCGAACCCGACCCATTTGGTCGATCATTAGGATCCGACCAAATACCTTAGGTGACCATAGTGTATAGGGAATAACCTTCCGAGGTTATACCTTATGGGGGCTTCGTTTGAGTAGTTGTATGATAGGTAGTTTATATGCCTTAGGTAAATTACCAGAATACCCTTTTCATGTATAATTGGTAATTAAGCATATGTAACCTAAACTTTTGTCACATAACTGATTATGTAACATGTTTAGGCATATAACACTTGTCATAGGGCTAGTTAGACGTCTCGAGTACGCTTTTGAGCGCACGACACGTTAAAGTAGCATAAGCTACCTTAATGGGTCGCGATGGGTCGAAAGCACTTAGGTTAGGTTCCGATTTTAGTATGTAGGCTGTGTTAAACCATATTACATGAGTTCCCATACTCATTTGGTTTACAAGCCCTCATTCTATCCGATCCTCCGATTTAGGTCCGGTTAATTAACATAGTACCTATATTAGGTGCCGTTTGATTCCGTGATCTCTAGCATTGCTTGGTGGTTATCTTAGGACTTCTGAGCAATCTCAGGTGAGTACATAGACCCCTCTTTTACCGTTTTCAAACTGTTTTGGGGTGAAGCATGTGTACCTATCTGTTATTTTCATGTTTTCAAAAGTATAATTGATTATACATATTAGTACTTATCTTTTTACAAACTGAATGATTATTTATGGTTTAAACACTAATTTTTCCAAAGATTATAAAATTAAATTGTTGGATAGTACTTATTTTATGTTCACCAGACCAGTTGGTAGTATGATATAGCGCTATAGGATTAGACACCCCATTCCTGTTGTCATGGAATGTCTGAAACCAATTTGTTTCTCCATCCAAATAGGGATTTCCTTTGTGGTATCCCTATAGTCTCAAAGGTGTATTTTGATGCACTAGGTCTGAATGAATTCTTAAATCACATTATTTTTGTATATTTAATTATACTCCCAAAAGTATAGTTTGATATGCTCCAATGTGTGGTATTGTACAAAACCAACATATATTTTGTTAATCATCCAAAGCATATTTTGATATGTTATTTACAAAACCAAAACATAGTTTAATATGTTATTTATCACATCCAAGGCATATTTTGATATGTTATTTATAAAACCCAAAGCATATTTCGATATGTTATATACGAAACCAAAACATAGTTTAATATGTTATTTACAAATCCAAAGTATACTTTTATTATGCTACTATAAGGTTATTCGTTTAACCTTACATTATTTTACAAAGCATAACTTCTGATTTATTCAAACACTTTGTTTTGTACATTTTTGCTTGTGGTTTAAGTAGTCTCATTTTACTTACCTTACATAACTTTTGTTTACACATTACATGGTTTACATTTAACTTGGGTTATACAATCACATTGGACTACTGGTTTAAACATGAACATTCAGTATTGGAGTTTTGGTTTGAGTAAGTGACTTAAGTAACGAGGCGTGTGTAATAGGATACAAGCATGGTGGATACGCCGCTGGTACTTCCTATATATAAGTGTTTGTATGGTATTACATATCGTAGCGATATTTGAATCATTTCAGTTTAAGACTTATAAGATTTTATACAAATAACATACTCTTCACAAGACATTGTTTTACAAACAACTTATCTTATACAAACTCATTTTTACTTGGTTATTCATTTAACTTTACATTACTCTTTTACGTATCATTTACTTTATCATCACTTTTTGAATGATTTATAAAGCAAAACATTTTACAAGGATCATGACTGACTTTTGTTAAACAACATTTTCTAAACTTATAAGTCATGAATCCTGTATTCACAAAACCTATGTATCTCACAGGCATTTTTATGCTGACGTACCTATTTTTACACATGTTTCAGGTACTGCTTTGCAATGATTTGTTGATACATGCTACATTTAGGATGGACTCGTACCTTAGCAACTTTAAAACTTGGAAGATCATAATTGTACTTAATTGATTGTATTAAAACAATGAGTTCATTTATTCAATAAAACAGAATTTATTTATTCTATGGTTACGAAACAATGATTCTGTTACAACACTCCCCAACGTTTCCGCCACGTCTGGTTGTTCTACGTGGTCGGGGTGTGACAACCTGCCCCTTTAAATGGCCTTTGGTTCTGTAAGTGATGTCGAAGGCACCTAAATCAATCGCCCATTTTGCCATTCGACCTGATACCTCGAGCCGTCGAAGGACGTGCTGGATTCTTTGGTCTGTGCGGACCTCAATTGGATGAGCCTGGAAGTATCGCCGGAATCTTCGTGAGGCGTGAACTAAAGCCAAAGCTAATTTCTCCAGATTCGGGTACCTTATTTTGTAATCTTTTAGTGTTCGACTGACGTAGTAAATGGGGATTTGAGATCCGGTCCGATGGGCGACCAAAACCGCACTGATGGCGCCGCGCGATGCAGCTAGGTACATAGTCAATACTTCGTCTTTTTCTGGAATGGCGAGAGTCGGTAGTGTACCTAGGTAGACTTTGAGCTCTTCAAAGGCTCGTGCGGCCTCATCGGACCATTTGAACTCTGATCTAAAACTCCTCCGTAACACGTCCATGAATGGGAGTGACTTATCTGCAGCTTTTTGGCAGGAAACGATGAAGGGCGGCTAATCGTCCGTTTAAGGACTGGATCACCTTGACCGAAGTCAGAGGCTTCATAGTGAGGATGACGTCTATTTTGTTGGGGTTGGCCCGTAAGCCACGAGACCCAACCATTACACCCAAAAATTTCCCTTCTTCTACTCCGAACGTACACTTTTTTGGGTTTAACTTCATGTTGATGCTTCGGAGTCGGGTGAATGTTTCTAGAATATCTTTCAGCATTATTTCTTCATCGTGACTTTTGATCACAATATCTTCGACATATACTTCTAAGTTTCGATCGATTTGGTCTTTAAAAGCTTTGTTCATTAAACGTTGATATGTAGCACCGGCGTTTTTCAAGCCGAAAGGCATCTTGGTAAAGCAGTTTATCCCTTCATTGGTGACAAAGGCTGTCTTGTCTTCGTCTTCGATCGCCATTTGTATCTGGTGGTAGCCTTTGTAGGCATCCAAGAAACATTTCAGCCTAAACGTAGCGATGGAATCAATTTTTTCATCAATTTCTGGTAACGGGAAACAGTCTTTTGGACATGCATCATTCAGATCAGTATAATCGATGCACATCCTCCAGGAGTTATCCTTCTTTCGTACCATGACTGGGTTAGCGACCCAAGTCTGATACCGTACTTCTCGAATAATCCCAGCGTCAAGGAGACTTTTGACATCTTTTGCAATTGACTTGGCTCGATCTGACGCCATGTGCCTTTTCCTCGATGCGATTGGCTTTACCGATTCTTTCACGTTTAGTCGATGCTGGGCCATGGATCTGGGAACTTCCTGCATATCAGAATGCTACCACGCGAAGACATCAATCGAATTAGAGAGCAGTTCCCATAGGAGCTTCTTAGTTCTCTTTGGGAGCTGCGCTCCGATTGCCACTTGTTGTTCTGGAAATTCCGGATTGATTGCCCAGAGTTCTGTGGGTACTTCGGATTTCTTGGAGCTGAATCTGCTGCGTGTCTGACTTCTACAACGAACGAATTCGACTCGGAGAGGATATTGGCAACCCCTGCTTCGGTGGGGAATTTTATGGCTCCGTATATTGTTGAACTAATTGCTCCAAGGGTCCTTAATCCAGGACGCCCGAGTATTACGTTGTGTGATGAGTTGGTACCAACGACCAAAAAGGTCAACTGAACGGTCCTGTTCTTGTCGTTATATTTAAATGTGGTTGTGTTGGATCTGAGTTTCTTTTTTATTGTATTTTCGTTTGAAATTAAGATGAAAATGAAAGAGTTGTGCAGCGGAATTAAGATGAAAACAAACTTTGCATACAATCAAACGAGAGTAATACTTTAATTAAACATCTTTACACAATGAATCGAAAGATTGAATTTGTTTCAACAACGATTACAATGATTGATGAATGAATGCAAACTCCCCCTCAGCCAGAGCTCAGTAGTTTGTTCATGCAAAGAAGACAATGTTGTAAAAGAGCTGATAGAACAGTACAAAGTACTGAACTATTTATAGGCACTTGCAAACCACTGAGCATCTTAGCTGACGTCACCATGAAAGTGACATCTAACTTCCTAACAAACTCTAACCTCTGATCTATACAAACTCTGATCTACTAACTACTGCTATTACATTTCTTTACATTAAAGACACTTAAACAGCTGCTGCATCCTTCCACTGCTGTGAACCCAGCAGTGCCTGTCCGGATCAGCAGTACTTGACTCAAGGCAGTAGATTGAGTCAGCAGAGCTTTGGTCTTCCATCAGTCTTTGACATTTGTCAGTAGATGCAAAGCAGCAGTTGTAGGACAGCACTTAGTAAGATCAGCAGATAGGAGGTCAGCAGATATAAAACCACTTTCAAGGGGAGAGATTTGCATGAACTAACTGTAATCGTCTGCTTATTCTGGATCCACTGCTCTGATCCAGTTTTGGCTTTAATTATCTGTTCCTCTTATAGGGTTCAATCCCAACAATCTCCCCCTGGAACAGATAATGCCAAAACTCTTCATTATTTGTGGAATTCTTTATTGCCTCATCAACAGCTCCCTTATCTAACCTTTAAATTGTAATTCAAAGTCTAGGGCATCTGTATCTTCATCATCCCTGCTAAGTGGAAGATCAAGGAGATCCTGCAAATCTTCAAGACTCAGGCCAAGAGCTTGTTCCCTTGATATTTTCTCCACTTCTCCACCAGACCTGAGCAAAGTCAATACGCAGGTCTGTTTGTCAGTTTCCCAGTTTTGTATTTTTGAGCCTGGTGGGTTTTTTGGGAGATGTTTATTTGCAGAAGTATTTGGAGAGGCTGGCCTATTCATGACTGGCTGAGCAGTACTTGTAGTTTGATCCAAACCAAGAGTTTCCATGATCATTTTCTTTATACCCTCTTTTCCAAGGTCTTCACCTTCCATTAACTCTTTGATGGTTTCAGCAATCAGCTGTTTCTGTGGCCTTCTTTTGTAGATGGCAGCACCAACTGGAGCTGTGGATCTCCTGATTTGCAGCTTTGATGGTCTTTTTGAAACCGCTGCTTCGGGATAGTCAGGCTTTTGAGGAACTGTGGGATCTTTCTTTCTTAATTGTTCCAACTTTTTGTAAGTAGCCCTGACCACATCTTCTTTCCATCTAGCAACTTGCCTTTTGTTTCCATAATCAGCTGCTACCAGTTCCTCTTTCATTCTCCTCAGCTCTTCCTGTTTGTCAGGTACATTCTTTCTAAACTTTGCCCAGTTAGGAGGAGTGTGAGTGACTTTCCTTTTTATCATGTCTTGAATTCGTGCTGCTTCGTTTTCAAGTTCAGGAATAGTCCACTCTTTGTACATGTATCTCTCTCCTTTGTACTTCTTGTGAGCCATGATGCTTTCAATGTAGTCTTTCTTCAGAGTTTCAGCTGCTCTTTCAGAAATTTGTTGACTAACATTTTTTGCAAATTGCTCTAGGGATCTGACTTGTGTGAGCAAATATTGACTTCTCTGTGCAATTTCTTTATCAGATTTCCCTTGTGTGTTTTTCTTTGAGATATCCTCTGCTTGCTTGGCCTTGATTTCCAAATATTCATCAACATTTTTAGGCCAAGGATATCCTTTTATTGATGGCAAACTCCGTTTGGCAGGGTCATCCTCAAAGTAAAAAGATTTTATTTCTTCTCTAACAGCTGCTAATTCAAGAGGAAATTGAACACCTGCAGGAGGTAAGGGCTTGTACATTTTAACTGAAGAGAGAGGAACATGTTTTGGAATTGTGACAAGTGCTAAAGATTTTGAAGATGTTTGTGGTGGTGAATTGTCATCATCTTTGAGAATTAGTCTTCTCCTTTTTGTAGGAGGGACTGATGATGTTTTGGATGGAACAGTGGTGGTAGATGTAGTGGCAGTGGATTGTGATTGACTAACAGCTGTTGAAACAACTGGTGTTTCAACCACTGTTGTCATTACAACAGATGTTATAACATCTGCTGTCTTCTGCTGTATGTCAGCAGGTGTTGTTTTTGGTGGTGATCATTGTAATCGTTGTTGAAACAAATTCAATCTTTCGATTCATTGTGTAAAGATGTTTGATTAAAGTATTACTCTCGTTTGATTGTATGCAAAGTTTGTTTTCATCTTAATTCAGCTGCACAACTCTTTCATTTTCATCTTAATTTCAAACGAAAATACAATCAAAAAGAAACTCAGATCTAACAATTGGTATCAGAGCCTGGACAGTCAAATTCGATCTAACAATCAATTTGACATAACAGTTCGGCTCAAAATTTCATTGATACTAAGGTTGGTTGTATTTTTGTTGAAAAACAGAGTACCGAATAAATCATGTTTAAAGTGGTTAATCAAAAACTCTGTAAATCAACCAAGATGTCATATGAGACACAAATTTCATACAACAAGTGATATCATGCAAAAGTCACCCATAGCTTTCAGATCTGTAAACATATCTGTTAAATTATGGGATTGTTTTATATTTTTCAATATTGATTTCAACTGTTGATTTGATATTTGTGATGTTTTCATTAAATACTAAAGTATGAACCTCAGATTAACAAAACCTATGATTCATAAAACATTGATGTCTTGTTAACTCAAAAAGAGGGAATTAAAACTTTAGTCATTCAGATCTTATGTGTTAAAAACAGGTTGAGTCCATCAAAAGGACAAAATCAACTTTGTTAAAATACATTGAGGAAATTCACAAAAACTCAGAAGTGTGTTTATCTCAAAACTTTTGAAGTCAAAAGAAAAGAGTATAAACATAAAACACTTATGAGTCAAAGTTTAGGGTAATAATGGTAATTAAGCAACTATGTGCATTTATCTGTTCAGAAAAAGGTTTTGATTCCAGTAAATGAACTCCAAAGAGGACTAGACAAATGTTCAAAAATTTTCTCCATGGGTCCTCAGGTTTGCAATCAACTGACAAAGAAAATGGTTCCAAACAGTGGTCAAAATGTATCCAAAAGTTTCCTACCACTGTTGTCAAACCACTGACCATTTTCAAAAACTTGTGAATGATATGATTATATACTCTATTGAAATTATACCAGATCCTTTTTGATACTATTCTCAGAAAATCCTTTAACTATTTTTTGCTGTTCAAAGGATTTTCTCAAATAACCAGGATATATTATTCATTTTTTTTGGAATAATATATTTGGAACTTATGCTTGTTTTTGTTGGCAATAGTTTCTGCTCCTGTCAGGATGTAATACCTTATTTTTGATGGTATTAGTGTCCTCATAATTGGGTCAAAAGGAAATGGTACATTTGTCATGATCATGTCATACTCAGGCTTGCTCCTAAATTTTCATCAAAAATTGATTGCAAACTGTGCTTGAATTACTAGGGTACTCATGTTTTAATTAAATATTAAACGAAAATGAGTTGCCTTAAGAAAAAGTTTTCATCATCTGGAGTACTAAACCACTGTCTTTCAAAATTGACATGTGGTAAAACCTTGAATGAAAATCTTCAAAACTGTTGCTGAAACACCTGTCCTTCAGAGTTGTACTATTTACCCTAACCACTGTTTTGTTCCAATGTCTGATCTCTAAACATTGTCCACTGCTGAAAGTTA
This sequence comes from Helianthus tuberosus, assembly GCA_030545235.1. Lineage (NCBI taxonomy): Eukaryota > Viridiplantae > Streptophyta > Magnoliopsida > Asterales > Asteraceae > Helianthus > Helianthus tuberosus. The sequence goes on from CM060407.1 coordinate 75,306,519, forward strand.
ACCACTGATCCCTCATTTTCTTGAAAAGCACTGATGCTCAAAATCAGTGTCGTATCCACTGATATGCTATCCACTGATAGTAAAAATCATCCACTGCCCATAATTTTTTTTCCGTTGTAACCACTGATGCTTGATACGTCAGTGGCCCTTAAAACAACTGTTCTCCATACTTCATCCACTTCATCAGTGTTTGACACGTGGTCAGTTTTTAGCCCTCAGATCTTAATAACCGCTGCCACATCAGCGATCATTTTTTTATAAATAAAACCCTGCCCTAAACCCCAAACAGGGTTTTACACTGTCGAATTGAATTCCAAAATTCTCTTCTCATAGCAGTTTCCAACCCTTCTTCTCAAAATCTCCAAAATCCTCCTTCGTTCTTCTCCGCAAAAATGACAAAATCAAAATCAAAACCTAAATCACCATCACCTTCCAAAGAGGTCGCTCAAACGGCCGAAGAACCCATCGAAATACCATTCAAACAATCTCACAACTATCTGGGTTTACTCACAAAACCTACTGATAATCACACCTTTGACACCATCATTGATACATTATCTGCATCAAAGTACAAAACTTTGTTGACAGCAAATGCTCCCATCTATCTGCAAACCCAGAGAGAGTTTTGGAAAAAGGCGTCGCTTGAAAAACAAGACGGAAAAGTCATAGCCATTAACTCCTCAATACAGGGTAAAGCAGTTCAAATAACCCCACAGTCGATCTCCGAAGTCTTTAATCTCAACGATCAGGAATGTAAACTCTCTTTTGAGAAAGCCGAGATGAAAACTGATTTCGTAAAAAGGGGGTATGCAGAACAATCAAAGGTTGATACCTTACAAAAAGGTTATTTTCCTTCTGCTCCAAGATTTTTATTTCACACACTTTTGATGTGTGTTTCAAATAAAACAACATCATTTAATGAAATACCATTGAAGATTCAATGCCTTGGGTATGCCATTTTGAATAACAAAGATTACAACTATTCCCAGGAAATCTTCAATGACTTAGTGAAAAATGTTGACAACAAAGCATTTTTACTTTTTCCAAGATTTTTGAGTTATTACTTTAAACAAAAATTTGTAAAGGAAAATGAAAATTTGCCAAAACAAGGTGTTCATTGTCAAATAAAAAGCTTAACAAAAGAAACATTTTCAAGGATGATGGCACCAATAAAAACAAAAGCAGGGGTACCTGAGCAGATTTTAGCGGTTACAACTGCTCCTCAGGTATCAGCTGCTGAGCCCACTGCTCCAGGTGATCATAGCAGCACAACCACTGCTTTGAAACCCACACCTGACATAACCAAAAAGACCAAAAGAAAAACATACAGAAAACCCACCAAACCCAAAACAAAGGCAACTCTGGAAGATGAGATCCCAGAGGAAATGCCTGTGACAGCACAAAAGTCACCAAAAACCACTGCTGCTACTTCCTCACAGCAGTTGGAAGAAAGATCTCAACCCATGCCCAAAACTCCTCCTGCATCCTCACAAAAGGATCAGGTTGTAAGCACAGGGACACCACAATATGAAGCTCTGAATCCACTTGGATCCATCTTCCTCAGTCCTGATCCCAAGGACATGTCTCTTTCAACCCCCATCCCCTCACCAATAATAATGCCACAATCCATGCTACCTTTGTTGCATGCAGCTGCTATAGCTCAGACACAAACCAGTTCCTCTCTATCGCCTATCACTGAGAGTATACCCCTACAAGTGACTGGGTCTGATGCTACTACTCCTGCTATCCCAGCAACAATTGAGGAGGTTACACCCCCTGAGTTACAAGTAACTCTCGGTGGTAGTTCAAGTGGAGCAGCAACTACAACTGGTGGATCAACAGATCCTCAGTTGGACAGTTGTTTCATAAGTAAGACTCCCTTGAAGGCAATTTCTTCCATGGCAACTTCGGTAACCACCAGTGAGTTGGATCTAACCACTGGTACCATCAAAGGTTTATCGAGTGCTGAAGAAAGAAGTCCCCAGTACCAAGAACAAGGGGCATCAATGGGTGATTTTTGGGACTCTGTCCCTAAGACACACATTGATATAACCACTACTGGTGGGGATTCAGATGATCCTACTAAAGTAGGTGATGATTCAAAATATCAGGAATTGACGGGCAGAGTTGAAAAACTTGAAGAATCAGTTTCTGAAATAAAGGAGATGGTGCAAGAGATTTTAAAAGCTCAGAAAGCACAATCCAATGCTGTTCCTGCTCAAGCACCTGCTCCACAACAAGCACCTGCTGCAAATGAGCTCTGGAATATTTTCTAACCCATGCTTGAAAAACAGCAACAAATGGCTGATCAAAAGCATGCTATTCAAGTACAAATGCTGTCCAACATGATGGAATCAAGGTTCAAGGACACTCAAGCAGATATCAAGGCTATTAAGGCCAGTATCCAAACTGCCACTGGCAAGGCTTCTTCAACTTTACTATTCCTTGATGACCCCCTTGCACAATCCACTGCCACTACATCTACCACCACTGTTCCATCCAAAACAACACCTGCTGATATACAGCTGATATCTCAAAGAAAAACACACAAGGGAAATCTGATAAAGAAATTGCACAGAGAAGTCAATATTTGCTCACACAAGTCAGATCCCTAGAGCAATTTGCAAAAAATGTTAGTCAATAAATTTCTAAAAGAGCAGCTGAAACTCTGAAGAAAGACTACATTGAAAGCATCATGGCTCACAAGAAGTACAAAGGAGAGAGATACATGTACAAAGAGGGGACTATTCCTGAACTTGAAAACGAAGCAGCACGAATTCAAGACATGATAAAAAGGAAAGTCACTCACACTCCTCCTAACTGGGCAAAGTTTAGAAAGAATGTACCTGACAAACAGGAAGAGCTGAGGAGAATGAAAGAGGAACTGGTAGCAGCTGATTATGGAAACAAAAGACAAGTTGCTAGATGGAAAGAAGATGTGGTCAGGGCTACTTACAAAAAGTTGGAACAATTAAGAAAGAAAGATCCCACAGTTCCTCAAAAGCCTGACTATCCTGAAGCAGCGGTTTCAAAAAGACCATCAAAGCTGCAAATCAGGAGATCCACAGCTCCAGTTGGTGCTGCCATCTACAAAAGAAGGCCACAGAAACAGCTGATTGCTGAAACCATCAAAGAGTTAATGGAAGGTGAAGACCTTGGAAAAGAGGGTATAAAGAAAATGATCATGGAAACTCTTGGTTTGGATCAAACTGCAAGTACTGCTCAGCCAGTCATGAATAGGCCAGCCTCTCCAAATACTTCTGCAAATAAACATCTCCCAAAAAACCCACCAGGCTCAAAAATACAAAACTGGGAAACTGACAAACAGACCTGCGTATTGACTTTGCTCAGGTCTGGTGGAGAAGTGGAGAAAATATCAAGGGAACAAGCTCTTGGCCTGAGTCTTGAAGATTTGCAGGATCTCCTTGATCTTCCACTTAGCAGGGATGATGAAGATACAGATGCCCTAGACTTTGAATTACAATTTAAAGGTCAGATAAGGGAGCTGTTGATGAGGCAATAAAGAATTCCACAAATAATGAAGAGTTTTGGCATTATCTGTTCCAGGGGGAGATTGTTGGGATTGAACCCTATCAGAGGAACAGATAATTAAAGCCAAATCTGGATCAGAGCAGTGGATCCAGAATAAGCAGACGATTACAGTTAGTTCATGCAAATCTCTCCCCTTGAAAGTGGTTTTATATATGCTGACCTCCTATCTGCTGATCTTACTAAGTGCTGTCCTACAACTGCTGCTTTGCATCTACTGACAAATGTCAAAGACTGATGGAAGACCAAAGCTCTGCTGACTCAATCTACTGCCTTGAGTCAAGTACTGCTGATCCGGACAGGCACTGCTGGGTTCACAGCAGTGGAAGGATGCAGCAGCTGTTTAAGTGTCTTTAATGTAAAGAAATGTAATAGCAGTAGTTAGTAGATCAAATTGTTAGGATCGGAGGCTCTCATGATTGTGTTTGTTTGTATGTTTGGAATGATTTGTAAATATGAAAACATGTAAAGTGCAGCGGAAATGAAAACAAACTTTGTAAACACAATCAAAATGGAGAAAAAAGTTTGATAAACAATTGCTTCTCATAGAGTCAAAAGATTTACAAATCAAAGCAAAAGATTACAGATATGCTTACAAACTAAACTCCCCCTCAGCCTGATGCCCCAAGGTTGGTTGCACACAAGATGAAAGGATTAGACATGAGGAGAAGAACTCGCTCAGTCAATCAAATGTAACAGTACAGGGTACTGTTGCATTTATAGGCGATCCAAACCACTGAGGTATCTCAGCTGACGTCACCATGAAAGCGACGTCTAATAGCCTAACAACCTGTATCTACTGTCCTTACACAAACACTGCTAACCTAACCACTGACTATACATAAAACAGATATTTCACTAAACAGCTGCTTTCTCTTTATGTCAGTGCTTTCCTCAAGGTTGATCAGTCCTTGACTGGGCAGTGCTTTATCATTAGTAGATAGGACCAGCAGTGTTGGAAACTTCAGGGTTTTCATCAGCAGTTGAAAGGACAGCAGCAGTTGAATATGAGCAGCAGATAGAGACCATCAGTTGTTATAAATCACTTTCAAGGGGAGAGCAAAGTGTAAACTGCTGCTTATTGTGAATCCTCTGTTGTGACCTGGTTTTGGCTTTACATTATCTGTTTCTCTGGTAGGGTTCAATCCCAACAATCTCCCCCTGGAACAGATAATGCCAAAACCCTTCATTATTCAGGACCTTTATTACTCATCAAGAGTGCCATAGCTTGATCTTTGAATTCAACTTCAAATTCCTGTGCACTCTGGTCATCCTCATGCCTACACAGTGTAAGTTCAAGGAGATCCTGCAAATCTTGAACACTAAGGCCTAGTGCTTCTTTCCTTGATATGTACTTCACTTCGCCATTGGCTCTGACCAGGGTCAATACGTGAGTCTTTTGATCAGACATCCACTTTAGTATTTTTAAGCCAAGTGGGTTTCTTGGGAGAGACTTATTTGATGATGAGTTAAGAGATGATGGCCTTGAAAACACCTGCAGACTTTCAGACATTCTTTTGAACGCTTCTTCAGTGACTTTGTCTGCTGCAGCTATATCTTCTGCAGTTTCTTGTTCAATAAGTTCTTGTCTTTCAGCTTCTGTCTTGTCTTTAGCAGTGTTTGGAGACGCAGGTTTGTTTAATACCTTAAAAAGGCTTTGAAGCTTTGTTGAAGTTTCTTCTTTTAGACCCATTTTCGTGATGGTATCTTTGAAGTACTCTGCTTCCTTTTCTATTACCTCTTCTTCAGTCAGCTGTTCTCCCTCTTCTTGATTTGTTACAAAAGTAGACCAGAACAGTGTGTCGAGGTTTCCTATCTTCTGTTCAAGCTTCATCATTTGTTCTTGCTTCTTAGAAGTGCCTGAAACAGTTATCTTTCTTTTCTTCAGCCTTTTCTTTGATTAGTTCCTGTGCGAATTCTTCCATCTGCTTTACCTTTTCAAGGAAGAAATCCAGTCTTTTAGCAATGCCTTCTTCGCTTAGACGTTCACGTTCACTTTCAAATTTAGCTCTTGCTTTAGCCTGCCTTGCCTTGAGTTTGAGGTAATCATCCATATCATCTGGTGGCATGTAGCCTATGAGTGAGGAGAATCTTCTTTTTGAAGGATCTTCTTCTGTATAGAATTGCCTCATCTCTTTTTTGATAGCTTCAAGTTCCAGTGGATATTGTGCAGCATTAGGATCATGTATACCCTCATCGGCAGGGATTGGCTTTCTTTTTCTGTTGAAGAGCTTTGGTTGTGATGTAGCAGAGGTAAGAGCAGTGGTGGATGACTGACTAACAGCTGTTGAAACAACTGGTGTCTCAACATCTGTTGTCATTACAACTGCTGATATGTCAATAGTTGTCTTCTGCTTTTGAGCAGGGAATGGAAGTGGTGAAGTAGTTTTTGATGGTGGTGATGGTGGTGGTGAATCATCATCTGATATGAGATTCCTTCTCCTTTTTAATGAAGAAGGAGCAGATGATATTTTGGGTGGATTAGTGGTGGTAGATTGGATAGCAGTGGTTTGTGACAGTGATTGACTGACAGTGGTTGAAACAACTGGTGTTTCAATCACTGTTGTCATTACAACAGATGTTGTAACATCTGTTGTCTTCTGTTTTATGACAGGAGGCAGTGGTGATGGTATGATTGTAGATGATGGTGGAGCAGTAGTTGTAGTAGTGTGTGGTAGAGTGGTGTGTGTTGATGACATAGCAGCTGTTTGGCTACAGACAGTTGTCTTATAACTACTATTGTATCAGCTGTTTGGCTAACAGCTCTGATACCAATTGTTTGAATGTCTGGTTGGAATGGATTTGGGTTGCCTCACTTTTCTAGTAGGCTTCTTCTTTTCCTCAACAGGATTTTCATGATCCTTTGACCCAGAAGTACCCTGATCTGGATGATCCATTCTGTCCACCCTGGCTTTCCTTTTGGCCTCTCTATCCCTTTTTACACTTGCAACTGCTTCTGCTAGTGCATTTGTTGTCACATCAATTTTCTTGCTGCCATCTGGCAAAGGGATCCTTTTGGTCATGTTTGAATTTTCTGGTTCAAGTTAGAGACCATCCTCTATACCCTTCTTTTTCCACTCCTTAATTTTCTCCCCCTTTTTGGCATTATCTTCGGGGATTTGATAAATGTAGCGGACTTTTGGAGGAGCATTGCCAGTGGTGTGCAAGATCTGAGTTTTGAGAGCCTTTAAGTCAGCCTGAGTGTACTTGAACCTTGACTCCATTGCAATTCTCAGCTGTTGTACATGTTTTTCATGTTGCTGATCTGCTAATTGTGCTTGTTGTTGGAGAAAAGTTTGAAATAGATTCCAGAGCTCATTTGTAGCAGGTGCCCTTTGTGGAGCAGGTGCTTGAGGTGGAACAGCAGTTGATTGTACCTTCTGAACTTGTAACACCTGTTGTAGCATATCTTTGAGTTCTGCAACAGAGTTATCAAGCTTTGCAATACGATCCGTCAATTTCTGGTACTTTAAACCATCACCCAAGTTAATGGGATCATCTGATTTCCCACTAGTAGTGGTTTTATCAGTGGTAGATGTAGGGAGTATACTCCAAACATTAACCACTGATGCCCCTTTTTCTTGGTATTGGGGTCTTCTTCCTTCAACACTTGACAACCTTTTGATGTTGCCAGTAGGATAAATAAATCCACTGGTGGTTGGCAGAGGTGCTATAAAAGGAATTGCCTCCAAGGAAGTCTTATTAATGTAACCACCGTCCAACTGTAAACCTGTAGGTTCAACAGTTGTAGTGGCTGCTTCACTTGGATTACCACCAAGAGTTACTTGTAACTCATGGGGTGTAACCTCCTCAGGTTGTGTTGGTGGGTTAGCAAAGATTGATACATCAGACCCAGTCAGTTGTTGAGGTATATTCTCATTAGTAGGTGATTGAGAAGGACTGGTTAATGCCTGGTTCAAATCAATTGCATCCAACAGTGGTTTTATTGGTGAGGGAATTGTGGATTTGATGATTGGTGTAGAAATAGGATGTGTCCCGGGCATTGGACTGTGGATGATAGAAACGAGTGTTTCCAGAGCATCATGATGTGGAGACCCTATTTGTACAACCTGTTCTTTTTTTGAAGAAACAGGAGGAGTTTCGGTTATGGGTTGAGATATTTGTACCAACTGCTGTGAGGAAGTAGCAGCAGTGGTTTCTTGTGACTTTTGTGTTGTCACTGGCAGGTGCTCTGGTATCTCATCCTCCAGAGATGCCTTTTTGATGGTTTTGGGGGGTTTTTGTGTTTTTCTTTTTGTTGGCTTTTTGGTGATTTTAGGTGTGGGTTTCAAAACAGTTGTGCTGCTGCTTTGATCACCTTGAGCAGTGGGTTCAGCAGCAGATACCTGAGGAGCAGTTGTAACTGCTAAAATCTGCTCAGGTACCTCTGCTTGTGTTTTGCAAGGTGCTAACATTCTTGAAAAAGTTTCAGTTGTTAAACTTTTTATTTGAGTAGAATCACCTTGGTTTATTACAGCTAAATCATCCTTACTGAATTTCTTTGAAAAATAGTAACTTAAAAACCTTGGAAACAGTAAGAATGATTTTGTTTCAACATTATTAACCAAATCTTTAAAAATTTCCCGAGAATAGTTAAAATTTTCTCCTTGAAGAATTGCATATCCCAGATTTTGAATCTTTAAAGGGATTTCATTGAAAGAAGTGGTTTTGTTTGAAACACATAGTAGGAGGGTATGAAATAAAAATCTGGTTGCAGACGGAAAATAACCTTTTTCTAAGGTAATTTTCTTCATCATTGTGGCTTCATACCCTCTCTCAATGAAGTCAGTTCGTAACTCGTTTTTAGTGAAAGAAATTTTACCTTCCTGATCACCGAGTTGAAAGACCTCTGAAATGGATTGTGGTGTGATTTGGACAACTTTACCCTTTATCGAAGAGTTTATGGTGGTTGCAGTGTCTCCTTGTTTTTCAAGGGTTGCATTTTTCCAGAACTCCCTTTGGGTCGCCAAATAGATTGGTGCATTGGCAGTGAACAAAGTTTTGTACTTTGATTTTGCCATGAGATCAATGATGGAATCGAAAACTTTGGTGGTTCCTGGTTTTGTGAGAAGACCCAGGAGATAGTGAGATGGTTTATGTGGAATTTCAGTGGAGATTGCCTTTTGAGAGGCTGTTTTCGATGATGATTTGGATGAGGGTTTTGAGGATGACTTCGATTTTGTCATTTTGAAGATGAATGATCGAAGAAAGTTGTGAAAGATGAGAAGAAAAACTGCTTTGAGAAGAGATTTTTTAAGAATTCAATTCGACAGTAAAACCCTGTTTTGGTGGAGAGTGGGGGATTTTATAGGGAAGAAAGTGAATGCTGAGGTGGCAGCCGTTACAAAAGGTCTGACCAATATGTACTGCCCACGTGACAACCCCTGTTGAAAGTGAAGGACAGTACTTGTGTGATAGGGACAGATGAAGGCAGTGGTATGAAAGCAGTGGATGATTTTCACTATCAGTGGATAGCATATCAGTGGATAAGACACTGCTTTTGAACAACAGAGTTTATCAAAGTAATGAGAGAGCGGGGGTTGACTTTCAGCAGTGGACAAACTTTTGAAGGAAGCAGACTTTTGAACAATCAGTGGTTAATGGCAAACTTTTAAGGATTTTAATGAAAATTTTTCATTTTTAGCTATTTTTAAGGATGGAGTTTTGATTTTCTGAAAACATTTTGTTGCTTTTATTCATAGAAAAACAAGGTGTTGCTTGTTATTCCATGTTCAGCATTCCAATTCTAGAGACCAAGCTTTCAAAAGTGGCTGTATCAAGTGCTTTTGTGAGCACATCAGCCAGCTGGTCTTTAGTTGGGACATGATACAGAGAAATCAAACCTTTTTCATAGCAATCCCTCACAAAGTGATGTCTGATGTCGATGTGTTTGGTGGTTGAGTGGGAAACTGGATTTTTGATGATATTTTCTGCTGCCTGACTGTCCAACATGAGTGGTGTCTTTAAGGCAGTGATACCAAAATCCAGTAACTGATTTTGAAGCCACAGGAGTTGGGCTGTACAGCTTGCGGCAGCAATGTATTCAGCTTCAATCTTTTTGACCATTTCTGGTCCAACAATCCTACAACAATCTTTTGTGAAGAATGACCCAAAACCCTTGTCACTCATTTGGGACACACTCAGAAGGTTGAATTTTAGATTGTCTATTAGATTGACATTTTCAAATTTTACTTTTCCAGACTCCACTGTACCCGACCCCAGAACTTTTCCTTTACTATTATTCCCAAAGGATATATCACCCCCTCCATGGATTTTAAAGTCTTTGAGGAGGGCTTTACATCCTGTCATGTGCCTGGAGCCTACACTATCTACATACCAAAGACTATCAAAGCATGCAGAAGCTCCCTTGGCAGCTGCCATCATTGCACAATCACATTGATGATCTTCCTCATCATCAGCTTTCACCTTCTTTTCACCAGCCTTTTCTTCCTTCTCTTCGTGTTTGTCCTCTTCGGACCATGGATCTGTCAGTGGTTCAATCAGGGAACCTGAACTTTTTCCAACAGTAGTTCACCAGCCACAGCAGTAACCACTGCTTCAGTCACCTCTTCCACTGTTTCAAAGCTCTGCTGTTCCTCCTCAGTTTCAACCCCCTCCTGTATTGACTCTAATGCCATCAAATAAAACTCATCATGAGAAGAATCATTAGAAGCATAGAGTGCAAAATTTTCATCATTAAGGTCTTCAGGCATACTGCTCCAGTCAACAAACCCTTGAGTGAAAAAACTTTGTTGAACTGGTTGTGCTGCTGCTGGAGCAGTGGTTTGAGGTGCAACAGGTTGCACTTGTACCTGTGGAGCAGGGGTTTGAACATATTGGATTTGTGGAACAGTAGTTTGGACATAATGTACTGGCACAGGGGCAACAGCATAGTGAGCAGTGTTCACTTGAGCTGCTGGGGCATATTGGGCATAGTGCACAGTGTTTTGGTTTTGAGGTCTAGGATTTGAGCTAGGATGAGTAATTATGGGACCAGTAGTTTGACTCCTACATTCCCTAGCGAAATGTCCCAACCTATTACACTTGTAGCACTTGATTTTCGATTTATCCAACCCAACCCTTAGATTCCCATGCAAACCTGGGAATTTTCGCCCTGTTCTTTTATAGAACTTGCTAGTTCTAACACTTAGCAAAGCCAGTTGGTGCAGGATGTCCATTTCTTCTAAATCAGTGGGATCAAAATGTTGCAAATCATTTAGTTCGAAACTTAAATTGTCTGACATCTGGTTTTCATTTGCAGTGAATGCATAACTAGCAGAGTGAGGATCAGGGTTGTTAAAATTTGCACCAGCAGTTATGTCAATGAAGTGATCATAACCCTGATCCTTACCACTGCTCCCAGATTCTTCTTGACCCAGAAGAGCAGTATTACCGAAAGTGTAATCATCGGTAACTTTTCCTGACTCGTGTAACCTCCTTTTCTGGTTCAACTCCCTTTCATAGGTCAGGAGTCGACCGTGGAGTTGGGTCAAGGTCAGATCCTTGAATTCAGGTGAGTTTCGGGTGACAAAAGCTATGGTGTCCCATTTTTCTGGCAGTGACCTGGGGAACCTGCTATTTTGAGTTGAGTTTGTAAAAGTGGTGTTAACAAGCCTCAGTTCACTGATGAGACAACTGAAACGCTCAAATTGTTGCGTTAGTGATTCGCCTTTAACGTAGCAAAATGTTTCATACTGTTGGTTCAGGATTTCCCTATTGTTTTCTATGACTTCTTCAGTTCCCCCAAACTGTTCCTTAAGTGCGTCCCATAACTCTTTGGCACTGTTACAATGTAACAGTCCAGCATATATCTCATTGGGCAGCGCTGATGCTACGATGCTAAACGCTTTAGCATCTAGTTCGATCTTTTGAAAATCGGTTTCGGTATAATTTTCAACTGGTTTTGGAACGAACTTTTTAGCATCTTCAGCACTTGGCACTGAAGGAACATGGGGACCATAAATGACAGACTTCCAACAACCAGTGCTTTGTTGAGCGAGGATGTGACCCATCCTCCTCTGCCAGATGTTGTACTCATTTCTTTTTAGCATAGGTGGTTTAAAAAGCGAGCCGATGTTGTTTTTATCATCCTGAGATTGTGACGTCATTCTTGTTGTTTTACAGACACTGAGAAATCAACTTTAATGGTGATTAATCCTTGCTCTGTTTTTCAACGGACGAACAAACGATCAGTATCAACTGTTATGAGCTGAACTATTTACGTCAAAATGATTGTTAAATCAAATTTGACTGTCCAGGCTCTGATACCAATTGTTGGATCTGAGTTTCTTTTTTATTGTATTTTCGTTTGAAATTAAGATGAAAATGAAAGAGTTGTGCAGCGGAATTAAGATGAAAACAAACTTTGCATACAATCAAACGAGAGTAATACTTTAATCAAACATCTTTACACAATGAATCGAAAGATTGAATTTGTTTCAACAACGATTACAATGATTGATGAATGAATGCAAACTCCCCCTCAGCCAGAGCTCAGTAGTTTGTTCGTGCAAAGAAGACAATGTTGTAAAAGAGCTGATAGAACAGTACAAAGTACTGAACTATTTATAGGCACTTGCAAACCACTGAGCATCTTAGCTGACGTCACCATGAAAGTGACATCTAACCTCCTAACAAACTCTAACCTCTGATCTATACAAACTCTGATCTACTAACTACTGCTATTATATTTCTTTACATTAAAGACACTTAAACAGCTGCTGCATCCTTCCACTGTTGTGAACCCAGCAGTGCCTGTCCGGATCAGCAGTACTTGACTCAAGGCAGTAGATTGAGTCAGCAGAGCTTTGGTCTTCCATCAGTCTTTGACATTTGTCAGTAGATGCAAAGTAGCAGTTGTAGGACAGCACTTAGTAAGATCAGCAGATAGGAGGTCAGCAGATATAAAACCACTTTCAAGGGGAGAGATTTGCATGAACTAACTGTAATCGTCTGCTTATTCTGGATCCACTGCTCTGATCCAGTTTTGGCTTTAATTATCTGTTCCTCTGATAGGGTTCAATCCCAACAGGTTGGGAGAGTAATTTGTCCTATCGGACGAACAACTTTTCCCGAAAAGCTTATCAACGGGGTGGACACCTCGATGAGCCTTTTCTTTGTCTGCGGAGCTAGTTGCTGAAAACATTGTAGGTACATTATCTCAAAGGCACTTCCACCATCTACATAAATTCGTCGGACAAGATGTCCCGCGATCACAGCTGAGATTGTAATCAGACCGTCCCGAGCATCATCCAGATCTGTTGGAGGGAAGTACGTAGGCTGGCGCATCCAAGCTGTCATGTGTTGGTGTGATCGCTTTACTCCTCTTGGATCGAAGGACCAAATCATATTGATTTCAGCTTCGGTGTTTGGGTTATCAGCCGCATCTGACGATTTCTTGCCATCCTTTACTTCTTTGACGAGGTGGGAAAGCTTTCTGGACCGTACAACTTTTTCAATTTCCTGCTTTAATGCCCAACATTCATCGGTCGTGTGTCCTTTGTCTCTATGATATTCACAGTATTTTTTGGAATGCTTGTCAGACGTAGGGCGTTGCTTCGGAGGTACAGGGAACTGCATGGTTTCCGTACTAAGGATCTTGCTTGGCGACTTTGATAACTCGGAAAAGGTGTTGAAGTGAACATCACCGGTTCGAAAATTGTTTCGATCAGATTTTTGGTACGGGCCGCGATTTCGGTTCCAATTACTGCCTCTATCCTTTGGTGGGGATGCGTTCCGTCTCTATGATGCAGTGCGAGCCTTTGCATTCTTTGCCGCTGTCTCGTTCGGTTGTCCCCAGGCACTTTTTCCTCGGACGAAGGCTCGGACTTGTTCCATGAGTACTTCCATGGTTTTTGGTAGATCTTCATGAAGTTTTTCTCCGAGCTGATTGTTTCGTACCCCGTGACAGAACCCGGAAACACGGAGTTGATCGACTGCTCTGCTGATTTGCATACTTTCTCGATTGAATCGATCGATGAAATCTTCCACCGATTCGCCATCACGACGCTTTATATGGTGGACTTCCATGATATCTTTCGAGTAGCGCCGTTGTTGGCAAAAGTTTTGCAAGAACATTCGTTGGAAATCTTTGAAGTTGTTGATCGACCCTTCTGGCAATCCATCGAACCATACCCGTGCTGGCCATTGTTTGACTTTAGCCGCTCCGGCGAAGGCAAACATATGATCGTCCGGGTCGGACGTGCAATCATAAAATTTCAATGTTGGAGGCATTTTCAGCTTCGCCGGTAGTGGTGCATTAGCAATCCTTAACGTGAATTTTGACTGAGAAGTCATCGACGTTGGTTGGTATGGCATGATCAGCTCTTGATCCTAAGGGTTTAAACCGAAAGATCCCTGGCGAAACAGGTCATACAAACCGTTATTTTCTGGAGCGTTCATGAGAGTAGAACCTTGTGAAATACATGTTATAGGGGTGGAGATTATGGAACTTACCATAGATCCTGAAGCGAAAACTCCAGTGGAGATGAGATTAACCCCTGGGTATGCACAGCTGAACAAGTTTGTTCGGAGACTCTGTAACATTTCCTCCCGCTGCTGCTGCTGCTGGAGCTAGTGTAGTAGATCAGCATTGCGTAACAGAAAGGCATTATCGAAATTAGATAGCGGCATAGAAACTGGAGCAGTGACAGAATCTGTGGCTATGGAGCTTGTAGGCGAAGGCACTGTCACTGATCCTAGGGAAACAGCTAATGTAGCAGGGGTTGTGGAGGTGATTGTTACAGATGCAGCTCTACCTTCTAGAATGTCGTCGTAAGACGGGAAAGTGTTTGTAAATACCATAACTTCAGGTGAAAAAATAATCAATGAAGTAAGTTTGTGAATTCTAGAGGATGGCGCCACTGAAGGCTCAAATACCAGTTGATGCGAGCTGGACTGAGAAGAGCCTTAGGAGACCTTAGCAGAGACCTGTAAGATCACAAGAAAAGAAGCACACCGTTAGCCTCATCACAGGGAGGGGGGCCTCTCTGTGACCAAGCTCGGGCGTGAGAATACGTATTTGGAGAGGAGAAATAAGTCAGTGAGAGAGTGAGAAGATTTTAGAGAGAGAAAGTAGTGATTACCCCTTGTTGGAAGTCTTGGCAGGGTATTTATACTTTTTGGGTGTGCGGACGTGGAGAGTTAGTTAGGGTCGGACCAATCGTTGTCAAGTAGTTAAGATTGTGGGCCACAAGTTAGTTAAGGAAGATCCCATTGGCTGATCGTCCTGACTGGGCTCGACCGGTTCATCTGGTCCCTCGTGTCAATGGTCCGACTTTGGACTATCAACTATTCGATCCAGGGGTGGATGGTATTCGGTCCGATCCAGGACGTAACCTCATCAACTAGTATGCACACACCTGATAAAAAAAGTCGACAGTTCACGAATATATACACCTCCTTTTTTTCTTTATACTCAACGTAATTCGAACACATGACAGAACAATAAACGCAATCGGCAATCTAATAAACGAACGGATATAAACCAGACGTAAAATTGTTTTCGTGCAAAAAACCGCGTGTTGAAACTGCCAGGATTCATGATTGTACAGTTTAATTTTAAATAAAATCTAATTTTATTTATTAACAATTAATATCTCATATTAGTTACATAAACGGAATCATATACAATTAAACCGACTAACCCGTTCCAGTGAGTGAACTGATTGCAACCATTAAAAGAAACACAACCATAGGGCTTTTTCGAAAACTAACATGAGGAAAAACCTAAACTTCACAATTTGATCTAACGAACCGTCATGCTAGTTGATGTATGTTCACGAACCACGATCTCAAATCAACAACTTGACATGAATATTCTAACCCGAATACCCAAATGCGAGACCCGAGAACACTTTACAGTCAAAACTATGCAAACTGCTGGTCAACAAGGTCAAACAAGGCGAACCCAATTGAACTGGTCGGCAATGGTAGCTCATAGTGGTGCCCCGAGCCACTACTAATGCCGCGTTGGGGCTACCGGGGAGCTCCGATGAGGTGTCGGGGTGATCAAGTGGCGGCTGCGGTTCTCCAGGTAGCGGGGTTGGGGCCGACACAGGGAGGAGGCGGACGGTGGAATATGTAGTGTTGGTAGTTTGTGTTATGTGGTGTAACCCAAAACCATTATAGATACCTTACCGATTGTATTTGAACTCAAAAACCCACCTTTTAGGTATTATATATATATAGGGGACCGCTAAAATGAGAACCACATCTAGTTGTAAGAACCGCGAGAACTACACCGTACGGGGCGAGTTGGACCAAATTTTTTTTTTCATAAACGTAGATGGGTGTATTATAAACACATTTGTAAAAAAAAAATGTCATGTGTGTAGTTTTGAGCACCCCAAGTTTGTGTTTACGGGTACCGTAAATTTTATTTTATTTAAAATTTACGGGTACCGTAAATTTTATTTAAATTTTATTTAAATTTTACGGTACCCGTAAACACAAACTTGTGGTGCCCAAAACTACACACACGACATTTTTTTTTTTGAATTTTTTTTTTACAAATGTGTCTATAATACATGCGTCTAAGTTTATGAAAAAAAAATTTGGTCCAACTCGCCCCGGATCAAAAACTTCTCACGGTTCTTACAACTGAAGGTGGTTCTCATTTTAGCGGTCCCCTATGTATATATATATATATATATATATATATATATATATATATATATATATATATATATATATATAGTAGGAGTTGGGTGGAAAGTGGGTTTTTCCTAGAAAGTCTAGGAAGCAATCAGAATGCGACATGTGGCATTGAAGATTTTTAACTAGAAGGGAAATTGTGTACTTTCACATTCTATTTTTATTTTTGAAATTTATCTTCGTTAACTAACTATCCATGTCCGTATATATATATATATATATATATAGTAGGAGTTGGGTGGAAAGTGGGTTTTTCCTAGAAAGTCTAGGAAGCAATCAGAATGCGACATGTGGCATTGAAGATTTTTAACTAGAAGGGCAATTGTGTACTTTCACATTCTATTTTTATTTTTGAAATTTATCTTCGTTAACTAACTATCCATGTCCATAATTATAACCGTTTTTCTCCATGATTTTCGGAATAAATTGTTTTCGAAATCTAAACCAATCGCACATTCCATTGTTCAGAAGATTACTGGAAATTATCAGCATGTTCTTGGTGCTGTGTTTTAACAGTTTAAAGGGCTAAAGTGAATTATTTTATAGATCCCATAATATAAAGGTGGTTTTGTAATTGGCAGATTACTGTTTTGTAATATGCTTGCTGTTAAAACACAGCGTCAAGAAATCCTCCAGCATTACCAGCATGGATGGTAAAACACAGCATATGAATCTGCTTGCTGTTAAAACACAACTGTATGAATCTGAATGCTAAAACACAACTGTATGAATCTGAATGCTAAAACACAACTGTCTGGATCTGCTTGCTGTTAAAACACAACTGTATGAATCTGCTTGCTGTTAAAACACAACTGTATGAATCTGAAAGCTAAAACACAACTGTATGAATCTGCTTGCTGGTTAAACACAACTGTATGAATCTGAATGCTAAAACACAACTGTATGAATCTGCTTGCTGTTAAAACACAACTGTATGAATCTGCTTGATGTTAAAACACAACTATATGAATCTGAATGCTAAAACACAACTGTATGAATCTGCTTGCTGTTAAAACACAACTGTATGAATCTGCTTGCTGTTAAAACACAACTGTATGAATCTGCTTGCTGTAAAAACACAATTGTATGAATCTGAATGCTAAAACACTACTGTATAAATCTTCTTGCTGCTAAAACACAACTGTATTAATTTGCTTGCTGTTAAAACACATCGTCAAGAAAACGGAGATGATACGAACAGTATTTGAATGGTGATGATGAACTCGGAAATGGTGGAGATGGAGAAGTGTTTTAATTTGATACAGTGCTCTCCATCCTTTCTAAAGTTATATTCTTCCATGATTGTTGTTATTTTTGGTAGGGATTGGGGTTTCGAAGATGGGTTTAGAGAGAGAGGGGGAAAATAGCGTGAAATTAGGGACTGGGTTTGACTGACGGTTATCTAATTGATTTAAAACACGATATATTGGCAAAATTGCCCCTATTCTTTTAAAACAATGAATTAAATAAACTAAAAAATTACAAGATTGTCATTGACTTCATCTTAACCATTAAACACACCCATTGGATGGCCCAGATCGCTTCCTAAACTTTCTAGGATAAACACATTTTCCGCATGATCCCTACTCTCTCTCTCTCTCTCTCTCTCTCTCTATATATATATATATAGGGAGGGGCTCATGCGAGAACCACCCTTATTGTAAGAACCTTGAGAACCAATGTAAACACAACCTAAAATAGCTAAAAAAACCTAACCCCCACCCCCCCCCCCAAGCTAAATGCTAAAAAAAACCTAACCCACCCCCCCCCCCCCCAAAAAAAACCTAAACCCCCCTCCCCCACCCCCCAAAAACCTAAACCCCCCCCCCCCCCAAGCTAAAATGCTAAAAACTAAACCCCCAAAAAACCTAAAAAAATCTAAAAATTTTTTTTTTATTTTTTAATATTTTTTATGTTAAAATCGCTACTTTTAGAAGCAAAAAAAAAATTTTTTTTTTTAAAAATAAATTTTTTTTTTTTGGCTTCAAAATGTAGCGATTTTTTTATAAAAAATATTAAAAAATTCAAAAAAAAAAATTTTTGTGATTTTTAGCTATTTTTATGCATTTTTGGTGTGTTCACATTGGTTCTCGCGGTTCTCACAATAAGATGTGGTTCTCGCATGATCTTCTCCCTATATATATATATATATATATATATATATAAAATTGAGGTAGCTCTTAGCTACAGTACTAAGAAAACCCCTAAAGTAAAATATATTTACAAATATGTCATTGTATACTTTTCATATGATGGTTTGTATTGTATTGATTTTTTTGTATTTTGTTATATTTGTCTTGTAGTTAAGTTATATTACATTATAGCCCCACAAGTTTGTATATTTCATTTTTAACCTTTTAAGTTTTGCTTTTTATTTTATGTCTTGAAGTTAAAGCTTTCTTGGTATGTTCTAGTTTATCTACGTTTTACATCAGCTCGCGATATAAGTTCGAGTTTGATTTTGCGTGGCGATATAAATTTGCATTTATGTTTTACGATTTTCCTGGTTTTAGTCGTCTAGCATGGTTTTGTGGCCCCCGCACCCGCAACGCGGGGGTTATACACTAGTTATAATCTAAATCTAATAACTTTATTATATTTATCTCATAAATATAATATTATATTAATTATCTTATAACTAATATAATTATCTCCTTTATATTCTATTTTTCTAAAAAATAAAATACATTAATATTATTTATCTAATAACTAGGTTAGAACCCCGTGTATTACACGGGTTGAATAAATGTAATTTTATATATTAAATAACAAAAAGATATATCTTTATGAACTTCATATATTGTACGGGTTAAATATATGTAATTTTGTATATCAAATAATAAAAAAAAAGTTATATCTTTAAAAACAATGTGTGTTACACAGATTAAATAAATGTAACTTTGTATACTAAATACTAAAAATGTCGTAATTTTAAAAAAAAACCATGTATAATCGGGTTGAATAAATCTACCAAATAATAAAAATTACATCCTTAAAAACCCCGTATATTACACGTGTTGAATATTTCTAAAAAATAGTTCTATCTTTAAAAACCATGTGTATTACACAAATTAAACAAATGTAATTTTGTATATTAAATACTAAAAACGTCGTATCTTTAAAAAAACCCATGTATAGTTTGGGTTGAAAAATGTACCAAATAATAAAAAAAATTATATCCTTAAAAACCCCCGCATATTACACGTATTGAATAAATCTAATTTTACCTAGCAAATGATAAAAAGTTATATCTTTAAAAACTTTGTGTATTACACGGGTTATATAAATGTAACTTTGTATAGTAAATAATAAAAAAATTATATTTTTAAAAACTCCATGTTTTACACGAGTTGAATAAATATAATTTTGTATACCAAATAATAAAAAAAAGTTATATTTTTAATAAATTAGGATAACATTTAATATTAATTTATTATTTATATATTTAATATAATATAAGTAGGAAAGAGAGGTATTTGTTTTAAAAATATGTTAAATTAACAATTTAGATTTGAGGATAATATTTTATTAGTATGGTAAGATCTAATATTAATTTATTATTTATTTATTTAGTTAATTTAAGATAAGTATAGATTTGAGGATAACTTCAATGAATGACACATGTCCAAAAGTTGGTTTCTTTTATTATAGTAGATAGATTAATATTTTCCACGTTTATTTAATTAACATTTAATTAAATTAAGAACTAAAAAATAAATAATCATTTTGCAAATAATTAATTTAATAAATGTTTCTCTAAAAGTTTGAATTGCATTACAGTTGCAAAACGCACACATGTTAACAATAATACATTCTCAAAAATATTCTTCTTGGTTCGTTGTCCAAAGTGTAACTCGTTGGATCGTACCTCGTTAGGAATGTTACAATAATGGTGAGTCGGACATCTCAAATCCAGCAATCTCCCACTTGTATGATTCATCGACTAATGGACACTTAGCTGTTTCCCACTGTCCCTAACTGGGTATGACAAATCATATTCGTCGTCAACCGGTTCCTTGCGTTTAAGTAATTCTTTACCTGACCAAGTGCGAAAGCCATGGTAACCATATTTGTTATCCTTTTTGCTTAGAACATCCGTTAAAAATGAGACATGGATCAACATTCATTCTCATATGTTGTTTAAATATTCTTGTTCACTGATTTGAAGTGGTCTAACAAACAACTATTAGGTTGAGTGTGGCCATCTGTTTACACCAGTTCGCAACAACAAAGGGCGTCCGAAAGTTCAACTCCCTTTTGCAAATGAGAACAGAATCCCTTTGGCAACATACATCTCCCATGTCACACCCTGATATTTCCACGTATTACCGGTGGGGAGTATCGTGACGTAGTTGATATCATCATAGTCAAACAACACAAATTTAAATGCACAGCGGAAGCAAAAGATGAATATATTACAAACCGATATAATGTAATATCAAAGTATTACAAACGGAATGTAAAGGATCCACAGGCGGAATAATAAAAAGATAATTATTCAACAGATTTTATCATCTAAGCTTGCGAGACTCTTTACTGATGCTAGGAGTAGCCAGCCTATTCCGATTAGTACATGCACTTAGCCTTTTTGGGAAAATACGTCGGTTTACACTGGTAAATACAATTAACTGACTCATTTTGAAAACATTTATAAAAATTGATTTGAGAGCACGTGGCACAAAACTTTTTATAACTTGGGATAATATTTTATATATAATCTTGTATACAGTTTTACATATTTGTCGTCCGTCAGGGCCGGTTTGTAGGGCCGGTCTAGATTAACTGACACGCCACAGGTATAGTACCCACAAGGTTGATTCCTTTTAGTGGACTACCAGTTTTTACATATGAAACTGTCAGGTGTATGCCTACACCCCATGCTTAGGTCGTGGCCATTTCTTCGAATGATGCCAAGGATATCCGGGACATTGTCATTTAACCCCCAAAGGCTATACACCAAATAATACAGAATAAAACGATTTATGTAAATACATTAATCACAATCCGATTTAAATGACTACATACCCGACCAAGCGGTATTATTATAATACCGTATCCCAAGCCCGTATAAGGAAAATAAGTTAAGAGTATTTTCCTGATCAAATTTATACAATTTATCCCAGCCGTATACCACCAAGCAAGTACAGATAGATTTTACTTGGCACCTAAATCTGGAACGGAGGTTTTTAATAACCTATTAGATTCCTAACGGGTCTTAATTAAGCCTATGCTTAGACCGGTTAGTTTTAAGGGAGGTTACGGTTCAAAACGCATGATTAAGCGAGAACCGGATTAGAATGTGGTTTAGACTCGACAAGCTTGTATACTTGTGTAATAAGGGTAAACTAAACACATTCTGGATTTTGAGATAAAAATGATAAGGTTTGACCCGTTTCGGCTAATTTATGCAAACTAGTTACACAAGCCGATTCGAACGCGAAAAGTGCGTAACGGGTAACCAAAAGAGTCACACAAAGGTTTCCTAAGTTAATATGCCTTAAATATGTTGTGACATCAGTAAGATATCTTCTATTATGCCCAAAACGGATTTAAACTCAAATTATGCCCCGTAGGGGTATTTTGGTCATTTAAAAAGGTTATAAAAGAGGTTTAATATAAATCTGAGTTACAGGTCTGATATAATCAGTAAAAATACTTAATTTGATAGGTTATATCAGTAGGGTATTACATATATGTGAAATTTATTATTTATAACCAAACTATGCACCGAATGGGCATTTTGGTAATTTCACATAAGCTTATAAGGTCAAATCTGGAATCTGACTTTAACAACTTTTACTTACTGATAGAATATAAAAATTTACTTAATATATCAGTAGGTATCAAGTCTTATATATTAAAAATAGTTTTAATACATACTGTGCGCTTAAAACGCGTAAAAAGGCGATTTTAAGCGATTTCCGGGTTTTATAAGAAAAGCTGATATTTTTATTATTCCAGAAGGTTCAAAATATTCTATTTATCATATTAGATCAGTAGAAAAAGGTTTGGTATCAAAATAATTTTCAAAACTCATTTTATAGCCCAAAAGGGCAAAACCGACAATTACCGAATCAAGCTTAGAACTCTCTGTTATGCTCAGCCTAAAAATAAATAAAAATCTCCAACAATCCCAAAATATTATTTTATATCAGTGGGTAAAAATTTTTGTATCAAAAAACGGGTTTAGATAGGCTATACGCTAATTACACCGTTTAATTACTAAAAAGCTTTCTAATTACGCTAATGAGCATAACTCTTAATCTAGACCTCAAACTAATGTCAAATTTTAGGGACAAGTCTATAAATCAGAAATGAAGGTTTTTATTCTTTTACTTTTTCAAAAATCATGTTTTAAGGTCAAAAGGGCATAATAGTCAACATTTAAGCATTTAACGGAAACATGCATATGAATCGGATAACTAATGAACCAAGTTGTATAATCACAGAGGGTTATACTTACATGAAACATGGTCTTATTAAAGCTCTAAGGCATTTCTAAACTATGCTCTAACTGGTCAGAACTGAAAGTCAAAGCAAAAGTCTACTTTTGCGACTTTCGGTTCCGAACCGAGCCTAAACTGAAAATTGTCGAGTTGAACATGTTTAGACATGTTCTTACATTAATTACCAAGTTATATTAATGACAAAACAGGTTGCATAGCTTCTACATTGCTAATTATGCATTTATTTGAAAATTAGCTTTCTGTTGACTTTTTAAGATTAACTTTGACTCGACAATTGACCTAGTTAGAGTGGGAATCAGAGGGTGCCCTTTTAAGGGTTTATTGCCCACATAATTACCAACTCATAGGTACTTTCAATTTGAAATTTGACTGGAGAAATTAAGATTAATGATGAAGTCAAATCTTAATTACGACGGTTTGACTTTAGGCTAATTAACTAAGCAAAACCGAATTAAGGAAGGTTAATGACACTTACTAAGGTCCTATGCACGACTAATGATCACTAGGAAGGGGTCTTGAGCTCCAGGAACCTCCAGAAAGTGAGTTGTAAAAGTTGCAAGTGGGTGTCAAAATGTTGCAACAATGATCTTCTTATATAGGGACTTTGATTCATCAAGATCATGACAAATAAGTCTATGGGATGATTCCTGATCGTCCCAAGTGTCCCTAGGCCATTATAAACCATCAAACAAGCCCATAGAATCGAAAACCAAGCTTTAAAGTCGGTTAAACAGGCTGGACAGGCAGCTATGATGTTTTTCTGATACTGGCATGCTGAGGCGGCCCGCGTAAGAGACCAGCCTGGTCTTACGCGGCCCGTGTGAGGGTCATGTCTGGTCAATAAACTTTCAACAATTGCAATTTAGGTCCCTGGTCCTTCCAAAAGGTGGTTTTAACTTCCATTTTTGCATATTTAACCTTCTAACTTTACTTTTAAGGGCTCCAAGGCATAAACAAACATCGTTAAGTCATCGGTTAACTTTGTGATCACCCGAAAAGCCTTAAATTTCAATGTATTGAAACCTTGTGAAATTTTTATCACATATTCTAGTGAGTATAATTTATACATGCTGACACATTTAACCCCTGTAGTTTGTAATCCTTCACTTTCTTTCACAATTAGCTTCGTATGATCCATGATTCATTCGTTTAAGGGTATAAACATCGTGTAGGGTTGTTGAAATATATATTTATCCATTGTTGACACTTTGAACCCTTTTATTCACATACTTTCCTTGTTTGTCAACTTTAGTCCCTCTAAAGTGATCTTTTACACGTTTAAAGCTCATGACACGTGTCGATACATTATTGGACCTAAATTTTCGAGGTGTTACATCCCACTTTACTTTAGATTTATTCCCAAAAAAATACCCTTTATTACTACCTTGCACAGGTACAACGTCAGATAAGATCAAAGAACAACCTTTGGCTAAAGTTTGTTTTAATATGTCCCTCTAGTCTAAGAATAAAGGGATCAGACCAGTTTCAAAACATCTTATGACGATGATCCATGAAGATCGTTTTAATATGTTCATTAGGTCTAAGGCGACTTACATTCGATATCAATCTCTAATGAATATCTATGAGTATTGGATCTCAACACTTAAGCCTTTCATCTCATAAAACCACCAATCATTCATAATAGTGTTAGTTCATATTGATTCCCACGAATTTGATCAACTACGTACATTTAGAATAATAACTTATTCATGGGTTGCTTAAATGTACAAAAAATTGAACAATGAAACACTTCTTTATAATGCAGCTAACCATTAAATCAAAATAAATATATAATGTAGTTGTTCAAAAGCACCAAACAAAAAAAGATCATATCCATTCTCTAGTGTATTTAAGCCTTATCTTCTATGCATGTTCCTCATGTCTAGTGAGGGACATAGGTTTAGTGAAGAGGTTTGCCAGATTATAATCCATGTGAGCTTTGTTTATAACGATATCTCCTCAGTCCATTATATCCCGTATATAGTGGAACCTTCTAAGTATGTGCTTCGTGTTTTGGCTTAACATTGGTTCCTTTGCTTGAGCTATTGAACCAGAGATGTTGCAGTGTATCTTAAATGGTTTCTTTATGCTAGGTACCACTTCGAGATCAACAATAAATGTCTTCATCCAAACAGCCGCATTTGCAACATTTAATGCTGCTATATATTCAGACTCGGTGGGGGACTGAGCAACCGCACTTTGCTCTGAGCTCTTCTAAGTGATCACTTTATTGTTTAGAACAAATACATAACCTGACTGTGATCGAGAATCATCTCGATCTGTCTAGAAGCTTGCATCAATGTAACACTTAACTAATAGTTCATCTTCCAGTACTCCATATACAAAGAACTTATCTTTTGTCCTTCTCAAGTACTTAAGAATGTTCTTCATTGCATTCCAATGATCCTTAACATGATTCTGTTGATATCTACTTCTCATGCTCAAAACATCCGCTACATCAGGTCTAGTACCTAGCATAGCGTACATGATGTAACCGATTGCGGAAGAATATTGAATTACATTCATTTTCTTCTGTTCCTCGTCCAACTGACGGCACTGACTCTTATTCTAGGTTGTTCCTTAAGCCATTGGCAATGATCCTCACTTAGAATCATGCATTGAAAAACATCAAATGACTTTATCATTGTATCTACTTTAACTCAAACATATTAACCGCTTTGATCCATATCTATAGATTTTTCATTGTGAAACACTTTCCTAACCGGGATTTGAAATCCTTAAATTTTCATAGGAGTGTCGCTATCAATGACTAGTACGCCATCTACATACAACATCAAGAATGTTATAAAGCTCCCACTTGCCTTCTTGTAAACACACGACTCATCTTCACTTTAAACAATCCCAAACTTTTTTGATTTTCTGATCAAAATGAAGATTACAGCTATGTGATGCTTGCTTAAATCCATAAATGGAATTCTTTACCTTGCATACCTTACTAGGATACTTAGGATTTACGAAACCTTCTGGTTGAAACATATAGACCTCTCTAGGATACTTACGATTTAAGCATGGCTACTAACAAGAAGGTTTCCTCACAATAAATTCCCTAAGTCTGAGTGTTAGTGCCTATAGTGACAACATGTTAGAGTTTAGGTCTTTGGATATCTTGTGAACTATTAACCGTATTTATGAGTTTAAAAGAAAGTCAACATCTAGTCAATGATAAGACAGTTGTAGTATAAGAGCTAGTGACTGATCCGAGAATAACATCTTGTGAGTGTCCGAACATATGTCTTTGTATCTATCTGGGATTAAACAATGTTGTGTAGTGTCCAGGAATGAGTCCTTGTGTATATCTCGGATAGATGTCAATATTAGATATATCATTTTGTTTTGTTGGGCTTGGCCCAGTATGCATGCATGTGTATTAGGGTTAAGGTTAGATATCACAGAGAGTGAGAGTTATGAGTGAGATAGTTTGTCACAGAGAAACGTTGTGGTTTGGTATTGAATTAATTGTAAACGTTACATTGGATAATCAATAAAATGCCCACTTACTTTTGATTTTGTGTTTGTTCATCTTATTACTTGTTTTTGTTCTTGTTTGATCTACTAAGAGGATTCCGCACTCTTAGTGGATTATCAACCTTGTAATCAATCCGTGTGATAGGGACCTCCAATACTGAGTAAAGCACTTCGCCACCAACCTTGCTTTGAAGATTTGCAAGTTACCATCCATGTCGGTTTTCCTCTTGAAAACCCATTTATTTTCTACAGTCTGACTTTCAGGAGGAAGATCAATTAAGTCCCATACTCGGTTGTCATACATGGATTGTATCTCGGCATTCATAGCTTCAAGTTACTTCTCAGATTTTGAATCTTCGATTGTAGCTTTATAAGTGCTAGGCTCTTGTTGATTCCGCTATTAGGGTGTCGTCAGTTTCATGTAGTCAAAGTTATCTTTCAGGCTCGTGATAATCCCTAGTACTTATACGAACACTCGGTGTTACAACCATCTCATGATTCCACTTAGGTTTAAGTTCAAGAACTCTTTGTTGACCGGTTGATTCGGCTTCAGGTTTGGTTACCGGTGGATTTCAGATCTCATGCATATCCACTAAATTATCTCCAATCCCGCATGATAGAAGTTCATCCTCTAAGAACTCACCTCTATGCTTT
Source organism: Helianthus tuberosus (assembly GCA_030545235.1). Lineage (NCBI taxonomy): Eukaryota > Viridiplantae > Streptophyta > Magnoliopsida > Asterales > Asteraceae > Helianthus > Helianthus tuberosus. The sequence continues at coordinate 75,333,329 of CM060407.1, forward strand.
GTGAAAACACAGTTTTCAATAGGATTGTAGAAAGTAACCAATTGTCGTATGGTATCCGACGAAAACAATTTTTTTTTTGCCGTGAGGATCAAGTTTTTCCGAAGAATCGCTTGTAACGTAAGTGTTCCAACCCCATACCCTTAGGTAAGACACTTTTGTTTTGTTCCCATGTCATATCTCATATAGTGTTTTGTCAACCTTCTTAGTTGGAGCGATATTTAAAATTCTTACAGCAGTTTCAAGAGCAAAACTCTAGAAGGAGTGTGGGAGGCTTGTATCACACATCATGGATCGAACCATATCTAATAAAGTTTGATACCTTTTCTCTACACACCATTAAGGTGTGGTTTTCTAGGAAGAGTTAATTGAGAAATGATACAACATTTCTTAAGATGTTTGTCAAACTCACCACTAAGATATTTAGCTCCTCTATCTAATTGGAATTTCTTAATGGTCCTAGACAGTTAATTATGTACTTCGTTTTGGTACTCTATGAACTTTTCAAAAATTTTGTGTTTATGCTTCGTAAGATAAACATAATCGTATCTACTGAAAAGTAAATGTTACGAAGTACCTCTACCATTTCTACCCATTATCCTAAAAGGACCTCATATATCGGTATGTACCGGTCCTAGTAGGTCTTTGTCTCTTTCGTCGATATTCGTGAAGGTGCCTTGATTAACTTTCCACTTAAACATGATTCACAATTGTCAAAAGACTCTTTGCGTTAGAATCTTGGATTCCTTTAGTTTGGAATTTCTTGACACAATTCTTATTCATGTGTCCAAGCCTACAATGCCATAGATATGTATTGTCGAAATCTAATTTATTACATTTGGAGATATTATATAATACGTTATTGGATTGGACCTCCATCTCATTGATTCCATTATGTGGCCTGGTATCAAAGTAAAACGACTCATTATAATATGTACAAATATAATCATCATTAAAAGTATATAGAAATCTTTGATGTTTTAAAGCAGAAACATATATAATATTCCGAGTCACAGTAGGAATAAAACAAACACTATTCAAAACAAGTTCACCACCACTTAGAAGTAAAAGAACAAATTCTACTACAGCCTTCACGCTAACTCTCTGACAGTTACCTGCGTGAAGTTCCAAGTCTCCCTGTTTTAGCTTCTTAGCCTTCCTTAGTCCCTGCAAATCATTACATATATCTGAACCACATCTGGTTTCAATCACCCAAGGTTAGTTGGAAAAGGATGAAAGTTTCAATAATGTGCATACCTAAAGATCCGACTTCTGAAGCCTTCTTCTTTAGCTGAGAAAAACTCTCTGGGCAAATAGACTTGTTGTGCTCATACTCATTTCATTAAAAACGGGTGTCACTACTGTCAGTGAGTGCTCTTTTCTTGCCTTGGCTCATAGATTTGAAGTTCGACTTGTCTTTAGATTCCGTCTTGAGTTGTTCATCCACTAGCCACTCTCGTAGTTCCGCTATAGTTTATGCATAGACATTCTGATTCTAATCATTTACGAACTCTTTGTATTGGATTGACAAAGACATTAAAATGTAGACTATAGCCATATTAGGATTCAATGGATAAACAAGCTTTGCGGTCCTGTCAATATACCCCTCCATTCAGTCAATGTGGGCTCCCACATCCACTCCATATTTCAAGCCACGAGTTAGCTCCTTTAGAATTTCAAAGCGCCAATTATGATTTGGCAGGAACCTTTCATTTAACTCCTTGATCATATCATATGCATAAAAGGATTCAAGCTCCTTCTTAATAGGTTCTATCATGGTCGATAACATGTGGAATGAAACCTAACCCGAGTCATGAGTATGCTTCCACCAAGCATCACTATTTACTTCAGGAGTTTGAACTTATGGGAATGGAACCTCTAGAATAAACAACCCATTCTCTATCTAGAGAACTTTTTTAAGGTCTGGTACCAATCCGAAAAGTTATTGTAATGCAATTGTGTTGGTGCACTGAATGTCTGCTGACTACGTCTTATCGAGTCTTTAGGTCTAGATGGTTAGAATTAGGGTTTACATGTAAAAGTGCTTGTTAGCTTGAAAGTGCTTGTTAGCTTGAAAGTGCTTGTTAGCTTGAAACTGATGTGTCATTTCAAGCTACCAGGCTACAACTATAAATAGGGATTGAGTGTGTCATTTGAAGCTAACAAAGGTCATTGTATGTGAGACAAGGTGCTGCCAAAATCTTGTTAGAAAACGATTGTAAAGTCTCAGAAAAGTGTTAATAGAGAAGAAATTGAAAGGAACAAGCTGTTGTGACTTGGTTTACTTTGATTCCGCCTCTGTAAACTGAGATGAACTACTTTTACTGACGTTTAGGGTCACGCAAACGGTCCAACAAGTGGTATCAGAGCTCAGGACGAGGAGTTCATACCATAGCAGCTTGATTTTACCGGATTTTCTCATTTCTACTTACTTCTTCTCATTCTTTTTCTGATTCGGACATAATTCACGGATGAAATGGCCTGAAATTAACACATATCAAGCGAAATACATTGTTAACTAATCCTTGAAAGTTTTGGACTAAAACACGGCTTAAAACTGATCAAATTCATCTGATAGCTTGAAATTTTTCGTGAAATGATGACATCATAGGTCTGGTACCTTGAAATAGCCTGATAGCTTGAGCCTGATAGCTTGAAATAGCCTGATAGCTTGAGCCTGATAGCTTGAAATAGCCTGATAGCTTGAGCCTGATAGCTTGAACGAGCCTGATAGCTTGAACAAGCCTGATAGCTTGAACGAGCCTGATAGCTTGAACTTGTATTATCAGTTTCGCTTGAAAGTTGCTGATTTTACTTGAAGCTATTTCGTTTCAAGTGATCTTGTTTGAACTTGTTATTTTTCAAGATTTCGAAAATTTTGCTAAGTGTTTAAGCTGATTGAGTTTGTTTGATTGCTTTAAGGTGTTTGAAGATGTCAAGCAAAGGTGAAGAATTCTATAACACATTCTACAACGCATTCACTTCTGAATCGTCAGATAGAAGATCTGAGATGAGAGAATATTCGAGAGAGATTTCGGAGAACTTGAAGTTTGAGAACATGTATGGAAGCCAACAGAAACCACCAAAGCTAATGAAAGTTGAAGATTATCACTGGTGGAAAAACAGATTTGAGGGTTGGGTAAAAGCTTTCGCTCCTGAAAGCTGGTTAAAAATGACAGATGGATACACTGAACCAGTAAAAGAGGGAGGAGAGTTAATAGATCCAAAAGATTTCTCAGACATAGACATAAAAAATGTTGTAGCTGAATATAAAATGATCACATTAATCAAACAATCAGTGAGAGAAGATATTATCTCGTTACTTGAACAAGAGAAAACTTCAAAGAGTTTGTGGGAAGCGTTAGGAAGAAAGTGTGTAGGAAGTAATGAAATTGTTAAAAATAAAAAGAAATTGTTGCGTAAAGAGTTTGATCTTTTCAGTTGTATGAAAAATGAATCTGTTTGTAAAATGATCGAAAGATTTGGGCATCTAAAAATGGAGCTGGCCAGACATGAAATTTCATATTCTGAAGAGGATTTGGTGGATAAATTGTTTGATTCATTGCCAAATGATCAAGAGTGGCAATATTTCGCTCTAATGTTGAAAAATACAATCAAGCCTGAAGATTAAAAAGTGGATTTGCTGATTGAAAGGCTTGAAAGTCATGAGTTGGAGATAAAAAGATCTAAAGTCAACAATCCAGCTTATCAGCAGAATGTAGAGCTTTACTACAGAGGAAATGTACCGCAGGCTGGGTCTCCAAGAACAACATTTTCTGCAGAAAGTTCAAATTCAGTGAACAATGAAAGTCTTCACAGTGGTTTTCACAGTGGATCTTCTTCAAACACTTCAAGTCAATCTGCTTCCAAGAATTTGTTTCAGTGTAATATCGCAGTGGATCTGAAGAATGGGCAGAATTTCAGTGAAGAGTCGGCAAAACAACAGATGGTTTTCTTGGCATCTGTACTTGAATCGTATGAAAGCCTCGTTGCAGGGAAGATCGGCAACACTAACTTGACAAAAGAAGATTATGATCAATTAGACCCCGAGGAGATGGAACTAATGGATATAAGATGGTGCATGGCCAGTGCGGTTCGTCGAGCACAGCGGTTCATGGAGATCACGGGGAGAAAGTCAATTGGTGGACCATCTACCAAACTGGGATTTGATAAATCTAAGGTGACATGCTTCAAATGCAAACAAAGAGGTCACTTTAAGCGCGAGTGCAGAAATGCGTATGCTGATGATGATTCTGCAAACCCGTTCAACGAAGATTATTACAAGAAAGCGATTTACCATCAGAACAAGTCTGAGCCACCAAGATTGAAACAGCCTGAAGAAAAATCAAGGGCTCTTGCAGTTATATATGATGATGAAGGTTACGACTGGAGTCAGGTGTGCCCTGAAGAAGATGCAGTTGGATATGCATTTGTGGCTGATGCTGATCCTGATAGATATTGGAAAGCAGATTATGCAAGATGGGAAATCGGAAAATTAAATGAACCATTCAAAGAAGCCCAGAGAGCAAAAAGATGGAATGAAGAGTTGGAATGTTACATGGATCCACGGGGTAATCCAGTTGTTGACCCATCAAAAGTGGATTTCGAAGCTGTAACAAAGTTGGTTCCAAGGCAGGCTACTTTCAACACACGAAGGTTATCTGATAAAGCATATTTGCCTGATTTGGAGAAGAAAATTAGAGAGGTTTGTGAAGCAAGTCTACCGATGGTGGTAGAGATGAAAAAGAGAAAAGAAGAAGAATTGAAGAAGATGATTGAAGAAGTAAAGAATGTTGTGAAGATTGCTGCTGAAGAAGATCAGAAATCTGAAGAAGAACAGAAGAATGAAGAAGCTCAGAAAGAAGAAAAGGAGGAAGATCAGAAAGTTGAGTCAGAAGAACTGGTGCTGAATGAGACTGAGGTTAGAAAATCTTCTGATTTACCGAATGTTGAATTGGTTGATGAAAATGAAAACAAGTGCAGGAATTGCATAGAAATGTGCAAAGCCTGTACTAAAAAGATGACATCATAAAAGTAAAAGAAATTGAAGCAACCAAATTTGAAAATGTTTTCAAAATAAAATGTAAAGAAATGGTTGAAACAGAAGAAATGTTGAAATTAAAAGTCGAAAAGCTAACACAGAAGTGTCAAGATCTTGAAAAAGATAATGATGTGTATAGACAAATGTGTTCAGTAAAATGTGTCGATTGTGTTGAAAAAGAATCTAAATTTCAAGATTTACAAAAACAGTATGATTCTTTAAAGTGGTCGAATCAGAGAGTACAAGAAGCTTATGATACTTTGAAGAGCCAAGTCAAAAGTTTTGATCAAAGATTGTCAGAAACTTTAGTCACTAAAGAAATGTATGAAAGAAAGTTTAAAGAAAAGCAAATTGAATTAAACAAATGTGTTGATGAAATTGCTAATCTTAAACAAGTCTTGGCTGAAAAAGAAAAGATTGTTACAAAACTTCAAAGTTATCATAACTCTTCGTACATTCTTGAACGCATTTTCAACATCACACCAAATGACAAAGATACTAAAAATTGCAAAAAGGGTATTGGTTCAGAATTTCATTAGGTACCACCACCATTGAGAAACAATTATACTTTTTATGATGAGGAAAATGTGGCAAAGGGTTTGAACATAGCTGACCAGTTACCTGAAAGTATCGATATGACTTACTCCAAATCTGATGATGCTAATGATTCAGAGGTGGTAAGTAAGGTTGTTGAAAGCGTTTTGAAAGATGAGTCTACAAAAGGTAAGTCTGAATCACAGGATGAAGATTAAGGAAATCTTTATGATGGTTATCTGAAAAACACAAAATCCAAAAAAAATTTGAATGATGGTTCAAAAGGATTGGTTTATACTATGATTGGATCGGACAAATTATTCTTAGATGTTGTATTCCCGATTCAGAATGTGATTTCAGAAAAGGTTGATAAAGTTTTTAAAATGGTTGAGATTGAGAAGTCTGAGATTCCAAAGTTTGCTGGTAAAGGTCATAAATCTTTTTATAACAAACCTGGTTTTAAGAAGAAAAACATGAAGGCTGGTTTGGGTTATAAAAAGAAACGGAATTGGAATCAAAGTAAAAAACCAAATTTGCAACAAAAGATGAATTTTGTTCAAGGGAAAAGCTTGAAAGAAGAGGAAAAACTCAAAATTGGACAACAGTCTAATGAGGAGTTTGATGCTATGAAAAAGAAACAACAACAGGCCAAGGATGTTTCAAAGAAAGTGTGTTTTAATTGTGATCAAATTGGACATGTTGCACGAAAATGTCCAAATCCAAAGCCTGTTGATGTTGAAAAACAGAAATCTGAGGATGTGAAAACAAGGTCAACCATATTTGATTCGAAACAAACTTGGAGGTACAATACAAACAAGTTTGCTTCAAATCATAATTGGAAATCAAACCCGAACAGGTTCGATTCAAGACAGACCTGGAATTCTCACACACCCAGATTGAGAACAACACAAAGTTGGAGAACATCTGTTGATATGACAAAACCTCAAGAGTTTTGGAAACCTAAAAATGTTATTCAAAATCAAAAGGTTCAAAAAGAGACAAATTTTTACAAAAGAGGTACTCGGGAAGGTCAAATGTGGAGTGCTAAGAAACAAGTGACGTCGGTAAAAGATGAGAAAGTTGAAGTCAAAATTGAAAACGTTTTAAGTGACAAAGAGTTTCCAAAATTGAATGAACATTATTGTGTTGAAATGCCTAAGGTCCAACAGACCTAGGCTAAGTTGTTCAAATGATTGATAAAGTTTGAATGTGTAGGTGCTCAACGAAGCTGAAGATTGTGAGAATGGTAGTAGGAGCAGCCTGGCACAGGAAGAGGTTGCAGGACCCTGGTTTGGTTGAACAGGGAGTTTAGTTTGAGTGATGTTTGTACATAAATAAACAATATTTTCAAAATCCTAAAAATTTGAAAAATTAAAAACCAAAAATATGTTTTAAGTTTGTTAAAATTTGAAAAACCAAAAATATGTTTGTTTTTAATTTTGTTTGAATAAATGTTGATTGAATACGCCGAAACCTTCACGACTGAACAAACATGATTACTTTCATCAGATTGAAAAACGATTTTCAAACTGTAAAATATCAATGTGTTGTAAATCATGGGGGTATGTTATATTTTCTGCAAATCAGTGCATGTGAAGCAGAAAATGGATGGCGAGACAAAGCTATCAGTATTGGTTGTCAAATTTTCTTTAAATGGTTTTGCATTTTAGGGGGAGAAAAATTGTCATTAGAAAATCCAAAAACATTTGAAAATTTTGAAAAAGCCAAAAACATGATAAAATTTAAAAAAATTGAGTTTTGCGTAAAAAGAGGAAATGATAGTACATCAGTAGACAGTTACAGTACGCTAAAGAAATGGAAAGTTTAAATGTGTTAAACGATCTCACCGTGGATGTGTCGGTAGATTTTTATACACTTAGTAAACTTTTTCGGGATATAAACCTAAATTCAAACACTTTCTTATTTCGTGGGGAACACTACTTGGATATATAGGTAACCCCTGAAATCTCGGTTGAAAGGTCTCATAATCTGATATACTAGGTTTTTATACTCAATGATGTCTGGGGTATTATTCCGGGACTTCTGCTGAACGGTAGTTCTGACCTAGTCCTCGAATAATACTTTCCGCAAATGCTTGAAACACAGCATCACCCTCAGCATATATGATAAGACAATAAAATTGCTTAGCAATGCTGTTGTAAAAAAGATCCTCTAAAGGGGACACACCCAAGTTGAGTCATGATCTCTCTGCTGAACGGTAGTTCTGACCTGAGCTCTCATGATTCTTCATAATTTAGTAACCCCTTACAGATATCATATGTGTTATAATTACCTGTAAGACTGAATATTGGGATCTGGATACGGGAGTATATTCAAGAGGTGGGACACATGAATGGGTTTAAGTTCTTAAAATACATAATTCGTATCCTGAATCAGTTGAAATTTGTATGAAAATTTAAGTGGACAAGTATATCGACAATCTAAGTGAATTGTTTAATTCTTAAAGTGAAATTAAGCTCAACAGTACTTGTGACCTGTCATAAACTGATATGATCCTCTGACGCATACTCAAAACAAAAATATTGTCTGTAAATATGTTTGTACATATTTCTTTACTGCTTTATTTTTTTTCAGAAAATTCAAAAAGATTTTGATTTCTGCTTTATTTTCGACAACCAATGTCTGAGATGCTTAGTTTCAAAATCTAAGTAAGCTGATCGTGTTTCTGAAAATAAAACAAGTTCATTAATTTGAAACTTGAAGTTTTAAAATCAAAATAAAAAACAGTTTGTGATATCTCCAAGTTCATTAATTTGGACTTGGATGATTTTCTGTGGGGGATTTGGATTCTTAAATATTGCCAAATCTGTAAAAGTGTTTTAGAAAATTGAATTGCCAGGTTACTGTTACTGGAAGATTATAATGTTGTTACTTATAAATGTATGAGTGATTGCAGGAAAGAGTCCAGACTACGATCCCAGAAGCTGAGTCTAAGGGGGAGTCTGAAGACAAGCTCAAAGCAAGGGGAAGTTTATAAACTGAAAAGCAAGGTGACGATCCCTAAAAGCACGGAAGCTTGACGAAAGGGGGAGCCTGAAGAAAGTGAGAGTCAGAGATAGATCCTGATACAATATTTGAAGATAGAAGCTGATCAAAGAAGATAAAAATTGATAGGATGCTTGCATTAATAGACAAAATTGGAAAGAGACAAAAACTAAAGACTCAAGGCCAAAGACTTCGTCAACATCCAAGGGGGAGTCTATTGGTGCACTGAATGTCTGCTGACTACGTCTTATCGAGTCTTTAGGTCTAGATGGTTAGAATTAGGGTTTACATGTAAAAGTGCTTGTTAGCTTAAAAGTGCTTGTTAGCTTGAAAGTGCTTGTTAGCTTGAAACTGATGTGTCATTTCAAGCTACCAGGCTACAACTATAAATAGGGATTGAGTGTGTCATTTGAAGCTAACAAAGGTCATTGTATGTGAGACAAGGTGCTGCCAAAATCTTGTTAGAAAACGATTGTAAAGTCTCAGAAAAGTGTTAATAGAGAAGAAATTGAAAGGAACAAGCTGTTGTGACTTGGTTTACTTTGATTCCGCCTCTGTAAACTGAGATGAACTACTTTTACTGACGTTTAGGGTCACGCAAATGGTCCAACAAATTGGTTTCGGTACAGGATGCACCGATGATGTTGGTTTGGTCTAATTGAAGACATCAACAAAATTGAAATAGATTTACTTTAGTATTTTCATGCTTGATATCCTAATTAATTTAAGACTCAATTTGCAAAAAAAAAATATCTTTTTGTAGTGAGATCCTGTTTCATAAATACATCGTGAGTGGCTTAGCGTTGTTCACTTTGGATTACTACACGAATAGGTAATGTTTACCAACTGTGTCAACTACAAAACTCTCGGTTTGGGGTCACATGACGAGTGTTGTCAAGAAATTGTACGTTTAACCCCAACTACGCCCTTCAATTTATAACGTATCAAAACTTGTGCTTCAAATCTTCCAAAACCGTAGGCTCAATGCACGGTAATCGCTAACAAAGGGAGTTTAGATAGACTAGTAAGAGCAGTAATTTAGGGTGGCGCAACAATATTGATTTAAATTATGTTATTTTCTTTAATATTTTATTATCGGTTATGGATCAAAATATTTTAGACGATTTGTGGCATGAGGCAAATCGTGAAATATTGTAAAATTCAATTTTATGTTCGTTTGTAATAATTGAAACTTCTTTTAACGCTCGACACGATTGGTTTTAAATGCTCTATTCAAAACTACGTTGGTCGTTTATTGTGAACTTAATTTTATTTAGTAAAGTTTTTTATTAATTGTGGATTTAAAAATAAACACTTCAATTTTAAAACCATACTCTTTTATCGAGTTTTTTCCCATAATGGTGTTGGCGGGTAAACTATTTATCAAAATGGTGTTGGTGGAAAAGTATTTACTAAAATAGTGTTTTTAATAGATTCTTTTGTTTCTCATTCCTAATCTCATTGGATAATTCTAATAATTTGAATACCTATAATTTAATCATGGTATTGTGTCTTTCATGTAACTTATTTTTATTAAATCTTAAAAAAGCTTTTTTTAAATCAAACCTAATTATATAAAAAAAACATTGGTATGATCTCATGAACTTTATTTATACTCTCATAACTATATAACTAATAAAAAAAACTGAATATTATATTAAAACTCTAGTTGATAGGACTTGTTAAAAAAACAATTGAACTCATTTTCATAATATTATTCGTGTTTTTTTCTTCTACACAACCTATTTATTTTGTTGCATTATTTTTTGTCAAGTTACGACACTACAGGTATCCACATACATATTAGTGGGATACTTAACACATCAACTTGATAAAAAAAATTAATTAACTGTTTCATTGTAAAAAATAAATAAAGAAAAACATTTTTATTTACCTTAAACTGTAAATTTTTTTATCTTATTTTAATAGAGGGAATAAATGTCGTGTAACTCAGACATTAAAACTTGATTTAAAAAAAAAGTTAACAACAAAATGAGTGATTAAAAAAATCTGAACTTGATTTATAAAAAAATAGGCTTTTTTAAGATTCTTAAAGAAAATAAGTTTGGTGAGAGACATAATACCATGATTAAATTAATAGTTATTCAAAGAATTTGAATTTTCCAATGAGGTTAGGAGTGATGAACAAATAAATCTTCAAAAACATTGTTTTGGTAAATACTTTTGCAACAACACTATTTTGATAAATATTTTATCCACCAACACCATTATAGAAAAAAACTCCTCTTTTAATAATACACATTTTATTAAAATATACCTTTCCGAGATAACTTAAAAACATCTTTTTAATTTTCTTATTATTTTTGTGTGATTTTGAAAATATATTTATTTGGTGAACTAACTATTTCCTAAATAATATACCAACCATGCATATAATAATTGAAAATAATAAACTAATCACTAATATATTTTTTCGGTTTCGTTTGAGCCATTGAACGATAACCGAATGTGTCGAAAGGGATAAACAAAACAACTCTTATCTTGCAAGCTCTCACTTAGATATCCATCTCTAATCCGATTGCTCCCTCTTCGGTCTTCAATATTTGTTTTCTTTGATATTACTATTTTACAATAAACACTTTATATAAAATAAATAAAACCTATGTATTACACCGGGGTTACAAATAGCCCGTAAAATACAAACATTGATGATAAACAACGAAAACAACGAATTTTTTTCAATAATATACATTAATATTATTTTAATAGATAAATAATCTTATAAGTAATATAATTATCTCTTTTATATATTGTTTATCTAATAAATAATATAAATGTATATTATTTATCTATTAAAATAATATTCTTACACATTTTATTTAATTATTTATTTAATTCACATTTAATTAGATTAACAAATAAATAATAATTAATCATTTCGCCAAGAAATATTGGATTTTAATAATCTCAACTATTTACTGATTGCCTCTAACAATCCCAAATTTAAAAGTAAATATTGACAGTCCCAACTTTAACATATTGGCCTCCAATGGACCCTGACTAACAAAACCCTAACGTCGTCAGCCTCCAATCGCTGGAAAAACGTTTTTAGCCGAAAAACTCATTATTGGCCAGAAAACTCAACCATTTCATCCAAAACCTCTCTATAACCTTATTACAGACCTTTAGGAACCTTTTTCTAGTAAAACCACAATTATTGTGGTCGCCAGAAAAAACTTTTTCCGCCAAAAAAACTTCTTTTTGCCTAGAAAACTCAATTTTTTTGTTGATTTTCCCAAAAAAAAACTTCTTCTTGCCTAGAAAACTCAACTTTTTTGTTGAAAAATTCAATATTTTTGTCCCAAACCTCTCTGTAACCTTAGATCGAACCTTTAGGAACCTTTTTCTTGCCAAAAACTTTTTTCGGCGACCGGAGACTGATGGCGTTAGGGTTCTGTTAGTCAGGGTCCATTCTAACCGCATTACCGTTGCAAAATGCGCACATGTGAACAATAATATTTATCTTATAAATATTATTCTTGGTTCGTTATACAGAGTGTGACTTTTTAGATCGTACCTTGTTAGTAACATTAAAAAAAATCGTGAGTCGAACATCTTATATCCAACAGAAACGTATGAAAGCTTTGATACCACTTGTTAGGTATCAAGCAGCGTAACGGAACCAGCACACACCCACAAAACCTATAAACACGCGATGAACCTGAAATAATCCCAAAAAATTTACGTGATTTGGTCACAACGGGAACCTACGTCCAGAAGATGCAACTAGATTATTCCATTAAGCTCAAAGGTATTAAAGTTTGCAATATAGAACATGATATATACAGAGGACGATTAGGGTTTATGCTTCGTGAAGAAAAAACCCCAAATTGAGCCTTCTAAACATCCATTTAGAACAAGCTAATAACAAGGACTTCAACCAAAAAGGGGTTCCAATAGGCAACGCATTACTCTTTAGGTTCCATGCATTGATCTTCTGTGTTACATGAGTTACGTATAGCTCATATTTTCACCCCCATTAATGTATCACAACATTTTATCTACAACGTTTTATTTTGTTGATTTATGTTCTCTTTAATTGATTAATTTCATTTAGTGTTTTCAAATTTCGAATTTAGTAGCTTTATTTTCTTCAATCACCTTAGAAATCATATTGTATATGTATAAGAATCTAACTGAATAAAATTATTAGTGTTTTTTAACAAGACCAATCTCATCCCTTGACTTTTATAAATGGATTAGGTTTCTAGAGTTTTGTAGTTCATATGGGTTTTCTTTCAATTAGGGGCGGCTATAAGCATGCCCAAATCAATATATGGCCTGAAATTTTTTTAAAATTTATATATATATATTTGGATATTTTTTATAAATAAAGGTCTGCTTAAAAGACCTAAATTTTTATAAATACAGGCCTGATTAAAAGTTAAAAAATGGCCTGCTAAAAAGTTTTATAACCCAATTTTAAAACCCAATTAACAAGCCCAAATTACTCTTATGAAGCGAAGCTTAAGGCATGTTGTTATCACCTTCAAGATGCATTGAAGTACGAAGGAGAGTCCGATATTGATGCTAAAGAATTGTACGGAGTTGAAGTTGATTGATACATTTTTACCGAGACACGTTGACAACCCTTTTGACGTTTAAACTATATCTTCCAACGCAGTACTACTTATCCTAATGCTATAAATGCATATAAAGTGTTGTTGACAATTCCGGTAACCGTGGCATCGGCAGAAAAAAGTTTCTCAAAGTTGAAGTTGTTGAAGACCTATTTACGTTCTATAATGTCACAAGAAAGGCTAAACATGTTGGCGACAATATCTATTGAAAGTGAAATATTAGATACTATGGATTAAAAAGAGTTGATCAAGAGCTTTGCTTCAAAAAACACTAGGAGAACCACACTGTTCGCTGAGTAAGCAGGTTTGATACTTTGATCATTTTTGCCACACTATTTTTGTTAATTTGTTTTATCTATTTCATAACAATTATCATAGTATTATGGGTTTTTAGTATTTATTTATATGATTGAATGATTGATAAGTTTATATTATATAAAGATTTGCGAATATGACCCAAATTTTTTATCTCGAACACGATCATTTTTTTTTTGATTTTCGGAGACGGCCGTGCTTTCAATCCTCCCCTTATAGGTAAAATGAAAACCCCCTTAATTAAGGAAACCAAAAGAACTCATCTCATCCATTGATCATCTGTGTTGCAACAAATTTTCGTGTTTCATGAACACAAAAAACATGTTAGACTTAATAATATCACTTAGACTAAGATATTGTATTGTTTCAGATTCTTTGGGTTTGTTGTGCTTTTACGGTTGATTAAATTTGTCTTCTCTTGTGAAACAAATTGGTTTTGATCATTTTTGGTTATCGGAGTTCGGGCTCCATGTCGCTTCGTTAGTTTTATTTGCAAGGGATTCGGAAGTGTTTACCTAAGCAAGGCTTGTCATAACCATCCCTCTAAACAACACCAACTCATGGTTATGAGTTCTGATTACATCTTTCAGAACTATTATTTACATTATCTTAACCCATGTTTCCATAAGAGTGGGTGATAGCATAAAACTCCAAAATTCTTGAGTGAGCGATGATATTTACATTATTATTTTTTATTTTGATACAAGAAGTTTTATGTGTTGAAAGAGCTAGGAAATTGTTATTGTGCTTTCCCAATAATGGTGACTACCCATATCACGAGTGACAATGTGACATATGTTGTAAAAGCAAAACAAATGAAATGGAGACGGGGGGACTAATTTTATGGACCATACCCTTCTTCTCTCTAAATGAAAAGGAATTAATGCCTTTTGGAGAAACGGAGACGTGGGGACTAATTTTATGGACCATACCCTTCTTATCTCTAAATTAAAAGGAATTAATGCCTTTTGAATAGATACTTCTAAGATGTGGATTTGATAATGAGTTGAATATAAAATGACAAAAACTGGTAAAAAAAGGTTCATATATTTGTACAAATAAGTGGTGAAAACGAGTGGTTACGGGTTTAACACGTTAATGATTAGTGGTTGTAAAATTATATGAATTTGATATATTCTTTAAAATTAAACAAAAAAATTCCTCTAGATGATATGCAAAATACGTACCTTATCGCTTTTTCCTAATTAATTGATTGGCTCAAGATCTAAATAAACAAATGTACTATAACTAGTTTTTGCTTAGTCCGCATTGGGTGACAATAAGCCGAATATTTCTCTCATAATAATATGTATGTCTGTGTTTCGATTACTTGTACATACTACTCATAACATGATCTCAAAAGAAATTATATCGAGTCAACCAATAAAAACAAAACACTATCATACTTTTGCTAAAAAAAACTGAAACGATAGAAACAATATAATTATTAACTTGGGCAAAATTTTAACTTTTCAGGACAAGTCTGGCACGAAAAAAATTACATCGAGTCAACCAATTAAAACAAAATGTTACCATAGTTTTGTTCAAAGAAAAAAAAAACTAAACCGATGGCATGACTGCAATGTTACACAAGGGAAAAATCGTAATTTGACAATGAAAAAGAAACAAAAACGATGACAAAATTGTAAATTTGAAATGAGGCAAATCGTAACTCGGCTAGGAGACAAAAAAAAAAAAAACAAAACCAATGTCAAAACTGTAAATTTAAATATGGCAAAATCGTAGTTTGATTGGACCAATGGGGAATTGGGGGCAAAACCATAATTTTGACTAAGGGTAAAAATGTAATTTATAAAAATGTACAACGATTGCAAAACTGTAATTTTGAACTGGGACAAAAAGGTAATTTTGAACCGGGGTAAAATCGTAATTCTAAACTTGGGTACAATCGTAATTTGTTCGGGCCAATGGAAAAGTGTTAGGCAGCTACCTGGCACTAGTCTTCTCCATGACTATTATATATATATAAATTATATGTTTTACACTAAAAGATTAATGATGTTAGAGCATTCATATGCACGTTCTTATCCATACCCATATAATTTAACAAAAAAAGAGATATATATATATATAGGGCCAGGATCATTTCAGAACCATAAATATTTACAGAACTCGCAGAACTCCTAATAAACAATCTTTTTATTTATATATTTTTATGTTTAGGATAATTTTATCATTTATTATGTGTATTTTTACGATTACATACATGTTAAGAGTAATTTTATCATTTTTTATATGTAATTTTATAATTACACATATGTAAACTAGTTTTTTTACATATATGTAATTAGTTATGACACATATATATAATTTTGTCAATTAAACATATGTAAACTACTTTTAACATGTATGTAATCAAAGAAATACATATAATAGATGATAAAAAGATCCTAAATACAAAAACTTATATATAAAATGATTGTTTATTAGAAGTTCTGAAAGTTCTGTAGTTATTCAGAGTTCTGAAATGAACTCAACCCTATATATATATATATATATATATATAGGTAAAGAGTACTGTACAATATTGCTTATCGTACATTACGTACGCTTCAATCTCAGCCGTCAGATCATCTTCCCGCATTTTAAAATCGCATGTTTTTTTATAACAATTTCGCATGTGATAATTTTTTATGAATTCGCATGTTGTTTTTTGTACCAATTTCGCATGTGACAATTTTGATGAAATAGCATGTTGTTTTTTTTTATAACAATTTCGCATGTGATAATTTTTGATGAATTCGCATGTTGTTTTTTTGTACCAATTTCGCATGTGATAATTTTGATGAAATAGCATGTTGTTTTTTTGTAACAATTTCGCATGTGGTAATTTTGATGAAATCGCATGTTAAAAAACCAACATGCGAAATTGTTACAAAAAAACAACATGCGAATTCAATGCGGGAAGATGACCGGACGGCTGAGATTGTAGCGTACGTAATGTACGATAAGGCCATTTGTACGTTAACCTAACCCTGTATATATATATATATATCTATACTACTTTAATAAGGATATATGAAGGACAGAATGGTAATTCAGCAAGGTGTTGAAAACACCCTCAATGCACAATGTACAAGTCTTAAGGCACCAAGAAACACAACTAAATTACCCTTCTAATGGTTCATCTTCAGCCGTCCATTTATCTCAATTTCACACGGATCGCGATCTCAGCCGTCCATTTCACTTCACACGGATCAACAATTCCTTTCTCTCTCATTCCTCACACATCTCACAAAACCCATCAGATCTTCTCTCTCTCTATCTCTCGGCGACTCAAGATCCGTTTCATGAGCAGATTTCAGGCAATCTAGGGTTTTGTAAGTGGAGATTCTGGCGATATAGGGCTTAAACAAGCTTTATCTGGCAACTTGGTAAGAACTGATACCTGTAGAATCATTTCTTTCTAATATGGAAAGTTATGATGTTTGACGGTAGTTTCTATATGTTTTTCAGATGTCGAAGGCACCAAGGGATCCACAGATTTGAACAAGGGATCCACAGATTTGAACAAGGGATCCACAGATTTGCTGGAGAATGGCCGGAATCAGGTGACTGTCTGTCCATGAATCTCTCTGGAATCATGTTTCAGATGAAGGTAAACACGCAAATCGCTCTTTAAGACGACGTTTTACTTCCATATTAATTACGTTGTCCTTTGCACTGAATTACTATTCTGAATTCTTAAGAACTTTCACTGATTTAAAGATTTTACACTAAATGACAGTCTTGGATGGACTTTAGTAGAAGCAATCTTGAATTCCGACATGATGTAATTTGATGTATAGCTTATTTCGTTGATTTAGGGTTAAACAATGGTAAAATAAGTTGTAATTATTTTCTTTTGAGTTAACTTTGTGTGATCGTTGTCTTGTGCAGACATTGATAGAACAAAACCAAGACTCAAAATCCTGCACTCAGTCATTCACCAAAGCTTCTAAATCAGGTATAATTTTAAATGAATCACCTGTGTTCATCCTTTTTAATTAGCTGGTATTGTGTTTAAGTTGTACCGAATGAATCTAAGATGTCAAGATGTACCGAATGAATTAGAGGCTTAAGTGATTGTAAATGACAAATGACTGTTTAATAACTGTTTATATGATAGAATATTACGATTTTAACCTTTTGTGCATGAAATGGCATTTACAGGGAGCTCCTCATCCTCTTCAAGTGCTCATGGATAAAGAAAATCAGCTGGTATTGTGTTTAAGTTGCTTCTGTTTTCTGTTCGCCATTAAACCCACTTTGAGGATTCAAATAAGGTATAATTTTAAATGAATCACATGTGTTCATCCTTTTTAATTAGATTCTGTTGTTGAGTTATTATTGTTAGTTGACCTTTTACTAATGATATTGAGGCTCGTGAAGCAATAGGAAGGAATGTTAATCGACTTCGAAAGCATCCGTCAAATGAAGACCAAGGGGGATGTATTTCAGCGCCGCTGATCGTGGAGAAATGATGTCAGTGGTTTATAACTGGCCTTCTGATCAGGTCTGTTAGTTTTAAAATAATGTAATAATAACCTTTAATCAAATGTTTGGTTGCAATATGTTTTTGCTTTTCCGTTTTATTTCTATTTTTTGTGATATTTTTATTTTTAAACGTGATTTCAGGGAAAAATGGCGATCTGTCTCAAAAATTCTTGAGGTTAGAACGATTGTAGCATATTGATGAGATTGTATGTTTTCTTTCATCTACTTTTGATGTGTTTTATGTTTAAAGAATCTTTTTTTTTGTGATTATTAGCACCAAGGATGAGGGGCAGCAGCCGTTCACCTTCAAAATTGGCCAAGGCCAAGTTATTAAGGTAATTTGTTGCTGTTGGTATTATTATTTGTTAAGTCACTTAAGCTATAGTCCTCAAATCTGAACGTGATTGGGCATCATGTTATTTCTAATTCAAATTTTTGTTTAGAACTGAGGAGTGGCTTGAACGAAGAAAGATTGATGATTTTGATGTGAAATAAAACGAGATAAGTAGCCTTTTACAAACATTTGATGTTTGCAGTTGTAAGAATTTGATAAATTTTCAGTCTGGTAATTGTTTTTTGATATTTTCTTCCACTTTTTGATGGGATTTTATATTGGATGAGTCTATAGTCATGTTTCAGTTACGTGAACCAGTATATGGATTTTTGAGTTCATGTGCAGTCTTGGTTTAAAAAGGCGCGCCTGATGCACAAGGCGATCATGTACTTTTGGGCCAAAGTTGGTTAAAGTAATGGCTGTAGGAGACTGGTATGTAAAAACAGTTAAAAAAGGTTTATGTAAAATAGGTGAGAGAGGCGCTTAAGACCTGGCATGGTTCTTTCTTTCAGATCTCATATGTTTGACTTCCCTTTATTAATGCAGGTTGGGATGAAGGTGTTTAGGGAATGCAATTGGGAGAAGCTGCTCGGCTAACGGTAACATACAACACCTGTTTATATAATTTGATTTTCTAAATAACAAAACTCGTGTACTCTTTCTTAGTTTATAGTTTTTACTTTTTGTGTATTTTGCATATGAACCAAATATAGTATGTTAATATACATACCACTGTTAAAAAGAGATGCATTTTCATCTTCTGTAAAAGGCTAAAGGGATTAGGAAATTATATTGCTGCAAGTTAATATAAAAAAGATAAATTCAACTCAATGTATAAATCCATTAATTAAATCTCCAATATTCATAATTAGGAAATTATATTGCTGCAAGTTAATATAAAAAAGATAAATTCAACCCAATGCATAAATCCATTACTTAAATCTCCAATATCCATAACATGCATCAAAATATCAAGCATCGTGACATCATCGTCCATAAACCCATTAATTAAACCAAGCCTATTTTTTCGTTAAAGAATACCTAAAAACAACCCTTCATATATCAAACCAGTTGCCGTCAAAAAAGTGTGTCGAAGAGAAGGGAAAGGGAAGGGAAGGTGTACTGGTTGATTTTTTAGGAAGGGATTAAAAAGAATAAGGGTAAATGGGTAATTTGATAAAGGGGAAATATGTAATTGATTTTGTGTGTTGGGTATATATATGTAATAAGGGATCTTAGCAGGGGGAAATATGTAAAAAAACTCTTCTAAAAAAGAAACATAACCCTGCACATTATAAGAATTAGACATGGTAGAACGGGCGGGTTGATCGGGAGGGGTAGCGGGTCAGAACAGATTTGTGTCAGAATGGGTCATTCTAAGGTACAATCATTTTGGTTTGGGTCAAAACAAGTTCTGCAAATGGCATAGCTACCAACAGGATTAAAATCTTGATTAGAAAACCTTACTTTTCTTATTTGAAATAAAGATATTGGAAATAACTCAAATGAAAAATCAAATTCAAAATTGTATCACACTTATTTTGTTTTCTGTTTAATGGCTATGATGCAAACTGATAGGTTAATGGTGTTTTTAGATTGATCCTGATCTTGCAGTCCGGTCCGTTCTTTCTTGACCACAATAATTGAATTTATAAACTAAAACGGGTCATGTTTGTATAAATAAAATAAAGCAAAGTATCATGTAGGACCCATAATATCATGTCTGCGTTACCGGTAGCTGAAAAGTTACAAGGAAAAGACCGTTTTATTGGTCGAAAATTGTCCTACGGGCGTTAGTGGTGTCTCGATGGTGTGTCAGCAGTGGTGTTTGTATAGCTTTGTTCCTCATTTTAAGATAGTTTTCTGAATCGTCATGTTTGACTTGTATCCCGGATCGACCCACTTGTATGTTGTTCCAGATGGGAGTGCTTTCAGAGGCATTTGCGGGAAATGCTTCATCATAGTGATGATGTAAAGGGAAGTGAAATAAGGAAGCCAAGTGCCTCGCTTTTACGCTATCCAATGCCAGATTGCATGTGCAAGCAAGCAGCTGCTAAAAACTCAACAAGATAAGACTTGCACAGGTATATGGCCTTGAGGCTTGACTATATAAACTAGAATTCTTTTTACACATCATATTTTTATCAATATTGATCTGTAAACTATTTAGATGAGGTTTATATGCATAACCAGTTGTATATACTTGAAGGCAGTTCGAGATATTCGTATTCAAATTGTTTTTTCTTGATATCAAATTTCATGTCATGTTACATCAGTTCTTCAAATAACGGGTCAAAACATATATATGTTTTTTAGTGCGGGTCGAAATGGGTCGGGCTGTATACACTTTTTGAATAAGTTTTAGTCGTTAAAATACACTTTTAACCCAAAACTCTGTTATTCAAAAAGTTTTAACTTTTTTTTTATAAAGAGTAAATTACGATTTTGGCCCCTGTGGTTATATTACTTTTACCCTTTTACCCAAAAAAGAATTTTTAACATCTAAGCCCCCAGCGTCTTTTTTTCTAACCCTTTTGGCCCCTAACACTAACCCCATCCATAAAATATTAGGGGCCAAAAGGGTTAGAAAAAAAGACGCTAGGGGCCAAAAGGGTTAGAAAAAAAAGACGTTGGGGGCTCAAATGTTAAAAAATTCTTTTTTGAGCCAAAAGGGTAAAAATGATATAACCACAGGGGCCAAAATCGTAATTTACTCTTTTATAAATAATCAGTGTGCCAAATATGATTACAAACTTTTTGAAATTTCAAAACAATTTAGTTTATTAAATAAAAATGATTTGGGATGTTATATGCATTAAAACACACTTTGTATGACTTTTGACCAGTTTCCTTTTAAATATAACCTTAATCGATCCATTCATGTGTAAATGGGTCAAAGCAAGTTATTTTTGTACAGGTGGAAATAGGTCGGGCTGGATTAACCCACAACAATTTTTGAATACGCTTTGTTCATTAAAAATAAACTTTTGACCCAAAACTTTTTGTCCGAAAAGTTTAACTTTTATAAATAATAAGTGTGCCAAATATGATTACAAACTTTTTGTTATTTCATAATAATTTATATAATTAAATTAGAATGGGTTAGGATGTTATATGCATAATTTTTTTTTTTTTTGTTTTAATGCAAAAGGTCCATTTGGGTAAATTGGTTTTTTAAACACTAATTACACTTTAATTTTCTCATCTTTAACCAAATATAGATAACTAATTTTTTTTTGTGTGGGACGTAACGTGTTTAACAAACCGAGTTAACACTTTTATGCGTATTTGCTAACTCCTTCGATTCATTAGGAGCTTAACAAACCATATTCCTTTGGCATAAGGAGCTTAATAAACCGAACTAACCTGTATTCATTTGGTTCCGGGTTTGGTGATGAACTTTTTAAGGGCATCTACAATGATAGAAGCATGAATCGAATAAGTACATTGTTGGATGTTCTAAGTCACCCAACAAACCTCGAAAATTTTCAAGCTTTAGAGTGTGACGTTGTAATATGTTGCCTTTGTCACATCGGGCAGATGTCAGTGCTTTCTTTTTTCAAATGTTTTTTACATAGCTACCCCGCTCCCTCGGTCGAAAACGTCAAGCTTCGCCACTGCCGAAGGCCTCATTGTAACTGATGATTGATTCAATATTCAAAACGGTTGATTTACCCATATCTTTAAAACCCCTCATAACATAACTAGAATCACACATTTGTTTTCAATTGAAGCCGGTAACCGGCCGTCACATAATAACCACCAACCGCCACCACGAAACCACCAATCGCCGCACACCGCTGATTCTCTGCCGCTGTAGAAGGCCGCAACCGACCCTCACGTTCTGCTACACTGCCACCATCGTCGTCGCACGCCACATCGGAAACTAAATCCCCGTACATAGCCCTAAACTCACCAACCTAAGTGATATGTTTCCCGCCGCATCGCGCGGGTAAACGACTAGTATATATAAATATATATAGTCAGGATTTAGGGAAAATGGTGAAAAGTGTGAGAACAGTGAGAACGGTTATGGATCGTCAGATCAAAACGCCAACTAAAATGATAACATGCCATTTAAAACAAATAAAATGTCGTTAATATAAAATGCCAAAGATTAGTGATAAAAAGTGTTGGAGATTACAGGAAGAAGAAACAACACAATAATAGAAATTCAATTATTAACATTTATTAGAAGAAATTTCCTCCTAAATTACGCGCCAAAAACATCATTATATAAATGACGTTAAACATCGCTTCCATAATCACTTCAATCCATCATTATAAAAAAAAATATCTTTTACCAAAAACGCCAAGTTTAACCAAAATGCCAAAAATGGCAACCATCGTTTCATGGAGATATACTCTGAGAATCAGAAGATTTGTCATACGTTATAACAACAGAAGGAGGGTGTATGTTAAGACAATCAAAGCAATTTTGAAGATGGAAGAAGAGGTATAGAGGGGTATCCTATCGCTTGGCATCGCTCCTGATAACGAATGTCATGAAACACATAAGCTTACGAGAACATTAACAAGGAAATTTGGACCAAGCAAAGCAGATGGAAAAATGGACCCAGTCATAACATCATGACGTTTTGATGAAGAAACAGACATGGTGACAATTATATGTGACATCGGAGGGTAGGAAGACTACCTGCTTGAAGACATCATGACATAGCAGGGGGTTGGGTTCATGGAAGAGTTTCACAACGCCACGTGTTTGAACACAGACATGGACTTAAAAATGGTGTTGATGCAGGACATGTTCAAATGGAGGCTTCAGAATCTTCAACAACAAGAAGCCAATGAAAGTGAAAGTGATGAATTAGATGAAAGACTAGAAGAAAACTCCGATGAAGAAGACGAAGGAAGTGATGGATACTTCTCAGATAAAGTAGCTTCTGACGAGGAGTTTTAATTTTTTTTTTTTTTTTTGGTTTTCTTTCGTGTAATTTTTTTTAAGATAATAAAATGTTATATTTCTCCCCTTAGTTTCAAAACGCCAAAAAATACTACAAAAAGTCATTGCATACAAAACACCAAAAATAATAAAAAATATTTTTCCTGTTTAATATTTTCTCTATTAGACCATGAGTAGTGGTTTGATGAATAATGCCCCCACCCTGAGGCGTTTTCTACCATGTGGCAGTCTAGTCAGCATAGGGGCATTATTGGGCGTTTTTGCAAAAGTGGCGTAGTGGGAATAATGCCCAGTAACGTCCCATCCAATCATTACACAATTATTTATTTTTTTAATTAAAAACTTAAAATACTTCATTAAATTAAAAAAAAATTACAATACTAAAAAATTACATTGTAAAATTTTAAGTTTTAAAAAAGATCCAAATGAGACATTTAATAAACAAAACTTTAGGGACTGATATAACATTTTTGAAACTTGAAATATTAAAGATATTGAAGTTTAAAACCACAGGGGCCTAATGTGACAACTGAGCAAAGTTTTAAATCAAACCACCCGCCTCCATCCCTTCTTCTTCTTCGTTTGACCTGCAACATCTCCGGCTAAAACCACAAAACCCAAACCCAAAAATTCCGGCAAACCCAAACCCAAAAATTCCATCTCTATCGCTTTAAACCCACATGGTCTAATCTGATTGGCCAACAACATGCCCCAACAACGTGATTTAAAACACACCAAAACCAAAAAATCGATCAAACACGCCTAAACACGCCATGGGGGCGGTCGAGGGGCGATTTCTGGCGTGATTGAGGCGAAATTTTGAAAAAAAACACGCCCGTTAAGGGTGGTCTTAGTGTATTTTGTCATCTTGGTCAACAAACCATTAAAAAAATGCCAAACTTGGAAGATGGGGCGTCTATCACCATAAACTGATAAAACTGAAAAAAACAGTAACTACACACAGTAACTGAAAAGACGGTTACTTTATTACTATCATTTATTATTATAAAATCTCGCCTAAACTACGCGCTAAAAACATTCAATAAGAGAGACGTCTCTGCACAATCAATTGATCACACTCAAAAAACAAACGCCATGTTTCCTAGAAACCACTCACTTTAAAACGCCAAAAAAATAATTAAAAAACCATAGATGACAAAGATCGTTTCTTCTATATCAAGTATTGTTCTGCTTGAAGTTTCACATAATGGATTCTTCCTTGAGGTGGGTATCTCTATAAGCTTTTGCTGAATGAGATTGACAAATATTCAAGAAAAAGAGACTGATGACAGTGATATGTCATTATCTGAGCTTTGTTCTTGATGGATATATTGATGGCATGAAGGGATCGATACCAGTGTAAATACTATTTTGGACTCCATTATTATAATAGCATCCAAGCAGGAGTTGATCTTCAATGACATGTCACCAAACAAGAATATATCACACCAAAATATAGGATGTCAATAATAAGCTTCGTCTAAAGACGGGCGTTATGTAGGAAAATTGGCATCTAGCTAAGGTATTCAAAGGTTCAAAAAGCCAAAACAAATTCAAGAAGAATAGGCTGATGACAGTGAAGATTTGGATGAGAAATTAGATTATCATTTTTTTTTCATTTTCTATTTTTTGTTATCTAATTCTCTGTTGTTTGTTATCTAATTCTCTACTAATAAAATACATTATATCTGTTAAAAAATGTTTATAAAACGCCAAAAACTACAAACACCAAAACGCCTAATAGTATGAAAACTCTATGAACGGATGCTAGCAAAGCACGTTGTTACTATATAAAACGCAAAAAATGCCAGACAATGTATTATTAAAAACAACGATAATTGACTAAACGCCATTAAAACAATGCATAAAACAACGTGACATCTTTATCTAAACGCGAAAAAAAACAAAATGCCAAACCCTGAAAAGATGGGAAGTGTTACAGCCTTAACAGATAAAACTTAACAAAACAGTAACTGCAAACCGTAAAATGAAGAGACGGAAACATTACTACTAACATTTATTATATTAAAAGGCACTACATGGGAAATTGAATTTATTTATCTTTTCAAAACGCCATAATTGTCTGTCACTTTATAGGCCTGAATCCTACACGGCACAACAATTGATACAAAAAATACACATCGAAAAAATTACTGATGTTTTTTTACCGCCAAAAGCATATATCTACCTGGTGTAAAAAAAAGCTAATTATATAAGTACAACAGCTAAACAAAAGCTTCACACTCCACAGATTCACTAAAACGCCACACATTGTATTAAATGCCATACAATTTAAAAAAATGGCGCAGGTTATTGCATGGAGGTTTGAGAGGTCAGAGGGACATTTTGTGCTAAAGTTCTTTGACAAGAGAAGGGTTAAAGTCAAAACAATCAAGGCCATACTAAGTATGGATGAATCCTATCGCAACCCCCGATCCCAAATCCCCGGGAACGGGCGGCCGCAAGCCAGTTTCGGTGGTATCGTGTATTGTCTAATTTGGCAGCGGAATTTTTCATCAGGACCGTAGTTAGGAAATATTTTGATCAGAGTAAAATACCACATTTCCATAATATTAAACATATGGGATGAACCCAAGTTCGTAGTACACACGTTTTCATAGGAATAAATCCTATTTTATTTAATAAAAACATCTATTTTATTTTAGGTAACTTTATTTCCACTTTTCCAAGCCTTCAGTGCTGTCCAGCTGGCTTCTATTTGGCTTTCACAATTTGTTACCTGAAACGCGTTTTAAAAACATTTGTTAGTGGGAAATACTGGTGAGTGAATTCCAATTTAATCAAGTTTAAATAAAAACCCATTGTACAGTATTGAGGGCGATCTCGCAATTACATTTGTTTCAAAGTTATATCAATTAATATCCATGGTACTGTCAGACCCGACTTGTGGAAATGTTACTCATTGACCAGGTGGTAACAAATTTTGTATACAAAACCCCAACATACTCATGATAATTGTATTCTTACAAATACTCAATAACCGCTTAATATACATTTAATTGTATGAGGTTTTGTAAAAACAGTTAACAAAAAGTTTACAAAAAGCGGATCAACTCACATTGCTGTCTTAGATTATCCTTTATGGTTTCCTGGTGACAATCTATAATTTACACAAATGCACACGCATTAGTATAATAACCCATTTTAACATTAGTAATACCCTCCCCGAGACGGCATTCCAACGACTACGTCGGGCAGGACCACGACAGCCGTTACGGAACCCTAGATCAATCGGGCAGCGTATCTAATACGTATCCAGGGGTTATAATACTTACAACGGAGCAGAACTTCGCTATTTAGGGGGGTATAATACCCGAGTATAATGCACACTATGAGAGAATTACGTTTAGAAAGAAAGATTTGAACGATTTCTGCTGAAACCCGATGCCTGCTACTTATAGTGCCACACTTCAACTTTTACGTGGCCCGCGTAAATGTAGACAAGGGTCTACGCGGCCCGCGTCAAACCCAGTCAACGGCGTAGCTTGGCTGGGTCAGCTTAGAGGTCTGCCGGGTGTTGGGCCAGGTGGTGGCCCATGGTCGTGCCAAGTTTTAAGTTAACGCGGCCCGCGTAAAAGTTTGGGTGGGGTTTACGAGGCCCGCCTCAACTCAAAAAATCAGATTTTTGATTATTTTTTATAATATTTAGGGTATTCGGGGCCTGTTTTCACGTATGGGGTGTATTTTAAGACATATTGGGGTATTTTAAAATATATTAGGGTGTCGGAAATAATTCGAGGGTGTCGGTTTTCTTGAGGATTGTTATATCCTCCCCACCTTGTTTTAGAGCTCGTCCTCGAGATCTACTGGAATAAGTGTGGATATTTTCTTTGCATTTCAGATTCAAGCTCCCATGTGTACTCAGGTCCTCTTTTCGAGTCCCATTTCACTTTGACCAGAACTAGTCTCTTGTGCTTGAGGTTCTTGACTTTCCTGTCTTCAATCTATAGAGGTCTTTCTACAAACTTGAGTTGTTCATTTACCTCTATATCCTTAAGAGGTACCATCAATGATTCATCGGCTAAGCATTTCTTGAGATTTGATACATGAAATACATCATGTATTCCTGCCATTTTCTCTGGCAGTTGTAGCTGATAGGCTACAGGTCCTATTCTTCTAATAATCTAAAAATGTACAACATACCTGGGACTTAGCTATCCCTTTTTGATGAATCTTACCACTTATTTCCAAGGAGAGACTTTTAACAATACTTTATCTCCTACTTGAAATTCCAAGGGTTTGCGTCGGTTGTCAGCATAGCTCTTTTGTCGATCACATGCTGCTTTCAGTCGTTCTTTGACTTGAATATTCTTGTCGGTTGTTTCTTGCACTATCTCAGGTCCAGATAGTTGCTTTTCCCAAATTTCTGCCCAAAAGACTGGGGTTCGGCACTTTCGTCCATAAAGTGCTTCGAATGGTGCAGCATTGATACTTGTGTGATAACTATTATTGTAAGAAAATTCTATTAAAGGTAAGTGATCATCCCTATTACCTCCGAAATCAATTACACAATCTCTAAGCATGTCTTCCATCGTCTGAATTGTCCTTTCGCTTTGTCCGTCCATTTGAGGATGATAAGCTGTGCTTGGATTTAACTTGGTTCCCATTGCTTTTTGGAAACTTGACCAAAAATGAGAAGTAAAATGGCTATCCCTATCAGAAATAATTGATAAAGGAATTCCATGTAATGAAACTATTTCATTTACATATAATTTAGCTAGCTGTTCCATACTGAAAGTTTCTTTCATTGATAGAAAATGAGCTGACTTGGTTAGCCTATCTACAATCACCCAGATTGTATCATTACCTTTCTTTGTTTTGGGTAATTTGGTGACAAAATCCATTGTTATTAATTCTCATTTCCACACTGGCATTTCTAATTGTGATAACAAGCCTGAAGGTTTCTGGTGTTCAGCTTTAACTTGTAAACAAGTTAAACATTTAGAAACATAGGCTGCTATATCCTTTTTCATTCCTATCCACCAGAAATTTTTTTCTTAAATCCTGGTACATTTTATCATTTCCTGGGTGCATCGTATATTTATATTTATGGGCTTCTTCTAATATATGATGACGTAGGTTTCCTAATTTAGGTATCCACATTCTCTTTTTATGGAATCTCCAAATTCCATCTTTTCCTTGTTCTAATTCCTTTAGCATACCTTTTAGTTTTTCAGTATCATCCTTGATTACTGATTCTTGTGCTTCTCTTATCTGATCATTTAAATCTACTTGCAGATTTAATTTAAGAGAACGTACCCTTTTTGGCTTTTCATGATATTTTCGGCTTAAAGCATCTGCCACTACATTTGCTTTTCCTTCATGATACTGGATATCACAATCATAATCACTAAGCATCTCCATCCAGCGTCTTTGTCTCATATTCAATTCTTTTTGCTTGAAAACATACCTTAAACTCTTATGATCAGTGAATATGGTAAACTTACTACCATAAAGGTAATGTCTCCAAATCTTAAGGGCAAAAATTATAGATCCTAATTCTAGATCATGGGTTGAATAATTCTCTTCATGATTCTTAAGTTGTCTAGATGCGTAAGCTATAACCTTTTGGCGTTGCATCAGCACGCATCCATAACCTAACTTAGAAGCGTCACAATATATTACAAAATCCTCAGTTCCTTCTGGTAATGCTAGTATAGGTGCATTAGTTAATCTTTGTTTAAGAATTCTAAATGCTTCTTCTTGTTTTGGTCCCCATTCAAACTTAATGGTTTTACAGGTTAACTTAGTTAAGGGAATGGCTATTCTAGAAAAATCTTGAATGAATCTTCTATAATAACCGGCCAATCCTAAGAAACTTCTAACCTCGGTTGGTGACTCAGGTGTTTTCCATTTGGTAATCGCCTCGATCTTCGTTGGATCTACGTGAATTCCTTCATGATTAACCAAGTGTCCAAGAAACTGTACCTGCTCTAACCAAAATTCGCACTTTGAAAATTTAGCATAAAGCTTTTCCTTTCTTAATAAACTTAAAAGTGCGTGCAAATGCTTTGCATGTTCCTCTTTACTTTTAGAATAAATTAGAATATCATCTATAAAGATAATTATGAATTTATCCAAATATGGCTTAGATATTCGGTTCATCATGTCCATAAATGCGGCTGAGGCATTGGTTAAACCAAATGGTATGACAGTAAATTCATAATGGCCATACCTTGTTCTAAATGCAGTTTTAGGAATGTCCTCTTCCTGTACCTTTAATTGATGATATCCTGACCTTAAATTGATTTTAGAGAAAAATCGAGCTCCTTGCAATTGATCGAACAGATCATCGATTCTCGGTAATGGATACCGATTCTTAATTGTGACCTTGTTCAATTCACGGTAGTCAATGCACATACGCATTGATCCGTCCTTCTTCTTAACGAATAAAACTGGTGCTCCCCACGGTGATAAGCTTGGTTGTATGAATCCTTTCTCCAACAATTCGTCTAATTGTTTCTTTAGTTCCTGCATTTCGGCTGGTGCCAAACGGTAAGGTGCTTTGGCAATCGGTGACGTTCCTGGTAGCAGATGGATTCTGAATTCGACTTCTCTGTCTGGCGGTAGTCCTGGTAATTCTTCTGGAAATACATCTGAAAACTGAGACACTATTGGAATGTCTTTTAGTTCTTTTCCTTTAGTGTTAGTGATTATAGAAATCAAATATACTATAGACCTTTTTTCTTATATAGCTTGCAGTTTTCATCACAGAGATGAATATTGTGGATCTAGATGGTTTATCACCTTTAATTGTGATATTTTTACCCTTTGGTGAATTTACTTGAATTGACTTTTGATCACATAAAATACTGGCTTTATTGGCTATTAACCAATCCATTCCTAATACAATATCAAATCCTGCCAGATTCATTGGGTAAAGGTTTGCAATAAATTTTTTATTTAAAAATTCTATTCTTGCTCCCTGCAAGATTTCAGAAATCCTAACTATTTCTCCATTTGCTGTCTCGACCCGACATTCTTGTGAGAGTTTAGTTAATGGTTGATTTAGAAATTTTCAAAATGAAGTATTAATAAAACTTTGGTTCGCACCAGAGTCAAATAATACTTTAGCAAATACATCATTAACTAAAAACGTACCAGCTATCACGTCTGGAATCATCTTGGCTTCATCTGCAGTTAGAACAAATGCTCTAGCATTTTTAGCGTTCTTGTTGTTCACAGCTGGAGCCAATTTCGGACAATTCGGCTTGATGTGACCTTTTTCTCCACAGTTAAAGCACAGTCCATTACTAGATTTTCTTCTGCAATCTTCTTCCTTGTGTCCTGGCATCTTGCAGAAATTGCAAAGAGTAGAGCATTTTCCCGAATGCTTTTTCTTGCAGACCTTACAGAATGGTGCAGAGGTAGAACCCATATTCCTACGATTGAAATTCCCAGAACGGAATTCTTGGGTATGCCTCTGTCCTAGGTTTTTCCTCTGGTCTTCTTCTCGTGTACGTACTAATTCATCAGTCAAGGTGTTTGTTAATTCTACAGCTTCTTCTATAGTTTGAGGTTTTGCTGCCTGACTACATGTCTAATTTCTCCAATTAATCCCCAGATATAACGGGAGATTAATACCGGCTCTGGTGATGCAAGGGTTGGTACTATTCTGGCATATTCAAAGAATAACTTTGTGTATCCTTTACTATCCACTCCATTCATCTTAAGATTTAGGAATTTGTTTGCTATTTGTTCTTTTTCATTAGGAGGGCAGAATTTTCTTTCTACCATATTCCTAAATTCTTCCCATTCCATATTGTATACCCTATCACTTCCTTTTGACTGGAGGATAGTGTTCCACCACTCTAAGGCTGAGTTCTTAAATAAATTAGAAGCAAATATTATCTTATCTTCTTCAGCACACTTGCTTATTTTCAGAACAGCCTCAGTCTTTTCTATCCAGCGTAGAGCTGCAATAGGTTCTTCATTGCCCGAGAATTCTATCGGTTTACAGGACCAGAATTCTTTGTAAGAACAACCATAAGGCATGGTTCTTCTTCTTTTGGGAATGGGCACTTGAAGTACAGGGCCGTTGTTCACGTTGTGTTCTGGTTCAATTGGTCGCTTACTGCTATGTTTACTTTTATTATTCGCCTCTTGAACCGTTTGAATAATAAATGGCATTGCATCTATAATTCCTTGTGCCACTATGTGTTGGATAGCACTATTATCCACTTGATTTCCATTGTTATTGATGCTCGGATTCTCATTAACCAAGTTAATGTTACTCTGGTTATCATTATTCAGATTTCCTTGATTTCCTTCGTCGGCCATCTGAATTTTAAACAGTTACCCCATATTAATATCACAAAATAATATTTAATATAGTCAATCACATGACACGCATTTTAGCCAAAAGCGTCGATCATTGCGACTTACTCTATTCATATACTATGTATCTATTACACACTAGTACTGAAATAAAAATTACAATACCAAATAAAATTCAAAACTACACTACTAGTAGTAGGCATCCGTACACACTTTTTTTCATACAGATACACACATATTATATTATTATTATTATTTTATTATTATTATTACTACTACCGTCTCCATTCTCACATTCACGGATATGGATTCATCCAGAAATCCATATTGCGCTCGTCATACTTCCAGACGAGTCGCTCTCCCACCTGTCGCATTCTTTCACTACTCTCTAAAATTTCCTCACCAAATGTCCCAAGTTCTTGTACGTTTGCTGCACTCATTGGGGGTGCAGGTTCTAAGACTGGGTTCGGAAGCTGGGGTGCGGGTTCCTGGTATGGGGGTGTAGGTACCTGGAATCGGTAAGGATCTTCTAAAATTTCCCTAATGTATTCATCGTGGTAATAGGGATCTAAAGGATCCAAACCTGGGTAGGCTCCTAAGTTCTGCATGGGTGTGTCTTCATGAATCGGGTAGCGTTGCACATAGTCCCTAACGTCATCCCACCGGGGGTCGTAATTTGGGTCTAAAGGGTTTGGTGCAGGTACCCTAGGTATTTCCTCCGGATTAAAGTCATGCATTTGTACTTGATTTTCAGGATTTTCTATTTCCATTGGTTGGTCAGGGATTGGTGGTTGTGGTTGGGGTACTATTATTTGCTCCAGGTTAGGGTCAGCTGCAGTAGTTGCTAAAATGTGAATGTTGGCTATACCCCTATTAAGCATATCCTGGGCATAGGCATCAGTTTCTCTTTTAGCTGCTGCTAGTACTCTCTGGTCTTGTAACTTTTTCATACGCTTCCTACGCTCGTGTGCTCCTCTACTGAACCATCCCCTCTTTTTCTGAGGAAATGGCTCTTCTGACTGAGCCTTAAACACAAATATTCCTTCTTCCATATCAGCAGAGTACCCTGAGAGGGCAGGCTGAGAAGAGGAGGTGCCTTCGCTTCTAGGCAAACCAGACAATTGACGATACGCGTCAGATGGTCCTTGGTCGCTCATACTGTAAACTAACAAATAGTCAAATAACACATAGCAATAAATACAGTTATGCACGTATTTCCACAATTTATTTCCTAACAGATTGAATTTTGATGTCAGTAGAACACTTCTGTGGCTGAATCTGTGGCTTAGCTCTGATACCACCTTCTGTCGCAACCCCCGATCCCAAATCCCCGGGAATGGGCGGCCGTGTAACAACCCGCACTTTCGTGCATTGTTACTACTCGATATACTCGTTACGCCTAGCACCAGAGATTCGGATCATAATGTAACTATATCGCATACATCGCTATTCGAAGGATAATCGCATATTTTCACAATACATTATCGCTACACCACACTATACCACCAACACTAACACTCACGGTGGCATTGAGAGAGGACCTATTCTAGCCTCCTCGGTGGCCGTGATGTGTCGAAACGCAGACAACTAATGCTAACAAAGACTCTCGGGTGAGTGCTATAGCTCCAGTCGTCGTGACGATGATGACAATACGAGTAAGTGGTACCCCGTCAGTCATTGTGGCACAACACACAATAACGTTCACGATGACATCGAGGAAGGACCTATACTACCCTCATTGATGGCTGTGAAGCGTCGCTAGTAATCGCACACTCGAAACGAAAACCGGTTTTTATATCAAAACTTTGAAATATGGATACGTAAATACGACCCCTAGTGATATATATACATATATAATAACAATATAAATTAACTATGGAAAGCGCGTACTCCAAAAACTATCGCAACGCTCGAAAACGGAGAAGTTCCCCCGCGCCGGAGTGGCCATCCGAATGGACAGGCCATCCGAATGGACAGGCCATCTGAACGGACAGGCCATCCGAACGGATAGCCATCCGAACGGATGGGCCATCCGACCCAGTAACCCTCCAGCTCCTCTGTTGCCTATAAATAGCGTGTCACATCACTGTTCATCACTGGAACAGTGATGTGACAGCTCTCACTCAACCAAACACGCTCTAGGACCCTTTTCGCTCGATTCCTCGCGATTCCGGTAAGATTTCAACCTAAAAACTTGTACTTCTATGATCTACACTCAATTCTACATCATTCTGTCTTTTAAAACTCAATTTCTAACCGTGAAATCTACTGATTTGAGTTGTTTTATGGTGATGTCACCAAGAGTTCATAAGAACTTCAAAGTGTGACCTCATCCCACCATAAACGACTCAGATCTGGGTGATTCCACGTGTTTTTACAACGATCTCATCTAAAAACCTATGTATTTAATCAAGAACAGAACGATTTCGGGATTTAACATGAGAAACCATCAAGAACGGCCGGATCTGATGGAACGGGGTGATTCCCGGCCGTTAGAACGGGTCGGAACCGATGAAATTTCAACTATTAATACGAAATTACACTGTCCCAGTAAAACCGCATGTATTCCTTCTAAAAACACTCGAAAACAGTTGATCAGAACGTTGAAACAGACGTGTCATCCGACCGGACAACATGTCATCCGAACGGACCACATGTCGTCCGATCGGATAGCATGTCATCCGACCGGATGACTATCATCCGACCCAGTCAACAGCCATCCGATCAGACAGCATATCATCTGATCGGATAACATGCCACCCGACCGAACCAAGTGTCATCCGATCCAACTCCAGTCATCCGATCGAATGTCAGAATGAACGAACAGAACCAACAGTCATCCGACCGGATGGGGTCATCCGAACGGATGAGCATCATCCGACTGGATAACTGTCATTTTGATACTATTCCCGCTTAACCGTGCATCGTTTACTATATCATTCGATGGTCAACGCAGACAAACTCGCAACCGATCCAATCAAGTTGTATTTTCGCTAAACACGCACTGTGAGTATACTTGAACCCTTTTTAATCTCATTTTGGGTGTAACATACGTTTCTAACAAATCGAACTTACCAAACAAAGTATTCTATCAATCGAATTATCACCTGCGAATAACTGTTATGCATAGATATACGTGATGCTAGTTGCATATGTGCCAGGGCTTATACTCGCGACGTCCCACCATGACTAGTATAGTACTGTTACACCCGACGGGGTCTAGTTTGCCATCGCATATTCGAGCATCGAGGACTTAGTTGGTAGTATCAGTATTGTGAGTATATATGTCGTGTGTTACGTTTATGCATGTGGAAATTCGCAACACTTTTTATCTATTACGCTATACATATCAAACCTGTATACTCGCCAATACTTTTGTATTGACAAATATTTTAACGTATGTTGCAGGTTAGATCGCAGGCTATTTCAAATCAAGCTAGGAAGTCTAGAAACTCAACTAAAATCTAGGTTGTCAGATTTGTATTGTTCGAGAGGATAAGAAATCAGTGATAACTTATGTGATTGTATTATTTGTTAGTATGGGATAACGAATGTATTAAATATTATCGCAATATAGTTGTTATGGATTCTCTTGAGCAATCTGATTCGCCTAGTGCCGCGTTCCGATGATTCCGCCATCGGTTGGGGTGTGACAGATTGGTATCATAGCTATAACTTTAGGGAATTAGGCCAGACTCGACCTAGTCCGGGTCGACGTCTTAGAAATTGACCTAGTCTATAGTCTAAGTACCAACAGGCCGACTCGTACGAACCAGTAAGGTTTGTATCGGGCCTACTTGATACTCCCGATCGAAATTGCTAAAAGCTTCAACTTTGTGTGAACATCGCGTACTACAGCTTCACACGAAGGAGCCTTTCCTAAGGTCGGAATACTACTTAGCCTTTCCTAAGGCTGACACAATACACATGTTTCGAAAATACTCGCATAAAAAAACCGAGTGATTCAGTCGAGATCAGGTGTGAAAACCGAGAACTCTCGATGAGATCGCTCACTCAGCGCATTTTCTAGCACGAGAACCTTTCATCGAGTTAGGAGTGACATCCACACCTTGACGAAAGTCTCCAATTCGAAATCTAGTGGAACTCACGAATTTATTCGAAGAGCATAACCACAATTAGGAACGAAGCTGTTAAGTCAGGGGTGAACCCGTACCTTAATAAGCCGTTCCACTCTCTGTAAATTGGTTTTCAAAAAGCTCTCACCAAGGACTCGACTATCACGGTGACTCGAGCCACGCGACGACTAGGAAGACGAATGCCATGAGCTGCATCCCAGTGGAAGCATAAAGTCTTCTAGGCCAGCGCGCGCCCGAACTTGTCATGTATAGTTGGGTTACCTTGGGCAGTCGACGCCTAAACACCTAAGGCACTCTATCATACGAACCGCCGATTTTACAAATGGTTGGAACTTATTTACGTTTGCGTATTTTGAAACTTTACGCTTTATCGATTCCTCGAATTAACGATTTTCACTCCCTGCTTATAAACGCACAACTCGCACAGCCATCGCAATCTAAAACGAAAACTCAAATGTTCGCAACAGAACTAATGCATAAACTATCGCCTTCGTTCTCGCTTACTCACCTCAACGCGTCCTCGCATATTCTAAGTCGACCTGTATATGTATGATTACAAATTACAATTATATAAATACATATAAATACGTATAAACAACAAGTCATTTTGTGAGAACCTAGGAATTTCGTGTCTCCTATGTGACTCCTATGTGATTCACATTACTATTATACTATCACATCAAGTTTTGAACGCGCTCAATCGCATCGCAAAACTAAAAAATCATTACGATCGAATCTCACTCCAAGTCTCTTCCTGACTAGATGCCTTCCAACAACTCTACTTCGAGGATGACAGCAAGGAGACGAGCCAAACGAAGGGACGAGAAGAGGATCGCCTCCCTTGTGGTCAAGGGAATGGCAAAAATGATTCCCCAGATCGTCGCTCAAGTGCACTCTCTTAGCAACCCTCGAGCTTCGGAAGACGTCAAGACAAAAGAGCCGCAATCTACCTTTCTCTACAAACACTTCAAAGCCTGTGACCCGATGGAATTCACGGGTGAAGGAGGTGTATCTCAACTACTCCAGTGGTTCGACTCTACCGAAGTTACCCTTCTTCAAAGTGGGTGTCCCGATAGTTTCCGTACCACTTGCGCTACTGGAGTATTTCAATCGCAAGCACTCGACTGGTGGACCGCCGAACGAAACAAGCGTGGTACCTCCGCAGCCTACGCTCTCTCTTGGGATGAGCTGAAAGAGCTCATGAAGGAAGAGTACTGTCCTCCTCACGAGATTCAAAAGTTGGAAGACGAATTTTGGAAAATCAGGCAAGTCGAAAGTGACAACGCTGGCTACACCGCAAGGTTCAAACAGCCTAGCATAATCTGCCCAAGTCAAGTCAACACTTCAGAAAAGGCCATTTCGAAGTACATTCGCGGCTTGCCTGAGTGTGTGGGTGATTTTGTCGAAGCTGCAAGACCAGCTACCATCGAAGAAACCTACCGCTTAGCCGCAGAAATCAACAACAAACGACTCATGGAAGGGTTTTCCTCCAAGAATCCTGTCAAGCAAGCTTATCAAGCAATCGCCATAAATTCTTCAGACGATCCTGTCGACGGTTCTCCTAATGAATCTGCTGATGATTCTTCTAATGAATCTGCTGACGATTCTTCTGACGAATCTGCTGACGATTCTTCTAACGAATCTGCTAACGATTCTTCTGACGAATCTGCTGCCGATTCTTCTGACGAATCTGCCGACGGATCTTACGACAACTCGGCCAAAGATTCTGCAAGTGAGTCCTCAGACGAATCCTCCAACGACGACACCTCTTCACAAGACACCGACAAACCCAGCCGCAAACGAAAGATCTCAAGCCCGAGCTCATCAACAACCGAACTGCTGTAACCGAAACCTCTTCAAGCAGTTCCGGTGTTTCCAAAATGAGCTTACACTGGAGCTCATCCCCAGTGTTACTCATGTACCTATCATCATCCAATTGGGGCTGACTGTCGCTATTGCAATAACTGCAACCATTACGGTCACTTCACCCGCAACTGCCGCATCGAACCGCGAACTTGAGTACAACAACAACAGCTCCAGCAGAAGTCTTCAGCATCAAACATCTAGCAAGCGTAGGATAAAGTTGTAATGACACGATTTTCGACGTTAATTTCTAAGTTTTGAACCTACTCTATTACTCGATGTTGCTACTATGCGTAACCTTAACTCTCGCTTTCGTTCTCTCTTTCACTCTTTAATCGTTGCACTTAGACTAGATTCACACACATACTATATACTATATCACGAAATAATGTGTTTTACCCTCACTACACTCTTAGAACGAGGTACGATAAACGTGCAAGGAACGATTAATCACGGGTGCACACGGGATTATTTGGGTCAGTGCACGGAGATCGAAGTGAATTCTAAGGTGCCATAAGCGTTTCGACGAAGTATGACACCAAATCACGGGATTTAGGTAGTAGGGGTCAAGCAAGGTGTACTTTATCATACTACTGAAGTTCCGTGAAGAAAGTGCCACGTGGAGTTGAACGTTATTAGACCTATTATACTATTGTGATTATTTTCAACACACTACACTCAATCGCAAGGCGTAACAATCAAACCACATCATCACGAGACTTGTCGTAAGTCTGCGAACGCAGTGCAATCGCCTCATCGATGGACTCTGGAGAGTCTACCTCGCAGGACAATTGCATCAACGCAAGACTGGTCGTAAGTCTGTAGCAACCAATCTCATCAAGTACATAAACGCTCACAACATTGTTGAGTGAGGACCTATTCTACCCTCCTCGATAGCCGTGATGCGTCGCAACATAACGAAACGAAAAGCTTATTAGAAACAAAACTCGGCTAATCGCAATCGTTTATCAAGCGTATCTCGCAACCCCTATCGATTATCGCTTGCCACTTATTATGTGAATCGCTATATCGCTTGCCGCGTGGCACTCTATCGCTATCACCATCGCTATCGCTTACCGCTGTCTGTGAAAATTGTGTTAAGTTAGCACACATGACCTCGCTTCACGAAATGAAGCTCATATGGTTAAAGCAGGACGTTTTAGTCATATCAGCGGCCTTTCATGGAAAAAGGCCATGTGGGGCCTGATGTTAGTTAAACTCTGTGGTGTTAATCAATCAAATCGAACCGCATAAATTGCGTATACCTCCATCGCTTGCAACGCAACAACTGCTGATTATCGTAATTCGTTTATCGCCGCCGTCATTACTGGTGTTGTGTTGTGTTATCCGCTTAATCATCTAATCGCTTATCGTGTATAGTCTACCGCTTAATCGCGTATCGCGTACCGCTTATCGCTTGCTTTGTATTCACTGCAGTCTGTGTACGCATGACATCGCTTCACGAGGTAAAACTAACCTGGTTAAACGTGGTGTTTCACCATGTTAGCACACTCTCGTGGAAACGTGCCATGTGGGTTGAAAGTGGAATCTAATAAAAAACGCGCTATTCGCTTATCACTTATCGCTCGACGCCTACCCAGACATGACACATAAATGTTTTGTGTCATCAGGCTACTCGCGCACGCTGTTGCAGCTACGTTCGCAATTCAGCTCGCCGGTTTAACCTATTCGATTCTATCTTATACTCGGTCTGAATTTCTATCGATTGGACCGAGTGAGCGTAATTCTATCCGTGTCGTATCGACGCACATGACACCGCCTCACGAAACGGAAGTAATATGGTAGAAACATGGTGGATACGCTGCTGGTACTTCCTATATATAAATGTTTTAATCATATTAACGAACTTCCGTGGGAAGGTGCCAAGTGGGGCTCGATGCTAAATTGTCTTTTTCAAACGGTTAAAACTGATTTTTATAAAACTTTTATTAAAACCATGGGACAAGTGAAATTCCTCACAATGTGGAGGTAACATCGAACCAGTTTAACTCCATGTCCAAGGGGAGCTTTCATGAGTCCAATTTTTCCTTAAAATCTTTTACAATATCAAAAACAAGACTTTCTTGAGACGTTGGTTCAACATCAAGTTCAGCTGAACCCATGTCGTAGGAGAGTTTTCGTAACCCCAGTTTTCATCTTCGAATTCCTTAAAATGTGTAAAACCTAAACTTCCTTGCAACGTTGGTTAACTTCGACTCAGTTGGCCATACGTAAAAGGAAATTTTTCGAGATTTCCATCCAAAATTTCCTTTTGAATATCTAAAAACGAACGCTTCTTGTAACGTTGGTTAATGATCGACTCAGTTAATTCTACGTCATGAGAAACCTTCCAAGTTCTTTAAAATTTCAATCGCATCGAACTAACGAATTCTCTGCGACACGAGGTACTTTGGAACGCCAACTCGTGGGATATTACTTTTGTCTTTACGTCGCCTTCTCGCTATCGCAATCGATCTCTCTTATTCGAAACGCTCTCGCTTGTCAACTTACGGTCAAATCACTCACTGTATCGCTACTTATGCAGGATCAACTCTCAAAAGTCTACCTGTTGGATTAATTTCGGGACGAAATTTCCTAAAGCAGGGGAGACTGTAACAACCCGCACTTTCGTGCGTTGTTACTACTCGATATACTCGTTACGCCTAGTACCAGAGATTCGGATCATAATGTAACTATATCGCATACATCGCTATTCGAAGGATAATCGCATATTTTCATAATACATTATCGCTACACCATACTATACCACCAATACTAACACTCACGGTGGCATTGAGAGAGGACCTATTCTACCCTCCTCGGTGGCCGTGATGTGTCGAAACGCAGACAATTAACGCTAACAAAGATTCTCGGGTGAGTGCTATAGCTCCAGTCGTCGTGACGATGATGACAATACGAGTAAGTGGTACCCTGTCAGTCATTGTGGCACAACACACAATAAAGTTCACGATGACATCGAGTAAGGACCTATACTACCCTCCTTGATGGCCGTGAAGCGTCGCTAGTAATCGCACACTCGAAACGAAAACCGATTGTTATATCAAAACTTTGAAATATGGATACGTAAATACGACCCCTAGTGATATATATACATATATAATAATAATATAAATTAACTATGGAAAGCGCGTACTCCAAAAACTATCGCAACTCTCGAAAACGGAGAAGTTCCCCCGCGCCGGAGTGGCCATCCGAATGGACAGGCCATCCGAACGGATGGGCCATCCGAACGGATGGACCATCCGACCCAGTAACCCTCCAGCTCCCCTGTTGCCTATAAATAGTGTTTCACATCACTGGAACAGTGATGTGACAGCTCTCACTCGACCAAACATGCTCTAGGACCCTTTTCGCTCGATTCCTCGCGATTCCGGTAAGATTTCAACCTAAAAACTTGTACTTCTATGATCTACACTCAATTCTACGTCATTCTGTCTTTTAAAACTCAATTTCTAACCGTGAAATCTACTGATTTGAGGTGTTTTAAGGTGATGTCACCAAGAGTTCATATGAACTTCAAAGTGTGACCTCATCCCACCATAAACGACTCAGATATGGGTGATTGCACGTGTTTTTACAACGATCTCACCTAAAAACCTATGTATTTAATCAAGAACTAAACGATTTCGAAATTTAACATGAGAAACCGTCAAGAACGGCCGGATCTGATGGAACGGGGTGATTCCTGGCCGTTAGAACGGGTCGGAATTGACGGAATTTCAACTATTAATACGAAATTACACTGTCCCAGTAAAACCGCATGTATTCCTTCTAAAAACACTCGAAAACAGTGGATCGGAACGTTGAAACAGACGTGTCATCCGACCGGACAACATGTCATCCGAACGGACCACATGTCATCCGATCGGATAGCATGTCATCCGATCGGATAGCATGTCATCCGACCGGATGACTATCATCCGACCCAGTCAACAGCCATCCGATCGAACAGCATATCATCCGATCGGATAACATGCCACCCGACCGGACCAAGTGTCATCCGATCCAACTCCAGTCATCCGATCGAATGTCAGAATGAACGAACCGAACCAACAGTCATCTGACCGGATGGGGTCATCCGACCGGATGAGCATCATCCGACTGGATAACTGTC
The DNA here is from genome assembly GCA_030545235.1 of Helianthus tuberosus. NCBI lineage: Eukaryota > Viridiplantae > Streptophyta > Magnoliopsida > Asterales > Asteraceae > Helianthus > Helianthus tuberosus. Next base: position 75,374,971 of record CM060407.1, read on the forward strand.
ATTTTGATACTATTCCCGCTTAACCGTGCATCGTTTACTATATCATTCGATGATCAACGCAGACGAACTCGCAACTGATCCAATCAAGTTTTATTTTCGCTAAACACGCACTGTGAGTATACTTGAACCCTTTTTAATTGCATTTTGGGTGTAACATACGTTTCTAACAAATCGAACTTACCAAACAAAGTATTTTATCATTCGAATTATCACCTGCGAATAACTGTTATGCATAGATATACGTGATGCTAGTTGCATATGTGCCATGGCTTATACTCGCACGTCCCACCATGACTAGTATAGTACTGTTGCGCCCGACGGGGTCTAGTTTGCCATCGCATATTCGAGCATCGAGGACTTAGTTGGTAGTATCAGTCTTGTGAGTATATATGCCGTGTGTTACGTTTATGCATGTGGAAATTCGCAACACTTTTTATCTATTACGCTATACATATCAAAGCTGTATACTCGCCAATACTTTTGTATTGACAAATATTTTAACGTATGTTGCAGGTTAGATCGCAGGCTATTTCAAATCAAGCTAGGAAGTCTTGAAACTCAACTAAAATCTAGGTTGTTGGATTTGTATTGTTCGAGAGGACAAGAAATCAGTGATAACTTATGTGATTGTATTATTTGTTAGTATGGGATAACGAATGTATTAAATGTTATCGCAATATAGTTGTTATGGATTCTCTTGAGCAATCTGATTCGCCTAGTGCCGCGCCCCGATGATTCCGCCATCGGTTGGGGTGTGACATGCCACGAGCCAGTTTCGGTGGTATCATGTATTGTCTAATTTGGTAGCGGAATTTTTCATCAGGACTGTAGTTATAAAATATTTTGATCATAGTAAAATACCACATTTCCATAATATTAAACATATGGGATAAACCCAATTTCGTAGTACACACGTTTTCATAGGAATAAATCCTATTTTATTTAATAAAAACATCTATTTTATTTTAGGTAACTTTATTGCCACTTTTCCAAGCCTTCAGTGCTGTCCAGCTGGCTTCTATTTGGCTTTCACAATTTGTTACCTGAAACGCGTTTTAAAAACATTTGTCAGTGGGAAATACTGGTGAGTGAATCCCAATTTAATCAAGTTTAAATAAGAACCCATTGTACAGTATTGAGGACGATCTCGCAATTACATTTGTTTCCAAGTTATATCAATTAACATCCATGGTACTGTCAGACCCGAATTGTGAAAATGTTACTCCTTGACCAGGTGGTAACAAATTTTGTATACAAAACCCCAACATCCTCATGATAATTGTATTCTTACAAATACTCAATAACTACTTAATATACATTAATTGTATGAGGTTTTGTAAAGACAGTTAACAAAAAGTTTACAAAAAGCGGATCAACTCACATTGCTGTCTTAGATTATCCTTTGTGGTTTTCTGGTGACAATCTATAATTTACACAAATGCACACGCGTTAGTATAATAACCCATTTTAACATTAGTAATACCCTCCCCGAGATGGCATTCCAACGACTACGTCGGGCAGTACCACGACAACCGTTACGGAACCCTAGATCAATCGGGCAGCATATCTAATGCGTATCCAGGGGTTATAATAGTTACAACGGAGCAGAACTTCGCTATTTAGGGGGGTATAATACCCGAGTATAATGCACACTATGAGAGAATTACGTTTAGAAAGAAAGATTTGAATGATTTCTGCTGAAACCCGATGCCTGCTACTTATAGTGCCACACTTCAACTTTTACGCAGCCCGCGTAAATGTAGACAAGGGTCTACGCGGCCCGCGTCAAACCCGGTCAACGGCGTAGCTTGGCTGGGTCAGCTTATAGGTCTGCCGGGTGTTGGGCCAGGTGGCGGCCCATGGTCGTGCCAGGTTTTAAGTTAACGCGGCCCGCGTAAGAGTTGGGGTGGGGTTTACGCGGCCCGCCTCAACTCAAAAAATCAGATTTTTGATTATTTTTAATAATATTTAGGGTATTCGGGGCCTGTTTTCACGTATGGGGTGTATTTTAAAACATATTGGGGTATTTTAAAATATATTAAGGTGTCGGAAATAATTCGAGGGTGTCGGTTTTCTTGAGGGTTGTTATAAATCCGTTCAGAGGGATATTCTAGCACTTGGGGTCCTAGTGGCCTACGATTGTGAGAGGAATCGAACGGTAATAAGAAGATTAAAGAGAAAATTTCCAGAAGATGATGATGAGGATGATGTTGACGATACTGTTCTACAGATAGTTACCAGTTGGATTCTAGATGAACAATCAAGAACGGTGAGGGTGAGCTTTCAACAAGGGGGGATTATTCATTGACAATAGACGAAGTGCTGAACACAGATAGACTACATCTTATTGAACATCTCTGTGATTTAGCACCTTCGAACGATGCTAGATCCAGCGTTTTGAATACATTCAAGTATAGGATGCAACAAAGAGGAGACGAGATTATGGCGTTATACGCCAATGAACAAGATGATAATGATGAGTTCAAGGAGAGTGATGAACAAAGCGATGGTTATATCTCTGATGTAATACCATCCACAGAAGACTATTAGTTTTTGTTTGATTTCGTCTTAGTTGTACTATTTTAAATTACTAATGAATTTAAAAACGCCATGAACGCAAAGAAATTTACCTTGATAACATATATGAACTGTTGAAATCTACAAAAACGCCTAATGAATTTGGGTAACGCCATGGAGGAAAAAAAATTATAATTACTAAATGATTTCATTGAATTTGGGGACGCCATAAACACCCAAATATTTACTATGCTCCTGATCTAAAAGAACAATAAAAACGCCATGTATTTGTTAAACGCCAAAAAAATGAAACGGTGTTGTGAGACGAATTGAAAAAAAGAATATAAAAGGACAAAAAAGCCCATCCGTCCTTCATCATGTCACATGCCACGTGTTGGGCCAGGATCTGTTCTCACACTTTAGTGCGTTTTCTCCTAATCCCGTACCTATATATATATATATATATATATGGCGTTTAACTAAGTATATATATATGTATATAAATACATGGGGTTTTTATTTAGATCAGGAGCATAGTAATTATTTTGGCGTTTAACTAAGTATGACTATGATTGTTTTGACTTTCACCCTTCTCGTGTCAGAGAACGTAATGACGAAACGTCTTCTGACCTCTCAAACCTCCATGCAATAACATGTACCATTTATATGGCGTTTTAGACAAGATGTGGCGTTTTTACTGAATGTGTGGAGTGTGAATCTTTTGTTTAGCTATTGTACTTATACAAGTAGCTTTTTTTTTGCGGGCAGGTAGATATTTGTTTTTGGCGATAAAAAACATCAGTGATTTTCTTAATGTGTATTTTTTATCAATTGTTGTGCCATTTAGGATGCAGGCTTATAATGTGATAGGCAATTATGGCATTTTAAAAAGAAAAATAAATTCAATTTCCCATGTAGTGGCTTTTAATATAATAAATGTTTAGCAATAATGTTCCCCTCTCTTCATTTTTACTGTTTGCAGTTACTGTTTCGTTCAGTTTCATCTGTCAATTAGTGTTGTTTTCTAATAATACACTGCTTTGCATTATTTGGCGTTTTATATAGCAACAACGTGCTTTACTAGCATCCGTTTTCTGATTTTTCATACTATCAGGCTTTTTGGTTGTTAGTGCACTATGTCTGTTGACTTCGTCTTGTATCGAGTCATGTAATAGGATTGTTAGATCAGGGCTCGTAGTACGAGAAAACAGGTTTTATGTGTGATTGAGGTAATTTCGCACGAAATAGCAAAGTACTATTTCGCACGAAATAACCTTTGGTAATTTCGCATGAAATAACACTTTGTTATTTCGCACGAAATTACATCACCTATAAATACCTTGATCTCCAATTCATTTGTAACTTTTCTGATTTGGTAACGAAGTGCTGCCAAATTGTCTCCAAGTTGTAAATCATTGTTAAATCAATAATAGAGACATTTAAATTGTATCAAGCTGTAAACAAGTCCGTTTCTCTGAATTCCACCTTAGATTCGGATATAAGCTCTTCTGAACGACTCATTCAGGCCGCACAACGATCCTACAAGTGGTATCAGAGCTCAGGAGGAAGAGTTTAGCTTGATTTCATAAGATTTCTGACTTCTACACCTTCTTTTTCAAATTAATCAACTTTTTACGGTCAAAATGGATTGAATTTCACACATTACATGCAAAACACAGTTTTGATGAATCCTTGAAAGTTTCAGATCATAATTCGACCTTTTACTGGATCAATTGAACAAAAATTGGACCGAAATACTGACATCATCACTATTTCGTTTGAAATAGTCTTCACTATTTCGCACGAAATTAAGTTTGGAGACCTTATTTCGCACCAGATTGGTATTTCGCTTGAGAGTTTCGCACGAAATCAAATTTCGTTTGAGAAGTTTCACACGAAATTAGCTATTTCGCATCATATTAGAATTCGTTTGAGTATTTCACACGAAATTACCTATTTCATTTGAAAGTTGGTATTTCGCTTGAAAGGGTATTCCGCACCAAAGTGATTTCGCTTGAGTTGTAATTTCGTTTGAAGATCTCTATTTCGTTTGAAAGTGGACATTTCGTGTCAAGATCATTTCTCATCAACCAAGTATCAGTTTGTTTCAAGTTTGTTTGATATTGTTTAGACTGATTGTGTTTGCTTGTTGTTTTCAGGAAATTCAAGAAATTCTCATCATGGTTGAAGAATTCTACAATACGTTCTACAACGCATTAACTTCAGAATCATCCGAAACTACAACTGTTACACCAAAAACCATAACAAAAGCGATCAATGAAAACATTAAACATGATAATTTTTACGGAACACATTCAAAACCACCAACTCTCGAAATTATTGAAGACTATACTTGGTGGAAAGAACGTTTCATTAGCTGGGCAAAAGCTTATGCACATGAAAGTTGGTTCTGTCTAGAGTTCGGATATGAAAGACCAAAAGATGATAAAGGTGAAAATCTTCCACTCAAGAACTTATCCAAAGAAGACAAATCTGAATTTGCAGCCGAACAGAGAATGATTGCCTTGACCCAGTCCTCAATCAGAAATGACATGTTTACTTTATTACAACATGATGGATCTTCAAAATCTGTTTGGGAAGCCTTACGGGTTAAAGCTGAGGGGGTAAACAAATCAAAAAGAATAAAATTGCTTTGTTAAAGAAAGAATTCAATTTGTTTGACAGTCTTAACGGTGAATCAGTTCGACAAATGATTGAACGTTTTTGTCATCTAAAAATTGAACTAGAAAGATTTAAGATTGAGAAAACGAGAGAAGAAATAATTGACAAAATCATAGAAGCGTTACCACGAGCTGATCAGTGGCAAACGTTTGTGTTTATATTGAAAAATGATGCTTTGTATGAAACAATTTCTCTCGATATGTTAATTGAAAAAATTGAAACTCATGAGCTTGAATTGCAGAAACAAAACAAGATAAGCAGTTCTTCACATCAACAGAATGTTGGTCTGTATTACAAAGGAAACTTACCTTCGGTGAAAGTTGGTGAATCACCAAAGACAGCATTTAGTGGTGAGAAGATAAAAGAACCTCATAAATGCTCATCAAGTTACGATCCGGGTTATCATTCATTTTCTTCAAAAGCCAATTCTGAAGAATTAGAAGAGATACTGTGCAACATTGCTCCCAAGTTGAAAAATTCTCCTGCAATGAGCATCAATGCTGCTAAACAGCAAATAAGCTTCCTTGCATCTGTTCTGGAATCGTATGAAGGTCTAGTAGCTGGCAAAATTGGAAATTCTGAATTGACCAAAGAAGACTACGACCAGATTGATCCAGAAGAAATGGAACTCATAGATATTCGCTGGTGTTTAGCAAGTTGCATCCGCAGAGCTCAAAGATATATGGAGATTACTGGGAAACAGTCAATCGGTGGACCATCAACGAAACTGGGATTTGATAAATCCAAAGTGACCTGCTTCAAATGTAAACAAAAAGGTCATTTCAAGAGAGAATTCAATAATTCTGCAGTTGGTGGAAATGAACATCCTTTCAACGATGATTATTACCGAAAGGCAATCTACCATCGTAGCAAAGAAGAGCCGAAGATGATTGAAAATAATCCCAGAGAAAAATCAAGAGCATATGTTGTAATTCATGATGACGAAGGATATGATTGGAGTCAGATTCTACCAGAAGAAGATCGTGTTGATAATCGAGTTACAGCTCATGGCAGAAGTTCATCAAAGAGAAACCATTATGTTTTTGTTGCTGAAATCAAAGAGAAAACCAGAGAAGAAATTCTTAGTGAGAAGACATACAGAGAAAGAAGCATTGCTAGCAACAGAATTAATGAAATGCAAGAAGAGTATGAAAGTGCAGTGATAAATAAAAGATGGGATAAAAAACGAGAGTGCTATGTCAACAGAGCAGGTGAACCCGTTGTTCCCAAGAAGGACATAATTTTTTATGATGTTCTTCTCATAATTCCTCGATCTGTCGAATACTATACAAATGTAACAAAAGATAACACATATGCGAAAAGGCATGAAAAAGACATAAGATATGTCATGACATCGAGTTTGAGGAAAAGGGATGAAGAGAGAATGAAGAATAATGTTGAGAAGCTGGTTGATTAGTTGAAGAAAGTTGCTGAAGAAGCTAAGGCTGAAGATGTGAAAGTAGAGAATGAGAAGGTTGAAGAAGAAGTTGTTATGAAAGAAGCTGTTACTGAAGAACAGCAAGTTGAAGAAGTTGATAAGAAAGTTGAAAGTTCGATTGAAGTGAAGGATGAGATTTCGAAGGTTGTTGGTGATGCTGGTACTGGTGAAGAAAAAAAGAGTGAAACTGAACTGAAGCAGAAATATGCTGATCAGACAGATGCAGCAGAGAACACCAAGGTATCAATCATTGAGGTAAATTCTGATTCTGAAGTCTTAAATGAAAATGTTGAACAGTGCAGGAAATGCATGAGACCATGCAATGCTTGTACTGAAAAAGACGAAAAGTTCAGAACAAGAGATCTTGAGTTCACAAAAACTGAAAATGTTTTTAAAAATAAATATAAAGAAATGTTAGAAAATGAAAAAGTTTTGAAAGATAATGACGAAAAAATTTTGGAAAAATGTAAAAAATTAGAAAAAGAAAATGAAGTTTTGAAAGAAAATATTTTGAAAATGACAGAAGAATGTTCTCAAAAAGAAAATGATTGTCAAGAAATGAAAAAGGAATATGGTTCAATAAAATTGGCTTATCATATTACAAAAGAGTCATATGAAAAGGTGAAAAGTGAAATGAAATTTGTTCATTCAAGATTGGATTACTGTTCTGAAACAACTAATACGTTTAAGCGAAATTATGAAATAAAGCAACAAGTTGTAAATTCTTACATTGAAGATGTTGCTAAACTTAAGCATCAGATTGCTGATTTAGAACAGGATTATAACAAGTTAAAGAGTTATCATGCGTCATCATATGTGCTTGAACGTATTTTCAACATAAAACCGGACGGAAAAAATTCTGAGCAAAACAAAAAGGGCATTGGCTCAGAGTTTCATCAAGTTCCACCACCGGAAAAGTTTGCAGTTTATGATGATGAAAAGGTCAAAAAAGCTTTCAACATGGTAGATCAATTGCCAGATAACACTGATGTAACCTATTCCAAATCTGATGATTCTAGTGATTCATAGGTGGTAGGTTAGGTCGTTGAAAGTGTGTTGAAAGAAGAGTCAGTTGAAAAAGGTAAATCTGAATCACAGGATGAAAATGAAAGTAATTTTCATGATGGATATCTGAAAAACTCAAAATCTGAGAAAAATTTGAATGATGATTCAAAAGGATTGATTTATACCATGATTGGATCGGACAAGTTATTCTTAGATGTTGTATTCCCAATTCAGAATGTGATTTCAGAAAAGATTGACAAAGTTTTCAAAATGATTGAGATTGAAAAATCTGAGATTTCAAAGTTTGCTGGAAAAGGACACAAAACTTTTTATAACAAACCTGGTTACAAATCTGAATAGGTCTGATTCTAGACAGACCTGGAATTCTCACACACCAAGATTAAGAACAATACAAAGTTGTAAAACAACTGTTGACGCAACAAAACCAAATTAGTTTTGGAAACCAAAAGTTGTTGTTCAAAATCAAAATGTTCAAAAAGAGTCACATTTTTACAAACGAGGTACTCCTAAAGGTCAAACATGGAGTGCTAAGAAACAAGTAACTTTGATAAATAATGAAAAAGTTGAAGTCAAAGTTGAAAAAGTCTTTGTTCAAAATGACAAAGATTTTCCGAAATTGAATGAAGCATATTGTGTTGAAATGCCTAAGGTCAAACAGACCTGGGCTAAATTGTTCAAGTAATTGAATTAGTTGAATGTGCAGGTGCTCAAGAAAATTGAAGACTGTGAGAATGGAAATCGGAGTAGCCTGGCACAACGAGGAGAGGAGGCTGTTGTACCCTGTGTTGGTTGAAACAGGAAGTTTGTTTGATTTTTGTACATAAATAAACAATATTTCAAAAACCCTAAAAATTGAAAATTTTAAAAACCAAAAATTTGTTTTAGTTTGTCAAAAATTTGAAAAACCAAAAATATATTTGTTTTTAAATTTGTCAAAAATTCAAAAATTACAAAAATTTGTTACTTGAATATGCCGAAACCCTCACGGCGGAACAAACATGATTAATTTCACAAGATTGAAAAACGGTTTTCAAACTGTAAAGTATCAATGTGTTGTAAATCATGGGGGTACGTTATACTTTCTGCAAAACAGAGCGTGTGAAGCAGAAAATGGATGGCGAGACAAAGCTATTAGTGTCAGTTTGTCAAAATTTTCTTTAAATGATTTTGCATTTTAGGGGGAGTATTATTGTCAGAAAATACAAAAACATTTGAAAATTTGAAAAAGACAAAAACACGATAAAATTCAAAAAATGAGTTTTTGTGTAAAAAGAGGAAATGATAGTACATCAGTAGACAGTTACAGTATGCTAAAGAAATGTAATGATTATATAGCATTAAACAGTCTCTCTGATGATATGCCGATAGGTTTTTATACATTTAGTAAACTTTTTCGGGATATAAACATAAATTCAAACTTGCTTGTTTCGTGGGGAACACTACTTGGATATATAGGTAACCCCTGAAATCTTGTTTGAAAGGTCCCTCTTTCTGAGATACTAGGTCTTTATGCTTAGTGATATCTGGGGTATTATTCCGGGACTTCTGATAATGCGGAAGCAATGGCCTAGTCCCCGTATAATATTTTCTGCTTGCTTGAAATAAAAGCACACCCTCAGCATAAAAAATGATGAAACATTGAAAAATACTAATCAAGTGCTGTTGAAGAAAAGATTCTCTAAAGGGAACACACCTAAAGTCGAACCGTCATCTCTCTTGTTGGTGCATACATCTGTCGACTTCGTCTTATATCGAGTCGGATCTTATCGAGCATGATATCATTATATTGAATGATGACATCATCAAAGTGACATCATCATTGACATCATCTAATGACATCATCGTTGCAATATGGACATATGAAGACAAATTAGAAGTATCCGTTTGAAAGTCAACTAGCATGACCGTTTGAATATGTTGTAACCGTTTGAAAGTGGTGAACGTTTGAAGGGGTGACCGTTTGAAGCATGTCATGCCATATTTAAACGGTCAGGGTCTAGCCTATATATATCCTTCAAACTTTCATCATTTGTAACAATCTAGATTCCGACGGCGAAGCCCTGTCGAAGTGTCTCTGTGGTGTAAATCCGTTCAAAATCAATAAACAAGACATTTATTAGTGAATCCAAGCTAAACGAAGACCGAATCAATGAATTCCGCCTCTGATTCAGTCTGAGGACTCTTCTGATCGACTCGTTAGGTCGTTTCACGATCCTACATGTGGTATCAGAGCTCAGGAGGAAGAGTTCTTGCCGTTTAGCTCGTTTTCGCTAGCAAATTCTGATTTTCTACACCTTCTTTCACAAAATTGATACTTTTCACGGTTAAAATCGGCTAAAACTTTCACAATGTGTGCGTAATTGTGTTTTAACAAACCCTTGAGAATATCAGATCAAAACTCGAAGTAAAAATGGTAAAAATGACTTGAAAATTGGTGACCGTTTGAACGAAGTCTGACTGACCGTTTGAAAAATGAACCTTACCGTTTGAAAATGCACATGACCGTTTGAAAAATGCACCTTACCATTTGAAAAGTGACATGACCGTTTGAAACATGGTTCCAGTTTGAAAGTGTTTCAGTATTTCACGTGAAAGTGCATCGTGTATTGTGAAAGTACATTGAATTTGAGATTGTCAGTAGTTGGGAAAAGAGATCATGTGATTTAATTCTGATCGCATCGAGTGTATCATGATTGCATGAGAATTAAAGTCATTGACTTTAATTGTTTTGTCGTTTCACTATTATCAAAGACAAGTTTGCATGTGATTGCATGTGACTGTTGATCTTTCTAGACTTTGTCGGCCACGAGATATAGAAGACAATTCACGTGAACTACTGAAGCCCACTACAGACTTTTCGGCCCAATCACAATTATCGATCAATTTTAATTGAGTACAGTTCATTGTTTGTTTGTTGGATAAGTGGATTTTTGCGGCCCAATCATATTCATTGGATACTTGAGATTGTTGGATATTATCAATAGTTAAAACATTAAATCTTTAGACGACCCATTTGTCTTGATCGGCCCAATCATTCGTTAAACATATTCATTAATTGATCGGCCCAATCAGATTGTTTGAAATGGAAGAGGTCTTTGATGAAAAAGAAAACAATGATCTTGAAAGGATAAATGATTGGTATCGAGGGTATTTCAGTAGTCATTATCAAGGTTTGTCCAAGAATGTTTGGGTTAACCGGTTCGAATGTTTTCTGTGTAAGAAAGATGAAAAGTTGGATGATTTGGAGAAGAGATTTGATTGTTTAATGATCATTTGAAAGATCATAAAATAAGAATGTCGGATGCTGAAAAAGTATCAAAGTTTGCTGATGCATTACCAGTAGAATGGGATGATTTTTTAGAAAATCTAAAATGAAATTTTAATTTTTCAAAGTTACATCTATATGAGTTCATTAGCAAACTTAAAACACATTGGTATGATAATAAAAGTAAGAAAAAAGAGTTGATGAATAGGTTAGAAAATAATTTGGAGAAAATAAGTTTGGATGTGGTTGTTGAAATGAACAAAAGAGTCTGTGTGTGTCTTAGTGCAAAAGATGTTATGAAATACGATATGAAGAGGGGTTGTTATATTGATGAGAATATGAATCCTCTTGACTTCGTTAAAATCTTTTGTGCAGGAACATACAAGATGGAGACAGAGCAAGTTCAAAAGAATGAAGAATCTGTGAAGATTGAATCCTCAAGTTCTGACTCAGGTTGCTCGAAATGTGATAAACTTGAGGCTAACAATGGCAAACTATTGAAGGATGCGGAAAGTTTGACATTGGAAATCAAGAAGTTGAAAGATGAGAAGCAATTTGATGATAAACAGATTCTTGTTTTGCAAGAAAATTTTGAGAAGTTGAAATCTGAAAATGTCAAACTGTTGAGTGGTTTGGACAGTTTGACATTAGAAAACAAAATTTTGAAAGAAAACGAAAAAGATTTTGAAAATGAAAAATTAAAAATTGGAAAAGATTTTCAAAGTCAAATAAAGATTCTTGAAGATGGGAGATCTGTTTTTAGCAAGAATAATATTGAAAAACAAAAGGTAATAAATTCCTATCTTCAGACTATTATTTGACTTGAAAAAGAAGCTGAATGTGCTCGAATGACAATCAAGGCTCATCTTGAACGAATATCTCAGCTTGAAAATGAAGCTGAGAATTCAAGAAACAAAATAGATGAGCTTGAAAAGAAATTGAAAGGTTTTGTGACTTCATCTGAGTTCCCCTGTCCAAAACCGATCAATTATGTTCCAATAAGTGACAATGTCACAAACTTTGACAAAGTCAAAGTTGAAGATTGTGATGAGAAATCTGATGATGAAAATGAAAAAAATGAAGAAAAAGAAAATATTTTTGAATTTAAATGAAATGTTTAAAGAAACTGTTTTACATTCTACTGAAAAAGGTGAATGCTCAACGCAAAAACCTGTAAAGAAGAATGTGGAACAAAAACAAAAAGATAAAAAACCGAAAAATCTTCAAAAAGAAAATAAAAGCTCATCAGTTCAATCATCCAAACGTGATAAAAAATTACAAAAAGTAAAAAATGAAAATTCAAAAATTGTTGGTAATGAGTGGTGCAGGTCGGACCACAGAGCTCAAAGGCCAAATCTAGCAAACAAGAGGATGAAAGATTATCACCAAGCCAAACAGTGCTATGATCTGAATGTTTGGACTGAAGATGGTGATTGGTATGATAACAGAGTGTGTTATAGATGCGGTTATCAAGGACACATTGCTGTTAACTGCCAGAATTGGAGTTATGAGACGAGAAGATGCTATAACTGCGAAATCAGAGGACACATTGCCAGAGATTGCCCAATGAGATTAAAGGGAAGATCGAGGGCCGAATCTCAGAAAATGGCAAAGAAACCAGTCAATGTCAAAGAAAAGCCCAAGGAACAGAAAGTTCAAGAACCTAAAGTTCAAGAACAGAAAGTTCTAAAACCGAAAGTGAAGCTTTCACAGGGGCAGAAAGACAAACTGAGGAAGAAGAGAAAGAAAGCGAGAGAATATCTTGAAAGGATTTTGTCCTCGGATACAACTGGTAAAACAGATAAAAGTTCTGATAAATCGTCTTGCTCGCCAAAGAATGACAAATCAAGCAAAACGAATTCATCAGATACAAATCTGAGGACAGAGAAGAGAGTAAAGAAAGAGAAGGCAGTTAATCAAGAGATTAACAAATCTGGCGATGAATTTGTTTTTTCGGAAACAAAGGAGCCACGTGTTGGCAATGAATCTGACTCATCAAAGTCAGACAAGCCACGTTCAGGCAATGAATCTGGTGTGGCAAAGCCAGAAGAGCCGTGTGTTGAGGTAAAAGTTGAGAATTCTGGTCTAACAATGGATGATGCAAATTTTCCACCATTGTTGAACAAGAATTCAAAATCACCCAAGGACAATCAGGCTTGGGTGAATTTGTTTAAATGAAAAACCTGACTTGCCGGAGTTCCCAGGTTGGTAAGCGTGGAATAGGAATCGGCATCTTTCTTGAGAAATTGACGTTTGTGATATTTCGAACTTACAAGTAGTAAATAAGGGACATTAAGTTGTACTTGATTTTCTACAAGTGATATTTGAGGATTGATCTTAAAAATGTTAGTTTTTACAAGTGATTGAAGAAAACAAAGTGATGAAAGATCCCCGAATTTGTGAAAAGACACACAAAACTTGTTTTCCGGAAAAACCATTCTGATTAAAACAAACTTAAGTGTTTTGAAATCACTATGGGAAAATGTTTTGTTGTCAGGGGGAGTTCTGATTGTTCATGCCAAGTGAATGGAGAATTGAAGTGATTCTCATCATGTTGTCACGTTTCTTGTACAGCTTGTTTTCAAATTTTCCCAGAAAATCTAAATTAAAACATATTTTGATTTTAGGGGGAGTAAAAATTTAAAAAAAAATTTGAAAATTTGAAAATGTCAAAAACATTGAAAATTTCAAAATGAGTTTTGTTGTAAAAAGAGGAAATGATAGTAGATCAGTTAGACTGTCACAGCATGCTAAAGAAATGGAAAGTCAAAATGTGATAAACGATCTCACTAAAGATGTGACGGTAGGCTCAGCTAGACTAGTAGATTTGCGATAACGATACAAACCTAAAGCAAAAAGCCTAGTTCTAGTGGGAAACATGATTGAAAGCATAGTACTTAGTTTTGTCCTTCTTGATTGTGTGCCTACTCAGTAATCGCTGATTGTCGAAAGACATAAAACTGGTTAAGTCTGTGAACTTTCACAACTTTGCTGAAAAGTCGCTGTGATTGTGCATTTTATTTTGCAAAGATTTAAACTTGTCTTACTTCTTTATTTTGTTTAAGCATTGGACATCCTCTGCGTATACGTGAGTATCGAACAGGATGTTATTGCCTAAACCTTCTGCTTTATTTTCTTTGGTGTTTCGTTTAAGCTTTGGATCACCTCTGCGTATACGGAAGTATCGACCTGGTGGTTAAAGCCTAAACAACTTCAACTTGTTTTATTTTTCTTATTTTGTTTAAACATTGGACTTTCTCTGCGTATACGGAAGTATCGACCTGATTGTTAATGTTTAAACATTCTGCTTTATTTTTGCACAAATCACAGTTAATAAAAGTTTAAAGGCATTACTTGAGTCAGTGTATTGCATGATGAGGGGATATGCTGAGATCGTGGGGTTCATAAGAATTTAGTGCTATCTAAATATACCTTAACGTATCGGTAAGCATTTCGAAAGTTGTTAGATTGAGTTTATGTGGACAACAATATCGTCAATCAACGTGAATCGTTTAGAACTTAATATGTTAAAGCTTAACGGTGCTAGTGATTGGTCACAAAAACTGATATGATTCTCTTACACAAACTCACAAAAATAGTGTCTGTAAATAGTTCTTTATTGCATTTCATTTCTTTGTTATAAAAAATCCAAAAAGATTTTAGTGTGTTTTAGCATAAATTTTGAAAAATTCAAAAAGATTTTCGACGACTGATGATGAAGAGCTGATTTTTGAAATTCCAAGTGCTAAACTTGATGAATTGGTTTGGGAATGTGCGTTTAAAAGAAGAAACTATTTTTGAGAAAAAAAAATTTTGATTAGTTAATCAAGGTCATTAATTTGAACTTGATGTAACTATTACTAGTAAGTTTTTCTTATTGATTTAAGTAAAAACTTATCTGGTGGTGAGAAAATTTGTGCAGGAAATGAGCTTAAACAGAGATAAATCCAGGGATTGATCTCAAGGTGATAGCTAATTCCAGAAAGCAATCCCATCATGATGAGAGGGGGAGTCTGACGAGGTTAGAGCCAAAGAGAAGATCCTGGTATATGCTAAGAAAGAAAAGAGACTGATAAAGACTGAAGATGCGAAGACTCGACACTTAAGACTCGTCAACATCTGAGGGGGAGTCTGTTGGTGCATACATCTATCGACTTCGTCTTATATCGAGTCTGGGTTTTGTTGCGGATCTTATCGAGCATGATATCATTATATTGAATGATGACATCATCAAAGTGACATCATCATTGACATCATCTAATGACATCATCGTTGCAATATGGACATATGAAGACAAATTAGAAGTATCCGTTTGAAAGTCAACTAGCATGACCGTTTGAATATGTTGTAACCGTTTGAAAGTGGTGAACGTTTTAAGGGGTGACCGTTTGAAGCATGTCATGCCATATTCAAACGGTCAGGGTCTAGCCTATATATATCCTTCAAACTTTCATCATCTGTAACATTCTAGATTCCGACGGCGAAGCCCTGTCGAAGTGTCTCTGTGCTGTAAATCCGTTCAAAATCAATAAACAAGACATTTATTAGTGAATCCAAGCTAAACGAAGACCGAATCAATGAATTCCGCCTCTGATTCAGTCTGAGCACTCTTCTGATCGACTCGTTAGGTCGTTTCACGATCCTACATCTCTGATTTTGCGGAAGCAATAGCCTGAGCTCTCAGGGTCTCGCATTTAACCCTTTACAGATATCATCTAGGTATACTCACCTGTAAGACTGAATATTGGGATCTGGATACGGGAGTATATTCAAGAGGTGGGACACATGAATGAGTTTAAGTTCTTAATACATCTAATTCGTATCCTGAATTAGTTGAAATTTGTATGAAAATTTAAGTGGATCAGTATATCGACAATCTAAGTGAATTGTTTAATTCTTAATGTGTAACTAAGCTCAACGGTACTTGTGACTTGTCAGAAACTGATATGATCCTCTGATGCAAACTCAAACAAAAATATTGTCTGTAAATATGTTTGTAAATATTTCTTTACTGCTTTATGTTTCAGAAAAATGCAAAAAGATTTGTGATTCTGCTTTATTTTCGACAACCGATGTCTGAGTGCTAAGTTTCAAAATCTAAGTATGCTGATTGTGTTTCTGAAAATAAAACAAGTTCATTAATTTGAAACTTGAAATTTTTAAAATCAAAAATTCAAAAACAGTTTGTGATATTTCCAAGATCATTAATTTGGACTTGGATGATTAACTGTGAGGGAGTTGGATTCTTAAATTGTTTAAAGAGTCAGGATATTTGATTCTTGAAATTCAAAACATTGTTACTTATAAATGTTTGATTGTTGCAGATGAGATTCCAGAATACGATCCCTATAGCTGAGACTAAGGGGGAGTCTGAAGACAAGCTCAATGTAAGGGGGAGTTTGTAACCAGAAAGCAAGGTGTCGATCCCTAAAGCACGGAAGCTTGACGAAAGGGGGATCCTGGGAAAAGTGTTTCTAAAAGATGATAATGTATGAGCCAGAGTCAGATCCTGGTATAACATTCAAAGACAGAAGCTGATCAAAGAAGATAAAGATTGATGGATGCTTACAGTGTTAGACAATTCGGAAAGAGTTTGAAGACTGATCAAGACTGAAGAGGTGTCATGCTGAAGATTAAACACTGAAGACTTCGTCAACATCCAAGGGGGAGTCTGTTAGTGCACTATGTCTGTTGACTTCGTCTTGTATCGAGTCATGTAATAGGATTGTTAGATCAGGGCTCGTAGTACGAGAAAACAGGTTTTATGTGTGATTGAGGTAATTTCGCACGAAATAGAAAAGTACTATTTCGCACGAAATAACCTTTGGTAGTTTCGCATGAAATAACACTTGTTATTTCGCACGAAATTACATCACCTATAAATACCTTGATCTCCAATTCATTTGTAACTTTTCTGATTTGGTAACGAAGTGCTGCCAAATTGTCTCTAGGTTGTAAATCATTGTTAAATCAATAATAGAGACATTTAAATTGTATCAAGCTGTAAACAAGTCCGTTTCTCTGAATTCCGCCTTAGATTCAGATATAAGCTCTTCTGAACGACTCATTCAGGTCGCACAACGATCCTACATTGGTGTTTGCTGTTTTTGGCGTTTTATACTAAATTTTTTTTAGTAGTGGAGAATTAGATAATAAACAACAGAGAATTAGAGTTTTGGCATTTTATGGCATGATGGCGTTTCACAAACATTTTGTCTGTGTGACGTTTTTGTTAAAATAATGTATTTGTGTTATTAGCTGAAAAATACATAACAAACAACTGAAAAAGAAACTTAAAAAAAAATAGAAACAATTGATTTTCCAAATATTTATTGTCAGCAGTCTCTTTCTTCTTTGAAACATGTTCACTGGCGGTTTGACTTTGGTATGCTTCATATTGTTTTTTTGTTGTTGAAGTAGCTTTTTTGTGGCCGTTTGGAAGGACAAAATGACGTGAGTTTTTTGTTTGAAGTTCATCTTTATCTTCAAACCACTCATCAGTGTCATCCGTCTCTTCATGCCATTCAAAAATTCATCAACAACAAAGCACAAAAAATGACATAATTCTGACACCAGCATCTTTTTCTTAAAGATTTGTCCATCTTATGCAACAAAATGTTATTTAGTTACACCCCTCAGCTAAGAATGTATTCTGCGAAACTTCGCGTAGAACAATATTGAATATACAAGAAACGATGTTTGCCATTTTTGGCGTTTTACTGAGAGAATAGTGTATCTAAAAGAAACGTCGATTGGAATCTTTGATGTTTGAGTTTTTTTGGCGTTTTCTAAGATGACTGGTATATAATAAAATATGGCGTTTTTGAGTTTGGTGTGTTTGATGTTTTGGGTTTTTTGGCGTTTCTAAGATGAATGGTATATAGTAGTAAATATGACGTTTGCGGTTCGGGGTGTGTTTAATGAATGTCTGAGATGTTTTGTTTATATAGGATGTGTTTTGGCTCGTAATGGCGTTTTATTCATGAGTTTGGCGTTTTTGATAGAGAAATCTAAAGACCCTTTTACCCTTAATGAAGCGCGTCCACTTAATAGAATTGATGTTATTTATGAAAATGTCACCGCGCCAATTTAGTCTATAGATTGTTTTGATCGGACGATCCATAACCGTTCGCACTGTTCTCACACTTTTCACCGTTTTCTTTAAATCCTGACCCTATATATATATATATATATAGGGTAGCGTTCATGCGAGAACCGCGAGAACCAATGCGAACATAACAAAATAAACCCACTACACCACCAAAAACCTAAAAAACCCTAACCCCCCACCCAAGCTAAATGCTAAAAACTAAACCCCCGAAAAACCAAAAAAAAAATCTTAAAAAAATACACAAATTTTTTTAATATTTTTTATGTTTAAATCGCTACTTTTAGTAGCAAAAAAAATTTTTTTTTAAAGAAAAATAATTTTGTGTGTTTTTAGGTATTTTTGGTTGTCTTCACATTGGTTCTCCCGGTTCTCACAATAAAGAGTGGTTCCTAATGATCTTTCTCCTATATATATATATATATAAGTGTCCACAAAAATGAGAACCACCTCGAGTTGTAAGAACCGTGAGAAGTACTTGATCCTGGGCGAGGTGGACCAATTTTTTTTTTCATAAACGTAGATGCATGTATTATAACAACATTTGTAAAAAAAATTCAAAAAAAAAATGTCGTGTGTGTAGTTTTGAGCACCACAAGTTTGTGTTTACGGGTACCGTAAATTTTCCGGTTAAATTTACGGTACCCGTAAACACAAACTTGTGGTGCTTAAAACTACACACACGACATTTTCTTTTTGAATTTTTTTTACAAATGTTGTTATAATACATGCATCTACGTTTATGAAAAAAAGAATTGGTCCACCGCGCCCTGGATCAAGTAGTTCTCACAGTTCTTACAACTCGAGGTGGTTCTCATTTTAGCATTCCCCTATATATATATAATGGAAGTATCTATAGAAAACCCTTATAATTTAGAAAACTTGGGAAACTCTAACCTTCCGAATTTTATTTTTTTTAAAAAAATTTACACATGTTATATACATGTTTTTAAGGGTTTTGGGCAAAAAAAAAAATCAAAAAAGCGCCAAGTGGATATTTAAAAAAAAATAAAAAAATTTCTAGGGTAACATATGTCAGACGAATGTAACATATGTTACATCAAAACTTGTTTATTTTTTTAAATATCTACTTGACGCTTTTTTGATTTTGTTTGCCCAAAACCCTTAAAAACATGTATATAACATGTGTAATTTAAAAACAAAATCGGGAGCTTTGAGTTTCCGGGTTTTCTAACCACAAATGGGTTTTCTATATATATAGTGTGTGTGTGTGTGAGGTTCATTGGGGAACACTAAAAAAGTGGGGAACAGTGGGGAACTGACTCAAACGAACTCCGATTGGACTCATTCCAGCGGCGTTGGAACCGGCTCGTCGAACCCTAACTATGATCTCTTAACCCTAAACCCTAAATCATAACCCCTAAACCAATGTGAACACAACAAAATAAACTTACCCCACCACCACCCAAAACCTAAACACCCACCACCTAAAAAAATATACCTCATAAAAAAACCTAACCCCCCTCCCCACCTCTAAGAGGCGGTTACGAAAGGACATTGAGAGATCCTTTAGGGTTCTTCACCAGCATTGGCATTATTTGAGAAATCCTCATCATGCATAGACCAAAGAAAATTCTTCACCAGCGTTTGCATTATTTGAGAAATCCTCATCATGCATGGACCAAAGAAAAAATGAGAGATACTATGTATGCTTGTATAATCATGCATAATATGATATTAGAAGACCAAGGAAAAGCAATATGTGTAAATTATATACCGAATGTTGTTCACGAATATTCGCAAGCAACAATGGCTGAAAGAGTGAATGATCCGAATCCAATGCGTTCCAAAATAGCACATTGCGTGTTAGCATTGGATTTGGTCCAACATGCATGGTCGGTTGAGTATACTCCAAACGAGGGTGAAACAGAAGGAGATGAAGACGAACGCAAAGATGACTAGGAAGGATAAGATGAAGACGAGTATGGCGAAAGCAAAGATGAAAATTAAGACGAATAGTATTGTTTGTGTGTTATTTTAATATTAATGTACTTTTTATTTAATAAAATATTATTTGATGTATTTTACTAAAAAGAAGAAAAAAATTTAAAATATATAATTGGCCGCAATCAATGCAAAAGGCATTATGAGGCATTATACCACTAAATCACTTTTGCACGTCACCTCCCGTAGTGCCCCATATGCCACATATCGTGTCATGCTTAAGGGAGGGGCATTATAATAACGTCCCACTATACATGATCTTACAATTAAAGATTAAATATCAAATTCTTAACAATTCACTAAGACCAGTCGTTATGGGCTAATGCCCCTGTCCGTGTCGGCTATAACGCCGTAGAACACCACAACACAGGCGTTAAAACGTCTCACGGACTATTCCTAAACAACTTGGAAAATGAAATGAATGGAAGCATAGTGGTCACAGTCCACGGGTAAGTTTATTTCATGAAATGAATTCTGATAAGAGTTTTAGAGCTATGTTTCATAGCGCGACACTATGGGATAAGAGGGCGACACCCCAAATCAATCTGTAAATTAGTTTCACCCTGAAAATTAACCAACACACAAATCTGAAAGAAGAAGCTCACAAATCTAGAAGAACCAAAAGAGTAGGGAGAAGGAGAGGCAGTGGCTTGAGACAATGGTGCTAGGGCATGGGGTGCAACGTCAACGGTGGTGCCATGTGTTGGTTGATTGACTCATCTTTCTTGCCTTCTTGTGATTTTTTGGGAGTACAAACTGCAAAGTTAAATCCTTCAGTTACTTTGTTTGAAATGGTAGACAAAGAGTTATTAGAACATCTATAGTGGTTATATCAAATAATGCCCCATCCTAGGGCGTTTCGCGCCATGTGTAATCCTAGTCATTAAAGGGGCGTTATTCACAAAGGGGCGTAGTGGTGATAACACCCAGTTTTTAAAAAAATGGAGAGTAGAAGTGAAAGTTTTATAAAAAAATGAATGAAAAGTGGGATATATATAGGGTTTAATGTTGAAAAAAAATATTAAATGTTGTTACTGTTTGACAACGGTAAAATATCGAAAAAAACCGCCGGGCAAGAGCTTTGTTTTTACAATGCCAAACAGCCAAAATTCAAAAAAAAAAAAAAAAACGCCCCGGGGGGCGGAGTCTGGGCGTGTTTGAGCGTTTTCAGGCAAAAAAACGCCCCAAAATAGAACAACTACGCACGGTCTTATATGTGTTCGCTTTTTTTAAATATGGCACAATATTAAAATTTATCGGTTACAATTGCTTTATAAATAAGGCTATTCGCTATGGATTTTTTCCACTCTACTTCACAACCACATTATAAAATATGTATCACATCACTACACTACTTTCACTCATTTTTATAAATCTGAAAAATTAAAAAGGAAAAAAAAAACAAAGAAACATTTGATTGGTTGATGGGCATGTGCCCCATCAACTCCTCCTTTCACGTTGTGCTTCCACCAACGCCGGCTAACCTCACGCTGGTTTTGAGGCTGCCTCCTGTGGTGTATCACGCCGCCAAATCTGCCACTTAGACCATGCGTAGTGGAGCGTTTTTAAAAAAAAATTGCTCAATCACGCCCAATAACGCCCCTTCCCCACTACACCTGGGCGTTATCTTGCAAAAAATCCTCCTTGGCGTGGTTTGAAAAACGCCCAATGGAGAAAAGGTTGGCCAATCACATTAGAGATTCCATTTGCTTGGCCAATAGGATTTTTAGTTGTTTTTTTAATTTTATTTTACTACAAAACATATTGCCCAATAATGCCCCATCCCCGCTACACCCATTTTAAAAAACACCCAATAATGTTCCATTGTTTACTGGGCTGCCACATGGCGTAAAACGCCCAAAGGTATCAAGTTGCCCACTGCGCATGGTCTTAGGCAAGGCGTGAGTCGGTAGTGAACGGCCTAACTAATATAAATTCAATTTCAAATTTTATAAATAATAGTAATAAATTTTTAAAAGATTATATTTATCTATTAAAAGCTAACACAAATCTAATAATTTAGACAGGGTTTGCCCAGAGAATTCGTTTACCCTGTTCAAGCTCCAAAAAATGTGCTCGTAGGCCTTAACGAAATTGGATATTGGGCTAAATAAAGGTCTAAACCTAATGCCAATGGACTAATAGTTAATCTAAAGCATAAGAATAGTTTTGTAACTGGGTCTATATTGATATTTGTATAGGTATACCTTGTTAAAAAAATTACGTATATATATCAGGTTTTTTTCTAAAAATAGTGTGCTCTCTGAAATATCGGACCATGGCCGATAGTCCTCCCCACCCAACCCAGGGCCGGCCCTGAATTTAAACATCACTAACATAATGAATATCAAGATGATCTTTATTCGTGATAATTAACGAATAAGGTGAATTAGTCAAGTAGATTTAGTTTGCATGTAGCTTATTTAGTTTGTTATTGATATAGTATGAGATTAAATGGGAAAACAAAAAAAATAGGAATCTATGTAAAAAACCTATAAATAATTTATTTTTATGTGTCATAAATAATTTACCTTATCTTTTTCGAAGTTTTGCATATAAACTCATGTAAAAGCCGTTTTAATAAAAATAATTTGAAAATTTAAAAATATATAATAAAAAGTTTATAATAGTTCAAAAAAAGTAGAAAAAACGTATTTTTTTAGTAAAATATATATTTATATTTAAACGACTTCTACATATGTTTATATAAAAAACTCTGAAGAAATTATGTTAAATTGTTTTTTTTTTCTAAGTAAAAAGGATTTTTTTAATGACATGTAAAATTAGTGGTTCTCCACTTTTTTAGTGTTTCTATTGAATCCAACCCTATTGTTATATTTTGGTTACTATTCTGTGAAATATTCCCATTTATGTGAAAATATTTTATTTAAACTTTAACAATTATAAAAAAAAATCGATTTGTAAGTAGTTTGTTATAAATAACAAAAAAATATTATAAATTAATTCCGACTCTAAAAATTTATTAACCACGTGCATCTTTAAGGCTCAATTTTCTCATCGTTCAAATAAACGCTAACGTAACTAACCTTGTGTAGGGACACCGGAATAAATTTGTCTACATATGCGCTATCTTGATCACCACTTGCATACACAATTGTGTTTCACCTTACACCGATATATTCAAAATACAAAGGAGTTCAATTCAATCCTGATCTCAATAGCTAAAGTTGATCAATGTCGTCGACTGAAGAATCGGAGTTGGTGCTGTTAGGAGCGTGGACAAGCATGTTCAGTTCGAGGGTAGAAATCGCGTTGGCGGAAAAGGGCATCAACTACAAGTACATAGAAGAGGAGCATGTGCTGGACAACAAAAGCCCTCTTCTTCTCAAACACAACCCCGTTTATAAGAAGATCCCAGTTTTGATTCACAAAGGCAAACCCATATGTGAATCCTTAATCATCGTCCAATACATTGACGACACATGGAAAGAAGGATATCCTTTGTTACCTTCTGATCCTTATCTCAAATCTCAAGCTGCTTTCTGGGCGGATTACGTCGATAAGCATGTATGTATGTGCGTACTTATAGATCATTTGTCGTATTATTTGTTACTCATAAACTTTATTAAAAAAAATGCAGATTTATCAAGGTGCGAAGTTGATTTGGGACTCTAAAGGTGAAGGGATGCAGAAAGGAGTTGAAGAATTCGTAGGTTACCTCAAGGTGTTGGAAAGGGAACTTGGTGAGAAGCCGTATTTCAATGGCGAGTCCTTTGGTTTTGTTGATATAGCACTTATATCCTACTACAGTCATATTATTGCGGATGAGAGGATAGGGAATTTTAGTATTGAGAAACACTGTCCAAAGTTGTTTGTTTGGGCCACACAATGCATGAAAAGGGAGAGTGTTTCCAAGACTCTTGCTGATCCAACCAAGATATTTGAGTTGCTTATCGAGATTCGAAAGAAAAATGGTCTAGAAGACTGATCAGCTTTGTTAACATTTTTAGTATATGGTTTGAGTTTTGTTGGTAGATTATAACTAAAGTATGGTTAATTATAAATAGATTCATATTGTATGTTTAGATATCTTAAAAGGTAGAGGTAAAGATATCTACATCTTACCCTTCTCAGACGTTATCTTAGTTTTGATATTGGTGGGAATTACTAAATATGATGATTATGATGATGTTTAGATATCTTGAAAATCGAGTCTCTTATGTTCATAAAGTCAATTCATATCGCTTGAATTGATTTTTAGATTGATAATAATTTGTTTCTCACGTACTGAAATATGTAACTTTTAGTCTTTTGTCTACTGTTTGTATATACTTTGTATTAGAACATGTGATGACTTTAGTCATGTCACTCTAGCTTAGCGTCTGGTGGTATCGTTCATGTATTTTAAAACTTTTATCACAGCGGAAGCATGTATGCGAACCGATATAGAGCATACTTTACTAGATGCAAACAAAATAAAAAACAAAAAAAAAAATCCACAATAAAGTATATGTTAGACGAACATACGCGTGTAAACAACTAGGCATGTTCGAACACTACGGTATCAAGGAACAGTTTGATTCCTCTTTCTAGAAACGCCATTATGTTGTGATGTTCCTGATGAAGTGAGTTGGGAAATGATTGCACATTTCTTTAAATGTTCGTCAAATTCGTAACTTAGATATTTGCCACCTTGATTAGATCAAATGTTTTATTGTTTTACTGAGCTGATTTTGTACGTCATTCATTTAGATATTAAGCACTTATAACATGTATATTGGTAGAAATGAATAATGCCCTACCCTTGGGCATTATTCGACACGTGTCAAGTCAGTCATTTAAAGGGCATTGTTGGGCATTTTGAAGAAATGGATGTAGTGGGATAATGCCCTCACCCTTGAGCATTATGCGACACGTGTCAGTACAATGATTACTCAATTATTTTTTTTAATGTTTAAAACTAATAATATTTTATTAATTAAATAAAAAATACATAAATAATAAAACAAATACAGATAATATTTTTAAAACTAATAATATTTTATTAATTCTCGTCTTCGCTTTGACCATTCCCGTCATCTTCGTCTTCCTCGTCATCCGATTATTGCTCTCCCTCGTTTGGAATATGCCAAGCCGACCACGCGTGTTCAACCAAATCAATCGCTGACGCATTATGTGCTGGTTCAGACCGCCATTCATGTGCATTCTTCAAACTTTCTTCCACTGTTGCTTGGGGATACTCCTGAACGTCTTCCGGTACATAGTTCTAACATATTGCTCTTCCTTCGTCTTCCAAAATCATGTTATGCATGATTATATAAGCGTACATAGCATCTCTCATTTTTTCTTTGCTCCATGCACGACAAAGATTTCTCAAAGATTTTTTCTTTGGTTCCCATTATATGGCAAGTATGTAAATCTGGTGGCAAGATAAAATCCTAAGAAATATTAAATGATTACCTACGTGTTTTCTCTATATATAAAATCATTTTTGAAAAACTATTTTCAAAATGAGTCAGTTAATTGTATTTACCAGCGAAAGCTTACGTATTTTCAAAAGATTAAACTAAAGGTACCGAACCTTGATATTAGGATGGGAATCCGGGTCGGCTATGATAAAGGCTATGGAATTTGCAACTCCTAGCTTAAGGCCTATGATGTCTAAAGCTCGTTTAACTAGATTCTGCATGTGGGCTTGTACTCGAATACTTGTGTTGGAAAAATATGTGAAAATAGCATTTTTCACAAATATAGGAAAATGATTTTTTTCCTATTTTGGACTAGAAATAAATATAATAAAATGAGCAGGTTTTATATATTTATTTGTGTGTTTGTGTTCTATGTTGGAAGAGCTTCGCGACGAACTAAACCACGTCCAAAAACGAGCTAAGATGAATGAGATATCGATGCTCAAAGTTGGGTGTTTGAAACATTAAATGCTGAAACAAAAGGGAAAGTAGCACATTGTCCCACATCGGAGGAGAGTTGGAACTTAAATGAGTATTTAAGGTGGAACTCTCCATCCTAATTGTTTCATGGAAGCACACACTAAGTGTCCTCGCGAAGGGTGCGTAGCACCCTAACTCGCACTCGCACACGCTCGCGCGCGCGTGGCGTGGGCGATGAGGCGCAATGTGGCCCTTTGATGGCGCAAGGACCAAGTGGTGAAGTGGCATGCGTGACATGGCAGTCCGCGCGCGGGTACAAGTGGCACGAAGGCGCGCGGTTGCGCACGGTGCATGGGTCCTGATGTGACGTGCGCGGCGCACCAAATTGAGCCAACACGGCGCGACTGTGTGGCGTGCTCGTAGATGCTCACAGGTGACGTGGCACACGAGCGCATGGACCTGAGTCAGTGAGGCGCACGCGCGCATGGCAGTGAGCCAGAGGACGCACCGCGCATGGGCGTGCAGACCTGGGCGCGCGCGCACCAGTGTGGCTTGCACGCGCGCGCGCGCAGAAGCTTTCAGCATTGAATGACAGTGCAGTTACAGTTCAACTTTGAAACTGACGAGTTAATGGTCTTTGACTGAGAATTAAATGACGTATTAAATTGCATTGAAGACGTTTAATGCAATTTAAACCTCTCCTTTAATTCTGTTTGACCGTTTCGATGAAGATGTAGTATAAATACAACATCTCCACCACTACAGAATATACACCACGAATACCAGCAATACAACAGCATATGCAAACAGTTCTCTACAGCTTACTGATCTTCCTCCTGCTCTCTTCAAGGTAGCCTTCGGGTTGTAGGTCATCTCCGGCAGTACTTCTGCTCCGGCTGTTGTACCCTGGGAAACAAAACGAGTACTCCTGGGAGACTCGGAATTTGTTTTAAGGGAAGCGTGTTGGACACGTGCCTCAGTCACTCTGCTTCTACCCCATTCTTGTATTTTTGGTTTATTTCAGTTGTAATAGTATTGTAATTCTGCTTTCTTTTATTTCTGAATTGTAATAGTTGAATAAAATTTGTTTATTTTATTTATTTACGCGAACGGTTCCTACAATCTTAAAACAAATTTTTAAAAACCGTTCGTGTGATCAAAACCATCCTGTTTGTGATTCAAACCAATTTTGTTTCACTCAGTTTGTGTTTTAAAAACAGTTTTTTTTTCTTCTTCAAATGAGCGACTTTGGTTGAAAACAATTGGTTACTTCAGATTTTGTCCTATAAATTTGCTAAAAACTTTCTGATTTGGTCTTCAAAGTTGGACTTAGAAGCCAATCAGTAAGTTCTTATATTTATAAATTTTCTGTTTTTGTTCTTTAAAGTTGGACTTAGAAGCCTAAACAGTCAATTTGTGGTAAATTAAAATTTAAGTGTTTACTTCTGTTTTTACTGTGTAAAACAGAATTTTGGACTAAAATTTTTAAATTTTAATTTTTTCAGCATGTTGAACGAAAATGTCAACGTTAACAACACCACAAATGTTGTGACGGGAACCCCTCTTAACGCCACCACTGTGGGAGCGTCCACAGCGGCCAACCACGCTGAACGACCCAAGAAGTTCTCGGGTCTACACTTCAAAAGGTGGCAGCAGAAGATGTTCTTCTACCTGACCACCATGAACCTTGTGAGGTTCTTGACGGAAACCGCTCCTCAACCTGTGGAAGGGGAGACCGACGCACCAAGACAGTGAACTGCAGCGAACCAACTTTTTAATTCTGCACAACTTAAAATCTGTGCATGAATCTCGATTCTGCGGACATATAACAATTCTGCAGTGATAACAGACCTGATAACAGTTCTGCGTGGCTTCTGTGCGGCTGATAACAGACCTGATAACAGTTCTGCGCGGCTTCTGTGCGGCTGATAACAATTCCGCAGAATCGAGATTCATGCACAGATTTTAGATGAAATAAGTTGCAGCGAACCAACTTTTTAATTCTGCGCAACTTAAAATCTGTGCATGAATCTCGATTCTGCGGACAAATAACAATTCTGCAGTGATAATAGACCTGATAACAGTTCTGCGCGGCTTCTGTGCGGCTGATAACAATTGCGCCGCTGATAACAATTGCGCCGCTGATAACTAGAATGCGTGAACTCAAATTTGCGGATTATAGATGAAATCTGCTGATGGTTTACACTTTGCGGACTGTAATTCTGATTCAGGGGCGGACCTACGTTGAATAAGACGGGTTCCCCGGAACCCATTCGGTTTCGAATAATTAGTAGAAAATCTATAATATAATATAAAGTGAACCCATAAATAAATTTTAATATGAACCCATAACAATGAATCTCAATCAGTCCGCTGGTTTCGCGCTTTCTTGCTAAACATAAGGTCTTCAGCTCGATTCTTGTCCGTAACGGTTTTCACGTAACTTTTTTAAAAGTTAAACCTAAATTACCAAACTGCCCTTAGGTTTTCATAGTCAAAACTCAAAAGAACCCACTTACCAGAACCGCACCACACATTTATACATTTACGAATATCGCACACTCTTTGAATTTACAGTTCGAACATCCTTCTGAACTCAGACTCCGGCAATAACTTATTGATTTTTGAATGAACCTGATCTGTAATCTGCGCAAACGAATGAAATAAGTTGCAGCGAACCAACTTTTTAATTCTGCGCAACTTAAAATCTGTGCATGAATCTCGATTCTGCGGACAAATAACAATTCTGCAGTGATAACAGACCTGATAACAGTTCTGCGCGGCTTCTGTGCGGCTGATAACTGATCTGATAACAATTCTGCAGACATAACAGTTCTGCGCGGCTGATAACAGATCTAATAACAATTCTGTTAGAAATCTGATAACGGTTCAGTTTCGGTTTTCAGTAATAAAAAATGTTACTAACAGTTTGGTTCATGGTTTTACCCAAAAAACCATTAAAACTGAACCATAAACACCCCTATATAGAAATTAAGTGAAACCATTCAGTCAAAGATATTCAACCAACATTACAATCCAGCCATTCAGACAAACTTAGTCAAAGGTTCTAATATTATCATTCAACCAACATCACAATTCAGCATTACATATTGTTCACTACATAAAAAACAAAGAAAATTACCAACGTAATGATAACTATGACATGGTTCAATCTGCATTACGTAAAACTATGCCCTTACAGTCGGTTCTATAATAATCATCGCGGGATTCATTACCCATGTCAAGTGGATCTACACGTGGCAATATATTATCATTGTGAGGAAAAATTACAGTACTAAATTCCTCATCAACGTCATCATACAAATCTCTGTAGTTTTTGGGAGGTGTCATAAAGACAATAAACATTTTTTTATCTAGCTGGTCTTTAACATAAAAGACCTGTCGTGCTTGTGAGGCCAATATGAACGGATCATCTTTGTGGCCTAATCTGTTAAGTTCGACCAACGTGTAACCAAGACTGTCTTGTTTGACCCCATTTCTATTTTCAACCCAGTCGCACAAGAAAAGAGGAATTCTTTTAATATGATAATCTAGTACCCCAAATCTCTCGTAAAACCCCATAATAAAAGTTTTGTCCATAGGTTACTACTTCTTTAGAAATGTGCATGACCGTTGCCTCAACACCAACCCCACTGTTTTGGTAAACTGTACCGTCACGAGATTTTGTACGAAATTTATAGCCGTTGATTTCATATACATCGTATTTTAATACATTGCTGTGTGCTCCATTTGAAATCCACTTTACGGTTTCTGATATACTTTCTTTGGAAACCGCCAACTCTTTTTCAACCTAAATTTCATTACACGGATGAGATACACCTTGCACAAACTACAATAAAGAAGAAACTAAGATTATGCAAAAATTTAATTTACCTTGTTGCGTAACCAGTGACCAAATGTTGTGCTATGCTCTTTCTCCAGCCATGCTTGTCGTTTACCACCATGTTGGTTTTTCAAAAAGGTCATGTGTTGTCTGCAAGTACATAAATGAGTATCATATTTGATAGATCCTACTGTAAAATAAAAAAAACAAACATGTTAGCTATACTTACTCGATATAAGGCACAATTTCAGGTGTATTCTGCAATACATAGAAATGTGCCTTCAAGGCGAGTTCCGGAGAAACCTGAATTGGTTTACCGGCTGACACAGGATTTCCTTCCCCATTATCATTTTCAGATGTCTTATGCTTATCTGGTGGAATGCCAATTGTCTTGATGTTTTTTTGGTATTCGCTGAAAAACTCAATTTTTCTTCGGCAATATTCTCCTCAGCATTGCATCCTTCTGGATAAGTTTTGTTTCGCACATGCCCTTTAATAACCTTCATGCACCTTTCAAAGGGATACATCCGCCGAAAGCATATTGGCCCACACAATTTTACCTCCCTAGTAAGGTGCACAGTTAAATGAATCATAATATCGAAAAAGGATGGGGGAAAGTATTTCTCGAACAGACATAGTGTCACACAAAGCTCTTCCTGCAACTTATCCAGTTCTTCTACCTTGATTTCTTTGCTACATATTGATTTGAAAAAAAAAAGCAAAACCTGGTAATAGCATATCTTGTGGGTTCCGGCATGATAGACCGTATTGCAATGGGCAAAAACTGTTGCATAAGCATATGATAATCATGTGATTTAAGTCCCACAAGTTTCCTATCCTTTCGATTCACCAAACTAGAAAAGTTAGAACAGTAACCTTGTGGAACCCTTAAGTTGTATAATGTTTTACAAAACTTGTCTTTTTCATCTTTCGTTAATGTGTAACATGCTGCAGAAAGTATTGTTTTGTTGCCATGTGTTTTAGCCTGCAACTCTTCTTTTAACCCAAAATGCGCCAGATCCAATCGAGCATTCAATCCATCTTTCGTCTTTCCTGGAACGTTTAGCAATGTTCCGACAATACTCTCAGCCACATTCTTTTCAATATGCATGAAATCAATACAATGTTGGACACAATTATACCGCCAATACCTAAGTCGTCGATACCATATGTTGAATTTCTTCCAATAGGTCGGTCTTTGTATCTAGAATTTGAACTATCACCCTCTTTTGATGTTTTCCTTTTTCTTTTAACTGTATTCCCCCCTCTTCCAGTCGAAGTTTCTAGGATTCCTGATTCTTTATCCTTAAATCCTTTCCCCCATTTATTCTTAACGTATTTAACTTCGTTGAATATTTCTTCCCCGGTCATAGGATTTGCAGTAGTTCCCCACTCTTCTTTTCCATTGAACGCCTTCATTTGCTTTCTGAAAGGATGGTTATATGGTAGATATCTTATGTGACCAGCGAAACACTGCTTGGCTGAGAAAGGAAGTCTACAGCAGTGAGTTTCTTTTCGACACACAACACAACCATGGAATCCACTATAGGGGCAGCCGCACAATGTACCAAGAGCAGGGTAATCATTAATCGTCCATAAAACAACTGCACGTAGAATAAACTTTTCTTGTGCATAGGCGTCATATGTTTCAACTCCTTCTTCAAATAAGAGTTCTAGATCGTCAATCAAAGGATCCAAAAACACATCAATATCATTTCCAGGCGTTCCCGATATTAACACTGAAAGCATGATGAACTTTCTTTTCATACACAACCAAGGCGGAAGATTGTAAATGACAGATAAAACCGGCCAAACACTGTGATTTCTATTACCTCTATTTACGTCAACCCCATCCGTGGAAATGCCAAGCCGAAGATTTCTTGGATCGTTAGCAATTTCGGGAAATTTGTTATCTACGGCTTACCATGCAGGTGAATCTGATGGGTGGCGTAAAACACCGGGTTTTTTGGAACTGGTGGCGTGCCATAGTAAATCTTTTGCGGTACTCTTAGCTTGAAAGAGTCGTTTCAGTCGTGGTATTATGGGAAAGTACCACATTACCTTTGCAGGAATATTTTCGTACATTCTTTTAGTGTTCTCATCCACCTTCCACCTTGACTTCCCACAAGTTGGACATACTATAGAGTCTTTGTACTCCTTCCTGTAAAGAATGCAGTCGTTGATGCATACATGTATCTTTGTGTATCCTGAACCCATTGCCTTCATTGTCTTTTTGGCCTCATATATATTGTTCACCATTTCGTTACCTTCAGGTAGCATCCTTTTCAACAAAACTAGAAGTTCAGTAAAGAACTTATCTGAGACTCCATGCTTACTCTTCAAGTTAAGTAGTTGAACTAGTGCGGACAACTTTGTGAAGTTAGGACATCCTTGATACAGGGGCTTCTCAGCATCAGCAAGTATTTCTAAAAACTTCTCATAGTCCTCTGTGAAATTATCTTCTGTAGCATTCACCATTTCTATTGTTTCTATGGCATCTGTTGGAATTTCGGTGTCAGGAAACTCTGTATGTAGTACATTTTTTGTTGGCTCGTCTTTTTCTCCATGTTTAATCCACCTTGTATAATTTGGGTCGATTCCCTTGTTGAACAAGTGATGATCCACCTCGTCCAAAGGAAGAGAGTAGTGGTTTAAACAACTTACACATGGGCATGGGATTTTTGTTTTTTGTTTAGTTTTTTGTGGGTCGATGTTCGTCGACTTCTTCAAATTGCGAACTGCATAATCTAGAAATGCTGCAACTCTAACCATATATGGTTTTTTGGTTCTATCAGTTAACATCCAAGACTTATCCATCTTTTAATCGTGGCCTAATACATAAGCACAATAGAGTAAAAATACAATAAGTTTATTAGAGAAACATCATAAGTATGTAGAGAAACATCATAAGTGTGATTCGGTGTGTTGTTTGAACTTTTCGGACAATTATTCATCAATTTCGTTTAAGGATCAGTTGAGTTTCATTGAGTTTCGGTTGAAATTTTGATAAATTTTGACAAAGTTTCGATATAATTCATTGATATTCGGTGATTTTTGGTTCGAGTTCTATATATTTTGAAGATTTCAAACAATTTGTCATTGATTTCAAATTGAGTTTCAGTTCGAAATTATAAGTTTTGAACAGTTTACAATCGATTTTCGTTGGTTTCAGTTCGAGTTTATGAGTTTTTGATTACTGTTACATTGTTTCAGATTGTTTAAACATAGTAAATTATGAGTTTTTTTAATACTGTTACATTGTTTCAGTTGTGCTGTACCTTGATTGTGAACATATTTGATTTAAGAAGTGCAGGTAATACAGTTTTGAACTTGCAGGGTGAAAAGAAATTTCATAAAATCAGCAGGTATTGTTTGAGTAAAACAGTAATTAAAGTAGAAAACAAAAGATACAACAATTCTTATTGTTGAAGTACCTCACTGAAAGACAGGGGATGCAATCGCAGAGATCACAGAGGGTTCGGATGATGCAGCCTTATTTTAATAACAGTAGGGTTCCCCACCATATTAATTGTTCGTAATATGTCAGCCTTAATATTGGATGAGATTTGCGATGTATATTAATATTAAATTCTATCCCTTATGATTCCCCACCATATTAATTGTTCCTAATATGTCAGCCTTGGTTCATAATATGGAATATTAATGATTTTGTCTATTAACTTAGATTTAGGATAGTGGTTTTTTTTTTCTATGAGCATTCAAATAGGGATGAGTTCGGTACCGATCGGTATGGGCGGCTATGATGGTGTGTGGCAGTGGCGGAACTAGAACATTAACAAATGACAATATTAAAAAAACAACAATAAATAAATAAAGTAAAACAAATACCTAGGGCTGTAGCCGAGCCGAACCGAACCATTGACACATATAGAGTTACCAAAACTACCCATGCTTAGCATAATCCCTTCACGTTTACTTAGTGATTTGTACACAGAAGCTACGAAGGACACTTGGCATGGCATAACTAAAACATGTTTACAAAAAAAAATGTAAACAAACTTACAAAAAAATGTTTGGTAGTGCGAAAATTGATAAAAACAAATGGCAGGAAGTCTTAAATGTGAAAATTGATAAAAAAAAAAAGATGGCAGGGAGTCTCGAACCTGAGACCTTGGGTTTGAGATGGAAGGGTTTTGCCACTGCACCAAGTTGAGTTTCATATAATGGGGTCCTATAAAATATTTTTATGGAGTCTCGAACCTGAGACCTTGGGTTTGAGATGGAATCGAGTCGAGCCAGCTCATTTTCTTAAGGAGATGGAAAGTTGTGCTCAGGCAGCCGAGCCAGCTCGTGGGGAGGACCTTCGCACAAGGCCCGTGATTTCGAGGGGCACGCGATTTAAAAAAATTCGATATATATATGTCAATGATAGTTAGTTGGGCTTAATTAATGTCAATTAGGCCTAATGAAGGCCAGTTAGGGTTGTTAAACTCAATGATGGTCAATTAGGCCCAATGATCTTCAATTAGACCCAACAATAGTAAACTAGGATCAATGAAGGTCAATTAGAGTTGTTGAGGCTCAGTGATGGCCAATTAAGCCCAGTGGTAATCAAACAGACCCAATGATGCTCATTTAGGCCAAATGATGGTTAATTACGGTTTTTGAGCTCAATGATGGTTAGTTAGGCCCAATGAAAGTCAGCTAGGTCTGATGACTGTCAGCTAGCTTCAATGATAGTTACTCGGGCTTAATTAATGTCAATTAGGACTAATGAAGGCCAGTTAGGGTTGTTAAACTCAATGATGGTCAATTAGGCCCAATGACGGTCAATTAGACCCAACAATAGTAAACTAGGTTCAATGAAGGTCAATTAGAGTTGTTGAGGCTCAGTGATGGCCAATTAAGCCCAGTGGTAATCAAATAGACCCAATGATGCTCATTTAGGCCAAATGATGGTTAATTACGGTTTTTGAGCTCAATGATGGTTAGTTAGGCCCAATGAAAGTCAGCTAGGTCTGATGATTGTCAGCTAGCTTCAATGATAGTTAGTTGGGCTTAATAAATGTCATTTAGGCCTAATGAAGGCCAGTTAGGGTTGTTAAGCTCAATGATGGTCAATTAGGCCCAATGACGGTCATATAGGGTTGTTGACCTAAATGACGATTAATCAGGGCCAATGAAGGTGAATCAGGTTGAACCCGTTGACCCATTCAACTCAACAGGTCAGGTTCAGGTCAAACTGGTCGGGTTATCGGGTTGACTCGTTTAACCCATCTATATTATATTATATATTTTTACAATATGTTTTATATTATAAAATAAACTGGGTGTGTATTTTATGCTATAATTATAACTTAAAAGAGAAATTAACATAAGATTGTATAACTTAAATTCGGTCGGGTCGTGTTCGGGTTCATATTTATGACATGATTTTTGGGTTCAAGTCCTACTCGGGTTCTTCTAATTAAATTTTTTGTGTTCAGGATAGGTTAGACTAGCCAACATGTGAATATGACCCGTTTAAGACTTGGACCAATTTAGAACACACTCAAGTCTAATATAAGTTTTTTATAAGTTGAAATGATGTTTCTATGCCCGATCCCAGGCACATGGTCCACATCCACAAAGAAAAACAAAACATGACGTGTGTTCATTTTTCAACAAAGTATATTTGAATGAATGGACCTATCCCACCCACTGATTACATGATTATTATAATTGTTGACTAATCAATTTTTCTGAGACAAAAACGTGAATTAATCATGTTGTAAGTATAATATTGAAGTCAATTGGATTATTAAAATTCCGTCAATATTGTAAGTATAATATTGAAAGTCAATTGGATTTTTAAAACTCCGCCAATTTTTTTTTTACCCCGCTCTTTGTTCCCGCCCCCAATTCCCCTTTCCCTCCCTCAAATTAACAAAACCCTAGTTTTTTTTCTTTAGCCGCATCACATCCAATCCATCCACTCTATTTTCATCTTCATCTTACTTCTCCATCTCTTCATCGTATAGAAGATAGAACCCTACCATCGCAGGCTATCAGACTGGGAACCAGGTTAGTGTTTCTCTGCTCATAAATGATAAAAGGTTACTCATTTGTTACTGTTTTCTGTTTAAACTGTGTTTCAATGGCTACTCAGTTTTTTATTTTACCTGTTATTTTATATGCCAATCATGGCTGTGTTCAGGAAGTGGGTTGATATTGTTGGTGTTTATTTGCTTTATTGATTGATTTGAGTTCACTCAATTGATACAAAGGTCAAAACGAGTCTATTTCTATTATATTGGTTTCACTTCAAAATAGATCTGAAATTCCAAATGGCCAACGTTTTACCTAGTAAATCTCACAAAACGTCACATTCACGCCCCTCCCACTTCGTGCTTTTTTACCATGCCTCTTGGCTGTTTCATGTTAAAAACTAATAGAAGTTCTCTTTATTATATATAATAACAACTTTTGTCAAACT
The DNA here is from genome assembly GCA_030545235.1 of Helianthus tuberosus. Classification (NCBI taxonomy): domain Eukaryota; kingdom Viridiplantae; phylum Streptophyta; class Magnoliopsida; order Asterales; family Asteraceae; genus Helianthus; species Helianthus tuberosus. Next base: position 75,411,101 of record CM060407.1, read on the forward strand.
CATTTCTAGCATCATGGAAGTTGAAGAAGAAAGCGATTTCTTGAATAGGGATTTGACAAGTGAATCTGAAAGCGATTTCTCGGATATGGATTTGACAGCACATAAAACGAAAACACCAAAGAGGGGGTTGACCAGGTTACCAAAAATGCGTACAGCATTTACAAACTCGGGTGGAAAAAAACACAAAGTTACATTTGATGAATTGGGTAAGTTTTCTGGTGAATATAGATCCGAATTTTCAAGTTTTTTGGGAGACCTAGTAAGAGAATATGTTGGATTTAGGTTTTTAGAATGGAAAAAAGTGCCAACAGAAGTAAGAGATAAATTGTGGGAGGAAATAACGGTTAATTCTTTTCTCTTAATTATAAATGTATTTTTACAATTTCGTGTGACTAACATACAACTTGTATTATATATTGCAGCGTTTTTATGAAATTGATGCACATCGTAGGCTTTTTGTAATGAATCGGCTTGGTAACCTGCTTCGAAATTTTAGAAGAAAAGCGTATGCGGGATACATAGTACCTAACTTAGGTAAACCAAAGAAACTTGCACAAATTCCTAGGAAGTATCGTTCAATGGTGGAGCAAACAGACTGGGACAAGTTTGTAACATATACACAATCAGACAAGTTTAAGGTTTTAATCTTTTATTCTAATGTTCATCATTATTTTATTTTAAATATAATTTTAAACTCTAATGAAATAATTACAAATTTTGTTGTAAGGATGTGTCAAATAAAACAAAAAGAGCACGATCAAAATACGTTTATGACCATCACTTGGGACGAGGAGGATATGCTTATCTAAGAGACAAACTGGTAACTTCATTTCTTCAATTAAAGTTTGTTTTTTTTTTTGTGCTTATAATGATTTTTTGTTTGTATGTTTGATGTGTGTCCGTTATTTTTGTTGTATATACTACAAGGTACAAAATAACGAACTTTCAGTAGTTGATGAGATCCCCTCTCGTGCTTTAATGTGGAGGAAAGCAAGGGAAAACAAAAACGGAGAATACAAGAATGTTGATGTAAAAGACATAGCTAATAAAATAGTAAGTTCAACTTTAAACTTTTTTGGTTTATTTTTAATTACTATAATACATGTTTATTTGTTAACAATTTCTACAGATTGACAGTGAAACGCAAATTAAAGATGGATCCATGAACCTTGATCCGGGCACGGATGCACTCACATTAGTATTTGGCAAAGAAAAAGGCGGGTATTTAAAAGGTGTTGGTTATAGAGTGACTTCTAGTAGATATTGGCAGAGTCCTCGAACAAGGATCATCAAAAGAACGAATTGCACAACTCGAGTTACAACTACATAATGAGAGACTTGAGCGTGTGAAAAAAGATGAACAAATTAACACCCTTTCTATGAAGATGGCAGAAACAAGTAACACACTTAATCAAGTTTTAGCTCATCTGGCTGCACAAGGACAAACATTACAAATATGTTCATTATCTGCAGACAAAATGTCACAAACACAAGTAAGTGACTTATTTTATTAGCAAATTGATACCTTAATAGTTTTCAAATGTTAGCTATTGTTTGCTACCATAAATAGCAACCTATTGTTCTATACTATTAATTTCAAACATCACCTAGGAACAGTGACTAAACGGTAACGGCGTAACCGCCCCACTTTCAATTATAAGACAATTTTCTCCTTGTAGCCACCTATCAATTTACATTTATGCCCTTAGTGCAATTCACAAATAACAGTATTACCAGCCTCATTTATAGAGAGAGACCTTGTAGCCACCTATCAATTTACAGTTATGCCCGTAGCCGTCATATCTAGTACAAAGCCACAATCATATATTACATTTTACTGATAGTCTTGTACGAACCCAAGAGTCCATGTGCGAACCCACGAATCGACTTCGTACGAACTTGTAAGAACGCAGGTCTGGTCTGATGTTAGCTATTGTTTGCTACCATAAATAGCAACCTATTGTTCTATACTATTAATTTCAAACATCACCTAGGAACAGTGACTAAACGGTAACGGCGTAACCGCCCGACTTTCAATTATAAGACAATTTTCTCCTTGTAGCCACCTATCAATTTACATTTATGCCCTTAGTGCAATTCACAAATAACAGTATTACCAGCCTCATTTATAGAGAGAGACCTTGTAGCCACCTATCAATTTACAGTTATGCCCGTAGCCGTCATCTCTAGTACAAAGCCACAATCATATATTACATTTTACTGATAGTATTGTATGAACCCAAAAGTCCTTGTACGAACCCAGTCCTTGTACGAACCCACGAATCGACTTCGTACGAACTTGTATGAACGTAGGTCTGGTCTGATGATACGAACCCAAGTCCTTTATAAGTCTGTTTTAGGAAGCTAGGACCATCAGCTTTGAACGAAGTCAAGTTGGTATCCAGGTTGTATGAAGCGACAACATTACAAACTCATATTCTTGAACGAACCCAGAATTCGCGTTTGTTTCTACTGTAACGGACACAACAAAATCTGCGGAAATGTTTAATCGTAGTTGTTAATTCAGTTCGCTGCTGGTTGTTACTAGTCATTCACATCAGATTATACGCTGTTATTAGGCGCTGTTTGTTTACGTATTAACGAATCGAGTAGTCTGAGCGTCGGTTAAACAAAATTATCCACGCAGAACTGTTATCAGCCGCACAGAGGCCGCGCAGAACTGTTATCAGATCTGTTATCACGGCAGAATTGTTAGCAGATCTGTTATCAGCCGCGCAGAACTGTTATCAGATATGTTATCACTGCAGAATTGTTATCAGATCTGTTATCAGCCGCACAGAAGCCGCCCAGAACTGTTATCAGATTTGTTATCACTGCAGAATTGTTATTTGTCCGCAGAATCGAGATTCATGCACAGATTTTAAGTTGCGCAGAATTAAAAAGTTGGTTCGCTGCAGGTTATTTAATTCGTTTGCGCAGATTACAGATCAGGTTCATTCAAAAATCAATAAGTTATTGCCGGAGTCTGAGTTCGGAAGGATGTTCGAACTGTAAATTCAACGAGTGTGCGAGATTCGTAAATGTATAAATGTGTGGTGCGGTTCTGGTAAGTGGGTTCTTTTGAGTTTTGACTATGAAAACCTAAGGGCAGTTTGGTAATTTAGGTTTAACATTTAAAAAAGTTACGTGAAAACCGTTACGGACAAGAATCGAGCTGAAGACCTTATGTTTAGCAAGAAAGCGTGAAACCAGCGGACTGATTGAGATTCATTGTTATGGGTTCACCTTAAAATTTATTTATGGGTTCACTTTATATTATATTTTAGATTTTCTACTAATTATTCGAAACCGAATGGGTTCCTAGGAACACGTATTATTCAACGTAGGTCAGCCCCTGGATCAGAATTACAGTCCACAAAGTGTAAACCATCCGCAGATTTCATCTATAATCCGCAAATTTGAGTTCACGCATTCAAGTTTATATAAATTTACCATGTGCATTACAATTTCAGAAATTTTCCCTGTTTTATCAAATGGTATTATCTGTATTGCTTCCTTGTTACATTTTGTAGGTAAATTCTTTGGATAAACATGATGGATCAAAGCATAAGGCCAATGCTACCGCATCTAAAATAGTGCAAAAAGAAATGGCACCAACGGTAAGTAATATTATTTCATTATTTTTTTTTTATAATTTCCCATGTAATTATTGATATTTCATAACATATTTAATTGAATTGTGTGACAACCCTCACCAAACCAGGTATCCGTACGAATTAATTAATATTTAATTACTGTTTAATTACTGTGCTTGCTTACAATTGTGGTTAAACTGCTACATGAATGTTGATACATACACATACATGCATCATACTTTATTGCTGTCACTCCATTATTTACACAGAACTATAGTGACAAACTTGATGCACAAAAGCACAGTGAACACATTATACGGATAACCCAGTAAACATGCTGACATAACCAGCATCAGACAGTTACTGTCTCTAAGGCCAGTATGAGCCGGGAATAGTTTACTACACTAGTAGGGAGTGTAGGGAGATGAGGATTGTAGAACTGCGTCACTAGGTGATTGTTATAGTGACCGGATGTGCCCAAAACGTACTTTAATTACAAAATTCTGCACTTTAAATAAAATTCAGCATTTAAGCTAACTAGTAAAGTGCAAAAACATGGGAAAATAATACTAGACACTTTCCAAAGTGTCGGGAATTCATTGTGTCACTAAAAATAATATTAACGACGCTTTAAATGCTTATTTAGCAATTTAACGGATTAATATCCAACCGAACAACCGGACTTTACCCGGAACATAAAAATATTGTCAATGACATTGTTTTTCTTTTTCTGAGCTAGTTAGGGTCCCCGAATACCCTAACACCCGTTACAAAGCACTACACACAAATAACCTATCTTAATTCCTAATTAACATATCTAGTGCTAACCATTTAGTTGAAATTGAACCAACTAACCCCCCCCCCCCCATGATCGTTTCCCCCAAGGGGACACATTCCATCCACTTTTAATTATTTTAATCTCATGCTTAATATCTTGGTAGCACTTTATACTTTGGATAATACACATATATGAATTATAAATAAAACTATAGGATCACACTTATCATTCACCAACCACACTTCAAAAAAAATTGCATTTCTTTTTCCTCTCTTTGATACTCTCGGCCGAGAACCACAAACCACCTCCACCCACTTTCAAACTTTGATAAGGTAATTCCATCTACATACAAGTGTGTTAGAGTTCCTACAAACAAGCCCGGTGCTTACGGAATCGCAAGGACCTCCCTACATCGCTATTAACCACCTTGTTTTCGCTTTGATTCTTCCCTAGCCTTGAGCTAGTTGTAAGTGATTCTAAACACTCTCTTGTTCATATTTGAAGTGGTTAATAAGAGATTTATCGGATAAAAATCAAGAACATACAAGATCAAATCTAAAAGTCTTGAAGAAAGATGAATATGTTGGTTAAAGAGTAACAAATGGTAAAACATGATAAACCTGAGTTATATGAATTATAACCTGCTGTAAATAACTTATGACCTGCTGCTAATCGTTATTAGAAAGTGCGGTGATCGTATATGTGCGTTTTAGTAACATATGAACTAAAAACAGCATGCTGAGTTGTATTTTCAGCCAACTTTAACAGGCTGTAACAGGTCCTTAACTAAACGAAAAATGTATTTTCTGAAGTCTAGGTTTATGTACTATAAAATATGGTTCTAATGGCACGGGAATCATAATTTTTGGACTTCGTTACTATTTTTAAAGTGTCGTTTTGTAACAGCAGCTAGAGCTGCATTTTCACAGCAGAAAATGAGTGTTACATTTTTAGTTATAACTTGAAACCTGTGTAGAGTTAGATCATGAAATTTTTACTGTAGATGACCACCGATGTATTTGTAGTTATCCCACTGGAATTTCGTAATTCAGACACTCGATGAATTTTAAATAAATTATTCCGCGGACTGTGGTCAGAAAAAGATAAATCTGATTTCGGTCCGGAAAATGATTTTCTATAAAATATTGGTGATGATTTGGACCCCGATATTTTTACACAATAATTTTTAGATCGTATAAGACGTCTTATAAAAAAATGGGAATTTTTGGAAAAAGATAACTATTTTATTAAAATACTCGAAAACGGCTCAGTTTTGTATATTAAAACTGAAACGATATAAGTAGTGTTTTGCATGTCTAAATATTGGGTTGGTTAATTGAGAACTGATTGAATGATTTTACAAAAAGAAAATGATACGCTAGTAAGCGTGGACGCCTCCATTTACAGAGGAAACTCTGGCGAAATCTTTCCAGAAAATATAACACTTAGAAACATTTTTGGTGACAAGTGTTATAAGTATATTTTCAACTTGTTTTCGAAATATAAATTTCGCCATGATTTTTAGTACAAAACAACCAAGTGTCGGAGGTGGATTTTCGTAAATAAAACTTGTTAAATATATATTGAGAATATATATTTCGTAATAAGACGCTTGTGTGTTTACGTGATTATTATGTGAACTAAAGATATATTATTTTTTGGGTAAAAATAATATTACTTGGGAATATCATGAAAACACGACTCCAAAATAATACCAACGCCCTCACAAATAAATATTTAAGTAACATCGGTATTGTTTATACAACGCGAACTCTAAAATGTAACTTGCGTATTTTCGGAAAATACTCTTAAATGTGTATTTTGATAAATTATTATTTTGGAAATTATATGAAGTAAGATATAATATTTTTGGGAAAAATATGTATATTTTGGAGTTAGAATATTTTAGACAAAGTGAATTAAAATATATTTTAAAGTGAGACTTAAAAATATATTTTCGGAAATATAACGTATACAGGTATCAAAGCCCCCATCCTTGGGAAGGAAATACAAGGTAAAATGCTTGAGAAGTGTTAATACAGAAAAATTGCATAAACAATTATTCCAAAACTAAATACAATTATTATAACTTGGAATAATACCAGAATTGTAACTCAAAAACATACATACTAAGACAAGGCACGACCCGTTCGTCTAATAGACATTAGACCTTTGTAGGTAGTCGTGTTTGCCGCGGAGATTTGGGTTACGAGTAAGAAGGCGCAATACTGTGAGTTCATGTCCCCCCCTTTTCTCTTAACTGTTTTCAGTTTTATACTTCGGGGGTGAAATACATGTTACATTTGCTACAAACGTTTTATACACGATATGATTAGCTAAGGAACTTACTGCTAGATCACGTGAATGGATAGGCTATTATCGTAAGACTATTAATCCTTGTATAAGGACCGAGAGGCATGAGTGATAGATCTATCGGGTGTTGCGAGCCCCACATATGGGCCAGCGTGTGGCTGCATGTGGTGACTATGTCGTTCCGCCGGAAGGACCGGTATGAAATCCGCGTTACAGGTTTGAGTGCTTCCTAGGCCATGTCACTTATTAATGTATTAGCTACACATTAATTGATCTCTTTTTCCTTATTTGCTACATACTAGGGATTTTCATACATACTAACATTTCTACAAGGGTTTATACAAACTCACTTACACATGAACTCGCTCAACTTTATGTTGACTTATCAAACTACATGTATTTCAGGAAACTAACGAATCTGGCACGGTATGCACGTATTTTCAAGCTGCGTCTCAACAAAGAAGTCATCCAGGGTTTAGAAGGTGTAACCTCTTCCTGGACGGGTTACATATCTCTAAACCTAGTACTGTTTAAAGTCTTTTGCTAAGTCTTTATAAACTCAATTATATCAAGTTAAGGTTTGTAACTTATTTTGTGATTGTGGAAAATGGGATTTTTCTAACTTTATTAATGGATGAATATCTCATGTTTTTATCATATAGCATTGTTATGATTGTTGCTATGGTATTAAGAAGTCACACCAAATAAACCCACGCTTCCGCAAAGCCAGGGTGTGACAGCTTGGTATCAGAGCCTCGATCATAGCGAACTAGGATTCTTTCTCGAGTCTAGACTATGATCATCAGGGCTCTCACGACAATGTTTTCAAACACTTTTACATTGCATACACTATACGTCCGGATCCAGGGAACAAACCTTTTTACAAACAAAAAGTCACAAATACACTTTTCAAAATTTATAGTCCAGTCGGGGAGGATGGGGAAAAAATTAGTCTGTGAGGCTGAAGGAGTAGTCTAGTGGGACTAGGAGGCTCAGTCTGAGAGGCTGAGGGAGTAGTCTAGTGGGACTAGGAGGCTCAGTCTGAGAGGCTGAGGGAGTAGTCTAGTGGGACTAGGAGGCTTAGTCTGAGAGACTGAGAATTCAATCTGAGAGATTGGGAGATTTTAGTCTGAGAGACCAGGAAGTCAGTCTGAGAGATTGAGAATTCAGTCTGAAAGGCTGGGAGGATAGTCTGAGAGACTAGGAGGATAAGTCTGAGAGACTGGGATGATAGTTTGAGAGACTAGGAGGATCAGTCTAAGAGACTGGGAGGATAGTTTGAGAGACTAGGAGGATCAGTCTAAGAGGCTGTGAGGATAGTCTGAGAGACTAGGGAGTTCAGTTTGAGAAACTGGGAGGATAGTCTGGGGAAGACTAGGATGATTACTTGCTTACATTAATTGCGACTTACATGCTTATTTGATTTAATGTTGATGTACGTGCATACGTGGTACTTATTCGCATACAATAATTATTAGTAACTACTATGGATATACATGTTACGCACCGGCACACATGTCACTCTAATTAGAGAACGAGTTATCAAACATTGATAACCCTACGACCACCGCCACAGATAATGAGACTACATCTGCGCCAGAGACAATTACCTCAGATAGTGAGAGTGATCCTGATATGCTGACTAAGGGCGAGGACGACTTCTAACAGTCCGCGCTACCAGATTCTGGTAATACTTTGCCCTTGCTGATGGCTTCTCTGACAAGAATCCCTCTGTCACTATTGTTTCGATCCATGACCACTTCATCACTGGTCATCCCGATGGTGAGCACACTATCGCTCCAATCCTCGACAATGCGCCTCATGTGGACATTCCTTCCGGAGGTGGGCTACTCGACGAACGATTGATGATGACGTAGACATGATTATTGATGGTCCTTCTACTGACACCCAGGATGATGGAAAAATTTAAATGAAAACATTGTTACTAATTGCACATTTTGAGACCCCTGTTAACAAGCCATCCTCTGATTCTAGCATGCATTCAGACTCCTTTGAGTCTGTGATACCTGCAACCTTAGAAACAGCTGGAGTATAGCATTCTACTACTGACACAAGACGACGACGATATGGCTACTGCTCTATCACCTGCTCGAGGCATCACACCGTTACACGACCCAGGGCCTGCTCCTGAGCTAGCTTCTACACCTTCTGAGTCAGCTTGATGATTGCAACTGCTGGTCCTGCACACTTGCTTGATTATGACCCTGTTTCTTTTGGTTTACTAGACATTGCACCTCTACTATCTAACCCAGTACCAGCACCTAACAATCTCCTTATTGGTTGAAACGTTTGTTTTTGCATCCATAACCGCTAATGTTGCTCCTTTCCCCTATGAAGACCGACGTCCATTGCGCCAACGCGCCTATCGCTTTCTTTCAAGACATACCTGTGCCCCGGAGAGGTACTCCAGGTCAGTACCCACGAAATGATCCTCTTGCTACTGAAGCATTTTCTACGACCTTACTGGCCGCACCGTGTACTACGTTTGCCTCTACATCGCGGTACGAGCCAATTGGATGGATCCTATAATACACTATGCAGATTTTAGACCCTTACCTTTCCTCACGTTGTGGAGGCCACATACGAGATGAGTTGCTCCTGTAACACCAACTACAGTTTGAGGATATGAGTCGTAGAATGTTGGGGCTTGAGCTGACACCACAATTGGTAACTTCAAATGCAAAACATTACATAACCAAAAACATGAGTGAAGTGTCTACACCACAAGACAGCATTTTGTCAGAAAAGTTTATGTAAGACACCACGTCCTCCACCCTGTCTATTGTCAGCATTCTTCGATTCGCCACATACATCAAGGTTTCTTTTGCGCTCTCGACCGTTGCTATCACACCGATTCCCAGGATTCTGATACTCATTCCTTTACTATCGAGCGGCAGAGCAGATAATTACTCCGACGTATATACAAGCCCGAGGAGGGACTCACGCATGTTAGCAGTCACTTTTCTTTCCTCCTCCACCTCAGTCACCAGTATAGTTGGTTTCTGGATTATGCGGATTGCATTACACTTGGGTAAAGACACTAAAGATAAGTCGGGATTGCGGAGACTTGTGAGGACCACTTCTGATTACGTAATTTTGATACACTAATATACGTGTTGGACAAGGGTAGGGTGACCCTGTGTCCCTTCTAATGTGATACATTTTGTATGACACAGTGATTGTGGCCGGAGGATAACGAAAGCCCAATCATCTTTAAACATGCGACAATACTTATGACTAATAACTGATGAAAGACTCAGTCGCTAGGTCCCCACAAAGCGCGCTGTTGATCAGCGTATTTGTGCTATAACTATAATACTACGTTCTTATTTACAAGTTGTGCAATAATTGTGATGATATGTGATTGAATGTTATAACGACTGTGTATATACATATATGTAATACACCTCTGAGGTCTTATTCGCTAAAGTAGAGGCTTGTGTGCTCGTGTACTAAACAAGACCTGACCTAACCGACTTTCTTCTAGGAAGATGTCGACTCAAGGGAACACCAACAACCCTCTGCCGATGACAGAGGCGGAATTTCAAGAACGCCTCTTGCAGTTCATCGCACAGTACGAGGCCCTTCGCTCCGAGCGCGGCGGAAGTACCTTGGGAATTAACCCACCCAACGGCTGCACCTACAAGCAGTTCTTAGGCTGCCAGCCCCTACATTTCGACGGCACTGGGGGTGCCGTAGCCTTCGTGCGCTGGGTTGAGAAGACGGACACCGTATTGCGGGCAAGCAAATGCGCCCCAGAGGACCAGGTCACGTACATTTCCGGACTGTTCCAAGATGGGGCTCCGTCATGGTGGAAACTCCAGGTTCAGACGATGGGCGAGGCTGCTGCGTATGCTTTATCATGGGACGAGCTGAAAGAGCTAATGCATAAAAAGTACCGTTCGAGAACAGAAAGCCAGAAGGTGGAAACTGAGTTCTGGAACTTGAAGATGGAAGGCCCAAAAATAGCTGAGTATGTGGAGAAGTTCCAAGTTCTGTCGCGTATCGTTCCTTACATGGTAGATCCAGAGTTTAAGAAGATTGAGCGTTTCATTTGGGGATTGGCACCTCAAATCATGAGCATGGTGACGACATCAACGCCTGCAACGATCGCTGAGGCCATCAATCTAAGTGTGGCCTTGACTGAAGAGGCAATCAGGATGAACAAATTTTCAACCTCTGAGGAGAAGAAGGAGACTCATGTAGAGTCATCTGGGGACAACAAGAGAAAGTTGGCAAATTTCAAACAGGGTACCCAGTTGAGTAGCAACAACAAGGCCAAAAAGAGAAAAGAGTACATGGGTAAGCTACCTAAATGCGACAGGTGCCGACGTCATCATACCGGGCGATGTAAAAATGGGAAGTGTGACAACTGTGGCAAAGTGGGACACAACAGGGAAACGTGTTGGCGTGAGACGAAGCGTGGAAAGAAAGGAAAGGGGAAAGATAAGGGATGTTATACCTGCGGGGATATGAGGCACTTTAGGAAAGATTGCCCAAAGGAGATTAAGCAAAATCATGGGAAAGATGTCTAACACCGGAGCCAGAGAAGCACGCCAGGAATCCAAGCATGGATATCGGTACGTCCGAATTACTCAATGTTATGCATCTATATTGCCAAATACTGTTGCAAATTTTACGATTCGTACCTCTAGAGTTCGAGAGTATAATTGGTTTAAGCAGCGAGTAAGTAGATATTCCAGTACCCATTAGAACTAGCTTAGGGGAAGCTAGTGGAAGCCAACATGGTAACTGGAATCGGCGAGATAGAACCCGGAGAACGTAAGTTTGCGATAGATCTACTGCCAGTTGAGCTGGGAAGCTTCGACGTGGTAATTGGGATGTATTAGTTGCCAAGCGGTCGAGCGGAGGTTGATATCCGCACCTCGATGACGAATGTAGGAATGGTCGTGACTCAAAAAGCAGGATACGCCTCTACAGATCACGAATTGCTTGAGGGCACGAAAGTTGTTGCGGAAAGGATGGGTTGTTTTATGGCTCATGTCGGGGACAAGGGAGCCGAAGAACTAGAACTCGAAGATACCCCCGTGATCGGAGAATATCCTGAAGTCTTCTTCGAAGACTTGCCGGAATCGCCTCCTCAACGATTAGTTGAATCTCGCATCGATTTAATTCCAGGCACCGCACCTGTAGTCGATGCACCATAGCGACTTACATTTTCGGAGATGCAAGGATTGACAGTGTAGTTTCAGTGGTTGATAAAGAAGGAAGATAACAGACCAAAACTTTTGTTTTGGATAACCTCAGTTCTGCTCGCCAAAAGAAAGGACGAATGACTTTCAAATGACCGGGAGTCAGACGAGCTAGCCAACCAGAGTCGGTGGCTCTTGCTGAGGGCTAACGAACTTCTTACATAACTGAATGTGAGGACCCAACTACTATTACACGACTGGTCGACAATCGAGCGTCGTTAGCAGTGAATTCAAGAAGAAAGTTTACCGAGGAAAAATTGTAGGACAACGACTTGTTCTTAGACGTGCACAAAAATAGTGCTTCCTACACAATGCACAAACCAGTCTACACGGGATACGAAATCTGGAGGACTTAGAAAACATATATTTAGGACCTTTGAGAACCCAGGACCAAACTCGTAAGGGTTTTATTTAGGAACCATATCTGTCAACTCAGTCAACTGTCATTAACCTGGCGCATATGCCAGTTCCGTGGACCAAACAGAGAGTACTTGGATTTCTTTAACTTCTGGCGAGTAGATGTTTGCATCTCTACTCCCCTTAATGGTAGTTGCATCACAATAATTTCCTCGCTGAGAGCGAACACACATATGCTTCGATATCTGGTCATTTCTTCACTTTAGTAGATACTCGTTGTTCCTTTTCTTGGAAACTTACCTGACATGCATGCATCATTTGCTACGCATGCGATTTCGTTCTGAACAAACACTTCATTGGAATTTACATAATATTTTGCTAAACCTAATTACTGATTCCTGATTCGAATAACCTACATTATTTTTATTGTTGGCTCTTTTGTTACCAAGCCAACACACTTTCTTGAAACCGTTTTCTTTCAAGTTACATTCATGGTTTATTTTGCTACCATGCCGAGAATTCCTTGTTGATACATACATTGTCGGGTTACGTTGAAACCAAGTTCAATTGCTTGAACTTATCCAGTTCACAGGTTTAATTTGAAACGCTATATGATGTATTGGGAGCATCATATTTAACTATTTTTGCAAAGATTCTTTCATTTCGAGTCATAGTAGATTTGGTTGGTCTACGACTCTACTAAAACGTTTGATTTGTTTCGATACCTTGCGGTGATATTTTCACAAAATTGAAGCTTGCGCTAATTTGGTACTCACTTCGTACACGGAATTCAATTCCCTATTTAGTTGTTAACAATCCATCTTGGATCTTCACGATCAAAGCGGTCTCAACACAATTGTGTGTTAAGGCAATGGTACATATATTCATTTCCTAAGCACAATTGTACCTCCTAACGATTCTTTCGTTGTCAATCAAATGCCTTACAGTACTTAAAACTTTTTCATCTTCGATCAAAACAGTGGCACTTTAATGTTCCATATTCAACCGAAAAACTTTATGACATTGTGAAAATCAATTCTCCAGGCTTGTTACGGTACACTTTCATTTGATTTCAAACGCGGGGAATTTGTTCAGTCACCACTACTATTGGATAATGCCATTACGACACCTTGTGGTGACATCATAAACTTGTAGCTTGTGCTAATCATGGTTAACCGCTTCACACGAGACCACACGTACTTTTGTTTGATTTATCATTTAAACATTTCTGATGCAACTACGAATCAAGACAATAATACACCAGATTCGCTTGTATTCCATTCGGTGTATTTTCACCATTCAAGAATGTCAACACACTAAACCTTACCAGACATTTATTCAAGAGCTGACAGATCATTTTACTATTACGTTGAGTTGTGGCTTTTGAGTTCATATAGCGGGTGCTATGGTCTGTGAAAAAACTCGTTTTCATATTGCAACCGATCGATTAAAAATCTTATTAGTCAAAACTCCACTTTTGTGGAACCCCTGCTAGCTGGATTAGACTAGACTATACGTCAAATGCGTCTTGTACCTTTGACATCCAATGCTAGAAGCACACACCTTTCAACCCTAGGATTCGGGTTGTTATATATTCTTGGACTCACCTAATGTGAGTAATGTTTGTTTCGATTTGATGATTACCTACTTCGATATTATTCATATACATACGTGTGTGACTTAACCCTAAGGAGTAGGGAAGTACAAATTTCGAGGACGAAATTTCATTAACTAGTATGTGCCGGGAATAGTTTACTACACTAGTAGGGAGTGTAGGGAGATGAGGATTGTAGAACTGCATCACTAGGTGATTGTTATAGTGACCGGATGTGCCCAAAACGTACTTTAATTACAAAATTCTGCACTTTAAATAAAATTCAGCATTTAAGCTAACTAGTAAAGTGCAAAAACATGGGAAAATAATACTAGACACTTTCCAAAGTGTCGGGAATTCATTGTGTCACTAAAAATAATATTAACGACACTTTAAATGCTTATTTAGCACTTTAATGGATTAATATCCAACCGAACAACCGGACTTTACCCGGAACATAAAAATATTGTCAATGACATTGTTTTTCTTTTTCTGAGCTAGTTAGGGTCCCCGAATACCCTAACACCCGTTACAAAGCACTACACACAAATAACCTATCTTAATTCCTAATTAACATATCTAGTGCTAACCATTTAGTTGAAATTGAACCAACTAAACCTCCCCCCCCCCAACGATCGTTTCCCCCAAGGGGACACATTCCATCCACTTTTAATTATTTTAATCTCATGCTTAATATCTTGGTAGCACTTTATACATTGGATAATACACATATATGAATTATAAATAAAACTATAGGATCACACTTATCATTCACCAACCACACTTCAAAAAAAATTGCATTTCTTTTTCCTCTCTTTGATACTCTCGGCCGAGAACCACAAACCACCTCCACCCACTTTCAAACTTTGATAAGGTAATTCCATCTACATACAAGTGTGTTAGAGTTCCTACAAACAAGCCCGGTGCTTACGGAATCGCAAGGACCTCCCTACATCGCTATTAACCACCTTGTTTTCGCTTTGATTCTTCCCTAGCCTTGAGCTAGTTGTAAGTGATTCTAAACACTCTCTTGTTCATATTTGAAGTGGTTAATAAGAGATTTATCGGATAAAAATCAAGAACATACAAGATCAAATCTAAAATTCTTGAAGAAAGATGAATATGTTGGTTAAAGAGTAACAAATGGTAAAACATGATAAACCTGAGTTATATGAGCTATAACCTGCTGTAAATAACTTATGACCTGTTGCTAATCGTTATTAGAAAGTGCGGTGATCGTATATGTGCGTTTTAGTAACATATGAACAAAAAACAGCATGCTGAGTTGTATTTTCAGCCAACTTTAACAGGCTGTAACAGGTCCTTAACTAAACGAAAAATGTATTTTCTGAAGTCTAGGTTTATGTACTATAAAATACGGTTCTAATGGCACGGGAATCATAATTTTTGTACTTCGTTTACTATTTTTAAAGTGTCGTTTTGTAACAGCAGCTAGAGCTGCATTTTCACAGCAGAAAATGAGTGTTACATTTTAGTTATAACTTGAAACCTGTGTAGAGTTAGATCATAAAAATTTTACTGTAGATGACCACCGATATATTTGTAATTATCCCACTGGAATTTCGTAATTCGGACACTCGATGAATTTTAAATAAATTATTCCGCGGACTATGGTCAGAAAAAGATAAATCTGATTTCGGTCCGGAAAATGATTTTCTATAAAATATTGGTGATGATTTGGACCCCGATATTTTTACACAATAATTTTTGGATCGTATAAGACGTCCTGTAAAAATTTGGGATTTTTTGGAAAAAGATAAATATTTTATTAAAATACTCGAAAACGGCCCAGTTTTGTATATTAAAACTGAAACGATATAAGTAGTGTTTTGCAAGTCTAAATGTCGGGTTGGTTAATTGAGAACTGATTGAACGATTTTACAAAAAGAAAATGATACGCTAGTAAGCGTGGACGCCTCCGTTTACAGAGGAAACTCTGGCGAAATCTTTCCAGAAAATATAACACTTAGAAACATTTTTGGTGAAAAGTGTTATAAATATATTTTCAACTTGTTTTCGAAATATAAATTTCGCCATGATTTTTAGTACAAAACAACCAAGTGTCGGAGGTGGATTTTCGTAAATAAAACTTGTTAAATATATATTGAGAATATATATTTCGTAATAAGACGCTTGTGTGCTTACGTGATTATTATGTGAACTAAAGATATATTATTTTTAGGGTAAAAATAATATTACTTGGGAATATCATGAAAACACGACTCCAAAATAATACCAACGCCCTCACAAATAAATATTTAAGTAACATCGGTATTGTTTATACAACGCGAACTCTAAAATGTAACTTGCGTATTTTCGGAAAATACTCTTAAATGTGTATTTTGATAAATTATTATTTTGGAAATTATATGAAGTAAGATATAATATTGATGGGAAAAATATGTATATTTTGGAGTTAGAATATTTTAGACAAAGTGAATTAAAATATATTTTCAAGTGAGACTTAAAAATATATTTTCGAAAATATAACGTATACAGGTATCAAAGCCCCCATCCTTGGGAAGGAAATACAAGGTAAAATGCTTGAGAAGTATTAATACAGAAAAATTGCATAAACAATTATTCCAAAACTAAATGCAATTATTATAACTTGGAATAATACCAGAATCGTAACTCAAAAACATACATACTAAGACAAGGCACGACCCGTTCGTCTAATAGACATTAGACCTTTGTAGGTAGTCGTGTTTGCCGCGGAGATTTGGGTTACGAGTAAGAAGACGCAATACTGTGAATTCATGTCCCCCCTTTTCTCTTAACTGTTTTCAGTTTTATACTTCGGGGGTGAAATACATGTTACATTTACTACAAACGTTTTATACACGGTATGATTAGCTAAGGAACTTACTGCTAGATCACGTGAATGGATAGGCTATTATCGTAAGACCATTAATCCTTGTATAAGGACCGAGAAGCATGAGTGATAGATCTATCGGGTGTTGCGAGCCCCACACATGGGTCAGTGTGTGGCTGCATGTGGTGACTATGTCGTTCCGCCGGAAGGACCGGTATGAAATCCGCGTTACAGGTTTGAGTGCTTCCTAGGCCATGTCACTTATTAATGTATTAGCTACACATTAATTGATCTCTTGATCCTTATTTGCTACATACCAGGGATTTTCATACATACTAACATTTCTACAAGGGTTTATACAAACTCACTTACACATGAACTCGCTCAACTTTATGTTGACTTTTCAAACTACATGTATTTCAGGAAACTAACGGATCTGGCACGGTACGCACGTATTTTCAAGCTGCGTCTGAATAAAGGAGTCATCCAGGGTTTAGAAGGTGTAACCTCTTCCTGGACGGGTTACATATCTCTAAACCTAGTACTGTTTAAAGTCTTTTGCTAAGTCTTTATAAACTCAATTATATCAAGTTAAGGTTTGTAACTTATTTTGTGACTGTGGAAAATGGGATTTTTCTAACTTTATTAATGGATGAATATCTCATGTTTTTATCATATAGCATTGTTATGATTGTTGCTATGGTATTAAGAAGTCACACCAAATAAACCCACGCTTCCGCAAAGCCAGGGTGTGACAAATTGCAGGTAAAATCTATGAACAATAGTCCTGGATCAAAGGACAATACTAATGTTACCACATCTAACATATCAAGTAAAGTAGTGCAAACAGAAGTCACTTCTCATGCTAACATATCTAAAACGGTAAGTGTTTGGCAATTTCATATTTTTTAGAGTTTTTATGTGTGATTGTTGATTTTCTATAACTTAATTAATTCAATGTTTTTAGGAAAATGTGAAAACCAGAAAAAAAAAAATGTTTTGTCTACGCATGAGACTTCACTTCTTGGGACATCATCGCAGTTGGAATCACAAGAAAATACACATAATACACATTCAACAAATGTCCTAGAGGTGTGTGTTACGAAATACACATTTATATTGATTTTAACCTTAAGATGTTAATATGACATTTTTTTTTTGTAGAAAATGAAGTGTACTCTATATACAATAAATTTGAACAACTGTGTGGCTTATGGTACAATTCATTTGTCAACCGGAAAACAAAGCATTCATGGAGTTCTACTACAAGATAATTGCTATAGAGTTTCCATTGATAAAGTTGTAAAAGAAGCAGCATTTTTACCGGTAGAATCATGTGAGGTCAAAACAGTTGGGGATGCACTAAATACTTTTGTTGCTTGGCCAAAATACCTTGTCAAAACTAGCCAAAAGGTTTGTTCTTTAGTAACATATGATTAATTACTCTAGCTATTGATATTTGTTTTCATGCTTTTTTTGCTTCAGATACCAAATCTATCAAGAATTCAAACACAAAACACTACAACTCAAGTTGCTAAAAAGCAAAAGATATGTTTTACAACGCTAGATGACATCAAAAAACAGAAAGGGGCAAGAAGAACAAGAAAAACACTTTAAGCTAGTTCTTATTTTCTGTTTACAATCATTTCCTTTTGCAATAATTGTAGAAAGTTTTTGATTAGAAGTTTAGTTTTTGGTATTATCGTGCACAGATTTTGGTTTATTAATTTTAATATTATTTGGTTTTAGGTTCTCTTATGTTTATTGTTGTTTTTATTGTACAAAAAGTTGAAAACAAAACATCTAGTTATATGAAAATGGCTACATAGAAACATAATATACATGTGTGGCTAATGGTTAGCCATAAGCCACACTTAAAAGCACAAAAGTTCATGTGGCTTTACATAAACATTAGCCACGTCATTGTCATTTTATTTTTTTTGTGTCACAAAATCATAGTAAACGTCATGTAAAAACAAATTATGTATGACCAAAGATTAAACAATAGTCACACGTAAAATTACAAATTTCATGTGGCTTTACATAATTACTAGTCACATCATCGTCACTTTGTTTATTTTAGCGTGACGAAATGTTAGCAATAGTCACATTTAAAATTACAAAATTTCATGTGGCTTTACTTGATCATTAGTCACACCATCGCCATTGTGTTTATTTGGTGTGACGAAATATTAGCAAACGCCATGGTAAAAAATATTATGTGTGACTAAAGATTACACAATAGCCACACTTAGAAAGAAAAAACATTTCATGTGGCTTTACATAACTTTTAGCCACACCATCCTTATTTTTATTTTTTTATGTGACAGAATGATAGCATCTGTAATGCACAAAATGAATATGTGTGGCCAAAGGCTAGATGATAGCTACACATAAAATCATAAAGTTTTATGTGGCTTTACATAATCATTAGCCACATTATCATTACTTTATGTGACGAAATGATAGCAAATGTCATGAGAAAAATAAATTATAAGTGACCAAATGTTAGCCATTGCCACACTTAAAACCACAAAACTTCATGTAGCTTTACATAAACATTAGCCACGCTATCATCACTTTATTACTTTTGTGTGACGGAATAATAACATATGTCATGTGAAAAAAAAATGTGTGACCAAAGGTTAAACAATAGTCACACTTAAAATTACAAAACTTTATGTGTGACAAAAGGTTAGACAATAGTCACATATAAAATTACAAAGTTGTTTTTAGTGTCTATAAATATTTTTTAGCCACACTTATATTAAACTGATGTGACTAAATAATAAAACGGTCACACTTACAGTGAATTCATGTGGCCGTTACTACCATTTAGTCTTACTTGATAAATGGAATACTTAATTACAACAACTCTTTTTGCCATATTTTTTTTAATTGATGTGGCTAAAACAAACTTTTAAGTGACTATATAATAGAAACAACCACATTTATAATAAATTCATGTGGCTGTTGTTACCCTTTAGCCACACTAATTGTACAGAATGTCTGATTTCTAGCAAGAGATAGTGGTACCCTTTAGACACACTCTAAAGTTGCTACGGCCACTAAACGTGAATGTGGCCGTATGATACCTATGATGACTTGAGCTTTGGTCACACTTGATATGAAAAAAAATATGTGTGGCGAAAGACATATTGTCACACTTTTTTGGTGTGACCGTATCCCTATTTTGGCGCAGTGAAATCACAGGGACCCAGATTTAAAAAGTTTGAGATTTGGACTAAAATGGCAAAAGTGCCCAAACCACAGGAACCAAAATGGCAGTTTACTATTGTATTTATTTTGTTTTGTTTGAGGATGGAAAAAGACCAATATACCCTCACATGCGTTGCATGTGAGGTGACTTAACTAAGAAAGTAAACGGAGTTTGTGCAAAAGGTTTACTATGGCAACAAAAAATTAACGTAAACGATTGGTTTGGGTGGTTTTTAAATAGAAAGGTATAACCTGTAAGTTGTTTTGTGTAATTTTGTCTTTAATATATTTCAACTAAGTAAAAAATATCTTTTTTAAATTATTGCATAGATAATTTTAGATATATCAGCATTTCATGTTAGGATTATTTAACTCTTTAAATATCTTATAAATCGTTGTTCATAGTATAACTATTTGCACCATATTAGTACTGTTTATCGAATGCGGTTACTTAGACATACATGATAGTTAGGATTATATATCTAACTCTTCAGTTACGTTTTCTTTTTACCTATTAGCAAAGAGACGTGTTATAATTGTCCCTTAGTAGTTAGCAAAGAGACATGTTATAATTGTCCCTTCCTAGTGATGGTGACTACACATTTCAATGAGGGACAAACAAAGTTAAAGCAATATAAATAGGTTTATATATATATATATATATATATATATATATATATATATATATATATATATATATATATATATATATATATAGGGTAATGCTAGACAAAAAACCCTAAATAACTTAGGAAACTCTGGAAACTCAAAGCTCCCGACTTTTTTTTTTTGAAAAAAATAACACATGTAATATACATGTTTTTAAGAGTTTTGGGCAAAAAAAAACAAAAAAGCGGCGAGTACTTTTTTTTAAAAAAAATAAACAAGTTCCAAAAACTTCGTTGACTAACATGTGTTAGACAAAAAATGCTGAAAGTTGCTGAAATTTGTTTTTTTTTTTTTAAAAAAACCCTTCGGCGCTTTTTTGATTTTTTTGGCCCAAAACTCTTAAAAACATGTATATTACATGTGTTATTTTTTTCAAAAAAAAAAAAGGTCGGGAGCTTTGAGTTTCCCGGGTTTCCTAAGTATTTAGGGTTTTCTATATAGCCCAACCCTATATATATATATAGGTTTTTACCTATTCTCAGTTTCTATGAGGTGTGATATAGTTTTATATATATATATATATATATATAGGGGAATGTTCAAATGAAAACCACTAGTTATTGTGAAAACTCGAAAACTAATTAAAAAAAGCCAAAAAAACATACAATTTTTTTTTTTTGCAAACCAATTTTCGCAGGTTTTATTATATAAAAATAAAATTTTCAAAAAAAAAAAAAAAAAAATTTGTGTAGTGCATATGTGTAATACTACACATGTGTATGTGTACTACACATGTGTAGTATTACACATGTGCACTACACAAAAAATATTTTTTTTTTTTTTTGAAAAAAGTTTTTTTTTTATACATAAAAAGCAGCGATTTTTATAAAAAAAAAAATTGAAAAAAAAATTTGTGTGTTTTTTAGGCTTTTTTTAGTTAGTTTTCGAGTTTTCACAATAAAAGTGGTTTTCATTTGAACCATCCCCTATATATATATATATATATATATAGGTTTTCACCTATTCTCGGTGTCGTAGTTTTACTAACAAGCACTTACTTATTTATCCGTTTATTATTATTTTTATTTCTATCTTTTGTAGTAGTGGCATGCTTATATATGTTTTTTAGAAGCTTATGTCTTGGTTATGGTTTTTGTAGCCGGGGGTCTCACTGGAAGCAGCCTCTCTATCCCCTGGGATAGAGGTAAGGCGTGCCTATATCCTACCATCCCCAGACCCTATCAATAGATTCGCTATATGTGCTTCGCTATATGTGGGATTATACTGGGTATGGTTGTATTGTATGTATATATTTCAAAAAAATTTGAGTTGAATATTATAATAACAAAAGATATCAAAAATAAGTTGAGAGGAAGATGAGTGGAAGTTGAGACACATATCTTTGTATATTTATGATTAGGGTTATGATCAGGTTGGTTACTGGTTCCTTTTATTGTTTATGTTGGAAAACCTTTATTTTTTTTATTTGAAAATCGACCAACAATTAAATTGAGATTTATGAAGCCAAAATCTAATTTAGTTGCATGTCATTCTCAATTGATTTTATTAATTTGGTTCAAAGTTTAAGCCTGAGAAATTCACATTTATAGTTAAACTTTAAAGATCAAGTTTTGACACTTGTATATAAATACCATCCCACAACTTGGTAAGTGCATTAGAAAGAGTTATTATATTAGAGTATTCAGAACCATTCACCAAATTATGTTATTGAAATTTTTAAGTCAATTGCCCGGATGGTCATGTGGTTTGTTGTCTTTTCACCTTTAGTCTCAACTTTTCAAAATAGCATGTATGATCCATGTGGTTTGCTCACTTGTTACTCGGGTACTCCCCAGATTGAATAACAGTTAGTTTGCTCAGTTAAATTTGTGTAAAATGTCTTAAACACCTTTTATACGTATATTAAAAAAATTAATTAATAAATAGTATGCGCCCAGCCCCGCCCCACCACTACCCAACCCCTGTAGGAACTAGGTTCAATTTTTATTAAAATATATTACAAAATAAATAATAAATAATAACGAGACTCTCGTTATTTGTTGAAAATTCGACTAGTACAATACCGGTTACAAAAATTAAATAAACGAATATAAAATACAATATAATTGTACCAATATTGATTCAAGCAAACGTCTTTGGAAACTTCAACCGCACTTTCCAGATCGAAACTCTGCTGCAAGACAAGCAAAATTGTTGACGGTTTTGGCTGAGGCACGTGTTCAACAAGCTTCCCTTAAAACCGGCACGGTTTTGTTGACGCTTTGTCATAGCAAAGGTGATTGTACTACCTCCTAAGGCTCTTAGGATACGACCCAAAACTGTTGATTGCATTTTCATAGGATATGTACATCAAAGTAGTGCACATCGTTTTCTTGTACATGAGTCCAAGAATTCCGATGCACACAAACACACTATCATGGAGGCAAATCCTAACATTGTCTCATATTTTGAGAACGTGTTTCCTATGTTAGGACAAACACATGCGACTTCATCAACAACGGTTGATGAAGCGGGTCTAAGTTCATCTACATGGTTAGATGACGCAGGTCCAAGTTCATCTACAAGGTTAGATGAAGGACATGAACGACCCGAGGTCGAGGAGGGTGAGCTTAGACGAAGTAAACGACAAAGGGTTGAAAAATCCTTTGGTCCAGACTTCATGAGCTATATGGTTGAGGGTGAGCCCAATACCTACCGCGAAGCGGTTACCTCCGCAGAAGGACCTCAATGGCAAGAAGCAATTAAGAATGAAATTGATTCTATATTGCAAAATCATACTTGGGAGTTAGTAGATCTTCCACCTGGTTGTAAACCACTTGTATATCGTTGGATATTCAAAAGGAAGATGAAAGCCGACGGAAGTATTGATAAATACACGTCAAGGTTAGTAATCAAAGGATTTAAACAAAATGAAGGTCTAGAATACTTTAATACTTACTCTCTTGTGACGCGAATAACCTCTATACGATTGGCTCTTGCAATTGCGGCTCTAAGAAATTTGGAAGTTCACCAAATGGATGTAAAGACCGCATTTCTAAATGGCAATTTAGAAGAAGAAATTTACATGGAACAACCTGAGGGTTTTTCCGCCCCAGGAAAAGAGGGTAAAGTATGTAAATTGGTCAAGTCTTTATATGGCTTCAAGCAAGCTCCAAAACAATGGCACCAAAAGTTTGATCATGTCATGATTCACAATGGTTTCAAAATAAATGAGTGCGACAAGTGTGTTTATTTTAAAGACACACCAAGAGGTTATGTAATCTTATGTCTTTATGTAGATGATATGCTTATCATTGGGAGTGATGATAACAAGATCAACTCAACGAAAGACATGTTGAAAGCGAGGTTTGACATGAAAGACATGGATCTCGCGGATGTGATTCTTGGAGTAAAAATCACTAAAACCCAAAATGGTCTTGTGTTGAGTCAATCTCACTACGTGGACAAGATCCTTGGGAAATTCAATTCGGACGATACGAGTATAGCTCGAACTCTAATTGATAATACCCAACGCCTAAGGAAGAATAGAGGCGAGAGTATTGCTCAGTTAGAGTAGTCAAGGATCATTGGTAGTCTCATGTATCAAATGACATGTACTAGACCCGACTTAGCATATGCTGTTAGCAGGCTAAGTAGATACACCAGTAATCCGAGCGTGGATCATTGGAAAGCTATCACGAGGGTGCTTAGATACATAAGATACACAAGAGACTATGGATTGCATTATACCCGTGATCCAGCAGTGATCGAAGGATACACTGACACGAACTGGATATCGGATATAAAAGATCATAGATCAACAAGTGGATATGTGTTTACACTTGCGGGAGCAGCTATAGCTTGGAAGTCTTCCATGCAAACGGTTATAGATAGATCCACGATGGAATCCGAATTCGTCGCTTTAGATAAAAGCGGGGAAGAGGCGGAGTGGCTACGCCAATTTATGGAAGATATTCCAAGATGGCCAAAGCCGTTGACGGCGATCTGCATACATTATGACAATCAATTTGCGCTTGTTAGAGCACAAAGCGCGATGTACAATGGCAAATCAAGGCACATTCGACGTAGACACAACACGGTACGACAACTTATCTCAACGGGTGTTATCTCAGTTGACTGTGTTAGGTCAAAGGAGAACAATGCAGACCCGTTAACAAAAGGCTTAAGCAAAGATAAGGTGTATAAGTCGTCAAGAGGAATGGGACTAAAGCCCATAGAAGATGGGAATATGAGGGAAACCTAACCTAGTTGACTGGAGATCCCAAGATCTAGATTCAATAGGCAAACTTAATCATAAACCCAAAGGGAGTCACTATGGGGGGTGCCCCAAAATTAATAAAAGGGAGTGATATACTTCCTAGTCCATTCCAATCGGTGAGACGAAGGAAATGTTAAGCATGTTGAGGTTAAGGATTTTGAGAAAATTCAAATTAACCATGATGCTTTTAATGATTCAGAGGAATCAGCTATGTTAGAGAGAAGTGGGGTCGCCTCGAATGGATTTGTGGGGAGGCGCAAATCCTAGAGCTCTTGCAGAACCAGGAAAGTGTTCCATGACCATAAATTGATACAACCATGAGGACTTGACTCAACTAGGGAGAGCATTGTGTGAATGTATATTGTCGCCTACATAAATGGGGGATTGTTCAAAGACACCGCGTCTGCAAGACCCTAGGAGGCTAAGTATGCTTCACAAAAGAAGGTTCAAAGGTTACACCTACCTATCTTGCAATACTCAACTATTGAAAGTGTATCGTTGAAACTTGATAGATCGATTTCTATTCATGTGGGGGATTGTTGGAAATTATGAAAATAACATTTTTCACAAATATAGGAAAATGATTTTTTTCCTATTTTGGACTAGAAATAAATATAAGAAAATGAGCGGGTTTTATATATTTATTTGTGGGTTTGTGTTCTATGTTGGAAGAGCTTCGCAACGAACTAAACCACGTCCAAAACGGAGCTAAGATGAATGAGATATCGATGCTCAAAGTTTAGTGTTTGAAACTTGAATGCTGAAAAACGTGGGAAAGTGACATCTTGTCCCACATAGGAGGATAGATGAAACTTAAAGGGGTATTTAAGTGGGAACTCACCATCCTTATTATTTCATGGAACCACACACTAAGTGTACTCTCGAAGGGTGCGGAGCACCCTAACTCGCACCAGCACACGCGCGCGCGCGTGGCGTGGGTGATGAGGCGCAATGTGGCGCTTTGATGGCGCACTTCTCATGCTCGCATCGCCGCGAGCCGCTTGAGAGCCGCCTTTGTATTTTTGACTACGTACGCGTGGTGGAGCACAGGGGCTGCAAGGACTAGGTGGTTGGTGACGTGGCATGCAGGTGCATGGGTACGAGGCGTGTGACCCAGGTGGGTCCGCGCACAATGGCGCTTGATGTGGCAGTCTAGTGCGTCCGCGCGCGAGTACACGTGGCAGGTAGGCGCGCGGTTGCGCGCATGGAGCATGGGCCCTGATGTGACGTGCACGACGCACTAAAGTGAGCCAATACGGCGAGACTGTGTGGCGTGCTCGTATAGGCTCACAGGTGACGTGGCGCACGCGCGCATGGAAGTGAGCCAAAATGGCGCACACGCGCATTAGCGTGCAGACTTGCGCGCGTACACCAGTTTGTGTTGCGCGCGCGCGCAGAAGCTTTCAGCATTTATGACAGTGCAGTTACACTTCAGCATTTGAAACTAACAAATCAATGTTTTTGACTGGGAATTAAATGACAAATTAAAGTTCATTGAAGACGTTTAATGCAGTTTAATTCTCCCATTTAATTCCTTTATAGTTTCATCCATGACCTGCAAGTATAAATAGGGTGGTACCCTTGTTGCAGAGAGACACCGAATTCACCAACTCTAACAATCTTCTTCCTACTGAATATCTCTTCTTCAAGCAGCAAGGTACACCTTGGGGTTGGAGTCAAGACCGGCAGTGCAATTGCTTCGGGCTGTTGTATCCTTGAAACAAACGTGTTCTCCTAGGAGACACGAAATTTGTTTTATGGGACCCGTGTCTAACACGATCCTCAGTCAAGAACTTGTTTTTCTTTTGTAATTCAGTTCTTGTTTTTCATTTATTTCAGTTGTAACATGTATTACTTTTTATTGCTTTCCTTTTTCAAGTTGTAATTCATGTTAATAAAATTATTGATTTGTTTTTACACGAATGGATTCCTACAATCTAAACTTATTAAGCAACCATCCCGAGACTAGGCTCTTGTCGTTCATGTGTCTTATCATGAATTACCTCATCAATTTGTGTAGATGGGCTTTCACCTACTGTCGGAGGTGGCTCTCACGCCCGAGAGTACACTGGGTATAATGGTGTTTAGAAATGTTGGTGAAAACGATGAAGTTATGAATAATTTAGAGAATGCTCTTCTCTAAAGTCTCATAAGATGTAGAGATTGTTCTTGAGTATATCATTCTTCTACTTTTCAAATGAATAAACCATATTCATTATATAATGAGATACCTCAAGACTCATTAAACCCTCTTAATTTTGACATAAACAAGATCATTAATCTTGTAATTAACAAGATCAATAATCTTGTAATAAAAAGGGTTAAACTCTAACTTAATGGATATTAAGTGGTAGTAAAAAGAAACTGCCATTCAACTTATGGCACTAGTGGAAACCGTCTAACATTAACTCTATAGTAAGTAGACTGGTTTGACCGGTCGAGCGTGCATGCAGGTGCACCTTAGTTGAGCATTCACTACGCTTCCGCGAAGACACACCTTCTTGCTCCACGCGCTAATTGAAAGTCGCTACGCACATCAGGATGCCAGCTGGTCTTGTACCTTCCAGGCCCACGTGCCATCTGCACTTTCGTCTTAGTCTCGCGCCTAAGGAGCTTGCGCCATATGGAGTCGCGCGCCACACGGATGCCACTACGCATACCAGGACGCCACCTGGTTATGCGCCAATTATACTCGCGCGCCATACGGATGCCACTATGCATACTTCGCCATAGCCAATGACGTGCGCCATGCGCCTAAGGAGCTCGCGCCGCATCGACATGTGCCATGCCATGGCATCCGCCTACGCCACCCAAAGGTGCGCCATAAGCGGACCCGCCATGTATCTGACCACGCGCTCATGGGCAAAAATACAAAGGCGGTGTGCGAAGTTCAAAGTGCACCACATTGGACCTATAGCCCATGTCATGCGCGCATATATGCGGGTGCGATGCACCCTTTGGTCCCCACTAGTGTTTGCCTTTAAGGAAACAATTCACAAGGAATGCTCGTCCTTATATACCACTTTAAGTTTTGTCATCCCACCTATGTGGGACAAGGTGACAAATCTCAATCCATTTTTCTCATATTTGTTTGTTCCAAACATACAACTTCAAGTTTCGATATCTCATTCATCTTAGCTCTATTTGGACATAGTTTGAACACAAACCCATAAATAATTATTTATACAACACATATATAAATATATTGATGTCCAAAATGTTTAGTGAAAAACTTATTTTCACTAAATTTCCAACAACCCCTTCTTCTCCACCAAAACCCACACCTGCATCACCACCTTCCACCGTCGTATCAACTGTCATTGTCACCACACTCTTCACCACCCATCCACCACAATTCCATTGCACATCCTCAACCACTCGACCATCACCCACCTGCAACCATACATTCCCGCAACCACATCCACCACATCTACACCACCGTGTGCCTAACCTTTCACCTCACCACAAAGCATACCACTTTTGTCATCGCACCACCTTTGTTCACCGTCATACCCATATCCTTACAACTGAACTCCTCTCCACTCGAATGCCCATCACCCTTACAACTCCACCTCCATTTACTACTGTTTTCAAAAGACCCCACAAACAACAATCTGATCGTATACCCATCTCGCACCACCAACCATCTCGCTGATACCCAACAAACATCGTCGGAGAATAAACGGCTTTTCCAAATTAGAAAACACCAACCATTCCCCACAGTAATAGCACTCACAGCCATCTTCAAACAAGTTTCGACCATCTCGCCGGTACCAAACATACATCATCGGTAATGTTATGGTGTGGAGAGACGCTGTAGGAGTAGGAGATCTGGTGGTGAATAATTTCTTAGGTTAAATTTTATATTTTAATAACATTGGTAGGGCTCACTTGTTTTTTAGTGAGCAATAAGATATTTCTATGTTTTGTTTATTTATATTAAAAGTAAGGGTAGTTAAGTCATTTTAACTGGATAAACTAACCTTCATCCAATCTGTAGACTATCTGAGTAACAAGTGAGCAAACCATAGGGATCAAACATGTTATTTTGAAATGTTATGGACTAAAGATGAAAAAATGAAAAACCACAGGGACCATCCGGGCAATTAACTCAAGTTTTATATTATAAAAAGTAGTTGTAATGGTTGTGATCGAGGGATAGAGAAAATGTCACTATTGTTCTCTACATTTGAAAGGACACTTTTCATCCTCTATAATATTTTAATATATTTTAAAAGTGGTTCTGAGTGAATAAGAGAGAAAATGTAATGATAAATTTATAAACAAATATTTTTTAATTGAAAAAGAGATAAAATATTGTTGTTTTTAATGTAATTATAGGGTAAAAATGATGAAATGGAATAAGAGAGAAAATGTAATGATAAATTTATAAACAAATATTTTTTAATTGAAAAAGAGATAAAATATTGTTGTTTTTAATGTAATTATAGGGTAAAAATGATGAAATGGACGTAAATTACACACAAAATCACAAGTAAAGTCATACGTTGGGCGATAGTACTACAATGATTACTTGTTCACGAAATTTAAAATTGTACTTACAGGTACATCACTATTGGAAAAGAGGACAACGTCAACAACACTAAGAGCATTTACAATCATTCTACCAAATTATGTGAGAAATATATTTATATTATAGAAAGTGGTTGTAAATTGTTGTAAGTGAAGGAAAGAGAAAATATTATTGTGAGGAGACATTGTTCACACTTTATAATTTTTTAATATATTTTAAAAGTGATTATGAGTGTATGAGAAAGAAAAGATAATTAATTATAAAGGTATAAATGTAAATTTTTTAATTGATTGGAGAAATAAAATATAGTTGTTTTAGTTTAATTATAGAGAACGCTCTAACCTAAATATCCACTTTAACAAAATAAAAAAAAATCGAATCAGCATATATCCAATATGAAAATCTAAATAGATTTAGCCCTGAAATTGAACAGCTCACATATGTTAATTCAGCAAAGATCAAACTTTAAATAAATTTGGCCCTGAAATTCATCAACTCACATATGTTAAAGAACAAATACACAAGCCTATATATAAGACTATTAAAAATGAAAGTGAATTAATCATATTAATTTAGTTTTCTATGTTTTATATATATTTGATTTTTCTTTTACCTTTTCACTACGTGTAACGCTCTCACGTCTCTAACCACCTGAGCTCAAAAGGGTGTATGCACACCGTCCTCAAGGGGCGTGAGGGGCTTAGGCATGAGCGTGATAACGGGCGTGAGACTATGTACTTAAAGAACACTCCATCTCGCCATTTTTGTATTAAAAAAAGTTGAAATTCTGGCAAAAAATGTTACACACCTTAGTGAGAAACTCCTTTCTATGTGATAGAGCTTCTTTTTTTTGTTTGTTTGTTTTTTTTTTTTTTTTTTTTTTTTACTTTTTAGTGATAGCATAACAAGATCACCTAACAATTGTATAAAAAAATAATAAGGGAGGTGGGTCCGTTACGTGATGGTCCGTGGTGGTTGGGTGACCACGCGTGGAACACTGCCGCCACTCATGGTGACCACACGTTGTGGTGACCACGCGTTGAAGATTTCTTCCCAAACACTCCTTGCTTCATTCTCCTTCACATGATTGGGTGTGGTGGGTGATGGACATCCCCACTAAAATCCATCACTAGTGATGGAATCAAGTTTGATGATTAGGTGTAGTGAGTGATGAAAAGTGGAGCACCCTCGCATCTAATAATAACTCAATTTGTAACATTTATGTTTAATAAATAATAAAGAACTAGTAAAATACCCTAGCGCGTTGTGGCGGGTATTTAGTCGGTGTCGGATTGATTTATTACAGTATTTGTATGGCATCAGCACTCAGGAAATCAACCAAAAGATAAAACCCAAAAATAAAGTCATAATAGGACCAAATGATATTTGCATGTGTTTTACGTCAGTCGAAAACTAAAAAAACGAAATCAGTAACAGTATGATACCTATACTGATGTTGTTCAGTTGAATCGACAGAGCAACGATGTTGCTAGGACAGTATCACTTTGGTTCGTCACGGCACCGACACTCGCTGTATCTTACAATATATAAAATATACTCTATGCTGCTACCGTACATATCCGGGCGGTATTTATTTGGTTCGTCAAAGTAAAGAGCAACAAAGTCAATTATATTTGTCCCATCCATTTTTAAAAGAAAGCTTCTGTTAAAACAACGTAGATAGAAAGAACCACTTTATAATGGTATATTTCGAACTTCATAAAGCACTACCCTATATTATTATAATAATGAAATGGTAGTTTTGATAACATGTACGTTTATACTTTGATTGTGTGTACATTACCACTCACAACTCAATATCAAATTATTTTTATCAAGATGTAGATAAATATAGATACATCACAACAGCATACTCAAAATTATATAAAACAATATACCTTAAAAGTTATAATAAAAAATTAAATATGTTTAAAATGAATGTATATAATTATATAACTAAAAGATTAAAAGATAGAAAAATTATAACATAAATAAGGCAAAAAAGCCAACTGAATGAACCAAAGAACCAAATAAGATAACTAAGCCACCAAACAAAAAATATAGAACAATGGAGGGGTTACAAATAACCCCTTTACCATAAAAACTAATAAAAAACCCATATGCAACCACATCAACCAACTGAACCAAAAATAGTCGAAAAAACTTAGTAAAAACAATCGTATAAAGCCAATCTTTTCAACAAGAAATAACAAACATATGAACCGTATAAATGTACGGTCAGAACACAGATAAAGACCAAAATATATCGTAGATGCAAGTAATGAACAATCATATCAGCCACAGATTTAAAAGAGGGGTGGCAGTCTTGGAAAATTAAAACAATGGTGCGGCGGTGGAGGACAGGCGACGGTGCGGCAGTGGGGGTAAGGCAGAGGGAGACGGTTTGTGAGAAAGAGGTTTGGCTTCAAAATGAAGCCAAACAAAACAAAACCCAAAGTTAATACTCAAAACAAATACTACAAATTAAACACATAGTACAACCCAATACAACATAAACAAACTATAAAGATGTGGTACAAACCACCTATCCACTAACATGTTTCAAATTGATAGTTTTGAAGCCAAACAAAACAAAACCCAAAGTTAATACCCAAAATAGATAATATAAGTTAAGCATATGTTACAACCCAATACAAGATAAACAAATAAACATGTGGAACAAACCACATATACACTAACATGTTTCAAATTGATAGTATATAATAGCTATCACACCTAACAACTTAAATCGTCTTGCACCTTGCAAAACTAACAAAGACGTTTAATTCCGATCTCAAGAATGTCGTCGATTCAAGAATCGGAGGTGGTGGTGCTAGGATGGTGGGTGAGCATGTTCGCTACAAGGGTTCGAATTGCTTTGGCTGAAAAGGGAATAAGCTACGAATACATAGAAGAAGACTTGCCAGAAAACAAAAGCCCTCTTCTTCTCAATCACAACCCAGTTTATAAGAAGGTCCCAGTTCTAGTTCACAAAGGCAAACCCATCTGTGAATCCTTAATCATTATCCAATACATTGACGAAACATGGAAAGAAGGATATTCGTTGTTACCTTCTGATCCTTATCTCAAATCTCAAGCTGCTTTCTGGGCTGATTACATCGATAAGCATGTATGTATGCATGTATATATGTTTGTATAAATAGTAAGTCATATTGTTTGTTACTCATAGTATTATTTTTTAATTGCAGATATATGAAGGTCTGATGATGATTGTTACTTCAAGAGGTGAAGAAATGAAGAAAGGAGTTGAAAAATTCTTGGGGTACCTCAAGGTGTTGGAAAGGGAGCTGGGTGAGAAGCCATATTTCAATGGTGAGTCATTTGGTTTTGTTGATATCACACTTATCTCCTACTACAGTCATATTATTGCGGATGGGACGCTAGGAAATTTTAGTATCGAGAAACATTGCCCAAAGTTGCATGTTTGGGCTACACAATGCATGAAAAGGGAGAGTGTTTGGAAGACGCTTGCGGATCCAAACAAGGTTTATGAGTCGTTGGTTGCTCATAGAAAGAAAATTGGTGTGGATGAATAATCAGTTTAATTAGCTAACGGTTGGATGTCTTGTTTGTTTGAATTTCCTTGTGAGTTTTATATTTGATTCTGAGCGTGATGTGGATTAGAAGTGTGGTTCTGAAGATTTCCTTTTGTATCGTGTCTCTTAAGTTTAAAAAAAATCAATTCGTATCATTTGAGTTGATTTTTAGATTTCCTTTTGTATCGTGTCTCTTAAGTTAAAAAAAAATCAATTCGTATCATTTGAATTGATTTTTATATTAATAGTAAGTTGTTTCAGTGTACTTAACATGTAATGTTGTAAACTTTTTTTTTAATGACCCATGTCCATCCGTAACCCACGGACGGCCCTGAGGGTGGATGGGGAGGACCACCAGCTAGGGTCCGATATTTTGAAGAGAACATTATTTAAAAAAAAAACATGATATGTAAATGTAAAAAAAAAACCTGATATATTTTGAATTTTTTTAATGACCCATTTCACTTTCGGATCTTTCACTTGCTTTTTAATATTTTCTATTTAAATACTTGAATTCCATGTAAAGGAATTGATTCAAGCATCCCTTTCATTCGTTGTTCTGAATCACATATAATATTTTATCCTTAATATTAGGGAAGAGATATACTCGTATACATAAACAATACAATATAATTTCCTAAATAATGTATATCTAGAATAATTATTTACACCCTCGCAGTCGAAGCCAAAGGAGGGTGAATTCTTAGACTAGAGTGAAATCTTCAAACAATATGCAAGGCAACCCTTTGGTAAAGATGTCTACAATCTGATAACGAGAGGGAACATGTAAGATTTGAACAATACCCCGTTGAACATGTTTGAGAACAAATGGTACAGGGTACATGTACCGAACATACCGGATTTCTCGAACCCAAACATTTTTGGTACCAAATTTTAACGTTTTTTGGTACTTGTTAGGTACCGGTCTGGTACGGTACCGGTTCAGTAGCGGTTTTTACCCTCAAATTGTAACGCCCAGCGTTTCAACACTCAAGACGACCGATCGTAATGAGAATGAGATTGCTTGAAATTCCGTTTGTAATAAACTATGTGTGAAACTTTTAATCTATGTGATTTTTTGTGATACTTTTATATAAGAGCAATATGATTCTTGACTCTTGTGATGCGTTATATATATATGAACGATGCTAGAAACTTGACACTTGTTATGCTTGATACTTACTGAACAAGAGTCTTAAAAGCAAACTTAAACACGGAAACTTCTTGTGATACTTATGTTATTTGAGCACCTAAGTGAAATAATACTACATACAATGGTTATTCATAATAATACACAACGTAACGCTTAATCTCGCTCGTAAAACGAACCAAAGTCGGAAAACTAACAAACAGGAATCGGCTGTCCGAATGGACATCCGATCGGATGATCATCCGCTCGGATGACCATCCGACCGGATGGCCATCCGACCGCCTGCACTTCTCCACCGACTTAACCCCATCCGATTGGAGCTGTCACTGTCATCTATAAATAGAACCCTTGACCCTTCAAGGCCATTTCGTAAGTATTTCTCCTCGAATCTTGTACGACCTTCTTCTTTAATCACTTCTACACTACATTCTTCATCAAAATCACATGAACACTTCAACTTTTCTTCAAAAACCAACTAATCCGAACCTCTTGAAGGTGGTTTCCACTCAGTTGTTTATGCAAACTGTTGTGGAGCACCATTTAACCAAGAATTGGTTCTAGATCTAACGGATTTTCACAACATTTATACAAGATATAAAGAATTGTCACACTTTTATACAAGATCTGACGGAATTTCTTATGTTTCTGGCTCGGATCTAATGAACTACACGTTTTACAACTGATTTCTGAACTTTTCTTCAGTTTATATCAGACTCTCGACTCGTTCCTTAGTCGAGAGTGGGCTTAAAAACCGATTTCCACGGGGAAAACAGCTGATTTACGGGTCCAAACATGAAATTCCATCAAGAACAGCTCGTCTGTTCGAAAAGGGGTGATACCCATCTGATCGGAGTAGCTGGGTTTGGTGTGTTTACGTTGTTTGACACGCCGTCACGCCATCTCCGTTAACTCAAGGATTTGAAAACTTTTTAAAACTCACCCACTGACCATCTGTTCGAATGGTCATATCTGATTATGATAACACTCGCTGTTTGTTTTACAGGACACTATGATCAAAACACCGAAAACTTTAAACAATTCACAATACCCACTGTTCGAATGGCCATCCGTTCGAATGGTCATCCGTTCGGATGACCATCCGATCGGATGGAGCCTATCCATCCGAATGGCCATCCGTTCGGATGAGCATCTGCTTAGGTAGTCTGTTAGACCCTTTAATTCTATTTTACACGATTCGACACTCTGTTCCCGACCGGGTCTGCACTTAGAGGACTTATGCTCTATTCCCCGCACGCAGGCTGATCCAGCGCTCCCTTCGATCCAATTAGGCTGTGATTGGTTCTAAGCACCCACTGTGAGTATACTCGATCCCTTTTTTGCTTTAACACTTTTGGGATGCAACATGTATTCTATATCAAAAGTAACTTGACGCTTGACACTTGAAGCTTATTTGAAACATGCTCTATGCGCACTAAACATGAAAACATGATACTTGAGAAACTTAATACTTTTATACTATGTGAACGTTTGATTCTTATGTGTAACTCGCCTTATGTAACACCCTAGTTGCTATTTAACGGTTTTACATGTAAATACCAACAATTAAATGTGTAGTTAAGACTACACATACTATAAAAATATGGATTTATTAAAAACTTTTACTAATCATAAATTATTTGACATAACGTGATCAGATTCGTCGTTTAAAATTTATGACGAGGAAATGTGCGGAAGCATGTATCTTTATCGTGTTCGGTTCTTCGTTGAGCTTGATCGTCTTCCAGCATCCAAAAGGTACCTACATTTCATAAACATGAAATGCTTTAGTCATACGAGGTTTAAAACGTATCTAAACGATTCCGGGAAACAAAACTGATTTAAAATACATTTTTGTACAGGGTCCACCGTAAATTACGGTGGATACCGTAATTTACGGTAGCCCCTGTTTTAAAATTTTCCACCGTAAGGCAGGAGATAACTGCCGTAGTGTTTTCAGTCCCCACCGTAACTTACGGTGCCCACCGTAAGTTACGGTGGCCCCTGTATCAGATTCTTCCATTTTGCCGTTTTTGACACGAAAACTTTCGTATCTTTCAATCCGCTTGTCCGTTTGACTTACCGTTTCTTCCTACGTGTTTGTAATTTGATTCTCCATCATATGGATTTAAAATCCGACATCCGGCTTAATAAATTTTGAGACTTTTATGCCTTCAGCTACCTTTTTACAAAATTTTGACCCGTTTATGCATTTATCAAACAAACATATTTGTTTGATTATTATTTCACATGAACCACATCAATTCAATATTTTCTACCATGTTAGGTTCTAATTGCGGGTTTCTTATATATTTTTAACCCGTTTTCGCTCGTATGCTTATTTCGACCCGTTAAGGGTATTTAAGTATATTTTAAACATGATTCGCTTTCATTTGTATCTAGCCTTATATTTCCACCTTTCTTACCAAGTAATCTTCCACCACAACTATATTTGTGGTGGATTTAATGTGGAGATCGATATATTCCGAATTTTACCCCTCGAATTATCATTTTACGGCAAAAACTCATATAAAGTCTTTCGACCCAAGAATTTACATCTTTCACTACCTATACTCATTCTAAGCATTTATTTAATCATAAGACTCGTTTCTGAACCACCTTTAAGGGTCGTTCCTTCAGATTAGCTTGCAAGGGCAATTTGGTAAATTTTCATCCTTCTTTCACTACAAGGACCTTTTAACTATAGTTCTTGTTTGTAAACCCATGTGCTTCTAAAACATTATAATCATAACTCAATTTATTCGGCTTACCTAAAAGATAACCGAATATCTTTATTTTAACCTTGTCTAACTCTTATAGAACTCCAAATTCTACATGATGAGTTGTGTTATAATACATACCTGGCTTGGATCAATATATTGACCCGTTTCAATACCTTGCCTTAGTAGCCGCTAAACAATAACGATGTGCGTATCCATTTGATATTTATTCCTATAAACATGTAACTCGACAAACCATTAGTCGATATTGTCAAAGGGTGATAATTTCACCTTTTCACCCGTTTATTTACCTAGTGATCTTCGTCACTTCAACTAAATGCAAACATCATGTATTATGCTAATTTAAAGTCTACTAGCAAAAATATGAAATCAAGCAATATGTAACGGAATCGTGGTTACGTACCTTTTTAAGCATCCTTTTCAAACATGTATTTCCACCGGCTTGTCCACTTGACGATCCGGATTCCTCGCCTAAAGAGTTCAATTCACAATACGTTTAGAACCCTTTTTATAAGTATTAACGCACAATTTGCCATAACCATCAAATATGCGTTTTGTCCAATTTTCAACATTTCTTTTCTCTTAGGCATTATATCAAACACCAAATGAGCATGATTTCATATAATTCACAATCAAGTTATTGACTAACTATTTAGCCAAGATTTAAGCATCATGTCACATGTTCATGTCAATTTTTTATATAAAAAATTATGGATTTTCTTCATGGAGCTCAAATACACTAGGTTAACAAAGATAATCCTAGTGTTTAGCATAATTCTACAAAACCCACTTGACACATGAGTGTATGATCATGAATTCACAACCATGAGCATCAATTCAACAAATAAATGACTAGGGTTTACTCCTAGACATAGTTTCATCCCTAATTTCATCCAAACAACGAACATGCAAGCTTAGATTCGAATCTCATGTGTTCATCAAAATTTGAGATGGAACCAAAGTGGGAATTTTGACATACCTTATGATCCCTTCACTGAGGTGATC
The DNA here is from genome assembly GCA_030545235.1 of Helianthus tuberosus. Classification (NCBI taxonomy): domain Eukaryota; kingdom Viridiplantae; phylum Streptophyta; class Magnoliopsida; order Asterales; family Asteraceae; genus Helianthus; species Helianthus tuberosus. The sequence goes on from CM060407.1 coordinate 75,448,900, forward strand.
ACTAGTTTGTGCTCGGATTTCGATTTGGGTTCGATTTCCCCTTCCAATTTGTTGATTTTGTGCTTGTTAGGGTTTGAGTAAGGGAACCCCCTTGGCTCCTGTGATTGTCTCGACCAGAACACACACTTAGAGTGTGTGTTTTGGTGTTGATGTTTTATTAAATAAAACTAGTTTCCAGCTTATCACCTTTAGTCCCTCTACTTCACACAAGTTTGCATAAAGGGTGTTTTAACCCTGCTTTTCTTATTATTCCAAGACTTATAACTAACTAGGTTAATATTCCTAGTTACTTGGTGGGTCCCGGGAGTTATAACCCGTTTTATTCTAAGCCCCGTTAACTCCGGCTCTTATAAACTGAATTCCTTAAAACTTTGATTCGCTTGTATTTAATATTAGGATTTCTTATTTAAATCCAAATATTCACCGGGTTATTTTTACTACTAACGGTACTTTACCCGTCTTTTAGTATTAACGGACTTTGATTACCAAATCCGTTTTCGGGGTGTTACAAGTCTACCCCCCTTAAAGAGGTTTCGTCCTCGAACCCTTTTCTTACATAATTCATTGAGTTTAAACTCAATGTATGTGATCCAAGAAATCTTTTAAACATTACTTATACTTTTAACCAATTGTTAGTATTACCAGAAAAGTATGGTTACATCTTTTTGGTTACTAATTGTCCACGTATCTCATACGACATAGTGCAACTTGAAATAACGTAATCTCGTTATTTCCACTAGTTTAGTTAACTTAGCGATATTCATCGCTTTCATATACTATTGAATTCTTTATAAATCCGTTACTTTAACCCGTTTAAAGGTCTTTAGTGAAATCCTTTACTTTTAGCAACAAATTCTTTTGTTTTCAAATTTATTTATTCGGTTCAGTTATACTGAATCCACCGCTTACAAGCCAGCCAAATTTCTTGATTTGATTGCTGACCTTAACCAGTCTCACTAACTAGACTTATTAGTCCAGTTACTTTTTACCGCTCGCTTGGTTATAATGTGATTCTACTTCACATTGCATTTCTTGACCGTGATCGTGTCACATCATGTTTAATTTATATCTACCTTTCATTTTCGAAAATATCACTTTTCAAATATATCGTCTTGCGCCTATCAGTGTCAAGACTTGTATCTTTCATGCTTACTATTTAAATTCCTATCAGAATTTATATTTGTAAAAAAAAATGTTATTTCTTACTAAAACCGAAGTTTTAGTTTAGCATCTTCTCTTTAGCTTTTGTCAATTACCCATACCTGGATATTGACAGTCCAAATTTTATTCCTTCTCGTTCTCGTTTTACGCGGGGAATCGTAACAAGTCTCCTCACCTTACACTATGGACCCGTAGGTTCCTTCACTTAACCTCGTAGGCTATTTCTTTAAGCTTTCACCTCTTTAGGGCGGGGCCCCTTTACGATCCATTTGCTTCAATTCATGATTCGTGGATCATTTTGGCCCCGTAGACATTTACACTAATTAGTATCCTGTAGGTTATGATGATCCCATAGATCATCTTTCATTCCAGTCTTTATTCAAATGTGTATACGTTTATATACGCATATGGCGTTAAGGCACCCCTTTTTATGTTTAGAATTATTCACTTTTACTTTTTGGGTTTCGTTTGACCTTGACCGTAGACTAAGGCTACATTGTTTTCTTTCGAATTATCCTTCCGACTTTGTGACTTCTAACGTCAAATACACGTCGGTCTGTCCTACACTCACCGTTACCCGGTTCTTACCTATACTTCTTTACGTCCTATTACCCGGGTTCTTTTATTTTAATATTTTTAACGCCTATAACTCCTTTACACAGGTTTATTAATGTTTCGCACTTTTATTTATTCGGTTCGCGCTTACTTAGTTAAGCAAGTGTCATCCTTTATTAAATTCGTCTGACCTGTTCGTGTGAAAATTCATCACTTATGAATGTCAAACTTCAATCTTAGATCAAACCGTTCAACTTTAAAATACTTGAACATGATTTATCAAAACTTCTATTTACTTCATCTTGTCGTCTTTTAGTCATGACTCAAAATCCAAGTCTTTTAACTTTCCATCCGAGTTCCCGTTTCTCGGTCTACACATGTGTTTAAATCCTTACCCACCAACCGGGTGTTTTACCGAAGTAGTTATTATTGCAACCCTTACGGTATGCATTATGACTTCGTTTCGCTTTTATATTCCTACTTTGTTCTCAAGTTTGGCGTTTTACAAAATCGGCCCGTTAAGAGTCATATTTGCATTCTCCGGGTTCGAGTGTAAGCACACCCCTCCCAATGAATACCTTAATCGTTTTACATTAATCTTTGTCCCTTCACTCGGGCTCATCATCCTAATGTAATACGCTTCCGTCACCCGGCTGTGCGTTTACATTATTATCAAATATTTTGCTCATTTGATTCATTTGGGTACTTTTTAAGTTAGTCCCATTCACCCCGCCCTTACTACATCGGATGTAAATGTGTCCGCTATAAGAAACTCATGGTATCATATGCCACTACTTACTTGGCCAGAGTAAGCGATTAACACATGACATACACGACCTTTTTATAGTTTTCACATCACGCCCTATGTAAGTAACGCTTCTATTTAGTTTTCTTGGAAATAATATCCTGGATATGTATTTCTATTCAGGTTTTCCAAGTTTCTAATTTACCTATGCAACAATCATTCTCTACTTGTTTATTGCATATTGCTATTTGTGCGATTATATTTAAAAGCGTGCACCTGGTAATGCTTGCCCCGTCGTGCGTTCCCTGCCATTAACCTTGTTCGCGGTCGTTACGCGATTTAGCCCTTGGTGAGCATGCTTTTCTTGTCATACTTCGGACTGTTCCTCTATCATATCCTTAATTTGTTCAACTCTTGTCATCTTTAAATGCAAGTGTCCTTTAATCAAGATATTCACAAAAGTTAGTAATGTCAACTTTACTAAATGCCCGTATCATAATACAAGGCTTTTCTACTATATGTGTCAACGCACGAAATTTTGTTAGCTATATCTATCATTTAATTGGGGTAACGTGTATTACACGATAACCCTATGTGTTGTTTACAACACTGTAATACGCTAAACGATTTGTTGGTGCACTACATCTGTCGACTTCGTCTTGTATCGAGTCTTACACTAGTTAGAATAGTTCAGGGCACGTAGAATGAGAAAATGTGTTAGAGATGAGAAGATTTCGCTTGAACATATATATGTTAAAGGGTTTTCGCTTGAAGCATCTCAAGCGAAATCATTACATCAGATTTCGCTTGAGACATACTGATGTCCATCCCAAGCGAAATCCTTATAGTCTATATATAGGAGTTCAAGTTCAAGCGAAATAAGAAAGTAACATTTGTGTGATTTCCATACCGAGGTGCTGCCGGTGTGAGAACTGATTGTAATTGCATTCATATTAATACAAATCAGTGTTAAAGTGAAGATTCAGCTGTTTATAGGTCAAATACTTGTTTTCCGCACCTGTATTTGATGGAATTCCTCTGAACCGACTCATTTAGGTCGTGAACACGATCCTTACAATTGGTATCAGAGCTCAGGAGGAGGAGTTCTGCAAAATTCAGCCGAAATTGATCAAAATCTCTTACTTCTACACCTTCTTATAACAGTTCAGAAACTTTTCACGGTCAAAATCAATTCAATTTCTCATCGATTGTGTAAAAGTGCATACTAATCAACCCTTGAAAGTTTCATAGAAAAATTCGACCTAAAAGTGATCAAAATCGACCTTCGAATGGATTTCGCTTGAAGAACAAAGCTTCATTGGACGATTTCGCTTGAAGTTTCAAGCGACACTTAACATTTCGCTTCAAACAGGTTTCGTTTTCGCTTGAAGGATTTCGCTTCAGGATTTCGCTTCAGAAAGTGTTTACTTGAAAGTTTCGCTTGAACCATTTCGCTTCAAGAATTTTGCTTAAAGCATTTCGCTTCAAGGATTTCGCTTCAACCAGTTTGACAATTTCGCTTCAAAGACTGTTCACTTGACCAGTTCGCTTGAAAGACACAAAGTGACCAGTTCGCTTGAAAGAATCTGTTATTGAGTAACGTGTTAAGTCAGTATGGATTCCGGGTTCTATAATGCGTTTGCAACACCGTCATCACCAGCTGCGATTGCTCAAGCCATGAATCTTGAAAACGAGACGGGAACCACTCAGAAACCCCCGAAACTGATGAGTATTGAAGAATACTACGGGTGGAAAGATCGCTTTGAAAACTGGGTTCAGGCAAATCATCTCAGATCGTGGGAATGCATATTGAAGAAGTACACATTGCCTCGAACAGATTTGCAAGTCATCAAAGAAATATCCGAGTTCACTGATCAGGAACGAGCAATGTATAGAGATGAGAAAATGATGATTAGTTTGTTGCAGCAGGCGATAAAAGAAGATATATTCATTCTGTTACAGCACGACAAAACTGCTAAGTCAATTTGGGATGCACTAAAGGTCAAGTTCGAGGGAAGCGAAAACATGATCAAAAGCAAGAAAGCGTTACTAAAGAAAGAATTTGATTTGTTTTGTAGTTTGCCGGGAGAGGATACTAAAAAGCTAATCGAGAGATACTGTCATTTGGTGCGATCTTTATCTATGTTGGGTGTTGAAAAAGGTCGTGAGGAGTGGGTGGATAAATTGGCGGACGCGTTACCTCAAAAGGAGTGGGGAACGTATTTGATGATCTTGAAGAATACTGGTGTGTATGATGGATTGACAATCTCACAGTTTATAGAGAAAATTGAAAGTCAAGATCTGGAGCAACAGAAAATAGCTAGGATGAACAGTCCGAGTGGTCAACAGGATATTAAAATGTACTACAAAGGTAGCATTCCGGTTTCAGAATCTGAGAGAAGTCCGAAAATTCAGACTGCATTCAGTGCTGGGGATTCATCAGAAAAAGCTGATCAGAGTTTAAACAAAAGCAGTAGTGGATTTTCATCGTTTCCAAGTGTCAATCCTAAAGAGTCAAATACAAGCTTTCAGTCTCAGAGCACAAAGACAGGAAATGGATATGTGATTCAGTGCAACATAGCTCTAAATCTTCCAGAAGGTCAAAGTTTTTCAGAAGACACTGCTAAAGACCACATGGCTTTACTTGGTTCTGTGTTGTTATCTTATGAGGGTCTAGTGGCTGGTCGGATCGGAAATCCCATGCTCACCAAAGAGGATTACGATCAAATAGACGCAGAAGAGATGGAACTGATGGATATCAAATGGTGTCTTGCAAGTGTTCTTAGACGTGCTGAAAAGTTCAAAGCAATTACCGGGAGAAATGACTTTCTTGATGCTTGTGTATCTACTTTAGGTTTTGATAAATCTAAAGTTACTTGTTTTAGATGCAGGGAAAAAGGCCATTTCAAGCGGGAGTGCAAGAACAGGGAAGCTAGTGGTGCTCAGAATCCGTTTGGAAAAGATGATTACTACCGGAAAGCCATTTATCAGCAAGTTGGTCAATCACAAGATTCACAGACAGCTCATGGTAGAAAGATTGAGGATTCCAAGAGAGCGTGTGCGGTAGATTTCAACTGGAGCAACTATATATCTTCTGATAGCAAAGCATGCATAGTCGATCAAGATGATGAAAAACTACCAGAAGGTTTCAGTTGGGATATGTTTGTGGATGAAAAGGGAGAGTTCAAAGCGTTCATTGCCAAGATCATCCGAGAGCCAGATTTGTTTACCACTTGGATGAGATCTATCGGGGAGAATGTGAAAAGTGAAGATGAAAAGTCTGTGTCAACCGATGAAGGGTCAGATAGTACTGATAAATTTTCAGAGATATCTGGAGAAATTTCAGAAGATTTAGATGAAAGTTTACAAAGTTCAGATGAGAGTGTTCAAAATGTTGTTACTTCAGAAAAGGAAGTGGTTTTTGATCAAACACCAGTTGATTCTGGTTTATCAGATGCTAGTTCTAAAAAATCTGTAGAGTTTGATCAAACACCAGTTGATAGCAGCAGTGATGATGAGGAGGAAAAATATGTTAATGTTGCCAAATCTCATCTTTCTCCTGAAAGTTTTCATTTCTATTTTGCAGATCGAGTAGAGAAACTAAAGGAGAAAAGAGCTGCTAAAGAACAACAAACTGAATCTGATGGTGATGTTCAGAATGTTGAAAGTGTTGTTAAGAAGATTACCGAGGTTGAAAAAGAAGAAGAAAAGGTGATTGAAGAAGAAAAAGTGATTGAGGTAATTAAAACAATCGAAGTTGAGAAGATTGTTGAAGTCGTCAAGCCTTGCGAGAAGTGTTTAGAAGCATGCAAGGAATGTGTTGCGAAAGACGACATAATCGCTGAGTATGAGAAGAAGAAAGAGCAGTTACTGTTCAATCTCAATTATGTGAAAGAATCTTATGATGTCTTGAACAAAACAGTAACTGGTCTTCAAAAGACAAATTCAGAAAGAGAACAAGCACTAACAATGATGAATGCTGTGATGATGACAAAGCAAAAAGCTATCAACTTTTACATCGAAGAGAGTGCTAAATGGAAGCAAGAGTTGGAAACAGAGAAGATTGAAAATGAGAGAATTAGACGTTTATTACAAAGTTATTCTAGTTCTGATTATCTCATTGATCGTATTTACCCAACTGTTGCAGGTATGGAAGCTTTTCAAGATGAGAAGCCAAAGATGGAAAAGAAAGATAGTGGTAAGAAACCGACTGTTAGATATAACAAGTGTCCGCCTCCAATTTGGGAAGGGTATTCTCCTAGAAAACCAAACGAGGAGCAACTTGAAAAAGCAGTCAATATAAAGCTAAAAACCGACACAACTGATGTTTTACCAGATAACATTGACATCACATTTACCTCGTCCGATACTGATCATGAGTCTGAGTTAATAAAAAAGGTAGTCGATCAGGTGTTGGATACTGAGGAGGAGTCTGAGTCAAAGTCCGAGTCTGGGTGTTCAAGTTCGTCAGTTAAAAGTTCGAGTTCGTCAGTCAACAGTTCCAAGTCGTCGGTTAAACGGTCTTATAGTAAAGAATTTTTGTTATCGAAAGCAAATTTGGATGATGAAACATTTGAAGTTGCATATACTTTAAATGATTCGGACAAATTATACTCTGACAAAGAGTTTCCAATAAGAAGTGTTCGTTTTGACATGATCAAAAAGGTTTTCAAAATGACAGAAATTAATATTTCTGAAATAAAAGATTTAAATCTTACAGAAAAACCTAAAAAGTACACTTCAAGAGTTCAACAACGTCTAAACAAGAAAAAAGGTTACAATTCTGGTTCTGGTTTTCAAAAGAAATCAAACCAAAATCGTAGCTACAAAAAGAAAGGTCTTGGATTTATTCCACCAGAAAATCATAAAAATTTGAAAAATTCTAAAACAAAAACAGAATTTGTGTCAGGTGGAAGTGCAGAAGAGGAACAGAAGAAACCATTCTGGAGACAATCAAATCAAGAGTTTCTTGCTGAAAAGAAGAAGAATGGAACTGAATTGTTTTATCAAAGAGAGACTCGTACCTGTTACAAGTGCAATGAAACTGGTCACATTGCATGGAATTGCCAGAAAAATGCCAAAACAAAACAGGGAGTTTCTCAGAAATTGAAAGAAAAGGTTGTTGATGTTGAACCACCAACCGACAGACTTAAAATTTTTGAAAATTCAACTTATGAGGTTGGTGAGTGTTCTAAAAAGAATTTTTATAAAAAGAAAGAGAATGACAACCAAGTGTGGGTCGTTAAGAAAATTGATGCGAATGATGGCAATGAATCTGGTTCCACAAAACCAGAAGAGCCACAGGTTGAGGTGAAAATTTCAGTGAATGATGATGAGTTTCCATCACTGAAATTTGAAGAAGTTAAACAGAAAGTTGGTAAGGTTGATATCTCGAATCAGTTTTACACAGAGAAAACTAAGTTTGATGTCGAGAAAACATTCAATGGAAGTGTTAAGAAAATTTTTGGGAAAATGTTGAATGGGAAAAGTTAAGGGGGTTAAAGAATTTTATGCAACTAAAAAGGCAACTTACAACCCTACTGTGCAAGAACTGAAAGCCATCAAGTCTGAGAAGACTTGGATGGAAGTATGTTTCCCTTGAAGTCTTAGGACTATGCCGGAGATCCCAAGTTTATATCGTGGATCAGGAATCGGCATCTTTCTAATGTTTGAAGTTTTTGGTTAAAAGATTTTGATAGTGTTTGGATGTTTACAGATTGTATGACTACGCCGGAGCTTCCAGGTTGGTAAGTGCGAAGCAGGAATCGGCATTTTGATTGGTAAAATGGTGATGTAGACGTAACATTCCTACAAGTGGTATTGTGTTCTACATGTGGTAATTTTTACAATTGGTATAGAAGGTGCATACATGCAAGTGGTAAATCAAGGACATTAATTTGTACTTGATTTGCTACAAGTGGTTAAGAATAGACAATGTGATGAACCACACCCCGAATTTATAAATGATTATATCATTAAAACTTATTTTCCGGAAAAATCATTTTGATTAAAACAAACTTAAGTGTTTTGAAATCTAAATGAGATAATAGTTTTGTGATAGGGGGAGTTCTGATTGTTTATGCCTAGTGAATGGCGATTTGATGCGATTCGATATCAGTTGTCACTTTATTGTACAGTTTATTTTCAAATTTCCTTTCATGTGTTTGTATTTTAGGGGGAGTAGAAAATTTCAGAAAATCCAAAAACATTTGAAAATTTGAAAAAGACAAAAACATGATAAAATTCAAAAATGAGTTTCGTTGTGAATAGAGGAAATGATAGTACATCAGTGGACAATCACAACATGCTAAAGAATTGGAAAGAAAAATGTGATAAACAATCTTACTGCGGATATGTCAGTAGGTTTTTGCACATTTAGTAGATTGTGACGAGATATAAACTTAAAATTCAAACTTGCTTATTTTGTGGGTAACAAAACTGCTTGGATATATAGGTAACCCCTGAAATCTTGTTTGAAAGGTCCCTTATTCTGAGATACTAGGTCTTTATGCTCAGTGATATCTGGGGTATTATCCCGGGACTTCTGATTTTGCGGAAGCAATGGCCTAGTCCCCGGAGAATACTTTACATTTGCTTGAAATATAGCTCACCCTCAGCTAAAAAATGATGAAACATTGAAAAATGCTAATCATGGCTGTTGAAACAAAAGATCCTCTAAAGGGGACACACCAAAAGTCGAAGCCGTTATCTCTCTGCGTATCGAAAGATCGACCTGAGCTCTCACGGCCCTCGTACTATAATTTATTCCCTTGACAGATATCATCTGTGGTATACTCACCTGTAAGACTGAATATTGGGATCTGGATACGGGAGTATATTCAAGTAGTGGGACACACGGATAAGTTTAAGTCTTTTAAAACATTAACATCGTATCTCGGATCAGTTGAACTTTGTGTGAAAATTTAAGTGGACAAATATACTGACAATCTAGGTAAATTGTTTAGATCTTAATATGAAATGAAGCTTAACGGTGTTAATGATCTGTCTCAGAAACTGATATGATCCTCTTGCACAAACTCACAAAATATTGTCTGTAAATATTTTATTTCTGCATTTTAGTCTTTAAAAAAATCCAAAAAGAGTTTTGGTGTGTTTTAGCATAAATTTTGAAAAAAATCAAAAAGATTTTCGATAACTGATATTGGAAAGCTGATTGTCAAAATTTCAAGTGCTAAACATGATGACTTGGGTGTGAGGGGGAGTGAATCTTAAAATGTCAAAAGGTTTGTTAAAATCCTACAATTGGTATTTTTTTAAAACCTACATTTGGTTCATCATTGGTTTGTGATATGAGAGAGTTATCTGATTATATCAGATTGTTGGTGCATTTAAATTGTTAAATTTAGAAAATTTATTTCTGGGTTAAGATTGTTACAGGTGAGCCAGGTTAATTCATTCAAAGCTTAAGAAAGTCAGACTCTGATCATAAATCTAAAGTTTGCTAGCTGCTGATGCTGATGAACTTAAGGAATCAAGAGATCTGATCAAGAGAATTAATCTCAACAACATCTGAAAGCCAGGTTACAATACCTGAGGACTTTGAGAAGTTAGATGAGAGCCAGGCAATGATCTTGTAGATAAAATTTGAGTCAGACATCGATCCTAAAAGCAGATGTTGCTGAAGAACAAATGAATGCCAGCAAATCGTGAGGGGGAGTCTGATAGAGCCAGTGATTCTGGAGAAGAAGATAGAGAGAGAAAAGCCCAGAGACTGATCAAGACTGAAGATGTGAAGACACAGAATTGTTGTGACTCGATAGTCGACTCGTCAACATCTGAGGGGGAGTCTGTTGGTGCACTACATCTGTCGACTTCGTCTTGTATCGAGTCTTACACTAGTTAGAATAGTTCAGGGCACGTAGAATGAGAAAATGTGTTAGAGATGAGAAGATTTCGCTTGAACATATATATGTTAAAGGGTTTTCGCTTGAAGCATCTCAAGCGAAATCATTACATCAGATTTCGCTTGAGACATACTGATGTCCATCCCAAGCGAAATCCTTATAGTCTATATATAGGAGTTCAAGTTCAAGCGAAATAAGAAAGTAACATTTGTGTGATTTCCATACCGAGGTGCTGCCGGTGTGAGAACTGATTGTAATTGCATTCATATCAATACAAATCAGTGTTAAAGTGAAGATTCAGCTGTTTATAGGTCAAATACTTGTTTTCCGCACCTGTATTTGATGGAATTCCTCTGAACCGACTCATTTAGGTCGTGAACACGATCCTTACACGATTAACATACATGCACTTACCGGATTTGCGATCAAGCATCGAACCGAACACCAATCTTTATTAAGAGCATAAGGTTTAAGTCCAAGCATAGTTTTCCCACCATACTTGAATCTCTTAAACCAGGGCTCTGATACCAACTTGTAACACCCTAGTTGCTATTTAACGGTTTTACATGTAAATACCAACAATTAGATGTGTAGTTAAGACTACACATACTATAAAAATTTGGATTTATTAAAAACTTTTACTAATCATAAATTATTCGACATAACGTGATCAGATTCGTCGTTTAAAATTTATGACGAGGCAATGTGCGGAAGCATGTATCTTTATCGTGTTCGGTTCTTCATTGAGCTTGATCGTCTTCCGGCATCCAAAAAGTACCTACATTTCATAAACATGAAATGCTTTAGTCATACGAGGTTTAAAACGTATCTAAACGATTCCGGGAAACAAAACTGATTTAAAATACATTTTTGTACTGGGTCCTCCGTAAATTAGGTGGATACCGTAATTTACGGTAGCCCCTGTTTTAAAATATTCCACCGTAAGGCAGGAGATAACTGCCGCAGAGTTTTCAGTCCCCACCGTAACTTACGGTGCCCACCGTAAGTTACGGTGGCCCATGTATCAGATTCTTCCATTTTACCGTTTTTGACACGAAAACTTTCGTATCTTTCAATCCGCTTGTCCGTTTGACCTACCGTTTCTTCCTACGTGTTTGTAATTTGATTCTCCATCATATGGATTTAAAATCCGACATCCGGCTTAATAAATTTTGAGACTTTTATGCCTTCAGCTTATTACCTTTTTACAAAATTTTGACCCGTTTACGCATTTATAAAACAAACATATTTGTTTGATCATTATTTCACATGAACCACCTCAATTCAATATTTTCTACCATGTTAGGTTCTAATTGCGGGTTTCTTATATATTTTTAACCCGTTTTCGCTCGTATGCTTATTTTGACCCGTTAAGGGTATTTAAGTATATTTTAAACATGATTCGCTTTCATTTGTATCTAGCCTTATATTTCCACCTTTCTTACCAAGTAATCTTCCACCACAACTATATTTGTGGTGGATTTAATGTGGAGATCTATATATTCCGAATTTTACCCCTCGAATTATCATTTTATGGCAAAAACTCATATAAAGTCTTTCGACCCAAGAATTTACATCTTTCACTACCTATACTCATTCTAAGCATTTATTTAATCATAAGACTCGTTTCTGAACCACCTTTAAGGGTCGCTACTTCGGATTAGCTTGCAAGGGCAATTTGGTAAATTTTCATCCTTCTTTCACTACAAGGACCTTTTAACTATAGTTCTTGTTTTTAAACCCATGTGCTTCTAAAACATTATAATCATAACTCAATTTATTCGGCTTACCTAAAAGATAACCGAATATCTATATTTTAACCTTGTCTAACTCTTATAGAACTCAAAATTCTAGTTGATGAGTTGTGTTATAATACATACCTGGCTCGGATCAATATATTGACCCGTTTCAATACCTTGCCTTAGTAGCCGGTAAACAATAACAATGTGCGTATCCATTTGATATTTATTCCTATAAACATGTAACTCGACAAACCATTAGTCGATATTGTCAAAGGGTGATAATTTCACCTTTTGACCCGTTTATTTACCTAGTGATCTTCGTCACTACAACTAAATGCAAACATCATGTATTATGCTAATTTAAAGTCTACTAGCAAAAATATGAAATCAAGCAATACGTAACGGAATCGTGGTTACGTACCTTTTTAAGCATCCTTTTCAAACGCGTATTTCCACCGGCTTGTCCACTTGACGATCCGGATTCCTCGCCTAAAGAGTTCAATTCACAATCCGTTTAGAACCGTTTTTATAAGTCTTAACGCACAATTTGCCATAACCATCAAATATGCGTTTTGTCCAATTTTCAACATTTCTTTTCTCTTAGGCATTATATCAAACACCTAATGAGCATGATTTCATATAATTCACAATCAAGTTATTGACTAACTATTTAGCCAAGATTTAAGCATCATGTCACATGTTCATGTCAAATTTTTATATAAAAAATTCTGGATTTTATTCATGGAGCTCAAATACACTAAGTTAACAAAGATAATCCTAGTGTTTAGCATAATTCTACAAAACTCACTTGACACATGAGTGTATGATCATGAATTCACAACCATGAACATCAATTCAACAAATAAATGACTAGGGTTTACTCCTAGACATAGTTTCATCCCTAATTTCATCCAAACAACGAACATGCAAGCTCAGATTCGAATCTCATGTGTTCATCAATATTTTGAGATGGAACCAAAGTGGGAATTTTGACATACCTTATGATCCCTTCACTGAGGTGATCACTAGTTTGTGCTCGGATTTCGATTTGGGTTCGATTTCCCCTTCCAATTTGTTGATTTTGTGCTTGTTAGGGTTTGAGTAAGGGAACCCCCTTGGCTCCTGTGATTGTCTCGGCCAGAACACACACTTATAGTGTGTGTTTTGGTGTTGATGTTTTATTAAATAAAACTAGTTTCCAGCTTATCACCTTTAGTCCCTCTACTTCACACAAGTTTGCATAAAGGGTGTTTTAACCCTGCTTTTCTTATTATTCCAAGACTTATAACTAACTAGGTTAATATTCCTAGTTACTTGGTGGGTCCCGGGAGTTATAACCCGTTTTATTCTATGTCCCGTTAACTCCGGCTCTTATAAACTCAATTCCTTTAAACTTTGATTCGCTTGTATTTAATATTAGGATTTCTTATTTAAATCCAAATATTCACCGGGTTATTTTTACTACTAACGGTACTTTACCCGTCTTTTAGTATTAACGGAGTTTGATTACCAAATCCATTTTCGGGGTGTTACAAGTCTACCCCCCTTAAAGAGGTTTCGTCCTCGAAACCTTTTCTTACATAATTCATTGAGTTTAAACTCAATGTATTTGATCCAAGAAATCTTTTAAACATTACTTATACTTTTAACCAATTGTTAGTATTACCAGAAAAGTATGGTAACATCTTTTTGGTTACTAATTGTCCACGTATCTCATACGACATAGTGCAACTTGAAATAACGTAATCTCGTTATTTCCACTAGTTTGGTTAACTTAGCGATATTCATCGCTTTCATATACTATTGAATTCTTTATAAATCCGTTACTTTAACCCGTTTAAAGGTCTTTAGTGAAATCCTTTACTTTTAGCAACAAATTCTTTTGTTTTCAAATTTATTTATTCGGTTCAGTTATACTGAATCCACCGCTTACAAGCCAGCCAAATTTCTTGATTTGAATTGCTGACGTTAATCAGTCTCACTAACTAGACTTATTAGTCCAGCTACTTTTTACCGCTCGCTTGGTTATAATGTGATTCTACTTCACATTGCATTTCTTGACCGTGATCGTGTCACATCATGTTTAATTTATATCTACCTTTCATTTTCGAAAATATCACTTTTCAAATACATCGTCTTGCGCCTATCAGTGTCAAGACTTGTATCTTTCATGCTTACTATTTAAATTCCTATCAGAATTTATATTTGTAAAAAAAATGTTATTTCTTACTAAAACCGAAGTTTTAGTTTAGCATCTTCTCTTTAGCTTTTGTCAATTACCCATACCTGGATATTGACAGTCCAAAATTTATTCCTTCTCGTTCTCGTTTTACGCGGGGAATCGTAACAAGTCTCCTCACCTTACACTATGGACCCGTAGGTTCCTTCACTTAACCTCGTAGGCTATTTCTTTAAGCTTTCACCTCTTTAGGGCGAGGCCCCTTTACGATCCATTTGCTTCAATTCATGATTCGTGGATCATTTTGGCCCCGTAGACCTTTACACTAATTAGTATCCCGTAGGTTATGATGATCCCATTGATCATCTTTCATTCGAGTCTTTATTCAAATGTGTATACATTTATATACGCATATGGCGTTAAGGCACCCCTTTTTATGTTTAGAATTATTCACTTTTACTTTTTGGGTTTCGTTTGACCTTGACCGTAGTCTAAGGCTACATTGTTTTCTTTCGAATTATCCTTCCGACTTTGTGACTTCTAACGTCAAATACACGTCGGTCTGTCCTACACTCACCGTTACCCAGTTCTTACCTATACTTCTTTACGTCCCATTACCCGGGTTCTTTTATTTTAATATTTTTAACGCCTATAACTCCTTTACACAGGTTTATTAATGTTTCGCACTTTTATTTATTCGGTTCGCGCTTACTTACTTTAGCAAGTGTCATCCTTTATTAAATTTGTCTGACTTGTTCGTGTGAAAATTCATCACTTATGAGTGTCAAACTTCAATCTTTGTTCGACCCGTTCAACTTTAAAATACTTGAACATGATTTATCAAAACTTCTATTTACTTCATCTTGTCGTCTTTTAGTCATGACTTAAAATCCAAGTCTTTTAACTTTCCATCCGAGTTCCCGTTTCTCGGTCTACACATGTGCTTAAATCCTTACCCACCAATCGGGTGTTTTACCGAAGTAGTTATTATTGCAACCCTTACGGTATGCATTATGACTTCGTTTCGCTTTTATATTCCTACTTTGTTCTCAAGTTTGGCGTTTTACAAAATCGGCCCGTTAAGAGTCATATTTGCATTCTCCGGGTTCGAGTGTAAGCACACCCCTCCCAATGCATACCTTAATCATTTTACATTAATCTTTGTCCCTTCACTTGGGCTCATCATCTTAATGTAATACGCTTCCATCAACCGGCTGTGCGTTTACATTATTATCAAATATTTTGCTCATTTGATTCATTTGGGTACTTTTTAAGTTAGTCCCATTCACCCCGCCCTTACTACATCGGATGTAAATGTGTCCGCTATAAGAAACTCATGGTATCATATGCCACTACTTACTTGGCCAGAGTAAGCGATTAACACATGACATACACGGCCTTTTTATAGTTTTCACATCACGCCCTATGTAAGTAACGCTTCTATTTAGTTTTCTTGGAAATAATATCCTGGATATGTATTTCTCTTCAGGTTTTCCAAGTTTCTAATTTACCTATGCAACAATCATTCTCTACTTGTTTATTGCATATTGCTATTTGTGCGATTATATTTAAAAGCGTGCACCTGGTAATGCTTTCCCCATCGGGCGTTCCCTGCCATTAACCTTGTTCGCGGTCGTTACGCGATTTAGCCCTTGGTGAGCATGCTCTTCTTGTCATACTTCGGACCGTTCCTCTATCATATCCTTAATTTGTTCAACTCTTGTCATCTTTAAATGCAAGTGTCATTCAATCAAGATATTCACAAAAGTTAGTAATGTCAACTTTACTAAATGCCCGTATCATAATACAAGGCTTTTCTACTATATGTGTCAACGCACGAAATTTTGTTAGCTATATCTATCATTTAATTGGGGTAACGTGTATTACACGATAACCCTATGTGCTGTTTACAACACTGTAATACGCTAAACGATTAACATACATGCACTTACCGGATTTGCGATCAAGCATCAAACCGAACACCAATCTTTATTAAGAGCATAAGGTTTAAGTCCAAGCATAGTTTTCCCACCATACTTGAATCTCTTAAACCAGGGCTCTGTTACCAACTTGTAACACCCTAGTTGCTATTTAACGGGTTTACATGTAAATACCAACAATTAGATGTGTAGTTAAGACTACACATACTATAAAAATATGGATTTATTAAAAACTTTTACTAATCATAAATTGTTCGACATAACGTGATCAGATTCTTCGTTTAAAATTTATGACGAGGCAATGTGCGGAAGCATGTATCTTTATCGTGTTCGGTTCTTCGTTGAGCTTGATCGTCTTCCGGCATCCAAAAAGTACCTACATTTCATAAACATGAAATGCTTTAGTCATACGAGGTTTAAAACGTATCTAAACGATTCCGGGAAACAAAACTGATTTAAAATACATTTTTGTACAGGGTCCACCATAAATTACGGTGGATACCCTAATTTACGGTAGCCCCTGTTTTAAAATATTCCACCATAAGGCAGGAGATAACTGCCGTAGTGTTTTCAGTCCCCACCTTAACTTACGGTGCCCACCGTAAGTTACGGTGGCCCCTGTATCAGATTCTTCCATTTTTCTGTTTTTGACACGAAAACTTTCGTATCTTTCAATCCGCTTGTCCGTTTGACCTACCGTTTCTTCCTACGTGTTTTTAATTTGATTCTCCATCATATGGATTTAAAATCCGACATCCGGCTTAATAAATTTTGAGACTTTTATGTTGGTGCACTACGTCTGTCAACTACGTCTTGTATCGAGTCTAGTAGAGTATAGGTTAGACAATGGCATGAAATCCAAGAAACATGTGTTAGACTAGGTTTCGCTTATGTGTCATTGGCCTAAGTTTCGCTTATGTGTCATTGAGTGGGGTTTCGCTTATATGGAAAGTGACTGGTTTCGCTTATATGTCATGACTGTAGGAGCGAAACCTGTTCATCTATAAATAGGGGATGTAAGAGCGAAACCACATAGACATAGTTGTAGGTGTTCTCTTCCGGTAAGCCACGAAGTGCTGCCGAAGTGTTGTTAGAGCTTGTAATCGCTTCAGTGATCAACACAATAGTTAAACGTGAATCCAGCTGAAATAGCACCAAAGCATTAGTTTCCGCCTCTTATTTGGATAGGAATTCTTCTGATCGACTCAAACAGGGCCGAAAACGATCCTACAAGTGGTATCAGAGCTCAGGAGGAAGAGTTCTTGCCATTTCAGCTGCATTTATTCTGGTTTTCTACACTTTCTTCAAAATTACAAAATTTTTCATGGTAAAACCAGCTCAAATTCACACACAGCACTCGGAATCATTTATTAATAAACCCTTGAAAGTTTCAAAACTAAAATCGACTTAGATCTTAGGATTTTCGAGGTTTCGCTCATATGAACTCGTGGAAAAAGTGACGTCATCAGTTGATTTCGCTCATAGGATACTTGTAATTTCGCTCTTGTGGACCATCAACATGATTTCGCTCATTTGTACAAGTTGATTTTGCTTTTGTGAACCAGTTATCTGATTTTGCTTTTGTGAACAGTCAAATGTGATTTCGCTCATAAGACTATTAGATGATTTTGCTCCAGTGAACAGATCAAGGTTTCGCTTTTGTGTCACCTTGAGAATTCGAGTTTGTGACAATTCAGAGATTTCGTTCCAAAGTCAATTTTGCCTTAGCTTGGAAATTTTGTGAACTTGTGAACTTTGAACAATGGACACTAAATTCTATAACGCATTTGCTAGCCCGATTACAATCACACAGAATGCTTTGCATGAGAACGAAACCGGGATATCTCAGAAACCGCCTAAACTCATGGATATTGATGATTACAATGCATGGTCCGAACGGTTTGGGAATTGGGTTGAAGCTTATCATTTGGATGCGTGGGAACACACTGAGGAACCTTATGTTAGACCCACAACAAATGGTGTGCAGTTAACAATTCGAGAGATGAGTACGGAAGATAAAAAGAAATATCGAGATGAGAAACTGATGGTGAGTCTACTTCAGCAAGCGATAAAAGAAGATATCTTAATACTGCTTCAACATGATGGAACTGCTTATTCAATTTGGACAGAATTGGAAGCAAAATTTGTTGGAAGTGATGATATGCTCAAAAACAAAATGTCTCTCATGAAGAAAGAATTCGATTTATTCCGTGGTTTGAAATCTGAAAACACCAAGCAAATAATTGATAGATATTGTAACTTGGTGAGAAATATGACAAAACTTGGTATTAAAAAGGATACTGATGAATTGATTGAAAAACTTGCAGATGCGCTACCTCATGAAACTTGGGGAACGTTTCTGATGATGCTGAGATCCAACAGAAAAGATTATAAAAATATGACACTGGGAGATTTCATCAAACACCTGGAAGCTCAAGAGATGGAGTAGAGAAAGATTGCCAGGATGAAGAACTATGATGAAGAACAAGACATCAGCTTGTACTACAAGAGTGGTGTTACTGGAACAACAAATTTTTCTCCAAAAGTCGAAACTGCTTACAGTGCGAAAGATTCTTCTGAAAAGAAATCATCCCAGGGATCAAGCAGCACTAGATTTTCATCATTTGATCCAAACATTTCTGCAACTAAGAATGGAAGAAAACTTCAGTGTAATATTGTTCTAAGTCTTGAAAATGATCAAGATTATACTGAAGAGGTTGCTAAAAATCAAATGTCTTTGTTGGGAATGATTTTAGAATCCTATAGTAGTTTTGTGGCCGGAAAGATCGGTAATCCAATGCTCACGAAAGAGGATTACGATCAAATAGATGTTGAGGAAATGGAATTAATGGACATTAAATGGTGCATGGCAAGTGTGTTGAGACGAGCTGAGAAGTTTAAACAAATTACGGGAAGAGATGATTTCCGTGATGCAAATGTTTCAACTTTAGGTTTTGATAAATCTAAAGTTACATGTTTTCGTTGCAGGGAAAAGGGGCATTTCAAGAGGGAGTGCAAAAATCGTGAAGCTAGTGGAGCCCAAAATCCTTTTGGAAACAACGATTATCACAAAAAGGCGATTTATCATCAAGTCACACCACCAGCACCGCATCAGGCACAAACTGCACATGGGAGAGATGTGATTGAAGGTTCAAAAAGAGCATGTCTAGTTAATCAGGGAAAGTATGATAATTTTACCTGGGATAAATATCTTCCAACAAACAGCAAAGTGTGTTTGGCAGAACAAGATGATGAAAAGATGGCTGAAGGTTTCAGTTGGAATGATTTTTGCTCAGATCAAGAACTTATGACTAAAGAGATGTTCAAAGACAATTCACATGCTAAAGCTTTCATTGCAAATGCCTACGATTTGAAATGTGCCGAAAAGTGCAGAAAAGACGGAGAAAGCTTGAAGAAGAGGAAGAAGAGGAAGAGAGATTAAAAGCTGAGGCAAAAGCTGAGAAAAAGATAAGAGCTAAATTTTTACAATCAAACAGAAAAGTCAAAGAGGTTCCTGAATTTGAAGTCAAACTTGATGCTGAACCTGTTAAAGTTCCTGAAAAGTGCATGAACTGTGATTCTTTAATCAAGCAGAACAATGAGTTGTTGCACAATATAAACAGATTAAAAGAATCCTATGATACAATGAACAGAGAAATCAACAAGTATACTGATTCAAACGGTGAACAAGCTGTGGCAATGAATACACTAAAGAGAGCTTACCTGAGACAACTTGATGATGTCAACTTTCACATAAAGAAATGTGCTGATCTGGAGTTGAAGTTGGCAACACAAAAAATCGAAACTGAAAGAGTCAACAAGTTATTAGAAAGTTACTCATGTTCTACTTTTGTTGTTGACAGGATTTATCCGGTTGTGGAGACTTTGAAGACTTTTGAAGAAGTAAAGACTTCAGAAGAAGAGAAATCTGTGATAGAACACAAAGATAAAGTGAAGATTTCTGGTAAGAAACCAAATGTGGTCTACACTAGATGTCCGCCCCCGGTCGAAAATGGATTTTTACCTCGAAATCCAAATTCCGAAAGAGTCGAAAAAGCAATAAACTTACAATGGGAGTCTGGGCCGTCGGATAACTTGCCAGAAAATATTGACGTCACGTACACGTCGTCCGACACTGATCATGAGTCAAAGTTAATAAAAAGTGTGGTCGATCAGGTGTTAGATAAAGATGATTGTGAGGAGTCAAAACCAGAGTCCAAATTCAAGTCAAATCTGGTTCTAATGCGTCAAAGTCAACAGTCAAAAAGGACAAACGGGTTTATGATAAACAGTTTTTGATATCAAAATCTAATTTGAATGATGAATCATTCAAAGTGGCATATACTTTGAAAGATTCTGACAAATTATATTCTGATGAAGTTTTTCCAATAAGAAGTGTCAGATTTGAAATGATTCAAAAGGTTTTCAAAATTACAGAAATTAATATTTATGAAATAAAAGATTTAAATCTTATTGGCAAACCTAAACAATATACTTCAAGAGATCAACAAAGATTTAACAAGAAAATGGGTTACAATTGTGGTTATAGTTTCCAAAAGAAACCAAACCATAATCGTAATTACAAAAAGAAAGGATTAGGTTTTATTCAACCGAAAAATTATAAAAATGAAAAAGTTTATAAATCAAAAACTGTGTTTGTTTCAAGGAAAACGACAGAGGCTGAGAAAGAACAAGCATTCAGAAAACTGACGAATCAGGAATTCCTTGCCAAGAAGCAAGAAGAACTGAAGAAGAATGCTGTTCCAAACAAGATTGAAAAGAGAACCTGTTTTCAGTGTAAAACTGTTGGTCATGTTGCTAGGGACTGTCCGAAGACATTCAAACCAAAACAGGAAGTCTCTGGTAAACTAAAAGAGAAAGTGATCGAGAAAACTGAACTTTCAACCCGAAAATTTACAGGCTTTGAAAATTCAACCTTTGAGAAAGGAGAATGTTCAAAGAGTATTTTGAAAGAAAAAGAAAATGTAAAAAATCAAAAATGGGTTGTGAAAGGTTCAGGTAACAATTCTGGTGATGAATCTGATTCCGCAAAATCAGAGGAGCCACGTGTTGAGAAAAGGGTTGAAAAATCAGTTCCAACTATGAATGATGAAAATTTTCCACCATTGCGTGCTGAAAATTTTATGAAGAAAGTTGGAAAAGTTGAAATTTCAAATCAATTTTATTCTGATAAGAAGAAATTTGATGTTGATAAGGCTTTCAATGGAACTGTGAAACACATTTTTGGCAAAATGGTCAATGGTAAGGCCAAAAGTGTCAAAGAATTTTATGCTTCTAAAAGACGTGTTCACAAGTCTGTTGAAAGAAAAGATGAAGAAGAAGAGGTTGTTTCACCCAAGGAAGGTCAGGCTTGGGTGGATATATTTTTCAAACAGTAAAAACCTGACTTGCCGGAGCTCCCAAGTTGGTAATCGCGGAGCATGAATCGGCATCATTCTTATGTTGTTTGTTTGAAAATTGAAATTTTTTTGGAAATTTATACTGCAGGACTTGCCGGAACTCCCAGGTTGGTAAGTGAGGAGTAGGAATCGGCACTTTAAGAATTCAACCAACAGATGATGATTGGTTGAAAATGCTTGATTGGATTATTCTTACAAGTGGTAAATCAGGGACATTAAGTTGTATATGATTTTCTACAAGTGGTTGAAAAACAAAATGTTGAGTTTATCCCCTAACCTACTAATGGTTTTACAAAATCAACAAAACTAATTTTCCGGAAAAACCATTTTGATTAAAACAAACTTAAGTGTTTTGAGATCATAATGGAAAAATAGTTTGTTGTGAGGGGGAGTTCTGATTGTTTATGCCAAGTGGATGGCGAATTGAGGCAATTCGATATCAGTTGTCATGTTCTTGTACAGTTTGATTTCAATTTTTCTTTAGACGTTTTTGTATTTTAGGGGGGGGTAAGAATTTTTTAGAAAATCCAAAAACATTAGAAAATTTGAAAAAGCCAAAAACATGATAAAATGAAAAATGAGTTTTGTTGCATAAAAGAGGAAATGATAGTACATCAGTGGACGATCACAGCATGCTAAAGAATTGGAAAGTTAAAAAAGTGATAAACGGTCTCACTGATGATGTGCCAGTAGGTTTTTACACATCTAGTAGATTGTGATGAGATATAAACCTAAATTTCAAACTTGCTTATATCGTGGGGAAACATCTCTTGGATATATGGGTAACCCCCGAAATCTCGTTTGAAAGATTCCTTTTTCTGATATACTAGGTCTTTATACTCGGTGATATCTGGGGTATTATTCCGGGACTTCTGCTGAATGGAAGTTCTGACGTAGTCCTCGAATAATACTTTCCGCAATGCTTGAAACATAGCATCACCCTCAGCATATATGATAAGACAATAAAATTGCTTAGCAATGCTGTTGTAAAAAAGATCCTCTAAAGGGGACATACCCAAAAGTTGTGTCATGATCTCTCTGCTGAACGGTAGTTCTGACCTGAGCTCTCATGATTCTTCATAATTTATTAACCCCTACAGATATCATTTGTATTATAATTACCTGTAAGACTGAATATTGGGATCTGGATACGGGAGTATTTTCTGAGGTGGGACACGCGTTTGAGTTTAAGTTCTTAAAACATTAATATCATATCTCGGATCAGTTGAACTTTGTGTGAAAATTTAAGTGGACAAACATACTGACAATCTAGGTGAATTGTTTAGAACTTAAAATGAAATGAAGCTTAACGGTGTTGGTGATTTGTCTCAAAAACTGATATGATCCTCTTGCACGAACTCACAAAAATATTGTTTGTATATATTTCATTTCTGCATTTTCTTGATTCTACAAGTGGTGTCTGTTATCTTTCAGAAAATCCAAAAAGAGTTTAGTGTGTTTTAGCATAAATTTTGAAAAATCCAAAAAGATTTTCGACAACTGATTTTGGAGAGCTGATTTTCAAAATTCCGAGTGCTAAACATGATGAACAAATGGTTTGGGTGAAAGTGTTTGAATAGTGTTGAAATGAAATGAGAAAATGTTTTGCAATAAAAACATTATTCCTGCAAGTGGTAAATTAGATTTGAAAATCTTATCCACAAATGGTTATCAGAAAATTTATTTTTGGGTAGAGTTTTTGCAGGTTAGCCAGGTTTCGATCCAGAGCAGGATGAAAGCCAGGTTATGATCTTGTGAATTCCAGACTACGATCCCAGCAGATTGAGAGGGGGAGTCTGAAGACACTATGATATTCAACATTTGAGAGAGAGGAGTTTGTTGAAGATAAAGATAGAGAATGAGGATTCTTGCAATGACAAATACTTCAGAGGAAGATTGAAGACTGATAAAGACTGTAGGTTGATAATCGAAGACTCGACACTGAAGACTCCGTCAACATCCGAGGGGGAGTTTGTTGGTGCACTACGTCTGTCAACTACGTCTTGTATCGAGTCTAGTAGAGTATAGGTTAGACAATGGCACGAAATCCAAGAAACATGTGTTAGACTAGGTTTCGCTTATGTGTCATTGGCCTAAGTTTCGCTTATGTGTCATTGAGTGGGGTTTCGCTTATATGGCAAGTGACTGGTTTCGCTTATATGTCATGACTGTAGGAGCGAAACCTGTTCACCTATAAATAGGGGATGTAAGAGCGAAACCACATAGACATAGTTGTAGGTGTTCTCTTCCGGTAAGCCACGAAGTGCTGCCGAAGTGTTGTTAGAGCTTGTAATCGCTTCAGTGATCAACACAACAACAGTTAAACGTGAATCCAGCTGAAATAGCACCAAAGCATTAGTTTCCGCCTCTTGTTTTGGATAGGAATTCTTCTGATCGACTCAAACAGGGCCGAAAACGATCCTACATTTTATGCCTTCAGCTTATTACCTTTTTACAAAATTTTGACCCGTTTACGCATTTATCAAACAAACATATTTGTTTGATCATTATTTCACATGAACCACCTCAATTCAATATTTTCTACCATGTTAGGTTCTAATTGCGGGTTTCTTATATATTTTTAACTCGTTTTCGCTCGTATGCTAATTTCGACCCGTTAAGGGTATTTAAGTATATTTTAAACATGATTCGCTTTCATTTGTATTTAGCCTTATATTTCCACCTTTCTTACCAAGTAATCTTCCACGACAACTATATTTGTGGTGGATTTAATGTGGAGATCTATATATTCCGAATTTTACCCCTCGAATTATCATTTTACGGCAAAAACTCATATAAAGTCTTTCGACCCAAGAATTTACATCTTTCACTACCTATACTCATTCTAAGCATTTATTTAATCATAAGATGTCACACCCCGACCAAGTAAAACATTAAATCGTGGCGGAAACGTCGGGGAGTGTTGTAACAGAATTATTGTTCCACAACCATGGTAATTAAAATTTCATTTTATTCAACAACCAAAGGTGGAATACATTGTTTCAAAACAACAACCAAAGAGTACACACCATAATTAAACTAAGTCTATCTTTATTTTAATTATCTAAGGCACAAGTCTGCCCTAGTGTCACGATCATCATCCTAAGCAACAACTCCTGAAACACATGTGAAAATAGGTACGTCAGCATAAAAATGCCTGTGAGATACATAGGTTTTGTAAAAATAGGATTCATGACTGAAGTTTAAGAAGAAGTTGTTTAACAAAAGTCAGTCATGAACCTTGTTAATTGTTTTGTTTTATAAATCTTTTGAAAAGCGATGATGAAGTAAATGATATGTAAAAGAGTAATGTGAGGTTAAATGAATAACCGAGTAAAATGAGTTTTGTATAAAATAAGTTGTTTGTAAAACGATGTCTTAAAAAAATATGTTATTTGTATAAAATGTTATATGTCTAATTTGAAATGATTCAAATAACGCTACGATATGTAATACCATACAAGCTTTTATATATAGGAAGTACCAGCGGCGTATCCACCATGCTTGTATCATATTACACACGCCTCGTTACTCAAATCATTTTACCCAAACAAACCACCAATGTAAATTGCCCCTGTCTAAACCATTTGTCAAATGTCTTTGTTTAAATCATGTCAAAATGTTTATGTCAAAATGTAGTCCATGAAATATGTATATCAATATTAAAATGTCTATGTCAAATATGTAATGTGTAAACAAAATGTCATGTATGGCAAGTGAAACATATATATATATATATATATATATATATATATCTACTGAGCCACAGATAAAAATGCACAAAACAATGTATTGAAGTAAAATGTGGCTTAAATCAACGTTATGTCTTGTGGAAATGCATGCTATACTGAATACAAACATTTATGCGGTATTGTAAAAATGCATACATCCAAGCCTTGTGACTGTGGTGATAAGCCCTTAAACAAATTAAAGGTCTATCTGTATTATGTTTTATCGGATTCGGTCATTCCTTTCATCCAAACATACCTAGGATGTCAGGAACGGGAGTTGTCAATTCCTATGGTACCATTACCTACTAACGAGCGGCGGGATCAAAGTTAATGAATGTATATGGTCCCACTTAACAAACCAAATGTCATATCCCAAAATGTAAGCATGTGATGAAAATGTACTAAGTATGCGGCAAAACGGACATACATAGCATGTGATGAAAAACAAATGCACTAAGTATGGTGAACATACATAGCATGAAAAGGTAATGTAAAACAATGTACTAAGTATGCGGAAAAACGGACATACATAGCAAAAACACAATGAAATTATGTACTATAAGTGTACTAATGAACATAGCAAGTATATGATATGAAAGCATGGAAAGCATGAAAATAACAAGTAGGCACATGTGTTTCACCCCAAAATGTTTGAAAAACAGTAAAAGAGGGAACTATGTACTCACTTGAGATTGCTCAATAGACTTTAGATATCCACCAAGCAAAGCTAGAGATTACGGAATCAAACGGCACCTAATATAGGTAACTACATTAATAAACGGACCTATTCGGAGGATCGGGTAGCACTAGGGTTCGTAAACCAAATGAGTGTAGGAACTCATGTAATATGGTTTAACAAAGCCTACATACTAAATCGAAACTTATCCTAAGTGCTTTTGACCCGTCACGACCCGTTTTGGTAGCTTATGCTACTTTAACGCGTCGTTCGCGTAAAACGCGTTCGGAACGCCTAACTAGTCCTATGACAAGTAATATATGCCTTAACATGTCTAATATTGTTGCTAAATCAGTTTAGATGTCAAAATTTGGGTTACATAGGCTTAAAATGAATTTTGGCGCAAAAAGGGTATTTTGGTAATTTACCTAAGGCATAAGAACTACTTATCATACAACTACTCAAACGATGTGACCATAAGGTATAACCTCGGAAGGTTATTCCCTATACAACTATGGTCACCTAAAGTGTTTGGTCGGATCCTAATGATCGACCAAATGGGTCGGGTTCGAAAGCATAAGCGATTGATTAGATCGCTTACCCTTACGACCCTAGACAAGCACAAATCTAAAAGTGACGAGCTAAACATGCTAGAACATGTTTAGTCAAGTTAGAAAATAGGTTTTGATATCAAAATAAACGGTTTTGATATCCTAGAGTAGTTTGGTTACAAAATACGCGAGAACACGCATTTTGCCCAAAACTACGACTCGTCACTGAGCCTAGATAACGTGGTAATCAGTAGGTATAGTCACTAGGGACTATAACCATCGTGATTACGCTCACGTTATGAAGTTCAAACGAACTTCGCATTGACCATAAACTGGTTAATGCAGAAAGTTAAACACAGTTTGACTTTCAAGCTAAAAACGCATAAAAAAGAACGAAGGAACACTTACAAAGGGTCCCCGCAAGATTGATTATCCAAGTATTTCTCTGGTATGAAGTGTTGCACACTTCAACTTAGAGAAAATCTCAGATATCAAGTGGGTTGCAAGTGAAATCGTGGGGGGGTATTTATAGGAAAGCTAGAACCGTTAGGATCGTTTATCGGGAAACGAGCTTCGATCTAGGCCATCCAAGTGTGCCCCTTGTTTTCTAATACCATTAGAGCCTATAGAAATGGCCCATGGTGTTTCAAAAACCGTTTGCAAGTGGAGAATGAGAGTATAACAGCTGTTAACAGGCTGTTTCATAGTTTATGCATATCTGGGAGGGCCACGCTGCCCGCCTAAGAGACAACAGAAGCTTACGCGGCCTGCCTGGGCAGTACAGATCAGAAACAAGTTTGCCAAATTACAGTTTTGGTCCCTGTTAGTGTTTAAAGCCATTTCCGACAAGTTTAAGGCCCGTTAAGCCAACTTTAAGGCCCTAAAATGATGCCCAAACATTGTGGACATGAAACACCCTAAAATATATGCCGTATGTCAGTTCGTTTGGTCGTACGATCGCGATGTTCGCTTAATTACGACGGAATGCGCATAAGCGCGAAAAACGATCCAAATTGCGCGACGAATTGATTTTTCTCATGTCAAACACTAAAATAAAATATTTTAATGCTTACATAATTTTTTGGATGTCCGGATGTATTCAGAACGTAAGTTATTCGCGAAAATGCAAACTTATGCACTTTTTGACGCTTTTAGTCCCTGAATGAGCATAAAGTTTATTTTAGCACACCGAACCTCTCAAAGCCTATTTCTAAGCTATGTAAAGGATATTTAAGGTGTGTTTAACTTATGGCCATGTTCCGGAATGTCCGTTACAGTTCAAATTGGCATACTTTCACAGTTTGTCAAATTTAGTCCCTGTAAGCGAATAGACTAGATTTTGCCATACCAAAGCCTTCAAAACTTATTTCTAAGTTATGTAAAGGTTATTTAAGGTATGTTAAGCATATGTTGATGTTCCGGAGTGTTTGTCGCGTTAAACTGTTTACGTTTACGCACCAGTTTGCGTATAACTCTCTAGAAAGTGATATAGAGTTTGAAATTGAATAAAAACCAAAACATGAAAAACATCAAACATAAACAAACAAACATTGGGATCAAAATAACTTTATTTCATTGATAACTGAACTGTTTACAATGATTACAAGCACAGATGTCACAGTCTCCCCTACTTGTGGAAATTTCGTCCTGAAATTTGTTTAGAGGAAACTCGTGAGAAAAGATGCGGACACTTCGCCTTCATTTGATCTTCACGTTCCCAAGTAAACTTAGGTCCACGCTTAGATTCCCAGCGAACTTTAACCAAAGGAATGTGCTTGCGTTTAAGCCATTTGACTATACGGTCCATGATTTCCACAGGTTTCTAAACAAAATGTAGTGTCTTATCAACACGAATTTCGTCAAGTGGTATGTGGAGGTTCTCATCAGCTAAACACTTCTTGAGATTGGACACATGGAATGTTGGATGAACATTTCCAAGTTCAGGAGGTAACTTAAGTCTGTAGGCTACCTTACCGATTCTTTCGACGATCTTGAATGGTCTAACATATCTAGGTGCAAGTTTTCCTTTCTTTCCAAATCTGATCACACCTTTCCAAGGTGAGACCTTAAGTAATACATGGTCACCGACTTGAAATTCCAAGGGCTTGCGTCGTTGGTCCGCGTAACTCTTTTAACGGCTTCGAGCTGTCTGGAGGTTATCACGAACTTTCCTAAACTTATCAGTTGTCTCTAGAATGAGGTCAGGTCCAGTAAGTTGAGCCTCACCTATCTCATTCCAGCAGACTGGTGAACGACATTTTCGACCATAGAGAGCCTCTAAAGGAACCATGTTGATGCTCGAGTGATAACTGTTGTTGTAGGAGAATTCAATCAATGGAAGATGTGAATCCCAACTACCACCAAAATCGATCACACAAGCTCTAAGCATATCATCCAAAGTCTAGATTTTTCTTTCAGATTGACCATCAGATTGCGGGTGATAAGCAGTGCTCAGATTAAGTTGGGTCCCCATAGCAGTTTGCATGGTTCTCCAAACATGGGAAGAGAAATGAGCATCTCTATCAGAAATAATGTTCAAAGGAACACCATGTCGAGTTACGATTTCATCCACATAAATTTTAGCAAGATTTTCAACAGAAAAATCCTCACGGATTGGCAAGAAATGCGCTGACTTAGTAAGATGATCAACAACTACCCAAATGGCATCATGACCTTTCTTAGTGCGCGGAAGTTTAGTAATGAGATCCATAGCGATGTTTTCCCATTTCCAAACTGGGATCTCTGGTTGCTCCAAAAGACCAGAAGGATGTTGGTGTTCAGCCTTAACCTTAAGACAAGTAAGGCATTTTGAGACATATAGGGCAATGTCTTTCTTCATACCAGGCCACCAATACTGAGTACGAAGATCCTTATACATCTTATCTGAGCCAGGATGAATAGAATAACGAGAGTTATGAGCTTCATCCATAAGCAAAGTTCGGAGATCATCTAGGCTTGGGACCCACAAACGGTCCATGAAATAATACGATCCATTGTCCTTTAGTTCAAGATCAGGCTTAATGTGATAGGGTAATTCCTTACCCATCAAGTCTTGTGAAACACAAGCATGTTGAGCCTGAGAGATGCGGGTCTGAATATCAGATCGAGCTTGAATATCAGATTTAACACGAACACAATGCAGCTTGACACGTTCTTTACGACTCAAAGCGTCAGCCACGACATTCGCCTTACCAGGATGGTAGCGAATTTCGCAGTCATAGTCGTTTAGAAGCTCAACCCAACGTCTTTGCCTCATGTTGAGTTCTTTCTGATTGAAGATATGCTGAAGACTTTTGTGGTTAGTGAAAACCACATTTTTTGTGCCATACAAATAGTGTCTCCAGATCTTAAGAGCGAACACAACTGCACCCAACTCAAGATCATGAGTGGTGTAGTTTTTCTCATGCACCTTCAACTGCCTCGATGCATATGCTATGACTTTGTTCCTTTGCATCAGAACAAAACCAAGTCCCAGGTTGGATGCATCACAGTACACGACAAATCATCATTGCCTTCGGGCAAAGATAGGATAGGTGCATCACAAAGCTTCTGTTTCAAGGTCTGAAATGCTTCTTCTTGTTTAGAACCCCAATCAAAGGGTTTATTCTTCTGAGTTAGAGCAGTTAAGGGAACTACAATCTTCAAGAAATTTTCGATGAAGCGGCGGTAATAACCCGCGAGACCAAGAAATGAACGAACTTCAGTAGGAGTAGTAGGCGTGTCCCAATCCTTAATCGCACTGATCTTGGAGGGATCTACAGGAATACCTTGTTCGTTGACGATATGTCCCAAAAATTGAACTTCTTTAAGCCAAAATTCGCAGTTAGAGAATTTGGCAAAAAGTTGCTCTTTCTTTAGGAGTTTTAGAGTAAGACGAAGATGTTGCTCATGATCAGCTTGCGTCTTAGAGTATATCAGAATGTCATCAATAAAGACGATGATGAACTTATCCAAATAAGGCTTGCAAACCCTATTCATTAAGTCCATAAAAACAGCAGGAGCATTAGTCAAACTGAATGGCATAACTGTGAACTCATAATGCCCATAACGAGTGCGGAACGCTGTCTTGGGAATATCTTCTTCATACACGTGAAGTTGATGATACCCAGAACGTAGATCGATCTTTGAAAAGTAAGAAGCACCATGTAACTGATCAAAGAGATCATCAATGCGAGGTAGGGGATATCGATTCTTGATGGTAAGCTTGTTCAGCTCATGATAATCGATGCACATTCTGAAGGATCCATCCTTCTTCTTGAAAAAAAGAACGGGAGCACCCCAAGGTGAAAAGCTAGGACGAATAAATCCTTTGTCAGAAAGCTCCTGAAGCTGCTTAGACAGCTCTTGCATCTCCGACGGTGCAAGACGATAAGGAGATCTGGCAATGGGATTTGCACCAGGTACAAGATCAATACGGAACTCGACTTGGCGCGCTGGGGGTAATCCAGGTAACTCCTCAGGAAATAGCTCCAGATAATCCCGAACGACAGGGATATCTTGAATAGACTTACCTTTGCCTTTATCTGCCACAACATGTGCCAAGAAGGCCACATAGTTCTTTCGCAAATATTTCCGAGCTTGAAAACAAGACATAAGATTTAGGCTACTAGCAGGTTTCTCACCACGAACCTGTAGGATCTCACCTGACGAAAGTGGTACACGAACGATCTTCTCAAAACAAACTACCTCTGCGCGATGCTTGGCTAACCAATCCATACCCACTATAATGTCGAAGCTTCCCAGTTGCATTGGCGTGAGGTCAATGGGAAAAAGATGGTGGTTACGGTTCAACTGGCAGTTGCGAAGAATAGAATCAAGAACAATGGGTTCACCACTAGCAACTTCTACTGTCAAAGGCTTACCTAGTTTCGTTCTAGACACGCGAAGCAATGGTTCGAAAGATAAAGAGACAAAACTTTTATCGGCCCCTGAATCAAAAAGAACAGATGCAGGTTGGTTATTAACAGAGAACGTACCGTTCACCACCTCATTGTCTGCTTGCGCTTCTTGTGCATTCATGTTAAAAACTCGACCTCGAGCTGGAGCCTAATTCGGATTTGTATTAACCAGCCTTGGACACTGGTTTTGATAATGGGTCAGGTCTCCACAATTATAGCACGAACCAGGAGGATAGTGAGGTCGTGCAGCTTGCTGTTGAACATGTTGTTGAGCTACGTGTTGAGCTGGATTTCGAGCGACCTGAGCAGAACGACAAACTTCTACAAGGTGTCAAGACTTCCCACACTTAGTACAGAAATGGCACGAAAGTTGCTGTTGATGGTGACTATTGCACCTATTGCACAAAGGTGCATTCCTTTCATACGGCTTCTTTGCTGGAGGCTGCGCTGGCTGATTTGGTGCAGCTTGTGCAGTAACTGCGAAATTTTGGGAAGCCTTACGCTTCCTAGAACCCTTCGAGGAACCTGGTTCCTTACCTTTCTTGTTCTTACGCTTCTTGCTTTCACTCTGATCAGACGCCTGCTTCTTACCCTTGTCACCCTTTCTATGCAGCTTATCCCTTCGAACCCGAGACTCGGTCAATGTCGCAGATAGCTCGATTGCCTGACGGACTGTGGTAGGGTTACTACCAGTAACGGTGTCTTGTATGGAGTCAGGTAGGCCATCGATATACCTCTTGATAGCCTTCTCAAGTGGGGTAACCATTGTTGGGCATAACAAACTCAGCTCCTCATACCTATCAGTATATGCCTTGTGCTCGCCACTATCCTGCTTCAGATCATCAAACTCCCTTTCTAAGGCTCGCAGCTGATGACGAGGACAAAACTCCCTCATCGTAAGAGTCCTAAGTTCAGCCCATGTTTGTGCTAAAGCATCCTCAGCACCACGGTCTCTCATAACCCCGTTCCACCATGTGAGAGCCCTCTTCTGAAACATGCTTGAAGCAAACTCGACTTTGCGATTATCAGGACACTGAACGTGACGGAAAGTATTCTCAATGCTCTCGAACCATTGAAGAAGCCTAGTTGCTCCCTCAGTACCACTAAACTAGAGTGGTTTAGCCGAGTTAAAACTCTTGAAATTGCATGGAGCATTGTTGTTGTTGTTGGCTTGGTTCCATTGAGCAATAAGATTTGGGAATGCAGCAGCCATTTGCTGCGCGATGATTTCTGCCAGTTGGGCATTTGGTAGCGGATTTTCGTGTCGAGGAGGCATTCTAAAAGAGGAAACATGAAAGGAACGAGTGAGATGATTAGGTGAAAAGAATGAGGTGAAACAAAAATCGACGAAAGCAAAGATGGTGGTCATTTGTCCGTATCACAAAGCAAACAAATGACACACAGTGACTGATCAAAGTAAATGGGTCAAAAATAATGCTCCGCGAAGACATGCTCGCCTATAAGTGAACACTCACCCCAAGAGTTCCCAGGTAAGAATGATTGGTCCGATTATGTGGATTTGTACGAACACTCTAGCCTTAGACAGAAAACCCAGGGTACAGGCATTCACTCTTCCAGTTTGCACGTGTTCACACTATTTAGAACCCAAAACCTTGACGAGATTTTGAAAACTTGGAGGGCATAAGGCCAAAAGAATCATTCAAAAACGGATGATAAATTTTCAAAATCATTCAGAAAAATTGAAGGGTTCAAAACCTTACAATAAATTATTTAAAAACAGTTGTTTGATTTTCAAAAATCGTTTCGGAAAATTGGGTTCTTGTTTTGGTGATCACCTAAGGATAGGTGAAGTGCATGTTTTATAATCCAAACACAAGACAACATGTGTTGGGGTCCTAGAAAGGTTATAGTCTAGGTCAAAGCATTACTAATAACCTAATTCCCTATAACCATTGGCTCTGATACCAACTCTTCTGTCACACCCCGACCACGTAAAACATTAAATCGTGACGGAAACGTCGGGGAGTGTTGTAACAGAATTATTGTTCCACAACCATGGTAATTAAAATTTCATTTTATTCAACAACCAAAGGTGGAATACATTGTTTCAAAACAACAACCAAAGAGTACACAACATAATTAAGGCATGTTTGGGTAAGATTTTTGAAACAACTTATTGACTTAATGGCTTTTTGAAAAGTCATAAGCTCCAAAATGATGTTTGCCAATGAGTGTGTATGTGAGGGGAAAAATCCAATAAGTCACTCCACACTGACTTTTCCAAAAAGTCAATAAGTCAATAAATTGTTTCAAAAAGCTTAGCCAAACATGCCCTTAAACTAAGTCTATCTTTATTTTAATTCTCTAAGGCACAGGTCTGCCCTAGTGTCAGGATCATCATCCTAAGCAACAGTTCCTGAAACACATGTGAAAATAGGTACGTCAGCATAAAAATGCCTGTGAGATACATAGGTTTTGTAAAAATAGGATCCATGACTTAAGTTTAAGAAGAAGTTGTTTAACAAAAGTCAGTCATGAACCTTGTTAATTGTTTTGTTTTATAAATCTTTTGAAAAGCGATGATAAAGTAAATGATATGTAAAAGAGTAATGTGAGGTTAAATGAATAACCGAGTAAAATGAGTTTTGTATAAAATAAGTTGTTTGTAAAACGATGTCTTAAAAAAATATGTTATTTGTATAAAATGTTATATGTCTAATTTGAAATGATTCAAATAACGCTACGATATGTAATACCATACAAGCACTTATATATAGGAAGTACCAGCGGCGTATCCACCATGCTTGTATCATATTACACACGCCTCGTTACTCAAATCATTTTACCCAAACAAACCACCAATGTAAATTGCCCATGTCTAAACCATTTGTCAAATGTCTTTGTTTAAATCATGTCAAAATGTAGTCCATGAAATATGTATATTAATATCAAAATGTCTATGTCAAATGTCAAATATTTAATGTGTAAACAAAATGTCATGTATGGCAAGTGAAACATATATATATATATATCTACTGAGCCACAGATAAAAATGCACAAAACAATGTATTGAAGTAAAATGTGGTTTAAATCAACGTTATGTCTTGTGGAAATGCATGCTATACTGAATACAAACATTTATGCGGTATTGTAAAAATGCATACATCCAAGCCTTGTGACTGTGGTGATAAGCCCTTAAACAAATTAAAGGTCTATCTGTATTATGTTTTATCGGATTCGGTCATTCCTTTCATCCAAACATACCTAGGATGTCATGAACGGGAGTTGTCAATTCCTATGGTACCATTATCTACTAACGAGCGGCGTGATCAAAGTTAATGAATGTATATGGTCCCACTTAACAAACCAAATGTCATATCCCAAAATGTAAGCATGTGATGAAAAACAAATGCACTAAGTATGGTGAATATACATAGCATGAAAAGGTAATGTAAAACAATGTACTAAGTATGCGGCAAAACGGACATACATAGCAAAAACACAATGAAATTATGTACTATAAGTGTACTAATGAACATAGCAAGTATATGATATGAAAGCATGGAAAGCATGAAAATAACAAGTAGGCACATGTGTTTCACCCCAAAATGTTTGAAAAACAGTAAAAGAGGGGACTATGTACTCACTTGAGATTGCTCAATAGACTTTAGATATCCACCAAGGAAAGCTAGAGATTACGGAATCAAACGGCACCTAATATAGGTAACTACATTAATAATCGGACCTATTCGGAGGATCGGGTAGCACTAGGGTTCGTAAACCAAATGAGTGTAGGAACTCATGTAATATGGTTTAACAAAGCCTACATACTAAATCGAAACTTATCCTAAGTGCTTTTGACCCGTCACGACCCGTTTTGGTAGCTTATGCTACTTTAACGCGTCGTTCGCGTAAAACGCGTTCGGAACGCCTAACTAGTCCTATGACAAGTAATATATGCCTTAACATGTCTAATATTGTTGCTAAATCAGTTTAGATGTCAAAATTTGGGTTACATAGGCTTAAAATGAATTTTGACGCAAAAAGGGTATTTTGGTAATTTACCTAAGGCATAAGAACTACTTATCATACAACTACTCAAACGATATGACCATAAGGTATAACCTTGGAAGGTTATTCCCTACCCAACTATGGTCACCTAAAGTGTTTGGTCAGATCCTAATGATCGACCAAATGGGTCGGGTTCGAAAGCATAAGCGATTGATTAGATCGCTTACCCTTACGACCCTAGACAAGCACAAATCTAAAAGTGACGAGCTAAACATGCTAGAACATGTTTAGTCAAGTTAGAAAACATGTTTTGATATCAAAACAAATGGTTTTGATATCCTAGAGTAGTTTGGTTATAAAATACGTGAGAACACGCATTTTGCCCGAAACTACGACTCGTCACTGAGCCTAGATAACGTGGTAATCAGTAGGTATAGTCACTAGGGACTATAACCATCGTGATTACGCTCACGTTATGAAGTTCAAACGAACTTCGCATTGACCATAAACTGGTTAATGCAGAAAGTCAAATGCAGTTTGACTTTCAAGCTAAAAATGCATAAAAAGAACGAAGGAACACTTACAAAGGGTCCCCGCAAGATTGATTATCCAAGTATTTCTCAGGTATGAAGTGTTGCACACTTCAACTTAGAGAAAATCTCAGATATCAAGTGGGTTGCAAGTGAAATGGTGGGGGGTATTTATAGGAAAGCTAGAACCGTTAGGTTCGTTTCTCAGGAAACGAGCTTCGATCTAGGCCGTCCAAGTGTGCCCCTTGTTTTCTAATACCATTAGAGCCCATAGAAATGGCCCATGGTGTTTCAAAAACAGTTTGCAAGTGGAGAATGAGAGTATAACAGCTGTTAACAGGCTGTTTCACAGTTTCTGCATATCTGGGAGGGCCACGCGGCCCGCGTAAGAGACAACAGAAGCTTACGCGGCCCGCCTGGACAGTACAGATCAGAAACAAGTTTGCAAAATTACAGTTTTGGTCCCTGTTAGTGTTTAAAGCCATTTCTGACAAGTTTAAGGCCCGTTAAGCCAACTTTAAGGCCCTAAAATGATGCCCAAACATTGTGGACATGAAACATGCTCAAAAATATGCCGGATGTCGGTTCGTTTGGTCGTACGATCGCGATGTTCGCTTAATTACGACGGAATGCGCATAAGCGCGAAAAACGATCCAAATTGCGCGAAAAATGGATTTTTCTCATGTCAAACACTAAAATAAAATATTTTAATGCTTACATAAATTTTTGGATGTCCGGATGTATTCAGAACGTAAGTTATGCGCGAAAATGCAAACTTATGCACTTTTTGACGCTTTTAGTCCCTGAATGAGCATAAAGTTTATTTTAGCACACCGAACCTCTCAAAGCCTATTTCTAAGCTATGTAAAGGATATTTAAGGTGTGTTTAAATTATGGCCATGTTCCGGAATCTCCGTTACAGTTCAAATTGGCATACTTTCGCAGTTTGTCAAATTTAGTCCCTGTAAGCGAATAGACTAGATTTTGCCATACCAAAGCCTTCAAAACTTATTTCTAAGTTATGTAAAGGTTATTTAAGGTATGTTAAGCATATGTTGATGTTCTGGAGTGTTTCTCGTGTTAAACTGATTACGTTTACGCACCAGTTTGCGTATAACTCTCTAGAAAGCAATATAGAGTTTGAAATTGAATAAAAACCAAAACATGAAAACCATCAAACATAAACAAACAAACATTGGGATCAAAATAACTTTATTTCATTGATAACTGAACTGTTTACAATGATTACAAGCACAGATGTCACATAAGACTCGTTTCCGAACCACCTTTAAGGGTCGTTCCTTCGGATTAGCTTACAAGGGCAACTTGGTAAATTTTCATCCTTCTTTCACTACAAGGACCTTTTAACTATAGTTCCTGTTTGTAAACCCATGTGCTTCTAAAACATTATAATCATAACTCAATTTATTCGGCTTACCTAAAAGATAACCGAATATCTATATTTTAACCTTGTCTAACTCTTATAGAACTCCAAATTCTACATGATGAGTTGTGTTATAATACATACCTGGCTCGGATCAATATATTGACCCGTTTCAATACCTTGCCTTAGTAGCCGCTAAACAATAACGATGTGCGTATCCATTTGATATTTATTCCTATAAACATGTAACTCGACAAACCATTAGTCGATATTGTCAAAGGGTGATAATTTCACCTTTTGACCCGTTTATTTACCTAGTGATCTTCGTCACTTCAACTAAATGCAAACATCATGTATTATGCTAATTTAAAGTCTACTAGGAAAAATACGAAATCAAGCAATACGTAACGGAATCGTGGTTACGTACCTTTTTAAGCATCCTTTTCAAACGCGTATTTCCACCGGCTTGTCCACTTGACGATCCGGATTCCTCGCCTAAAGAGTTCAATTCACAATCCGTTTAGAACCCTTTTTATAAGTCTTAACTCACAATTTGCCATAACCATCAAATATGCGTTTTGTCCAATTTTCAACATTTCTTTTCTCTTAGGCATTATATCAAACACCTAATGAGCATGATTTCATATAATTCACAATCATGTTATTGACTAACTATTTAGCCAAGATTTAAGCATCATGTCACATGTTCATGTCAAATTTTTATATCAAAAATTATGGATTTTCTTCATTGAGCTCAAATACACTAGGTTAACAAAGATAATCCTAGTGTTTAGCATAATTCTACAAAACCCACTTGACACATGAGTGTATGATCATGAATTCACAACCATGAACATCAATTCAACAAATAAATGACTAGGGTTTACTCCTAGACATAGTTTCATCCCTAATTCCATCCAAACAACGAACATGCAAGCTCAGATTCGAATATCATGTGTTCATCAAAATTTGAGATGGAACCAAAGTGGGAATTTTGACATACCTTATCATCCCTTCACTGAGGTGATCACTAGTTTGTGCTCGGATTTCGATTTGGGTTCGATTTCCCCTTCCAATTTGTTGATTTTGTGCTTGTTAGGCTTTGAGTAAGGGAACCCCCTTGGCTCCTGTGATTGTCTCGACCAGAACACACACTTAGAGTGTGTGTTTTGGTATTGATGTTTTATTAAATAAAACTAGTTTCCAGCTTATCACCTTTAGTCCCTCTACTTCACACAAGTTTGCATAAAGGGTGTTTTAACCCTGCTTTTCTTATTATTCCAAGACTTATAACTAACTAGGTTAATATTCCTAGTTACTTGGTGGGTCCCGGGAGTTATAAACCGTTTTATTCTAAGTCCCGTTAACTCGAGCTCTTATAAACTCAATTCCTTAAAACTTTGATTCGCTTGTATTTAATATTAGGATTTCTTATTTAAATCCAAATATTCACTGGGTTATTTTTACTACTAACGGTACTTTACCCGTCTTTTAGTATTAACGGAGTTTGATTACCAAATCCATTTTCGGGGTGTTACACCTTAACAATTGTAGCGCTATCTGCATAACGCACCGCTCCTTGAGTCTTGGGAGTTTTGTTAAGTTTTGATTCTTGATTCTTTTACCTCCTCTTCGTTGCGACGAAGTAGGAAAGGCATGTTAACGCGTTGGAGACTTGGGTTATCATATGATCCGCGTAAACTAGCATGTTGAAACTTGTGATACGTTATTCATGTTGGATATGAGTTTTTATATGTTTAAACTTTTATGCCATGTACTCAAAACTTGTATACTCGCCAAAATTTTGTTGATTGTATTTTAATACATGTTGCAGGTTGATAGTAGTAAGGGAAACAAGAAATCAAGCTAGGATGACTTCTGAATCTCATCTTAGATAATCACTATTTGAAACTTGTGGAATTTGGATGACATTTTGATACAATTTTGATCATGTTTGGTTTGTATAACAATTCAGTCTTTGATATGAATTTTGATTAATCTATATTGTCACAACTAGTTGATATGGATCCTCTTGAGCAATCTGATTCGCTTAGTGCCGCGCCCCGATGTTTCCGCCATCGGTTG
The DNA here is from genome assembly GCA_030545235.1 of Helianthus tuberosus. Lineage (NCBI taxonomy): Eukaryota > Viridiplantae > Streptophyta > Magnoliopsida > Asterales > Asteraceae > Helianthus > Helianthus tuberosus. The sequence continues at coordinate 75,488,334 of CM060407.1, forward strand.
GGGTGTGACAGATTGGTATCAGAGCCATAACTATATGGAATTAGGAAAAGTAGGAATGACTTGCCTAGTCTATAGTTCTAGGAACTTGTTTCTTATGTGTTGTTTAAAACTTATGCATTCTGCCTCACATGCTTCCTAGCAATTCATTTTTGAACTTACATGCCTTTCCTAAGGCAAACAATACACACTTGGATACTTTGAAAACACTCTTGTAACACAATCGAAACGACTCATCAAAATAGGGGATTCCCGCCTTTGATGATGACTTTCACTCAGCTACGGTTTGTATTTTGCATGAAATTTACCCTCAAGTCGGAAGTGATATCCAAACCTTGAAGGAAATTTCCATTTCATATTCTAGTAGGTCTTATCCTTGGATAAGTACCAGCTATATTAGGGTACGATGTTATCAAGTTAGATGTGAAACTCACATCTTGATAAACTGGTCCCACTCTTTGATTTTCAGTCTCGCCAAAGTCTCGAATTTTCCCAATCGATTAAGGACGTGTAGTAACCGAAAGGACAAATATCGTAGGCCTAACATCGATGAACGTATTTGTCTAAGTAGGCCAAGGTAGGATACCTTAACTCGAAAGGGGCTCAATTACTTTTGTTAGTCGACGTTTCTCTACCTGAAACAATCATGCGGTTTATGAACCTACCTTTTTATGTTATCTCGATTTACATATGGTTTTATACTTGATGCTTTGTTCATTTTGAGACTATTACACGAATCACACTATCTCCGTAGTAACAATAATAATAATCTCTCGAGAACGAACTAAATTTATGATGCTTTATTCATTCATATTATATTACGTGGAACCCTTGATTAAGCTATGTGAAACATGTTGAACGTTTTGTGATGTGCGAAACAACTTGAGCCTTTTTGTGATCATATGAAACCTTATGCTATGTTACGTATTCATGAAACTATAATATCAAACAAGCACATTATGATCGAGTCTCACCCGATTCTTTGTTGAATCTTTAGATGTCATCGAGTCGACTTAACAACCCTCACAAGAGATCTAAGGCCAACACTCAGAAAAAGAAGATGTCTTTCATGCCCGATCAGATCGCGCGTATCATCCCCAAGATTGTCACTGAAATCCAGGGAACCAACACTCCTCCCTCCTCTGTTGACTCGAAAGCAGTCCAACCTAAGCTTATGAGCTTCAGCTACAAGCACTTTGTCTCTTGCAACCCTAAGCATTTCACAGGCAGTGATGGGGTCCCTAAAATGCTAGAATGGTTCGACAACATTGAAGTTACTTTCATCAACAGTGAATGCCCTGAACATCTTAAGACTAGTAGTGCTACTGGTGTCTTTCAAGGAAGAGCTTTGGAATGGTGGACTAATGAGAGAAACATCCACTCGAATGATGAAGCTTATGCATTACCTTGGGCTGAGATTATGGAACTGATGATGCATAAATTCTGCCCTCCTCATGAGCAGCAGAAACTTGAGGACGAGTTCTGGCATCTGAAATAAGATGGAGACGACAACCTGGCTTACACTACCCGTTTTAAGCAGCTCAGCATAATCATACCTCATCTGGTGTCTACTCCCAAACGCATGATCATGAAGTACATTCAATGGTTACCTCCTGCCAATTGTGACTCAATTGGAGCAGCTCAGCTAGGCAACATCAAAGAAGTTTACTGCCTTGCAGCAAGTCTAAACAACAACCGCATATGTGATAAACAGTTTGGAAACCCTACTCCCTCTAAACCAGCTAACCAGATCACGCAGCAACCAAGTGGCAGCAAGAACAAGAATCGGAAGTCTCAAAATTCTTGCTGCAATACAGTTGTCCCTGCGGCAAATTCAAACCCTTCTTGCAACGCTATTATTCCTGCTGCTTCTCCAAACCCTCCTATTCTAGAAAACACCAAGAAGTCGTACACCGGGGTTCATCCCAAGTGTGCCACTTGCAACTATCATCACCCTGTCGGCGCAACTTTTCTCCAGTGTACCAACTGTAGTCGCTATGGTCACATAGCCCCTTACCGTCATCAAACCAATCAGGACCAGCAAGTACCACCAGCTCAGCTAGCACAACAGAACCCCAAACTAGCAACCAACGTGCGAGCCTGCTACAAGTGTGGTGATACCACTCATCTCCGTCCCCAATGTCCCAGCTGAATCAGAAGCAACAACAAGCTGCTCGAGGACGAGCATTCAACATCAATGCGAATCAGGCGGGTAACGACAATGACGTCATTAATGGTACGTTTCTCATCAATGATCTTTATGCTTCGATACTATTTGATACTGTGGCGATAGTAAATATATTATGTTAAATGTTTTTTAACCATATGAAAATTTTTTGAAATTGTGAAGGAGGTTTTGAAAACATATACTATGTATGTTGTTATGAAAACCAAAATGAAATGATATGTACCTAGACATATCGCATGAGTTTTTTGAAGGACTTATGAAAAGTACCCTTAGATATCCAGGCAAGGATTTAAAGTGGTATTTTGAGTATTCATCCAGAGTTGTAACTTGTACCTTGTACTTTGTTTCTTAGAAGGAAACAAATACTTAGGATTTTTGTGGAGATTGCGAGTGATCACATAAATGAGAAAACGACAAGTGTAGTTTGTTTTGCAAGGAACACGGTTCCTTGGCGTCGGTTATGTAGGGGTATGTCACACATACACATAATCGTATCAGCCTTGTAAATAAAAGTGAAACAACAACTTTATTTATATAACAATTGAATTGTTTTAAGCGTCAACGATAACAACAGGGGAAATAACACAAAAGTCTAATTGTTTACTGCTGCATTGTCATTTGCGTTTGCCTCGTTTATGTTAAACACTCGTCCACGCGCTTCATTTGCGTTAACAAGTCTTGGGCAATTGTTCCGGTAGTGAGTAAGATCACCACAGTTATAGCACGATCCAGGTGGAAAGCGAGCTTGAGCAGGGTTGACTTGAGGTTGGTTTGGGTTAAACCGAAAAGCATTTGCCAGGTGACCGAGTCGCCCACATGTTGCACACAGACGACACTGTAGGTGAGGTATATGGTGTGCATTACATTTGTTACATATCGGTGCAGTACCGGCATAAGGTTTCCTTGTAGGAGGTTGAGCTAGTTGGTTGAGAGTGTTTTGGTTGGGTTGAGCAGCAATCGCACAGTTTTGTGAAGCCTTACGCTTCTTAGAAGGTTCGGTTTTGTTTTCCTTGTTTTCCTCTTGAGTATTAGCTGCTTGTTTCTTGTCGCCTTTTCGGAAAAGTTTCCCCTTTCTGATCTGAGATTCAGTCAGGGTAGCTGATAGTTCAATGGCCTGTCTGACGGTAGGAGGATTGCTACCAGTAACGATGTCCTGAACTGGGTCAGGGAGGCCATCAATGTACTTTTGGATCGCCTTATCCAAAGGCGTAACCATAGTTGGACATAACAAGCTCAATTCTTCGTACCGGTCAGTATAAGCACGGTGTTCGCCGCTGTCTTGTTTAAGATCATCAAATTCCCTTTCCAATGCCTTGAGTTCATGACGAGGACAAAACTCCTTCATCATTACACCGTTCCACCATGTTAGAGCACGTTTCTTGAAAACACTGGACGCAAATTCAACCTTTCGCTCATTCGGACATTGCACATGTCTAAAGGTGCTTTCCAGACTCTCGAACCATTGTAGGAGCTGTGACAACTGCCACTTTCTGATAATTTACGTACATTTAAAGCAATGATTTACATTATACAAGTATGTGTTTTGAATATTCGAACTGTATGATTACAGGATATACATCTTAGAATACTCATGAAATATTCATTTATGATGCACATGATTCATTTATAGTGGTTACATTTGAAACATTGTAAACAATGCATCGAAACAACTAGAGTAGTGTCTAGTAAACTAGCGTGCTGACAAAAATTCAGGATCCGCAAAAAAAAAACCATTTAAAAGACATCTTTAGGACTCAGACGAAAGTCCAACATCAAATATACATTAAACCCTATATGAGAATACAAGGGTGGTTTAACATATTACCAATGTCCGGTAGCACCAAAAACTGCTCGAAAACTGCCGAAAAGCGCTAAAACTTACCATTTCAATAACTTTCCGCAAAATTCAGCATTATTATTTTTACTACAAGATGCAAAAGTGTTGTTTAAACACAAATTTCATATGAAAATACTTAGGGAATATCAATTACACACATAACCGAAATTTTCCCTACAACTTCCACAAGTTTACCATTCGACTAGTTACTTGCGGAACAAATGCCAAACGAATATCCGAACGATATCTAATCTTTTTTTAGCAACTATCTATCATTATGTGGATCATTTTGGTCTAGTTATAATCACCTAACACCTTGAAACATCTTGAAAAATTTCAAACACCTAAACCCTTAAACATCTAATATTTTTACCACATTTTTATCAAGTATAAATTTCTTAACACTTTGAAACAAATACAAGACCCACCCCTCCCTCATGTTCACGTTTTTAAGGGGTCCCACACCCTTAATTTTGTGTTAAATATCTAGATATTTTTATTATGTTGCAAGTGGTTAAGTTGGTGGATGATTATATCACTTAACCACTAAGTAATCTAGCACCTTACCACTCATTTTTCATCTTTTAATTACCCACACAAACTCTCTCATCATCATCTTCATCTTCCACCAAGAACTCCATAAAAACCCATTTAAAGTTTATCACATCTTAATGATCAACATGGAGTTTCATGGAGCTTAAGGTGATCTAAAGCATTTGCAAGTTAAAGGAAGGGTTTTCATCCATTCAAGAGTATTCTACCATCAAGATCTTCATCTTCTAAGTTCTTAATCATCCTCTTAGATCATCCCTAGCCTAGTGCTAGAAGTAAGCTTCTAGATTTATTTTTTTCTCATAATTATATTATGTTTATGATTGTTATTATAACTAATAATAACTAAATAATCATACATAATAAACATGAAAAATACAAAGAAGCAAAAATAATAATTATGATTTATTTATGCATGTTTATGTTGTGATCTAAGACTTGTTAGTTGCATATTTGATCTTGTTATGATGATTATGATATGAAGAACTTGTTAGATAATGTTTTAAAAATATGATCTAACAATTATACATGTTTATGTTAAAGGGTTTTTAACATAAAAGTTTAAATGGATGATCATAACCTTTTATCTTGTGAAAGTATTTAAGGTTTTTATTTAAAAACAAGACTTTTACAAAATTATAAAAAGTAACATACAACATGAGATTTTTATAAAAGTTGTTAAAACTAGAAGTAAACTTGGTTTTTGAACTAGTTAGCATATGTTATGATCATGTCCAAAACCCTACATGATTTGGAGATCATTTTGATAAGTTTATGTTATAAAAATCTCATATGTTTTTAATTAAGATGTTGAGTAAATTGATGGTGATTTGGAAAAGAAAATGATATGTTTATTAAACATGGCCAAATGATTAATACAAAGGTTATATGGCCATTTTTTTTAAAAAGGCATTATGTTAAGAAAACTATCATTTTTGGTTAAATCTTTACAAGATTTAAAAAGATTTTGAAGTTAGGTTTTTATAAAAGAAAAGATTAGATAAATATATATTTTGAGAAAATATATATTTGGTCACTTTAACAATTTTTGTGTTATGTATTATTTGGTGTATTAGTTATATGTAACAAACTAGAAACTTGAATATAACGATACAAATAAACACAAGGTATATTACAATCAAAGTCTTACAAGAATACATATATATACACTTGAATACAATTTACGGACGATTCGGACATCGGATACAACTTATGGTCAAATCGGACGACGGATGAACCTATGAACATATCGCCAATCCGAGGACTTACTACGACGTTTAGGCGATCTTTCGACGCGGACACAAAAATTACGTTACCATTAACAAAATTCGGACATTTCGAAACTTATAAAAACTATTATGTTTTTATTAACTAAAAAGTATACTTAGTTATTTTTATAAAAATGTTTTTTTTATATAAAAATGAAAGACTTATACTTTCAAATGGGCTTACACTATGGGCTAGTTTATACAAATGGGCTATTTTATACAAATGGGCTATCTTTTACAAATGGGCTATTATTTATAAATGGGCTTAACTTCATAACGGGCTTATCAAAACACATGGACTAAGCCCAATACCAACCTTATGGGCCAAGGCCCAATAATATTAAGCCCAACACTATTTAGGCCCAACACTATTTAGGCCCAACACTATTTAGGCCCAATACTATTGAGGCCCAACACTATTTTAGCCCAATAATATGAATTCTTGGGCTAAGCCCAATGACATATAATTGATAAAAATACAATTATACAATTTACTTATACAAGACACGAAATCAAGAAGACAAGACCTGATGATACAACTCACAAGATACAAGATTACATATATATATATTTGGTGAAATATATATATAATAGTTTAACAATTCCAACATCTAATACATAGTTTAACGAACAACAAAGACATACAAGTCTTACACATATTTAAGACACAAGACTTGTACTCAAGTCATTTACAAAGACCGAAGTGTCTAACAAATATAAGAACATTTGTAGGTCGCAACATTGTTCAAGACGACCACGCGTAAGATCACAAACACTTATCATTCACGGACGCAATACTGTGACTTAATGTCCCCTATTCATTTAAATGTTTTACAACTTTACAACTATCGGGGAAAATACATGTTCAACGTATGTTAAAGTTAGGGAATGAAACACCTTAGATCATGTGCGAATTAGGGTCATACATCTAAGCACCATTAATCCAGTTTGGACCTAGGTATAGAGGGTTAGATCTAATGGGTTTTGGCGAGCCCCACTCTTGGTCATGGACCCATACAGAAGAGTGCGTTTGTGTCCCAGTCGATGGTAATCGACACGAAATCGTCTAGGTTTGGATTGCTTCCTATTTCGTCACACATATTAATGTCCTCGCGAAACATTAATGATCAACGATTTCATTGACGCTTTACATACTACATCATTACATACAGATACATTTTATACAATTCACATTTTATGGATACAGTTTATACAACTCACATTTTATGGATACATTTTATACAACTCACATTTTATAGATACATTTTATACAACTCACATTTTACAGATACATCTCATACAACTAAACTGCATGAACTCGCCAACTTTTGTTGATGTTTTCAAACTTAACATGTATTTCAGGAAATTAGTGGACCATGCAGACATTTCAGTCAAGGAAAGCAAATATCAAGACTCCATGCCACCATTTGAAGGGTTTGCCCGTTATATACCGCCTCTTTGCGGTGATATAGTGGTCAAAGCCTTGACATTTTAAGACTTACATTTTGATGTATAAAACGATGACAACTTATTTTCATTTGATGGTTTGTAACCAATACATTTAACTTATGTTGCGTTCTTTTGAAACGATTACGACAATGGCATTGGAGCTTGTTTTTATTCATTTAGTATGTTCACTTATATTGTTATGCAATGAGAACCGATCAGATCACACCTCGCGCTTCCGCTACGAGCGGGTGTGACAGATTGGTATCAGAGCCTCGATTATAGTGAACCAGGATTCTCTCTCGAGTCTAAGTCTACAATCACTAGGGACCTCTCACGAAAACCTCTTGTTCATGTTGAACAGATTATAAATAAAATTGGACAGGTCAAAAGGTTTTCATTGCATAAACATTTTTCAAGGTCCACTACAACAAAAATTCACTTCACATAAATCAAGCGAGGACATTTTCATGGGTGAAGTCTATGAGAAATAGGCGCATTAAATTAATAGACTATGTGCCTACAATACAATACAATACATTACATTATCAGTGCTTATACATGTTAGACACATTACATTATCAGTTTACACATCATAAACAGTTTACAAGTTCAGTATATACAAATTCAACTTATGCAAGATAGAAATCCTTGTTAGATAGGATTTCATGTGATTATATATATATATATGATTTATTTATATATGTGTTGTACAAAATATTTTGCCAAGAACAAAATACCTTCGACTTCAAACTCTATTATAATTCTTTACTCGCATGATGAAAATATCGACCTCACGTCTACTGCGGAGCTTATGGCGAACATGATTCCTAAGTGAAATCTTAAACTTAATTCCGTAAAATATGGTTGCTTTCTTGCGAATGCTGAGAAGCCTGACCATGATAATGACGACGAGGCGGAGGTGGTAACCTTGGACAACAACTCCATTAGTGGGACGAGATCCCTGTGACTCATACTAATCAAGATTGATATACTCTTGTCCCTACATGGAAGATGAAGTACTCATCTTGAAGGTTCCCCTGCAGTTGTTATTGTTACAGATTCTTTCCATTTCTATTTCATCTAACGCCGTGCTGTTCTGCGAGTAATGACAACGAACATTGAGACGTGAGCTATCACGAAGGTCCCTCGGTATATTGACAATAGTGTTTCCTCTCTTACTGATCGGCTGCTTCGTACGAGAGAACGCTAGGGTGACCATGCAAGGCAATTTATTATTATGGTGGCCAACGTAATAGCAACTTGTAGTGCATGGGAATTCTGGTGGACTCTGCGGGCCAAGCTAATGATCACTATTCGTTCAAAGTTCTTAAGTTATTACTTGAGATTCAATTTTTCTTATCTATTAGAACACGAACTGAGGTGGTTAGTATAACACCCTACAATACAATACAATACAATACAATACAATACAATACAATACAATACAATACAATACAATACAATACAATACAATACAATACAATACAATACAATACAATACAATACAATACAATACAATACAATACAATACAATACAATACAATACAATACAATACAATACAATACAATACAATACAATACAATACAATACAATACAATACAATACAATATAGGAAGACGACACTTATTTGTTCACACCTAACATTCGATCTATATCACGGTTCACTTGAGACTAGGCATTTAAACAAACAAAACTTGTTAGCCACTCATGGAGGATTTTCCTCAACATTCTCGAAATTCTTGAACATGGATTGGTTCCATGGTGTCTATGACACTTTACCCTACTTTACCTTACCTCCCCTTATCATATTCCATCTTATCATATTTATTGGAAGTTATACAATAAATTGCGTCGCTTGACATTTGTCTTTTCCCAAGGAATGGTATGGCATGAGCCATGCTGCAACTCCCTCATTGCATTCTATTTTCTAATAATCTTGCTAGAGCTCGTGAAACTCAAGCACTATTACCATAATTGTCACATGGATAAGTAAGACAAAGGATTTTCTCTACTTAGGATGATCGAGGTCCATAGAGTAGGGAATACATATTATATGGACGAAGACCACTGGTTGGTTTCCCCTCCTCAATGAATTATTTTTTTTCCATTTAAAAATATGACCAATACACGCAAGAGGCATTACACCTTTTTGGTTTTGGTTATCCACATTATCATTTATTCAAACATGTATGAACAATACGGTCTTGAGGTTTCCATGACCGATTGATTGCATTCTTCATTCTTGGGCACATGATAGACTTTATTTATCCAAATACATGTCTAGATTCTTTTAATAGTGTGTATTAAAAAGATCATGGCGCCAAAAGAATCAATTGTTTAAGTTAAAAGTTATGTGTTGAAAACCATTGCTTTTACACAAGACATGTTTTATACATGACATTGTTACGCAAGACATTGTTATACATGTCATTTGACGTTGGTATACACAAGACATTTTTTGGTGGTTATTTGTAAGTGATGAGACGTGTGTAATATGATAAAAGCATGGTGGATACGCCGCTGGTACTTCCTATATATAAGTGCTTATATTATATTGCATATCGTGGTGTTATTCAGATCTCTTCGATAAAGACAAGACACGACATTTTTGCACAAGACACGACATCCTCTACACAAGACATAATATTCTATTTCGAGACATGATATATTTATACACTACATTTTCATTGGTTATTTATTTAACCATACATCATTCTTTTATATCATCTGATTTTCATATCTATTTTCATATGATTTTATAAAAGAACTCGATCATAACTAGAGCCAATGTTGATGGTTACACTTGATGCTTTCACGGTCTCTCAGGGGTTGTTCCATACTGGGTAACACCCGAATTCAAACACACTGAGTGTTACATTTTGGGTTTAGCCTCGGAGATCTGAAGCATGACCGCATCATCCCTCCCTACCTCGATCACTCAAACAATAACTCTCGCCATGAGAGAAATGAAGGCAATTGCTGCCATAAACGATTTTGGCACCAGGATGTATGCTGGTAACTTGCCGGAATCCTAAATGCGACAAGTGAGACGTTCATCATGAGGGCAATTGCAAACGTGCCAAGAGTAGCAGTGTGCTGAGACCGGGCGCAAAACAAAGACTAGTAAGACGATAATACTTAAGAAGGGATCGAGCTAGTGAATAAGTGTGTGTGTGGCTAGAACTATGAATACTCCACAAAATCCCAATGAAGTCATGAGTACTTACACTCTACAATCATCATGTATCAATTCTATTAATACCAACACCGAGCTTAACTAGTTATCTTTAGGTGTTGTACATATACTCGAATTAGAGTCATGTTGTACACACATTACTATATCAAGTTAGCTAATGGGGAATTAGCTGAGACACATCAAATCATTAAGGGTCACCGGTACGTATCCTATTAATCAACATTTCAAATCCATATTATTTGATACCATTGCCGATTTTTTTTGCTTTATCTCAACATTTCACATGCATAGTTTCATGGCTAGTGACGGGATTGTCCTAGCTACAATTATGGATTGGGTTATCCTACATCTAAACATAGGGATTGGGTTGTCCTCTACATCTGTACAGGGAAGTCTTTACTACATAGAATTCAAAATGTACTTGGCCTAGAGTCAAGTAAGCTAGACGTCTCCTCATTCTATAGAATTGGCAAACGGTAAACTAGCCGAGTCAGGAGCAGAAATTTCATATCGATCTCTTACCCATTGAGTTAGGTATTTTTGACGTAGTGGTTGGCATGGATTGGCTATTCAATAATAGACCCGAATTCTTCTGTCATGAGAAGATCATTCGCTTACCACTACCGAACGAAGATACACTTGCATCCATGGAGAGAAGCGCAACACATCATTGCGGAACATCAATTGCATAAAGGCTTAGAAGTGCTTACGGAAAGGTTGTATTGCCTTTCTAGCACTTGTTGTAGACAAAAAGGCCGTTGGGCCACAACTAACAAATATTCTTTTGATAAAAATACTTTCCTGAAGAATTTCCTGAAGTCTTTCCAGGACTACCACCATATCAACAAGTCGAGTTTCACATCGACTTGGTACCGGGAGCCGCACCCGTAGCCAAAACTCCATGTCGATTAGCACCTTCTGAACCTTGTAGTTGACCGAATAAGGATGTTATACGTTCATAACCCCCACTCTTTACCACTATACATCTTTATAAAGGTTTTGGGGGTGGAAAGACACGCAAGTTTTGCAAAAGTGCACAATATTTCGATGAATGAAAATTCATATTTTTAAACCATGCTACAAATGAATTTCCAACTAACTCAAATGGTTTATGAAAGGTTCTAGCTTCTACTCTAAGATAGACTTACGATCGGAGTATCATCAGTTACGAATTCAAGAGGAAAGCATACCGAAAACGGCTTTTAAGACTCGTTACGGTCATTACGAGTTTCTCGTTATGCCTTTTTGGTTTAACGAACGCACTAGCGGTCTTCATGGAATTAATGAATCGCGTGTGCAAGCCGTATCTCGACAAATTTGTCATAGTGTTTATTGACGACATATTAATATACTCACGATCGACTGATGAACACGAACAACATTTGAGATCCATTTGGAGCTACTAAAGAAGGGGAAACTATACGTGAAATTTTCCAGGTGCGAATTTTGGATTCACGAGGTACAATTCCTCAGGCATGTAGTGAACGTGAAAGGCATTCAAGTAAACCCAGCTAAGATTGAAGCAAATGAGATTTGGGAAGTGCCCAAGACTCCAACTGGAGTCTGACAATTTTTGGGATTAGCGTGATATCATCGGAGATCTATTGAGATTTTTTTTTTGTAATTACTCAATTGCTAACCTCCCTCACCCATAAAGATAATAAATTCGCCCCAATCGAAAAACAAGATATAGCATTACAACTTATTCTTAAGATTGGTGCATAGCATTTTACAATCTTATCATTATCCGACGATACCGATGAGTTTGTTGTAGACTATGATGCTTCGCATCAAGGATTGGGTTGCGTACTCGTGCAACATGAAAAAGTTATTGTGTACACTTCGCGCCAATTAAAAAGTTCACGAGAAGAACTATACCACTCTCGACCTTGAGTTAGGCACGGTGGTATTCGTTTTAAAAATTTTGGCGACATTATTTATATGATACTCAACGCATTATTTTCACGGATCATAAAAGTCTTCAACAAATATTCAACCAAAAAGAATTAAATATGTGTCAAGGTAGTTGGGTTGAATTGTTGAACGACTATGATTATGAAATAAAGTACCATTGGGGCAAGGCGAATGCTGTAGCTGACGCCTTGAGCCGCAAGGAGCAAGTTAGAACACTGAGAGTTCAAGCATTAGAGAAGATGATTCACAAGCGCTCAAGGAAGAGCATATTTAAGCAGAAACACTTCAAGGTATGAAGGAACAATTAGTGCCGAAAGAAGATGGAACTCTATACCCTATGGGTCGAAATTGGGTTCCATTCTTTGGCGGCCTTCGAGATGATATTTTGAGGAAGCACATAGGCCTAAGTATTGAAAGAATACTATTGGTGGCCTAATCTCAAAAGTGATATCGCGACTTATGTCGGAGAATGCTTAACTTGAGCGAAAGTCAAATAGAAAAATCCCTCAGGATTGGTACAACAACCCGAGATTCCCTTTTGAAAATTTGAACAAATATCAATGTACTTCATTACGAAGTTACCCAGGACCTCAAGAGGTCACGACATGATATGGGTAATCATCGATAGACTAACAAAGTCTGCACACTTCTTACCGATTCGAGAGAAGGATAGTACAGAGAAACTAGCAGAACCCTATCTCAAGGAAATAGTGGCTCGTCATAGAGTGCCTATTTCAATCATCTCAAATCGAAACAGTCGTTTTGTTTCAAGAATTTGGAAATCATTTCAACAGGCCTTTGGATCTCATTTGAATCCAAATACGGCCTTTCATCCACAAACTGACGGCCAGAGAGAACGGACAATCCAAACACTCGAAGATATGCTTCGTGCATGTGTTATGGATTTAGGCGGCAATCGGGATACTCATCCACCTTTAGTTGAGTTTTCCTACAATAAACAGCTACCATACTAGTATACAAGCTGCACCGTTTGAAGCTCTTTATGGTCGAAAGTGTCGCTCTCCGCTATGTTGGGCGGAAAGAGGCGATAGTCAATTAATTGGTCCGGAACTAGTCCAAGAGACTACGGATAAAATTTTTCAGATCCGAGACCGTATCAAGGCGGCTCGCGATCGACAAAATAGCTACGCAGATAAAAGACGAAAACCATTATCTTTCGAGGAAGGAGACAAAGTCTTGTTGAAAGTCTCACCTTGTAAAGGCGTAGCGAGGTTCGGTAAACATGGAAAGCTTAACCCACGTTACATTGGACCATTTGAAATCTTAGAAAAGATTGGCACTGTTTCCTACAAGTTGAAGTTACCAGATGAACTTAGCAGTGTGCACGACACGTTTCATGTGTCAAATCTTAAAAAGAGTCCAACACAAGCAACCGTTATCATTCCTGCGGATGAAATTTCACATTGACGACAAACTCCAATTCACTAAAGAACCTGCTGAAGTCATGGACTGTAAAGTCCAGAAATCATCGAGGAGTCGTATCAAATTATTAAATGTACGTTGGAACTCTTGACACGGACCCGAGTATACTTGGGAACGTGAAAATTAAATCAAAGCCAAATACTCTCACCTGTTCGAGTAGTATCCTGCAAAGGATGACTCAACTTGAATTTCGTGACGAAATTCTCAATAACAGGGGGAGAATGTGACAACTGCCACTTTCTGATAATTTACGTACATTTAAAGCAATGATTTACATTATACAAGTATGTGTTTTGAATATTCGAACTGTATGATTACAGGATATACATCTTAGAATACTCATGAAATATTCATTTATGATGCACATGATTCATTTATAGTGGTTACATTTGAAACATTGTAAACAATGCATCGAAACAACTAGAGTAGTGTCTAGTAAACTAGCGTGCTGACAAAAACTCAGGATCCGCAAAAAAAAACCATTTAAAAGACATCTTTAGGACTCAGACGAAAGTCCAACATCAAATATACATTAAACCCTATATGAGAATACAAGGGTTTGGTTTAACATATTACCAATGTCCGGTAGCACCAAAAACTGCTCGAAAACTGCCGAAAAGCGCTAAAACTTACCATTTCAATAACTTTCCGCAAAATTCAGCATTATTATTTTTACTACAAGATTCAAAAGTGTTGTTTAAACACAAATTTCATATGAAAATACTTAGGGAATATCAATTACACACATAACCGAAATTTTCCCTACAACTTCCACAAGTTTACCATTCGACTAGTTACTTGCAGAACAAATGCCAAACGAATATCCGAACGATATCTAATCTTTTTTTAGCAACTATCTATCATTATGTGGATCATTTTGGTCTAGTTATAATCACCTAACACCTTGAAACATCTTGAAAAATTTCAAACACCTAAACCCTTAAACATCTAATATTTTTACCACATTTTTATCAAGTATAAATTTCTTAACACTTTGAAACAAATACAAGACCCACCCCTCCCTCATGTTCACGTTTTTAAGGGGTCCCACACCCTTAATTTTGTGTTAAATATCTAGATATTTTTATTATGTTGCAAGTGGTTAAGTTGGTGGATGATTATATCACTTAACCACTAAGTAATCTAGCACCTTACCACTCATTTTTCATCTTTTAATTACCCACACAAATTCTCTCATCATCATCTTCATCTTCCACCAAGAACTCCATAAAAACCCATTTAAAGTTTATCACATCTTAATGATCAACATGGAGTTTCATGGAGCTTAAGGTGATCTAAAGCATTTGCAAGTTAAAGGAAGGGTTTTCATCCATTCAAGAGTATTCTACCATCAAGATCTTCATCTTCTTAGTTCTTAATCATCCTCTTAGATCATCCCTAGCCTAGTGCTAGAAGTAAGCTTCTAGATTTATTTTTTTCTCATACTTATATTATGTTTATGATTGTTATTATAACTAATAATAACTAAATAATCATACATAATAAACATGAAAAATACAAAGAAGCAAAAATAATAATTATGATTTATTTATGCATGTTTATGTTGTGATCTAAGACTTGTTAGTTGCATATTTGATCTTGTTATGATGATTATGATATGAAGAACTTGTTAGATAATGTTTTAAAAATATGATCTAACAATTATACATGTTTATGTTAAAGGGTTTTTAACATAAAAGTTTAAATGGATGATCATAACCTTTGATCTTGTGAAAGTATTTAAGGTTTTTATTTAAAAACAAGACTTTTACAAAATTATAAAAAGTAACATACAACATGAGATTTTTATGAAAGTTGTTAAAACTAGAAGTAAACTTGGTTTTTGAACTAGTTAGCATATGTTATGATCATGTCCAAAACCGTACATGATTTGGAGATCATTTTGATAAGTTTATGTTATAAAAATCTCATATGTTTTTAATTAAGATGTTGAGTAAATTGATGGTGATTTGGAAAAGAAAATGATATGTTTATTAAACATGGCCAAATGATTAATACAAAGGTTATATGGCCATTTTTTTTAAAAAGACATTATGTTAAGAAAACTATCATTTTTGGTTAAATCTTTACAAGATTTAAAAAGATTTTGAAGTTAGGTTTTTATAAAAGAAAAGATTAGATAAATATATATTTTGAGAAAATATATATTTGGTCACTTTAACAGTTTTTGTGTTATGTATTATTTGGTGTATTAGTTACATGTAACAAACTAGAAACTTGAATATAATGATACAAATAAACACAAGGTATATTACAATCAAAGTCTTACAAGAATACATATATATACACTTGAATACAATTTACGGACGATTCGGACATCGGATACAACTTATGGTCAAATCGGACGACGGATGAACCTATGAACATATCGCCAATCCGAGGACTTACTACGACGTTTAGGCGATCTTTCGACGCGGACACAAAAATTACGTTACCATTAACAAAATTCGGACATTTCGAAACTTATAAAAACTATTATGTTTTTATTAACTAAAAAGTATACTTAGTTATTTTTATAAAAATGTTTTTTTTATATAAAAATGAAAGACTTATACTTTCAAATGGGCTTACACTATGGGCTAGTTTATACAAATGGGCTATTTTATACAAATGGGCTATCTTTTACAAATGGGCTATTATTTATAAATGGGCTTAACTTCATAACGGGCTTATCAAAACACATGGGCTAAGCCCAATACCAAACTTATGGGCCAAGGCCCAATAATATTAAGCCCAACACTATTTAGGCCCAACACTATTTAGGCCCAACACTATTGAGGCCCAACACTATTTAGGCCCAACACTATTGAGGCCCAACACTATTGAGGCCCAACACTATTTAAGCCCAATAATATGAATTCTTGGGCTAAGCCCAATGACATATAATTGATAAAAATACAATTATACAATTTACTTATACAAGACACGAAATCAAGAAGACAAGACCTGATGATACAACTCACAAGTAGGGCTGAAACGAACTGAACGAACACGAACAAGGCCATGTTCGTGTTCGTTCGTTAAGGAAATTAACATGTTCGTGAACTGTTCACGAACGCATACCGAACATAAGTTTATGTTCGTGTTCGTTCATTAAGGAAATTCACTTGTTCACAAACAGTTCCTGAACACCGGTCTCGAACCCAAACGAACACAAGCAAATAAAAATGAATGCAAACGAACATTTAACTTGAAAATAAAAAACTGAAAACATTGTTATCCTTAAACATTGGATATAAGTAGTTAAATACAACTATCAAATGATAAATCAAAACGCAAGAAGTCTACCACACCACCAAACGATGAATAAAGTTTAACTAACTTAGACATAATTATCCCAAAAAATGTGTTAGAATGTCCAAATTTTAACTAACTTAGAAAAAAATAGGGTTTCAAGTTTTCAGTATGTCTAGATAAAATATTTATTATTTATTATTTTTTAATATAATCAAATGAACATATTACCGAACGTTTACGAACGCAGTCAAACGAACGAGACATGAGTTCGTGTTCGTTCGCTAAGCTAACTGAACGAAATTTTTTGTTCGTGTTCGTTCGTTAAGCTAATCGAACGAACATAAACGAACTTCCCGCCGAACAGTTCACGAACTGTTCGCTGAACGTTCGGTTCGTTTACAGCCCTACTCACAAGATACAAGATTACATATATATATATATATATATTTGGTGAAATATATATATAATAGTTTAACAATTCCAACATCTAATACATAGTTTAACGAACAACAAAGACATACAAGTCTTACACATATTTAAGACACAAGACTTGTACTCAAGTCATTTACAAAGACCGAAGTGTCTAACAAATATAAGAACAATTGTAGGTCGCAATATTGTTCAAGACGACCACGCGTAAGATCACAAATACTTATCATTCACGGACGCAATACTGTGACTTAATGTCCCCTATTCATTTAAATGTTTTACAACTTTACAACTATCGGGGAAAATACATGTTCAACGTATGTTAAAGTTAGGGAATGAAACACCTTAGATCATGTGCGAATTAGGGTCATACATCTAAGCACCATTAATCCAGTTTGGACCTAGGTACAGAGGGTTAGATCTAATGGGTTTTGGCGAGCCCCACTCTTGGTCATGGACCCATACAGAAGAGTGCGTTTGTGTCCCAGTCGATGGTAATCGACACGAAATCGTCTAGGTTTGGATTGCTTCCTATTTCGTCACACATATTAATGTCCTCGCGAAACATTAATGATCAACGATTTCATTAACGCTTTACATACTACATCATTACATACAGATACATTTTATACAATTCACATTTTATGGATACAGTTTATACAACTTACATTTTATGGATACATTTTATACAACTCACATTTTATAGATACATTTTATACAACTCACATTTTACAGATACATCTCATACAACTAAACTGCATGAACTCGCCAACTTTTGTTGATGTTTTCAAACTTAACATGTATTTCAGGAAATTAGTGGACCATGCAGACATTTCAGTCAAGGAAAGCAAATATCAAGACTCCATGCCACCATTTGAAGGGTTTGCCCGTTATATACCGCCTCTTTGCGGTGATATAGTGGTCAAAGCCTTGACATTTTAAGACTTACATTTTGATGTATAAAACGATGACAACTTATTTTCATTTGATGGTTTGTAACCAATACATTTAACTTATGTTGCGTTCTTTTGAAACGATTACGACAATGGCATTGGAGCTTGTTTTTATTCATTTAGTATGTTCACTTATATTGTTATGCAATGAGAACCGATCAGATCACACCTCGCGCTTCCGCTATGAGCGGGTGTGACAGGAGCGCAGTTGCTCCTTGAGACCCCGAAAATTTCAGTGGTTTAGCCGAATTAAATGCTTTGAAACTACACTGAGCATTGTTATTGTTGTTCGCTTGATTAATCTGAGTTATTGGGTTTGGGATCACAGCAGCGATTTGCTGAGTGATAATGGCTGCGATTTTGGCGTTAGATTGTGGTTGTGCATCTCGTTGGGGAGGCATATTCTAAAAAGAATAAGGAAACATGAGAAACGAGTGAGATGATATCGTATAGTAGAATTTGAATGCTTAAAAGAATATTGACAAAGCATGAAGATTGTGATCATTTGTTAGTTATCTAAATCAAGCAAATGACACTGTGACTAATCAAAGTAAATGGGTCATACTAATGTATCGCGAATACATGCTTTAGCCTATAAGTGGACACTCACCCCAAGAATTCCCAGGTAAGAGTGACTGGCCCGATTATGTGGATTTGTACAAACACTCTAGCCTTAGATAGAAAACTCGGGATACAGGCACCCACCCTTCCAGATTGCACGTGTTCACATTAATAAGACCCAAACTTTGACGAGATTTTGAAAACTTTGAAAGTTCAAAACCTTGTAATAAATCATCCAAGAATAGATGATTGGTTTTCAAAATGGATTTTATTTTGTGTTCTTGTTGTGGTTGTCGCCTAAAGATAGGTGACGGTATTGTTTTAGAATCTAAACGCAAGTAAACTAACGTTAGGGTCCTAGGAAGGTTATAGACTAGGTCAAAGCATTACTAATAACCTAATTCCCTATAACCATGAGCTTGGATACCAACTTTTCTGTCACACCCCGACCGCGTAAATCAACGAATCGCGGCGGAAACGTCGGGGATTGTTGTAACAGAATCATTGTTTCATAACACATGGAATTCAAAGTTTGGTTTCATTAATTAAAATGTTTACATTATCTAGAAATTTACAGATCATAACATAAATTAAACTGTCTTTCGAAGTTTTAAGCCACTAAAGCCCAAGTCCGCCTAAGTGTGTCACGAATATCATCATGCAATAGCTCCTGAAACAGATGTGAAAATAGGTACGTCAGCATAAAAATGCCTGTGAGATACACAGGTTTTGTTGTTGTAGGATTCATGACTTATAGGTTAAAAGAAGTGTTTAAACAAAAGGTTGTCATGAATCTTGTAAAACGTTTTCTTTTATAAAATCTTATGAAATTCGATATGAAAATCGGATGTTATAAAAGAATAATGCATGGTTAACTAAATAACCTAGTATAAATATGTCGTTTGTATAAAATGTATTATGCCTTTGTTTCTGTCAAATGGTTTAGATAACACTGCGTTATGTAATATCATAAAAGCATTTCTATATAGGAAGTACCAGCGGCGTATCCACCATGCTTTTATCATATTACACACGCCTCGTTATTTAAATCACTTACCAAATAAACCACCAGATGTGTCTTGAAAAACCAACGTCAGATAACAACTAATGTCTTGTATGGTGAATAAAAGAATTTACTCAACCCCATAGGAAAAATGTTATGTATGGTGAATAAAAGAATTTACTCAATCCCATAGGTAAAATGTCGATGTATAATCAAATGTCATACCAAATGTAAGAATGTTATGTGAAAACAATGTACTAAGTATGCTAAATGAACATACATAGCAAAGCATAAATGAAATCATGTACTATATGCATACTAATGAATATAGCAAGTATATGATATGAAAGCACGAAAGCAACAAGTAGGCACATGTGTATCACCCCGAAATATTTGAAAACGGTAAAAGAGGGGAACTATATACTCACATTGAATTGCAAAGTATCCTTATTCTAATGAACTAATCAATGCTCGGGTAAACCAAGGAATTCAAGTGGTACCTAGTAATCGGATTGCTAGATAATAAATCGACATCTAAATCGGAAGATCGGATAGAATGAGGTCTCGTAAACCAAATGAGTATTGGAACTTATGTGATATGGTTTAACAAAGCCTACATTCTAAATCGGAACCTATCCTAAGTGCTTTCGACCCGTTACGACCCATTAAGGTAGCTTACGTTACTTTAACGCGTCGTTCGCGCAAATGCTTGTTCGAGGCACCTAACTAGTCCTATGACAAGTATTATATGCCCTAACATGTTTAAATATGTTGCACAATCAGTTTAAGTGGCGAAAGTTAAGTTACATATGCTTAAAATCACATTATGCATGAAAAGGGCATTTTGGTCATTTTCCTAAGGCATATAAACTACCTATCATACAACTAATTAAACTAAGTTACCATAAGTTATAACCTCGGAAGGTTATTCCCCATACAACTATGGTCACAAAATATGCTTGGTCGGATCCTAACGATCGACCAAACGGGTCGGGTTCGAAAGTCTAAGCGGTTGTCAAGACCGCTTGACTTACGACCCTATACAAGCACTAGACTAAAAGTGAAGAGTTAAACATGTGAAAACATGTTTAACTAAGTTAGAAAACAGGTTTGATATCAAAACAAAGTGTTTCAATACCCGAAAATAGCTTCGTTGCAAAATACGCATAAACACGTATTTTGACCGAAACTTTGCCTCGTCACTTCGACTAATCAACGTGGTAATCAGTAGGTATAGTCACAAGTGTCACACCCCAACCGATGGCGGAAACATCGGGGCATGGCACTGAGCAAAACAGATTGTCCAGAAGTTTCCATAACAATTATCATTACCAATCAATTTAAAGTAACATGTCCCATACCATATCTCAAAAGGTAAACAAATTATTACAGACAAATCTAGGCAAATAGTACTGTTCCGACAACTCAGATTTTTCAAATAGCCCAATTGTTTAGTTGCTTCTAGAGACCCTTAATTTCGTTTGCACAGACAACTATTTGTTGGCCTCTAGAGCCTTATTCTAGCCTCGATTTCCTAGCAGATAAGCATCCTAAGCACCTGTCACATACGTTAAAGTAAAAGTCAATACACATAGTGTAAAGGTGAGCATACAAGTTTGATAATAGCATATAGAGTTCGAAAGCGTTACGCATAACCCGCACGTACAAAGAGTGAAATGAGGCATGTAAGTTATCGACAAAGACCTATCGATACCAATGATTGCGAGTTGACTGCCCAAGGTAGTTCATAATACATGATCACCACTGTAATCCATGGAAATAATTGTCCTTAATAACCCCCGCATGAGCGGGTGCTGAGTCCAAACTATAGTACTATCGTTGCTAAGGCAGGTAGACAGCATTCCATGTGTAAACATAACAAACAAGCATTCATTAAGCCACGTATAACATGCGGTAACGGTTAGCGTTCAAATAGTATTGAGTGGTGTGTTCGATGTGATTTGAATATTCGTAACGTATGTAACACCCAAAAGTGCATAAAGCAAAAAGGGATCGAGTATACTCACAGCGGTTGATGGATTGAAGGGAGCGCTAGAGAGTAGGGTTAGCCTGATCAGGACGATAACATAAGGATAAGCGTCGCGTAACACGATGCAAGGTGTAAGTGACTCGGACAGCAGTTCGGTCGGATGGTAATCCGATCGGACGGCCAGTCGTACGGATGACAATCCGCTCGGTTGGTTATCCGGTCGGACGGTAGTCCGGTCGGATGACTATTCGAGTGGATTGTTTCTTCCTTCCATTGAGAAGGATGTGTTTGTGTATGATGGCTCGACTTTTGAAGTTTTCGTTGTAGCATTTTGAAAACATTGAAGTATCTCTACCCTTCAGGTCGGTCGGTCGGACGGTCGTCCGATCGGACGGCGACTCGAATGGCGAGGTTCCTCAGTGAGAACAAGTCCACAACAGGATGGTCACTCGGTCGGATGACCATCCATTCGGGTGGCAACCCTGTTACTGAACATGTTGAAAATTGTTTGAGTGTTAAAGTCCAATTGTTTCATGATTCGGATGGCTGTCCATTCGGATGGTAGTTCGGTCGGACAACAACTCGTTTAACAATCAGACTTCACTTGTTGGCAAAATAATTAAGTGTGGGACCCAAGGTGCAAGTCGTTCGGACAACCGGTCGCTCGGATGGCCGTCCGCTCGGACAGTACTCCGGTCGGACGACACTCTGTCCTGGTTGTTTCGTTCATCTTACACATGGCTGTTTTGATTGTTTGTCGTGTTATCGAGACGTGTTGATATCGTGCTAACCAACAGAGTCCCATCCTAAACTCTAGTGACGCGACTGAACAGGAACCACCCAAGTTCTGTCAGTCCACCGGTTTAAGATGATAGTTCTTAGTTAACCCAAAATCGATAATCTCATGGGCAGAATACGGATCTTGAACCAATACAACCACAAGGGTTGGTCGGTCGGTCGGATGGCATCTCGCCCGGATGGCAATCCGGTCGGATGTCATCTTGGTCGGATGGCAACCAGGTCGGATAGCAATCCGGCCGGATGGCACTTGGTTCGAATGTTCGGTGCGACGATTTTTGTTGTTTCGATTGCGATTGCGAGCGTTTCGATTCGATAGATTTTCCTAGTCAAATTACTTTTAATCACAACTATTCATATCTCGCGCTATCTCTTCTCCACCAATTGTCATACCATTTCGATTGCGATTAAGTTTCGATTGCGTTTCGATTGATTACCACACATAACATAAATAAACATGCACAAGTAGCACATAAGGCACACACACACGTATAACCATAATCAAAAGCGTAATTCGAGTATCGAGTTCGATTGCGAGTTGATGTCGATTCGTTTAGTATAGTTTGAGTATCATTTGTAGGATCGTTCCGTGACCCAAACGAGTCAATCAGAAGAGTTCTTGTCTGTTTCAGAGGCGGAAACAAAGAAACAGACTTGAAAAACAGCTTGTTTTACTCTTAAACGTCTTGTTTTATTGATTTAACAGCAACACAGATCAATTGACGCGTCGGCAGCACTTTGGTACCGGAAATCTCAAAGTTACAAATGATTTCGTTTGGATCCTATTTATAGGGATGGTGATTCCGTTTGAAAGTGGCAGTGTCCATTTCAAACGGAATTAACCATGTTAATTTCGCTTGAAATGGTACTTGACACTTTCAAGCGGAATTAGCTCCTTCAAACGAAATTACCTCTAAACCTAATCTTAAACACCTATTTTCTCAAACTACGTGCCCTGATCTAACAATCTTAGTACAAGACTCGATACAAGACGAAGTCGACAGACGTATGCACCAACAGACTCCCCCTCGGATGTTGACGAGTCTTCAGTGTCGAGTCTTCAAAGTCTTCAGTCTTCATCAGTCTTCGGGCTTTTCTTTAAAAAAATCTGACAGAATAAGCATCCTCAAACTTTTCTTGTATTTTCCAGGATCAAATTCCTGGCTTTATTCCTCATAGCTTCTCTTCTCTAACAGACTCCCCCTCAAGTTGTACTAGGATCGTAGTCTGGCTCATACTCTGCTCACATATTTACAGGTTCAAGTATTACAACCTGGCTTTCTCATAACCATAACCTGCACATTCTCTACCCAAAACATAAGTTTCATAAAAGATAAGATATAACAAATTTAGAAACTCTGCTAAACACTTGATAACATCAGATCAAAACGTCAATTAATGATATAAAAATTTTAATTTCTGATGATCAATTGTATGAATATTATTTTTCAAAAATCACACACACTCCCAAACCTGTTCATCATGTTTAGCACTTCGAATTTTGAAAATCAGCTTTTCAACATCAGTTGGCTAAAATCTTTTTGAAATTTTCAAAAATTTATCCTAAATCACTCTGAAAATCTTTTTGGATTTTGAAATAAAATAAAATGCAGTAAAGAAATATTTACAAAACAATATTTTTGTGAGTTTGTGTAAGAGGATCATATCAGTTTTTGAGACAAATCACCAACACCGTTAAGCTTTAAACATTTTAAGTTCTAAACGATTCACTTAGATTGTCAGTATACTGATCCATTTAAATTCTCCCACAAAATTCAACTGTTTTGAGATACGAGATTAATGTTTTAAGAGACTTAAACTTATTCACGTGTCCCACTTCGGAATATACTCCCGTATCCAGATCCCAATATTCAGTCTTACAGGTGAGTATACCTAGATGATATATGTAAGGGGTTAAATTGCGAGGGCCGTGAGAGCTCAGGTCAGAACTTCCGTTCAGCAGAGAGATGACGGCTTCGACTTTTGGTGTGTCCCCTTTAGAGGATCTTTTCTTCAACAGCACATGATTAGCATTTTTCAATGTTTCATCATTTTTTATGCTGAGGGGAAGCTATATTTCAAGCAAGCGTAAAGTATTATACGGGGACTAGGCCATTGCTTCCGCAAAATCAGAAGTCCCGGGATAATACCCCAGATATCACTGAGTATAAAGACCTAGTATATCAGAAAGAGGGACCTTTCAAACAAGATTTTGGGGGGTTACCCATATATCCAAGAGATGTTACCCACGAGATAAGCAAGTTTGAAATTTAGGTTTATATCTCGTCACAATCTACTAACTGTGCAAAAACCTACTGGCACATCATCAGTGAGACCGTTTATCACATTTTTGACCTTCCGTTTCTTTAGCATGCTGTGATCGTCCACTGATGTACTATCATTTCCTCTTTTCACAACAAAACTCATTTTGATTTTATCATGTTTTTGGCTTTTTCAAATTTTCAAATGTTTTTGAATTTTCTGAAATTCTTACTCCCCCTAAAATTCAAAATTATTTAAAGGAAATTTGAAAACAAACTATACAAGGTAAAATAACAACTGATATCGAATTGCCTCAATTCGCCATCCACTTGGCATAAACAATCAGAACTCCCCCTCACAACAAAACATTTTCCCATTGTGATTTCAAAACACTTATGTTTGTTTTAATCAAATGGTTTTTCTGAAAAATTAGTTTTGTTGATATTACCACTTGTAAGTTAGGGGATCAAATCATCAGCTTGTTCTTTCAGAAGAGTTCTTTCAACCACTTGTATAATTTAACAGTTTAAATTCGATCTACAAACACCACATGTAGAAAATCAAGTACAACTTAATGTCCCTGATTTACCACTTGCAAAACGAAATCACTTTCGTGAATTTCTCAAGAAAGATGCCGATTCCTACTCCACTCTTACCAATCTGGGAGCTCCGGCAAGTCCGGATTTTCAGTTAGGAAGAACTTTCCCCAAAGCCTGACCATCCTTGGGAGATTCTGGTACACATCTATCCCACCAACATTTTGATTTGTAAAATTCTTTTGCACCCTTTACCTTTCCATCCACCATTTTCCCGAAAATATGTTTAATTTTCCCATTGAAAGCCTTTTCAACATCAAATTCTTCTTTACCAGAGAAGAATTGATCTGAAATCTCAAACCTACCTTTTGATTTCAGATTATCCTTTGACAATGGTGGAAAGTTTTCTTTGTTCAACTCTGGAACGGAATTCTCAACCTTTTTCTCAACAAATGACTCCTCTGATTTTATGGAATCAGATTCATTGTCAGAACTATTCTCAGATTTAACAACCCATCTTTGTTTGTTCAAATCAACTTTTCTTTTGTAAAAACTTTTTGAAACATCACCAGTTTCGAAAGTTGAATTTTCAAACATCTTAGATTTCTCAGTTAGTTGTTTCTTTTCATCAACCTGTTTTTCTTTCAATTTTGAATTAAAAGAAACTCCCTGTTTTGTGTTGTTGGACTGTTGGCAATTCCAAGCAATATGTCCAACCTTTTGATATTTAAAACAGGTTCTTCTATCAACTCTTGGAGCAAATTTCTTCACATTCTTCTTTATTTCAGCAAGAAACACTTGATTTGACTGTTTCCAGAATGGTTTCTTCTGCTCATCTTCAGAACTTCCTCCTGCAACAAATTTTGTTTTTGGTTTATAATTTTTCTCATTTTTATAATTTTCTGAAGAACTAAAACCAAGACCTTTCTTTTTGAAATTACTGTTATGGTTTGGTTTCTTTTGAAAACCATAACCAGAACCATAACATTTTTTCTTGTTCAATCTTTGTTGAACTCTTGAAGTGTATTTTTTAGGTTTTTTAGCAAGATTTAAATCTTTTATTTCAGAAATATTAATTTCTGTTAATTTAAAAACCTGTTTAATCTGTTCAGTTTTGACACTTCTTATTGGGAATTCCTCATCAGAATATAATTTTTCTGAATCGATCAAAGTATATGCCACTTTGATTGGTCCGTCATTCAAATTAGATTTTGATAACAGGAATTCTTTATTGTAAACCCTTTTATCCGGTGATCGACAACTTTCTTTGATAACAGGACTATCAGATTTAGACTCCGGTTTTGACTCTTCATCCATATCAAACACCTGCTCGACAACTTTCTTTAACAACTCAGACTCATGATCAGTGTCAGACGCTGTGAATGTGACATCAATATTGCCTGGTAATTCATCAATGATTTTAGACTTTAACTTGATGTTGAGAGCCTTTTTTACACGTTCCTCATTTGGCTTTCTGGGAGAATAACTTTCATGGATCGGGGGTGGACATCTGTTATACTTGACACTTTGTTTCTTACCAGTATCAGTATCTTCAGTCTTTTCCTCCTTGAATGCTTCAAGACCTGCAACAGTAGGATAAACACGATCAATCAAATAATCACATGTTGTATAACTCAACAGTAATCGTTTAATCCTTTCACTCTCAATCTTCTCAAGCTCTAAATCCTGCTTCAGCTTAGCACAATCTTCAATATACTCATTGATGACCTTCTGCTTCATCATTAATGTCGAGTTCATTTTTGTCATTGCATTTTCAATTTCTGAATTCGTTCTTTTCAGACTATCAACTGTTTTGTTCAGCACATCATATGACTCTTTCACATACTTCAAATCAGACAACAAATTTTCTTTCAGCTCTTCCAACTCACTAATCTTCTTGTCTTTCTCGTCACAATGTGTGCACGACTCCACACATTTCTGACAAGGTTTAATGACTTCAAGTATCTTTTCAATCTCAACAGTCTTTTCAACTTCAACAAGTTTCTCAACTTCAAATTTTTTTTCTATCTCGACGATTTTCTCCACTTCGACAAGTTTCTCAACTTCGACTATTTTCTCTACCTCGATGAGTTTATCTAATTCGACAAGTTTTTCGACTTCAACTATTTTTTCGACTTCAACAATTTTTTCTACCACTTTCTCAGTTACTTGATCAACATTAGCTTCTCCAGCTTCTGTCTTTGCCTTTTTATCAGCAAAGATTCTTGCTTCTTCCAGCTCTCTCCTCAATCTGGCTATCTTCTTTTGATTCAGCAACTCAACTTTATTTGCAAAAAACAAATTAAAACTATCAGGATCTATACATTTTCTGGTTTTATTAATGTATTCTTCTTCATCATCAGTATCTATATCACTTCCAAGATCTGGAAAAATCGGGATTCTTTTCTGACTAGCCTCATCTTCACCCAGAATTCTAGCAACTAGACCTGAACCTGGTGGAATGTATTTATCCCAGCTAAATCCCTCTGCAACAAATTCATCATCTTGATCAATTATACCAAACAAAGCTCTTTTCTCTTGAATGGTACGAGCATGTGCAGTTTGTGGTTGTTTATCAATTTGTGGTTGTTGATCAATCTGATGAAAAATTAACTTTTGATAATAATCATTCTTTCCATCTTGTCTCCCAGTTGCTTCTTTGTTTTTGCATTCTCGTTTAAAATGTCCCTTTCCTTTGCAACGAAAACAGGTGACTTTCGATTTGTCAAACCCTATTGGAGATTCACTCATTCCCCGAAAATCATCTCTACCAGTGATTTGTGTAAATTTTTCTGCTCTTCGAACAGCACTGGCTAAACACCACTTTACATCCATCAACTCAAGTTCCTCTGCATCAATCTGGTCATAATCCTCTTTGGTAAGCATCGGATTTCCAATTCTGCCACCAATCAAGCTTTCATATGATTCCAATATAGCAACGAGTGATGCCATGTGTTGCTTTGCTATTTCCGGAGACAGATTTTGACCATTTTGAATGTTTAATGTAACATTGCATTGTAGATTTGTAGAATTATGTTGTTGAGGACTTGGTGTTGTAAAATTTGGATTAAAGCTTGAGTACGAGGATGAAGATCCAACACTTTGATTCACAGTACTTCCCTTTGTTCCAAACGAACTGTCAGCACTAAAACCAGTATGGATCTTTGGGCTAGGGCTGGGAGTAGCTTCAAACTTGTTCCCTCTGTAATATAAACTGACATCTTGTTGAGCATTTGGATTTTTCATAATTGCTGTTTTCTGAATATCCAACTCGTGCTCTTCAATCTTTTGAATAAACTGTGCCAGATTCATATTTTCTGATTTTCTCATGTGTTTCACAATCAACAGATAAGTTCCCCATTTCTGCTGTGGTAATGCATCAGCAAGTTTATCCACCCATTCATCATCATCTTTCTTAATGTCCAACCTTCTCATTTCCAAAACAAGATGACAATATCTATCAATGGTCATCTTTGTTGTTTCATGATCGAAAGCTGGAAACATATCAAATGATTTATTCAATAACACCTTTTTGTTTTTGATCATATCTGCGCTTCCTTTGAACTTTTGAATCAATGCAGTCCAAATAGACCTAGCAGTACCCTCATGTTGAAGCAAAACAAAGATGTCTTCTTTAATCGCTTGTTAAAGAATACTAATCATCATTTTTTCACTTGTATACTTCAATTTATCAATCGCTGAAAAGTCACTGAAACCCTTTTCAAGCCCACGTTCATTTTTTGGTTTTTCATAATCTTTCTCCAATGAACACCATGTGTCAAATTTGTAAGCTTGCACCCAGTTCTCAAATCTATTTTTCCATCCTTGAAAATCTTCAATGTACATCAGTTTTGGCGGTTTTTGATGAGTTCCCGTTTCATTATCACTGTACAATGTTTCGGCAGCAGTAACAGGGGCAATCGGTGTCGCAAACGCATTGTAGAATTCCTCTTCCATGATTCGGAAAATTTTTCACAAAATCACAAATCTCAAACGGAATACAGTTTCAAACGGAATTACTTTCAAAAGAGATCACTTCTCAAACGAAATTCCCTCTCAAACGGAATCACCCTTCAAACGGAATAACCTGATTTCGTTTGAACAAGCACACTTTCAAACGGAATACCGATTTGAAACGAAATTATCTAATTTCGTTTGAAACGTCTCAAACGGAATAACACCCTGAAGCGGAATCAGGTATCTCAAGCGGAATTAGGTGAAATTTTCAAGCGAAATAGCACTTTCAAACGGAATCAAGAGCTAATCTCGTTTGAAATGCTGCTGACGTCATCTTATACGATCTGATTTTCAAACGGAATTACGTATTTTATCAGTTTTTGATCGATTTAAGGTCCAGTTCTTTCAAGGGTTTATTAAAACATAGTTTTACACACAATATGTGAAATTCAGACCATTTTGACCGTAAAATTTTGCAAATTTTATAAAAGAAGGTGTAGAAGTCAGAAAAAATGGTTGTTTTGGCAAGAACTCTTCTTCCTGAGCTCTGATACCACTTGTAGGATCGTTCCGTGACCCAAACGAGTCAATCAGAAGAGTTCTTGTCTGTTTCAGAGGCGGAAACAAAGAAACAGACTTGAAAAACAGCTTGTTTTACTTTTAAACGTCTTGTTTTATTGATTTAACAGCAATACAGATCAATTGACGCGTCGGCAGCACTTCGGTACCGGAAATCTCAAAGTTACAAATGATTTCGTTTGGAGCCTATTTATAGGGATGGTGATTCCGTTTGAAAGTGCCAGTGTCCATTTCAAACGGAATTAACCATGTTAATTTCGCTTGAAATCGTACTTGATACTTTCAAGCGGAATTAGCTCCTTCAAACGAAATTACCTCCAAACCTAATCTTAAACACCTATTTTCTCGAACTACGTGCCCTGATCTAACAATCTTAGTACAAGACTCGATACAAGACGAAGTCGACAGACGTATGCACCAACATCATTTAGTTAACTTTATCGCATTGTTACTTCCTATAGTTCACAGTCGTAAGTCAATTAAATAGCGAATAACACATGTCGATTATTGTAATTATTGACACTTACTCCACATAATACAGCTAAAATAAACACATAAAAGAAATTCGCTACTAGTCAAGTCGCGCGAAATCGGTCGTTGACTTTGACCTTGACTTTGACTTTGACTTCAGAAACACGGGGTGTTACAACAAGGGACCATAACCATCGTGATTACGCTCACGTTGCAAAGTTCTAACGAACTTTGTGTTGACCAAGAACTGGTCAAAGCAGAAAGTCAAACACTGTTTGACTTTCATGCTTGAAATACATGAACAAGCATGAAAGAAGCTTACAAAAGGTCCAAGCAATGAAGATTTGATTCAAATTGCTCAGGTATGGAGTATAAAACTCCAACTTAGTGCAGGTTTTTGAATCAAGTGTGAAGAATGAAATGAGAACCCACTTCTATTTATAGGAAGTTAGGATCAAGGATATCATTCCATATGTTTTTGCAAGAATCAAGGTTCAATCCTAGGCATACACTTGTGGAACATGGTTTTATATACAATGGGAGCTCCAAACTAGTTCATAGTATTGAGAAAGTTGCATAAAAGACCCTCAAATTCAAGCTGGTTGCTGAAAATAGGATTTCTGTCAAAATAAAGGGCTTGCGTGCCACCACAGCAACACCCTATTGCTGTGGCACGACACCACCACTCCCCAGGTCCAGAATGTTTCAAAAAATGGCAAAAATGGTCCCTGCATCATGTTTAAGCCATTTTCGACGCGTTTAAACCCCGTTAACCCATTTTCAAGGCTCTACAAGGATGTAAAAGCATAGGGAACTTGAAACATGCTTGAAATTATCTCGGATGTCGGTTCGTTTGGTCGTACAGTTGCGTTATTCGGTTAATTACGATGAAAACTCGAACGGATGCAAAATCGATCCAAATTACACGACGAAAGGTATTTTTGCATTCTAATCACTAAAATAAAATATTTTAATGATTATAAAAATTTTTGGGATGTCCAGGTATGTTCAGAACGTAAGATATGCGCGAAAATGCAAACTTATGCACTTTTTGACGCTTTTAGTCCCTGTTTATCAAATAAGTTTATTTTCGCATACCAAACCCCTCAAAGCCTATTTCTAAGCTATGTAAAGGATATTTATGGTATTTTTAGATTATGATCAAGTTTCAGAATGTTCGTTACTATACAAATCGGCAAAGTTTTGCAATTTGACGCAAATAGTCCCTGCGATCGAATAGACTTGATTTCAACACACCAAATCCTCCAAAACTTATTTCTAAGTTATGTAAAGGTTATTTAAAGTATGTTAAGCCTATGTCACTGTTCCGGAGTGTTTGTCGCGTTAAACTGATTACGTTTACGCATCAGTTCGCGTATAACTTTCCAGAAAGCGATTTAGAGCTCGAAATCGAACGAGAATTGATATGTGCAAAGGTCACATGTATTTGTATAATTTCCAATATTGAAACACAAGATTTCATTAGATTCGTTCTTATATGATGGTCATAGATGCATAGATGTCACAAGGAATCTTTTCAAACTCTTAAAAATCTGCTCTGTAACGCTCCTGTACTTGCACTCCCTGATGGGAATGATGAATTCGTGGTACATTGCGATGCCTCAAACCGTGGACTTGGTTGTGTGCTCATGCAGTGGGACAAGGTCATCGCTTATGCCTCCCGACAGCTCAAAATACATGAGAAAAACTATACTACCTATGATTTAGAGCTTGGTGCAGTTGTTTTTGCGTTAAAGATTTGGCGACACTACCTATATGGTACGAAGTGTGTGGTTTTCACTGACCATCAGAGCCTGCAGCACATCTTTAACCAGAACGAACTGAATAAGCGTCAGCGACGATGGGTAGAGTTGCTTAACAGCTACAACTGCGAGATCCGGTACCATCCTGGCAAACCGAATGTCGTGGCCGATGCTCTTAGTCGTAAGACTCATGTTATTAGTATCCACTATTTTCATATTACTAGTGACCTTCATGCTTGCATTCGTGAAGCTCAATACTCGTCAGCCAACGAAGGTAGTCTAATCGTTGAAATACGAGGCGCTACAATCGATCAACTTGTGACAAATTCTGATGGACTTCAGTACTATCTCAATCGCATCTGGGTGCCAGACCGCGACAATCTCTGTGAGCTTATTATGAATGAGGCTCACAAATCTCGATACTCTATTCATCCTGGTGCTGATAAGATGTACCATGATTTGCGTACATCCTATTGGTGGCCTGGTATAAAGAAGGAAATCGCCGCCTACGTCTCGAAGTGTCTTACCTGCTCAAAGGTCAAAGCTGAGCATCAACGTCCTTCAGGTCTTCTCGAACAACCTGAAATCCCTGTCTGGAAATGGGATAGCATTGCTATGAACTTTATAACTAAACTCCCCCGAACACCTTTCGGTCATGATAGTATATGGGTAATCATTGACCATTTGTCCAAATCAGCCCACTTTCTTCCTATTCGTGAAGATTTCAAAGTGGAGAAACTTGCTCGAATCTATACTGATGAAATCATATGTCATCATGGTATACCCATTGACATTATCTCTGACCGCGATGGTCGTTTCACTTCACGCCTTTGGCAAACTTTTCAGCCCGCTATGGGTTCTCACTTGAATCTTAGTACAGTCTTTCATCCTCAAATGGATGGACAGACTGAACGCAATATTCAAACCCTAGAGGAAATGCTCCATTCTTGTGTCATCGACTTTGGTGGTAATTGGGATGTACATTTACCATTGATCTAGTTCTTGTACAACAACAGCTACCATTCCAGTATTCAGATGGCTCATTTTGAAGCTTTATACGGTCGCAAGTGCCGATCTCCTCTCAGTTGGCATGAGATTGGTGACAAGCAACTTACTGGCCTTGAGATCATTCAAGAGACGACAGATAAGATTCTTCGAATCCGCGATAACTTGATCAAGTCTAGGAACATACAAAAGAGCTATGCTGACAAAAGGCGTAAGCCTCTGGAATTCAATGTTGGAGATCACGTTCTGCTCAAGGTATCTCCCTGGAAAGGAGTGATACGTTTTGGTAAAATGGAAAGCTTTCCCCTCGCTACGTGGGTCCTTTCAAGATACTCGAGAGGATTGGCAAGGTAGCTTACCGACTCGATTTGCCTAAACAGCTTAGCAACGTACATCCGACATTCCACGTTTCTAATCTCAGGAAGTGTTTAGCAGATGAGGAACTTCAGGTTCCCATCGAAGACTTGCAATTAACGAAACCCTTCATTTTGTGGAGAAACCGGTTGAAATCTTGGACCGAGGTACCAAGCGGCTAAGGCGCTGCAAAATTTCCATAGTCAAAGTTCGATAGGAAGGAAAGCATGGCACCAAATTCACTTGGGAACTCGAGAGTGAAATGAAAACCAAGTATCCACAGCTCCTTGTTTAGTCTTCCTCTCAGATTTCAGGGACGAAATCTCCTAAAGGAGGGGAGACTGTAATGCCCATCGTTTTAACACTCGAGACAACAGATCGTAATGAGAATGAGACAACTTGAAACTCCGTTTG
Organism: Helianthus tuberosus; assembly: GCA_030545235.1. NCBI lineage: Eukaryota > Viridiplantae > Streptophyta > Magnoliopsida > Asterales > Asteraceae > Helianthus > Helianthus tuberosus. Next base: position 75,522,512 of record CM060407.1, read on the forward strand.
TGATAAACTATGTGTGAAACTTTTAATCTATGTGATGTTTTGTGATATTTTTATATTTGAGCAATATGATTCTTGACTCTTGAGATGCGTTATATATTTGAACGATGCTAGAAACTTGACACTTGTTATGCTTGATACTTGCTAAACAATAAACTAGCTTAAACGCAAACTTAAACACGGAAACTTCTTGTGATACTTATGTTATTTGAGCATCTAAGTGTAATAATACTACATCCAATGGTTATTCACAATAATACACAACGTAACGCTTAATCTGGCTCGTAAAACGAACCAAAGTCAGAAAACTGACAAACGGGAATCGGCTGTCCGGATGGACATCCGATCCGATGATCCTCCGATCCGATGATCATCCGCTCGGATGACCATCCGACCGGAAGGCTATTCGACCGGAAGGCCATCCGACCACCTGCACTTCTCCACCAACTTAACCCCATCCGATTGGAGATATTAATGTCATCTATAAATAGGACCCTTGACCCTTCATTCTCACCTTTCACTTAGCCATTCTCTCCCACGCTCTCAGACGCTTTCAATCATGATTCAAGGCCATTTCTTAAGTATTTCTCCTCGAATCTTGTACGACCTTCTTCTTTAATCACTTCTACACCACACTCTTCATCAAAATCACACGAACACTTCAACTTTTCTTCAAAAACCAACTGATCCGAACCTCTTGAAGGTGGTTTCCACTCAGTTGCTTATGCAAACTGTTGTGGAGCACCATTTAACCAAGAATTGGTTCCAGATCTAACGGATTTTCACAACATTTATACAAGATCTAAAGAATTATCACACTTTTATTGCAGATCTGATGGAATTTCATATGTTTCTGGCTCGGATCTGATGAACTTCATGTTTTACACCTGATTTCTAAACTTTTCTTTAGTTTTTATGCAAAACCTTGGTAAAATCGGACACAAACAGACTCTCGACTTGTTCCTTAGTCGAGAGTTGGCTTAAAAACCGATTTCCACAGGGAAAACGGCCGATTTACGGGTCCAAACATGAAATTCCATCAAGAACAGCTCGTCGGTTCGAAAAGGGTGATACCTATTTAATCGGAGTACCTGGGTTTGGTGTGTTTCCGTTGTTTGACACGCCGTCACACCATCTCCGTTAACTCAAGGAGTTGAAAACTTTTCAAAGCTTCACCCACTGGCCATCTGTTCGAATGGTCATCCGATCGGATGACCATACGTCCAGATGATCTGATTATGATAACACTAGTTGTTTGTTTTACAGGACACTATGATCAAAACACTGAAAACTTTAAACAGTTCACAATACCCACTGTTCGAATGGCCATCCGTTCGAATGGTCATCCGCTCGAATGACCATCCGATCGGATGGAGCCCATCCATCCGAATGGCCATCCATCCGGATGACCATCCGTTCGGATGGCCATCCGTTCGGATGGCCATCCGCTCAAGTAGTCAGTCAGGCACTTTAATTCAATTTTACACGATTCGACACTTTGTTCCCGAACAGATTAGCACTTAGAGGACTTATGCTCTGTTCCCTGCACGCAGACTGATCCAGCGCTCCCTTCGATCCAATTAGGAAGTGATTGGTTCTAAGCACCCACTGTGAGTATACTCGATCCCTTTTTGCTTTAACACTTTTGGGATGCAACATGTATTCTATATCAAAAGACACTTGACACTTGAAACTTATTTGAAACATGCTCTATCCGCACTAAACATGAAAACATGATACTTGAGAAACATGAGACTTTTATGCAATGTGAACGTATGATTCTTATGTGTAACTCGCCTTAACAATTGTAGCGCTATTAGGATAAGTGGATAACGCACAGCTCCTTGAGTCTTGGGAGTTTTGTCAAGTTTTGATTCTTTATTCTTTTACCTCCTCTTCGTTGCAATGAAGTAGGAAAGGCATGTTAACGCGTTGGAGACTTGGGTTATCATATGAACTGCATAAACTAGCATTTTGAAACTTGTGATATGCTATTCATGTTGGATATGTGTTTTTATACGTTTAAACTATAATGCTATTTACTCAAAACTTGTATACTCGCCAACATTTTGTTGATTGTATTTTAATACATGTTGTATGTTGATAGTAGCAGGGGAAACAAGAAATCAAGCAAGGATGACTTTAGAAACTCATCTTAGATAATCACTATTTGAAACTTGTTGAATTTGGATGACATTTTGATACAATTTTGATCATGTTTGGTTTGTATGACAATTTAGTCTTTGATATGAATTTTGATTTATCTATATTGTCACAACTAGTTGTTATGGATCCTCTTGAGCAATCTGATTCGCTTAGTGTCGTGCCCCGATGTTTCCGCCATCGGTTGGGGTGTGAGACAAATGTTGTTACCGTACCAGGTATATTCGGTACCGGTACTCGTTTTTGGGGATTTTCGATACCTATTGGTACCGAGCTCATCCCTAGAGAGATAGATGGCACTAATGTTGTGACATTAGCTTAGGGTTGCAGCATTTAACGGTCTTTTTAGTTCCAAAAGAAGATCCCAAAGCCAACAAATTTTAGTTACGACATTAGCCAACCCCTGGTATTCATCTTCAACACTAGATCTACAAATGGTGGTTTGACATTTTCAGGACCATGATAACAGATTAGGTCCCAAATAAACACAATATCCGAATGTAGATCTTCTTGTGTCAGTAACCTAGAGATAGCGAATGAACCAGTGTGAGACCATATGACGAAGTTGTCTTTTGATTATTTTGTATGGATCCAAAATTTGATTTTAATAAATATTTTTAAACTTTAATAGTGATTATGAGCTTTTGAACAATTCTTGTTTTGCCCTAATGTTTTGGGCATTAGTTGGGGTGTTATAAATTGGTATGAGAATCATGTTTATAGGGATTAGGTTATTAGACAAATGACCTATACTATAACCTTAGGATTCCAAAAATGAGTTATCTCATGATCTCACAACCCATATTTGCTTTTTATTCTTATCTATATCCCTATTTTATTCTTGTCTTTATTTCTCGTCCATTCCTTATCTAATGCATACTTTATCATCATTCATTCCAAGATTATTAGGATCATACTCCTAGGCTTGAAGCCTAAATTGTTTTAAAAAAAAATCTCGTCAAATTCTTAGGGTCTAATAATGATTCAGAACACGTGTAATCTGGAAGGGTGGATGCATGTACACTAGGTCTTCTGTCTAGGAAAGCATTTCTTATAAATCCAAATCAACCGATGGACTTGTTATGCTTTCTTGAGAATTTCTTGAGTGAGGGTCCACTTATAGGCTAAAACACATATTCCCAAACATTATGAGAACCTAACTTCTTTGATTTATCAACAATTTCATTTATTTGTTTTAATAAATGATTACAATCCTTGTGTTTTTATCATGTCGCATTTTCAAACTTTCAATTATTATTTTCCCTATATCTTATAATATTATAACCTCTTATGTTCTTCCTAACTTAGTGACCCAACTCAACCAAGTTTCTAATTCCAATGGAACCAATAGGAGTGGAAACCATCCTTACACCTTTAAAAATTTCAATTCTTGTAGTCCGGTTAAGTTCTACGAGACTGAAGGGGCCAATGGACTCTTACAGTGGTTCGAGAGCATCGAAAACACCTTCACAAATAGCAACTACACCGAAAATCTCAAGATGCGTCACGCTACAATTATCTACCAAAAACAAGCACTCACATGGTGGAACGAGGTAAAGCGAAACTGAGGTGTTGATGTTCTTCTAGCTTTGCCATGGAATGAAGTCAAGGATTTGATGTTGGCTGAAGTTTTCCCTAGTTGAGTCTGCTTGTAACATATGGTCACTCCACTATGTAGGGCCATTGAGAAGTACATAGGTTGTTTACCCATGCAAATCTAAGACACAGTGTTGGGAAGAAATCCCGCTACTCTTGACGATGCTATTAGTCTAGAAGCCACTTTGACTGATAGCCATGTGATGGCAGGTACCCTATTTAGAAAGAGTGTAAAGAAGGGGGCTGAAAACAACAGTCCTCTTCTTCTCAATCACAACCCGATTTATAAGAAGGTCCCAGTTCTGGTTCACAAAGGCAAACCCATCTGTGAATCCTTAATCATTATCTAGTACATCGACGAAAGATGGAAAGAATGGTATTCTTTATTACCATCTGATCCCTGTCTTAAATCTCAAGCTGCTTTATATACCGATTACAACGATAAACATGTATGTATGTATGTATGTACGTATGCATGCATGCATGCATGTATGTATGTGTATGTATGTATGTATGTATGCATGCATGCATGCATGCATGCATGCATGCATGTATGTATGTATGTATGTATGTATGTATGTATGTATGTATGTATGTATGTATGTATGTATGTATGTATGTATGTATGTATGTATGTATGTATGTATGTATGTATGTATCTTCACATATTTGTACTTTCCCGATTTAGCAAGCATTGTTGTACTTTCTATTTTTAGACACTTGTACTATTGTTGTACTCTATATCGTTTCAACTTGTAATCCGAGACAATTGATCATAATGAAAACGCAAGTCTTTTAATTATATTCATGTCATTCATGTTAAACTTATAATTCACATTTTGAACGCTATGCTACGCATGAAACTTGATTTCACAATACACACTGATGCTTGATACCCGAAAAACTGATTAAAACATGTAACATAATCAAACTTGAAAGCAAAATTTCAGAAATGAGTCGGTTCGCACAGATCAAGTAGATCCGCACGAACCTGCTGATCCGCACCAAACATGCATCCGCGCAAGACTATAGGAAACCCTAAATTCACCCGAAGCCTATAAATAGGCACACTACTCCACTTCAAAATAGGGCTGCCAATAAATATTTGTATAAGACATGATTAGACCTGTTTACTGAAAAAGTACACAACGTGAGTTTTTTACTTTTTAAAAATAAATATAATTGTGAGGTTAGGATCCGTCATTTCTTCTTCTTGGTACATAAAACGTAAAACTAAGTTATAAACGTGAGATAAAAATAAGTTAAACGAGTTGTATTCAAGTTTAATACTTTTGTTACACGCGTTGTTAGAGACCTGTTAAACCCGATAAGACACGATTTGCCAGCCCTACTCCAAAATTCATCCATTTCTTTGCAAACACCATCAAGCTCTCTTTGGTGACCAAAACCTGCTGTAAGGATCATTCCTTCATTTTCATTTTTAATTACCATTCCATTTCATTTTCTTGCATTTTCATTATAAACTCTTAAACTTTTCACAAAACCCTCTTGATCCAACCTATCTCTAGGATGGTTTCCACTGCTTTGCTTGGGCAAACTACTGTTGGAGCATCACACTAAGTGATTCGAATCAAGATTGATAAAAATCTAAACATGTTACGATTTAATCATGACTTTCTTTTTAATTATTACACGCTCTTGAAGGAATCTGGAACCCATCAGGCCCTCAACTCATTCCATTGTTAAAGGTTTGCATTAGGGTTAATTTCCATCAAGAAATGATCTGATTAAATGGATCAAACACATGTTTTTCAACAAGACAGCTGGTTCGCACAGACGGCCTATGTCCATCCGTACGAACGGACATGTTTCGTATTCTGTTGTTATTTTCATATCTGTTTCCACACCTGTTTATCTTAGTTTAACCGTTTTATGTACTGATTCAAATAAATTAAACAACTACTTCACCATTTTCAATCAAATCAATTTAAAACTAAAACCTTACGCAACATAAACAGTCGGTTTGCACAGACGGACTAAGTCCATCCGCACGAATGGACCTTTTTCTAAACGAAATCGTTTTACCTTCTGTGTTAACATCAGCTACTACCCCGAACATTTTATTTACTGTTTTGAACTATTTACCTTACTGTTTTACAATCAAATCAGTTTGTATGAAACCATAAGAGTCAGATCCGATTTTACTGAAAACCTCGATCCGCACGGATGGACTATGTCCATCCGTACGAATCAACCTGTTCTTCGTTTTTATCACGTACATTTCATGTATTTTACGATCTTATCCGACGCTCTTTTTAGAATACTTAGACTCTTGTTCAATCATTTCAGTGTAATCTCGGTGCTTGAAACCTCATGAACTCCACTCGTGGTTTAAGTGTTACCCTATGCAAAACTGTTAGTATACTCGATCCCATCTTCGTTTTAAATACTTTGGGTGCAACATGTAAATTATACAAAAACACGCAACACTATGAGACTTGTTTATTCAAATCACACTCTATCCACATTTAAATATGAAAACCTGTTATACTTGTTAATCTCATATGCTCTGTATACATTGTGTCTATATGCTCATTAGCTTTGCAAGCCTACCTTAACAATTATAACGCTAAAGGATTAACGCACCGCCCTGATTCTTGAGTTATTGTTAAGTAAAACATGTTACACCCTCTCCGTCTCAATGATGTTTGGTAATCACGATTGTGTTGGAAACTTTGGTTTGACATATAGTTTACACTGTTCAACATATTAGTAACTTGTATGCATTACTCATGTTGGGTTGGATATGAGCACGTTAAAACATTTTATTATTATGCTATGTATCAAACTTGTATACTCGCCAACATATTTGTTGAACTTTATTTTAATACACGTTGCAGGTTGAAAGATGATGCTATTGAAGAAACAAGTTAGGGTGGACTAGAAACACACTTTACAAATAAGCAATGTTTGAATCTTTGGTTTAATGTTGATACAATTGGATTATGTTTTGAGCAATGTATGACATTTTTATATTTATGAAATATTGATTAATTATATTGTCACAATTAGTGTTATGATGCTATGAACAATCATGTTTTCGTCTCACTCCGATGTTTCCGCCATCGGTTAGGGTGTGACTGTATGTATGTATGTATGTATGTATGTATGTATGTATGTATGTATGTATGTATGTATGTATGTATGTACGTATGTATGTACGTATGTATGTACGTATGTATGTACGTATGTATGTACGTATGTATGAATGTATGTATGTATGTATGTATGTATGTATGTATGTATGTATGTATGTATGTATGTATGTATGTATGTATGTATGTATGTATGTATGTATGTATGTATGTATGTATGTATGTATGTATGTATGTATGTATGTATGTATGTATGTATGTATGTATGTATGTATGTATGTATGTATGTATGTATGTATGTATGGATGGATGGATGCATGCATGCATGGATGTATGGATGCATGTATGTATGCATGTAGGTATGTATGTATGTGTGTGTATGTATGTATGTATGTATGTATGTATGTATGTGTGTGTATGTATGTATGTGTGTGTGTGTATGTATGTATGTATGTATGTATATATGTATGTATGTACGTGTATATGGTCAATCATATCATTTTACTCATCATTTTTTTTAAAATGCAAATATATGAAGGTCTAAAGATGATTATTACTTGAAAAGGTGAAGAGATGAAGAAACGAGTTGAAGAATTCTTGGGGTACCTCAAGGTATTGGAAAGGGGGTTGGGTGAAAAACAATATTCCTCCATGGTGAGTCATTTAGTTTTGTTGATATGGCACGTATATCTTACTATAGTCGTATTGTTGCGGATGGGACACTAGGAAATTTTGGTATTGAGATACATTGTCCAAAGTCGTTTGTTTGGCTACACAATGCATGAAATGGGAGAGTGTTTCCAAGACTCTTACTGATCCAAACAAGATTGATGAGTCACTCATTGCTTACAGAAAGAAAATTGGTGTAGAAGAATAATTAGTTTAGCGACCATTTGGATGTCTTGTTTGAATTTTGTTGGTAGTTTTAAATATGGATGATTTCGAGCGTGATGTGGATTAGCTGAAATATGGTGTGTACTAGATTAGTGTGTGGTTTTAAAGATTTTGTTTTATATTGTGTGAGTAAATATCTTGAAAAATCCTCTCTTATGTTTTAAAAAATCAATTCAAATAGTGTGATTTGATTTTCATATTAATAATGGAAGAATTTGTTAGGTTTTGTGTGTTTATTATTTTCTAAATAATAATCAAAAGGGGTTATTGTTTAAATAGTACAATGATAAATATAGACTATAAAACAATCTCAATAATTAAGGAATCATAATTAATTAAAAATAAATTATTTCCTTCTTTATTCCCCTGAAGTTGGAGCATGAAGGTCACAAATGTCCAACTTGCCAAGAAGAGTTTGCATTTATTTAGCTCCTAAAGCTTTAGTGAAAAGATCGTCCACCTGCATACTTGTTTTGATATAAGTTGGCTCGATTTCGGAAGACTCGAAGCGTTCGCGAACGAAGTAACAATCCTTTTCCACATTCTTAGTTCGTTCATGAAAAAACGGATTATTAGCAATATGCTTGACGACTAGGTTGTTATAAAAAAGACTAGCCGAGCCGGTTTGATTAACTCTAAGTTCCCATAAAAGCCAACACATCCATAAAATTTCACCTACAGTGCTTGGCATAGCTCTATATTCGGTTTCAGTGGAAGATTGTGATACAACAAATTATTTCTTGGATGTTAAGAAGACCAGTGCCCCTCTAATAAGCAATACGTAACTGGTCTTGGACCTCTTAGTGACGGGACACCTAAGCCAGTTAGAAGCATAAAATGCTACAAGGTCTGTTCCTCCAAAATTTTGAAGAAGTATGCCTTATCCCGGAGTAGCTTTTTAGTAACGTAGTACTCTTGTAACAACTTCCATATGGATTTGTCGGGGATTAGGAACAAATTGTCTTAAAACATTCACACAGTGAGCAATATCAGGTCGAGTCGCTTGTAGGTAAAATATTCTTCCTAAAAGGTGACAGTACTGACAACATCAACTTGTTCTTCTTCATCATTATTTGGTGAGCTTTGGATTTTTTTCCATTGGAAAAATGCTTGGGCAACAACCTTGCATACCAATGTCTTTAAGGATGTCGAGGAAGTACATCCTTTGACTAACAACTAAGCCATCTCGAGTTTGAGCTACCTCTACCAACGAAATACTTTAGGGTACCAAGAGCTTTAATGCTAAATTTGGCATTAAGAAGGCCTTTGTTTTGTCAACTTTGGTGGCATCATTGCCAACGATAATAACATTGTCAACGTATATAAGGGTTGTCAAAAACATGTCTCCCATATGAAATAGTAAAAAAGAATGATCAACCTTTGATTGTGTGAAACCAACTTCAAGGAGTGCCAAAATAATTTTAGAGGCAACAGGGTTTACTAGGAGTGATGTTATTGGAAGAGGTGAGGGAATTTGCATTCCCATGACTTGCCCTAACAGACCTGCTGGATTGGTATCAAGATGCTCATACATGATCATGTTTCTGATACATTCTTTCATAATATCATCTTCAAATCTTTTCACATGCTTAGCAGACATATCCTTCTGTCTTCTGAGATGGCTTCTCACCAATGAAGAGGCTTGTCTTGAAGAAGGAAATTCAGATATGATGGCCTTGGAACTAATAGGCAAGTTTTCATAGTTAGGCTTTTTAGGGACTGAGTGATCGTTGGTTCTTAAAGCTTCTAGTTTCTTATAAGTAGCCCTGATTATTAGCTCATCCCACATAGCCATTGATTGGATAGAGTCATACTTGGCAGCCACCATCACTTCCTTCATTCTTGTGAGTTCAATGGTTTTCAAGCCAACAAGTTTTCTACCTGTAGCCCAGTTGGGAAGAGTGGGCTTTATAGCTGGATTAAGCTTTAGCATCTCAATTCTGGAAGTAACAGGCATTTATTTATTTTTTATTTCCTTATAAATTTATATATAATTTAAATAAATGTAAACGTAGGTGATAATGTGAAGTGTGATATAAAGGTTCTCAAAGATTTGGTATTGTAATAAAAATAAAGATTTTCAGAGACGTTTGAAATATGAAATGAAATGTTTACCTAAGGTCTGTAAAGATATATGATGGGTTGTAGGATTCTGGTGAGTTGTGGATGCTCTTAGGGCCACCGGGGTGCATGCGGGAAAGGTAATCGGCAAGGTGTTTGCCTATAGGCAACACCGCCGCCACATGAAGTTGCCTAGCCAAAGACCCACAAATCGGCGAATAGTTGTCGCATTGGGGAAGGTTTTGGACATTGGAAAGCATGAAATTTTGGAATGTTTTTAATGTTTGAACGGTAATATTACCGTTGGGTTAAAAAAATAAGTAAACACTCTATAATATCAATCCATTCAATAAAAAATTCACCCGATTCTAAAAAAATCACCCAATTTAAAAAGTTCTCAAGCACATCATGGATAGACAAAACAAGAGCGATGGCAAGAAAAAAGTATCGGGTTTGGGTTAGAGAGGGTGTGGCTCGCAAAGTAGACGAGTTGGATCAAGTGTGTACCAACCCAACTTCCCACCGCAATTTTTTCCGCAAACAGGTTTTTACAACACCCAACCCCAACCCAACTATCCACCACAATTTTATTCATTACCCCAAGGTCCCATAATGGTCGCACCGGGTGCATACGAGTATCCTACGGAATCACAAAACGCTTTTGGTCATTTGCTTATCGGAGGCCACACTCTCAATCTCAAAGAGATAATGTTGAACACGTGCTCCCCATATACGATGACGACGAAGATGGAGAAATTGTACACGAAACTCCACACTTAGATAACGATGAAGAAGTTAAAGAAGAGGAAGATGTTCAAGATGAAGCAGAAAGGAAAGGAAAAAGGGAATAGGGCAGATCCGCTAAGATGGACGAAGAAGCAAGAAGAGGCTTTAGCGATGGCGTACATGCATTGTACTCTTAACAAGAAAAAAGGAAATGCACAAAAAGCAGATAGATTTTGGAAGAATGTTCTCGCACACTACAATACAACCGTTGGAGAAAGCTAATGGACCGTTCATCAAGTCTGTCTGAAATGGAAAATATGCAATCAAGGTTGAACAAATTCAACGGTTTTTGGCATCAAGCGGTATAACTTTTAAACTTTACATAGTTACTATTTCTTAACATAAAATAAATTGTTGTTTTTCACATTGATATAATTTATATTTTTATTAAATGATCGTTTATGTCCTAGCGGGTGTGATGATGCTCATGTTATGAAACAAGCGCTAAAAGATTACCAAAAATAACATGCAGTGGCTTTCCTCATATAGAGGCGTAGGAGGTGTTAGAAAGCATGAGAAATGGGCTCCAGTGCCATTGGTGGGTGAGGATAGTGGTAGTTCGGGGGAAAAATAAAGTCTTCTGATTCGGGTAACTATCAAGAAGGTATTGATCTACCCGACATAAACGTAGACCCCTCACCAACAAGGAAAAAAGAAAGAAAGATAAAGGACCTGCAACATCTAGCGAAAAGTTAATTGGTATGTCCGACAAACTTCAAGAATGCAAAAATATGAAACAAGAGTTGGTGGCGATTAAAAATAAACGAGAGGAAAAATATATCGAGTTAAGTGATGAACAACGAGAGGCGTTGAAATCGATTCGGTTTGATAAAGATCTCCGGACGTTTAACAGGCCACACGACAATGTTCCACCGGAGATGTTGGAAATCACACTAGCTCGAAAACATGAGGTCGCCAAAAAATATGGATGGCCATGTAGTTTTAAATTTTATGTAATGTCATTTTTTAATTTAGTTAATGATATTTTACTTTATTTTAATATAATGTTTTAATTAATATAATGTTTTTCATTTAAAAAAGAAAAATTCATTTTCCTAATCTCAATTTAGGCATACACTCCTTGTGATTTTTGGGTAATAGGCAAAAATTTGAGGCAGATTACATGGCACAATTCAATTGGGTGGGGGAAAACTTTCCCCTAAAGGGGTTATGCATGCACCCCCTCACCGTTATTTTCGTTTCACATTGATGGTGACAACACATTTTAACGTTAGACACACAAAGTAAAAGCATGATAAATGAAACGGCAACCTGGGACTACTTTAATGGACCACAACTTTTTTTTATCTCTAAAATCTAAATAGAAAAGGAAATGCCGTTCGAAAAAGATAAGAATGGAAATAATACTTCGAAGAAATTCATCTAAGATGTGGATTTGATTAAATAAGAAATCATCATCATACTCAGTAATCTTGTGACAACCCGAGATTTCAAGGTCTTCCTCTACGCATCACCTGTTTCACAATCTTGTTTTCACAGTTTATTTTTACATGGTATCATGTGTACGATAGTTGATTGACTGTAGTATTGTTACGTTTGAATATTACATGGAAACTTAAGAGTTGGTCATAACTTGTTGATGTTTAATTCTGGATTCCACAACACTTTTGGCAAAGGATCACATTGGACGAAGAACTAGAGTTCTTCGTCATATGGGCCTCGACGAAGAATGGGCCTCGATGAAGAATGATACTTCGTCGCACAGAGGCATTCTTCGCCATACATGGGCCTCGGCCCAGGAAGGTTCGCGGCCCAGAATGATTTCAATTATATAAACTCTCATAACCGTGAACACTTAAACCCTAAAGCTCTCTCCCTATTCCCTGTGTGTCGGCAATCATAGGTTCTCGAAACCTTCCCATCTCGATTAAGCTAACCACTTTGGTATCACGGTTAGTGTCTTCCTGTTGATACTGTGATATGTTTCTGATGTTGTTTTGTTATGCAATTGATTAGGGTTTCAACCCTAGTATTGTAATCTAGAAAGTGCATGATGAGGGTTCAATGGTTTATGCATATTCTTACTCATGACAGGTTTTATGATTCTGATTGATGAACTTTTACCATAATAAACTGATAATCTGGTTGTGTGTAGTCATGGGATGATTAGGGGTAATGATTGGTTAGTATAGTTTGCATGATGAATGGAAACTGTTTTGTTCTAAAGGATTGATGATGATTCATAATTAGGGTACATATTCATAACTGGAAAGTGTTATTTGATTTGAATTGGGAAACTGTCAAACTGTTAGCGTCAATCACGAAATGGTAATCGTCGACTACCCCCCCCCCTGACGAACCTTGGGATTCTTTGTCACATTCATTTTGGAGAAGAATATAGTTCTTCGTCACTAGTGTCAGCGAACCACCATGATCCTTCGTCGCACTCATGTTTGACGAAGGATAGATCTTCGTCATTGGGGGTACTTCGCCGGGGAGGCCAATGGCCTGAACAGTGAAACAGTTAGGATGATTGTGATAATATACATTTGCGATTATGAAATGTTATTATGAGACTTGCACATGAGATGTGAACATATATGTGGACTGAATACGTGATATGTGATAAACGGTGATCTTGTAGTAGACGCAAACTGTGTAAAATACGTGACTTGAATGATTTATTGTGAAACTGATTTTGATTGATAACCACGGTAGGGTTTGGGTTGACCGACGTGGACGGGTAACTTAACATACCGAGCAAATCTAAGGTGAGTTCATTCCTCTTGAGCATGTGTCTCGGTGGATCGGACAATCATTGGGTATTCCTGAGAGGAATAAGTCTTTTAGGTAAAAACTGGAATGTTAGATAATACACTCATTTCCTATCATTTTAAGTCCCATCTTATACCGAATAGTTACCTGAGAGGTAACGGGGTATTAGTTGATAACGCTATTAGGCTTGGCAACCTCACACCGTACCTGAGAGCACGGGCGTGAACTAATGACCTTAAATCATAACAAATTCTTAGATAGGGGGCATTTGGGACGGGCAAAACAATCTGGAAGCCATCTTGTACGGTACTCGGGTTATTATCAACATAATTAACAATGATCTGAACTAATCACTTGGCAATTAACGTTTTTGTAAAACTATGAACTCACCAGTGTTGTCTGATACACTTGTTGCATACTCGTAGGTCGTTAGGTACTATGGACAAGGAACTTACTATCTGGGATTGCTGGAGTGGTCATGGGTCGCACAGCTTGGATATGCATGACTTGTTTACTGATTTCACATACATTTGGTTTTGAAACATTTAAACAGTGATTTACTATTTGCTTCCGCTGAACATGTTAAACTTGGATTATGTTTATGGATGTTTTATCATTATAAATGGAAACTTTGTTTTATAACTTGTTGTTAGTTCTATGTGATTGGTGGCTAGATCCTGGTACGTCACACGCCCAGCGGGGTCACCGCATGTGGTATTTTGGTGGTGTGGCAAATCTCATCAATAGCACAGCTAAGGTAGGGTCTAAGGAGGGTAAGATGTAAACAGCCTTACCTCTACCCCGTAGGAATAGAGAGGCTGCTTCCAATGAGACCCTCAGCTCGATAGTAGTTTTGCATCAAGCCTTGAACATAAGGCACATGACACTCAACAATTAAGATAAAGACCGATTAGTGAATGTACTCCCTTATCTTTCGGCTATCAAAGCCACCACACGATGCATGACTAACCATCCTCCTCTTTTAACATTATTTTCACGAAATTAGTAAAATAATGTTAAAATTAATTCACTTTCACTTTTGCCCCCGAGCGCCCGCACATATATACATGATATGTGCATACCGCAAACTGGGCGTATGATTAAATAAGAAATAAAAATGAAAAAAAAGGTTGAGATGAAGATGAGTGGAAATGGACACATATCTTTGTACTAATAAGAAATGAAAACTAGTAGATACAGGTTTACAACGTTAATGATTGGTGCTTGTTATAATTACTATAGTAAAAATAAAAGAATTCTATGAATTTGATATACTATATTTTTTTTCCCAAAATCTCATGGTCATGGAAGATGATTTCTTTAACACATGTTTTTGTCGTATGACAAATACCTTATCGCTTGTTCCTAAATGATTGATTGGCTCAAAATCCAAACATATAACTGAATATTAATTTTTTTTACAATAAGAGATTACCTAAATGATTGATTGGTTCAAAATCCATATATATAACTGAATACTAAAATTTTTACAATAAGAGATTAATTATATATATTAGAATGTTTTTTAGATTTCATACTATATACTTCATTTATATATCAATGATTAGGATTAGGATCATTCTTAACGTCGGTTTAGAGTTTCTTTAATCGTTTGGCTAAAACTTTCAATGGTTTATTTAAAAATCGAGTAAATTTTTAGTTGAAATTCAAAAAGCATTCAATATTCGAATTTGATTACATCCGATAGATTTTGGTTGATTTCCTTAATTTAATGTTAAAAACATATTAAAAAAAGTTGATATGTTATGATCAAAGTTGAGAGATCAGGTTCAACTACTCATTAAAACCATTCTTATACAGCCATTAAAAGTGCATGATATGGAGTAAAATTTTAACATTTGTTTATTCATTCACTTATCTGCATAAAGTAGCTTTTTGGCATAAACATTGAATCCATCCAAGGTTAAGTTGCTACTTTAGTTTGGTGGGAGAACCTTATCTCTTTGACAAGTTGGTCCATCAATTTCTGATGACTAACTTATCAGAAATTTGTTGAATTAATCGTTAGAGGAAGTTACCAGGATAATCACCAGATTTGTCATCAGACTTATCAGATTGGTCTTCTTTGATCGTCATTCTTCATTTGTGATCAAATTCTGATATCTGTTGCAGATGTATCTGCTTTTCTGCTTTTGTCCTGTTAATGTTAATCTTGTATCTTTCTTTTGTTTGATCCTTTTGACTTTGTCTTCAGCACATGATCAGATTGATCATATTTTTCTTCAATACTTACAAAAAAGTTTCCTAACACAATATCTGGTATTCCTGTTAGCTCATCGGCCAATCAGGATTCCATGTTGTCACACCCCCAAAATACCACATGCGGAAAGCCCACTAGGTGTGTGACGTACCAGGATCCAGCCACCAATCACATTGAACTAATAGTAAATCAACATCAAGTTTATGTTTATTAAATTAAGCAATCATAATAGTCAAACAAGAGTTATCAGATTCAGCGGAAGTAAATGACAAAATAATGTTTAAGGTATTCCCAAAACCAAATGTAATAGTGTTTAAATAACATCCAAGCAATCCACAACTACGTGACCATGACCACTCCCGCCATCCAGATAGCAAGTTCCCATCCAAAGTACCTAACGACCTGTGAGCATGCAACAAGTGTATCAGACAACGTTGGTGAGTTCATAGTTTTACGAAAACGTTGGTTACCAAGTGTTTAGTTTAATCCATTGAATTTATTGTTGATAATATCCCGAATACAAGACGGCTCCAGATTATTTTGCCCTTTCTCCAATGCTCCTATCAAAACATTGGTCATGACTAGGTCATTAGTTCACACCCGTCCTCTCAGGTATGGGGTGAGGGTGCCAAACCTAAGTAGCGCTACCAACTAATACTCTGTTACCTCTCAGGTAACAAACAACAAGGAGGGACTTTAATGGTGATAGGATGAGTATATTATCCAACATTCCAGATTTACCCAAAAGACTTATCCCTCCCCGGGATACCTACTGACTGTCCCAACCACCGGGACGCATGCTCAAGAGTAGTGAACTCACCTTTGCTTTGCTTGGTATGTTTTAATTACCCGTCCAGTTGCTCAACCCAAACCCTACCGTGGTTACCAAACAATATAAGTTACATAGTCAAACAGATCGCGTAATACACATAACAGACAGGTTTGCTATTCACACAATGATCATTGTTAACTTGCAGCACATATCCCTTTCTCAAGCAAGCCACATCTCATGTGATTGTCATTCAACATAATAATAATAAGGGAGTGTTCTGTTTACTTAAGTCTAGGTCCATCCTCAATTAGTGTGGTCATCATGTAACATCAGTATCCCAAATATATAAGTATACATTAACCACGTTCATTTCCATATATTACTGTTACAGTTCAAGTGCACGAAGATAGACCCATACAGCGAAAGACATCATGTTTCGTCGAGCTAAGGTATGGCGAAACACTTTATGTTTTGTCGAGAGGTAGTGTGGCGAAACATAGCATGTTTCGTCGAGATGTAGTTTGGCGAAACACTTCATGTTTCGTCACCCCTCATCTGTTGATGAAACAGTTTAATTCTTAGATCCCTATCAGCAGTTAACAATCTAACATATTCAATCACAACGATCATTGCACCAGCAAATATCCTAGTTTCAAGTAATCATTGAGCATCCAAATTCGTTTCACATATAACAGTTTCATCGCACACAACATTCGCAGATCATAACCCATCAAAAGTTAACCTATCCGATCATTCACATATTCCCCACCAAACAGTTTCGATCATAACTAGAATCTCTATCACATGTATATCCTGTCTAATTGATTCTTATTATCATGATTATCCTAATTGTATGTGTGTTAACAGTCACGACAACATTCATACAACCAACCCTAATAATGTATATTTAACCACACAATGATCCTCACTACACATCATCACAACAAATGCGACAATCTAATGTAGGTAAAACACTAACCACGATTCCGAGTGATTTGATTAGATTGATACCCCAAAAGCTTGAGATTTTCTACGGCCGTCGCACAAAGAGTGTGGAGAGAATTCTAGGGTTTTTCTTACGTAACTGCTCACAAGAGTTTATATATATACTTAAAGGATTGGGCCACAGACCATACTGGGCCGAGGCCTTTAATGGCGAAACACCCACTATGGCGAAAGACCCCATCTTTCGTCATAAGGTGGTTGGCGAAAGTCCCAGACTTTCATCGAGATGGATATGCGAAGAACATTATTAACTCTTAATTAATCTATACTTAAGTATATTTAACATCACCAATAACAATCACCAATGCACAATAAACATCAATCATTTAGTTAACTACACAATAAACCAGTGATATGAATGGGA
Source organism: Helianthus tuberosus (assembly GCA_030545235.1). Classification (NCBI taxonomy): domain Eukaryota; kingdom Viridiplantae; phylum Streptophyta; class Magnoliopsida; order Asterales; family Asteraceae; genus Helianthus; species Helianthus tuberosus. The sequence continues at coordinate 75,540,223 of CM060407.1, forward strand.
AAGACCTTGAAATCTCGGATTGTCACACATGTCTTCTCACTCCAGTGTCGAACCCACATCTTTTATCATTGCCATTAACATCCGGAGTGGTGTTACGCCATTGCTGCGGAATTTACAACCCTAGTAAAAAAATGGGATTTAGACTCTTTTACCTCCTGCTCCCAAAACTAACATTAATGATTGTAAATGAGTTTAGAAGATAAAGAAGGATCAACATGGTGTAGTTACACGATCAAAAGCTTTACTAGTTGCAAAAGGTTTCCTGCAGCAATCTGGCATTGATTTCAATGAAACTTTTAGTCGTGTCATCAAATCCACAAAAGATCGAGTGGTTCTTTCACCGGCTATCACAAAACAGTACCCACTCCTTCAACATGATGTTTAGAATGCCTTCTTACATGGGGATTTCACATAGACAATCTACGTATAACAACCATAATGTTTTGTTGTTCCAATCATCCAAATGATGTATGTCGACCACACAAGTCACTTTACGGACATAAACAAGCTCCATGAGCTTGGTTTCATCGCCTGTCACATGCCCTTTACAACTTTGGGTTTCTAGGCTAAAAAACAGACCCTTCTCTTTTTACCTACAAACATGGGAAAATCTGGTCTATGTGGAGGATATCATAGTGGCTGGCAACAACACACCCGTAGTCAGTTGTGCTATTCAATTACAAGCCTCTGTTATCAAAAACCTTGGTATACTTGATTATTTGCTAGCAGGGCAAGACTATTCTTCTTTCCGAAAAGAAGCATATTTTTGACATTCTACAACGCACTGAATTCGCTGAGTGTAAACCGATGCCATCACCAATGAGCACCTCACAACCATGATCTCTTGGGGAAGGTCCGTTGTTATTAAATACAACCAAATATTGTCAACTCGTGGAGGCACATTAATATGTCATTCTATCTAGACCAGGCATCATTTTTGCAATCAACAAGGTCTGTCAATACATGCATAGCCCCTAAGAGAACCACTAGTCTGCTACCAAATGCATGCTTTGATATCTAAAAGGCATAATTAACTATGGATTACTCATTCCTCATGTTTTTCCTTGGCAAGTTTCCTCTACCCTACGTGCCATTTGGGATGCTTACTAGGCCGGTTGCCCGGATGATTGTTGATCCACGAGAGATTTGCCATATATATGGGTTCCAACCTCATCACCTGGATCGCACGAAAACAGAAAATAGTTTCTTGGTCCTCCACAGAATCAGAATACAAGGCTCTAGTAGACACAATGGCTGAACTTACACAATTACAAGCCTTAAGGAATAAACTTGGGACATACACAACTTCTTCCCCAACACTCACTGGTGTGATAATCTTGGTGCTAAATGTCTCTCCAAATACCCAATCCTCCATACTAAAACAAAGCTTGTTAAAGTTAAATTTCACTTTGTCCGAGAAACTATTGCAGAAGGAAATTAAAAGTCCAGTCCATATCTATAGTTCATCAGATTGTGAACATCTTTACAAATCTTCTACCAACTCACAAATTTACATTTTTATGATCCAAGCTACATGTTGTTACCTGGCCTTAGCTTGTAGGGGAATATTAAAAACAATGTAATTATAGTGAGTTAATGGAAAATTATATAAATATATCTAGCGGGGGGGTATATTCGACTTCCATAGAAAAACTCCATATTAATTTAATTACAACCGACCCCGAGTCTCATAGTTGTTGTTGAATGCACTTTTATTCTATCTCTTCCCTCCCTTATTCTACAAATGGAGGGAAAAAAAAGAGAAAAGAGGGGGTTGGTATTTAGTTGTATCTCAATTCTTCTTTATTCCTTCTCGCGTCAATAACTAGAAAAAGCAGAACGTGGATGCTTCCAGGAAAAAAATGATCAATCTCTATCAAATCGTGTAAATGTGCTTAATATATAACTCTCTCCGCATTATAATCCTAATTACAATCAAATACAACAAATTAAAAATTCACACACACAAGTGTCTTGGTTCTTTGATTCATAAGATGACGAGTATGATACGGATTTGGATATATCGGATGATGACCGCCATTGGAAGTAGCAGACATTTATTTTGTTTATTTTCTTATAAATTTATATATAATTTAAATAAATGTAAAAGTTTTTTTCCTTATAAATTTATATATAATTTAAATAAATGTAAAAGTATGTGATAATGTGAAGTGTAATATGAAGTTTTGTAAAAATTTAAAGAGATGTTTGAAATCTGAAATGAAATGTTTACATGAAGGTTTGTAAAGAGATATATGGATTGTAGCGTTCTGATGAGGTGTGGATGCTCTTATTGTGGTTTCACATTGATGGTGACAACACATTTCAACGACGGGCATACAAAGTAAAAGCATGATAAATGAAACGACAACGTGGGACTACTTTAATGAACCGCAACTCTTTTTATCTCTAAAATCTAAATAGAAAAGGAAATGCCGTTCGAAAAAACATAAGAAAGGAAATAATACTTTGAAAAGATTCATCTATAAGATGTGGATTTGATTAAATAAGAAGTAAAAATGAAAAAGAAGGTTGAGATGAAGATGAGTGGAAATGGACACATATCTTTGTACAAATAAGAAATGCAAACTAGTTGATACAGGTTTACAACGTTAATGATTAGTGCTTGTTATAATTACAATAGTAAAAATAAAAGAATTCTATGAATTTGATATAATATTTTTTTTCCAAAATATGCATGGTCATGGAAGATGATTTCTTTAACACCACATGTTTTTGTCGTATGACAAATACCTTATCGCTTGTTCCAAAATGATTGATCGGCTCAAAATCCATATACATAACTGAATATTAAAATTTTTACAATAATTATATACATTAGAATGTTTTTTAGATTTCTTACTATATACTTCATTTATATATCAATGAATAGGTCAGAACCCCGTGTAATACACGGGTTGAATAAATATAATTTTATATACCAAATAATAAAACAATACATCTTTAAAAATCTCGTTTATTACATTAGTTGAATAAATGTAATTATATATATATTAAATAACAAAAAGTTATATCTTTAAGAACACCGTGTATTGTACGGGTTGAGTAAATTTAATTTTATATTTTAAATAATGAAAAAAGTTACATTTTTAAGAACTTCATGTATTGTATGGGTTGAGCACACATGTAATTTTATATATCAATCAATAAAAAGTTATATCTTATTATATCTTTATATACCATGTGTATTATACGGATTGAATAAATCTAATTTTATATACCACATAATAAAAAAGTTATATTTTTAGAAACCTAGTGTATTACACGGGTTTAATGAATCTAATAAAAAACCTCATTTATTACACGGGTTTAAACTAAAGTAGTTAATGGTAGAACCTATTACATGAGTTGCATAAATGTAATTTTGTATAATAAATAATAAAAATATTATATCTTTAAAAAACCTCATTTATTACACGGGTTTAATGAATCTAATAAAAAAATTATAGGTTAAAAAAACTAACGGATATACTCGATATATGATGGATGAGGTGATTGCGGTGATGGTTCTTATAAATGTCACGTAAACATAGTGAATACCGTGTTTGAGTTAATAGTTGAACACGAAAATAAAAGTATAGAACCAATATATATTGATTAATGTTTTTGGTTACCCCTTATAAACATTTTTAAAATAGGTTCTACCATTAACTACTATATTTTAATAAAATAAATAAATCATTTACATTATATTAATTTATATTTAGTGTACGTATTTTGTTAATTTCAGGATAAATAATTTTGAAATCTAATAAATATTTCAAAATAGAGTAAATTGCCAAAATCATCCCTGCGGCTTGGGCATGTTTGCCATTTTCATCCAAAACAACTTTTTTGCACCATATAATCCTTCACTTTTGAGATTTTTTTTGCCAATTTCTTCCAAACATCTGATTTTTTTTTGCCAAAATCGTCCCTGAGATTTGAGATTTTTTGCCATTTTCATCCAAATGTTTGATAGAAAAAATAAAGGAAATTAGTTTTTTGTATGAAAATGGAAAAAAAAAATCCCAAAAGTGAAGGACTATATTATACAAAAAAAAGTTTTGGATGAAAATGACAAACATGCTCAAACCTCAAGGACGATTTTGGCAATTTACTCTTTAAAAATATTATATTATCTCCTATAAGAATTGTTTAAATTTATATTAAATTTAATTTTATAATTATCTTTTAATTAATATTAATTATTTAGAATTAAGTAGAATAGAGAGGAAAAAACTAAAAAATAGATGGCTCCAATGAATGACATGTGTCCCTCCATAGGTTTCTTTTATTATATAGTACTAGTAGTAAGACTAGTGTGCAAACACGGGTAGTTTTTAGAAAACCATGCATAACACATTTTATTAAACGATCATACATTTTTTAACTACAAAAAGGGTAATTAGTTTTTAGTACATATTAAGTATTTCCGTCTTCTGGAATCCATGAAGAAGCTCTGTTCCAATAATCGGACTCATCATAATCTTATCCCCATTTTGTTATGCATATAGTCTGGTCCAAAATAGTGGCTCCCTGTAAAGGTTTAAACAGAATAATAGTCAGGCTCAACACCTCAGTTTATGCATGTAGTCTGCTCCAAAAATGTAAACAACCTAATAAGAATATACTACAGAATTATTATTGTTTTCACTCTTACATCCTGGATCTAAGTGAGAAAATTTTTATAGAAAACACTGTTTTAACCAAACACTATTTTATAGAAAACACTGTTTTAACCAAACAGTGTTTTAACCAAACATTTTTATAGAAAACACTGCTTTATAGAAAACACTGTTTTAACCAAACAGTGGTCTCACCCTCCATCTGAATAGGATTGATCCAGTCTCTTTTGCATCGTTCTCAGTCACAAGAGCAACCACTGTTTGACCAAAGTCAAACCACTGTTTGCAAAACTATGATTCTTAGTGGTTCAAAAGTCTATTTAACCAATTCAAACTACTGTTTGACCAAAGTTAAACCACTGTTTGGGAAAAAAGCAACCACTGTTTTCTCCACAAAATACTGCAACCACTGCTTTCTTCACAAAACACTGTTTTAACCCAACATTGGTTTCAAACATCTGTTTTTATCCATTTGTTGACCAAAGTCAACAGATGTATCAACCATTGTATCAACAGATGTATCAACAACAGTGGTTTTAAATTGATAAGCATTAGTTATGAAAAAATAATACCAATTCATATTGAAGAAATGCACTTACTTTAGCATATCGGGATCATCTGATGATATGGACCCCGTACTTTCTGTACTTTCTGATCAGTCCATGTGAGTTGCCATATACATAGTTGTTGTTGCAAATACATAAACTACATCATATCACACTCAAAAGAGTCATAAATCATAATCACAAAGTTAAATTATGAGTCTTCTCACAAACCGACTGACCATGACGTATTCCTGAAGTCAAATAATCAGAGAATATTAATACACCTGTCAACAAATCAAACGCTAGTCCAGATAATTCATAAGGTTTACATGATACACATCAGACATAATCTTGGTAAAATTATTATTGTTTTTTCATCATAGTTAAATAAATTCACATCATGTTTATATATACCTTGCTTCCTGCTCTGAAATTTTTCTCAACAGAGTTTCCTGTGACATAATTTCGTAGCATGATCCTTACGTAAGCCGCTCCCTTACCAAGCTTCACGTGAAGAAATTCTGAACATTAAGCAAGAAATTTAAAAAACAAATAAAATATTTGGGGATAATCTACAAAATAGCAACCAAGTTTTACAAATGCTCTAATACGGTCAGTAAACTTCAAAGTCTGGTAATAATTTATTTTTAAGCTAATGGAGTCTCTTGTATTATAAACAAGATAAATGGCCAGTAACATTTATATAGTATCTTACCTTGAGCGGTGTCACCTTTCAAACCAGGATCAACTTCTACTACTTTCACCTTGATTAGAAGGGTTATTACAATATTAGTTAAAGTTACCTTGAAAATTTTGGTTCCATGTCAGTAAGCTCAATCTCATGATGCTTCTGTGCATATTGTGTATAGAACCGAACTCACATCGTCCCACATGTACTCGTGTTCGTCTGAGTTCTTCTAGCTTCTACTGATTTCACCGGTTCCTTTATTCATAGACTGTAGTTAGGGGTGTAAACGAACTGAACGAACATGAACAAGACCTTGTTCGTGTTCGTTTGTTAAGAAATATATGTGTTCGCGAACCGTTCACGAACACTTACCGAACGAGATTTTATGTTCGTATTCGTTTGTTAAGGAAATGAACTTATTCGTGTTCGTTTGTGTTTGTTTGTTAATTTTAGGAAACAAAAAAGAAGAACATTGACGAACACAAATGAGCACAAAATAATGTTCATGAACACAAATGAACACAAACAATCATTCATGAACAAAATATATAATACACTGACACTTATTAGATAATTAATTTGTTAGAATTTTGAAGTATTTAAATAGATATAAAAACTAAAAACACTAATGAACTATCGAACACGAACAGAAACGTTACCGAATGTTCACGAACATAAACGAACAAACACGACCTCTGTTCATGTTTGTTCATTTAACTAAACGAACGAAATTTCTTGTTCGTGTTTGTTTGTTTAATAAACGAATGTACACAAACGAACTTCCTACCGGACGGTTCACGAACTGTTCGCCGAACGTTTGGTTCGTTTGCAGCCCTAACTGTAGTTTCACATCGGGAATTGCGGATCTCGAGGCCGAATAATTGTGCAATCCATGCTTTACGTCGAAAGAATTTCTTGCCAGCCTGGATATTGTCTCCGTACCATGCTCTGCAACTCTCTCTCTTGATAAATCGGAACCAAAATGAAATTATTATACGATGCACCACTATTCTCATGAGTTAGATCGCTCTCCGCCTCTCGTTGTGCCTGTTGAATGTTCCACAAAATTTGTAAATTATAATAATGCTGAAAAAACACAATAGACAATTTTACTATTTAAGAAAACTATTACATTAAATTTAAGTCGTGGATCAGCACACGATCTCTGAAGATTGGTATTAACAGCCATACAGTCTTGTCTGCCAGTAGTATCTTTAGGTGAATTACTAATCAAGTTTCGAGTTATGTCACCTGCTGTATCTTTTGCCTTCATGAGAGTTAAAAAGATTAATATAAAAACGGAACGTAAAGACTAAAAACACAGATTTTTTGTGTGCTTACCCTTGTTGGATGTTGGAGTTTCTGTTTGGCTTCCAAATACTTCGGATTTACATGAATACTACGCGCATGAGGACGTTAAGGCTGTGAGTCAGGTCACGATACTGTCCAGAAGATACAGTGAAGGTAACTTTTGATCACTCGGAACCTAAAAATCATTGCCCCAATAACATTATGAATCAATCAAAACAACTTCGCGTGTATACACAACTCTTGAAAAATATAGATAACAAATCTTGATCCATACTTGCACCAATTCTAATATCCTCTACAACTTTATAAATCAATAAAACATCTTGAAAAATATTATACGGTCTGGAATTCACAACTAATTGTTCAAATCTCGAAACATAAACCATTAACTTATTTGCATAAACAACGTCCGAATCGACTAAACCTAACAACAAACTATTAGCTCAAATTCAGCAACAACAACAGTTACAATCAAACAAACTAATTCAAATCAAAATTGAGCTCTAATAAAAAAACAAATCGCTCATAACAACCTCAGATATCGACTCAACCATCGGTGAATAAGATTGAATGAAGTATATCTTCGGAGCAATGAGCAAAACCGCTGCAATTGCGAGTTTTACAACAGTCCTTTAGCTTGCTTCAGCTGTTCATGATGCATTTTTTTGAATGTTGTTCCTTCTACAGGCTTGTAACTACAGGAGTAAGATGATACGAAATATAGTGAATTTAGATCAATTAAATCGCACACATTGATTATCGCAACCCCGACCCCTGCCCCGGGAGCGGGCGGCCGCTGTTACTCCGAGCCGGTGGTATCGGTGTTTATTAATTTGGAAGCGGAAAGTTTTCATGAGGACCGTAGTTAGGAAATATGTTTATTAGAGTTGAAACACCAAAAATTTTATAATAAATAAATGGGATAAAACCCAAGTTTCCATTACAATACATTTATAAGGATAAACCCTAATTATTGAAAACAAAGTCTTCTTTTATTTAGGTGACTTTTATAGCCAATTTTCCAAGCCTTCAGTGCTCTCTAGCTCGCTTCTATTGGCTTCACATTAAGTTACCTGAAACACATTTTAAAAAGGTTTTATCAGCAAGAAATACTGGCGAGTGCATCCCAGTTTTAATCAAAATAGTTTTCTAACTTCACAGGATTGAGAGCATCCATGATTACAATGTTTATATCTATCCAATTACACTTTCGGTACTGTCAATCCTAACTTGTGGTCATGCGACTATTTGCAATAGTAATGAGTGCCAAGTAATGTATATAAAACCCCAACATACCAGTAGTAATTGTAGAATACATATACTCAATCATTGTTAATTATAATTGAAAACATTTGAGGCTTTGTAAAAACAGTTTACAATAAGAAGAATGACTCACATTGTTTACTTAGGTAAAACTAAAGCTTCCTGGTATATCTATTTAAAATTAAACAATGCACACGTGTTAGTAAGATAACCCAAATCATATTAACCGTACAGCTCGAGACAGGACTCCAATGACTGAGTCAGGCAGAGCCTTGACATGCATTACGGAGTCCTAGATCAATCGGGTGTGACGCGAGACAGAACTCCAACGACTGAGTCAGGCAGAGCCTTGATATGCGTTACGGAGCCCTAGATCGATCGTGTAGGTTAACAAAAAGGGTTATAATACTTACAACGATGTAGAGCTTCTCTTTATATGGGTATTATTTCCCGAGAGTTTTAGCCTACTAGTGATCAGAGAAAAGAAAGAAATTTAAGCTATTGAGAAATGAGGCCGAAGCCTCCTTATATAGGCTTGACGAGAGGCGGCTCGCCCCACGCGACGCCCCCTCTCTTTCTTTCGCGGCCCGCGAGAGCCGTAGGCTAGGGCCTAGGCTTGGTGAGTCAAGGGAGTAGGTTCAACAAGCAACTCGACACGTGTCATGCCGTCGTGGCCCGTGACTCACACATCCAAGGGGGTCGCGCCCCGCGAGGACCCTTTTTCTTGTTTTTATTTAATTTTTGTAAATATTAAGGTATTTTAGGCCCGATAACGAGTATAGGAGGTATAATAGGAACGTTTAGGATTTAGTTAAGGGGTTTTAGGAGGGTTGTTATATTGATGAACAAATCAGTGTGTGTTGTGTGTGATTAGTTATTACCTCATTTATAGACTTGTAGCTGTCCTCTGCTGATTCAGACCACCATTACAACGGACCCGCAGATACCGGTTGCTCTCACTTGGAGAGCTGCAAGCATTAGCTGATAACAACTCACAATAAGTAAAAACTACATGACCTTTAAGCAAGTTGTAAATAAATTAAAAGTACATATGAGGCCAGTCAGATCTTGGAACAGAGGACGGTCTCTAACCACCAAAATCAGCAGCATCCCAAAGTTTCTGCACATCAACCTGTTTAAAAGTGGAAATCAAAGTCAAGTTGATAAATTAAAAGCCTTAACAGTGGCGTATGAAACAGAACTATCCAAACAATTTTACATCCATATGTACTTTTAATACTATTATCGGATAACAATTTTAAAAGCCTCACTTGGAGGAGCTACAAGTATTAGCGGATAACAACTCACAATAAGTAAAAGAATATTAAACTACAAGAACTTTAAGCAAGTTGTAAATGAATTAAAAGTACATATGAGGCCAGTCAGCAGTATCCCAAAGTTTCTACACATCAACCTGTTTAAAAGTGGAAATCAAAGTCAAGTTAATAAATTAAACCTCAACAGTGGCGTATGAAACTGAACTATCTAAACAATTTTACATCCAAAAGTACACAATACTATTATCTGTCTCGTGTATTAAAGATTAAAGAATCATCCAAAATCATCTTCTAGTAAGTCTCTTACAACCGTATTACAGAATCAACAGAGTGAGAGAGCATCTAGACTTGCAAAATAAAGTTGGGATACATTTAATGTAAATGATATAATAGATAAAACCTACAACCTTGTGACCTTTTGTATAGTCAAATATATAGTTGTATTTCAATGGTTAACATATTCTTCAACATTTAATCTATGTTCCTATATTCTTCCACATGCGTATTGATCTTCAAATGATAATACAAAACAAATTACAAACAGAATTGATAAGTATCACTTACTGTGTAACATGAACGTTGTGAACTTTACGGCCGTGAGATTTGTAGGTCTTAATATGAATTCCTCTGTGAGGATTCCAGAGATGAATAGTCCGATGTTCCATTGTCTGAATTGTCCTTTCACTTTGTCCGTCCATTTGAGAATGATAAGCGGTGCTTAGATATAACTTGGTTCCCATTGCTTTTTGGAAACTTATGCAAAAATGAGAAGTAAAACGACTATCTCTATGAGACACAATAGATAAAGGAAATCCATTTAATGAAACTATTTCATTCACATATAACTTGGCTAACTGTTCCATACTGAAAGTTTCCTTCATTGGTAAGAAATGAGCAGATTTAGTTAATCTGTCTAGAATCACCTCGAGTCTTGGGTAATTTGGTAACAAAGTCCATTGTTATCAATTCCCATTTCCATATTAGCATTTCTAATTGTTGTAATAATCATGATGGTTTCTGATGTTCAGTTTTAACCTATGAACAAGTCAGACATTTAGTAACATAGTTTACTATATCCGTTTTCATTCATATCCACCAGAAATTCTTTCTCAGATCTTGATACATCTTATCACTTTCGAGATGTATCGTATACTTAGACTTACGGGCTTCTTCTAGAATTTTGTGGTGTAGGTTTCCTTGTTTAGGAATCCACATCCTTTTCTAATGGAACTTCCAAATTCCATCTAATCCTTGTTCTAATTCTTTAATCATTCTTTTTAAACTTTCAGCATCGTCCTTGATTGCTGTTTCCAGTGCCTCTCTAATTTTCTCATTTAAATCTATCTGTAGATTTAGATTAAGAGAGCGTACTCGTTTCGGCTTTTCATGATACTTTCGACTTATAGCATCGGCTACTACATTAGCTTTTCCTGCATGATACTGAATACTACAATCATAATCGCTAAGAATTTCCATCCATCGTCTATGTCTCATATTTAATTCCTTTTGCTAAAAAATATACCTTAAACACTTATGATCCGTGAAGACAACAAATTTATTTCCATATAAATAGTGTCTCCAAATCTTAAGGGCAAAAAACTATGGCTCCTAATTCTAGATCATGGGTTGTGTAATTCTCTTCATGTTTCTTAAGTTGTCTAGAGGCATAAGCTATAACCTTTTGACGTTGCATCAACACACGTCCATATCCTAACTTAGACGCATCACAATAGACGATAAATTCTTCAGTTCCTTCTGGTAATGGGATTATGGGTGCATTGGTTAATCTTTGCTTAAGAATCTTAAAGGCTTCTTCCTGTTTTGGTCCCCATTCAAACTTAATTGATTTGCAAGTCAGTTTGGTTAACAGGATAGCTATTCTAGAGAAATCCTGAATAAAACGTCTATAATATCCTTGTAGTCCATGAAAACTTCTTACTTCTGTTGGCGACTCAGGGAATTTCCATTTGGTAATCACCTCGATTTTTTTGGGATCCACATGAATTCCTTCATGATTAACCATATGTCCAAGGAATTGCACTTCTTGTATCTAGAATTCACATTTTGAGAATTTAGCATAAAGCTTCTCTTTTCTCAATAATGTCAATAATATGTGCAAATGCTTTACATGTTCTTCTTTACTCTTAGAGTAAATTAGAATATCATCTATAAAGATAATTATGAATTTAGCCAGATATAGTTTACATACCCTGTTCATCATGTCCATAAATGCGGCTGGGGCATTGGTTAAACCAAATGGCATGACGGTAAATTCATAATGACCGTACCTTGTTCTGAAAGCAGTTTTAGGAATGTCCTTTTCCTGTACTTTCAGTTGATGATATCCTGAGCGTAAATCGATCTTAGAAAAGAATCGAGCTCCTTGAAGTTGATCCAACAGATCATCGATTCTCGGTAGTGGGTACCGATTCTTAATTGTAGTCTTGTTCAATTCTCGGTAATCAATACACACCCGTCCTTCTTCTTGACAACCAAAACCGGTGCTCCCCACGGTGATGAACTAGGTTGTATAAAACCTTTGTCAAGAAGTTCGTCTAACTGCTTCTTCAGTTCCTGCATCTCCATTGGTGCTAGTCGATATGGTACTTTTGGCAATCGGTGTCGTCCCTGGTATTAGGTGAATTCTAAATTCAACCTCTCTATCAGGCGGTAATCCAGGTAACACTTCTGGAAAAACATCTGAGACTTTAGATACTACAGGAATATCTTTTAATTATTTTCCTTTAGTGTTAATGATTACGAAAATCATATACACTATGGCTCCTTTCCTTGCATAGCTTGCAGCTTTCATCCCATAGATGAATTTGGTTGACTTGGTTGGCTTATGTCCTTTAGTTGTGATCTTCCTACCACTTGGTGTACTTACTTGTACTGACATTTGATCAAATAAAATACTGGCACGATTGGCTACCAGCCAATCCATTCCTAATACAATATCGAATCCAGCTATATTCAGAGAAATGATGGTTCAAAATTTCTATTCTTGCTCCCTGCAAGATCTCACTTATCTTAATGGATTCTCCATTTGTCGTCTCTACCAGACAGTCTTGTCCAAGTTTGGTTAATGGTTGATTGAGAAGTTTGTAGAAAGAAGTATTAATAAAGCTTTGGTTTGCACAAGAGTCAAATAATACATTGGCAAAAATGACACTAACTAAAACCATACAGGCAATCACATCCGGAATCATCTTGGCTTCTTCAGCTGTCAGAACGAATGCCCTGGCATTCTTCTTGGGTCCTTTAGTTGTCTTAGTGTTGTTGGTTGCTGCTAGAGCTAGTTTTGGACAGTTCGGTTTGATATGACCAGCTTTTCCACAATTGAAGCATAGCCTGTTGCTAGGTTTCGATCGACATTCTTCTTCCATATGTCAGGGTTTCTTGTATAAATTGCAATACCTTGCACATTTTCCATAATGCTTCTTTTTACAAGACTTGCAGTAGGGTGCAGAGGAAGAACCTGTATCTTTCCCACGTTTGGAATTACCGTATCAAAATTCTTGGGTAAGCTTTCGAGCTAGGTTCTTTCTCTGGTTTTCCTCTTGTGTGCGTACCAATTCATCAGTCAAGGTGTTGGCCAGTTCTACTACTTCTTCTATGGTTTGTGGCCTAGCTGCCTTGACTACGTGTCGAATCTCACCAATTAATCCCCAAATGTAACAGGAGATTAATACTCGTTCAGGTGAGGCTAAGGTTGGCACTATTCTAGCATATTCAAAGAATATGGTAGTGTAACCTTTGCAGTCTATTCCAGTCATTTTAAGATTTAAGAACTTATTGGCGATTTGTTTTTTTTCATGAGGATGACATAATTTTCTTTCGACATTATCCTTAAAGTCGGTCCAATCCGTATTATAAGCTCTGTCACTTCCTCTGGACTAGAGAATAGTATTCCACCATTCTAAGGCTGCATTTTTTAAAAGATTAGAAGCAAACAAAATCTTATCTTCATCTGCACATTTACCTATTTTTAAGACTGCTTCTGTCTTTTTTATCCAGCGTAAGGCTGCAATGGCTCTTTCATTTCCTTAGAATTCTATTGGTTTGCAAGACCAGAATTCTTTATAAGAACAACCGTAAGAGACGATTCTTCTTCTTTTAGGAATTGGAGCTTGGATTATTGGTCCATTATTATTGTTCACACTTTGACTTGGTTTAGTGGGTGGACGTTTATTTCCAGTTACAGATTTATTATTTTCTGCTTCTTTAACAGTCTTGATAATATAGGACATAGCATATATAATTCCTTGTGCAACTATATGTTGAATGGCACTGTTATCTACTTGGTTTCCTTTACTATCATTATTATTCTGGTTTTCCTGATTTACTTCGTTATCCATCTGAATTGGAAACATTTATCAGGTATTAATATCACAGAATAAGATTTAATACAAATAATCACACAAACAGATTGATCAAAATCGTCGAACATTGCGACTTTACTCTTTTTATATTTCTACATATATGCATCTATTACCTATTACAACTGAAAATTAAACACACTAGTAATTATGCATCAATAGTTATTTTAGTCTATCTATTCTAGTTTTTTTATCAAAATATAAAATTACACACATATCTAGGTATTATTCTAGGTGTCATGAATCCAATCGTGTATCTCTCTCTGGACATGCTTCCATACATGCTTCTCTCCTATCTGACAAATCATATCCCCTTCCTCAACTAACTCATCGCCCCAATGGTGAAGTTCCTGCATATTTTCTTCACTCATGGGAGGTAATGGTGAGGAAACTGGGTCAGGGTATCGAGGTATATTCTTATTACACTCTGCTTATACCAGTCACTGTTCAAGAATGGGTCTAAAGGGTTCAGGTCAGTATACTGAGCTATGGGGTTTGGTGGGGGAATTCTGGGATCTCATAGGGGTCAACGTCAGGGATTGGGAACTGGTCTTCCTGGTTTGGTTCTAGCATTGGTTGATCTAGGAATAAGGGTAACAATGGTGGTTCAGCTATTCTGTTTAGGTTAGAGTCTACTGCTGTAGTGGCTAGCATATGGAAATTTGCCAACTGTTTATCTAGTTCCTCTTCCCACAGTGGTCTATTAACTGCTTCCTGAGTTTGGGTATTCACTTCCCTATTGACTTTTACTATTGCTATCTGCTGTTGTAATTTCTTCATCCTCTTTCTTCTCTCATGTGCTCCTCTACTAAACCGTCCTCTCTTTTTAGAAGGGAACGGTTCCTCAGACTGCGCCTTAAAATAAATATTCCTTCCTCAGTATCAGCTAAGTATCCTGAGGGATTTGGCTGAGATGAGGTTCCTTCATCTTTTGGGGAACTAGCTAATTGACGATAGGCGTTAGATGTACCTTGCGTACTCATACTGTAAACTAATAATTTGTCAAATAACACACAACAATAATATACATATTTACACATAATCACATAAATTATTTCCTAACACAAGTTGTTTAAAATTTAATGTCAGCAGAACACTTCATTGGCTTAAACCAGTGGTTGTAGCTCTAATACCACCTTCTGTCGCAACCCCTGACCCCTGCCCCCGAAGCGGGCGGTCGCGGTTACTCCGAGACGGTGGTATCGGTGTTTATTAATTTGGCAGCGGAAAGTTTTATCAGGACCGTAGTTAGGAAATATGTTTATCAGAGTTGAAACATCAAACTTTTTATAATAAATAAATGGGATAAAACCTAAGTTTCCATTACAATACATTTATAGGGTTATCCCTAATTATTGAAAACAAAGTCTTCTTTTATTTAGATAACTTTTATAGTCACTTTTCCAAGCCTTCAGTGCTCTCTAGCTGGCTTCTATTGGCTTCACATTTAGTTACCTGAAACGCGTTTTAAAAAGGTTTTATCAGCAAGAAATACTGGCGAGTGCATCCCAGTTTTAATCAAAATAGTTTTATAACTTCATAGGATTGATAGCATCCGCGATTACAATGTTTATATCTATCCAATTACTCTTTCGGTACTGTCAATCATGACTTGTGGTTATGCTACTATTTGCAATAGTAACGAGTGCCAAGTAATGTATACAAAACCCCAACATACCAGCAGTACTTGTAGAATACATATACTCAATCACTGTTAATTATAATTGAAAACATTTGAGGTTTTTTAAAAACAGTTTACAAAGAGAAGAATGACTCACATTGTTTACTTAGGTAAAACTAAAGCTTCCTGGTGTATCTTCTGGTTATTATCTATTAAAAATTAAACAATGCACACGTGTTAGTAAG
Organism: Helianthus tuberosus; assembly: GCA_030545235.1. NCBI lineage: Eukaryota > Viridiplantae > Streptophyta > Magnoliopsida > Asterales > Asteraceae > Helianthus > Helianthus tuberosus. Next base: position 75,556,180 of record CM060407.1, read on the forward strand.
ATAACCCAAATCATATAAACCGTATAGCTCGAAACAGAACTCCAATGACTAAGTCAGACAGAGCCTTGACATGCATTACGAAGTCCTAGATCAATCGGGTGTAACACGAGACTGAACTCCAACGACTGAGTCAGGCAGAGCCTTGACATGCGTTACGAATCCCTAGATCGATCATGTAGGTTAACAAATAGGGTTGTAATACTTACAACGACGCAGCGCTTCACTTTATAGGGGTATTATTTCCCGAGTGTTTTAGCCTACTTGTGATCAGAGAAAAGAAAGAAATTTGAGCGATTGAGAAATGAGGCCAAAGCCTCCTTATATAGGCCTGACGAGAGGCGGCTCGCGCCCCGCGACGCCCTCTCTCTTTCTTTCGCGGCCCACGAGAGTCGTAGGCTAGGGCCTAGGCTTGGTGAGTCAAGGGTGTAGGTTCAACATGCAACTCGATACGTGGCAGCCGGAGGGCTCGCCTGGTGTCATGCCGTCGTGGCCCGCGACTCGCACATCGAAGGGGTTGCGCCCCGCGAGGACCCCTTTTCTTGTTTTTATTTGATTTTTGTAAATATTAAGGTATTTTAGGCCCGATAACGAGTATATGAAGAATAATAGGAACATTTAGGGTTTAGTTAATGGGTTTTAGGAGGGTTGTTATATTGATGAACAAATCAGTGTGTGTTGTGTGTGATTAGTTATTACCTCCTCATTTATAGACTTACAGCTGTCCTCTGCTAATTCAGACCACCATTACAACGGACCCGCAGGTACCCGTTGCTCTCACTTGGAGGAGCTACAAGTATTAGCGGATAACAACTCACAATAAGTAAAAACTACAAGAACTTTAAGCAAGTTGTAAATAAATTAAAAGTACATATGAGGTCAGTCAGATCTTGTAACAGAGGACGGTCTCCAACCACCAGAATCAGCAGCATCCCAAAGTTTCTGCACATCAACCTGTTTAGAAGTGGAAATCAAAGTCAAGTTAATAAATTAAAAGCCTTAACAGTGGCGTATGAAATAGAACTATCTAAACAATTTTACATCCATATGTACTTTTAATACTATTGTCGGATAACAATTTTAAAAGCCTCACTTGGAGGAGCTACAAGTATTAGCGGATAACAACTCACAATAAGTAAAAGAATATTAAACTCCAAGAACTTTAAACAAGTTGTAAATAAATTAAAAGTACATATGAGGCCAGTCAGCAGCATCCCAAAGTTTCTGCACATCAACCTGTTTAAAAGTGGAAATCAAAGTCAAGTTAATAAATTAAAAGCCTCAACAGTGGCGTATGAAACAGAACTATCTAAGCAATTTTACATCCAAAAGTACACAATACTATTATCTGCCTTGTGTATTAAAGATTAAAGAATCATCCAAAATCATCTTCTGGTAAGTCTCTTGCAACCATATTATAGAATCAACAGAGTGAGAGAGCATCTAGACTTGCAAAATAAAGTTGGGGTACATTTAATGTAAATGATATAATAGATAAAACCTAGAACCTTGTGACCTTTTGTATAGTCAAATATATTGCTGTATCTCAATGGTTAACATATTCCTCAACATTTAATCTATGTTCCTATATTTTTCCACATGCGTATTGATATTCGGAACGATAATAACAAAACAAATTAAAAACAAAATTGATAAGTATCACTTACTGTGTATTGAATGTGATTTTAAGAGGGAGAAAGAGAACGGAAGGGTAGAGAGATGTTGAAAGAAAGACAGATTGAATTTTGAATTGGGAATCAGAATTATGTATGTTATATATGTATATGGTTTGAATTTAGAATTCGGAGCCAGAATTTTGAATTTTTAATGCAGACAGTGGTTTTGAATTTTGAACGGTGGCAGAGGTTTGAAGAGAGGTTTGAAGATGGTTAAATAATATCCTTTCTTATTTTTTATAAATAAATAAAGTGATATTATGATGTAATAATAACATAAGAAATGCTGAGTTGGCGTAGTTGAGAGATTGACTCATAAGCTTTTCTTATGTCAGTGCATTTTCTTCTTTTATTGATAGTATAGATAGATAGATTAGGATTAGGGTTATTCTTCATGTTAGTTCAGAGTTTCTTTAATCGTTTGGTTAAAACTTTCAATAGTTTATTTGAAAATCGAGTAAATTTTTACTTGAAATTCAAGAAAAGTTCAATATTTGAATTTGATTACGTCCAATTATCAATTGATTTTGGTTGGTTTCCTTAAATTTAATGTTAAAACCATATTAAAAAAGTCAATATGTTACTAATAAAGTTGAGAGATCAGGTCCAACAACTTATTAAAACCATCCCTATACAACCATTAAAAGTGAATGATATGGTTAAGAATAGTAACATTTTACATGAAAACACGAGTAATGTGTACATCTACATGTGACACAATGTTCAATATATCCTATTTCACTATATATTAATCTTACTGCTAAAATCGAATCAACCCAAATATTTTTCATCCTAAAATCTTTTTTTAACGCCAAGGAACGACGTGTCAACTATCGTGACACCGGCCGTTGTGGACAAGGTCGACTACTTGACCACCGTCAGCCCCTTGGCTCACCCCAGATGTGCAGAAACCCGACCTCCACTACAAGAAACTGGAGCTTTAGCTGCGACAAGTCATCGCTAAAAAGTCGCTTACCGTGTAACAAAACAAATTACAAACTAAATTGATAAGTATCACTTACTGTGTAACGTGAACGACGTGAACTTCACGGCCGTGAGGTTTATAGGTCTTATTATGAATTCCTCTGTGAGGATTCCAGAGACGAATAGTCCGATCTTTGCCACCGGAGAGACAGTAATTGCCTTCTTTGTTGAATCTCGCCGTTAAAACGGCACCTTTGTGGCCTGTATCTCCATCCCCTCATTAGGGCAATAACTCAAGCAATAAACCACATTAGGGCTTTCTCCACATGCCACAAGCTCTAAAGTTTGAGATAAATGTCGTGAAATTAGATGTTTAATTGCAGAAAAATGGATTGAATGTGATTTTAAGAGGGAGAGAGAGAATGGAAGGGTAGAGAGATGTAGAGAGAAAGACAGAATGAATTTTGAATTTGGAATCAGAATTATGTATGTTATATATGTATATGGTTTGAATTTTGAATTCGGAGCCAGAATTTTGAATTTTTAATGTGGACAGTGGTTTTGAATTTTGAATGGTGGCAGAGGTTTGAAGAGTGGTTTGAAAATGGTTAAATAATATCCTTTCTTATTTTTTATAAATAAATAAAGTGATATTATGTTGTAATAATAACATAAGAAATGCTGAGTTGGCGTAGTTGAGAGATTGACACATAAGCTTTTGTCAATAGGTCGCCGCTATTGATGTCGTCGCTATTGTCAATAGGTCGCCGCTATTGATGTCGTCGCTAAAAAGTCGCTGCTATTGACCCGTCGCTATTGTCAATAGGTCGCCGCTATTGATGTCGTCGCTAAAAGCTTATCACTTTTAGTGGCGACTTTGGAGAGTTTTAGCTATGACAATATCGCCACTAAAGTCATAAAACCTGTTTTTTTTTCGTTTTGCGCATGGGCCGCCGGTGGGACAAAACGTTTGGTAAGTTACTTAAACTCTAATATCAATTTTGTTTTTCCACACATGCATAACATTAAAACCTAAGCAATCCAAACGACAAATGTTTTCCCACTAAACAACCATATGTATAGGCTTTAAAATCAACATTGTTTGGTCAATCTGGCCAACAACTCGAGATATTGTAACATCTGTATTAATCCATAGAATAAATAAAAACATAAAAACAAAATCAAACCGAATAAAAAAGAGATCATAATCACTTACCCTTCCGCGTCTCTCTCTTCTACTCACTCTCTCTCTTGTTTCTCTTTCTAATTCTCTCATCTTTCTTTCTTATCTGGGTGTGAGTGTGTATGGCTGCTACTCAAAGCTCCTCAAAATCCATTTTATGTGTTACAGCGATTTTTGTCTTTCCCTTATGCGTCTACATTGCTTCCAACTAATGAATGCTAATTGCTGCTCCTCCAAAATCCAGCACGCGCGAATCCTTCACAACTTCGGTGCAATTCTTTAATATAGCATGTAGAGTTGTAACAACTTGAAATTAGTATCCAAGAAAACATATCAGTATCAAATTGTTTTCTATCTTTAAAAGCGCATTAGTTAGTTATTACTATTTTAAAGAATGTTTTCTATCTTTAGCGGCGCATTAGTTAGTTAATACTCGTTTTAAGAAAATGGACATACAAGTGTTTGTAGGTCACCCGGAACCCATTTTGACCTGTTACCCGGTCTGCCCATTGTGCCACCTCTAACATCTAGATTAACACAATACAAAGAAGTGTTAAACACTTTTTTGCACATAGGAATAAAAAAAAATACCTGCATTCCATTTATTACACAAGGAGTAATTGACCAAAATTGAAGACGAAACGCCTTAGAAGCATTAGTCGGACCTAACCACAAGCAAAAACATCAACAGACGGCTTTTATATACCTTACCCAAAAAAAAAAAAAAATTGAGTCGTAGTGTAGGCCCAATACCTCGAGTATGTCCATGCCTCGACCCCGGCTACTGTCCACATAAAACACTCCACCAATCTGTCATGAGCAAAAGGTAACTTCTTATCTGTTGGTGCACACATCTGTCGTCTTCGTCTTATATCGAGTCTTGGTTTCATTGCGGATCTAAACGAGCATGATGTCATCATTATTAATGATGACATCATAATATGACATCATCATTGCATCACCTCACAAGAAGACAAAACAGTATTTGAATGATTTGTGTGAAACAGAATGTTAGTTTTATATAGGTTTCGCTTGAATTGTTTTAGAGGTTTAGCTTGAAAGTAATTAGGAGGTTTAGCTTGAAATTGTCATGTCATCTTCAAGAGAAACCTGAATAGTATAATTAGGCTTGTGAGGATTTCATTTGTAACAGTTCGTGAATTCCATACCGAGGTGCTGCCGGTGTGAAGACTGATTGTAAACGATATTATATCAATCAAATCAGTGTTTAAAGTGATAAGCAAGCTGTTTCGGCGTCCGTTTCTTATTTTCCGCATCTGAAACTGATAAAATCTCTTCTGAACGACTCGTTTGGGTCACAAAACGATCCTTCAAGTGGTATCAGAGCTCAGGAGGAAGAGATCTTGCCAAAACAGCCTGTTTTCATCACTTTTTCTGATTTCTACACCATTCTTTCACAAAATTAAAAAAATTTCATGGTTAAAATCGGCTCAAATTCACACATATTATGCGCAATCATGTTTTAACAAACCCTTGAGAATATCAGCTTAAAATTCGAAGTAAAACTTGTAAAAATGGCTTGAAAACCTGGTTTAGCTTGAACGAACAATTAGGTTTCGTATGAAAAAGTGGTACTGTTTGAAGCGAAACACAGGCTTTCGCTTGAAAAGGTCAGGTTTAGCTTGAATCTGGGCTTTCGCTTGAGTTTACATAGTGAGTCTCACGTGAAAGTGCATCGATTTGTGCTGAACATTTATTTAGTTGTCGGTAAAATCAGATTGCATGTGACTGTTGTTATTTCAAGACTTATCGGCTCATTCACGTGATAAAGCAAAGACCAAGTGAATACATTTTATCATCATTAAAGTTGGTTGGGAAAAGAGATTGTCTAGAAAGTAACAATTCAAGTGACAATTATCAGTACATGTGCTGAATATATACGGTCCAATCAAATTGAAAGGTTACTTGAAAGTGTCGGCCACATTGTTTTGAAAGAGAATTAATATTGATATTGATCTATCCATGTGCTGAATATTATCGGCCCAATCATAGTCTTTTATCACATTGTTGTCGGTTTAGTGGATTAATTGATCCAATCATCTAGTTCACTTGATCTTAATAACAGTTTTGAAATTCAAAATTCTCGGCCCAATCATATTAATTCGCATGTATTGATCAGCCCAATCACTTGATTCAATTGGATAGTTGTTTTGTTCTACAAAAGTCTTGGTTCAATCAACAACCAATTTGCATGTGGATTTGAAACCCGAACAACATTTATCCGCAAATCTTCGACACAAGTCCTAGATTGATTCAATCGTCAATACATTTTTACGTATTCTATCCGTTTAAACTGATTGTTTGTTTGTTTCAGGTGTTTCACGAGGTGAATCATTTCATTTGAAAGGGAATCTAGTTTGAATTTGATATTTCATTTTAACGGGACTATCTTGATAAACGTGTTTACGAATCATGGATATAAATTTCTTTAATATGACTAGTGAAACATTTAATAGAATAAATGTATTAAAGAAAGAGTTTGACACGTTTTCAGGTTGTCCAGGAGAAAATACAAAGAGTATCATTGAGAGGTATAGCCATCTTGTTCGTTCATTGTCTGAGAAGGGTATTCGGAAAAGTCCAAATGAATGGGTTGATAAATTAGCCAATTCCTTACCTCAACAAGAATGGGGTACATATCTTTTCGATTTAAAAAGAACTGGAGAATACTCTAGATTGGCAATTTGTCAATTCATTAAGAAACTTGAAGAACAGATGGAGAGAAATGCCGAGAAGAAGAAAAGTCAAAATGGAAAATCAATACTAAAAAGAGGCAGGAGTAAAGGTGTCCAAGTGGGAGAGGAACAGACTGAAGAAATTTCAGTTTTGAAAGACGAGAAGAAAGCTGATAAGAAACATATTTTTGATTTGCAGAAAAATTGTGAGAGGTTGAAATCTGAAAATGACAAACTGTTAAATAATTTGAACAGTTTGACATTAGAAAACAAGATTTTGAAAGAGAAAGAAAAAGATTTTGAAAGCAAAAAGAAATCTTCAGAAGATGAAGATTTCTGGATAAAACTTGAGAACAAAAATTTGAAAGCAAATGAAACAAAAATTCAAGAACAGTTAAAAGTTTTGGAAAATGAAAAATCTGTTCTTGAAAATATTAAAATTGAAAACGAAAAAACAATCAAGTCTCATCTTGAACGAACATCTCAGCTTGAAAATGAAGCTAAGAATTCAAGGAACAAAATTGATAAACTTGAAAAGAAATTGAAAGGTTTTGTGACTTTATCTGTGTTCCCCTGTCCAAAACCGATCAATTCTGTTCCAATAAGTGACAATGTCACAAACTTTGACAAAGTCAAAGTTAAAGATTGTGATGAGAAAACTGATGATGAAAATGAGGAGTTTTATTCAGCAGACGAGTCTGAGTCAAAGTCTGATGCTGAAAATGAGAAAAAGAAAATATTTTTGAAATTAAAAGAAAAATTTCAAGAAACTGTTCTGCAATCGACTGAAAAGGGTGAATGCTCTACGCAAAAAATCTTTGAAGAAGAAAGTGGAACAGAAACAAAAAGTTAAAAATTCAGAAAATGGTCAAAACAAGAATAAAAGCTCATCAGTTCAATCATCCAATCGTTATAAAAAATCACAAAAATCTGAAAAACAAAACTCAAAAATAGTTGGTGAAAAGTGGTGCAGGTTTGACCACAGTGCTTCAAAGCCAAATCCAGTTTTTAGGAGGGATGATGATCATCACAAAGCCAGACAATGCTATGATATGAGTGTTTGGTGTGATAGTGGTGAATGGTACGGTAACAGAGTGTGTTACAACTGTGGTGTTCGAGGACACATTGCTGTTAACTGCCAAAATCAGTGGTTTGAGACGAGGAAATGCTTTGAATGCCATATCAAAGGTCACATTGCCAGAGATTGCCCAATGAGATCAAAGGGAAGATCGAGGACTGAATCTCAGAAAGTGGCAAAGAAACCAGTTAATGTCAAGCCCAAAGAACAGCAAGTTCAAGAATCTAAAGTTCAAGAACAGAAAGTTCTAGAAAAGAAAGTAAAGCTTTCGCAAGGGCAGAAAGACAGACTGAGGAAGAAGAGGAAGAAAGAGAGAGAATATCTTGAAAGGATTTTGTCCTCGGATACAACTGGCAAAACAGATAAAAGTTCTGATAAATCATCTTGCTCACCAAAGAACAACAAATCAAGCAAAACGCATTCATCAGATACAAATCTGAGGACGAAAGAGAGAAAGATGAAAAAGAAAGTTGCTGGTGATGAATTTGTTTCTCCGGAAACAAAGGAGTCAGTTGTTGGCAATGAATCTGACTCGTTAAAGTCAGACACGCCACGATCAGACGATGAATCTGGTGTGGTAAAGCCAGAAGAGCCATGTGTTGAGGTAAAAGTTGAGAATTCTGGTCTAACAATGGATGATGCAAATTTTCCACCATTGTTGAACAAGAATTCAAAATCACCCAAGGACCGTCAGGCTTAGGTGAATTTGTTTAAATGAAAAACCTGACTTGCCGGAGATCCCAAATTTGTAATTGTGGAACAGGAATAGGCATCTTTCTTGAAAATTGATGATTGTGAATGAATCTTATAAATAGTTGAATTTTTACAGGATAAGTGTGAATTGTCGGAGTTTCCAGGTTGGTAAGTGTGAAGCAGGAATCGGCATCTTTATTGGTAAAATGATTTTGTGTAGATGTGTTATTCATACAAGTTGGTTGATGAAGGTTTACACCTACAAGTGGTAAATCAAGGACATTAAGTTGTACTTGTTTTTCCTACAAGTGGTTAATCAAGGTCATTAGGTTGAACTTGATTGGACCATACTTACAATTGGTATTTGAAGGACAATATGATGAACCAAACCCCTAACTTACAAATGGTAAAATCAACAAAACTTATTTTCCGGAAAAATCATTTTGGTTAAAACAAACTTAAGTGTTTTGAAATCATAATGAGAAAATAGTTTTGTGTAAGGGGGAGTTCTGATTGTTTATGCCAAGTGGATGGAGAATTGAAGCGATTTGATATCGGTTGTCAAGTTTTTGTATAGTTTGTTTTCAAATTTCCTGAAATGTGTTTGCATTTTAGGGGGAGTAGAAATTTCTGAAAATCCAAAAACATTAGAAAATTTGAAAATGGCAAAAACATGATAAAATAAAAAATGAGTTTTTGTGTCAAAGAAGAGGAAATGATAGTACATCAGTAGACAGTTACAATATGCTAAAGAAATGTAATGTTTAAAATAGCGTTAAATGGTCTCACTGATGATATGCTGATAGGTTTTTACACATTTAGTAAGCTTTTTCGGGATATAAACTTAAATTCAAACTTGCTTATTTTGTGGGGAACACTACTTGGATATATAGGTAACCCCTGAAATCTCGTTTGAAAGGTCCCTCTTTCTGAGATACTAGGTCTTTATACTCAGTGATATCTGGGGTATTATCCCGGGACTTCTGATAATACGGAAGCAATGGCCTAGTCCCCGGAGAATACTTTCCGCTTGCTTGAAATATAGCGCCGCCCTCAGCAAATTGATGAAACAATAAAATTGATAGTCATTGCTGTTGTAATATAAAAGATCCTCTAAAGGGGACACACCAAAAGTTGAGCCGTCATCTCTCTGCTGAACGGAAGTTCTGACCTGATGATAGAGAGACAGGTTCCGATACCTGAGGTCTATGTGATTTCAACAAGCCAGACTGCGATCCCAGCATATTGAAAAGGGGAGTGTGAAGACATCCGAGTAGAGATTGTTCGTGAAGAGTCTGTTGTTGCAGAAGAGGAGAAGAAGATAAAGTTTGAGGATGCTTACACTGTGAGATATTTCAGAGAGCGTTCAGACTGATAAAGACTGAAGATTGTGAAGACTCGACACTTAAGACTCGTCAACATCTGAGGGGGAGTCTGTTGGTGCACACATCTGTCGTCTTCGTCTTATATCGAGTCTTGGTTTCATTGCGGATCGAAACGAGCATGATGTCATCATTATTAATGATGACATCATAATATGACATCATCATTGCATCACCTCACAAGAAGACAAAACAGTATTTGAATGATTTGTGTGAAACAGAATGTTAGTTTTATATAGGTTTCGCTTGAATTGTTTTAGAGGTTTAGCTTGAAAGTAATTAGGAGGTTTAGCTTGAAAGTAATTAGGAGGTTTAGCTTGAAATTATCATGTCATCTTCAAGAGAAACCTGAATAGTATAAATAGGCTTGTGAGGATTTCATTTGTAACAGTTCGTGAATTCCATACCGAGGTGCTGCCGGTGTGAAGACTGATTGTAAACGATATTATATCAATCAAATCAGTGTTTAAAGTGATAAGCAAGCTGTTTCGACGTCCGTTTCTTATTTTCCGCATCTGAAACTGATAAAATCTCTTCTGAACGACTCGTTTGGGTCACAAAACGATCCTTCATTATCCGAGCTTGAATAATAAATTAAGTAAAAATAGTAAAAACTGATTTTAATACGACTATGGTCGTGCTAATGGTTTGCGGGCCTGATTTTCAAAATGAATATACTTATTTTAACTTTTTTGTGGAAGTGCTTCTTCATAACATGAAGAAATCACTTTATAGTGAGACAAAAATTCACCACGAAACAATCTGCAAACATCTAAGTATCATAATAACCTTTTAGCGACGACATGTTTTAATAACAGTTCATCGTCGGCCTAAGATTGATAATGAAGAGGGGACGCGGATTAAAACCTTTAGCGGAAACTTTTCCGAAGTTGCCACTAAAGGTGTCGACAAAATTGAGAGTATTTCTTTTAGTGTGTTTGAAGGGAAGCTAGGCCACCAGTGCTAAAGCACTGAGTGTTACTCCTGCTAGTCTATTTAATCAAAGAAAAAAATACAACATTAGTACAAATTGCTCCAAAGAAATTAAAAAAACAACTACCAATAAATTGTAGAGGTAGCAAGTTCTACTCGGTTACTAACGAATTAGACGATTTGTCTTGTATTTTTTTAACTCAATCGGCCCCAGGGTTCGAAGAAGATAAAGAAAGTAATTCAATGCACTTGGTTGTTTGTGGGTAAAAACAGATTAAGGTGGCTGCAATGGACTGGCGGACCTGGACAAATTTAAATTTTGTATTGTAATTGTTCTTGTGTATAACAGGCCTGCTGGACTTTTTTGTTCAGATGTATGTGTCAAACCATGGTTATTTTTTTTTAGCTCCCTAGCTGTAAAGGGTAGGTGTAAAATTGTTGTTAAAAAACTAAAAATGGGGCCAACACTCTGAAGCAAAGTCTATAAATGGGGCCCTTCTGTTAAAACAGCTATGTTTTTACTTATGATCTTAGTAAATATATTGTTGTTGTTTTAACGCAATCAAGGGCTACAAATATGACTATAAAGTGATACAATAGTAGATCTGAGGGAAAAGACATTCAGATCATTATCAGTATGAGTATATCAGTATATTATGAGTATATAGTACCTGGTGGTTAATATATTGAAGTATTAGGGAACTTTTGTATTCTTGGTGATGCCACTTTTGCTGCCAATAACAAAGAAAACATTTTTTAGAAAGTAAACTTGAGCAATGGTGCATAGAAAACAAACAGACTCATGACTTGGAAAGTAACATACTAAAATGTTGGTTCAGTTCTGTTTATACATGAGGGAAAACATGAAAAGCATACCTGTTACAGCAGACAGTGTAGTGGAGATTCTAGTAATGGAGTTCGACATGCTTGTCATCGTGATCTGGTTCCTCCTTAGGGTGCTGACTGATGATGGGGACTTAGAAAACCGAAAAGGGTATCGGCTATGGAGAGGAAGTCGAATGTGATGTTATGACTAATGGGGTGTGTCTAATTGTGTAACTGAGTAACCCTTTAACCTCCACATAATTCTCCTTATATAAGCACCCAGGAGGAAACCTAATTAGTTAATAAGGGTAATATGGTCCATCAACAATTACCAACTAATTATTTAATAGGTTATTATATATTTTGATCTATATTATGTAAATGATTATAATGGCTATAGATTAAATATTAATACATAATATATTTAATCTTACATTCTCCCACTTAGCCGAGTAATCATTTACTATGAGTATTAGATAAGCCTGATCAGGAGTTAACACTCATTTTAGCCTTAAACAAGTACTATAGCAGAGAAATACAGCCGTTGAATCATTATGCGACTCAGGACCCCCATTAATCATACTATAGCCTTAATTTAAAACTTAATCATCATGATCAAAATACGCATAAGCCCTTTGTTTGATTTTTAACTTTATTTGTCTATATGCCATTATACCGGTTGAACATATTCTAAGAGACATACAAAATCAAACTGAGGAAATTTCATTAACATAAAACATAAGCTAGTACAATATGCTCAAATAAGGTCTTTACTAAATCCCATATTCCGAACATGTTCTTCATAAACCTTAGGAGGGAGACCTTTAGTCATCGGATCCGCAAGCATATCTTTAGTACTAATATACTCGATACAAAGATTATTTTCCTCAACTCGTTCTCGTACGAACAGATATTTTGTATCGAGATATAAACCAGCTCCAGTCGAACTGTTACTGTTCGAGAAACTAACGGCAGCTGAATTATCACAATAAAGCTTCAATGGTCTAGAAATGGAATTAACGATTTTGAGTCCAGTGATCAGATTTCTAAGCAACATTCCATGACAGGTTGCGTTATAAACAGCAATGTACTCTACCATCATTGTGGAAGTTGTGGTCAACTGTTGTTTATGACTCTTCCATGAGATAGGGCCGCCTGCTAACATAAAGATATAGCCTGAAGTGGATTTCTTGTCATCTTTGCACTTTGCAAAGTCAGAATCAGAATAGCCCACCACTTCTAAATGATCACTTCTTCTATAAGTCAGTTTATAGTCTTTCGTCCCTTGCAGATATCGAAGTACTTTCTTAGCTGCTTTCCAGTGATCTAGGCCAGGATTAGTCTGATAACGGCCTAGCATTCCAGCAATATAAGCGATATCTGGGCGAGTACAGACTTGAGCATACATCAGGCTCCCGACTACTGACGCGTAAGGTATCTGGCTCATTTGTTCCTTCTCAACCTCTGTTGTCGGACACTGGAAAGAACCGAAAACATCTCCTTTAACTACTGGAGCGACGGAGGGTTTGCACTGTTGCATGTTGTAACGTGTAAGGACACGATCTATGTAAGCCCTTTGGGACACTCCTAAGATCCCTTTGTGTCTATCTCGGTGAATTTCGATGCCAATGACGTAAGAAGCATCTCCAAGATCCTTCATGTCAAAGTTATGCGAGAGTAACCACTTCGACTCATGCAACATGTCTAAACTATTACTTGCCAATAGAATATCATCTATGTAAAGGACAAGTATAGTAAAGTTGCTCCCACTCATCTTGAGGTAGGTGCATTGATCCACTTGATTCTTCATAAAACCTTGTTTCTTCATGACTTCATCAAACTTGAGGTACCATTGACGTGATGCTTGTTTTAACCCGTAAATGGATTTCTTCAGCTTACAGACTAGATGCTCCTGACCTTCAGGTTTAAAGCCTTCAGGTTGTTTCATGTAAACATCTTCGTCCAAATCTCCGTTAAGGAAAGCGGTTTTAACGTCCATCTGATGTAACTCCAAATCAAAATGAGCTACTAGGGCCATGACGATCCTTAATGAATCTTTACGAGAGACAGGTGAAAACGTCTCTTGATAATCAATTCCCTCTTTCTGAGTGTAGCCCTTTGCAACCAATCTCGCTTTGTAGCGTTCAACGTTCCCATTCGGATCCAGTTTTGTTTTGAACACCCATTTGCATCCTACGGGTTTGACACCGTTGGGTAATTCTACCAAATCCCAAACGTCATTTTTCTTCATGGATTCAAGCTCTTCAATCATTGCTTTATTCCATTCAGAAGTGTAACACCTGTGCCTCCACGGCCATCAAACAAATGCCAAACCAATGAAATAATGTATTTCATACTTGGGATTTGTAAAAATATGTGTATCATTTTGCACATATCAATTCTCGTTCAATTCCAAACTCTAAATTCACTTTCTGGAAGGTTATACGCGCACCTATGCGTAGATATAACCAGTTTAATGCAACAAACACTCCGGAATAGTGAAATAGGCTTAACATACCTTAAATAACCTTTACATAACTTAGAAATAAGTTTTGAAGGCTTTGGTATGGCAAAACCAAGTTAATTCGCTTACAGGGACTAAAGTTGACAAACTGCGAAAGTATGCCAATTTGAACTGTAACAGACATTCCGGAACATGACCATAAGTTAAACATACCATAAATATCCTTTACATAGCTTAGAAATAGGCTTTGAGGGGTTCGGTGTGCTAAAATAAACTTTTGTGTCATTCAGGGACTAAAAGTGTCAAAAAGTGCACAAGTTTGCATTTTCGCGCATAACTTACGTTCTGAATACATCTGGACATCCAAAAATTTATGTAATCATGACTACATTATATTTTAGTGTTCGCTATAAGAAAAATCCATTCGTCGCGTCATTTGGATCGTTTTTCGCGCTTATGCGCATTCCGTCGTAATTAAGCGAACATCGCGTTCGTACGACCAAACGAACCGACATCCGAGATATTTTTGAGCATGTTTTGAGTCCCCTATACTTTAACTTCATTTTAGAGCCTTGAAATGAGGTTAACGGGGTTCAAACGCATCGAAAATCGCTTAAACGGGCTGCAGGGACCATTTCTGCCAATTTTGAAAGTTTGCTGAAACATGGGGGCAGTGGCGTAGCGCCACTGCATGTAGCCTTACCAGTCGCGCTACGCGACTGTCTATTCTGGGCAGAAAACATGCAGAAACTCAGTTTTTCGCTTTCGGGACCGGATTCGACGTATTAACAGCTGTTAACAGCTGTTTTCCACTCCTTAATCCCTTGCCACATGTTGATACCCTATGGTGAGTGGCCAATTTAGTCACCATAACATCTCGACAAGTGTACGGGTGAGATTAAGGCACGATATTCGACAAGCGATCTTAACGGTTCGGGTATTCCTATAAATACCCAACCACCCCCATTGCTAAAAATCACTAGAAACTTGATTTGAGAAACTCTAAGTTGAAACATTTGTTTCATACCTGAGATTTTTGAATCGAGTTTAGCATTCGGGGACCCTTCGTAAGTATTCTTTCGTTCTTTTCCTTATTTTACTGCTTTTCGAGTCAGAAAGTCAAACTTTGTTTGACTTTCAGCGTTGACCAGTAATGGTCAATGCGAAGTTCGTTTGAACTTCGCAACGTGAGTGTAATCACGTTGGTTATAGTCCCTTGGGACTATGCCCACTGATTACCACGTTGTCTAGGGTCGTAGGGTAAGCGATCTGATAAATCGCTTATACCTTCGAACCCGACCCAGTTTGGTCGATCATTAGGATCCGACCAAATACATTAGGTGACCCTAGTATAGGGCATAACCTTCCGAGGTTATACCCTATGGTCACATCGTTTAAGTAGTTGTATGATAGGTAGTTTATATGCCTTAGGTAAATTACCAGAATACCCTTTTCATGTATAATTGGTAATTAAGCATATGAAACCTAAACTTTTGTCACGTAACTGATTATGTAACATGTTTAGGCATATAACACTTGTCATAGGACTAGTTAGGCGGTCCGAACGCGTTTCACGCGCACGACGCGTTAAAGTAGCATAAGCTACCTAAACGGGTCGTAATGGGTCGTAAACACTTATGTTAGGTTTCATTTAGTATGTAGGCTTTGTTAAACCAAATGACACGAGTCTCTACACTCGTTTGGTTTACAAACCCTAATGCTACCCAGTCTTCCGATTTAGGTCCGGTTTATTAATGTAGTTACCTATATTAGGTGCCGTTTGATATTCCGCGATCTCTAGCATTGCTTGGTGGTTATCCTAGGACTTCTGAGCAATCTCAAGTGAGTACATAGACCCCTCTTTTACTGTTTTCCAAACTGTTTTGGGGTGGAACACATGTGCCTACTTGTTACTTTCATGCTTTCCTGTTTTCACATCATATAATTGCTATGTTCAATAGTACACTTATTGTACATGATCTCATTGTGTTTTATGCTATGTATGTCCATTTAGCTCATACTTAGTACATCGTTTTACATTTACATTTTATGCTATGTATGTCCATTGCGTGCATACTTAGTACATTGTTTTCATCACATGCTTACATTTTGGTATGACATTTGGTTTGTTTACATGGGACAATACATTCATTAACACCGATCATGCCGTTCGTTAGTAGGTAGTGGTACCATAGGAATTGACAACTCCCGTTCCGGACGTCCCAGGGAAAGGGGATGAAAGGAATGACCGAATTCGTTGATATAAGACAGATAGACCTTTAATTTGTTTAAAGGGTTTATCACCACAGTCGCCAGGCTTGGATGTATGCATATTCACAATACCGCATAAATGTTCATATTAAATATTTGCATGCATTTACACAAAACATAGCTTTGATTTAAACCAAGTTTTACTTTAATACTTTGTTTTTGTGCATATGGTTTAGTTGAGACCTTTCACTTGCCATACATGACATTTTGACATAGACATTTGACAGGGATATTTGACATAGACATTTGACATGGATATTTGACATAGACATTTGACATGGATATTTGACATAGACATTTGACATGGATATTTGACATAGACATTTTGACATGATTTACATCTTGACATGAACATTTTACATTGTTTGGTTTGGTTTGATTAAGTGATTAAGTAACGATGCGTGTGTAATATGATACAAGCATGGTGGATACGCCGCTGGTACTTCCTATATATAAGTGTTTGTATGGTATTACATGTCGTAACGTTATTTGAATCATTTCAGTTTGAGACATAGAACATTTCATACAAATAACATACTTTTCACAAGACATTGATTTATAAACAACTTATCTTATGCAAACACATTTTACTTGGTTATTCATTTAACCTTACATTTATTTATACTTATCATCTGATCTTATCGTTTTTCAAATGATTTAAAAGACAAAGCAAATAACAAAGTTCATGACTAAACATTTTCTCAAACATAAGTCATGAATCTTATTTTCACAAAACCTATGTATCTCACAGGCATTTTTATGCTGACGTACCTATTTTCACATGTGTTTTTCAGGAACTGTTGCATAAGATGATCAAGATACACATAGGCAGACTTGGGCTTTAGTGACAATAAAAAAATGCAAGACTAGTTAATTATGTTGTATTTTCTTGTTTGTTAAGTCATTGTAACACTTTTAATCAATAAAACGAAACTTCAATTGCCATGGATTTGAAACAATTAATTCTGTTACAACACTCCCCGATGTTTCCGCCGCGTTTTGTATGTTCTACGTGGTCGGGGTGTGACAGAAAAGATGTTATCAGAGCCAATGGTTATAGGGAATTAGGTTATTAGTAATTAGTAATGCTTTGACCTAGTCTATAACCTTCTTAGGACCCTAACGCGAGTTTACTTGCGTTTAGTCATAAAACAATACTGTCGCCTATCCTTAGGCGACAACCGCAACAAAAACATAAATTTCAAAACCGCTTTGAAAACTAATCATCTTTTCTAGGATGATTGATTACTAGGTTTTGAACTCTCTATTATATGGTTTTGAACCCCTTTGAGTTTTCAAAACTTCGTCAAGGTTTTGGGTTTTAAATAATGTGAACACGTGCAAACTGGAAGGGTGAATGCCTGTATTCTGGGTTTTCTGTCTAGGCAAGCACTTCGTATACATCTCATCAGACGCGAGACCAGTTGTGCTTACCTGGGAATTCTTGGGATGAGTGTTCACTTATAGGCGAGCATGTCTTCGCGATACATTATTTTTGACCTATTTACTTTGATTTGTCACCATCTCATTTGTTTGCCTTAGGTAACAAACAAATGATCACAATTTTCATTCGTTACCATTCTGTATTGATTATCCAATAACCTTTCACTCGTTTCTTCCTCTGTCTTTCATTTTCTTCTAGAATGTCTATTCCTCTTGGCACTGGTCAAATGCCCGAGCGAACAGCCAAATTTGTCCAGCAAATTGGCGAAGTGATTCAGAGGACTGTGGATTTAGGTATTGCCATGGCTCGTCTTAACAATGAAGCCTCTCGTCTCGACAATGAAGCCACTCAAGAGCCACCAAAGGAAACAGAAGTCAAGCCAGCACCAAAATCAAGGAAACGTAAGGCTTCAAGGAAACCCGCAGCGGTTACACCTAATCAAGCGGGACCTAGCCATGTGGCAAGGCCACCAGCTAGGAAGCCATACAACGGAACTGCACCCTTGTGCAACCAATGTAGCCTTCATCATCAGGCTAGTGAGAAGTGCCGCAAATGCCAAACTTGTGGACTTATAGGTCATACGGCAAGGGTTTGTCCAACTGCGGCAGTAGCAAATCAAGCAGGACCAATCCGGGTGGCAACACCACCTGCAAAGAAAGCATATGCCGGTACCGCACCTCATTGTGCACGCTGCAACGGTCATCACGCGGTACAACAAGCTTGCTGGCAATGCACGACGTGTGGTAAACTTGGGCATTTGGCCAATGTTTGTCGTTTGGGACAAAATCAGGCTTCTCAGGTCCAAGCTCCGGTTCAAGGGAATGCTGCAAGATTCCCACTGGGTTCCTGTTTCAACTGCGGAGAGATTGGTCACTTCCGCCACAACTGTCCGAGACTGGTGAATGCAAATGCTAATGCGAATCCAACTCTTGGATGAGCATTCGGCTGAACAAAGGATGTTGCTGTCTTATGCCTTTGTTTCTTTTGTTTTCATGTATTGTGAAACAATATGTCTCGTTCATAAATAAAAGTTGTTGTTCACAGTTCTGATATACGAGTGTAATTACATGTGTGTATGATTTTTCCTATGATACCTGCATTAAGGAACTATGTTCCTTACAAACTACTCTTGTGATTCTCACTTTCAAGTGATCGCTCATAATTTCCTCGAAAGTTCTAAGTACTCGTTTCATTCTAAGAAACGAAGTACAGGAAATAAAGTGAAATTATGAGTAATCGTGCTTTTTACACATCTGTATTTTTGAATCCTTGGTTAGATAACTAAGGATATTTTCAAATCTCATACCCATTACATTTTGATTTTTCAACATACACAGTACCAGTATTTCAAAACAATCTTCATGATCTCAAAACATTTCATATAGTTTGAAAACAATTTTTCTAGATGCATTGTCTATGTTATTTCAAAAAAAAACATTGGCCATGTTATCAAAACCATCCTTTCTAATTTCAAAATATTTCATATAGTCTAAAGACAATATTAACACAATACATTTTCTGATCAAGTGCATGATTTCGAAAAGCATCATTCATGTCTTTCAAAAAAAAAAAACCTTATACATAATTTCAAAATTCATCTCGCATGATTTTAAAAACATTTTTGTAAATATATCTACCTAATACACCTACTTTATTTCAAAAGTATTATATATAAGGTTTCAAAAACGTTAAACACCTTTTTTTTTCTTAAAAGAACCCCATGCATAGTTTTCAAAAATATTTTCCTCATACATTGACTTAACCTTCAAAATTCTGCTTCATATGTCGCCTTGGCATATCTAGCATCTCAATTTCATAAGCATTTTTACTTCATGTTTTGACATAAGCACGTCCAGTGCAAGGTATCAAAACATCTTCAACTTCTAAAATCCATAAGGGATCTTTTTATCTTCACAATTAAGATCCTTGTGGATGATCATCATTCAAATCAGAGTCCTTAATTGGATTCCTTATGTACCTGAATTCGAACATTTCGGTTCCTTATAATCGAAATCGAATTTTTCTTTTAAAGATCTTTCTATCTTTATAGTTAGATTCTTGATAATGTTTAAAGTGCCAAATGAAATCCACGAGATGGATTCCTAGTGTGCTTTAAATACATGTACTCTGTTAGCAGAACAAACTTCTAGTTAAACAATTTTGTGGTTATGTGACTATGTGTTAATTCATCTTATGTTTTCTTTTATGCATTTTTGTGTTTTAAATACTCTGGATATTCGTTATCCAAATCCTCGCAGGATCTTTCATATCTTCATATGAGAGATTCGTTGCAGGATATTCAAAAGGTACTACCTTAAATCCTTAATGGGCTTCTATGTAATAGTTAAGACCCTTGGATTATATAGTACTGCTCCATGATTCATTAGAGACCCTTTAGTGGTCTAATAAAAAAGATTGATTCACAATTTGGTTAAAGAACGACATCTAGTGATGTAGCTGGACAGACTCCTTGACAGTCTATTTAAATCATTTATTGATTTAGTCTAAAGGACTCTATGGCGGTCTAAGTCACGCTCATCACAGGATTGTTCATTTGGTTTTACCCTACACATTATAAAATAGACTGTGTGAACTGTGCAAGGAATTCTCTAATTATGGATGCGCACATAATTATGAAATTTAGTGCACAGAAATCCAGTAAGATTTATTATGTGAAGGAACCGATAGTGACAACAATAACAAAATGAGAACGATGTAATGGAGGCATGGTGGACGCACCAATGACGCTTCATATACTTGTATATAAGTGTCCCTCTTACATTGCAAACATAATGTTATTAAGGTTACTAGAAGTTCAAGAACCCTAACCAATGTTATTTGATCTTTTCAACTTCATGTTTTAAACTCTCACAAGTTTCCTCTAAATAAATTTCGGGACGAAATTTCCTAAAGTAGGGGAGACTGTAACACCTGTGCCTCCACGGCCATCAAACAAATGCCAAACCAATGAAATAATGTATTTCATACTTGGGATTTGTAAAAATATGTGTATCATTTTGCACATATCAATTCTCGTTCAATTCCAAACTCTAAATTCACTTTCTGGAAGGTTATACGCGCACTGATGCGTAGATATAACCAGTTTAATGCAACAAACACTCCGGAATAGTGAAATAGGCTTAACATACCTTAAATAACCTTTACATAACTTAGAAATAAGTTTTGAAGGCTTTGGTATGGCAAAACCAAGTTAATTCGCTTACAGGGACTAAAGTTGACAAACTGCGAAAGTATGCCAATTTGAACTGTAACAGACATTCCGGAACATGACCATAAGTTAAACATACCATAAATATCCTTTACATAGCTTAGAAATAGGCTTTGAGGGGTTCGGTGTGCTAAAATAAACTTTTGTGTCATTCAGGGACTAAAAGTGTCAAAAAGTGCACAAGTTTGCATTTTCGCGCATAACTTACGTTCTGAATACATCTGGACATCCAAAAATTTATGTAAGCATGACTACATTATATTTTAGTGTTCGCTATAAGAAAAATCCATTCGTCGCGTCATTTGGATCGTTTTTCGCGCTTATGCGCATTCCGTCGTAATTAAGAGAACATCGCGTTCGTACGACCAAACGAACCGACATCCGAGATATTTTTGAGCATGTTTTGAGTCCCCTATACTTTAACTTCATTTTAGAGCCTTGAAATGAGGTTAACGGGGTTCAAACGCATCGAAAATCGCTTAAACGGGCTGCAGGGACCATTTCTGCCAATTTTGAAAGTTTGCTGAAACATGGGGGCAGTGGCGTAGCGCCACTGCATGTAGCCTTACCAGTCGCGCTACGCGACTGCCTATTCTGGGCAGAAAACATGCAGAAACTCAGTTTTTCGCTTTCGGGACCGGATTCGACGTATTAACAGCTGTTAACAGCTGTTTTCCACTCCTTAATCCCTTGCCACATGTTGATACCCTATGGTGAGTGGCCAATTTAGTCACCATAACATCTCGACAAGTGTACGGGTGAGATTAAGGCACGATATTCGACAAGCGATCTTAACGGTTCGGGTATTCCTATAAATACCCAACCACCCCCATTGCTAAAAATCACTAGAAACTTGATTTGAGAAACTCTAAGTTGAAACATTTGTTTCATACCTGAGATTTTTGAATCGAGTTTAGCATTCGGGGACCCTTCGTAAGTTTTCTTTCGTTCTTTTCCTTATTTTACTGCTTTTCGAGTCAGAAAGTCAAACTTTGTTTGACTTTCAGCGTTGACCAGTAATGGTCAATGCGAAGTTCGTTTGAACTTCGCAACGTGAGTGTAATCACGTTGGTTATAGTCCCTTGGGACTATGCCCACTGATTACCACGTTGTCTAGGGTCGTAGGGTAAGCGATCTGATAAATCGCTTATACCTTCGAACCCGACCCAGTTTGGTCGATCATTAGGATCCGACCAAATACATTAGGTGACCCTAGTATAGGGCATAACCTTCCGAGGTTATACCCTATGGTCACATCGTTTAAGTAGTTGTATGATAGGTAGTTTATATGCCTTAGGTAAATTACCAGAATACCCTTTTCATGTATAATTGGTAATTAAGCATATGAAACCTAAACTTTTGTCACGTAACTGATTATGTAACATGTTTAGGCATATAACACTTGTCATAGGACTAGTTAGGCGGTCCGAACGCGTTTCACGCGCACGACGCGTTAAAGTAGCATAAGCTACCTAAACGGGTCGTAATGGGTCGTAAACACTTATGTTAGGTTTCATTTAGTATGTAGGCTTTGTTAAACCAAATGACACGAGTCTCTATACTCGTTTGGTTTACAAACCCTAATGCTACCCAGTCTTCCGATTTAGGTCCGGTTTATTAATGTAGTTACCTATATTAGGTGCCGTTTGATATTCCGCGATCTCTAGCATTGCTTGGTGGTTATCCTAGGACTTCTGAGCAATCTCAAGTGAGTACATAGACCCCTCTTTTACTGTTTTCCAAACTGTTTTGGGGTGGAACACATGTGCCTACTTGTTACTTTCATGCTTTCCTGTTTTCACATCATATACCTGCTATGTTCAATAGTACACTTATAGCACATGATCTCATTGTGTTTTATGCTATGTATGTCCATTTAGCTCATACTTAGTACATCGTTTTACATTTACATTTTATGCTATGTATGTCCATTGCGTGCATACTTAGTACATTGTTTTCATCACATGCTTACATTTTGGTATGACATTTGGTTTGTTTACATGGGACAATACATTCATTAACACCGATCATGCCGTTCGTTAGTAGGTAGTGGTACCATAGGAATTGACAACTCCCGTTCCGGACGTCCCAGGGAAAGGGGATGAAAGGAATGACCGAATTCGTTGATATAAGACAGATAGACCTTTAATTTGTTTAAAGGGTTTATCACCACAGTCGCCAGGCTTGGATGTATGCATATTCACAATACCGCATAAATGTTCATATTAAATATTTGCATGCATTTACACAAAACATAGCTTTGATTTAAACCAAGTTTTACTTCAATACTTTGTTTTTGTGCATATGGTTTAGTTGAGACCTTTCACTTGCCATACATGACATTTTGACATAGACATTTGACAGGGATATTTGACATAGACATTTGACATGGATATTTGACATAGACATTTGACATGGATATTTGACATAGACATTTGACATGGATATTTGACATAGACATTTTGACATGATTTACATCTTGACATGAACATTTTACATTGTTTGGTTTGGTTTGATTAAGTGATTAAGTAACGATGCGTGTGTAATATGATACAAGCATGGTGGATACACCGCTGGTACTTCCTATATATAAGTGTTTGTATGGTATTACATGTCGTAACGTTATTTGAATCATTTCAGTTTGAGACATAGAACATTTCATACAAATAACATACTTTTCACAAGACATTGATTTATAAACAACTTATCTTATGCAAACACATTTTACTTGGTTATTCATTTAACCTTACATTTATTTATACTTATCATCTGATCTTATCGTTTTTCAAATGATTTAAAAGACAAAGCAAATAACAAAGTTCATGACTAAACATTTTCTCAAACATAAGTCATGAATCTTATTTTCACAAAACCTATGTATCTCACAGGCATTTTTATGCTGACGTACCTATTTTCACATGTGTTTTTCAGGAACTGTTGCATAAGATGATCAAGATACACATAGGCAGACTTGGGCTTTAGTGACAATAAAAAAATGCAAGACTAGTTAATTATGTTGTATTTTCTTGTTTTTTAAGTCATTGTAACACTTTTAATCAATAAAACGAAACTTCAATTGCCATGGATTTGAAACAATTAATTCTGTTACAACACTCCCCGATGTTTCCGCCGCGTTTTGTATGTTCTACGTGGTCGGGGTGTGACAAGAAGACTGATCACTGCTAATGGCTTCATTGTAAGAGATAGGATCATTGAGCTTTCCGGGATCCATTTCAGTCAGGTAGGTAACATAATCATCCCAATTAGTAGGCCTTCTTTGCCTAGATGACCTCTTGAGTGGATTATCGGGTTCAGCGTTGTCTTGGTTTTGAGCGTTTGATGTGCCTTCGCCATGAGGTATAATGGGTTCTGATTGTAGAGGTGAATTTGCAGTTGGTGCAGTAGCTTCAGGTACAATAGTTGCATTGGGTACAAGAGGAGTAATCGGAGTAATGGTAAGCGACGAGTCTCTCCCCCCCCCCCCCCGCGTCTTGTACTTCTTGCAACTCTTCGTAAGGGTTGGTACTGCTCCCACTGACCTTGAAATCCTCCAGGAACGCGGCACGCTTGGTTTCAACAATACGGGTGACATGGGAAGGACAATAGAAACGATAACCCTTAGAATTATCAGGATACCCGATAAAGAAACAGGTAACTGTTTTAGGGTCAAGTTTCCTTAGGAAAGGATTGTAAAGTTTTGCTTCAGCAATGCAGCCCCATACTTTCATATATTTAAGACTCGGTTTCCTTCCTGTCCAAAGTTCATAAGGAGTTTTAGGGACAGACTTAGAAGGAACTCTATTGAGTATATGAACAGCTGCTTTTAACGCTTCAGTCCAGAGGAATAATGGTAAATTAGTGTTGGCTAACATACTGCGCACCATGTTCATAAGGGTACGGTTTCTTCTTTCAGTGACACCATTCTACTGAGGTGTACCAGGCATGGTGTATTGGTTCACAATCCCTTGGCCGTTACAAAACTCATAAAATGGACCAGGAGCTTGACCCACATCAGTATGTCTTCCATAATATTCACCGCCTCTATCTGATCTCACAACTTTAATCTGACGATCTAATTGCTTTTCAACTTCAGCCTTATAATCTTTAAAAGTTGTAAGAGATTCAGATTTCTCCTTAATAAGATACAAGTACATGTAACGAGAATAATCATCAATAAAAGTGATAAATGAAGTATGTCCTGTTATGCCAGCGATTTGGTAGGGACCACTAATGTCAGTGTGAATGAGTTCTAATAAATTAGAGCTCCTAGTGGCACCTTTCTTATTCGCTAATGTCATTTTACCTTTAAGACATTTGACACATGTTCCAAAATCAGAGAAATCGAGAGGAGGTAAGACTTCATCCTTCACAAGACGATTTAATCGTTCTTTTGAAATGTGGCCTAAACGCTGATGCCACAACATGGATGAAGTTTCTAAGTCTCGTTTCTCTTTCATATTTGTGAGTGATTCATTAATGTTATATGACAACAAAGATTTGGAAAAGTTATCTTCTAGTTCTAATCTATAGAGACCACCATCCAGAATACCAGTACCATAAAGAACATAATCATAGAGGATAGAGAGTTTGCGATGACCATGGGAAACAATAAAACCGTCCATGTCTAACTTTGGTCCTGATACAAGGTTCCGAGTTACCTCAGGAACATATAAAGTATCATAAAGTTTAATACATAAACCAGTTTTCATAACTAATTGTAATGTTCCAATGGCCTTCACTTCTAATTCTCGATCATCCCCAACCTTAAGCGTTCTTTGGTTTCTTTCCAGCTTCCGGATTGAAAGGAATCCCTGAGTTGAATTGGAAACATGAACCATAGAACCAAAATCAAACCACCAAGAATTAGCAGGAACACTTAAATTATAGGACTTAAGTATCATAAAATAATCGTTACCTTTCTTAGCCAGCCACTCCTTAAAGTCAGGGCATTCCTTCTGCATGTGTCCTGTCTTTTTACAGAATTTGCAGCGGATACTGCCTAAGGAGTTCTTAGAGCTGGAAGGTGCACTTGTATTAGGATTAGGATTGGGCGTTTGGACTTTTGAAGCATCCTTCCTCTGATAATTGTTCTTCCTATTCTTAGGATTGGAGGTGGTGAAGTTTGCAACATCAGTAGTGTGATCCATCCTCATACGCTCTTCCTCCTGTACGCACATGGCGACCAGCTCACTCGTCGTCCATTTGTCCTTCTGAGTGTTGTAATTGATCTTGAATGCTTCAAAGGACGAAGGAAGCGAAGTAATGATGAAATGAACAAGGAAACCATCACTGATTTCCATTTCCAGCCCCTTCAGCTTATTGGCTATGTCATTCATCATCATGATGTGCTCGCGAATGCCGCTCCTCCCATCATACTTAGTTGTCACCAGCTTGAGAATAAGAGTACTAGCGTGTGCTTTAGACGTTCCTTTGAATTGCGCCTCCACATGTTCCAAGTAGGTTTTAGCATCTTCAGAATCTGGAATGGCTCCCCTGATTGCATTGCTTATGAACTGCTTCATAAACATGAGAGACATACGGTTACACCTAGTCCACTTATCATGAGTCAACTGCTCAGCAGCAGTACTTTGAGTGGTAAGATCCGCTGGCTTATTCTCTCTTAGAGCATAATCAAAATCCAGCAGCCCAAGAGTAAGCATGAGAGCATCCTTCCATGCAGCAAAGTTATCACCAGTCAAAGGTGGAATCCCGCAATTTGGTGCTGATAGTGGAAATAAGATGAGCAAGTTATGATACTAAGGAAGAAGTCCTAATGTGATCTAAGGGCACGTTAAACTAAAGCAGGCATAAATAATGACCATTTTACATTATGAAGCTGTGATATTGTCTATTACTAACATCAAAATAATAGACTTAGCTAAAAATTCTACTTAAACGAAGACAAAACAGCTTTGGCCAGAAGTGTAATCATTTAAGCATATGTGCAAAGTGGTTGTAACAAATCAGCTTTGGCCAGAAATTGAGACAATCACTTTAGTTATGCACTTGTTGAGTATGCCATCTATGAATGAATTAAATCAGCTTTGGCCAGAATTAAGACATTCATGCTTATGATGCACACACAACATAGCTTTCGTAATACTTTAGCGATAAGTAGATGTATCAAGTCAGCTTTGGCCAGAAATGATATATCAAAAACTCATTCAAGTTAAGCCATTTTTGGTTTTGTAAAACATTATCTTATTCTGATTAATTAACTAAATAATTACAAAACCAATTATTTAATAGCAAACCACCTGATTCTGATTAATTAAAAAAAAATTTAGTTCACATTAACTGCCAAATTTTATGAACACTCATGATTTCGGATGAAACATGTCTTGGATTCATCCGAAATGACTAATTTCGAATCATTTCGGATTATCCGAAATGGATGATTTCGAATAATTTCAGATGTGTCCAAGATGCGTAAGTCGAGTCATTTCGGATGATTTCGGATGATGATGTTTAGTCCGAGATTCATCCGAAATTGTCAGCTCTTGATGATCCGTGATGCATTTCGGATGATTTCGGATGGTAATGCTTAGTCCGAGATTCATCCGAAATGATCAGTTCTTTGATCATCCGTAATGCTTAGTCCGTGATGCTTAGTCCGAAATGGTCAGTTGTTGATCCGTAATGGGTGAACAATGTTCATCCGGAATGATCAGTTCTTTGATCATCCGAAATGTGTTCTGCAAGCTGTTAAATGCGAAATCATAACTGAAAATTCAAAAAATTTGGGATTGTGATAGAGTTTCCTATTTTATCATTCATCTAATTTTATCAGTAAATTTCGAAAATCGTAATCTGTTTATCCTATTAACAGATTTCGAAAACTTATTAGATAAAATTAGATCATAATTAAGAAAACATTCCACAATTCAAATCATATTCCAAATCATGATGGAAAAATCGAATTTTAACTAAGAACATGATGAACCCTAAATAAAAATTACTCAAACATTCATCCGAAATCTGGAATTTTATTACACATTTAAACATATTTCTGAAACATCAGATTTCGGAACAGTAATCACGAATGAACATGCCATCCGAGATGGAATTTCGGATGACAGAAATCGAACAGTAATGATTTCGGATGATGAAAAAACGAATTTTAATTATCGTTTTAAAACCTGTTTTCCAGTTTTAATCCAGATTTACGGATAGAAAACAGAACTGACTAATCAACATATGCTCTGATACCACATGTTGGTTCAGTTCTGTTTATACATGAGGGAAAACATGAAAAGCATACATGTTACAGCAGACAGTGCAGTGGAGAATCCAGTAATGGAGTTCGACATGCATGTCATCGTGATCTGGTTCCTCCTTAGGGTGCTGATTGATGATGGGGACTTAGAAAACCGAAAAGGTTATCGGCTATGGAGAGGAAGTCGAATGTGATGTTATGACTAATGGGGTGTGTCTAATTGTGTAACTGAGTAACCCTTTAACCTCCACATAATTCTCCTTATATAAGCACCCAGGAGGAAACCTAATTAGTTAATAAGGGTAATATAGTCCATCAACAATTACCAACTAATTATTTAATAGGTTATTATATATTTTGATCTATATTATATAAATGATTATAATGGCTATAGATTAAATATTAATACATAATATATTTAATCTTACATAAAAAAGAAAAGCCTACAATTGCTTTGGAAATTAAAGACCTGAAGGTTTTTTTTACAGAAAATAAAACCATAATTTGATGACTTTTCATCCAAATGAGCCCCAAATAATAAAAAAAAATTTAAGCTAGTTAATGTCATAACTTGAGCATCAAAAAAATAGAAGGTGGTTCTTATATCAAAATAGAGATAATAATGATATCTTTGAATATCATGTCTTTATGTTTTAATTAGAATCTAAAGAGAAGTCAAAACAATAAAAGAAATTTTATCAGTAACATATATGTGCAACCACAAATTACTTTAGCTATGTTTATTGATATTAAACACATCTCTGAAGATTATTGGATAAACAAAAGTGTACCTACAAGTCTTGAAACACTTCTCTCCAAAATCACCAGTCAGAAATTGTTAATGTGATAAGCCGAACTTTCAAGGTTAGCATTGTCAAATTCTGAAACCTTTATCGTGTGTCGTTATGTTTAATTATGCTTGGTAGCATCTTTGAGTAAATGATTAAGTTGTTAAAATGTTAAGTGAGCATATTTTATAAATCCAGCCGCACATGACCCCCGGGTCCCACACCCCTCTCACGTCCGCACACTCCCTAACCCTTGTGTCTTTTAATCTCGGCCCACATACCTTACCAAGCCCAAACCATCCAAATCCCAACCCTTGTGAGGATGCGCATACATGTGTGATATGTAACATGAGTTTGTGATTTAGAAAATCATAACCAAACCCTAATTATCTTTACTTTGGACGGCAACCCCTTCTCCTTCGAAGCTCTCTCCTCTCATCGATCTAAGCATCTTCATTACTCTACGAATCTCTAGTCAGTATAAATATGCTTGCTTTAATCCTTGTTGATTGTTCTCGCCTATGTGCAACTTGTTGTTGATGATCATGAGTTTTGTATGTTGAGAATATGAATGATGATAATACTTAGGGATGCATGATAGTGAGGTATTGATGAACATATTGTTATAACAAAACTGATTAGATTTGATCTACTAGCGTTCATGATGCTAGTTAATGTTAATCGATGAACTAGGGCTTGCATAATGTGGGTGTTCGATAACTATTGATGTGGAGGATATACACGGATCTGCTTGTATGATTGTAGGATAGATGATTTCTTATAATGATGGGATAAATCTAGTATTATATGACAAATTGGTGATTGATAGCAAGGATTAGTTCATGATTTAGGGATTGCATGATGATGAACAATCGTTGAGATGATTATGTAATTTGATTTAATTTGAATATTGATTTTAATGATAATTGCCATTGATGAATTAACTGTATCTATAAGAAGTGGGATTGATTGTGTAAATGTGGAATGACAACTAATTGACCGCGAATTAAGGTGATGTCTAACCAACACCGCACACCTACTGGTCGCACACTTGGGTGTCGTACACCCTAGATAGCGTATGGTACACACCCTTGATACACACCGCACACTGTCTAACCGCACACCTGTGCAATGTACAAGTGTTGGATTACACAATGAATAATCAGGTTGTGAAAGGTCGCACACTGGCTGGCCGCACAATTGTGATTGTACAAATAATTGATGCACAAGGGAACAACGATTCATGCATGACCGCACACTATCATGTGGCCGCACACTCCCTGGCATGTCGCACACCTGATAGTGGGCCGCATAGTCCTTTGGACTTTACATCTACTTGGGCGGTAAACGTATTTGGGCCGCACACTGACTATTGGCCATAAACAGAAAATTAGACCGCACAATTTAACCAAGCCGCACACTCACATTGGGCCTTGAACTAGATGGGGCCACACACTATTATGAATAATATAATGAGCTGCAAGTTGTTATTTGAATCGTGGGCCTGTGACATGAACTCGTATGTGGCCGAAGGCCTACTATGTGCTATATGATGATTCTTGTAGTGCACGAAACCTGTTAAATATGTGAAATACTTGAATGAAATCCTAACTGTTATTGGTAACCATTATAGGACTTGGTTGACCAACTGTGAACAAGTAACATAACTTACCGAGCAAATAGAAGGTGAGTTCACTACTCTTTTACAAGCATGCGTCCAGTGGGGACACACAAACAAACTTACATCCTTGTAGGGGATACTTTACAAACATATATCCCTGGAGGGGATATGTTACAACTGTAGTTTAATTTCGATGTTGGATAATACACTCAACTCTATCACTTTAAGTCCCAACTTACTACCGAACTAGTTTCGTGGAGGGCAACGGGGTATTAGTTAATAGCGCTATTAGGCTTAACAACCCCATGACGTACCTGGATAGGACGGGCGTGAACTAATGACCTTAAACACATGACCAATGTTGATAGGCATTGGGGAAGAGCAAACAAACAGTTATCTTGCGGTATCGAGTTATTATCAACAAGTCTTTAAACTAAACACTTGCCAACTAAACCTTTAACAAAACTGTGAACTCGCCAGCTTTATGCTGATACACTTTTTCCGCATGCTTGCAGGTCGATAAGTACGTGAATTGGGACTTGCAGTCTGGGATGTTGGTGTGGTCATGGGTCGTGACACTTGAAGAGACATTTAAAGTTGAATTGTTTTAAACATTATGGTGTTGAATTGCTTGAACAATATTTTATGCTTCCGCTGAATGTAAACTGATTTAAACATATGTTTTGAATTGCACTATTTACATTGAATGGGAATTCAATTTATTATATTAATGTTGGTTCAATGTGATTAGTGGCTAGATCTTGGTACGTCACACGCCTCACGGGTATTTCCGCATGTGGTATTTTGGGGGTGTGACAGTTAACTAGGCTTCAATTACAAACAAAAAAAGCGATGTTTGTCAAACATAATAATCGAAAAATCTAACTGAGAAAATTATCAAACAGAAAAGCATAACAGGGACCTTAGAACATAAAAGCTTCTATTTGACAATTTTGATTCCAAAACAAAACAGAACAACTTCGATTTAGTTGAGAAAGAATGCAGCACAAGTTGTAGTTGGAACTTCGAAATTCATTTCCTATTTACAATCTTTACTATTCATGACAATTCTATTTCCTCCCCCAAGTTCACCTACTCTTTTTCCCAAGTCTCGACTACAGAGCCCAATAAGATTAGTTAGTATACGTGAAGTAAATCGCAAAATGGGGGCCTGGAAAAATGGAGGCCCAAAGCTAGGGCTTTAGTAGCTTTACCCTTGAGCTGCCCTGCTCACACCCAAGCCTAATGCTCTGAAACATGGTTCAAGAATATAGATTCAATACTAAAGAGGAAGAAGAAATGTGACAACCACAACTTCAGGTTACTACTTTAACTTAACCATAGTTAATCTAAACATACATTCATAGCACTGCATTTAACTAGGGTTAGTTAAATGAGTTTACTTTGGTAATTTGGGGAATTACCGGAACACGCACACAAGATTAATCCTCTAAACGTTAATGATTAACACCAATGATAATTTTATACGGACGGTCTATATGAAACTTATACATTGTATGAAAACTACATGAATTATGTGCTTTACTGTAAATTGTATGATATTATGTGCTCCTTGTATGAAAATTATATAATTAGGGGGTGTTTAGATATTAGTGAAACTTAAATAGACTATTTTAAGCCCTAAAACCTCTCAAAATCACTATACGGCAGTTTATTCTTCTCAAATCATTCTCTAATCATTTTGGCTTTGCAGCACAACTCCCCATCCTCAATCTTGATCTTTCCAACTCTCCTAGAACAATCTTTATATCAATCTAAGGTAAGTGTTTATGCTTTATGTTGTGAATCTCGTTCTTTTGATTCCATGAAAAACCCTAGACATCCGAACAATCTGTGTTTTGTTTCATGACTGATGAATGTGTGTTAATTGCTAGATTGATTGAATTGTATGGTTGCTACTAGTCATTTTAGATGCTATTTGATGTGATATGAATGCAAAACAATTGTCTTGATTCATGATATGATTGATTACGGTGAATAGGGTTTTTGATCGTGATTATCTTGAAAAGTGTGAAGTTATGTTTCTGCGTTGTAATTTAAAATGTTGGCTAGCCCTTAGATAACTGTCAGACCTTGTGAAGTCACAAGGGTCCACACTTATACATGTCCGCATTTGTTAACTTATACATGTCCGCACTTATACATGTCCGCATTTGTTAACTTATACATGTCCGCACTTATAAATGTCCACATTTGTTAACTTATACATCTCAGCACTTATACATGTCCGCATTTGTTAACTTATACATGCCCGCACTTATACATGTCCCCATTTGTTAACTTATACATCTCCGCACTTGTTTAACATGATGTCCGTACTTATTGATTACATGATGTCCGCACTTATTGATTACATGATGTCCGCATTTGTTAAGAAATAGGGCTGTTTGCATTTGTTAAGTTGTATGGTGTCCGCACTTGTGGATTCTTAATAAGTCTGCACTTGATTTATATTTGTATGTCCGAATATATATAGATGTGATGCCGTCTGGACTGTATATGCAATGCACCTACAATTGAGTACTTGTGTTACAGTATGAACAATTGTTAATTTGACCACATTAAATACCGAGTTGTTGGATTCATAGGATATTGTAAAACTCTACCCGTTTGCATACTTACGTTTAACGTACATTAGGTCACGTGTAATAGATCTAACACTTACTTAACGCGTAAAGACACATTAACATTACCGAACAAACTAAGGTGAGTTCACTACCTTTCTCACAAGCATGCGTCCTGGGGGGGACAAACAAACTAATATTCCTGGGAGGAATACTTTTAAATGTCTTGGTTTATTTTCGATGTTAGTTAATAAACTCAACTCTATCACGAAAGTCCCTACTTACATACCGAGCTAGTTTCCTAGGAGGCAACGGGGTATTAGTTGATAGCGCTATTAGGCCTGATGAACCTCACACCATGCTAGGAGCCGGGCATGAACTAATGACCTTAAAAACTTTGATCAATGATGATAGACATTGATGAGGGCACCCAAAAACAGAACAATCAATCGGTATCGATTATTCGTAATATATCTTTAAACTAAACACTTACATGTTTTTCGTTAAACAAAACTGTGAACTCGCTAACTTTATGTTGACACACTTTTCTGCATGCTTGCAGGTCATTAGATATCTTGATGGATCGGAACTTGCAATCAGAGGAGCTAGGGATGTCATGGGTCATGTAGCTTATTGAAACATTTAATGATATGATATTCTTTATAAACATTTTGTTTTCCAATGTTTAAATATTTATAATTGCTTCCGCTAAACGAATACTTTGCTGAATTGCTTATTTGATGAGCACTTTTCATGTTGAATAAGATTTTGAGTTTAATATACTATTGTTGGTTCAACGTGATTAGTGGCTAGGTCTTGGTATGTCACATGCCTCGCGGTGAGATCCGCATGTGGTATTTTGGTGGTGTGACAGTTTGGTATCAGAGCCACTGTTTATAGTGAACTAGGTTTTAAAACGTTTTTATAAAACCAGACTATAACCGAATCCGTTCCGAAAGTGATCATGACACTACGCTCCAGATTGCAAGGTTCGTCTTTTATAATTGTATACATTATACGTCTAGCGTACACATATGCATTGCATTGCACACCCAGCAATACAGTACAATTGCATGTGTTACTTGTTTTATGATGCATTGTTAGTATGACATAATCTCTAGACCTTCATGATCCTTATAATTTTGATAACACCTTAGCTTTTAACACTCGAATCTGAGGATCTTTTGACGCAAATTAGGAGGAACTAAGATGAACATGCAAATCACATTATTATTATTATGGGTGCACACCTAATAATAATTTGGGGTGCGTGTGTGTCCCAGTGAGGCTTAGCAAGTGGAAAAGGATTCTGGCCCATTATCTGACATAATTGGGGATTCAACAATCTACAAGAGTCATAGAGATGATTGACTTCTACTCAATCTTGATCCTTACTTTTTCCACTCTTCTTGTGGATGCAGAATCATGAATGGATGTGGTGGACACGGTGATGGCCACGACGGTGGACGTGGCAATATCGTCATAACTCAGGCGGAGTTGACGGATCTCATCGACACACGTGTGGCTGGGGCCTTAGCAGCTCAGCAAGCTGATAAGACACTTACAACAAGATGATTCTTGTTCTTTATTCATATATTCGAACTCTCATTTGTGCGTTATACGTTCTTTCGCCTCAAGGTCAACACGTGAACAGGAATCAGAACAATCTGGCTGTCTGTACTTTCAAGACGTTATGGACTGCGACCCACAAACTTTCAATAGGACTAAGGGAGCAGTGGTACTTCTTCGTTGGTTTGAGAAGGCCGAATCAGCATTCGCTATGTTTAATTGTCTGGCTGGAGACAGGGTGAAGTTTGCCTCTGGCACATTGGAGGATGATGCCTTAACTTGGTGGAATGCCCAACTTCAGATGCTAGGAATCGACATGGCGAATGCTACTACTTAGGACGATGTCAAGGAATTGATGCGGGATGAGTACTATCCTCGTGATCAGATTCAAAAGTTAGAGAACGAGTATTATCATCTTAAGATGGTGGGATCGGAGATTGAAGCATACATGAAACGTTCTCATGAGCTTGCAAATATGTGCCCTAACTTATTGAACCCACCCTACAAGCGGATCGAGCTGTATATCAATGGATTAGCACCACAAATCAAAAGTATGGCTACTTCAGCGAACCTCGATAACTTACCACGGATCATTCGTTTGGCCCACAAGATTACGGATCAATAGGTAGAACGTGGTACACTACCTGAGCGTGGTGCTATGACTACTCCTGCTGCTGACAATAAATGAAAGTGGAGCGACTCAGACAAGGCCTCCAATCCCAACCAGCAGCAGTAGAAGGTTGATAACAACAACAACCGCAACTTCAACCAGTCTTCCTCAACAAATCAGAACCAAGGAAACAATCAGAATCAGGGTTCTTATACGGGTAAGCGACCAAAGTGCAATAAGTGCAACTATCATCACCATGGTTAGTGCACTCAAACATGTCAGAGGTGTGACAAAGTGGGCCATATGGCGAAAAACTACAGAGCTCCATTCCCGAAACAACAGCAACAGCAACAGCAACAGCCGCAACAACAACAGAGGCAACAACCACAGCAAAATCAGGGTAATTGAAAGGGGTGCTTCCAATGTGGAAGTGAGGGCCACTTCAAGAAGGATTGCCCACAATTCAACCAGAACGCCAACAACAACGGGAACAACAATAATAACAATAACACCGGGAATCACAACAATAAAAATAGTAACAACGGTGGAAATGGTACTCGTGGGAGAGCATTCACTATTGGCGCCGGTGACGCCAGGAACGATGGCAACGTCGTGACCGGTACATTTTCTGTGAACAATTGTTTCGCCTCTGTTTTATTCGATTCTTGTGCAGATTGGAGTTACGTGTCCTTGAAATTTAGTAGACTGTTAGGATCAACCCCGACACCTTTCAAAACCAAGCATATCGTATAATTGGCTGATGGTAAGTCAATTGAAGCGTCTCATGTTCACATTGGGTGCAAACTCGATTTTCTACGTCAAATGTTTGACATTGACCTTCTTCATGTCGCTCTTGGTAGCTTTGACGTAGACGTCAGTATGGACTGGTTGTTCTGTCATCGCTCTTGGTTCTTCATGTCGCTCCAAACACCGAGCTGAAATGCTCTGTCAAGAGAAGATATTTGTATTCCTCTCCCAAATGGAGATTCCTTGTCTATTCAGGGTCACCGGAGTGGTGCTAAGGTTGGCATCATTTCGGCTATGAAAGCCCAGAAGTGCATACGGAAGGGCTATCCAGGGATTCTAGCCCTCGTCACTGATACTCAACCTAAGGAAGAGAAGATCGAAGACATTCCAGTCATTCGTGACTTTTCCAATGTGTATCTCGAGGAACTTCCAAGACTACTTCCACACCGACATGTGGAATTCCATAGCGAACTTACGCCAGGAGCAGCTCTGATTGCTCGTGCTCCTTATCGTCCTGCACCGGGGGAATTGCAAGAACTGTCGAATCAACTCCAAGAACTGTTCGATAGAGGTTTTATCTGACCTAGCTCTTCACCATGGGGAGCCCGACTCCTATTCGTGAACAAGAAATATGGGTCTTTCCGCATGTGTATCGATTACCGCGAACTCAACAAAGTGACGGTCAAGAACCGCTATCCTTTTCCTCGTATAGGCGATCTGTTTGACCAACTACAAAGGTCAAGCTTCTACTCGAAAATCGATTTAAGATCGGGCTCTCATCAGAAGAGAGTCCGAGAGGAAGATATTCACAAAACAGCCTCTCGAACGCGGTACGGCCAATACGAGTTTTTGGTTATGCCATTCGGGTTAACTAACGCACCTGCGGTCTTCAAGGATCTCATGAACCGTGTGTGCAAAACGTATCTTGATGACTTCGTCATTATGTTTAACCATGACATTCTGATCTATTCTAAGAGTAAGGAGGATCATGAGCGACACTTGCGTCTTATCTTGGAACTCCTGAGGAAGGAGCAACTTTATGAGAAGTTCTCTAAGTGTGATTTCTAGATTCCAGAAGTACACTTTCTTGGTCGCGTGGTCAACGAGTCAGGAATACATGTTGAGCCAGCAAAAATCGATTCTATCAGGAATTGGGTGGCACCTAAGACTCCTACGGAGGTGCGATAATTTCTTGGTCTCGTAGGGTACTATCGCAGATTTATCAAAGGATTTTCGAGAATCGTTCAACCTCTCACCGCTTTAACCCAGAAGGGTATCGCTTATTCATGGGGAGCGAATTAGGAGAGCGCCTTTCAACTTTTGAAACAAAAGCTTTGCAGTGCTCCGACATTGTCCCTACCCGATGGTACGGACGACTTTGTGGTGTACTGTGATAGCCTATGCTTCTCGACAGTTAAAGGTTCACGAGAAGAATTACCCGACTCATGACTTGGATTTGGGAGCGGTGGTCTTTGCACTTAAAATGTGGAGCCATTACTTGTACGGTACTAAATGCACTATTTATACCGATCATAAGAGTCTTTAACACATTTTCGATCAGAAGGAGTGGAACATGCGATAGCGTCGTTAGGTTGAACTCTTGAACGATTACGATTTTGCAATTAAGTATCATCTAGGAAGAGCTAACGTTGTAGCTGACGCCCTCAGCCGGAAGGAAACCAAACCCAAACGTGTTCGAGGCTTACAGCTCCAATCCATTCTAACCATAACACCTCGAAAATTCACGTCCTATAATGTATTGACACGTGTCATAAGCTTTGAACGTGTGAAAGAATACTCTGGAAGGACTAAAGTTGACAAACAAGGAAAGTATGTGAATATAAGGGTTCAAAATGTCAACAATGGATAAATATACTTTACAATAACCCTACATGATGTTTATACCCTTAAACGAATGAATCATGGATCATACAAAGCTAATTGTGAAAGAAAGTGAGAGATTACAAACTACAGGGGTTAAATGTGTCAACATGTTTAAAGTATACCTCTGAGTGGCCTTTTAGCAAACTTGAAGCTTTGTAATGATTAATTATGCTCGCGAGAATAAGTGATAAAAATTTCATAAGGTCTCGTTAAAGTATGAGAAAGTTATGACAATGTTCGTATATGAGGGGTTAAAAGCGTCAACGTTGAAATTTAAGACTTTTCGGTGATCGTATGAATAACCGGGGACTTAACAACGTTGGTTTATGACTTGGACTCCTTAAAAGTCAAGTTTGGGGGTTACAAGTGCAAGAAACCATGTTAAAAATCAAGTTTGGAAGTTCAGGGGCCAAACTGTCAACTTTTGAAAGTTATGTCATGCTGGCCTGGTCCTTACGGACCGTATGCTAGGACCCTTACGGTCCGTAAGCTACTCCCAGATGCAGAAACTCGACCAAGGGCTGCCTAAACTAGTTCTTAGGCTTAGGGACACTTGTAATTGATCTGGGATCACCTCATAGGCTTGTTTGTCATGATCTTGATAGATCAAAGGCACTATATAAGACCCACATTGTTGCAAACTTTGATCATCCCTTCATACCTTCACTTCTGATCATTTCTGGAGCACAAGGACCTACCCTAAGCATCTCTAATCGTGCATTAGACCTTGGTAAGTATCCTCAACCTTCCTTAATTGAGTTTTGCTTAGTTGTTAGCTTAAAAGTCAAACCGTCATAATTAAGGTTTGACTTATCGATTAATCACTAATGATCCAGTGATTAGTCAAATTGAGAGTAGTTATAAGTTGGTAATTATGTGGGCAATAAACCTTTAAAAGGGCACCCTCTGAT
Source organism: Helianthus tuberosus (assembly GCA_030545235.1). Taxonomy (NCBI): domain Eukaryota; kingdom Viridiplantae; phylum Streptophyta; class Magnoliopsida; order Asterales; family Asteraceae; genus Helianthus; species Helianthus tuberosus. The sequence goes on from CM060407.1 coordinate 75,594,906, forward strand.
TCCGGCTCTAACTAGGTCATTTGTCAGGTCAAAGTGTGTTATAAAAAGTCAACAAAATTATAATTTTCGAATTAACACTTAACTAGCAATGTAGAAGACGTGTAACCTATTTTATCACTCATATAACTTGGTAAATAGTATAAGAACTGGTCTAAGCTTGTTTGATCCGACAATTTTCTGTTTAGGCTCAGTTCGGAACCGAAAGTCGCAAAACTTTGACTTTTGCTTTGACTTCAGTTCTGACCCGATTTAGATGGGTTTAGAAATGCCTTAGAGCTTCCTTAGGACCAGGTTACATGTTGGTATAACCCTCTGTGGTTGGTTCGTTGATTGGCCGATTCGTTTACACGTTTCCGTTAATTGCTTAATGTTGACCATAATGCCCTTTTGACCATAAAACGAGAATTTTGGAAATGTGAGAGGACAATAATCTTTGCTACTGATTTATAAACATGTCCCAAAAATTTCATATCAGTTAGAGGTCTAAATTAGGAGTTATGCTCAATAGCGCACTTAAAAAGCTTTTTGTTAATTAAACGGCTCAATTTGCATAAAGCCTATCTAAACCCAATTTTTGACACCAAACCCTTTACCCACTGATTTAATATAATATTTTGAGATTTTGAAAATTTTTAATTGTTTTTAAACTGATCATAACCTAAGGTTATTGCCTTGATTCGGTAAATACCGATTATACCCTTTTTGTGTATAAAATGAGTTCTACATAGTATTTTGACACCAAACCAATTGCTACTGATTTTATATAATAAATGACATATTTTGAACTTTATAACCTGATCAGAAAACTCAGATTTCCCGTATAACCCGAAAATCGCTTAAAACGACTTTTTACGCGTATTAAACACCTAGTATGGGTTTAAAACCATTTTGGCATATAAGACTTATCACCAACTGATATAACCTATTAAATTAAGTTGTTTTACTGATTATTTCAGACCCGGGTCTCAGAATTAAAATTAATCTCTTTTATAATCTTTTAAATTACCAAAATACCCCTACGGGGCTTAAATTGAGATTAAACTCGTTTTGGGTATAATGGAAGGTATCCTACTGATATCACAACATATTTAAGGCATATTAACTTAGGAAACCTGTATATGACTCTTATGGTTACCCGTTACGCTTCTTGCGCGTTCGGTTCGGTTTATGTAACTAGTTTGCATAAATTAGCCGAAACGGGTCAAACCTTATCGTTTTTATCTCAAAATCCAGAATGTGTTTAGATTAGCCATATTATACAAGTCTTCAAACTTGTCGGGTCTAAATCACATTCTATTCCGGTCTTCGCTTTATCATGCGTTTGAACCGTATCTTCCTTTTGAAAACTAACCGGTCTAAGCATAGGCTTAATTAAAGACCCGTTAGGATTCTAATAGGTTAATAAAACCTTCATTCCAGATTAAGAGCCCCAGTAGAAGTACTTGTGCTTGCTGATTAGAATATACGGCTGAGTATAAATTGCATTGCTAGCTCAGGTAAATACTCTTAACTTATTTTCCCTATACGGGCTTGGGATACGGTATTATAATAATACCGGTTCGTCAGGTATTGAATGTTTAGTCGTATTGTGATTAAATTATTGAGGTAACCCGCTTTAATCTGTATTGTTTGAAATAAAAGCCTGTAGGGGTTAATGACCATGTCCCGGATATCCTTGACATCATTATATTATAAAATGGCCACGTCTTAAGAACGGGGTGTAGGCTTACACCTGACAGTTTGCATAATGGAAATGGTATCTCACTCTCATGTGGGCGTATACTTGTGGCGTGTCTGTTAATCTTGACTCGGTTTCTACATCGGGCCCTAAACGTATAACGAACATGTAAATCTGTATACAAGATTATTTTTATATAATTGTCCCAAGTTATAAAAGTTATTTTTGTGCCTGGTGCATCTAAATCAATTTTCTTAAACTCTTTTTAAAATGAGTCGGTTAATTGTATTTACCAGTGTAAACTGACGTATTTTCCAAAAAGGTTAAGTGACAGGTACTGAACGTAATTCGCTGGAAGCTCAGGGCGTTAATAAGGAATCTTGCAAGTTCTAGGCGTCTAAAGTCTGTTGAACAATGTTTATGTTTTAAGATCCGCCTGTGGATCCATCTTACAATTCGTTTGTAATAATTGAAGTTACTTTTGAATCGGTTTGTAATATATTTATCTTTTGCTTCCGCTGTGCATTTAAAATTGTGTTATTTGACTATGATGATATCGACAACGTCACGATACTCCCCACTGGGCCCACCGGTAATACGTGGAAATATCGGGGTGTGACAGGTTGGTATCAGAGCCAACATTGAGTGAATTAAACACTAGCCTTTTGTATTTAATCTCAATGACACAGTAGCACATTCCTTGACCATCTGAGTCTAGACTTAACTTAGGAATGCTCTCAATCCTAATCTGAAAAATATTGCTTCCGATTTATATACTTTGGATATATTGCCAAGCAAAGAAGCCGTAATGGAAATTCTCCACATCCGGAGCCTTGAAATGCCGAGCTTCGTACCGCGACTAGGATGAAACGTACATCCAAGGAGAAAACATTCAGAAATAAAGTGAAGAAGAAAACTCCTTTTTGCTGAAATTCGTTTCCTTAGTAGTCCTTATAAGGACATGTTTATCTTTTAGTCCCTTCATGGACAATGTCATTCCTTTCAAGTCCCATTTAGGGCAATTATATACTCCTTTTAAAAATCATTTGAATATTTAATCTAAATTCCAATTTTATCATTTTATATGAATATAACATATGAAGTAAATCAAAATATAATTCCTTTTCGTAATTGATCTGCCAATATATATAATGAAAAGAATCTTAAAGGGCATAACCTAGCTTGTATGTCATTAAGGACCGAGCTATGATGGTAAAAACCTGTTTAAAAGAGATTCAGATCCTTGTTAACATCTAAAAACATGTTAACACTCCTGACAACAGTGATGCGATAAAAATCACACTTGTCATCTCTATAATGGGAATTTCCAACCTCTTATCTAGCCTAGTGTTGTAGTAATCATGGCTTAAATCATCAAATGAAGATGATCATATTATAAACATCCATAAGAGATGAAATACCTACGGGCCATACTTATTGTCCTAAGGGACAAAAGACAGTTGAAGTCTTTGACTCTCTGTCAAGAAAAGGTAATGAAATATGTTCAAACCTTAATGCCTCGATTCTCTGAAGTCATGGCTTATAAATTTAAACCTGTCCTTGTGACTAGGCCTTTTGCGCCACTTTAATATCCTTAATGTTTTATAACTAGGATAAATTATAATGAAAATACTAATTAAATATAACTAACAAATTAACAAATATGGTTTATATTACCATGGTTGATGAATCGTCAAAAATGATGATTCCATAATAACATCTGAATAAATCATTGTCAATATGTATGTAGCGATCAAGCTACATAGCTGGATCAGATGAGGTTAACAGCCACCCGATGGAGAATAATGATGCTCCCAGAGTTAATATAACTGGTGCGGAACTGCAGGCATTAATAGATAATGCCGTTACACGAGCTCTCGACAGACAGTATGATGAATCAAGTGATACACACTCTAAGACTCTATCTGTGGCTCGTAGTAAGCCCCCTTCTAAATCACATGAGTCAAAGGAAGACGATGTCCGTAACTCGTCAAATCAAAGGAGTGTTCCGTCTAGACAGGTGGTGCTTCATCAAGAGGCACCAGTTAAGACCTGCCCATATAAATATTTTGTCTCCTGCAAGCCCAGAGACTTTACAGGAGAAAAAGGGGCCATCAATTGCATGACATGGCTCGATGAGATGGACACCGTTGTTGACATCAGTGGATGTGCAGAGCAAGACATTGTGAAGTTTGTTTCACAATCTTTTAAAGGAGAAGCTCTAGCTTGGTGGAGGTCACTGACCCAAGCTACGGGGAAGATCCCTGTGTACAACATGACTTGGGATCAGTTCGTTGCTCTTATCAAAGAAAATTACTGTCCTCAACATGAAGTTGAGAAAATTGAGACTAAATTTTTGACATTAGTGATGGAGAACTTAGATTGTCAAGCACACCTTACAAGTTTCAATACCATGTCTCGATTGGTTCCTTACTTGATCACACCGGAACCAAAGCGAATAGCTCGCTTTATTGGGGGTCTAGCCCCAGAAATAAAGGCAAGTGTGAAAGCATCGAGACCTACTACATTCAGGTCAGCGGCAGATCTATCGCTATCTCTCACACTCGATGTGGTCAGAAACAAGGCTGCCAAGGCCTCTGAAGATGGAAAGCGTGAAAGGGAGGATGAGAATTCTCATCGCTCCGATAGGAAGAAAAAGAGGAACTCTGAGGATAAGAAGAGTTCCGGGTTTAAGAAAGACAACCAGCAGTCGGATGAAAAGACCAGGTGCAAAACCTGTAAGAAATACCACCTTGGGAAATGCAGATTTGAGTCTCAGCATCTACCCTGTGGAATCTGCAAGTCTAAGGAACATAAAACCTTGGATTGCAAGAAGTTGAAAGATGCAACCTGTTATGGTTGCAACGAGAAGGGGCATATCAAGACTAACTGCCCTAGGAATCAGAAGAAGCCTGAAGAGGCCAAGAAAACAAACGCATGAGTCTTCCAGATGAATGCCTAGTGGATGGTGTAGAATGATAACTATATAGCAGGTACCTTTCCTTATCAAGCAGTTTATGCAGAAATTTATTTGATGCTGGCACATATGATTCTAAAATAAACGATAAATGATGAGAACTGTTGTCTCCGCCTGATTTGGACTCCGGTCATTTAATGCAAGGTAGAAATTGGCCGATGATACTTTAGAAAATGCTCCAACAAATCTTAGATTGATATTTTATATCTATTAGGAATCACTCTTTTTCTGATACCCTTATGACAAGCTTTCAAGCTATCCAAATTCATCAATATAATAAAGACAGATGTGACATTTTGATCCCCTGTCAAAAAGATGATGGATTAGGTCCAAACCTTAAATGCCATTGATGGTCTTTCGTGACCTAGGCTAAACATAATGAATATATATTAAATAACATTCATTAAGAATGTTAGTACTATATTAGCCTGTATGGTCTATTGATACCATGGTTAGTATATGTTAAGGTCATCAGGATGATGAATAGCAGTTGTTGGATTGCAACTAAGAAATCGTTTTATTGGTGTTAGGAACCAATATCGAGTATGGCAAACTCAGATAAGATAGCCGTTGATCGTGTTATGGATGATGCGACACATGCCAATGATGCTACAATTGTGAACCTTAGAATTTCCAAAGATGTTCTTCAAACTATGATAGACGCATCTGTTGGAAAAGCTGTGAAGAAGGCTGTGAAAAAAGTTCAAGGAGCCCCATGCTACTCGCTCCAAATTTTATCTAGGACCACATTTCCTTAGTCATAAGGAGGATCTTGTTCATGCCTCAAATGCAAAAGATGAGCTAAAAAGGAAAAGGGAGGAAGATACCTCCCAGAGCTCTAAGAAGAAGAACAAACAAAAGTCCAACGAGAAACGAGTATGCAAGACCTGCAAGAAGCGCCATTATGGGAAATGCAGGTTCGAATCAAAATCCCAATCGCAGCCCAGGGCTTGTGGGATCTGCAAATCTAGTGAGCATAAAACATTGGAATGCCAGAAGATAGGAGATGCGACTTGTTACAACTGTAACGAGAAAGGGCATAACAAATCCAATTGCCCAAAGTATGCTAAGAAGGTTGAAAAAGTTAAGGAAACCAACGCTAGGGTCTTTCAGATGGGGGCAGAAGAGGCCATGCAAGATGACAAGGTTATAACCGGTACGTCCTTATCCATGATGTATATGCAAGGGTATTGTTTGATACAGGTGCAGATAAGTCATTTGTGGAATAAATTTTGTAAGTTATTAAATCTGCATGTTAGAACCTTAAGCATAAAATATAAAGTAGAATAAATGCTAAGAGTTTTTATTTTTGGTTCGGATACCAATAAATCCTTCATAAACTATAAGTATAGCAAGCTTTTAAAACCTTTCATAAGAACCCTAGATATTAAGTGTAAGGTAAAACTTACAGACAAAATCATAGGAACCATTTCTTCTGTTCCTGTCAGCGACCTTCAGTCGTAATTCTAGTATACTCTCTCTCCGGATGAAGTGCGTCAGCATATGTAATTGATATCTCTTGATCTCTATCGATTAAGAGTACCAGATGGTATGAAAAAAGCGCCATATGAGGGTTGGTGTATCTTAATAAGTTCCATAGATTGCTTCCATGCCTGATCAGTATGGAGGTTTAATGCATGGAACCGCAAGGATATTCCAATGGTTATATGGTACTAAAGTCAACTAATGATATTCAAAGAAGATGTCCAGAATGGAATTGTCCAAGTAAGTGTCTCTGACTAAATCTGTGGACTCGTAACGTAAATATGCCACTTATCTGACACAGGCAAAGATAAATGAACTGGAGCATGAGATTTGGAAAATCTCTGTAATCTCCGTGTGTCTTGATTACCTTCTGCAAAGATTGGCCTGTTTACCTCCTAAGAGGCAAGTAGAGATAAGATTAATATTTCGCTTAGAGCTGCATTATAGTGAAATCTCCATGATAACTGGTACCATCATAGGAAGAATCGGAACCCTGATTAAGTGGATTTTAAGATAGAAGATTCATATAGCCTAACTCAATATTCCGAGAGTTTGATATTGTTAAATAAGAAAGACGGTTCATTTTGCTTATGCATTCATTACCGCAACCCTATTTAGACAACGGTTAAGAATTGCCATTAACTACCCAGGATCGTCGATTTGTTCGACTAGCTGTGAGGATTAGCTATTCCTCAAGATTAGTTTTAAGCGGTGGTTGGAATAACCATCTCACCATAAAAATATGTCTTTTCTATAACAATTATTATGTAAGTATCAAGACTACTCCCTTGGGGACCTTGTATAGATGGAATGTTAAACATCCATTGTTAGAACAATAGATGGGTAAGCTCAATTATCAGGATCTGAAAGTTGCATTGGAAACAACAAATAAGATCATTCGAATTTATAATCATCTTAAAGTTTCCAGTAAACGGCAGAGAAATTGAGGATTGATAAAAGTCGCAACCTTCTTAAGTCCTTAATAAGGAATAAGGTTCAATCAAAGGTATCACCCTAAGAAGGGTATGCTAAATTTTAAATTTCGCAGGGTAAGTTAAGTCCTAGATATATAGGAGCATTCAGAAATCGAATGCAACAAAGGTCAATAGCCTATAAGCTAAAACCTATATAAGGAGCTTGGTGGAGCTCGCAATGCGGCCCACACTGATGATTTAAGGATAGGTTTCGCCAATAAGTCGAAACACATTATCACGAAATGATAGGCAGATTAATGAAACTTTATGATTGGACAAGAAACCCGTATCAATTAAGGATCGGCAAATTAAGAAGCTCCAAAAGGATACACGTACCTATTATAGAGGTCAACTAGGGTGCCTTAGAGGCCCAAATATACTATGGAAGTTAAGTCCATGATACATCAGAAAGTACTTCCATCATTTTAGCAAATCTCGAGGTCGAGATTTCTTTTAAGGGGGTGAGGATGTAACACCTCGAAAATTCACGTTCTATAATGTATTGACACGTGTCATAAGCTTTGAACGTGTGAAAGAATACTCTTGAAGGACTAAAGTTGACAAACAAGGAAAGTATGTGAATATAAGGGTTCAAAATGTCAACAATGGATAAATATACTTTATAATAACCCTACATGATGTTTATACTCTTAAACGAATGAATCATGGATCATACGAAGCTAATTGTGAAAGAAAGTGAGAGATTACAAACTACAGGGGTTAAATGTGTCAACATGTTTAAAGTATACCTCTGAGTGGCCTTTTAGCAAACCCGAAGCTTTGTAATGATTAATTATGCTCGCGAGAATAAGTGATAAAAATTTCATAAGGTCTCGTTAAAGTATGAGAAAGTTATGACAATGTTCGTATATGAGGGGTTAAAAGCGTCAACGTTGAAATTTAAGACTTTTCGGTGATCGTATGAATAACCGGGGACTTAACAACATTGGTTTATGACTTGGAGTCCTTAAAATTCAAGTTTGGGGGTTACAAGTGCAAGAAACCATGTTAAAAAACAAGTTTGGAAGTTCAGGGGCCAAACTGTCAACTTTTGAAAGTTATGTCATGCTGGCCTGGTCCTTACGGACCGTATGCTAGGACCCTTACGGTCCGTAAGCTACTCCCAGATGCAGAAACTCGACTGATGGCTGTTCAGCCCATGTAACCGACATATATTGCCCTTTATCACCACCAAGGGCTGCCTAAACTAGTTCTTAGGCTTAGGGACACTTGTAATTGATCTGGGATCACCTCATAGGCTTGTTTGTCATGATCTTGATGGATCAAAGGCACTATATAAGACCCACATTGTTGTAAACTTTGATCATCCCTTCATACCTTCACTTCTGATCATTTCTGGAGCACAAGGACCTTCCCTAAGCATCTCTAATCATGCATAAGACCTTGGTAAGTATCCTCAACCTTGCTTAATTGAGTTTTGCATAGTTGTTAGCCTAAAAGTCAAACCGTCGTAATTAAGGTTTGACTTATCGATTAATCACTAATGGTCCAGTGATTAGTCAAATTGAGAGTAGTTATAAGTTGGTAATTATGTGGGCAATAAACCCTTAAAAGGGCACCCTCTGATTCCCGCTCTAACTAGGTCATTTGTCGGGTCAAAGTGTGTTATAAAAAGTCAACAGAATTATAATTTTCGAATTAACACTTAACTAGCAATGTAGAAGACGTGTAACCTATTTTATCACTCATATAACTTGGTAAATAGTATAAGAACTGGTCTAAGCTTGTTTGATCCGACAATTTTCTGTTTAGGCTCGGTTCGGAACCAAAAGTCGCAAGACTTTGACTTTTGATTTGACTTCAGTTCTAAACCGATTTAGATGGGTTTAGAAATGCCTTAGAGCTTCCTTAGGACCAGGTTACATGTTGGTATAACCCTCTGTGGTTGGTTCGTTGATTGTCCGATTCATTTACACGTTTCCGTTAATTGCTTAATGTTGACCATAATGCCCTTTTGACCATAAAACGAGAATTTTGGAAATGTGAGAGGACAATAATCTTTGCTACTGATTTATAAACATGTCCCAAAAATTTCATATCAGTTAGAGGTCTAGATTAGGAGTTATGCTCAATAGCGCACTTAAAAAGCTTTTTGTTAATTAAACGGCGCAATTTGCATAAAGCCTATCTAAACCCAATTTTTGACACCAAACCTTTTACCCACTGATGTAATATAATATTTTGAAATTTTGAAGATTTTTAAACTGATCATAACCTAAGGTTATTGCCTTGATTCGGTAAATACCGATTATACCCTTTTTGTTTATAAAATGAGTTCTACATAGTATTTTGACACCAAACCAATTGCTACTAATTTTATATAATAAATCAAGTATTTTGAACATTATAACCGGATCAGAGAACTCAGATTTCCTGTATAACCCGGAAATCGCTTAAAACGACTTTTTACGCGTATTAAACACCTAGTATGGGTTTAAAACCATTTTGGCATATAAGACTTATCACCAACTGATATAACCTACTAAATTAAGTTGTTTTACTGATTATTTCAGACCCGAGTCTCAGAATTAAAATTAATCTCTTTTATAATCTTTTAAATGACCAAAATACCCCTACGGGGCTTAAATTGAGATTAAACTCGTTTTGGGCATAATGGAAGGTATCCTACTGATATCACAACATATTTAAGGCATATTAACTTAGGAAACCTGTATATGACTCTTATGGTTACCCGTTACGCTTCTTGCGCGTTCGGTTCGGTTTATGTGACTAGTTTGCATAAATTAGCTGAAACGGGTCAAACCTTATCGTTTTTATCTCAAAATCCAGAATGTGTTTAGATTAGCCATATTATACAAGTCTTCAAACTTGTCGGGTCTAAATCACATTCTATTCCGGTCTTCGCTTTATCATGCGTGTGAACCGTATCTTCCTTTTGAAAACTAACCGGTCTAAGCATAGGCTTAATTAAAAACCCGTTAGGATTCTAATAGGTTAATAAAACCTTCGTTCCAGATTAAGAGCCCAGTAGAAGTACTTGTGCTTGCTGATTAGAATATACGGCTGAGTATAAATTGCATTGCTAGCTCAGGTAAATACTCTTAACTTATTTTCCCTATACGGGCTTGGGATACGGTATTATAATAATACCGCTTGGTCGGGTATTGAATGTTTAGTTGTATTGTGTTTAAATTATTGAGGTAACCCGCTTTAATCTGTATTGTTTGAAATAAAAGCCTTTAGGGGTTAATGACCATGTCCCGGATATCCTTGACATCATTATATTATAAAATGGTCACGTCTTAAGCACGGGGTGTAGGCATACACCTGACAGTTTGCATAAGGGAAACGGTATCTCACTCTCATGTAGGCCTATACTTGTGGCGTGTTTGTTAATCTTGACTCGGTTTCTACATCGGGCCCTGAACGTATAACGAACATGTAAATCTGTATACAAGATTATTTTTATATAATTGTCCCAAGTTATAAAAGATATTTTTGTGCCTGGTGCATCTAAATCAATTTTCTTAAACTCTTTTTAAAATGAGTCGGTTAATTGTATTTACCAGTGCAAACTTACGTATTTTCCGAAAAGGTTAAGTGACAGGTACTGAATGTAATTGACTGGAAGCTTAGGGCGTTAATAAGGAATCTTGCAAGTTCTAGGCGTCTAAAGTCAATTGAACAATGTTTATGTTTTAAGATCCGCCTGTGGATCCATCTTACAATCCGTTTGTAATAATTGAAGTTACTTTTGAATCGGTTTGTAATATATTTATCTTTTGCTTCCGCTGTGCATTTAAAATTGTGTTATTTGACTATGATGATATCGACTACGTCACGATACTCCCCACCGGGCCCACCGGTAATACGTGGAAATATCGGGGTGTGACACTAACCTTCGCGACCAGATTCGTTCCACCCAAACAGAAGTGTTGAAGGACGAGAACCTTCAAGCAGAATCCATGTGGAGCATGGAGAAACAACTCGTAACCAATTCTGACGGTATACGCTACTTCATGGAGCGTGTGACAACCCGAGATTTCAAGACCTTTCCTTTACGCGTCACCTGTTTTACAATCCTGTTTTATATCTTGTTGTACGTTGTATCATGCATATCATTTTAGAATGATTTTAATATTAGTTGTGTGGTGGTTTAATGATTGAACATTTACTAAAAATCTTTAATGACAAAAACCTTTTCTTAACAACATTGCTCGACGAAGATGATTCTTCGTCATTCTCTTACCCGACGAAATATGGGACCTTCGTCACAGACCCTTAGCGACGAAGAACCTAGATCTTCGTCACCCACAAACTCGACGAAATATATTCTTTGTCTATGGGGGTTCTTCGCCATAAGGGCCTTCGGTCCGTGTAGTTTGCGGCCCAACATGTTATGTTTAAAATGTAAACTTTTGATATGGTAACCGTCAGTTGAAAACTACAAACCCTAGACCCCTCTAAACCTAGCGACGGCAGTTCCCCATCTCCCATCCGAGACTCTCAAACCCTAGGCACCACTGATCTATACCACATCAAGGTTAGTGTGTAAACATTGTTACTAGATGAATTGTTGATGATTATGGTTCTGTTGTTGTGATGTCGTGTAGATTAGGGTTATTAACAATAGTGTAAATCTGATACTTGCATGATAAAGGTCCGATGATTGATATACGTTAACATGCTTGATGAAATTGATAATCCTGATTGATGTGTTTGTTCCTTGATAGAAGGATAATCTGTTTGTATGGTTAACTGATGACGATTAGGAACTATTGTGAATGATAGAATGGTTCGTATTAATAAACGAGGATAACCGTAGATTGTTATACGTGTGTAAGAATGTATTGAACTGTGTCATTGATCTGTAACATGGATCTGTAACTGTTGTTATGAGGGTGATGGGTAATCACTTGGGTAAACTTGAAAACCATATGATCAGCGACAATGGTCCTCGACGAAGAATCCAGGTTGACGAACAATGGGGTATTTCGTCGACTTGTCTCTGACTAACAATGGGGTATTTCGTCGACTTGTCTCTGACGAACAATGGGGTATTTCGTCGGCATGTTTATGACGAAGAATGGGGATCTTCGTCGATGCGAGGGTTCTTCGTCGGTATGCCACTGTAATGATCATGATAATGAGTATTAATGTTTGTGTATGTTATTTGAGTACATGATAATGTTGGTTAAGAATAAGGAGCCTGTTTTGACGTGTGTAACATTCACATGAATATGATGACCTGTATGGAAACTAAATACCTGCTACATGTAATGCTATTTTGTGTGAACCATTATGATACGCCTGTTGATAGATGTCAATGTGCACTAGAAAAAATTATTACTTGTGACGAAGAACCTGGTTTCACTCATGGGAATAGTAGACCCAACTGTTATGTGTTGTCGTGTATACAAACTGGGTACTTGATTCATGTTATATGGTAAACTTGGTGATGAATACAGTCTGCGCGGAATACGTGATTGAGTCTGTTACAAAACTGATAATGTTGTTAACCACGGTAAGATTGGTTGATTAACTGGAACATGTAATTTGTTAAATACCGAGCAAATCCAAGATGAGTTCACTGCTCTTTTTCCAAGCATACGTCCCGGGGAGGGACATCTGGTAAACGTTCCAGGGAGGAATGTCGGGTAATTGGGTTTGAATGGAATGTTAAACCTGGGATGTTGGTTAATACACTCATTTCTATCATTAAGTCCCATCATATACCGATTGGTTGCCGGGGAGGCAACAGGGTTATTAGTTGATAGTGCTATTAGGTTTGGCACCCTCACACCGTACCGGGGAGGACGGTCGTGAACTAATTACCTTAACCACTTGACCAATGTTTGATAGAGCATTGGGGAAGGGCAAATAATCTGGAGCCATCTGCGGTAATCGAGTTATTAACAACATCATATCTCTGAAATGTTTTAAACTGATATCTGGTAACTAAACGTGTTAACAAACCTTGAACTCACCAGCGTCGTCTGACACACTTGTCTCCATGCTTGCATGTCGTTAGATTCATGGTTATGGAACTTGCCATCTGGGAGTGCTGGAGTGGTCATGGGTCGAGACTCTTGGATATATGTTTAATTGGTTGTGAACACTTGTTTTGAAACAGTTTATTAGCGATTTACATTATGCTTCCGCTGAATGTTTGCTTTGGTTTCACTTATGATTTGAATGTATTTTATGAAATGAATGGCATATTTTATTGAATATCTTGTATAGTTCAATGTGATTGGTGGCTAGATCCTGGTACGTCACACATCCCGCGATGTTTCCGCATGTGGTATTTTGGGGGTGTGACAGTTTGGTATCAGAGCCAGGTTATAGTGAATTAGGTTTTAAAACATTTTTATAAAACCAGACTATAACCGAACAGCTTCGAAAATCGACCATGACACTCAGCTCCAGATCGCAAGGTTCGTATCTCGTTTACTTATTGCATAGTATATATAGTATACATTCATGTATGATGTTGCATGTGATTGCACACTTAGCACTACAGACTGAATTCATGTGTATTTGCCTAGGTTATGTGATTGATAGAGTCACAGTGTGAAATCCTGCTAGACTTTCGTGACTTATGTTTTGTGGTGTCTTCTGATTTGCTACTCGAATTTGAGGAACCTTGTAGCACGAGTTGGGAGGAGCTGAGATAAACATGCAAATTGCATTTTTATTATGGGTGCACACATAATAATAATGTTGGGTGCATGTGAGTCCCAGTGAGGCTTAACAAGTGTGGGGTGCATTGTTATTATGAGTGCACACATAATAATAATCTAAGAGAGCTTGTGTTGGACGAAGCACACAAGTATCGATACTCTGTCCATCTATGTTCTAATAAAATATATCAGGATAATCTTGTACTGGTGGCCGAAGATGAAAGCGAACATAGCAACGTGCGTGAGCAAATGCTTGACTTGTGCAAAAGTTAAGGTAGAGTACCAAAAACCGTCTGGTTTGCTTCAGTAACCAGAACTGCCTATGTGGAAATGGGAACAAATTTCTGTGGATTTCATCACTGGCTTGCCAAGAACTCAAAGCAGAAACAATACCATAATGGTGATCGTTGATCGTCTGACAAAATCTGTGGACTCCCTTGCGATCAAAGAAACTGACAAGTTTTCACAACTTGCTAGTATTTACTTGAAGGAAGTAGTTTCTAGGCATGGGGTGCCGACCTCTATCATTTTCGATCGTGATCCGTGTTTTGCATCCGATTGGTGGTAAGTGATTCACAAATCGTTTGGCTCACGTCTAGACATGAGCACCGCTTATCACACTCAAACAGATGGTCAAAGTGAACGAACCATCTAGACGCTTGACGACATGCTACGAGTACATGTGATCGATTTTGGTAAAGGTGGGGAAAGACATTTTCCTTTGTTAGAGTTTTCCTACAACAATAGTTACCACTCTAGCATTCGGGCAGCTCCGTTTGAGGCGTTTTACAGACGGAAATGTCGATCTCCACTTTGTTAGGCTGAGGTGGGTGAGAGCCAAATCACGGGTCCAGAACTCGTACTCGAAACTTCTGATAAGATTGTTCAAATCAGAAATCGTATGGCGGTAGCACGTGATCGCCAGAAAAGCTACGCTGACAAGCGTAGGAAACCTTTGGAATTCACCGTGGGCGATTGTGTTTTATTGAAAGTCTCACCCTGGAAGGGTGTGGCTTGTTTTGGGAAACACGTCAAACTCAACCCGTGTTATGTTAGGCCATTCAAGATTTAGGAAAGAATTAGTATGGTGGCATACAAGCTTGAGTTGCCTGATGAACTAGGTAATATTCATGACGTTTTTCACGTCTCTAATCAAAAGAAATGTTTTTATGATGAAACACTTGGGGTTCCTTTCCAAGACCCGAAGGTCGATGACAAGCTGCAGTTTATCAAGTAACCCGTCGAAATCATAGACCGGGAAGTTAAGGTCCATAAACCCAGCCACATACCCATCGTGAGAGTTCGTTGGAACTCAAGACGTGGACCAGAGTTCACGTGGGAACGCGAGGATCAGATGATGCTCAACTATCCTCACTTATCCAAAACTGTTGAAGCTGACCCTGATGCAACTAGTGAATTTCGAGATGAAATTCCCTTTCAAGTTGGTCATGATGTGGTACCTGAGGAAAATACACAGTCATCTTAACTTACCTTTTCACTTCTTTGTGTCTACTTATCAAATTTCGGGACAAAATTTCTTTCAAGTTGGGGATGATGTGACAACCCGCAACTTCAGGTTACTACTTTAACTTAACCACAGTGAATCTAGAATACATTCATTGCACTGCATTTAACTAGGGTTAGTTAATGAGTCTACTTTGGTAATTCGGGAATAACCGAAACACGCACACAAGATTAATTCTCTAAACGTTAATGATTCACACGAATGATAATTTTATACGGACAGTGTATATGAAACTTATATGTTGTATGACAACTACATGAATTATGTGCTTTACTATAAATTGTATGATATTATGTGCTCCTTGTATGAAATTTATACAATTATAGGGTGTTTAGAGTATTTGTAAAACTTAAATATAACAATATCTATATCAATCTAAGGTAAGTGTTTATGCTTTATGTTGTGAATCGCGTTTTTGAGTCCATGAAAAACCCTAGACATCCAAACAATCTGTGTTTTGTTTCATGACTGATGAATGTGAGTTAATTGCTAGACTGATTGAATTGTATGGTTGCTACTAGTCATTTAAGATGATATTTGATGCGATATGAATGCTAAACTATTGTCTTGATTCATTATATGATTGATTATGGTGAAAAAGGTTTTTGATCATGATTATCTTGAAAACTGTGAAGTTGTGTTTCTGCGTTGTAATCTAAAAGTTAGCAAGTCCGTAGATAACTGTCAGACCTTGTGAAGTCACAAGGGTCCGCATTTATACATGTCCGCATTTGTTAACTTATACATGTCCGCACTTTTACATGACTGCATTTGTTAACTTATACATATCCGCACTTATACATGTCCGCATTTGTTAACTTATACATGTCCGCACTTATACATGTCCACATTTGTTAACTTATACATGTCTGCACTTGTTTAACATGATCTCCAAACTTGTTTAACATGTTGTCCGCACTTATTAATTATATGATGTCCTCACTTATTTAACATTATGTCCGCACTTATTAATTACACGATGTCTGCACTTATTGATTACACTTGTGGATGTTTAATAAGTCCGTACTTGATTTATAATAGTATGTCCGAATATATTTATAGATGTGATGCCCCGAACTATGTACTGTCTAGACTGTATATGCAATGCACCTAAAGTTGAGTACTTGTGTTCCTGTATGAAAAATTGTTAATTTGACTACATTATATACCAGGTTGTTGGATTCATGGGGTATTGCAAAACTCTACTCGTATGCATACTTACGTTTAACGTACATTAGGTCGCGTTTAACGAACCTAAGACTTTCTTAACGCGTAAAGACACGTTAACATTACCATGCAAACTAAGGTGAGTTCACTACCTTTTTCACAAGCATGCGTCCTGGAGGGGGGGCAAACAAACTAATATTCCTGGGAGGAATACTTTTAAATGTCTTGGTTTAATTTTGATGTTGGTTAATAAACTCAACTCTATCACAAAAGACCCTACTTACATACCGAGCTAGTTGCCTGGGAGTCAACGGGGTATTAGTAGATAGTGCTATTAGGCCTGACAAACCTCACACCATGCTGGGATCCGGGTGTGAACTAATAACCTTAAACACTTTGATCTATGATGATAGACATTGATGAGGGCACCAAAAACAAAACAGTCAATCGGTATCTAGTTTATTATTCGTAACATGTCTTTAAACTAAATACTTACATGATTTTCGTTAACAAAACTGTGAAGTCGCCAACTATATGTTGACACACTTTTCTGCTTGCTTGCAGGTCGTTAGATATCTTCATGAATCGGAACTTGCAAGCGGAGGAGCTAGGGTTGTCATGGGTCGTGTAGCTTATGGAAACATTTGATGCTATGATATGCTTTATAAACGTTTTGTTTTCGAATGTTTAAATATTATAATTGTTTCCGCTGAACAAATACCTTGGTGAATTGCTTATTTGATAAGCACTTTTCATGTTGAATAAGATTTTGAGTTTAATATACCATAGTTGGTTCAACGTGATTAGTGGCTAGATCCTGGTATGTCACATGCCTCGCAGTGAGATCCGAATGTGGTATTTTGGTGGTGTGACAGGAAAAGTACCTAGTGGTCCGGCAGTGTTGAGAAGGTGGTGCGACGGTGGTGTGTGCAAAATGCAACATATAAATTACATCAATTAAGGCATAAAACTAACCCCTTTTTAGTACTAATGTTGGAAAAAGCACGTTTCTTTCTTTCTTTTGAATTTACAGGACCAAACGAGTTTAAAAGAACAAAAGGAGCAAATAAGCAGCCAACACTAGCATAAATATAAGAAAAAGGAACGAAGTGACATGCCCGATCCCTCGGCAGCATCCGCAAAGAAAAAACAAGGAAACATAATCTGACCAAGGGGCCGTGCCCAGCTAGGCATGGGGTGTGGTTAGCCCTGGCACATCAAGACAAAATCTGCAGAAGCTTCCACGCCCACCACGGGGCTGTGCCAAGCTCTCCACGGGGCGCGGTCAACTCTTAGATTTGTAGAATCTTGATAGTACAGCAAAGAGTTGACCATGGGGCCGTGCCCAGAAGATTCAGGGTCGTGTGGGGCCCTCTGCTGATAATTGCATTAAATGAAAGAAGAGAAGAAGAATGGCCACGGGTCGTGTCCAGTGAACACGGGGCCGTGACCAGGGCTCTGTTCAGGTATAAATAGGGGTGCTTGTTCACTTCAAAGGCATCCCTTGGCAAACCACTTCTCTACCACTTTGCCACCACTACAACACCAACACCCACCACCATCAGCCATCAGCCATCATCCATCTTTAGAGTGTGTAGTAGTCTCGGGATCCAAGATTGATTGTAAGATTTTTTGTCAATCAAAGGCCATATTTGGCTAATCTCTTACATCACTTGGTGAAGACAAGTCTTTAACGTATTACTTTTGATTTTTAATCTTTCGGCACTTTTTAATTGGGTTTGTATTAATGACTTTAATAACTTGTTTCTTATGTTGAAAGTGAATTTTCTTTACCATTTCCTCATGGTGTCATTGATTTGCTCATTCGTGTCTTTATGGTCTATATAAAGCGCGTTAACTACCTAGAAGGGGGTTAGGAGGGTGGTTTGGTAAGATCTTGTCTTGTTCAGTGTATAGATCCTGTGAGGACTTGGTTCAAACTTAATAGCACCTCCTTCAATGCCCAATGGTATTGGATGGCGGGGGTGCGAATAGCTTGAACCCCTCATATGTAAACTACTATTAATACTTTAAACCGGCTTCTTGGGATTGTATCCTTGCTGACTCAAACCACTTAGCCGAGGGTAACGTCACCTTCAGAAGAGGGGCCTACCACTTTTCGCATTAATAACTAACTTAGTTGTCTTTCAATATTCCAACCCTTTGGGATTGTATCCATGCTGATTCAACCACTGGGTTGAGGGTAACGTCACCTTCAAAAGAGGGGCCTACTACTATAACTAAGATAATCTCTTAAAAAGTCTGAAAGTGCGAAAATCATCAAAGGATACAATAAAGATGAGTTGGATCCAAGTGATTCTATCTTGTCTATCTGTTTTTCATTTTATTAACCTTTCCATTTTTAGTTTTATTTTCATATTTCAAAACTTTTCTCAAAAAAAATATATATTTGGATCGATTAGACGTTGAGGATAAACCGGTACTAAAAGCTCTTGTGTCCTTGGATGACCTCGGTATCTTACCAACACTATACTACGCTCCCGATGGGTGCACTTGCCCAAGTGTGTGTTTAGTGTTAGTATAATATCGTGTTTTATAAATTTAAAACTTGACTAATGCGTAAAACGGGCTTAAAATATTAATAAAATCATATTGGACTTGACACGCACCAAGTTTTTGGCGCCGTTGCCGGGGACACAAGGATTTTAGGAAAGTTTAAAATCGACGGCCTAATTATTATTTACTTATTTTTTCTAATCTTTCTAGATTTTTCTTAGTTTTTCAAATTCTGCGGAAGCTCAGCACGGGTCATGCCCGATCAGACACGGGGCCATTCCCATTATTCTTACTTGTAATTTTTGTTTTCTGAGTTACAGAAGAGTGACCACGGGTCATGGAGGTGTACCACGGGGCCGTGCTGAACTCCCCATTAACTGGGATCCAGAAAACAGCAACTATAAACGCGACCATGGGGCCGTGGTGAGAGATCCAACCGACATTCTTTTTTGTTTTTATCGCAGGGCCTGAATTCTCTACGCAGTGCATGAGCTCCAGTTCCAATAAAGACATAAAAGAACCTCTAGTCGAACCCGAACGCTTTCTAAGAAAAAGACTAAAAGCCAAGAATCAAGAGAAAGCTTCGGGGGACTAACTCCCAATGGCGGATCAACGTACCCTAATGGATTACTTACGGTCGAAGGTCGGTAATCTTGGAGCCGCCATCAATGCACCGAACGTCGATGCCAATAACTTCGAACTTTGGCCGCATTTGATCCAGATGCTCCAAAATTCCGCAATATTCCATGGCCTACCCGATGAAGATCCCCATTTACATATTACCAACTTTTTGGAAATATGTGACACTTTCCGGATCAACAGAGCATCAAATGACGCCGTCCGCCTCTGAATGTTCCTATTTTCACTACAAGACCGAGCCAAGGCTTGACTTAACACCCTCCCAAGTGGATCGGTAAACACTTGGAATGAACTTACCCAAAAATTTCTATATTAGTATTTCCCGCCCTCTAAAACCGCTAAATTAATGACTGAAATAAATGCATATTCGCAAGAGGACGGGGAATCCTTATATGAAACTTGGGAAAGATTCAAGGATCTATTGAGGAAATGCCCTCATCATGGTCTCGCAGTGTGGCAACAAGTATCCACTTTCTATAATGGATTATTACCACACACGAGACAAACACGCGACTCTAGCTCCGGGGGACTTCCAGGTAATCGACGCCCAAATGAAATCTATAATCAAATTAAGGAAATTGCTCAAAACAATTTTCAATGGCACACTCCCCGAGGCTCAAAGTCTATTGCCCCGGGATCTCAAAAAGTAGATGAGACCACCTCTTTACAAGCCCAAATCGAGACCCTATCCTCAAAATAAACAAAATTAGAAATGGAAAAAACGGCCTCGGCTATGGCTTGTGAAGGGTGTGGTGGGCCACATGAAAATTGGAGTTGTATGAAAGAACTGGAAAATCCAACGGAAGTGGTAAACTACATTGATAATCGACCTAGACCGTCGGGTCCCCCAACGGGTACCTACAACCAAGGATGGCGGAACCACCCTGACCTTCGTTGAAGGGAGCCCGGAAATACTAGTAACCAACAAAATCAATGACCAAAATTTCAACAACAACCAAGAAATGAGCCATAAAATTTCACTCAACAACAACAAGGGGACGGGAGAGGCTTGAAGACCTCATCACACGCCTCATCTCTGAAACTGACAAAAGGTACTCGGATCGATTCCTACAAACGGAATCTGACATTAGAAACCAACAGGCTAGTATTCAAAACATTGAAAAACAATTACGTCAACTAGCCCAAAATTTCTCCGAGAGACCAGAAGGAGCACTACCTAGCAATACCGAAACCAATCCAAAGGCGCAAGTACACCTCATAACATTAAGAAACCGGACCGTAGGTCCCGAGGAAACGCCACTACCCCCAACCAACAACAATCCACCCGACCAAACCACAAACTCACCCTCAACCCACCAAAAAGCAACTATCCCACAAAATCCCGAACCTACACAAAACCCCTCGGTACCCTACCCCGGTCGGTTACTTTGCCAAAAGACCGACGAGCAATTTACGAAGTTTATAAACTTACTAAAACAATTATATATCAATCTCCCATTTGTAGAAATCCTCACTCAAATGCCAAAGTACTCAAAATTCATGAGAGACTTCCTCACCCATAAAAGAAAGATTGAAACCTTGCAATTGGTCAACCTAAGTGAAGAATGCTCCATCGTACTCCTCAACAAACTCCCACAAAAGAAAATCGGCCCCGGAAGCTTTACAATCCCTTGCTCCATTGGGTGTCACCTATCCGAAATGCACTAGCTGGCCTTGGGGCTAGCATCAATCTCATGCCCGCATCAATGTTTAACCGACTCGGACTAGGAGAAACGAGCCCCACAAAGATGACCATACAACTCGTCGATAGGTCTATCAAATACCCACAAGGTGTCGTCGAGAATCTATTGGTAAAAGTCGGAGACTTTGTCTTCCCGGCCGACTTTGTCATACTCGACATGGAAGAAGACACCAAAGTTCCCCTCATTCTAGGAAGACCATTCCTCGCCACCACTTGTGCCATGGTAGATATGAGTGATGGGAAGCTAACATTGAGGGTTGGAGACAAGGAGATGAAGTTTGGGGTTGGAAAGAGAGTAGAGGATGACTCGGTCAACTACATGGATGTCATAGACTCAAGCTTGGATGGCACTCTCCGACGGTGCAATACTGGATGCGAGATATTCCGCTCGGTAACATATGACTGGCTTTGGGTCTAGCCAAGGACCTTTATAAACGTGGCGCACCACGCTTGCATTCCGCGGAACTATCCTTAGTTTTAATTTAGTTTAAATTTTATATTTTCAGGAAATAAATCACACTCGAAAAGATGGAAACTGCCAAAGGGATGCTATAACCGCATCCCATGCACAAAAACAGAGCCTTCCGTTAACTTTTCCAACTTTTCAGCATGTGCAGCACGGGGTCGTGCCCAGCCCAACACGACCCGTGCCCCAGCTCTGTAGAAAAATCTCCAGATCAGGTAACTGACCACGGGCCGTGCTCACTGAACACGCCCCGTGGTCAACATTCTGTTCAATTCTGTTACTGGCAATGTGACCATGTGGCCGTGCCCGGACCACACGGGGTCGTGGCCAGATGCCCAGTAACAAAAAAATTTGTTTTTAAACACGCTTTTACGCATTCGAATCAACCTAAAAACTTATTTTTGGGACACATTGAGGACAATGTGTAGTTTAAGGGGGGGGGGATGCTATGTAAGGACTTGCAAAAATGCCCCAAAATGACCTGTAAGTGAAAACCCGGACCCCTGGAACCCTAATCCTCATGAAAAACCAAGAAAACAAGATTTCTGGTTTTCACGCGGGTCGCGTAAACAATAAGAAGACCCTTACGCGGGTCGCGTCAAACTTAAGTTGACCGGATAAGCTTCCCTGGCCACGTGTAGCACACGTGGCGCACCTAGGTGTGACACGCTAGCCCTTGTTGTAGACTAGGTGGCCCTCGCGGGCCGCGTAAGATTCAAGAAGGGGTTTACGCGGGCCGCGTAAAACCCGAAAATTAGCTATAAAAGAGTTGGCCATGAGCAGTTCACCTGTGTTCGAAATTTCAATCAAAAAACAAAGTTTACTGCTCCAAATCGTAATTTCCAGTAGAGAAACGCTGCTATGATACAGGGTATTAACTCGATCGCTGCTACGATTCAATGTCCGATCGATTGAAACCAATCCGATGGATGTTTAAGTGCTGCTCCGACTCGGGCTATACTTTGTCATTCGTCGTGAATTCGATGGATGTTTAAGTGTTGCACTTTGTCATTCGTCGTGAGGGTTTTAATCTCGTGAGTTATCGTAAATGTTGTATTAAGTTACTGACCTAGTTTCGTATGCATTCCTGTTTTAATTTAGGTTACAAGGCTTATCAGTAGGCTAAACTCTGCCCGTTTAAACTTGCAATGTGAGTCATTCTCTTTTTATTAAAGTTGTTTTACAATACCTCAAACTATTTTCAAAGTTATAATTACAGGGATTAAGTCGTGGTTATCTTGAATCAATGGCAAGTGGGGTATTGTGCACATTACTAATTTCTCACGGTTAGGTTCATAAACCTAACAGTGATAATCATCACTACTTGGGTGAAAGGACCCAATAGTGGTATGACCATCGTCACCAGGGTGTGACACGGCGCCAGATAAAAATAAGATAGTTGCCATTGTAATCGCTCTTATGCTGTAATTTATAACTAATGTGTCATTTTATGCAAACTGAGTGACTCGCCAATATTTTCCCGCTGATAAAATATTTTTAAAACATTTTTCAGGTGACCTGTTGTGAATCAAGGAAAAGTGCTACGGAGCACTAACAAAGCTTGGAGTGGTGGCTCAGTTAAATAAATAAATATGTTTTGTAAATACAGGGAATTTACTCGTAAAATTCCTCTATTGTAAATTACGGGGTTTATCCCAAGTTATAAAATAAAATAATTGGGCAGTTCAAGTTTTTAAAAGATTCTTTAAATCTTCCGCTGTCAACTCAAATAATAAATACCACGGGTTTCTGTCCCGCGGCTCCTGAACCGGGTAAAACCAGGACGGGGGCCATGACAGAAAAAGGTGGTATCAGAGCCACTGATTTAAGCCAATTAAGTATTTAGAAATACTTAATTTTCTGATTGCCAATTTGTGATTCTATTAAACTTTAATTTACAAAATTTTAACTTAGAATTTTGTGTGTTTCTTCATGTATGCTAACAGCATGAATGAACTATCAGAAGCACTTCAAAATTTTACTATCCATACCACAGATATGGATACCACCGGTACCTTTACTGGCTTCCAGGCTGATACTGAAGAACCAATGGTATTCCAAGCCCAACCTCAAGAAAAACCTAAGCCGAAAAAGAAAAGAAGACTCGTAGGCTGGAGGCGTGTGCGTAGGAAGAAACCAGCAACACAGAAAAATATAAAGACTGAGGATCCGAAAGATAAAGGCAAAGGAATAGAGATCGGGGAAAGTTCAGGGCAAGCCCAGGAGATGCCACCCTGGGAGGAGCTGGACCACCAACTGGCAAATAGCGACCTCATCGGACCTGCCGATGAAAACCTCTTCAATTACCCAACGGAAGCACAACTTCCAGTCAATCTGGAACCTACTATCCCAGATCCTATTATACACCCCCGAACTCTAGGAGAGCTGGAAGAATGGTGGACCACTGACTGGCAATTTCAGAATCTCCTGAATAACCCTAATACCTTTTTCCCTCAGTTTGACCCTGAGCCTGCACCATACCCACCTATGAGCTCTCAAAATTTGGCTGAACTCCGTCACTATGGCAAGGAGCTGATTGATGCAGGAAACTGAATTAGGGATGTGGGGGAAATGATCTCATGGAAATACGGCGAGAGGGGACGTCGTTTTTGAAATGCCAGCTGACTGTGGTTGTGTGGTTGTGGGAGCATGTGTTTAATAATAAAAATATAATCATATAAAATAACTAAAAACAAAACTTTTGTAATATATATTTAGTGTGTACGGATGCATACTATAATATATAAAAAAGGAAGTCGCAAAGTCGACAATTTTGGCTATACGTGTTGACATGCTTCTGTGTGATTATTTTATTTTGAATAATTATTAAATTTGTGCCAATAATTTACATATTTACATATTGATAATTATCAGATGGAACCCGCCGACAATGAACCAGTTAACGAAGTTAACCAATCTGAGCAAAACCATGAAGATCAATTTTTGAATAGGCAAGATATAAACGTTGCTCAGGGAATAGCCAATGTTATTCCAACAATCATTGCTGTGGCCCGAAATCCAGTTGAACCTCAACCAATTATTCCCAGCAAACGTACTCACAGTGATAATTTTAGTAATAGTGTCAATGGCGGCGGAAACAATAACAATAATAATAATGACGATGTGATGAAAGCCCCAATTCTTAAAAGAATGAAAGCTGCAACGCCTGGTTGCACTTACAAGGAATTTCTTGCCTTTAAACCAATCGAGTTTGCAGGTAACGAGGGGGCGACTGCTGCACTGCGATGGTTAGAGAAAACCGAAGCAGTAATTAAAATAAGTAAATGTGCCGAGGAAGACAAGGTCATGTACACGTCGCATCTTTTTAAAGAAGGGGCGCTAGAATGGTGGAATACGGTACTACAAGCTAAGGGAAGTGATGTGCCATATGCCATGAATTGGGAAGAATTTAAAAGTCTGGTAGAAAGAAAATTTTGTCCCGAATATGAGAAAGTGCAAATGGCAAATAAATTCTTAAACCACCGGATGGTGGATGTAGACTGTCGAGGGTATACTTCGACATTCTTCGAGTATGCTAGAATTGTACCTACCTTGGCTTCGCCAGAACCGGTACTTATTTCTCGCTATATTTGGGGTTTGATTGGCGAAATCCGTGATATCGTTAAAGCTGCGAGACCCCGTACAAATGACGATGCAGTGGAATTAGCCAACACTTTGACAGACGGACTGGTGCGTACGCGAGAAGAAAATAGGAAAAAGGAAGTGGCTCAAAAGATTACCTAAGGATTCCGTGTGGGTAATAGTAGCAACTTCAAGAAAAAGGGAACCGGACAATCTCCTACTGCTCCATTTTGCAATACCTGTAAAAGAAAGCATTTTGGAAAATGCAAAGGATATTGCAATTTCTGCAAAATTCCGGGGCATCAAGAAGAAGACTGCAGAAGGAAGAAATCCACAATTTGCTTCAACTGTGGAGAAGCTGGACACTTTAGACCAGACTGCTCTAAATTAGTCAAACCATATGATAACAAAGCCAAACCTGCAGAAGGAACTAACAAAAAGAACGCAAGAGCCTTCCAACTGACTACCCAGGAAGCAGAGCTAATCCCTGATATGATAGCTGGTACGTTCCTAGTTCATGACGTCTATGCAAAAGTATTATTTGACTCTGGTGCAAACCAAAGTTTTATAAATACTTCATTCTGCCAAGCTCTCAACCTACCCTTAACCAACCTTAAACAAATTTTTACGGTAGAAACGGCAGATGGTAATTCTGTTAACATAGATAAGGTGTTGCAAGAAGGAAAAATAGAACTCTTAGGCCTATGAATTTAGCTGGATTTGATGTTGTGCTAGGAATGGATTGGTTAGTAGCCAACCATGCTCGAATCCTATGTGATAAGAATTCTATAGAAATATATACACCCATAGGAGAAGTAGTGGTGATTATAGGAGATAAGCCACGTAAGCCAATGAAATTCATTTCAGTAATGAAAGTACCCAGTTATTCAAGAAAACAAGGAATAGTGTATATGATTTCGGTAATCATTAACACTAAGGGTAAGGAACTTAAGGAAATTCCAGTAGTATCAGAATACTCAGATGTATTTCCAAAAGAACTACCTGGATTACCACCCGATAGGGAAGTAGAATTTAGAATTCATCTAATTCCTGGAACTACACCGATAGCCAAGGCACCTTATCGGTTAGCACCCACCGAAATGTTAGAATTGAAAAAGCAGTTAGATGAGTTACTAAGCAAAGGATTTATACAACCTAGTTCATCCCCGTGGGGAGCACCCGTGTTGTTTGTTAAGAAGAAAGATGGTTCGATGAGAATGTGTATTGATTATAGGGAATTGAATAGGGTTAAAATTAAGAATCGTTACCCATTACCTAGAATTGATGATCTTTTTAATCAATTGCAAGGAGCTAGATACTTTTCTACGATAGATTTACGCTCCGGATATCATCAATTGAAGGTACAAGAAGAAGACATACCTAAAACTGCTTTTAGAACTAGGTATTGTCATTACGAGTTTACAGTTATGCCTTTTGGACTAACAAATGCTCCTGCAGCATTTATGGACATGATGAATAGGATCTGTAAACCATACTTGGATAAATTCGTAATTGTTTTCATCGACGATATACTTATTTATTCCAAAAGTCAGGACGAGCATTGTGAACACTTGCATGCACTCTTAACCTTGTTAAGAAAAGATAAACTTTACGCCAAGTTCTCGAAGTGTGAATTTTGGTTACAAGAAGTGCAATTTTTAGGACACATGGTGAATCACGAAGGTATTCACGTAGATCCCTCCAAAATAGAAGCAATCCTTAAATGGAAAGTCCCGTAGTCGGCTATGGAAGTTAGAAGTTTTATAGGATTAGCCGGATACTATAGACGGTTTATTAAGGATTTTTCCAAAATAGCTGTACCATTAACTAAGCTAACCTGTAAATCAGTTAAGTTTGAATGGGGACCTAAGCAAGAAGAGGCTTTTAAGATTTTGAAGCAAAGGTTAACAAATGCCCCAATTCTTGCTTTACCAGAGGGAACATAAGATTTTGAAGTTTATTGTGATGCTTCTAAGCTAGGATTAGGATGTGTGCTGATGCAACGCAGGAAGGTAATTGCGTACGCCTCAAGGAAATTAAAGAAGCACGAGGAAAATTATACGACTCATGATTTAGAATTAGGAGCCATAATCTTTGCCATTAAAATTTGGAGACATTATCTGTACGGAAGTAAGTTTACTATCTATACAGATCATAAGAGTTTAAGATACATATTTGGGCAAAAGGAATTGAATATGAGGCAAAGAAGATGGATGGAAATTCTAAGTGACTACGACTGTGATATTCAATATCACGAAGGAAAGGAAAATGTAGTAGCAGATGCCTTAAGTCGTAAGTATCATGAGAAACAACGACGAGTTCGTGCTCTTAGATTAAGTTTACAATTAGACTTAATAGAACAACTGAAGAATGTTCAAGAAACAACAATCAAGGATGATGCTGAAGGAATGAAGGGAAGAATAAAGGAATTGGAACAAGGAGCTGATGGAATTTGGAGATTCCACAAGAAAAGAATTTGGGTACCTAAGCAGGGAGAATTAAGAAATAAGATTTTAGAAGAAGCCCATAAATCTAGATATACCATGCATCCTGGTAACAATAAGATGTACCAAGATTTAAGGAATAACTTCTGGTGGATAGGAATGAAAAAGGATATAGCTAGATATGTATCTAAGTGTCTAACTTGTTCATAAGTTAAAGCAGAACACCAGAAACCCTCAGGGTTACTTCAACAATTAGAAATGCCTGTATGGAAATGGGAACTCATAACAATGGATTTTGTTACTAAGTTACCCAAGACCCGAAAGGGTAATGATGCGATTTGGGTAATTGTGGATCGATTAACCAAATCAGCTCATTTTCTACCCATGAAAGAAACCTTTAGCATGTAAAGGTTAGCAAAGTTGTATGTAGACGAAGTAGTATCTTTACATGGAGTTCCACTCTCCATTGTATCAGATAGGGATAGTCGTTTCACTTCACATTTCTTGACAAGTTTCAAAGAAGCTATGGGAACCCGATTAAATTTAAGTACGGCTTATCATCCCCAAACAGACGGACAAAGTTAAAGGACGATCCAAACATTGGAAGACATGCTTAGGGAACGTGTCATAGATTTTGAGGGAAATTGGGACGACCATTTACCCTTAATCGAGTTCTCCTATAACAATAGTTATCATACAAGCATCGAGGTTGCCCCATTTGAAGCATTGTATGGACGAAAGTGTAGAACTCCAGTTTGTTGGGCAGAAATAGGGGAAAGCCAATTATCAGGTCCTGAAGTCATGCAAGAAACCACCGACAAGATCACTCAGATCAAGGAAAGACTAAAAACGGCTCGAGATCGCCAGAAAAGTTATGCCGACAATCGACGCAAGCCATTAGAATTTCAAGTTGGAGATAAAGTACTATTAAAAGTTTCTCTTTGGAAAGGGGTGGTTCGATTCGGTAAGAAAGGAAAGCTGAGTCCAAGATTTATAGGACCATTCCCAGTAATCCAACGTATAGGACCAGTTGCCTATCGCTTACAACTACCAGAAGAGTTAGCCGGGGTACATGACGTATTTCATGTATCCAACCTCAAGAAATGTTTATCTGACGAATCCCTGGTAGTCCCTCTTCAAGACATACAGGTGAATGAAAAGTTGAAGTTCGTGGAGAAACCACTTCAAATAGAAAAAAGAAAGATCAAGTTTCTCAAACACAAAAGATTGGTACTGGTCAAAGTTAAGTGGGATTCAAAAAGAGGACCCGAATACACCTGGGAGCTGGAATCGGAAATGAAGCGAAAGTATCCTCACTTATTTCAATAAATCTCGAGGATGAGATTTTAAATAAGGTGCGGAGAATGTAAGGACTTGCAAAAATGCCCCAAAACGACCCATAAGTGAAAACCCGGACCCCTGAAACCCTAATCCTCATGAAAAACCAAGAAAACAAGATTTCTGGTTTTCACGCGGGCCGCGTAAACAATAAGAAGACCCTTACGCGGGCCGTGTCAAACTTAAGTTGACCAGATAAGCTTCCCTGGCCACGTGGCGCACACGTGGCGCACCTAGGTGTGACACGCTAGCCCTAGTTGTAGACTAGGTGGCCCTCGCGGGCCGCGTAAGATTCAAGAAGGGGTTTACGCGGGCCGCGTAAAACCCGAAAATCAGCTATAAAAGAGTTGGCCATGAGCAGTTAACCTGTGTTCGAAATTTCAATCAAAAAACGAAGTTTACTGCTCCAAATCGTAATTTCCAGTAGAGAAACGCTGGTACGATACAGGGTATTAACTCGATCGCTGCTACGATTCAATGTCCGATCAATTGAAACCAATCCGATGGATGTTTAAGTGCTACTCCAACTCGGGCTATACTTTGTCATTCGCCATGAATTCGATGGATGTTTAAGTGTTGCACTTTGTCATTCATCGTGAGGGTTTTAATCTCGTGAGTTATCGTAAATGTTGTATTAAGTTACTGACCTAGTTTCGTATGCATTGCTGTTTTAATTTAGGTTACAAGGCTTATCAGTAGGCTAAACTCTGCCCGTTTAAACTTGCAATGTCAGTCATTCTCTTTTTATTAAAGTTGTTTTACAATACCTCAAACTATTTTCAAAGTTATAATTACAGGGATTAAGTCGTGGTTATCTTGAATCACTGGCAAGTGGGGTATTGTGCACATTACTAATTTCTGACGGTTAGGTTCATAAACCTAACAGTGATAATCATCACTACTTGGGTGAAAGGACCCAATAGTGGTATGACCATCGTCACCAGGGTGTGACACGGCGCCAGATAAAAATAAGATAGTAGCCATTGTAACCGCTCTTATGCTGTAATTTATAACTAATGTGTCATTTTATGTAAACTGAGTGACTCGCCAGTATTTCCCCGCTGATAAAATATTTTTAAAACATGTTTCAGGCGACCTGCTGTGAATCAAGGAAAAGTGCTACGGAGCACTAATAAAGCTTGAAGTGGTGGCTCAGTTAAATAAATAAACATTTTTGTAAAACAGGGAATTTCCTCGTAAAATTCCTCTATTGTAAATTACGGAGTTTATCCCAACTTATAAAATAAAATAATTGGGCAGTTCAAGTTTTTAAAAGATCCTGTAAATCTTCCGCTGTCAACTCAAATAATAAATACCACGGGTTTCTGTCCCGTGGCTCCTGAACCGGGTAAAACCAGGACGGGGGCCGTGACATGCTAAAACCTTGAATCATGCAAGTTCTAATAACAAGCCTTACATAAAACTCAATGGGAACCGCTAATCACCCCAAATTTTTCTCAAAGTTTTTCATTTTTTTACTTGTCTTGGTTTAATTCGGGAATAACAAGTTCTAAAAAGGTTATATTTTTACAAATTTACAACCGATAGCATCGTGATAAAAAGAACCGAATAAGAAAATTATGAAAAGGCATGACAAATCTTTTTAAATTTTGATTATATATACTTGATCACATTATAAACCCATTCCCACAATAAGCGAGTTTTGAGCCTTTATTGAGCATACATGTATACATCTTTAAACTAAATGCTCATTTTTCGTTTCTTGTGTGAATAGCCACTTGGTTCTTACGACTCTAGAACTTGCCAAGACGATACATTCCCGGTCCTTACCAACTTGAACCCAAGTAAATAAATGATGGAGGCATTAGGACTAACCTTTCTTTTTCTTTCAAAACCATTATTTTCATCCTTTTTACACCACTACCCAAGATCCCCCTAGTTAACCCCTTTGAGCCTAAACCTTTTTGTTTCAAAACCCAAAAAACAAACACCCATTACCCACCAAATCATTTTTCTTTTAAACCCATTTGTTTTAGTAAAAACTCGGTTATCTTGTGACATGAAAAAAATAGAAAGTGCTGCAATAACCAAACAAGTTCCTCAAATATATCTTATTTGAATATGTTTAGTTTGAATAAATGTCACAAAAACAAAAAGTTTTACGATAACCGACGCTTTTTACGCCTTTCGCCATTTTACTAACCACTAACCAAAAACCACCTACCCATAGCCCAAGCCTAACCCTTTTCCAAGTCCTCTTGATATTTACGAAGGTTTATAGTTAAAAAGGAGGAGGTTCGATCGCTTGGCAAGCATATGGTAGAAATAAGTTCCATACCGGTATCGAGTGTTTCCCAAAAAATACACAAATAAGGCGAGTGTTGAGTGATCTCCCGTGAGGTACGTGAACTTGTATATAAATGGAATTCTAAGGAGTCATGTTATGCCCAAATAAATAATTTTTCTTAATAAGTATTCTAAATTAATCATGACGAATAGGATTGTAAATAAAATAAAAATAAAACTTAATAAATATCTTGGATTCCCGACACTCAATATAAGCCACAAACTTCTCATCTACCTCTTCCATTTGGGTGTGTAAGCCACATATTAAAGAGTTTTGCTTGAGAACAAGCAAAGATTCAAGTGTGGGGGTATTTGATGTGTGCAAAATGCAACATATAAATTACATCAATTTAGGCAGAAAACTAACTCCTTTTTAGTTCTAATGTTGGAAAAAAACATGTTTCTTTCTTCCTTTTGAATTTACAGGACCAAACGGGCTTAAAAGAACAAAAGGAGCAAATAAGCAGCCAAAATCAACATATATACAAGAAAAAGGAATGAAGTGACATGCCCGACCCCTCAGCAGTATCCCCAAAGCAAAAACAAGGAAACAGAATCTGACCACGGGGCCGTGCCCAGCTAGGCATGGGGCGTGGTCAGCCCTGGCACATCAAGACAAAAGCTGCAGAAGCTTCTACGCCCACCACGGGGCCGTGCCCAGCTTTCCACGGGGTGCGGTCAACTCTTAGATTAGTAGAATCTTGATAGTACAGCAAAGAGTAAACCACGGGGCCGTGCCTAGAAGACACGGGGTCGTGTGGGCCGTTTGCTTACAATTGCATTAAATGAAGGAAGAGAAGAAGGATGGCCACGGGCCGTGCCCAGTGGACACGGGGTGGTGGCCAGGGCTCTGTTCAGGCTATAAATAGGGGTACTTGGGGGCTGTTTGGCAACATCTGAATGGTTGAGTGCTGAACCAGTAAGAGTTCTGAACCATTAAGTGCTGAATCAGTAAGAAGTCTGAACCATTAAGAGCCTATATAATGTTTAACCGTTCAGAGGCAAATGTCTGACCAATTCAGATTAGAGGTCTTAACCATTCAGACTCTGTATAAATCTTAACCATTCAGAGGCAAATGTCTGAACCATTCAGACATCTGCTCGTGAAACAAACAGTCTGAACCATTAAGTGCTGAACCAGTAAGAGGTCGAACCATTAAGAGCCTCATTAAGAGGTAAACAAACAACCCATTTGTTCACTTTAAAGGCATCCCTTGGCATACCACTTCTCTCCCACTTTGCCACCACTCTACCACCACTACAACACCAACACCCACCACTATCATCCATCATCCATCTTTAGAGTGTGTAGTAGTCTTGGGATCTAAGATTGATTGTAAGAGTTTTTGTCAATCAAAGGCCATGTTTGGCTAATCTCTTACATCACTTGGTGAAGACAAGTCTTTAATGTATTACTTTTGATTTTTAATCTTTCGGCACTTTTTAATTCGGTTTGTATTAATGACTTTAATAACTAGTTTTTTATGTTGAAAGTGAATTTTCTTTACCATTTCTTCATGATGTCATTGATTTGCTCATTCTTGTCTTTACGGTCTATATAAAGCGCGTTAACTACCTGGAAGGGGGTTAGGAGGGTGGTTTGGTAAAGTTCTTGTCTCGTTCAGTGTATAGATCCTGCGAGGACTTGGTTCAAGCTTACTAGGACCTCCTTCAATGCCCAATGGTATTGGATGGCGGGGGTGCGAATAGCTTGAACTCCTCATATGTAAACTAGTATTAATACTTTAAACCGGCTTCTTGGGATTGTATCTTTATTGACTCAAACCACTTAGCCGAGGGTAACGTCACCTTCAAAAGAGTGGCCTACCACTTTTCGCATTAATAACTAACTTAATTGTCTTTCAATATTCCGACCCATTGGGATTGTAACCCTGCTGACTCAAACCACTGGGTTGAGGGTAACGTCACCTTCAAAAGAGGGGCCTACTACTATAACTAAGGTAATCTCTTAAAAAGTCAAAAAGTGCGAAATCATCAAAGGGTACATTAAAGATGAGTTAGATCCAAGTGATTCTATCTTGTGACCTTGGACGATCTCGGTATCTTACCAAGACTATACTACGCTCGCGATGGGTGCACTTGCCCAAGTGTGTGTTTAGTGTTGGTATAATATCGTGTTTTATAAATTTAAAACTTGACTAATGCGTAAAACAGGCTTAAAATATTAATAACATCATATTGCACTCGACACGCACCAGGCGGCGCTAGGGAGGTGGTCCGGCGAGGTGGTGCGACGTCAATTTAGGGTTTGGGGTAGCAGTACTGGTGTGATTTGGGAGGGAATAGGTGAATCATCGGTCCGCCAAAGGTTTTGATAACCTTTTAGCAAGCAACATGCTCTAATAAAACACCAACCCTTAGATTGTCGTATGTTCGAACGAATAGGGATTGATTAAAAGGAGAGGACATAGATAGGAGTTTTAGCGGCGACTGTTTGGAAGTCGTCGCTAAAGAGGTCGCCAGTATTGCTAGTTTTTCTTGTAGTGCTCCACCCGCCCGAAGGCACGGCAGTGGAATAATCGGTAAAACCTCGCCTCCCATCCGAGTCGAACCGGCGCCACCCGTATTCGCTCTTTGCCTGGATGCCGCAGAAAATAATGAGGAGAATGGGAATCGAACTTGGGTCACAAGGAACATCAATTCTTTCCCCAACCACTCCACCACTGATTTAATCCCAAGATCTAAATCATTGATTTCAACCTACAATCAAACCAACGAACAGATGTGAAAGAACGAACACAAATATCTAGAAGAACAAAAAGGGTAGAGGGGGTGGTGGCGGCTTGAGACTGTGATAGCAAGGTGGAGGTACGATGGCAATGATGGTGTTATGCAGTGGTCGATTGATGTCTTCATGTGATTCTAAGGGTCAAAGTCTTAGATCGAAAACAAAGAGACAGTGTTTTTTTCTAAGGGTCAAAGTCTTAGATCGAAAACAAAGAGACAGTGTTTTTAAACTCGGACCAGGCCGGACGGGTCTCCGGAAGCATCACCGGGCCGGTTCTTGCATTTAACCCGTTTCAACATCGACCTCGAGGTCGGGCCGGGATCCGGACAGTCGGGCCGGCAGTACGTCCAGTTAAGGTCGGGTCGTCGCTGGTTCCGGTGGTGTTACCGCTATCGTGAGCCGGCCATCTTTCTCTCTCCGCTGTTCCCACTCTCTCTGTCGTTCTCTCTCTCCACTGCTTCTCTCTCTATGTGTCTTTCTCTCTGCCGATCTCTCTCCCTCTCTCTAGGTTTCTGAGGTGTGTGTGTTACGGGACAAGGGAGGAAGGGGGTTGGGTGTGTCTTACCGGAAAAACGTCGCCGAAAACTGACCGGATTTACTCCGGTCATCGGACCAAGAGAGAGAGCAGGGAAAAAGGGTTTGGTGTGCTAGGGTTTCAAATGAGGAGATGAGTTTATAATGCTTATATACTAGGTTTTAAGATTGTTAGCTCAAATAGTCCCTTTAGCTATATTTTGTTGCAAATTTAGTTCAAAGTTATATTTTGTTGCAAATTTACCTCTTTTAAGTTTGTATAGTGAACGAGCTCAAGCCTCACTTTTCGAGCTCAAAGTGATCTCTATAGTTTATATATATTTTTATATAATTTATGACGTAATCCAGGTCTTAAATGCGGTCGAACTGGTCCGACCTTTGACCCCGTAAGACGACCGGATCGATATTCGGTTCAGTCGTGAAAACATTGCAAAGAGATAGATGTTGGTGTCCTTGGTTTTAGAAAATATTGTCTCAACTAAATTTTGTTAGTTACACTTAACTAATTAAGTAGTATAAATAATAAAAAAAAGTTCATTTTTAACTTAATATATAAAAAAACAAAATAAAAAAATACCAAATAATCAATAGAATATTTATCTTAAAACATTATAACTACGAACTATTACAAATGTAATAATTTTTAAATCACTAACTCGTAATGAAAAATCAAAATGATCTTAATGTGTTAGGGTGAAAGAAGTGGTTAAATATTTGGAATAGGTAAACTCCTAATTCATCCAATCACATAACGTCATGTCAATTGTTTACCTAATGCTAAAAAACGTTGGCGTTGGTTTAACTAATGGGCTTTAGGTAAACTATGTAAAAAAAATGTTGATTCGTTGACAAGAAATAGACCCCACCACACACCCTTTCTCTCCCCTTTTCCCTCCCTTCACCGAGTCGGTGAACCTTCACCGATTTCACCCCCAAAATCGGCAATCTTGATCGGTAAACAAAGGTGGTGGTGGTCACCGATCGGTGCCGAACACCTTTACCGACTCGACACCGTCTACCCTTATTATCAAAAATAAAAGTGTATCACTCAAATAAAGGGGTCGTTTGACAACTTCTGAATGGTTAAGTGATATAATGCTTAACCGTTCAGAGACAAATGTTTGACCAATTAAGTGTTGAATCGGTAAGAGATCTTAACCATTAAGAGCCAATATAATGCTTAACCGTTCAGAGACAAATGTTTGACCAATTCAGATTAGAGTCCTTAACCATTCAGACTCAGTATAATGCTTAACTATTCAGAGGCAAATGTCTGAACCATTCAGACATCTGCTCACGAAACAAACAGTTTGAATCACTAAGTGCTGAATCAATAAGAAATCTAAACCATTAAAAGCCTCATTAAGAGCTAAACAAACATCACCTAACTCAAGTTTCCAAAGTATTATATCATTTTCTTTTATTTTTAAATTTAAATCTCATTGAGCTTCATTAATCTTTCTCAACATTCAAGTTTAATAAATAAAAATAAATTATTAGTTCTTTTATTATTAAATTATAAAAATAAAAAAGATAAAAATTTTATTGCCGACCATGAAAATTTATCAATCACATCTTAAAACTTAATTTTCTCGAAACTTCAACGACATATTAGCGTTGAATTTGTGTATGGGCACTAGAATAAATCTATATATATTAATAAATGAGATGATTTGGGCCATCTGTCTTTGAATGGTGGAGCCATTTTGCTTATGTGGCATCTTATGGTTGAGGAGATGGTGATTTTGGGAGGGAAGACACAATATTAGATGTTTTGAGAATTGGACACGGGATCCGAATTATAATCGGGTCAAAGTTAATGGATCTTATATATCATCTTTTCCAAACAACAATTGTTCACAGCCTCACTTTTTTCAAACCCTAGATCCATTTTTCTTTAATCTGGTTCTTCCTTCTTCACCGATCGAGCATAGGTATGTTAATTTTCTTTTCTGTCTTTGATTTTTCTTTGTTATTTTAAACACAATCTATCTCTTTCTTAAACCCTAGATATCATCTATCGATCATCGCCGCATCTTCTTCTTAAATCACCATGTACCAGGTTCGTTCTTGCAAATGAAGTCTTATTTTTTCGCCATAAAATCTTCTTTTGATGTTATTCGTAATACAATCCATACAAACTTGGCTGAATCATTTGAATCGTCCATCGATTTGAGCAGATTCATGTTGTATCAATCATATTTTCCTTTAATTAGGGCTTTTTTTCTATCATTAGAGTTTTTATTGATATTTAACTTACCTGATCCATACAATTTTTTTATGTTTGAATTGTCCAGCGATTTGTCGGAAAATTCGAAATTCTAACGATTTAGTAACCAGGTTTGCGATTTTGTGTAGTATTTTGTTTTTTTTAATATTCATTTTATGTATGTTCTTCGGATCTTCTACGTTCCAAATAGACTGTTGACCAGCATGTAAAAATATTTTGAAAATTTTATAAAATTAGGGCACATCACTATAATATGGCGTGAAAAAGAAGTTTTGTCAATGAATATTTCTAAACGAATGTAGCTTACTATTCTTGGGTTGTTTTTTACAGAGATAGAAGTTGAGTTTTGTTTATTTGTCTTGGTTTTTTTTTTCTATTCATGCTCTTTCTATTTTTGGGGACTGATTTTGCTGTTCAATTTTTCAAGTTGCCATGGCTTAATGCTCATCTTACAAAGATCTGGCCTTTTGTTAACGAGGTTAGTTGATTGTATTCAATGGTTATTTGATGCTTTAGTTGAGTGGTGTATGTCTATATTTTAGGTTTTTTATATTTATTATTGTAAATGTTAGTAGATATTTATTTATTGTAAATGTTTTATGTCAATTTTTGATGAATTTTCTTTTTTTTATTTGTAGATCGAACATGTTATAGGTGTATTTAATATATAATCTATAAAAAGATCTAAGGTAAAACTACATGATTAAGGTTAAATACTGTTTCTTTATGTTGTTCGATCTTCAATTTATTCAAGAAAAGTTATGTTTTTTATGTTGAAAACTGTTTTGGCAGTTGCTAATGTTTGTTGTTCTTCTTATTTTTTTGTAGATCATTAGACATATAGTCAATGTATATAAACAATATTAGATTGTTTGTTTTTCATCATGATTCATATGAAATGATGTTTTGTTAAAAAATTATTTACTGTTTTTGAAATTCGGACTCTGAATGTTCGTCTACCAAAACAGGTTAGTTAAATGTTGTTGGTATTGTTTGTTTTTTGATATGTATACTCTTTCTTATTTCTTATTAAATTTTCTGTTTAGGCATAATTTTGAAACTTTATGTCATTATCTTTTGAAGTTTATATTGTTAGTTTTGTCAATTATGAGTTTTTCTATTTAGGTTTAAAGATACCTTTAATTTCTTTCTAAAGATGTTTTTGTTTCCATAAACACATTACTGTTTTTAAGGTTAATTTTTCTATTCTCAATTATAACTCGGTTTCTGTAATTAGACATTGTTTCTATAAATAAGTTACCGTTATATTTTTTAAAAAAATTCCTTTATTCCTTTGCAGTTATGGATCCTAAAAACAACGCTCCAAACGTTTTTAAAGTTGATTGATGACTATGATCCTATATAAAAATTGGACTCCGATAATTCCTCAAACAAAAGAGGTTAGTTAAATTTTATAGTTTTTTTTTATCTTTTTTAAGTTTGTAATATTTAATTTTATCCTTTCTGTTCAGTAAATTTTTTTTAAATTAGTAATATATGTTCTGAATGATTTATGGTTTGTATTTTCCCATGGTTAATCATCAATCTTTTGTGAAATTCGTACTCGGAATGTTCGTCTACCAAAACAGGTTAGTTAAATGTTGTTGGTATTGTTTGTTTTTTGATGTATAGTCTTTCTTATTTCTTATTAAATTTTGTGTCACTATTTTTTTTTAAATTAGTAATATATGTTCTGAATGATTTATTGTTTGTATTTTCCCATGGTGAATCCTCAATCTTTTTTTGAAATTCGGACTCGGAATGTTCGTCTACCAAAACAGGTTAGTTAAATGTTGTTGGTATTGTTTGTATTTTGATATATATACTCTTTCTTATTTCTTATTAAATTTTCTGTTTAGGCATAATTTTGAAACTTTATGTCATTATCTTTTGAAGTTCATATTGTTAGTTTTGTCAATTATGAGTTTTTCTATTTAGTTTTAAAGATGCCTTTAATTTCTTTCTAAAGATATTTTTGTTTCCATAAATACATTACTGTTTTAAAGGTTGATTTTTCTATTCTCAATTATAACTCGGTTTCTGTAATTAGAAATTGTTTCTATAAATAAGTTACCGTTATATTTTTTAAAAAAATTTCTTTCTTCCTTTGCAGTTATGGATCCTAAAAACAACGCTCCAATCATTTTTAAAGTTGACTGATGACTATGATACTATATTTTTGGTATGTTTCTTTGGTTTTCATTTTATCAACAGACAATAAGTTATTTAAGCTTATATGTTTTTTGTTTCAATTCATAGGAAATACCGTACGATTTTGCAAGCTTATTGTGAGGAGGAAAAGTTCCATATGGTCAATGTCTTGAACTTATTGATGATGACTTATGCAATTGCAGGAGTCTGAATCTTCTTCGAACACAAGAGGTAAGTTTAATTTTATCGTTTTTTTTTGGTGTTTTTGATCCAGTATAATGATAGTTTTCATCGTTTATGCTAATCTCTATAATTTTTAAGTTATTTTGTTTATTTTTTTTTTTGGGCAAATCTAACTATGATATTTTTTTGAAATTTGAAAATCTTTGTTTTTTTTACTAATAAATTTTGTATTGTATTAAGATGTATTAATAATTCTTTTGTTTTGATTTTTTATTTCTGTTTTTCTTTTTTCATGATTAACTAATAAATTTTATATTGTGTTAACTTTGAATCCATTAAAGATTATGTAAATTTTTTGTGTGTGATATGTTTTTACGGATTGTTGATTGTGTTTCTAAAAATAAACAGGTTTTAAATTTTTTTGAAACCGTTCCTTTTTAATTATTTGTTTTAGAAGTTTCTCCCGATATTATAAGTTTATTTCTATAAATAGTTTACCGTTTTAATTTTTAAAAAGCCTTCATATTTAATTTACAGATATGGATCAGAGTAACAATTGTCCTTCATTTTTAAAGCTTATTGAGGAAGATGACCCATTATTTTTTGTATGTTTATTTGTTTTCTAATTATTATTTTTTTGTCATTGTTATTTTTCTTATTTTGTTAAATTTAATTACTATTCGTATTAGAGTGTTAAACATTTTTTTCCCTTATATGTAGTTCAAAGATGATTGGGATAAAAAAAACTGAACCGAAAGGGAAAGCAAGTGTTCTTTGTGATGAAAATCAAAGTTCAAAGGTTTGTGTTCATTTACTAAATTATAGGAGTTTGTAATTAACTGAATTGTTTTACCTTTATTTTTTCATTTTCAAATATTGATGTTTTATGTTTCTTAGGATAATCTGAAGGGGAAATCAAATTTTGTTGTTGATGAAAATCTAACTTTAAAGATTTTTGTTCACTTAGTTTAATTTTATCGTTTTTTTGGTGCTTTTTGATCCGGTATAATGATAGTTTTCATCGTTTATGCTAATCTCTATAATTGTTAAGTTATTTTATTTATTTATTTTTTGGCAAATCTAACTATGATATTTTTTGAAATTTGAAAATCTTTGTTTTTTTACTAATAAATTTTGTATTGTATTAATATGTAGAGTTAATTACTGTTTTCGTCCCTGAGGTTTGTAAAAAATAACGGTTTCAGTCCATTAGTTTAAAAATTGCGATTTCAGTCCATTAGTTTCATTTTCGTAACCATTTCAGTCCACTAACTTAACTCCATCCATTTATTTTGTTAACTTTGGGTGAAATTACCAAATTACCCCTGCTAACTTAACAAATTGTAATAAAAAAATTCTAAAAAATCTAGAAATCAAAAAAATTCCAAAAAAAATCAAAAAAATTCCAAAAAATTTTATATTTCTGTTTTTTCTTTTTTCATGATTAACTAATAAATTTTATATTGTGTTAATTTTGAATCCATTAAAGATTATGTAAATTTTTAGTGTGTGATATGTTTTTACGGAATATTGATTATGTTTCTAAAAATAAATAGGTTTTAATTTTTTTTTTGAAACCGTTCCTTTTTAATTATTTGTTTTAGAAGTTTCTCCCGATATTATAAGTTTGTTTCTATAAATAGTTTACTGTTTTAATTTTTAAAAAGCCTTCATATTTAATTTCCAGATATGGATCAGAGTAACAACTTTCCTTCATTTTTAAAGCTTATTGAGGAAGATGACCCATTATTTTTGGTATGTTTATTTGTTTTCTAATTATTTTTTTGTCATTGTTTTTTTTTTCTTATTTTGTTAAATTTAATTACTATTCGTATTAGATTGCTAAACATTTTTTTTGCCTTATATGTAGTTCAAAGATGATTGGGATAAAAAAAAAACTGAACTGAAAGGGAAAGCAAGTGTTCTTTGTGATGAAAATCAAAGTTCAAAGGTTTGTGTTCATTTACTAAATTATAGGAGTTTGTAATTAACTGAATTGTTTTACCTTTATTTTTTCATTTTTAAAGGTTAATGTTTTATGTTTCTTAGGATGATCCGAAGGGGAAATCAAATGTTGTTGTTGATGAAAATCTAACTTTAAAGGTTTTTGTTCACTTAGTTTAATTTTATCGTTTTTTTGGTGTTTTTTGATCCGGTATAAGGATAGTTTTCATCGTTTATGCTAATCTCTATAATTTTTAAGTTTTTTTTTTTTTTTTGACAAATCTAACTATGATATTTTTTGAAATTTGAAAATCTTTGTTTTTTTACTAATAAATTTTGTATTGTTTTAATATGTATTAATGATTCTTTTGTTTTGGTTTTTTATTTCTGTTTTTCTTTTTTCATGATTAACTAATAAATTTTATATTGTATTAATTTTGAATCCATTAAAGATTATGTAAATTTTTAGTGTGTGATATGTTTTTACGGAATATTGATTGTGTTTCTAAAAATAAATAGGTTTTGAATTTTTTTGAAACCGTTCCTTTTTAATTATTTGTTTTAGAAGTTTCTCCCGATATTATAAGTTTGTTTCTATAAATAGTTTACCGTTTTAATTTTTAAAAAGCCTTCATATTTAATTTCCAGATATGGATCAGAGTAACAACTGTCCTTCATTTTTAAAGCTTATTGAGGAAGATGACCCATTATTTTTGGTATGTTTATTTGTTTTCTAATTATTTTTTTTTTGTCATTGTTTTTTTTTTTTCTTATTTTGTTAAATTTAATTACTATTCGTATTAGATTGTTAAACATGTTTTTCCCTTATGAGTAGTTCAAAGATGATTGGGATAAAAAAACTTAACCGAAAGGGAAAGCAAGTGTTCTTTTGTGATGAAAATCAAAATTCAAAGGTTTGTGTTCATTTACTAAATTATAGGAGTTTGTAATTAACTGAATTATTTTACCTTTATTTTTTTCATTTTCAAAGGTAATGTTTTATGTTTCTTAGTATGATCCGAAGGGGAAATCAAATGTTGTTGTTGATGAAAATCTAACTTTAAAGTTTTTTGTTCACTTAGTTAATTATAGTTTTATGAATTTAAGTGGAATGCTTTACATTTTTTTATTTATATTTTTACCTTTTTTCAGGTCAAAAGCAAGTTTGAGATGGATCTGAACAAATTTTTGATACCGAAGAATAAATCTCATGTATACCTGGTTACTTAAGTATTATATAATGCAATTCCATTAAATAAGTAGATCATTCCACTTATTCTGCAGGTATATAATCAAGATTTGATTGTTATGTATTTTAAATCTTTAATCGCAATATTTTTTGATCATTTATATGTATTTTTTGTGTTGTTGATGATTATTTAAGTTTGTCCGATTATAATGTTTATGAATGGATCTATTCTTTGATGTGGAGGAGGTAGGGGTTTGGCTACTACAAGTTGTAAGGGGGTCTACGGTGAGGCCAAGTTTAGACACGGACAATCTTATAAAGTTGTTTCACGGTTTTGGATTCGTTGAAACTCGAGCTTAATCGATTGGAAATTGAAGTCACAGGTGATTAATGCAAAATGATTTGTTGGATTAATTGAATCTTTTTTTGTTTTTGAATGTTGATATTGTTTGTTCTTCTGCAGATTATGATCGAGAACCGAGCGAATCACAATCTTAGATAGATTTTAAATTAAATGTCTACATAAGAAAAAAATGATTGAAAACTATAACTTTAATGTCATTGTGGGTTTTTACTGGTTAATGACCTTCGAAGTTGCTCAACTGCTCATTTAATTAGTTGATGGTTGCATAGGTGTTCATGTGTTAGAATACATTATTTGATTTATATACGTCATATTATAGATGGAAGGGATTATATAGAATTTAGATCTTTAACTTATATAGCCACCAACTATCTTACCTCCACCAACAGATTTTCATGTATTTTCGATTGAGTAATGTATATTAATGTTTCACGGATTATTTTTTTTAACGAACTGAGCCATCTGGGTTGGATTTGTAGTTTACTATTTCCATGTTTATATATTAGTGTTAGTTGGTTTTGTTTTTTGTTGTAGCTGATGTAGGTGTCATTGTATCATAATATAAGAATCCAAACATGTATTTTTTTTTGTTGATGTTTTTTGTTGTAGCTGATATGGGTGGGGCAAGGTTGGGAATAGGTATGAGTCGGGTCAAAATAGTTTGATTTAGAGTGTAGAGTGACAGTGAGGTATTGTCTATACGTGTATACAAATTTTAAAAAAATAATCCGTTATACTAAAAAAAATATACATGATTAATATACATTCTTGCTTTTGTATGTTTTAATGGCTCTTTACAACAAGAAAAAGTTTAAGTAACCGAATTAAAAATTTTTGGTGGAGAAA
This sequence comes from Helianthus tuberosus, assembly GCA_030545235.1. NCBI lineage: Eukaryota > Viridiplantae > Streptophyta > Magnoliopsida > Asterales > Asteraceae > Helianthus > Helianthus tuberosus. The sequence continues at coordinate 75,638,562 of CM060407.1, forward strand.
ATGGAAAGATGATACTTTAGATGTTAAAAGTGTTATTTTTATACTTTTATTTGTTGTAAATTAAATTTTCCTACCCGGAAAATTTCCGGGTTATAACCTAGTTTGTCTATATATTCACACTCTTCCCTTCACAAAATTGTCTCTCACCTTAGAACTGAGTTTAATTCGGATCTGAAGAAACTAACGTTGAACAATGTCGTCGACCGAATTGGAAGTGGTGGTGATAGGATCGTGGGGAAGCATGTACGCTTCGCGGGTTCGAATTGCTTTGGCTGAAAAGAGCATCGACTACGAATTCATAGAAGAAGACTTGTCAGACAAAAGCCCTCTTCTTCTCAAACACAACCCCATTTATAAGAAGATCCCAGTTATGATTCACAAAGGTAAACCCATCTGTGAATCCTTAATCATTGTCCAATACATCCATGAAACATGGAAAGAAGGATATCCTTTGTTACCTACTGATCCTTACCTCAAATCTCAAGCTGCTTTCTGGGCGGATTACATCGATAAACATGTACGTTTATTTTGTGTGTATAATCGTTCGTTGTGTTTAGGGTGTAACTGAGTCAGATGGCTAGCGAGCTTCTCGAGATCAATTTGCTAAAAGCTTAACTTGACCTTAAATGATCTCGAGTCTAAGACCAAGCTTGTTTAATAAACGAGTCCGAACCTGTGTTTCAGTAATTGATCTCAAGCCGGCTTAAGAGCCTAAGCGAACCTACTAGTTATATATTTCTTTTATTTCATACATATTTAATATACATTGTTAGTTATAATCATATATAAAATAATGAAAAAATATATATAAAGTAATGAATAAATAATTAACGAGCCGCGAGTTTTATAAATAGAGATCAGATTCTGCAGAGCTCGAGTTGAAGCTTAAATGCGATGCTCGACCTTGGCTTGTCTCGGATGACCTACACCAATAGTCGTATTATTTGTTTCTCATCAAATTGTACACAAAATTCGCAGATATATTCAGGTGCAAAGAAGTTTTTGATGTCAAAAGGTGAAGAGAAACAGAAAGGAATTGAAGAATTCTTGGGGTACCTCAAGGTGTTGGAAAGTGAGCTTGGAGAGAAGCCATATTTCAATGGTGAGTCCTTTGGGTTTGTTGATATGGCACTTATATGCTACTACAGTCATATTATTGCATTTGGGAAGATAGGCAATTTTAGTGTTGAGAAAGATACTCCAAAGTTGTTTGCTTGGGCTACACAATGCATGAAAAGGGAGAGTGTTTCCAAGGCTCTTGCTGATCCAAACAAGATTTATGAGTCGCTCATTGCGTTTAGAAAGAGAAATGGTATAGAAGATTAATATGTTTCTTTAACGTTTTGAACATCTAGTTTGAATTTTGTTGGTCGTTTTGTATTTGTTATGTTTTGTAATGTGAGTTTGTTGAAATCAATCAATTCATATCTTATGAGTTGATTTTTAGATTGATAATAATTTGTTTCTTAAGCTTAGGGAGCGGCCGCCCTCCTTTAGAAAATATCTTAATGTATTATTTAGGGAAAATCATGATCGCTCCCCTTAAAAATATGGTTAAACCCTCCCATCCCACCCTAATTCCTAAAGTATAACTTTTGAGTCCGCCACTATTTGTAGTGCTTTGTTCATTCATGCCCCTTTCGTTTTGGGTATATAAAGTACTGATTTCAAGTTTTCTTTACGTCCTACTGCAATTAACCTATGACGTTTACTTAACGTTAATCATGATATATGTTTGCCTATGATGATGACTTAAGAAAACATGGAATTAGTACTTTATTTTTTTATTTTTTTTTGTTAATGAGGTAGTGGTGGAGTGGTTGAGTAAAGACTTGGTGTTCCTTGTGACTGAGGTTCGACTCCAACTCTCTCCATTATTTTCTGCGACATCTAGGTGTTCCTTGTGACCCAGGTTCGTCTTGGATGGTAGGCGAGTTTTACCGATTATTCCACTATCATGCCTCCGGGCGTGTGGAGGTCGGGTTTCCGAACATCTGGGAGAGCCAAGGGGCTGGCAGCGGTCAAATAGTCGACCTTGGCTACATTGCCCGGTGTAACGGTGCTTGGCACATCATTCCTTGCCGTTAAAAAAATACTTTATTTTTCTTATTTATTTAAGTTTTTTTTATTTAAACGACTTCTTTGTGTATTAATATTCAAAAACTTTAAACTTTTTTTTAAATAAATAGTAAAACCCATGTTTTCCAAGGTATCTTATTTTTATTATGGTTCCCCAATAACCCAATAGAAGATGGATAATATATAGGTTTATAACTTTAAGTAATTACAACATTTAAAACACAGGATTAGGATAAAAACAAAGGTTTCTAATAGTAAGAAGGATACAAAGGCTTTTAAAAAAACTCACTATACAAAAAAAAAAAAAAAAAAAAACTAAACACCCACCAACACCCAAAAACCTAAACCCCCACCCACCCCCTCCCCCGAGAGGAGAGGGGTTTAGGTTATTGGGTGGTGGTGGGGGTGGGTGTTTAGGTTTTTTTTATAGATTTTTTTTAGGTTTTTGGAGGATGGGGGTGGGGGTTAGGTTTTTGGGGGTTTTTTTTTGTGACGTATAGTTTTTTTTTTTTTTTTTTTTTTTTTTTTTTTTTTTTTTAGGGGTGGGGGGTTTAGGTTTTTGGGTGATGGTGGGGTGGGTGTTTAGATTTTGGGTGCTTGATGTAGTGGGTTTAGGTTTTAGGTTATTGGAAACTTCTCACTCTATAAATCTTTCTTACACTTCTTACAATTAGTAGTTTTTGTAGAATAACTTAACCCTTAAAACACAAGGTATACTTATTTAAAACATATTTTGACTTTTAAATCAACTTCATCCAATAACTTTTAAAGTATCTTAACTTTTTCATAGGTTAGCATATATATAGTTGAAGGTTAAAATAAGAACAACTAATATTGCGTGAATCGTGAGAACGAATTTAAAAACCACTAGAACTTGGTCAAAAACAATTTAAATTCAATTTTTTTACCTTTATCATTATTATTCGAATACAATATTAGAAATAAAATTTACACGTTTAAATTTACATGTATACGTAAATAAAAAAAATTTACACATGTGTAAGTTTGTCATTTATACATGTATACGGCTCAAACTTAATAAGCGACACTCAGACTTAGACTCAATTACTAAACTAAATGAGCTTGTTTTTTAGACCCGTAATTGGCTCGACCTCGTTTAAGCTCAGCTAAAGTCACCAAGTCATTTGCCCGGCTAAAAACAAAACAAATGAAATGGAAACGTGGAATTTTGTAGACCATAACCTCTTTTATCTCAATAAAAGGGAGATACCTTTTGAACATATTCTTGTGTGGATTTAATATGGAGTTGAATATATTAGCTAGATATTAATAACAAAAAGACAATATGCAATGAAAACGACTAGTTACCGGTTTCACACGTAAATTATTGGTGGTGTTTATAGTTAGTAAAAGAATATTAGTTACACTGCTGAAAATAGTAAAATTATACACATTTTACATGGTAACGCTGAAATTGCGTAGGGACACTAGAAATTTGTCTATATATTCCCTCTCCCGGTCATTTCTTGCCTATTAAAATCTCAAGAAACCAAAGTTGATCAAAGAAGCCAAATTAAGATGATCAATGTCATCGATTGAAGAATCAGAGGTGGTGCTGCTAGGATGGTGGGCAAGCATGTACACTTCGCGGGTACGAATTGCTTTGTCTGAAAAGCGCATCAACTACGAAAACATAGAACAAGACATAGTAAACAAAGGCCCTCTTCTTCTCAAGCACAACCCGATTTATAAGAAAGTCCCAGTTCTCATTCACAAAGGCAAATCTATTTGTGACTCCAAAATCATCGTCCAATACATCGATGAAACATGGAAAGAAGGATACTCTTTGTTACCTTCTGATCCTTATCTCAAATCTCAAGCTGCCTTTTGGGCTGATTACATCGATAAGCATGTATGTTTGTATGCATCTATATACATGTGTATATCAGTTTTTTTATGCATAATCGCGAGTCATATTATTTGGTACTCATCAAATTTTGAACCAAAATTGCAGATATATGATGGTGTGAAAAAAGTTATGATGTCAAAAGGTGAAGAGAGACAAAAAGCACTTGATGAATTCTTGGGGTACCTGAAGGTGTTGGAAAATGAGCTTGGTGAGAAGCCATATTTTAATGGTGAGTCTTTTGGGTTTGTTGATATGGCTCTTATATGTTACTACAATCATCTTATTGCATATGGGAGAATATGCAATTTTAGTATTGAGAAAGATGCTCCAAAGTTGTTAGCTTGGGCTTCACAATGCATGAAAAGGGAGAGTGTTTCCAAGGCTCTTGCTGATCCAAACAAGATTTATGAGTTGGCAAGTGCGCACACATTCTGAAATGGTGTAGAAGATTAATCGGTTTCGTTAACATTTTAAGTGTCGTATTTTAATTTTGTTGCTTGTTTTGTGTTTGACTCGGATCGTGATTATGTGGTGTCGATTAACTAGAATACTGTAAAATTTTTATCCAAAGTTTGTGCTTTTTAATGTAACATGTTCTTCTGGTTAATTTATTTGTTTCGCTTCATTTAGGGAATGACTCTGTACAACTGCACATGTTTGCATCCTCAACCATAAGTTATTCTTTTTTATCCAAAGTTTGTGCTTTTTAATATAACATGTGCTTCTGGTTAATTAATTTGTTTCGCTTCGTATAAGGATTGACGGTATATAGTGGGGTGCACAATTGCACATGTTTGCATCCTCAACCATAAGTTTTTTTTATCTTTGAACATATAAAGAAATAAAGAAAGAAAGAAAGAAAGACTTTTTAAGTTATTCCTTTTTAAGTATTTATTTTCGAACCGTATACTCGAAAACCAAACTCTAAAAAAAGATTATCTTGGTTAGACAAATATTATTGTATAAGAGGAATGAAATGTATGAAGTGTAGAAGTGGAGATTGGTCTTTCATTTGCATGATTAAAAGTTTGGATTAACTAGTCCCCAAATTTAGAATTTACATAAATAAAAACAAGGAAAATAAGTGGGGAAATGGCAAATAAGGAAAATCTAATATTGCTGACTCATAAACACACTTCCTTTTGATTTTCTAACGACTATAACTTTTTCATTTTTTAATATTTTTTAAATTACACTATATTAACGAGCATTTCATTCTCTTTAATTCGAGCAAACTATTGCTATAGTTTTTATTAAAAAAAATACAGGATTTTGAACACCATTACGTGATTACGTGATTTTGAATATAGTGATTACGTGATTTCATTATAGTATTTTATATGAAACACCACTAAGTGATTACGTAATTACATAACAATGGTTGACTATGTATTATTACGTGACTACGTGATTTTGAATACTCATTTCGTGACAACGTGATTTCATTATGGTATTTATGTGTAACCCCACTGTGTGATTACGTAATTACGTAAAAACAAGACATGTAATACATAATATTTCATATGGATGGTGGGGTTCAGCTACAAAGTCCATTTTTCCTACAAAGTGTACAAAGTCGTAAAACACCACAATTTCAGTTATAAAACACACTCAAAACCCACAAATAACAGAGTGAAGATCACTAAAACACAATATACAAACCCTAACATTCAATAAAAACTTCAAACAAACTATCGTAGAACTATAAATATAAAACACAACATGATAATCATCGTAAAACACACTAATATTAGTCATTCGAAAATCAAAGTCTTATCATCCAAAACACAACACAAAACCCACAAATATGGTGTTTTAGTAATTTTCAATTTGTTATTTGTAGGGTTTGAGTGTGTTTTATAGCTGAAATTGTGGTGTTTTATGACTTTGTATACTTTGTAGGAAAAATCAACTTTGTAGCCAACTCCCACCCTTCATATGGAATACCTAATATTTCAGGTATAATCACATACTAAGGATAAATTATATACAAAACATTAGCTAAATCAACCTATAATAACCACATAGTGTCGCATATTAGAGATTTTATCACGTAATAAAGAATAAACAATCAAGTTCTTATTATTGAATGTGTAATCACGTAATAAATTTATATTTAATGTGTAATGATTTATATTGAATCTGTAATCACGTAATTGATATTTAAAAATCACGTAGTCATGTACTGGGTATTCAAGATCATGTAATGGGTACTGGGTATTAAAAATCACATAATCACGTAATGGGCGTTCAAAATCTTGTAAAATATTTTTATGAAAACTATAGCAATGGGCTTCTCGAATTAAAAAGAATGAAATGATCGTTGATAGGATGCAATTTTTTTAGAAAAAAAAAATTAACGTATGGGAAAGTTATTGTCGTTTAAAAATTAAGAGAGAAACTAGTTCACTTGAGAAAATATTAAAATACTCTCCATGTTGCTAATGACACTTGTTGCTCTCTCTTCCTCATGTATGCTTCCCACACGAATTCTCTCTTGCACATGATCCAAACACATCTTAATTATCTTGAAAAGTGATATTTGTTGGAGTAAACTTCCGTTTTGCTCCCTGTGTTTTGGTCGTTTTAACGGTTTTACCCCAATCCTTTAAAAATAGACATTTTACTCCCTGATCTATAAAGCTTATCTCTATTTTACTCCCCGCCCCTAACGCCGTCCAATTCAACTGTTAAATTCTGGTCACATGCCCCTCACATGAGGGGCATTTTGGTATTTTCCCACTCAAACTTATTAATTTCCTTATTTAATTTTTACACACTTTTTTCTCTCTCTCTTTCTCTCTACGCCCCTGCAACCCAAAACCTCATGAACACCACCTTTTTAGATCTACCAAATTCACACATAACACTTACTAATCACTAACCCCACAACCTCAATTCACACATTTACATGCTCAATTTCAATGGGAAGTGAACAAGTACAACAAGTCTTCCCATGGTTAAAGTCTCTACCTTTAGCCCTAGAGTACCACCCAATCCTAGCAGAGTTCCAAGATCCAATTGGGCATATTTTCAAGATCGAAAAAGAAGCTTCACAATATGGGATTTGTAAAATCATCCCACCCGTTTCTGGGTCTTCAAGAAAAACAGTAATTAGTAACCTGAATCGGTCTCTGTCTTCAAGAACCGTTGATTCATCATCCACATTCACTACTAGACAGCAACAGATTGGGTTTTGTCCAAGAAGCCATCATAGACCGGTTCAGAAGCCGGTTTGGGGGAGTGGGGAGCTGTATACGGTTCAGGAGTTTGAAGCAAAAGCTAAGGGGTTTGAGAAGAGTTATTTGAGAAACAGGGGAGGGGCGAAAAGGGTTTGAGTGGGTGGGAAGTTGGGAGTTTGTACTGGAAGGCTGATATGGATAAATTGTTTTCGGTTGAGTATGCGAACGATATGCCGGGTTTGGCGTTTGATCGAATGGGGACGGGTAGGGGGAGATTAGGGGATGGGGGGTGAGTGTGGGGGAGACATAGTGGAATATGAGAGGGGTATCGCCCGATGGCATCTTGTTTAGTTGGTTTGCTTGGCATGTGGAGGATTATGATTTGTATAGTTTGAATTATATGCATATGGGGGCTGGGAAGACTTGGTATGGTGTGCTGAAATATGTGGCGGTTGCGTTTGAGGATGTGATTCGGATGGTTGGTTATGGAGAGATTAATCCTATTGGTATTGAGTTGTTGACCTTTAAGATTGAGTTTGGAATCCCATGTTTTTTGTGTACTTGCATGCTCTATTTCGGTTTGAATAATTGATTATACATGTTTTAATAGATATCTTTCTTGTTCATAAGAAGGCTAAGTCATGTGGTGGGGTTGTTACAGTACAGAGAGATGCAGAGGAATGGTATAGAAAGAGAGAAAGTGGGAAATTAATAAGTTTGAGTGGAAAAACACTAAAATGCCCCTCATGTGAGGGGCATGTGACCAGGATTTAACAGTTGAATTAGATGGCGTTAGAGACGGGGAGTGAAATAGAGATAAGCTTTATAAATCAGAGAGTAAAATGACTATTTTTAAAGGATTGAGGCAAAACTATTAAAACGACCAAAGCACAGGGAGTAAAATGGAAGTTTACTCTATTTGTTGAATAGATTTCTTTATATATTAAAATACTAAAAAGGTTCACTTATAATTTTTGGTCGTTTATCTAAGAATTTTTTTTCCCTTAATTTTTTATTTTGGATTGGTCCTTAGTGAGAACAGTCCTCTGGAAGTCCTCTCGATTGGTGGGAGGCTCACTCTCATTCATTCGGTCCTCGCGAGTCTGCCCTCTTATTATTTTTCCCTTTATAAGGCTCCTAAGAAGGCGATTACAGATCTGGAAGGGCTGATAAGGAAATTCCTATGGGGAGGTTCGGGAGTTGGTAATAAGATTCATTGGGTGGGCTGCGATACGGTGTAACAATCCTCAATAAACCGACACTCTCATAATAAATTCCGACATCCTAGTATATTTTAAAATGTCTCAATATGTCTTTAAATACACCCCGTGTGTGAAAACCGAGCCCGAAATATAGTATATCATTAAAAATAAAATTTAAAATCTGATTATTAAGTTGAGGCGGGCCGCGTAGGATCCACCCCAACCTTACGCGGGCGGTATGAAGGTTGAAACCTAATTTCGTTTAATTTCTTAAGTTAAAGCGGGCCGCGTAAGACCCCCCATTAGTTTACGCGTGCCGCGTGAGATCAACAACGCAGAGACACCCTAGGCCGACACGTGTCGACATCGTGGCGGACCTACCTAATGAGCCAGGCAAGCTAGTCCATTGACTAGCTTTGACGCGGGCTGCGTAGACCTTCGTCTACTCTTACGCGGGCCGCGTGAGACCCAGATTCCGCACCTATAAATAGAACGCATCGGATTTCATTTCAGTTCGTCCCGTTTTCATTTCTCAATCACAATTTCTGAATATAGGCTTTATAAAGCTGGTATTATACCCCCTAATTAGCGAGGTTCTGCCCCGTTGTAAGTATTATCACCCCAGTTTCGTAATAAATACGCTCCCCGATTGATTTAGGGTTCCGTAACAACTGTCGTGGTTCTGCCCGACGTAGTTGTTGGAATACCATCTCGGGGAGGGTATCATTAATATTTTCAAAGGGTTATTATACTAACCAATGTACATTTGTATAAATTATAGATTAATCCCAGGAAACCCTTACGCGAAGTCTAAGATAGCAATGTGAGTTTATCCAATTTTTGTTAAACTTTTTGTAATATTTTACAAAACCTTAAATGTTTTACAATGCGATTAAGCGGTGATTGAGTCTTTGTAGTTCTTCAATTACTGCCAGTATGTTGGCGTTTTGTATACAAATTTTACTACAATGTGAGTAGTAAGTCGGGATGACAACACGTTACCATTGGACGACGAGTTAGCCAATGTGTAATATGACCCACAAGTCAGGATTGACAGTACTGAATGAGTAATTGTGTAGAAATAAATAATGTTATCGCTCTCAATAATGTTTTAATTGTTAAAATGTTTCTTGATTAAACTGGGATTCAATCACCAGTATTTCCCACTGACAAATATTTTTAAAACGCATTTCAGGTAACACAATGTGACAGCCAATTAGTAAAAAGCCAACTGGAGAGCATTGAAGGCTTGGGAAAAATGTGGCTATAAAAGTTACCTAAAATACGATGTTTTAAATTCAATAAAATAGGGTCTATCCCTATAAATGTGTTGTAATGAGAAACTTGGGTTTTACCCATGTGATTATTAATATCAAATATGATGGTTTTACTCTGATAAACATTTCCTAACTACGGTCCTGATGCAATTTCCGCTGCCAAATTAACCAACTGATACCACCAGAATTCTGAGTTCACGTCCGCCCGTTCCCGGGACAGATAAGGGATCGGGGGTTGCGACATACGGTGGCTTCCTCGAAGAATAAAGGGGGTCTTGTAATTTGTAAGTTAAGAGTTGTTAAGCTGGCTTTTTAAGCAAGTGGGGATGGAGATTCAGAATTGAAAAAGATAATATGTGGGTCAAGGTGGTGAAAGCTATTCATAACGTTGGCTCGGGTGGGTCTTTTCTTCCGTTTAAAAAGGCGCTTGGGGGTGTTTGGAATAACATTGTTTCGACCGTCATCAAGCCATCATATGGGTCCGAGCCTCTTCAGAATTTTTTCATGGGTAAAGTGGGCCGGGGTGATAATGTGCTATTCTGGTCGGACCCCTGGCTTAAAGAAGAGCCCCTATTCAAAGTTTTTCCGAACCTGCTACAGCTTGAATGTGTTAAAAGTTGTTCGGTCAGGGATCGCCTGGATGGTGAGTGGTTATGGAAGCACGACCCAGATTTTGATGAAGAAAAAAGGGAGCTGGAGACCTTGATGGAGTTGCTGGGCTCAGTTTCTCTTAGCAGCAGCAATGACGAATGGAGGTGGATGGGGGATCGGTCGGGGATTTTCTCCGTGTCTTCCGTGAAGAGACTTCTGGCCAGAGCCGCTGATGTCACACCCCCAAAATCCACAAGCGGAGTATCACCGCAGGAGGCGTGACTGACCAGGATCTTAGCCACCAATCACATTGAACTCATAAGTAATTAAATAAACTTTCATTTATTAATATGAAGTTTTTCAAAACATTACATATAACACATAGTACACAGCGGAAGCAATAATCATTGGTTAAATGTTATATAAATCCTCGCATAAGTAAACCATTAGACTTATGTTGTGATTCCATGTATCTCGACCCATAACCACTCCAGCATCCCAGACAGCAAGTTCCAATGATATGCACCTAAAGACCTGCAAGGCATGTAACAACGAATCAACAACAAAGTTGAGCGAGTTCACAGTTGGGTGTTCGTTTTTAAGTTGTTTATGAAAACATAGTTTGTCTTTAGCTGGCTTACTTGCCATGGGGGTTACCCCATAGTTGAAAATATGATTAACCAGTTTACCCTATTTCCCAAACATATCCATAGTTGGTGGGGGCTTCCCATGTGAATTACCAGTTTACCATGTCTCCCAAACCTTTTTTATGATATTTAGTGGGTGCTTCCCATGTGCGTTACCAGACCGTACCATATCGACTACTACGAAAATAAGTTGTGCCCTAAGTCAATGTCTATCAGCATTGACCCTTTGCCTTTAGTCCATTAGTACACGCCCGTTCGAACGACACGGTGTGAGGTTTGTTAAACCTAATAGCGCTATCAACTAATGACCCGCTCGCCATCGGCCTCGGCGATTAAGTCGATATAAAACGAGGGACTTCATGATAGAGTTTTGGTCCAGTGTGTTTAACCTTGTTGTCCTACCCAAGGAGGATGAACGTACGTAATCTACCCAAGGAGAATACGCGAGGTTTAATCTTGGCATCCTACCCATGGAGGATGGCCGTACATATCCTACCCAAGGAGAATATGTAGTTTCCGTTTTAGTTCTATAACCCATTCCCAACCCTTGGGAATCCCATGCCTTGTAGAAAGTGTGAACTCACCTCGGTTTGCTCGGTTTGTTAAGTTACTTTACCAGTTCGGAGTTGGTCAACCAAACCCTACTGTGGTTACCAAAGATTAAATCAGTTTCGTTTACACATGAATCATGTATCCCACATTCACATTATACAAGTAGCATTCACATAGCCACACATCATTATACAAGTTGTAACAAGAGTTCACGTAGCACAACAATTCAGTCATAGCCTATAGTATGCACGTATACGCAATCAGTTTTCGTTCGTAATGACTCGCACGCAAAATCTAATGTCACATAGTGTACTTGGCAGTTATCATCATGTATCACGTAAGAAACTAGTCAAATTCATGCAATTCATGCTTCACATAAATGTCTTTCACAGTTTAGTCTAACATGGTTATCCATTAACATACTTGACAGGGTTAGGGTTAACAGGCTTAACAGAGTTAATATACTTATCAAAGATAATAGACTTAACAGAATTTACACACTTAACAAAATTAATAAACTAACAGAGTTAACAAACTAACAGAGTTACTGTGCCAGAACACTCGATGAAATCACATACGGTGAAATCGCCTATTGGCGAAAACCCTTATTGGTGAAAACACATTTTGGCGGTGAAAACCCTTTCGGCGAAATCACCTTTTGGCAAAAAACAATTGGGCGACGAAATCCCAAAGTGTTTTCGTTGGGGTAGTGTTTTCGTCGGGTGGAGGGTTTTCGTCGGCCCCATCAATCATCAACATCATCAGTTAAGGGTCTATAAGGAACTATAAGGGTCTCATTTGACAGACACTTCAAAGGAACTATAAGGGTCTCATCTGACAGACACTTCTTCAGATTTGACACGTGGAATGAGTTGTGAACTCCACTGGGTTCTGCGGGTAGGTTTAGTTTGTAGGCCACTTTGCTTATTTTCTCAATGATTTTGAAAGGTTCCACATATCGTGGTTTGAGTTTCGTCTCGTATATCAAAACGAAGTACACCTTCCCAAGGTGAGACTTTTGATAGTACTCGATCCCCAACTTGGAACTTGAGTGGTTCCTTGCGCTTAACAGCGTAGCTTTTTCTGGCGGTCACGAACTACCGCCATTCGTTGTCGTATCTGAGCAATGTCCTCTACTGTGAGTATGACGAGTTCTGGGCCGGTGATTTGGCCGTTTCCAACTTCTGTCCAACAAAGAGATGATTGGCACCTTTGTCCGTGCAATGCCTCGAACGGAGCAGCCTGAATGCAGATGTGGTAACTGTTGTTATTCGAAATCTCCACTAAAGGGGAGGTGTTTTCTACGACCATTGCCAAAGTCGATTTCACGTGCTCGAAGCATGTCTTCAAAAGTTTGGATGGTGCATTCAGTCTGCCCATCCGTCTGTGGATGATATACTGTGCTCATGTCTGAACGCGAACCAAAGGATTTGTGCACCGCTTGCCACAAATCAGATGCAAATCGTGGGTTGCGATTAGAGGTAATGAAGGTTGGCACCCCGTGTCTAGCAACCGCTTCCTTTAGATAGATGACTGCAAGTGTAGAAACTTATCCGTATCTTTGATGGCTGGAGAGTGTGCCGGTTGCGCAAGACAATCAATGAGTATCCAGGTGATGTCGTCTCTGTTTCGAGTTGTAAGTAGACTATCGACCAAATCCATGGCAGTCTATTTTTATTTCCATGTGAGTGTTACTAGTTGCTGATGCTACACCTTGACCTTCCGCAGGTCGATCCATCATTCACATACTTAACTAGATGAGCCTTCATGTCCGATTACCAGCACAAGGTTTATAAATCCTAATGCCACTCATCAAAACCCAGACGGCTAGAATGTCGAAACTGGAGTGCTTGCTCAACGTGAGTTCCCTACAGTTGCAGTGTAATGAGACCCACATTCGTATTATGAGGTAGCGAGTATCGTTTGACTGGTCAAAGGTTGCTTCTCCATGCCCCGCATGGGTTCAACTTGAAGATTCCTCTTCCTTCAGTTCTCCAGTTTGAACAGAGCGAGTCTGATACTGGCAAATTAGAGTCGATAGCGAGCTGCAGAGCTCGTGTATGTTCAGGTTTCGCAGTCATGTTTATCCAGAAGTTCCATCCAGTGATGCCATTGCATGTTTTAGCTCCTTCGAACATCGGTACATGGGAGACCCTTGAGATCGGTCTAAATAACGCATCTGGTACCGTCCAAGTGATGCTTCCATCCAAAATCCCAAAGCCATGGTTTTCACCGTCAGTCGAGTGTGTCACGTAGTTCCCCTTTATGACTCTTTCACGTATGTCATCACTTTCTCGTGTTGCGTCATTGTGCAGCTGGGACGCTGATTTGGACCATAAGGATATACCACTGAATCACCCGCATCCTCGGGTAAAACGATGCTCAGTGCATTGCAGAGTCGGAATTTGAAAGCTGAAGGGACGTCCTTCTATTTTGTCTTCCACGAGCACAGCACCCTGCTGTGCTAAAGAGATCAAAGCTGCACGATCTGTGAAAATCATGTGATGAATCTACAACAACATCCACCGAAACCAAGAAATTGCTGTACCCCCAAAGGAATCTTTGGTGTCAATTAGTTTCTAACAAAATGGATCCTAGCACGATCCACGCGTATTCCCACTTCGTTGGTTACATGATCAAAATGCTTTTCTCGTATCTAAGTGTTACATTTAACAAGACTTCTCACGTAATGACCCCTTCCCCCAGGAGTTCTAAGATACGATATAGGCGTCGTCTATGTTGTCCCTTCCTCTAGGAAATGACCCAAAAATGTCATCAATAAATACGGTCGATTCATGTGATCCCTGAAACTGCTAGTGTCTTGATCCACTCAATGATCATGATGTACAAAGTTGAAATGGCCGCATTGCATTCGACATGCTGTTCTAAGAGCATTCTCCTCTTGGACTTCTTCCTGACAATAGTTCGTTTGCTAGCAAATCTTCGAATGGAAGTTTGTTCCTCGCAACTGGTCGACGAGTTGTCAATACGTGGTTGAGGTAAACGGTTTTTTACTGTCAACTTGTCGAGTTCTCGTTAATCAGGACACATATGAAAAGGCTTCTCTTCATGGGCATAGCGAGGGCACTTTAAAGAGAAAAAAAACTAGATCCGAGAATCTCATGTCCAATAATTCCTGAAGTTGATTAGGTAGTTCCTGTAACCTTCCTGGTGTAGGACAATAAGAAATACTAGAAACAAGGGCTGCTTCTGACATGATACCGATCTGATGTTCCACCTAACGATGTGAAGGTAAGCCCAGTAGTTCTTCTGGTAGCACTTAGGGAGAAATCACGAACAATTAATGGATCCTCGAGCCTCCTTTCCTTAGTCTTGACATCAGTAACGAGTGCTATCATGGCGGGGTAATCCTTCCGTAGACGCTCCTGGCTTCCGTTGCTAAAACGGCGCTAACCGTTGTGCCACTCTGGCGTGTTAGGACAGATAACAATCCTCCACGAAGGAGAGGAATACGTAGAATTGTCTCCTCCCAGGGTACATCTATCAAGATTAACGGAAGTAAGGTCGATGCCGAACATTTATCCCACCAGGTCGAGTTGGCATCCCAACGATCATATGAGGTTTCCATTGCCTTGCCATCAGTCGATTCCACAGCAGGTTGGGTTTCGAGAAGCATCAGGGTTATAGAGACGAAGTGATTCGTTACCAAGAACGCGTATGCCACCATGTTATTACAATCCTGACGTCGCCCACGCCTATCCTAACTGCCCTTCCATGAGCATCATTTCTGGTGTTGCTGTTTTCATTACAAGGATTCCAAGTACTGTCGTTGTTTCCTTTGATCGTTGACCTCTTAACTTAACTATGGCCAATCCATGTTGTAGGCACCTTTATATCCTTACTGTAGGCTAGGGTTATGAATATCTTGTTGTTGTTATGACTGCTGCTCCCAATGTCGTTACTCGAAACGAAGCCCTACGATTCAAAACCATCATAGTTCATCTTTTCACATCCTGAGCCACCTCCTAAAGCGCTACCCCTTGCTGGCAGTTACGCATACCACACTAAAGTCAATTGTCATCACTTATGCCTCGATTGATTCGTAAGAGTTGACTCCCATGCATCACAGACAAGGGTTAAGGATTCGATTGAAACCAATTCGCTGGTGCTCGTTGCCGGTGCTGAGGTCGGCAAGGTACTACGCTCATTCTCCTGTTCATCGATGTTGCAAGTTGTTCGAGTAATACATGGTCTGCTACGAGGGTATTGCAGAAGTGATCACACTTCGAGACCTAAGATGTCAATACATGAGTTCTAGCAAACGAGGAGAGGTAAGAAGGGTATCGATCAATCATTCGACGCTGCGACATCCAACACATGGACGTTCGTATGAGCACCTAACATTCTACACGGTTCGCTAAGTGCTCAGATGGGTGTTCAGGTAATACTCGATAGCATCGAGATTCGAAGGGATCCAAAGATGAATGAAAGGTTCATGTTCGTGTAGGGGACAATTACTGCTATGACCCCTATAGGTTTGTTATGTTTCACATCGATCAAATGACGGAACGGAACCCTTTTTCCACTTGTTAAGCCTCATTGGGACTCACATGCGCCCCACATTATTATTATAAGTGCACCCACAATAATATTGTGATTTGCATGCTCATCTCAGCTCCTCTTAACTCATGTCAAATGGTTCCTCAAACTCGAGTAGCAAACAAAGAGTATCACGAAGCGTAAGTTATGAAGGTTTAGGGAAATACCACCCTATCAGTCACATAACACATGCAAGTATACATGAATTCATACTGTTGTGCTAGACGTGCAATCACATGCAATATCATATGTAAGTGTTCACTAGTTATGCAGTACGATGAATATATAAGAGACGAACCTTGCAAATCTGGAGCTGAGTGTCATGGTCGTATTCACATTTCAGAACTGTTCGGTTATAGTCTGGTCTTACAAAAAAACATTTTCCCCTTTTTAAAACCAAGTTCACTATAACCAATGGCTATGATACCAATCTGTCACACCCCCAAAATCCACAAGCGGAGTATCACCGCAGGAGGCGTGACTGACCAGGATCTTAGCCACCAATCACATTGAACTCATAAGTAATTAAATAAACTTTCATTTATTAATACGAAGTTTTCAAAACATTACATATAACACATAGTACACAGCGGAAACAATAATCATTGGTTAAATGTTTTATAAATCCTCGCGTAAGTAAACCATTTGACTTATGTTGCGATTCCATGTATCTCGACCCATGACCACTCCAGCATCCCAGACAGCAAGTTCCAATGATATGCACCTAAAGACCTGCAAGGCAAGTAACAACGAATCAACAACAAAGTTGAGCGAGTTCACCGTTGGGTGTTCGTTTTTAAGTTGTTTATGAAAACATAGTTTGTCTTTATGATTAACCGTGGGGGTTACCCCATAGTTGAAAATATGATTAACCAGTTTACCCTATTTCCCAAACATATCCATAGTTGGTGGGGGCTTCCCATGTGAATTACCAGTTTACCCTGTCTCCCAAACCTTTTTACGATATTTAGTGGGGGCTTCCCATGTGCGTTACCAGACCGTACCATATCGACTACTACGAAAATAAGTTGTGCCCTAAGTCAATGTCTATCAGCATTGACCCTTTTCCTTTAGTCCATTAGTACACGCCCGTTCGAACGACGCGGTGTGAGGTTTGTTAAACCTAATAGCGCTATCAACTAATGACCCGCTCGCCATCGGCCTCGGCGATTAAGTCGATATAAAATGAGGGACTTCATGATAGAGTTTTGGTCCAGTATGTTTAATCTTGTTGTCCCACCCAAGGAGGACGAACGTACGTATTCTACACAAGGAGAATACGCGAGGTTTAATCTTGGCATCCTACCCATGGAGGATGGCCGTACATATCCTACCCAAGGAGAATATGTAGTTTCCGTTTTAGTTCTTTAACCCATTCCCAACCCTTGGGAATCCCATGCCTTGTAGAAAGTGTGAACTCACCTCGGTTTGCTCGGTTTGTTAAGTTACTTTACCGGTTCCCAGTTAGTCAACCAAACCCTACTGTGGTTACCAAAGACTAAATCAGTTCCGTTTACACATGAATCATGTATCCCACATTCACATTATACAAGTAGCATTCACATAGCCACACATCATTATACAAGTTGTAACAAGAGTTCACGTAGCACAACAATTCAGTCAAAGCCTATAGTATGCACGTATACGCAATCAGTTTTCGTTCGTAATGACTCACACGGAAAATCTAATGTCACATAGTGTGCTTGGCAGTTATCATCATGTATCACGTAAGAAATTAGTCAAATTCATGCAATTCATGCTTCACATAAATGTCTTTCACAGTTTAGTCTAACATGGTTATCCATTAACATACTTGACAGGCTTAGGGTTAACAGGCTTAACAGAGTTAATATACTTAACAAAGATAATAGACTTAACAGAATTTACACACTTAACAGAATTAATAAACTAACAGAGTTAACAAACTAACAGAGTTACTGTGCAAGAACACTCGATGAAATCACATACGGTGAAATCGCCTATTGGCGAAAACCCTTATTGGCGAAAACACATTTTGGCGGTGAAAACCCTTTCGGCGAAATCACCTTTTGGCGAAAACACTTGGGCGACGAAATCCCAAAGTGTTTTCGTTGGGGTAGTGTTTTCGTCGGGTGGAGGGTTTCGTCGGCCCCATCAATCATCAACATCATCAGTTAAGTTACGTATAACAACAACAACCCTAATCATCACTAACAGTTTCGACCGCTTCAATAAACAATCGATCAATCAGAAAAACTAATACAATCGCTTAAATACTCCATCATCTGTACCACTAAAATCATCATTCAGGCAACATGTAATCAGAATCATTGGGATCTATTCAAGTAACAGTCTCATCTCACCAGTAACCATATACGATCACATAACCACCAGGTTTAATCCCCACATAACATACAATACACGAGATCTAATTACTAATCAATCATCATCCAGTCTTAAACACTTCACAATCACAGTTAATCACATGATAATAAACAAAACGTCCATGATGAAATAAATCAAATAACTATCAACAGTACATTACTAACCCAAACAGGATGAACAACGAATATGTATGAGGCTTCGAGGTCTCTAGATTGCCGTCGGGTACAAAGGGTAGAGAGAGAGAGAAGGTGAGAAGTGATTAGGGTTTGTCGATTAAAACCTTCGCGCAAAAGTGTGGAACAAAACATTAAACCGATCGTTACTGAGCCAAAGGCCCACTTGATTTCGTTGGCCTCATAGTGGACGAAAACACCTTAGTGTTTTTGCCAAGGTGTGGGTGACGAAAACACTCCATGCTTTCACCATGGGTGTTTTCGTGGGTGGGGATTTCGCTGGGTTAGTGTAGTCAAGTGATTTCACTTTTATTAATTAAACATATAATTAATACCAACCATATATCAACATACACCAAATATAATGCACACCAAATATACTTATAAGAACAACACTCTGAGAACAAGTATTAAGTCAAGCAGAGACCTTGAAAACTCGGATTGTCACAGCTGAGACTACCAACAGGTATATTCTGGACTGATGTAGTTGGGTTCCCATTAAATGCAATGTATTTATTTGGAGAGCCGGGAAAAATAGAATTCCGACTAAGGATGCGTTAAGTAAAAGGGGTGTGGATGTTGGCGATGGTTTATGCCCTCTATGCAGGTCCGAGCCCGAAACTGTTGAGCACCTATTCACGTCTTGTATCTTCTCCGAAGTGCTATGGCAGAAAGTCAGCCGGTGGTGCCGTCTTCCCTCGATATTCTCATTTTCGTTCAAGGACTTGTTAGAGATTCATAAGTCGAAGCACATCAGAATCGGTGAGGGGTATGCTGTGCATGGTATCATTTTTCTGGCCTGCTGGTGCCTTTGGACAACTCGTAACAAGGCTGTGTTTTCGAGATTTCAGTTGAAGGTGGAGCATGTGTTCAGGGAAGTAAAGTCTTTGGGTTTTTTTTGTGGTTTAAACATAGGGTCAAAAACAATTCGATTTCGTGGTCGGATTTGTGTAAATTTGTAATTTTGTAGTAGCCTTGTAGTTGCTCGGTTCGGTTTTCGTTCTTGGGCTTGTTTTTAATGAAGTTATCCTTTAAAAAAAAAGTGAGCACAGTCCTCTACTTAAGTACTTGTGGGCCCAACCAATTGAGGCGGTGGGGGTGGGGTCAAACCGGTGACCCACTTCCATTTACGGCTGTTTCACATGTGGTCATTAGCCCCCCGTAGTGGGGCGTTTTTTTTTTAAATTTCAAAAAAACGCTAAAAAACGCCTCCCCCCATTACATAGGGCGTTGTTTGGCGTGTTTTTTGAAAAAAAAAATTGAAATGGCGTTTTATATAAAACATTGGAGGGACGAGAAATTGACCAATCAGATCGTTTGCAACTTGAAATTTCGAGATTTAATCACCTTTGACTGAAAAATCTTGTATTGTTTCAGTTTTGTGGCTGGCCGGAGTTTAATCACCTTGCCGGAAAATCTGCAAAAAAATCGAAGAAGATGGACTGCAGAAAAGAAAATGTTTTAAAAAGTTTACTTTTTACAACTTTGGTCCCTGTGGTTTAGATATGGTTTTAAATTTAACTTTTGAATATTTGAATTTTGGTCCTTTTAGTTTAGATATGTAATATTTTCTATTTAACTTTTGAAAAAAAATTAAGAATGTAATGTTTTTTATTTAAATGAAATTTAATTAGTTTTAGTTAAAAAATTTAATAATTGTGTAATTATTGACGGAGCATTATTGGGCATTATCCCACTACGCCCTTTTTGTAAAAACGCCCAATAATGCCCCATGCTGACTGGACTGTCACGTGTCGCAAAACGCCACATGGTGGGAGCATTATTGAGCTAAACCACTACACATGGTCTTAAACCTCAATGCTAACCCTGAAATAGTTGAAGTCAACACTATTAAAGAAGGCTCCATTTTCCTATGACATTAATGGTGTACCTTGTTTTTCTTTCATACGTTAAATTGCCAATCTATAACATTAATGGCGTGCATTTTTTTCTTTCTTATGTTAAATTGCCGTGAAATATAACGCCATCCGATGTGGTCTTGCGTCCTTGACACTTTACCCTCTATCGCCCCTCCCATCATTTTCTAGGCGTGATATAGGGGAGGGAGGATGGATTTGCTTCGCAAGCGCTAACGGCTCTTTTGCGGGCCCTTTCAAAAAAACAACCATTGGAAAACGGTAATACTTTAAAAATAATCAGGGCCGGCCCAAGGGTCAGCATTCTAAAGCCCTAGCTTTAGGCCATCATCTGATTAGGGCAGCCAGTTTAAAAAAAATTACACATATGCTATTCGGCCTTTTTAGCCCATTTGAACCTGGTTTGAGAAGCCGCCTCTATTCTAATCCGCTATGAAGCATCTGATTACTCAATTGGTCGCACAGTAGGCGTCCTTTAGCTCTGCGCGTCATCTGGCAATGTCATTCACAGCAACCAAATGCGGTGATTGTCAAGCAATTGGTGAATCAAACGGTCTCTGCTTTTTTTTTTTTGAACGACCAACAAACTCAATTCCGAGCACTCTCTGGGCACCCACTGGACAAACGGAGTACTCCGAGAGTAACCCGAGTCCACCACCAATTCCGGGGAAAACCCGGTAACCCACCCGCCCATAGGTACAACGGTGAAATTACCGGTAAAACCCGTTTGGCTCAAGGATCCAACCCAGGTTTCCCTGGGTCTCCTATCATTGCCCACCAGTGCCTCACTCTGCACCAAGTGAGAGTCGAACTTGCATCTCTCAAGAGAAATGCAAGTCCTCCACCACTTGATCTAGAGATCATTGGCAAACCGTCTCTGCTTTTAATCGGACTTTAGAAGAAGAAGTTATGTTCCTATGAGTATTCTATTTTTTTTTTCTAAATCTTGAGTTCTTTCTGATTTATGCTAATGTAATCGAACACAATTTGTAATATGAGTGCTAATTTTAGTTTGAAGGTCACTTCTTTTGAAATCGAAGGTCACGGCCATGTTCTGTTTTTTCTAAGACGCTGTTTTGAAATTGCAAGAATTATATTTTGTTTATGTTCCTTACTTCTTTTAAGTACGCTACAGACTTATTTGTTGTTGATTGTCGTTGTCCTAGTTTTTTGTCAATTGTTCTTACCCAGTCTATTCTCAATGTATGATATTTTGATAGCTTGATTTTTAGCCTCACACTTACTATAGTTTAATCCTCGAACTGTTGAACTTTTTTTAGCCTCATTAAATTATACTTTGGTTTAAACAATTTCTAATACTTTTTGTAACATGATCTTTGGAAAGGAGATGAGGGCATGAATTACTTAGTTCACTTGAGGCCTCCATATTAGTTGAGCCGGCCCTGAAAATAATCTTTTAGATTATTACTTTATACACTATATATCCTAGTTTTTCTATTACCAAAACCACACCATTCTACACAATATTTTCTCTTCTACTTTTATACAATCATATACCATGTTTCCCAACCAACAAACAAAAAAACGCATGGGACTCCAACAATCTGGTATGTGCTAATATTGCAAACAACGAGAAATCAAGATCAGTACCGAAGTGACTTGCAAACAGGTGAGATCGGGTATTGGCAAATACTCCCTTCCACGCCAAATAAATGGAAAATAGAGTATGGTATTTAGAATGGGTTATTCTAAATACACCATACTTTTTTTTCAGAAAGGCATATTTCATTAAAACAACACACGACGCCTCAAACTGAGATACCAAGAAAACAATTACATATTTACAAACCTGCACCAAGAATCCCAAGAAACGTTCATATCTTTCATTATACTCTATTTTCCATTTGCACCCTACCCTATAGAATTAATTACACATTAATTATTTTTGACCATTGATAACCAATAAAACTAGTTTAATACCCGTCCGTTGGATGGGTTATGTACGTTAATGTAATATAACATGAATGAACGAATGAACATAAAGATATAAAACGGAGTCAGACTACACAAAATTATATGAACTAATGTGACATAAAAAAGCTAACCTATATTAAGTGTAGACAAAATTATACAATAGGACCAACAAAAACACCGTTCTTTTTATAAAAGGAAAAACGAACGTCATAAGTTAACAACCATAAAACAATGGAAAGTAAATCTAATAGATATAACACACATCGTTTCTTCTTCTTTGTTGATAACTTAGACAGCCACTTTATAGTTGAATAAACAATAGAATATAGAATTCACCATTAGCCTTAAAATGTAAGCGAATAAAAGTAAAACTGACTTTTGCCAAAAACTAACAAACAACTAAATGACCACTACTTACAAAACTACACACACATTAGACCCAACTAACTCACAATCACAACTATGAAGTTGCTTAAAGCGTTTGTAACCATAATAAAAATGTAGTAAATGCCTAGTTTAAACAGCCAAGATTTAATATTGGCCTTGGCCTGAACTGATGGTCAGGATGAGTCCAAAAAAGCAGTTGGACTCACCGGTAACAATATAATAATGGAATAACAACCTGCAAAAGATCAATTTAGATATAGAACATTCACAACAGAGGATAATTACAGGGTATAATTAATCTATCTTCTTGAGTTCTTGATATA
Organism: Helianthus tuberosus; assembly: GCA_030545235.1. NCBI lineage: Eukaryota > Viridiplantae > Streptophyta > Magnoliopsida > Asterales > Asteraceae > Helianthus > Helianthus tuberosus. The sequence continues at coordinate 75,661,581 of CM060407.1, forward strand.
CAATAGAAAGAAGAACAAAGAATACACATGCAAAAACCTAACTCAAACAACAAAATCATATATAAGGCCAAATATTCGCAAACAAAAATATATTCTATTCAACAATAACAAAGTAAGCAAAGATGTAATAATTGACATGTACATGGTATTCTCATAAAATAAACTATATTGATGCATCTGTAGCAATGGAAGAAAGGATCTCAAATTTTGGAGATTTACACTGTGTTCCCGAGTTTCAGAGAGAAAAGAAAAGATTTGGAAAAAAATAATTTTTAGTTGTGTTCCAGAATTTCATTAAAGGAGAGAAAAGAAGAGAAAATGAGAGATTTTTTGCCTAAAATTAATCTTTCCAATTTGGAAAGAAACGGAGAGAAAGAATAGAAAAGGAGAGAATCCTTTCTTTTCTCTTCTTAACTTAACTCGGGAACACAGTGTTAATATATGCATCTGAAGAGCTTATAAAAAAGTCCTCAATGTTCGGAGAAAAAAAGATGGCATCACTTTACCAAAGACTTGAATGTTGCAGAGGACCTATTTTAATACAGTTAAATAACCTAACACAAATACCAGTAAAATACATGATAATAATAAAATATCTTAGAAAAAAGTATAAAACGTACCACGTATTTTGAGGCATCTGATGATCTCAGGAGAAACAGCAAAGGTTTTAACAATTTTTGAAATTTCTTCCATTGGAGCCATAATCTAGTGTACCCGGCAGCAGCAAGCACCACTGCATTTTCATCATGCTTTGATGATAGAGACTATGAAGAAATATATTCAGATGATATCCCTTCTAAATACAAAAGTGAAACATATCAATCGATGAAAAAAACCCTTTGATTCAATGAAAATCAAGAACATAAGAATCGGATAATATGGCGAAGACAAAAATTGGACGGATGTGAAGACGAAGAAAAGAAATGAATTCTTTTAGAAGCAGGATCATCTTCCTCCCCCTGTATCTTTCATGTGAAGACGAAGAAAAGTTAAAAGCTATACGATTGTCATTAGCAACACCTCCTATGGCAGTGAAGCTGAAGTAAGCAAGGTTGAAACCACCTCCCATGTCAACAGACATATGTACAAAGAATTGTTTATGTAAAGCATATTAAAAAAGAACTTGATTTCTAAAAGTTTGAAAACAATGATCTTTCTCAAACATAATCAGTAAGATGTGGGTCAACAATTTCTCATGTAGATTTGGCCTGTAATATCTCATCAACGATTTATGTTTTCTATATTTCTAAGCTAATACAAATCAGCCTATTACCAGCTTACTGCTACTACATCCACTAATTGCAGTCCTATGGATGTTATTGGTATGGTCTTTAAGGATTTGTTAGTTTGTTTTAGAATTCTCAACTAAGTTTAGCGCGGTTTAAGTTAAAAACACAAAAAAAAAAAAAAAAAACAGTTTTAGAAGATACATGTATATCTTACAACTCAGAGAGGGGACCATTCTAATATAAAATATCTTGATATGCATCATACTCTCTTGTTACCATTAGTTCTCAACAAACATTCACTTCGATCACCCATCTCCAATATAATGGTTGATCTGTTTTCATATTTGTTAATTTTTTATCCGCGAGAATAACTAAAAACTATTCTAACCCATTTATTAGGACTGGCGGAAGCTGCAACATCCAGAGACAGATGGAATAAAATAACGGGCAATAAATTATTGTGTTAACCCGTTTTGACCCATTTAGTATGGAACCATCCTACCTGACCCGTTTCAACCAACTTACTTGACCTGCTTTGACCTATACTAAAAAGAAAACACGTTTTGACCGCGTTACCCAAGTAAGAAATCTATCTTATTTCACCCTTTAGTAAAATGAACTCATTCGACCCGTTAAAAAGAAAATGACCGTTCTACCTATTTAAAAAAGCTTACTTGCTTGACCCGTTTTATGAAGCTGACCCATTAGTGCCATTTAGTACGGCCCCAACGTACCTAACCCGTTACCCAACCCACCCATTTTTGCAATACACACACACACACCATATCTCATTATTTGTCTCAATTATGGTTTCTCATCTTTGCCTATCGGATTATGATCTGCTATATATAACATTCATGTTAATTTTTAAGAAAAATTCACAATAAGGTATACATAGATCAACATTAAAACAAAGATTAATCTAGATTGTGTCAGAAGTAAATTTAGAAGTTGAAATTTATCATTAAAATGTAATGGTTTCCTACATAATCAAGCAAACATATCACTTAAAAGCAACATAATTTACCATATCATCTTGGCTCTACTCCTTTACACTCAATGGTATATGGTTCATCTCAGATGGGCTCTACTATTTTCCAGTCGATGGTATATGGTTCATCTTACATAAAAAACATGATTTGGTTAGAAATATGGACTACAAATTAGCACATTACCATGATTTTGTGAAGCTTGGACTTGCTCTTCTATTTATAAATAAGGAATACAAATTAGTATCGTACCTTGATTTTGTGGACCTCCAACTTGCTTTGCTATTTGTAACAATGCAGGCTTTTTGTTCAAGTAAATACGCTGCTATCAAAGACCAGGATCTGTATTTAATTTTGATTTTCCAGCGCCTTTTTTTTCTTTTCAAAACAGAGGTCATGTTCCGCCATTGAAGTTGCCTGCAATCATGGGGAAGAAAATCATGGCTGCTGACTTAGTAAACGTGGGTAGCAAATGAGGTAATTAAAAACTGCTTCTAACTACCCATTTAACACGGTCCACATCGATTCTACAAAGATCCAAGGGATGGAATTCACTCAACAAAAAGTCAATTTCACCCCCAGCAATTATATTTAGCAAAACCATATCTTACCTCACTGACTCGACTTTGTAGTGCAAAGCAAACATCTTGAGTTCATGATTCCACAAGTTATATTTGTCTCTCTTCATTGCTCTATCAAGCCACATTGTAAACTTGACAACTGATGCAACTTTTCGCAAAGATAACAAAGATAAATGTTTAACCCTTTTGTTAGACGGACCTCCAAATTCTGTTGTCAATATGGCTAAATGAAATCTAGTGTCAAAGTTTTCTATATTTTTTTTCTAGTTAATTATCAACTAAGGCCAAGATACAAATATATAATTAACATGATACTTTAGATTAAATAAGTGCTCTGATATTCACGGAAAACTAATATCAAACATGGTCTAATGTTTACCAAAAAATTATGATTAGCTCATACCTGACCAACAAAGGATGACAGATGATCAAGTTTATCTTGGTCAAAAATTGTAAAAAGACCTCAAGTTCCATATGTCCTTATATTTCCCCTCAATATTTTCGGGATCTACACACGTAGTCTCAAAGTTTCCAGCAATGCCTAAATTTTTCTTGTATGTTGCATGATCCAAGCCCTTGTTCATCCACCAAGATTCAAAACCTAAAAACTTCCACTTAGTCACAAAATCCTATCAAAGATCCAAAAGAAACATGTAAACAAAGTGCAAACATAAAATGTAGAAGATAGTTTCAATGGAGACTCACACCACCATGAATTGGTTCTGCTTCACAACCACATACACATCGCCTATGAATTCAGATTCAAAGAGCTGGCCAAGAACTAATCTTGACAGATTCCAATTCAGACTCTGATGTCACACCCCGACCCGCAGCAGAAAGGTACGGGGCATGATGATTGCTCATAGCTCTTGACAACTAATCATTATTACGATATTAAAAGTATATCCATTTAAATTGTCACATAACATTTAATAATCAAAATTACTCATACATTGTTCAAAAACAAACATATCATAGGATTTCAATTTAATTTTCTAAGGCCCAAGCTACGTGTCCTCATCACTTGTTTATCGACTTTGAAAACCTGCACCAAGTTAGAAAAATATATTTCTGGGTCAACAAATATGTTAGGGAGTTATTTTCTCAATTTATAGAAAACAGTTTTATATTTATTTAAAAAAAATTATTTCTAACATGCACCTCAAGGTTAATATGAAAATGGTCTCATATCATCAACATAGTCAACATATCCATATATCCAAATTTACCAAACAAGAACACACCAACCAACTAGTCTACAGGATGTTTGTTTTGAGCTCGGCCCTGTCAGATCAACATTTGACGTGGATACCAGCTGAGCTGCGAGACTTCGGTGATAAAACCCCATGCGTTTTTATTTTATAATCAAATCAGAACCGAACCAGCTCCACTCCTTCTTCTCCATTTGAACCTGCATCACGACTCGCCTAAAATGAAGATCCGACTTGTTCCATCTTGGTTCCATACAAAACCACGACCCCCAAAAGCTAATTTAGACTCCAAAAATCGACAGATAACAAACCTCGCCAAAATCGTTCGCCAAAACTATTTAGTAACTAAAACACTGGTTTTTCACTTCATTTATATTAAAGCTACAAGTTGCCCTGATTCACGGGCTCACAAATTCCTTTAGAAGTTGACTCGCCTTCCGTTAACACAACTCTTTGTTACAACCATCCCTCAAATCTTACACTACTACAAGAAACAAAGAAGCAGTTCATCGAACACCTTACCTACATAAACATGAACACGCACACATTTCATAAATAATCGATTGGTTTGGGAGTTAAATTTGATAGGAAACTTACTAAGACAGTAGAGACAGAATCGGTCCACATTGTTGCACATGTACCCCATCGCCAGCATCAATTGGTGACCTTGACGGTGATGAAGATGATTATCAATACTCAAAGTTTGATTGTTCAGGTGAGGTTAATTAGTGGTCGGACTTGGAGTATCGAACGGAAGAGGGGTACATGTACATTCAACTACAAATCCACAGATCCCATAACTCGTGTTGCTTTTTTTTTTCTCTTCCTTTTTGATGCAGATTCAAGTCTGACGGTTTAGGTTGTGATGTTCACCTTTGTAACCTCGTCTACTTAGTATGATAGAGAGTGAAGGAATGGCTTGTTTAGGGTGAAATATGACAGATGCGTGGATCTAGGTAATGTAGGAACTAGGTTCACTTTTATAAAAATATATTACAAAATAAATAATAAATAATAACGAGACTCTCGTTATTTGTGGAAATTCAACTAGTACAATACCTGTTATAAAAACTAAATAAACGAAGATAAAATACAATATAATTGTACCAATCTTGATTCAAGCAAGCGTCTTTGGAAACTTCAACCGCACCTTTCAGATCAAAACTCCGCTGCAAGACAAGCAAAATTGTTGACGGTTTTGGTTGAGGCACGCGTTCAACACGCTTCCCTTAAAACAGATTCCGCGCCTCTTCTCGGACGGTTCTGTCTCCCAGGGTACAACAACCAAAGCAGTAGTTGTAGTGCCGGAGATAGCACTCGTGCCCGAGGTTACACCGGGTACTTTGGTGTTCTTCATTTTGTAGAAAAATATTGAGTTATGTAAAAGGACAATTTTGAGAATACTCTTCTCTAAATTTCCATGGAACAAAAGTTCTTTCATGTGTGTGTGGTTCTCTATCTTTTTCGATAATCTCTAGAATGAACCATCATCCTCTTCTTATACTCACACACATAAAGAAGCCATTAAACCCCATTTATTATTGTCATGAATTAGACAATTAAACAAGATCATTAATCTTGTAATAAACGGGTTTAAATCTCTACATAAATGGACTTTAGTGGTTCCGTCAAAACTGTCATTTTCATTTATGACACGAATTAAACGAGTTGCAACAACTAGTTTGACCAGGTTCAACCAATTGCTCTGTTACTACAGCAAACCTGCACGCGCTTGAACTGGCCTGCCAGTCTGCGCGCCATGCTTCAAGGATGGAGTCGCGTACCACACAGATGCCACTATGCATACCAGGATGCCACCTGGTCATGCGCTATCCAAACTCGCGCGCCACTTGCAGTCTTCGCCATAGTCAATGACGTGCGCCATGCGCCTAAAGAACTCGCGTTGCATCGACATGCGCCATGCAAAGGCATCCGCCTACGCCACCCAAGGGTGCGCCATAAAGCGGACCCGCCATGTATCTGACCACGCGCACATGGGAAAAAATACAAAGGCGGTGTGCGAAGTTCAAAGCGCACCACATTGGGCTTATAGCCCACGTCACAAGCGCATGTGTGCAGGTGCGATGCACCCTTTAGGTACCCACTAGTGTTTGCCTTCAAGGAGTGCTCCTCCTTATATACCACTTTAAGTTTTGTCATTCCACCTATATGTGGGACAAGGTGACAAATCTCAATCCATTTTTCTCATCTTTGTTTGTTCCAAACATACAACTTTAAGCTTCGATATCTGATTCATCTTAGCTCTATTTGGACATAGTTTGAATATAAACCCATAAATAATTATTTATACAACACATATATAAATATTATTGATGTCCAAAATATTTAGTGAAAAACTCATTTTCACTAAATTTCCAACAATCCCCCACATGAATGGAGATCGATGAAAACACCAAAAAATTCCCCGATAAAACCTCGACTCGAGTATTGCAGGATAGGTAGGTTTTGCCTTTGAACCTTCCTTTGTGAAGAATACTTAGTCTACTAGGGTTTTGTAGACGTGATGTCCTTGAACAACCCCCCATTTGTGTAAACGAAAATATACATTCACACAATACTTTCCCTAGCCGGGCCATCCCCTCACTATCGTGTCCTATTAAGGTCCTGGAACACTTGCCTGGTTCTGCGAGAGCTCTAGGATTGCGCACCCCACAATGCCATTCGAAGCGACCCTACTTCTCTCTCACATAGGTGATTCCTTTGAATCATTAAAAGCATTATGGCTTACTATGATTTCCACACATCAATTAGCCATATATTATGCTTAGCCTCACAACAATGTCACTGAATATTATAGGAATGGACTAGGACGTATTTAAACACCCTTTTATAGTTTTAGGGGGGTATATGAACACATACACTAGCTTATACATAAACATATATATTAGCTATGCCCCCACAGTGACTACCCTTCGGTTCATGATTAAGTTGTCCTATTGAACCTAAATCTTGGGATCTCCAGTCAGCTAGGTTAGGTTTCCCTCATGTCCCCTTTCCATGGGCTTTAGTATCATTCCACAACTTGATCTCTTATCAACCCACTGGTTGTTGGATCCAAAATTATCTTTTGACTTCACTAAGTCAACGATGATAATTTAAATTGCGGTCAGTTGTTCTAACGTGTTCTTGACTTGCTAGTCACTTTTTCCTTTTAGTCGATTCATAAGACTTATAACTCATGATCTCAACCTGGATCCAGTTATGTACCTTGTCTTTAGAATGACATGAAACTCAAATCATGGCTAGACACGTTTTCACCATGCATTTGGTGTGTCATGACTGACATCTTAATAGATTTTGAATCTAACCAATTGGCATTCGAGTCCAATCTACTCGACTGACTCCATATAACCATTATATACTCCACTTGGTCATGCATTTGCAATATATTCAAGTCACCCCCACATTTAATTATAATTAGATAGCATCCAAATGGGGCGATGAAAGGTTCTCCCTTTCATTTCGAGTTTGAGAAAACTTCTCAACTACCATTTCCACATTCAAATGCAAGTCACCCCCACATTTAAGTGTAATTGGATAACATCCAAATGGGGTGATGAAAGGTTCTCCCTTTCATTTTGAGTTTGAGAAAACTTCTCAACTACCATTTCTTCATGCCCTAAAGGGTTTGTTTCTTAAATGGTTCCTCCCCCCACATTGCTTGCATTTTAATGAAGTTATATTTATAGTTTTGTTTAGCACAAAATTCGTTCTTGTGTCATCACATATTTTGAATGTTTAAAGTTAATTTAATCTCCGTCGAGCATATAAATTAACAAGTATTAGTCTAGCATGCTTTAGACCACAATACTCTAGCATGTGAACCGAAGATGCATCATTCTGATTCTTCACAGCCTTAAGAGATAACGCACTATCTCTTCTGAACATGCGTTTCTTAGTTTAGACACAATAATGAAATTTTTTATTTCACCATTCCAAAACCATCGGTTTTAGGAAGGCCTCAAAATCTAGTTAACTTCATCCATTAGGATCATAACTCGTTTGCCTTTTTATCTCCAAGGCTTCACCATTGACTTTCTAAGGACTTACCCATAAGTCTTAATCCAAGTCACTTTAATGAAAGATCTTTGTATAAAATCACTCGAGTCTTGAGATATAGTCAATTACATTGACTCTCAACAACAAGGCATTCACGTATGCCTATAGTGATATATACATTTACGTTGTTGTTTCGTTAATACCATGTATTGGGATACTCTCCCAAATTGAGGACCAAACCTCCACATAGTTTAAACAACATTGATGGTGGTAGAAACTTCTACATGTCCATCACTATTGTAAATTTCCATTAATAAACTTTCTAAATTTATTAAAATCATTTACAAATAATAACATATATTTCTTTCATATGTTATATTCTTTGAAAACTTACATGTGCATTTCCATGTTGATGCTCTCAACATTAGATGACATATCTCGTTTTCGTGCATTTCATCTCAAACCATTCACCATGTTCCTTACGAAGTCGTTATGCATTTGATGTTCGATTTGTGACTTATAACATAAGTCGTGATCACAACCCGCTCGTTGTGTTTGTGTAAATTACTTCTTACACTTTGCTTTAACCATATGTATCCATCCTTATTTTGACAAAATATTAGTAGTTAAAAAAAATATACGTCTTACGTATCTTTTATTATATTTAAACCATTTGTTTTTGTAAAATAAACCCAAATGATAGTCCACCATTTTAAATAAAATAAAAGTGAACATATATAATAATGGATACACCAATGATATCTAAACATCAAATCCCAAAGTGTTATTATCTTCAACACTTTCGGCCGAAATAAACGCAATTATATCGTTTCGTGTCATGTTTTAAGGTACTCCCTCAATGGAACACATATAACTTGTTTCATCTTGAAACTCAAAACTTGAATAATCACAAGTTATCCAAAATATAAAGTTGTTTACAATTAACTACTCGCAAGTAGTTGAACAACTTATTATATTTATAACAACATTGAGTTGTTTTTCACCAAATAGTCTTTCCGAGACTATTATATGGTTCAATACGTTATACTTCTTGTAGAAGTATCGAAATACTTATAATTCGCAAAGACATGTTTTACTAGTTTAAAACATTTCTCGTTTTTGCAAGTGTTTTAATATTAAACTATATATTTATGTTTTGATTACAAATCAAGACAATAAACCTTAATAGTTTATTAAGTAAAACACTTTCAAACTCGCTCGTTTGAAAATAAAACGAATACACATCGTTTTAATAATTGGTTTATCATATTTAAACCATTTCTAACCGCTGTTAGATAATAACGATTACCAATCGTTAAAATGAGTGGTTTGTATGATAACCAATTCTAATATGCTAATTAGAATTTAAATGTTTATAAACATTCAAAATATTTGGTTTATATAACGTAAACCATTTCTAACGCGCTCGTTAAAAATAAAACGAATACATTTATTCACTTTTGGTTTATATAAATGAACGTTTTCTAACACGTTCGTTAGAAATGAACACAAATCGTTTCTAACACGCTCGTTAGAAAAATATATAAAACGATTACAAATCATCTTAAATAGTTTATCATAGTTAACCCGGTTCTAACCCGCTCGTTAGAAATTAACAATTGCAAATCGTTAAAATAGTTAGTTATAAGATAAACTAATTCTAATACGCCCAATAGAAAATTAGACGATTATTTACTGCCATAACCCATTTTTGGTTTATATAAAATAAACGTTTTCTAACCCGTTTGTTAGAAATAAACAATTTACAAAGTCGTTAAATCGTTTCTAGCACGCTCGTTAGAAAATAAACAACTATCAAACTCTTTAAATCGTTTCTAACACGCTCGTTAGAAATAATCGATTACAAAATTTGTTTCGAAGTTTATAAAAAAAATATAAACTATTTCTAATACGCTCATTAGAAATAAACAAATAAAAATCATTTAAACGTATGTGGAAAAAATCCATTTCTAACTCGCTCGTTAGAAATTTAATAGTTTAGACGAAACCGTTACATGGTTTATTATCAAAAATAATTGTCTCCAACACGCTGGTCGGTAATTATTTGAAATAATAATCTTTTCTAACATGCTCGTTAGAAAATCTAATCGTCTTTTAACAAGTTAGTTTCACACAATCATCGTATCTAACACGCTCATTAGATATAAAAGATGATATTAAAACTTATTATTCTATAAAATTCTAACACGCTCGTTAGAGATAAAAAGTTTTAATCTTGTTATTCTTTCAACATCAATGTTTCAAACACGCTCGTTAGAAAATATTAAAACTTTTTATTTTATTAAAAAAAAAATTACTTTCTAATATGCTCAATAGAAAATAAATATATATCAAGACTTTTAAAACCAACATTAATATATGAATTATGGTTACTAAAAGCTTGTTATAAAGAAAATAACCGTTACAAACACTTTGTAAGGGGTTACAAAATAAAATTTTCTAATACACTTATTAGAAAATTTAAGTATTTCAAAACATATTGAAATACATATTATTTTGTGTACGGTTCGGTTTATCTAAACACAAAAAAAACCCATGAACTCCAAAACATGAATCAAAACGTACGGTTTTATAACACGGTATTCGGATTAAAGATTGTACTCCAATCATCAAAATTAATCCGACTCATTGTACTAAGTAAATATTTCCCAAAAATTTATTTTCAAGATTTTAACAAAAATCCCAATTAATATTTTAAACTTTCGTGAACCTAAATCCTTGTAGAGAAGGGATTTAAGATTGTAGCAACAATCTTCTCGAAAGTCTGTTTTAAGATTGTAGGAACTAGGTTCACTTTTATTAAAATATATTACAAAATAAATAGTAAATAATAACGAGACTATCGTTATTTGTGGGAAATTTGACTAATACAATACCGGTTACAAAAACTAAATAACCAATCTTGATTCAAGCAAGCGTCTTTGGAAACTTCAACCGCGCTTTTCAGATCGAAACTCCGCTGCAAGACAAGCAAAATTGTTGACGGTTTTGGTTGAGGCACGTGTTCAACACGCTTCCCTTAAAACAGATTTCGCGCCTCCTCTGAGACGGTTGTGTCTCCCAGGGTACAACAACCAAAGCAGTAGTTGTACTGCCGGAGATGGCACTCGTGCCCGAGGTTACACCGGGTACTTTGGTGTTCTTCATTTTGTAGGAAAATATAGAGTTATGTAAAAGGACAATTTTGAGAATACTCTTCTCTAAATTTCCATGGAACAAAAGTTCTTTCATGTGTGTGTGATTCTCTATCTTTTTCGATAATCTCTAGAATGAACCATCATCCTCTTCTTATACTCACATACATAAAGAAGCCATTAAACCCCATTTATTATTGTCATGAATTAGACAATTAAACAAGATCATTAATCTTGTAATAAACGGGTTTAAATCTCTACATAAATGGACTTTAGTGGTTCCGTCAAAACTGTCATTTTCATTTATGACACGAATTAAACGAGTTGCAACAACTAGTTTGACCAGGTTCAACCAATTGCTCTGTTACTACAGCAAACCTGCACGCGCTTGAACTGGCCTGCCAGTCTGCGCGCCACGCTTCAAGGATGGAGTCGCGTACCACACAGATGCCACTATGCATACCAGGATGCCACCTGGTCATGCGCTATCCAAACTCGCGCGCCACTTGCAGTCTTCGCCATAGTCAATGACGTGCGCCATGCGCCTAAGGAACTCACGTCGCATCGACATGCACCATGCCAAGGCATCCGCCTACGCCACCCAAGGGTGCGCCATAAAGCGGACCTGCCATGTATCTGACCACGTGCTCATGGACAAAAATACAAAGACGGTGTGTGAAGTTCAAAGCACACCACATTGGGCTTATAGCCCACGTCACAAGCGCATGTGTGCAGGTGCAATGCCCCCTTTGGGTCCCCACTAGTGTTTGCCTTCAAGGAGTACTCCTCCTTATATACCACTTTAAGTTTTGTCATTCCACCTATATGTGGGACAAGGTGACAAATCTCAATCCATTTTTCTCATCTTTGTTTGTTCCAAACATACGACTTTAAGCTTCGATATCTCATTAATCTTAGCTCTATTTGGACATAGTTTGAACACAAACCCATAAATAATTATTTATACAACACATATATAAATATTATTGATGTCCAAAATATTTAGTGAAAAACTCATTTTCACTAAATTTCCAACAGGTAACGCCTACCCTAAACCGCACTTGGACGGGCGATGTGGACAGGAAAAAACGGATTTATGTAACCATTGATAACTGCCCTGTACATTATACAAGAATACTCCTTGAGTTATGGAGATCGTGTGCATGAAAATGTGGAGTTAAGCACCAGCTAAGAAAACCATTCAAAACCGCTCCCTATTACAGCGGTTACTTTTGTGAGTTTAAAGGGCTGAGATTTAATCTCAGCATGATTCGACGGTAGAGATGGATTTGAAAGGTGGTTAGACTTAATGGGTTTAATATATATATATAATTCATGGATTTAATCATTTTAATCTATGTCATTTATAGGTTTATTTTGATTTTTGGAATCTGAAATGCCATTCAAGCTTGTTCAATCTGTTGTAATGATAGGATTTAGGAAGGATCACTATATTATATTATCTTATTTAATAAAAGAAATAATAAAATCTTGAATTGTTTTACGTAAAACTCTAATCCTTTCTTCTTCTTTTTTTTATGATGTGGTGCTTACTGTTTTATAAGAGTTTGGTTGAAAAGGATCCCTATAATTCATAGGAGTTTGGTTGAAAAAAGAAACAGACAACATAATCTTTTGATGTTAATGAATTTTTACAGGTAGTAGTAACAAAAATGTTTATTGAATTTACAGGTACTGGTAACAAAAAAAAAAAGATGATTTTTTTTTAAGGCCGTCATTCATTAAATAAGACCTAGCAAGGTGCTAGGATGTCGCAACCCCCTTCCCCTAACTACCCGGGAACGGGCAGCCACGGCCAGTTTCAGTGGTATCGGTATTTATCAATTTTAGCAGCGGAATTTACATCAGTACCGTAGTTAGGAAATATTTTATCAGAGTAAAATACCACGCTTTTATAATATTAAACACATGGGAAAATCCCAAGTTTCAAGTACACACATTTTCATAGGGATAAACCCTATTTTATTTAAATAAAAATATCTCTTTATTTAGGTAACTTTTTTATATCTCTATATGGCTTTCACATTTTGTTACCTAAAACGCGTTTAAAAACATTTTGTCAGTGGGAAATACTGGTGAGTGAATCCCAGTTTAATCAATACAGGTAAAATCATTTTACAGTATTGAGGGCGGTCGCGCAATTACATTTGTTTCCATCTACTTTAATTACCACCCACGGTACTGTCAACCCGACTTGTGGTCATGTTACTAATCACAATGTAGTAACAAATTTTGTATACAAAACCCCAACATACCGACGATAATTGTAGAATACAAATACTCAATCACTATTTAATATATTATAAATTAATTGAGGTTTTGTAAAAACAATTTGCAAAAAGGAGGATTACTCACTTAGCTGTCTTAGGGTTTTCCTTTAGGATATTTCCAGGTGATTATTTATTAATTACACAATGCACACGTGTTAGTATAATAACCCAATATTTACATTAGTAATATCCTCCCCGAGACGGCATTCCAACGACTACGTCGGGCAAAACCACGACAGCCGTTACGGAACCCTAGATCAATCGGGCAGCGTATTTAATACGTAACCGGGGGTTAAAATACTTACAACTAGGCAGAACTTCGTTATTTAGGGGGGTATTATGCCCGATACTACTTCAAATATTCAGAAATTTAGAGAGAAATTCGATTGTGGGACGAATTGTGAACTGAGGCCAACTACCTCTATATATAGTGCCTGATTCGGACTCCCTCGCGGGCCGCGTAAGCCGAATGGAAATCCTTCGCGGCCCGCGAGCTAGGGTTTGTAGGCCCTATGCTTGCTGAATCTGCCAACTAGCCTCGACACGGTTGGTGACACGTGGCAGCCTAGGGGCTTGCCCTGGTGACTGGCTGTCGCGCCCCGCGTAGCCTGAAGGCAAGGCCTTCGCGGCCCGCGAGCGCCTATGTTTTCTTATTTTTATTAAATTTTTAGTTATATAAGGTATTTTGGGCTCGGTTTTCGTATACGGGGTATGTTTTAAGACATATAAGGACTTTCTTAATATATTAGGGATGTCAAAATTAATTTGGAGGGTTGTTATATCCTCCCTTGCTTGTTTTAGAACTCGTCCTCGAGGTCTACTGAAATAGGAGCGGGTATTTCCTTTGCATTTCTGATTCAAGCTCCCAAGTGTACTCTGGTCCTCTCTTGGAGTCCCATTTCACTTTGACTAGAACTGATCTCTTATGTTTGAGATTCTTGACTTTCTTGTCTTCAATCTGTAGCGGTTTCTCTACAAATTTTTAGTTTCTCGTTTACCTCTATATCCATAAGAGGCACTACTAGTGATTCATCAGCTAAGCATTTCTTGAGATTAAATACATGAAATACATCATGTATTCCTGCCATTTCCTCTGGCAGTTGTAGCTGATAGGCTGCAGGTCCTATTCTTCTAATAATCTCAAAAGGTCCAACATATCTGGGGCTTAGCTTTCCCCTTTTGATGAATCTTACTACTCCTTTCCAAGGAGAGACCTTCAATAATACCTTGTCTCCTACTTGAAATTCTAATGGCTTTCGTCTGTTATCAGTATAGCTCTTCTGTCGTTCACGTGCTGCTTTTTATCGTTCCTTGACTAGAATGATTTTGCCCGTTGTTTCTTGCACTATCTCGGGTCCAGATAGTTGTTTTTCTCCAATTTCTACCCAACAAACTTGAGTTCGGCCCTTTCGTCCATAAAGTGTTTCGAATGGTGCATCATTGATGCTGGTATGATAGCTGTTATTGTAAGAAAATTCTATTAATGGTAAGTGATCATCCCAGTTACCTCCGAAATCAATTACAAAAGCTCTAAGCATATCCTCCATTGTCTGAATTGTCCTTTCGCTTTGTCTTTCCGTTTTGAGGATGATAAGCAGTGCTTAGATTTAGCCTGGTTCCCATGGCTTTTTGGAAACTTGTCCAAAAATGAGAGGTAAAACGGCTATCCCTATCAGAAACAATTGATAAAGGAATTCCATGTAATGAAACTATTTCATTTACATACAGCTTAGCTAACTGTTCCATACTGAAAGTTTCCTTCATTGGCAGGAAATGAGCTGACTTAGTTAGCCTGTCTACAATTACCCAGATTGTATCATTACCTTTTCTTGTCTTGGGTAATTTGGAAACAAAATCCATTGTTATCAATTCCCATTTCCACACCGGCATTTCCAACTACTGCAGGAATCCTGAGGGTTTCTGATGTTCGGCTTTGACCTGTGAACAAGTTAGACACTTAGCAACATAAGCTGCTATATCTTTTTTCATTCCTATCCACCAAAAATTCTTCTTTAAATCCTGATACATCTTATCACTTCCAGGATGCATTGTATATTTAGACTTATGGGCTTCTTCTAATATACGGCGTGGTAAATTTCCTAATCTAGGTATCCACATTCTTTTCTTATGGAATCTCCAAATTCCATCTGTTCCTTGTTCTAATTCCTTAATCATTCCTTTCAGCTTCTCAGTATCATCCTTGATTACTGATTCTTGTGCTTTTCTAATCTGTTCATTTAAATCTACTTGTAAATTTAATTTAAGAGAACGTACTCTTGTTGGCTTTTCATAATACTTTCAACTTAAAGCATCTGTTACTACATTTGCCTTTCCTGCATGATACAGGATATTACAATCATAATCGCTAAGAAATTCCAGCCAACGTCTCTGTTTCATATTCAATTCCTTTTGCCCGAAAACATACCTTAAACTCTTATGATCTGTGAAAATGATAAACTTACTACCGTAAAGCTAGTGTCTCCAAATCTTCAGGGCAAAAATTATAGCTCCTAATTCTAAATCATGGGTTGAATAATACTCTTCATGATTCTTAAGTTGTCTAGAGACGTAAGCTATAACCTTTTGACGTTGCATCAATACACATCCATAACCTAACTGTGACAACTCGAAATTTAGAACCTTTCGTTGCATCTTGACGTAACATGCTTGAACGTTATGTGACTAGTTAACTTGTTGGTGTAACGATATAAGTAAACATTTTATGTGATTATGTGTTATGTTTATATGTATGCTTGTATGTATGCGACCCGAGACACAAGAACCCGACTCGAGACCATGCGGTCTCGAGTGAATAGTGTAACTGTTGGGCCGGTTGGGCCATGTCCCTCTCCACCCCACTCGAAAACCCATTAGGGTGCATCAACTTAGGAGCTAGTATATAACTTAAAATCCTAGCCAACCTTGCCATTCTTTGGAACTACACACACTCTCCTACACACACTCCCACACTCTCTCACTAAAACCCTAGCAACACCACTCTCCTCCCTTGTGTCGGATCAAGAGTAGCAAGCCAAGCTCCCGGATTTGCATGTGTTCTTCACTCGGAAACTTTCGGACAACAAACCTACTCTCCTTCACACACACCTCATCAACCGGTTAGTGTTTTATGATGTTTGTTGTTAGATGTTATGGATGACATGGTTTAACTAGAATAGTTGTACGAATGATGATGTTCTTGTGAATCAGATGTGTATGATGATGTTATTCGGCTAACATGTCTTGATTTCGGATATATTGCATACCTTGTGTCTAAATGTGATTTAAACCATAAATTGTTGATGTTCATGAAACCGGCTTGCTTATGTGTAGTAGATAATGTCATGTTAATCGGATTGTACACTCTTGTGCTAAGAACCGAATGCTTGTTAAACCGGCTACATGTGTGTGGAAATCAGATTAGTGTGGAGACGAGTTGAGGTGTTATGTGATGATTTGAAACCATTAGATGGGTATGTTCAAGTGTTTTGATTATTGTTCATGTTATGATTGTGATTAATGCTAAAAACCCTAAAATATGATGAACAAGTTTGAATGATCATGATGAATGACTTGAATGTATGAAGAACAACATGAATATGATATGAAGGTGTCTTGAATATTTGAAAATACTTGTTTGATCCATTTTAGTAAATTGTTAGACAAGAAAACATGTTTAAATGGATAGTACACATTGTTGCATGAAATCAAAATCTCATTGGCTAAGTACAATGTCGGAAATCAGCAAATGTCCCAGCCGAAGACCTTCAGTCTCGACTCGAGATCATCTCATGACAACTCGAGACCGTAGATTGCGACACAGATTGCGAGTCGAGAACCCCTAGTCTCGACTCGAGACCATGCAACATCAACACAAAACAGCATGACCCGAGACCATGGTTGCGGGTCCGGTTGCGACTCGAGAACTCATAGGCACAACTCGAGACCGCACAGTCTCGACTAGAGACCGCACAGTCTCGACTCGAGACCTTATACATGTGCACGCTGATTGGACTTGCACCCTGTTACGGGCTTAGGTGATTTGGGCCGGACTTTTGGGCCTTGTTTACTTGTATACATGATACTGTTCAACTCATAGGTATTATTGTAAACCGCCATGTTTATACGTGTATGCCATGAATAATACCTGTACGCAACTTGCTAGTATACGTGTAGAACATACGTGCACTACTTGGATATGAACCTGACTTGAATGGTACCTATGTTAGGGCGTAGTTGACCACTTACAACTTGATTGACCTTTCTGTGTATCTGCCGAGCAAACCAAGGTGAGTTCACACCCTCTACAAAGCATGGGATTCCCAGGGGTTTGGGAATGGGGTTAAGGAACGTGGATTCCTCGTCCTTTCTTGGGTAGGACAGTATTGGTTCAGGAATGTAATTCCTCATCCTCGCGGACAGATAACTCGTACTAGACCAAAACTCTATCACGAAGTCCCTCCTTTTATATCGACTTAATCGTCGGGCCAATGGCGAGCGGGTCATTAGTTAGATAGCGCTATTTAGGTCTGACAAACCTCACACCGTGCCGCAGAGGACGGGCGTGAACTAATGGATCTGGGGCACGTCAATGATGATAGACATTGACAGTTTCAGGGCACATAAACATGACTACAGTCAGCAGTCGATATGGTAACGAGTCTAGTGTATACATGGGGTAGCCCCCACGGCCGAAATGCCAGATAACTAACACGGGGTAACCCCCACGGCTGGATTGCCAGAGTAATCGGGAATAAACAAGTCACGTTTTTTTAATTATGGGGTAACCCCCACGGCAGGATGCCAGATAAAGGAAACTGTTTTCGAAACAACTTAAAACGAACACCCAACCGTGAACTCACTCAACTTGTTGTTGACTCGTTACTACATGCTTTGCAGGTCTTTAGGTACTTAGCTGGAACTTGCATGGAGGAGGGTCGTTGTGGGACATGGACAGCTGCGTGCCACGTTAAACTTTGAAACAATTAAACTTACGTTTTGATTTTAAACGTTATGCTTCCGCTTGCAACTTAAACTATGTTTTGTTTGGACACCAATTGTATTGGTTGGATTTTTATATATTACTTACATGCTTGTTCAATATGATTGGTGGCTGGATCCTGGTCAGTCACGCCTCCAAGCGGTAGTATTCCGCAGGTGGATTTTTGGGGGTGTGACAGATTGGTATCAGAGCCATTGGTTATAGTGAACTTGGTTTTAATAAAGGAGAAACGTTTTTGTTAAAACCAGACTATAACCTGTACAGTGCTCAACGGTCCACAACGACGCTTCACTCCACATGCAAGGCTCGACATTCTAGGTGATATGATCTGTGTATATATTGCCTACTTGTTAGTTACATAGTACATTGCTCATGGTATGCTTGGTTAGTATAACTACTGTTGCTTGAACACGTGTGTACTTACTCACTTCTGTCATCGCATTTTCGCGAACCCCTCTCACTCACGTTCCTCTTGATATGAAGATCATGTCTGGACGTGTTAACATGACTCAAGCCCAGTTGACGGCTCTGATTAACGAACGAGTTGCTGCGGCACTTGCAGCTGCACCCGCAGGAGGTATATCCTGCAGTCCAAACTCATTCTAGGATCTTTAGAATCCTACTCTCGTGAACCAACCTTTGTGTTAAACTCTGTTTTTTCTTTCACCCACAATAGGTCAACATGTTCAGCCACCCGTGTGCACCTTCAAAACCTTTATGGACTGCCGACCCACTACTTTTAGCGGCACTGAAGGAGCAGTAGGTCTCCTCCACTGGTTTGAGAAACTAGAATCTGTGTTCGAAATGTGTGAATGCCCTGAGGCGCGCAGGGTGAAGTATGCTACCGGTACTCTCGAGGGTTTAGCCCTCACGTGGTGGAACGCTCAGGTCCAAATGCTGGGGTTGGTTGCTGCCAACGCCACCCCATGGGAAACTTTTAAGGAGATGATCAAGGAGGAATACTGCAGTCGTGATGACATTCATAAGCTGGAAGTCGAATTCTTCAACCTCAAGATGACAGGGTCAGAGATTGAGGCGTAAACCAAGAGGTCGAACGAGCTTGCATTATTGTGTCCTACTATGGTGGACCCTCCAATTAAGCGAATTGAACTCTTCCTCAAGGGCTTGGTGCCAGAGATCCAAAGTCATGTGACTTCAGCAAACCTCGCCACCATCCAGCAAGTTGTTCAGTTGGCTCACCGTCTCACTGATCAGGCGGTGGAGCAGAACAGGTTACCAAAGCGCATAGGTGCTGCAACTACTTCTGGTGTCCCTAGTGACAACAAGAGAAAATGGGATGGAGCTTCAAGTAAGGGTTCGACTACTGTTTAGTCCAAGTCTCAGCAGAGAAAGACTGATGACTACAAGAGCCCTAGTCAGCAATCATCTGGTGGTCAAAATCATGGTGGGTACAAAGGGAATCACTCCAAATGCAATCGCTGCAGCCTGCACCACAGCGGGCCATGCACCAGGGGTAACTATCATCGGTGCAACAAGCCAGGTCACGCTACAAAGGATTGCAGGAGCTTATACCCCGCCAATCAGAATCGTCAGCAAGCTCAACAGAACCAACGCCAGCAACCGCAGCAGGGTGATAACAAAGGGTGCTTTCAGTGTGGAGCTGAGGGCCACTTCAAGAGAGATTGTCCCCAACTGAACAGGAACCAGAACAACAACAACAACAATAACAACAATCAGGGGAATGGTAACAATGGGAACAACAACAACAATGGTGCCAGGGGGCGGGCGTTCGTGATTGGCCAAGGTGAAGCGAGGAATGACCCCAATGTTGTGGCGGGTAAGTTCCTTCTCGACGACTTTTATGTTACAGTTTTATTTGATTCGGGTGCCGATACTAGCTACGTGTCACTGAAAGTTAGTCAAATGCTTAAGCGTATCCCAACACCTTTGAACAACAAACACACTGTAGAGCTAGCAAATGGTAAGAGTTTAGAAGCCACACACGTAGTCAAGGGTTGTAAACTTGTTCTTGCTAACCAGACCTTCACTATCGACCTCATTCCTATCGTCTTGGGTAGTTTCGACGTTGTCATTGGGATGGATTGGTTATCCCAGCACCGAGCAGAGATTCTTTGCAACGAGAAGGTTGTTCGTATTCCGGGTTCCGGTAGTGAACCTATCATGATTCGTGGCGACAAGAGGAGTACTGTTGAGAACGTCATCTCTCTCCTTAAGGCCCAAAAGTGCTTGCGAAAGGGCCACACTGCCATTTTGGCTCTCGTTACTGACACCTCGGAAAAAGAGAAGAAGATAAAAGATTTTCCAGTTGTACGCGACTATCCGGAGGTATTTCCTGAGGAATTACCTGGTCTTCCGTCCCATCGCCAAGTCGAGTTTCAGATTGAACTAGCTCCTGGAGCTGCGCCTATAGCTCGTGCACCTTATCGTTTAGCTCCATCAGAGTTGGAAGAACTCTCTACGCAACTACAAGAACTCTTGGATAAGGGTTTCATTCGTCCTAGCTCATCGCCCTGGGGAGCTCCAGTACTATTTGTGAAGAAGAAAGACGGTACCTTCAGAATGTGCATCGACTACCGGGAACTCAACAAGGTGACGGTGAAGAATCGTTATCCTCTACCACGTATTGACGACTTGTTCGACCAGCTGCAGGGGTCGAGCTACTATTCAAAGATTGATTTGAGATCCGGATATCACCAGCTGAGAGTCCGAGAGGAGGACGTCTCCAAAACAGCTTTTAGAACTCGCTATGGGCACTATGAGTTTTTGGTCATGCCTTTTGGGCTGACAAACGCACCTGCGGTTTTCATGGACTTGATGATGAACCGAGTGTGCAAGCCTTACCTGGACAAGTTCGTTATAGTCTTCATCGACGACATCCTGATCTATTCTAAGAGTCAAGAGGAACACGAGCAACATCTACGGCTTATCCTGGAACTCCTTCGAACGGAACAGCTTTACGCAAAGTTCTCGAAATGTGACTTATGGCTTCGAGAAGTCCATTTCCTAGGCCACGTGGTAAACAAGGATGGGATTCACGTTGATCCATCCAAGGTAGACTCGATTAAGAACTGGCCTGCACCTCGTACACCAAAGGAAATTCGCCAATTCTTGGGTTTGGCAGGATACTAGAGGAGGTTCATTAAGGATTTTTCCAAGATTGCACAGCCTCTCACCTCACTAACGCAGAAAGGCGTTGTTTATCGATGGGGAAATGCACAGGAATTAGCATTTCAGCATCTAAAGGATAGACTTTGCAGCGCACCTATCCTTTCCTTGCGAGAGGGCACAGATGATTTTGTGGTTTACTGCGACGCATCAATTCAGGGTCTTGGTTGTGTATTGATGCAACGAGATAAAGTTATAGCCTACGCCTCACGCCAACTCAAGGTTCATGAAAGAAACTACACTACACACGACTTAGAGCTGGGAGCTGTCGTTTTTGCACTTAAGTTATGGCGGCATTACCTGTACGGTACCAAGTGCGCCATCTACACCGACCACAGGAGCCTCGAACATATCTTCAAGCAGAAGGAACTGAATATGCGACAACGACGGTGGGTCGAGCTACTGAATGACTACGAGTGCTCAATCAGGTATCACCCGGGCAAGGCCAATGTTGTGGCTGACGCCCTCAGTCGAAAGGACACTGCGCCTAAGCGCGTGCGAGCTTTACAACTCACGATCCATTCTAGTCTTCCTTCCCAAATACGAGTCGCTCAGATAGAAGCACTGAAATCAGAAAACGTCAGGGCTGAAGCCCTACGCGGATCAAGGCAACGCTTAGAACAGAAGGAAGACGGTGCCTACTACGTAACGGGACGCGTTTGGGTCCCACTCTATGGCAACCTACGAGAGCTTGTGATGGATGAAGCACACAAGTCTCGCTACTCGGTACATCCTGGTTCGGATAAAATGTACCACGACATCAAAACTACATATTGGTGGCCTAGCATGAAGGCCCACATAGCAACCTACGTCAGCAAGTGCTTGACTTGTGCGAGAGTCAAGTCTGAATACCAGAAACCCTCAGGCCTACTCCAACAACCAGAGATACCTCAATGGAAATGGGAGCAAATTTCCATGGATTTTGTCACTGGCCTGCCTAGATCCCAGCGTGGAAACGATACTATTTGGGTGATCGTGGATCGACTCACAAAATCTGCACACTTCTTGGCTATCAAGGAGACGGATAAGTTCTCCACTCTTGTAGAGGTATACCTCAAGGAAGTTGTTTCGAGGCACGGGGTGCCCACCTCTATTATCTCAGATCGAGATGCATGATTTACTTCAGAACTGTGGCAAGCAATGCACAAATCCTTTGGCTCACGATTAGACATGAGTACAGCGTATCACCCTCAGACGGACGGGCAGTCCGAACGCACTATTCAAACCTTAGAAGACATGCTTCGTGCATGTGTAATCGACTTTGGCAACAGCTGGGAAAAGCATCTGCCACTTGTGGAATTCTCGTACAATAACAGCTACCACACCAGCATTAAAGCTGCTCCGTTTGAGGCATTGTACGGACGTAAATGCCGGTCACCTCTTTGTTGGGCAGAGGTGGGGGATAGTCAGATCACTTGTCCAGAACATGTGGTAGACACAACCGAACAAATTGCTCAAATACGAAAACGCATGGCAGCAGCTCGTGACCGTCAGAAAGTCTACGCCGATAAGGGCAGGAAACCACTAGAGCTCCAGGTTGGGGAGTGGGTACTACTCAAAGTTTCACCCTGGAAGGGTGTGGTTCGTTTTGGTAAACGAGGCAAACTTAACCCACGATACGTTGGACCTTTCGAAATCATTGAGAAAATAGGCAGGGTGGCCTACAGACTGAACTTACCAGCAGAACTCGGTGCAGTTCACAACGTTTTCCACGTGTCGAATCTGAAGAAATGTCTGTCAGATGAGACCCACGTAGTTCCTCTGAAGGAACTCACTATCGACGAGCAGTTACGATTCGTTGAGGAACCAGTCGAAATCATGGACCGGGATGTTAAGGTCCTCAAGAGCACTAGAATACCTCTCGTTCGAGTTCGTTGGAACTCACGTCGCGGCCCAGAGTTCACCTGGGAACGCGAAGATCGGATGAAACAAAAGTATCCCCAACTGTTCGCAAACAGTACAACCACTACTGAGGCCGAAGCTACGGAATTTCGGGACGAAATTCCAGATCAACGGGGGGTGGATGTGACACCCCAGGAAAACCGGGAAAACCATATAACTTAACTAGCTTCCTCAGTGAGTGCTTACCAAATTTCGGGACGAAATTTCTTTCAACTTGGGGATGATGTGACAACTCGAAATTTAGAACCTTTCGTTGCATCTTGACGTAACATGCTTGAACGTTATGTGACTAGTTAACTTGTTGGTGTAACGATATAAGTAAACATTTTATGTGATTATGTGTTATGTTTATATGTATGCTTGTATGTATGCGACCCGAGACACAAGAACCCGACTCGAGACCATGCGGTCTCGAGTGAATAGTGTAACTGTTGGGCCGGTTGGGCCATGTCCCTCTCCACCCCACTCGAAAACCCATTAGGGTGCATCAACTTAGGAGCTAGTATATAACTTATACTCCTAGCCAACCTTGCCATTCTTTGGAACTACACACACTCTCCTACACACACTCCCACACTCTCTCACTAAAACCCTAGCAACACCACTCTCCTCCCTTGTGTCGGATCAAGAGTAGCAAGCCAAGCTCCCGGATTTGCTTGTGTTCTTCACTCGGAAACTTTCGGACAACAAACCTACTCTCCTTCACACACACCTCATCAACCGGTTAGTGTTTTATGATGTTTGTTGTTAGATGTTATGGATGACATGGTTTAACTAGAATAGTTGTACGAATGATGATGTTCTTGTGAATCGGATGTGTATGATGATGTTATTCGGCTAACATGTCTTGATTTCGGATATATTGCATACCTTGTGTTTAAATGTGATTTAAACCATAAATTGTTGATGTTCATGAAACCGGCTTGCTTATGTGTAGTAGATAATGTCATGTTAATCGGATTGTACACTCTTGTGCTAAGAACCGAATGCTTGTTAAACCGGCTACATGTGTGTGGAAATCGGATTAGTGTGGAGACGAGTTGAGGTGTTATGTGATGATTTGAAACCATTAGATGGGTATGTTCAAGTGTTTTTATTGTTGTTCATGTTATGATTGTGATTAATGCTAAAAACCCTAAAATATGATGAACAAGTTTGAATGATCATGATGAATGACTTGAATGTATGAAGAACAACATGAATATGATATGAAGGTGTCTTGAATATTTGAAAATACTTGTTTGATCCATTTTAGTAAATTGTTAGACAAGAAAACATGTTTAAATGGATAGTACACATTGTTGCATGAAATCAAAATCTCATTGGCTAAGTACAATGTCGGAAATCAGCAAATGTCCCAGCCGAAGACCTTCAGTCTCGACTCGAGATCATCTCATGACAACTCGAGACCGTAGATTGCGACACAGATTGCGAGTCGAGAACCCCTAGTCTCGACTCGAGACCATGCAACATCAACACAAAACAGCATGACCCGAGACCATGGTTGGGGGTCCGGTTGCGACTCGAGAACTCATAGGCACAACTCGAGACCGCACAGTCTCGACTAGAGACCACACAGTCTCGACTCGAGACCTTATACATGTGCACGCTGATTGGACTTGCACCCTGTTACGGGCTTAGGTTATTTGGGCCGGACTTTTGGGCCTTGTTTACTTGTATACATGATACTATTCAACTCATAGGTATTATTGTAAACCGCCATGTTTATACGTGTATGCCATGAATAATACCTCTACGCAACTTGCTAGTATACGTGTAGAACATACGTGCACTACTTGGATATGAACCTGACTTGAATGGTACCTATGTTAGGGCGTAGTTGACCGCTTACAACTTGATTGACCTTTCTATGGATCTGCCGAGCAAACCAAGGTGAGTTCACACCCTCTACAAAGCATGGGATTCCCAGGGGTTTGGGAATGGGGTTAAGGAACGTGGATTCCTCATCCTTTCTTGGGTAGGACAGTATTGGTTCAGGAATGTAATTCCTCATCCTCGCGGACAGATAACTCGTACTAGACCAAAACTCTATCACGAAGTCCCTCCTTTTATATCGACTTAATCGCCGCGCCAATGGCGAGCGGGTCATTAGTTAGATAGCGCTATTTAGGTCTGACAAACCTCACACCGTGCCGCAGAGGACGGGCGTGAACTAATGGATCTGGGGCACGTCAATGATGATAGACATTGACAGTTTCAGGGCACATAAACATGACTACAGTCAGCAGTCGATATGGTAACGAGTCTAGTGTATACATGGGGTAGCCCCCACGGCCGAAATGCCAGATAACTAACACGGGGTAGCCCCCACGGCTAGATTGCCAGAGTAACCGGGAATAAACAAGTCACGTTTTTTTAATTATGGGGTAACCCCCACGGCAGGATGCCAGATAAAGGAAACTGTTTTCGAAACAACTTAAAACGAACACCCAACCGTGAACTCACTCAACTTGTTGTTGACTCGTTACTACATGCTTTGCAGGTCTTTAGGTACTTAGCTGAAACTTGCATGGAGGAGGGTCGTTGTGGGACATGGACAGCTGCGTGCCACGTTAAACTTTGAAACAATTAAACTTACGTTTTGATTTTAAACGTTATGCTTCCGCTTGCAACTTAAACTATGTTTTGTTTGGACACCAATTGTATTGGTTGGATTTTTATATATTACTTACATGCTTGTTCAATATGATTGGTGGCTGGATCCTGGTCAGTCACGCCTCCAAGCGGTAGTATTCCGCAGGTGGATTTTTGGGGGTGTGACACTAACTTAGAAGCGTCACAACAGACTACCAAATCTTCAGTTCCTTCTGGTAACGCTAGTATGGGTGCGTTGGTCAATCTTTGCTTAAGAATTCTAAAGGCTTCTTCTTGTTTTGGTCCCCATTCAAACTTAACAGACTTACAGGTTAACTTAGTTAAGGGAATGGTTATTCTAGAGAAATCTTGAATAAATCTTCTATATTAACCGGCCAATCCTAAGAAACTTCTAACCTCGGTTGGCGACTCAGGGGCTTTCCATTTGGTAATCGCCTCGATCTTGGAGGGATCCACATGAATTCCTTCATGATTGACTAAATGCCCAAGAAACTGTATCTGTTCTAACCAAAACCCACACTTTGAGAACTTTGCATAAAGCTTTTCTTTTCTCAATAAACTTAGAAGTGCGTGCAAATGCTTTGCATGTTCCTATTTACTCTTAGAGTATATGAGAATATCATCTATAAAGACATTTATGAACTTATCCAAATATGGCTTACATATTCGGTTCATCATGTCCATAAATGCGGCTGGAGTATTGGTTAGACCAAATGGCATGACAGTAAATTCATAATGGCCATATCTTATTCTGAAAGCGGTCTTAGGAATGTCCTCTTCCTGTACCTTTAATTGATGATATCCTGAACGTAAATCGATCTTAGAGAACAATCGAGCTCCTTGCAATTGATCAAACAAATCATCAATTCTCAGTAATGAGTGCCGATTTTTAATCGTAACCTTGTTTAATTCACGGTAATCATTGCACATACGCATCGATCCGTCTTTCTTTTTGACGAATAAGATCGGCGCTCCCTATGGCGATGAACTTGGCTGTATGAATTCTTTTTCCAACAATTCGTCTAACTGTTTCTTCATTTCCTGCATTTCTGCGGGTGCCAAACGGTAGGGTGATTTGGCAATTGGTGCCGTTCCTGGTAGCAGATGAATTCTGAATTCAACTTCCCTGTCTAGCGGTAGTCCTGTTAATTCTTTTGGAAATATATCTGAAAACTAGGATACTACTGGAATATCTTTAAATTCTTTTCCTTTAGTGTTAATGATTATGGAAATCAAATACACTAATGATCCTTTTCTTACATAACTTGTTGTTTTCATCACAGAGATGAATTTTGTGGATCTAGAGGGTTTATCACCTTTAATTGTGATCTTTTCACCTTTTGGTGAATTTACTTGGATTGACTTTTGATCACATAGAATACTGGCTTTATTGGCTATTAACCAATCCATTCCTAATACAACATCAAATACTGCCAGATTCATTGGATAAAGATTTGCAATAAACTTTTGATTTAAAAATTCTATTCTTGCTCCCTGCAAGATTTCAGAAATCTTAATGGTTTTCCCATTCGCTGTTTCTACTAGACATTCTTGTGGGAGTTTAGTTAATGGTTGATTGAGAAGTTTGCAAAACGAAGTATTAATAAAACATTGGTTCGCACCACAGTCAAATAATACTTTAGCAAAAACATCATTAACTAAAAACGTACCGGCTATCATGTCTGGAATCGTCTTTGCTTCTTCTGCAGCTATAACAAATGCTCTAGCATTTTTAGCATTCTTGTCATTCGTGGCTGGAGCTAGTTTCGGGCAGTTTGGCTTGATGTGACCGTTTTCTCCACAGTTGAAGCACATTCCATTATTAGGTTTCTTCCTACAATCTTCTTCCTTGTGTCCTGGTATCTTGCAGAAATTACAGTAGGTGGAGCATTTTCCTGAATGCTTCTTTTTGCAGGCCTTACAGTAAGGTGCAGAGGTAGAAGCTACATTTTTCCCATGGTTGGAATAGCGAAATTCCTGGGTAAGCCTTTGAGCTAGGTTCCTCCTCTGGTCCTCTTCTCGTGTACGAACTAATTCATCAGTCAAGGTATTTGCTAGTTCTAGAGCTTCTTCTATAGTTTGAGGTCTACCCACCTTGACTACATGCCTAATCTCACTGATTAATCCCCATGTATAACGGGAGATTAATACTGGTTCTGGTGATGCAAGGGTTGGTACTATTCTATCATATTCGAAGAATAACGTAGTGTAACCCTTACTATCTACTCTAGTCATTCTAAGGTTTAGGAACTTATTTGCTATTTGTTCCTTTTCATTGGGAGGGCAAAATTTTCTTTCCACCATGTTTTTAAATTCCTCCCATTCCATATGGTAAATCCTGTACTTCCCCTAGACTGGAGGATAGTGTTCCACCATTCTAAGGCTGAGTTCTTAAACAGATTGGAGGCAAACATTATCTTATCCTCTTCCGCGCACTTGCTTATTTTTAAGACTGCCTCAGTCTTTTCTATCCAGCGTAAAGCTGCAACGGCCCCTTCATTGCCCGAGAATTCCATTGGTTTACAAGACCAGAATTCTTTATAAGAACAACCATAAGACATGGTTCTTCTTCTTTTGGGAATGGGTACTTGAAGTATTGGTCCATTGTTTATGCTGTTTTCTGGTTCAGTAGGTCGTTTACTGTCATGATTACTTTTATTTTCCGCTTCCTTAACCGTTTTAATAATATATGGCATTGCGTATATAATCCCTTGTGCCACTATGTGTTGGATGGCACTATTATCCACTTGGTTTCCATTGTTATCGTTATTCCGGTTTTCCTAATTCACTTCGTTGTCCATCTGAATTTTAAACATTTGCCACATATTAACATCGCAAAATAATATTTAATGCAAACGATCACATAACACGCATACTGATCAAAATCGTCGAACATTGTGACTTACTCTATTTTATATTATGCATCCATATATATTATACTACAACTGAAATTAAAATTATAATACTATTAGGCATCCGTAGCTATTGTCTAGATTTTTTTTTCAAACATACACACATATTATATATATATATTATTATTTTATTATTATTATTATTATTACTATTACTGGTATGGGTTCATCCAGAACTCCATATTACACTCGTCATACTTCTAAAATCTCCTCACCAAAGGTTCAGAGCTCTTGCACATTTTCTGCACTCATTGGGGGTGCAGGGGCTGGTACCGGGTTTGGGAACTGGGGCATTGGCTCTTGGTAAGGATAAGGATTTTCTAGAATTTCCCTAATGAATTGGTCATTATCAGAGTAGGGATCTAGAGGGTCCAAGTCTGGGTATGCTGCTAGATTTGGCATAGGTTCGTCCTCTGGTATTGGGTAGCGTTGTTGGTAATCCCTATGGTCGTCAAACCACGGGTCATAGTCTGGGTATAAAGGATTGGGTGCTAGTATTCTAGGTATCTCAGCTGGGTCAATGTCAGGCATTGGGATTTCATTTCCTGGGTTGTTTTCAATTTCCATTGGTTGTGTGGGAAATAGTGGTAAGGGCTGGGGGTGCTATGAGTTATTCTAGATTAGGGTCTGCAGCTGTAGTTGTTAAGATATGAAAATTTGCTAGACTTCTATTGAGCATATCCTGAGTGTGGGCATCTGTTTCTTTCTTAACGGCTGCTAGAGCTCGCTGCTGTTGTAACTTTTTCATCCTTTTTCTACGTTCATGTGCTCCTCTGCTGAACCATCCTCTCTTCTTGGGAGGGAAAGGCTCTTCAGATTGTGCCTTGAGCACGAATATCCCATCTTCGTTGTCAGCCGAATACCCTGAGAGGGATGGCTGTGAAGAGGTGCCTTCATCCCTAGGTGATCTGGACAACTGACGGTAAGAGTCCGAAGGTCCTTGGTCGCTCATACTGTAAACTAACAAATTGTCAAATAACACACACGAAATCTCATAGATTATTTCCTAACATATTGAATAAATTTTGGTGTCAGCAGAACACTTCTGTGGCTGAATCAGTGGCTTGGCTCTGATACCTCCTTCTGTCGCAACCCCCGTCCCCTAACTACCCGGGAATGGGCGGCCACGGCCAATTTCAGTGGTATCTGTGTTTATCAATTTTAGCAGTGGAATTTACATCAGGACCGTAGTTAGGAAATATTTTATCAGAGTAAAATACCACGCTTTTATAATATTAAACACATAGGGAAATCCCAAGTTTCAAGTACACACATTTTCATAGGGATAAACCCTATTTTATTTAAATAAAAACATCTCTTTATTTAGGTAACTTTTTATAGCCACTTTTCCAAGCCTTCAGTGCTGTCCAGCTGGCTTCTATATGTCTTTTACATTTTGTTACCTGAAACACGTTTAAAAACATTTTGTCAGTGGAAAATACTGGTGAGTGAATCCCAGTTTAATCAAGACAGGTAAAATCATTTTACAGTATTGAGGGCGGTCGCGCAATTACATTTGTTTCTATCTATTTTAATTATCACCCACGGTACTGTCAACCCGACTTCTGGTCATGTTACTACTCACAATGTAGTAACAAATTTTGTATACAAAACCCCAACATACCGACGATAATTGTAGAATACAAATACTCAATCACTGTTGAATATATTATAAATTAATTGAGGTTTTGTAAAAAAACAGTTTGCAAAAACTAGGATTACTCACTTTGCTGACTTAGGGTTTTCCTTTAGGGTTTCCTGGTGATTATTTATTAATTACACAATGCACACGTGTTAGTATAATAACCCAATATTTACATTAGTAATACCCTCCCCGAGACAGCATTCCAACGACTACGTCGGGCAGAACCACGACAGCCATTACGGAACCCTAGATCAATCGGGCAGCGTATTTAATACGTAACCGGGGGTTAAAATACTTATAACGAGGCAGAACTTCGTTATTTATGGGGGTATTATGCCCGATACTACTTCAAATATTCAGAAATTTAGAGAGAAATTTGATTGTGGGACGAATTGTGAACTGAGGCCAACGACCTCTATATATAGTGCCTGATTCGGACTCCATCGCGGCCCGTGTAAGATGTAGGGTAATCCTTCGCGGCCCGCGAGCTAGGGTATGTAGGCCCTAGGCTTGCTGAATCTGCCAACTAGCCTCGACACGATTGGTGACACGTGGCAGCCTGGGGGCTTGCCCTGGTGACTGGCTGTCGCGCCCCGCGTAGCCTGAAGGCAAGGCCTTCGCGGCCCGCGAGTGCCTATGTTTTCTTATTTTTATAAATTTTTTAATTATATAAGGTATTTTGGGCTCGGTTTTCGTATACAGGGTATGTTTTAAGACATACAAGGACATTCTAAATATATTATGGATGTCGAAATTAATTTGGAGGGTTGTTATATAGGAACCAACATGTCACACCCCAACCGATGGCGGAAATATCGGAGTGAGATGAAAACGAGATTGCTCGAGACTTCATTACATTATTGTGACAATATTAAATTCAAACACTGATTTCATTTCATTGGTGATAATTGTCAAATACAACATGTGAAACCAAAATACAACATTTGAAATTCAAAGTACATGCTCGAAACAAATACAATAAGTTACAATAAGCAAAAGTACAATAATAATTCTAGTAGTCTAAGTGTGTATCTAAAGCATCCTTACTAGATTTCGTCAATAGCAACATCATCAACCTGCAACATGTTAAAAATATGGTTCAATACAAAACTGTATTGGCGAGTATACAAGTTTAATGTAGCATAAGTATAAAAAATGATTTAAACGAATCCTCATGGCAAACTTAGTTACCAAGATTAACGTAAAACTGGCATGTGAATATACAAGTCAATCCTCTTATTACCGCAAATTTAAAAGACTTAACATGACCACAAGACTACAGGCGGTGTATTAATCCTACAGCGCTATACATGTTAAGGGGAGGCTCGTACGAAGATAATGACAGGTTATATCCTCCCTAACTTGTTTTAGAACTCGTCCTCGAGGTCTACTGAAATAGGTGCGGGTATTTCCTTTGCATTTCTGATTCAAGCTCCCAAGTGTACTCTGGTCCTCTTTTGGAGTCCCATTTCACTTTGACTAGAACTAATCTCTTATGTTTGAGATTCTTGACTTTCCTGTCTTCAATCTGTAGTGGTTTCTCTACAAATTTTAGTTTCTCGTTTACCTCTATATCCTTAAGAGGCACTACTAGTGATTCATCAGCTAAGCATTTCTTGAGATTAGATACATGAAATACATCATGTATTCCTACCATTTCCTCTGGCAGTTGTAGCTGATAGGCTACAGGTCCTATTCTTCTAGTAATCTCAAAAGGTCTAACATATCTGGGGCTTAGCTTTCCCCTTTTGATGAATGTTACCACTCCTTTCCAAGGAGAGACCTTCAATAATACCTTGTCTCCTACCTGAAATTCTAATGGCTTTCATCTGTTATCAGCATAGCTCTTCTGTCGATCACGTGCTGCTTTTAATCGTTCCTTTACTAGAATGATTTTGTCCGTTGTTTCTTGCACTATCTCGGGTCCAGATAGTTGCTTTTCTCCAATTTCTGCCCAACAAACTGGAGTTCGGCACTTTCGTCCATAAAGTGCTGCGAATGGTGCAGCATTGATGCTGGTATGATAGCTATTATTGTAAGAAAATTCTATTAATGGTAAGTGATCATCCCAATTACCTACAAAATCAATTACACAAGCTCTAAGCAAATCCTCCATTGTCTGAATTGTCATTTTGCTTTGTCCGTCCATTTGAGGATGATAAGCAGTGCTTAGATTTAGCTTGGTTCCCATGGCTTTTTGGAAACTTGTCCAAAAATGAGAGGTAAAACGGCAATCCCTATCAGAAACAATTGATAAAGGAATTCCATGTAATGAAACTATTTCATTTACATACAGCTTAGCTAACTATTCCATACTAAAAAGTTTCCTTCATTGGCAGGAAATGAGCTGACTTAGTTAGCCTGTCTACAATTACCCAGATTGTATCATTACTTTTTCTTGTCTTGGGTAATTTGGTAACAAAATCCATTGCTATCAATTCCCATTTCCACACCGGCATTTCCAACTGCTGCAGTAATCCTGAGGGTTTCCGATGTTCGGCTTTGACCTGTGAACAAGTTAGACACTTAGCAACATAAGCTGCTATATCTTTTTTCATTCCAATCCACCAAAAATTCTTCTTTAAATCCTGATACATCTTATCACTTCCAGGATGCATTGTATATTTAGACTTATGGGATTTTTCTAATATACGGTGGCGTAAATTTCCTAATTTAGGTATCCACATTCTTTTCTTATGGAATCTCCAAATTCCATCTGTTCCTTGTTCTAATTCCTTAATCATTCCTTTCAGCTTTTCAGTATCATCCTTGATTACTGATTCTTGTGCTTTTCTAATCTGTTCATTTAAATCTACTTGTATATTTAATTTAAGAGAACATACTCTTTTTGTCTTTTCATAAAACTTTCGACTTCAAGCATCTGCTACTACATTTGCCTTTCCTGCATGATATTGGATATTACAATCATAATCGCTAAGAAATTCCAGCCAGCGTCTCTATCTCATATTCAATTCCTTTTGCCCGAAAACATACCTTAAACTCTTATGATCTGTGAAAATGATAAACTTACTACCGTAAAGGTAATGTCTCCAAATCTTCATGGCAAAAATTATAGCTCCTAATTCTAAATCATGGGTTGAATAATTCTCTTCATGATTCTTAAGTTGTCTAGAGGCGTAAGCTATAACCTTTTGACGTGGCATCAATACACATCCATGACCTAACTTAGAAGTGTCACAATAGACTACCAAATCTTCAGTTCCTTCTGGTAACGCTAGTATGGGTGCGTTGGTCAATCTTTGCTTAAGAATTCTAAAGGCTTCTTCTTGTTTTGGTCCCCATTCAAACTTAACAGACTTACAGGTTAAGTTAATTAAGGGAATGGCTATTCTATAGAAATCTCAAATAAATCTTCTATAATAACCGGCCAATCCTAAGAAACTTCTAACCTTGGTTGGTAACTCAGGGGTTTTCCATTTGGTAATCGCCTCGATCTTGGAGGGATCCACATGAATTCCTTCATGATTGACTAAATGCCTAAGAAACTGTACCTGTTCTAACTAAAACTCGCACTTTGAGAACTTTGCATAAAGCTTTTTTTTCTCAATAAACTTAGAAGTGCGTGCAAATGCTTTTCATGTTCCTCTTTACTCTTAGAGTAAATGAGAATATCATCTATAAAGACAATTATGAACTTATCCAAATATGGCTTACATATTCGGTTCATCATGTCCATAAATGCGGTTGTGGCATTGGTTAGATCAAATAGCATGACAGTAAATTCATAATGGCCATATCTTGGTCTGAAAGCGGTCTTAGGAATGTCCTCTTCCTGTACCTTTAATTGATGATATCCTGAACGTAAATCGATCTTAGAGAAAAATCGAACTCCCTGCAATTGATCAAACAAATCATCAATTCTCGGTAATGGGTACCGATTTTTAATCGTAACCTTGTTTAATTCACGGTAATTAATGCACATACGCATCGATCCGTCTTTCTTTTTGACGAATAAGATCGGCGCTCCCCAAGGCGATGAACTTGGTTGTATGAATCCTTTTTCCAACAATTCGTCTAACTGTTTCTTCAGTTCCTGCATTTCTGCGGGTGCCAAACGGTAGGGTGATTTGGCAATTGGTGCCATTCCTGGTAGTAGATGAATTATGAATTCAACTTCCCTGTCTAGCGGTAGTCCTGGTAATTCTTCTGGAAATATATCTGAAAACTGTGATACTACTGGAATATTTTTCAATTCTTTTCCTTTAGTGTTAATGATTATGGAAATCAAATACACTAATGATTCTTTTCTTACATAACTTGTTGTTTTCATCACAGAGATTAATTTTGTGAATCTAGAGGGTTTATCTCCTTTAATTGTGATCTTTTCACCTTTTGGTGAATTTACTTGGATTGACTTTTGATCACATAGAATACTGGCTTTATTGGCTATTAACCAATTCATTCCTAATACAATATCAAATACTGCCAGATTCATTGGATAAAGATTTGCAATAAACTTTTGATTTAAAAATTCTATTCTTGCTCCCTGCAAGATTTCAGAAATCTTCATGGTTTTCCCATTCGCTGTTTCTACTAGACATTCTTGTGAGAGTTTAGTTAATGGTTGATTGAGAAGTTTGCAAAACGAAGTATTAACAAAACTTTGGTTCGCACGAGAGTCAAATAATACTTTAGCAAAAACATCATTAACTAAAAACGTACCGGCTATCACGTCCGGAATCATCTTTGCTTCTTCTGCAGTTAGAACAAATGCTCTAGCATTTTTAGCATTCTTGTTATTCGTGGCTGGAGCTAGTTTCAGGCAGTTTGGCTTGATGTGTCCCTTTTCTCCACAGTTGAAGCACATTCCATTATTAGGTTTATTCCTACAATCTTCTTCCTTGTGTCCTGGTATCTTGCAGAAATTATAGTAAGGTGAAGAGGTAGAACCTACATTTTTCCCATGGTTGGAATAGCGAAATTCCTGGGTAAGCCGTTGAGCTATGTTCCTCCTCTGGTCCTCTTCTCGTGTACGAACTAATTCATCAGTTAAGGTATTTGCTAGTTCTACAGCTTCTTCTATAGTTTGAGGTCATGCCGCCTTGACTACATGCCTAATCTCACTGATTAATCCCCATATATAACGAAAGATTAATACTGGTTCTGGTGATCCAATGGTTGGTACTATTCTAGCATATTCGAAGAATAACGTAGTGTAACCCTTACTATCTACTCCAGTCATTCTAAGGTTTAGGAACTTATTTGCTATTTGTTCTTTTTCATTGGGAGGGCAAAATTTTCTTTCCACCATATTTTTAAATTCCTCCCATTCCGTATGGTAAATCTTGTCACTTCCCCTAGACTGGAGGATAGTGTTCCACCATTCTAAGGCTGAGTTCTTAAACAGATTGGAGGCAAACATTATCTTATCCTCTTCCGCGCACTTGCTTATTTTTAAGACTGCCGCAGTCTTTTCTATCCAGCGTAAAGCTGCAACGGCCCCTTCATTGCCCGAGAATTCCATTGGTTTACAGGACGAGAATTCTTTATAAGAACAACCATAAGACATGGTTCTTCTTCTTTTGGGAATGGGTACTTGAAGTATTGGTCCATTGTTTATGCTGTATTCTGGTTCAGTAGGTCGTTTACTGTCATGATTACTTTTATTTTCCGCTTCCTTAACCATTTTAATAATATATGGCATTGCGTCTATAATCCCTTGTGCCACTATGTGTTGGATTGCACTATTATCCACTTGGTTTCCATTGTTATTGTTATTCTAGTTATCGTTATTCTAGTTTTCCTGATTCACTTCGTTGTCCATCTGAATTTTAAACATTTGCCACATATTAATGTCGCAAAATAATAACTAATGCAAACGATCACATAACACGCATATTGATCAAAATCGTCGAACATTGCGACTTACTCTATTTTATATTAGGCATCCATATATATTATACTACAACTGAAATTAAAATTATAATACTATTAGGCATCCGTAGCTATTGTCTAGATTTTTTTTTCAAACATACACACATGTTATATATATATTATTATTATTTTATTATTATTATTATTATTATTATTATTATTATTATTATCATTATTATTATTACTATTACTAGTATGGGTTCATCCAGAACTCCATGTTACGCTCGTAACACTTCCAGACGAGTCATTCTCCTATCTTTCTCATCCTCTCACTTCCTTCTAAAATCTCATCACCAAAGGTTCGGAGCTCTTGCCCATTTTCTGCAATCATTGGGGGTGCAGGGGCTGGTACCGGGTTTGGGAACTGGGGCATAGGCTCTTGGTAAGGATAAGGATTTTCTAGAATTTCCCTAATGAATTGGTCATTATCATAGTAGGGATCTAGACGGTATAAGTCTGGGTAGGCTGCTAGATTTGGCATGGGTTCGTCCTCTGGTATTGGGTAGCGTTGTTGGTAATCCCTATGGTCGTCAAACCATGGGTCGTAGTCTGGGTATAAAGGATTGGGTGCAGGTATTCTAGGTATCTCAGATGGGTCAATGTCAGGCATTGGGATTTGATTTTCTAGGTTGTTTTCAATTTCCATTGGCTGTGTGGGAAATAGTGGTAAGGGCTGGGGTGCTATGAGTTGTTCTAGATTAGGGCCTGCAGCTGTAGTTGTTAAGATATGAAAATTTGCTAGACTTCTATTGAGCATATCCTGAGTGTGGGCATCTGTTTCTCTCTTAACGGCTGCTAGAGCTCGCTGCTGTTGTAACTTTTTCATCCTCTTTCTACGTTCATGTGCTCCTCTGCTGAACCATCCTCTCTTCTTGGGAGAGAATGGCTCTTCAGAATGTGCCTTGAACACGAATGTCCCATATTCATTGTCAGTCGAATACCCTGAGAGGGATGGCTGTGAGGAGGTGCCTTCGTCCCTAGGTGAGCTGGAAAACTGAAGGTAAGCGTCCGAAGGTCCTTGGTCGCTCATACTGTAAACTAACAAATTGTCAAATAACACACAACAATAATATACAGATATGCACGAAATCCCGTAGATTATTTCCTAACATATTGAATAAATTTTGGTGTCAGCAGAACACTTCTGTGGCTGAATTAGTGGCTTGGCTCTGATACCACCTTCTATCGCAACCCCCGTCCCCTAACTACCCGGGAACGGGCGGCCACGGCCAGTTTCAGTGGTATCGGTGTTTATCAATTTTAGCAGCGGAATTTACATCAGGACCGTAGCTAGGAAATATTTTATCAGAGTAAAATACCACGCTTTTATAATATTAAACACATGGGGAAATCCCAAGTTTCAAGTACACACATTTTCATAGGGATAAACCCTATTTTATTTAAATAAAAACATCTCTTTATTTAGGTAACTTTTTATAGCCAATTTTCCAAGCCTTTAGTGCTGTCCAGCTGGCTTCTATATGGGTTTCACATTTTGTTACCTGAAACGCATTTAAAAACATTTTGTTAGTGGGAAATACTGGTGAGTGAATCCCAGTTTAATCAAGACAGGTAAAATCATTTTACAATATTGAGGGCGGTCGCGCAATTACATTTGTTTCCATCTACTTTAATTACCACCCACGGTACTGTCAACCCGACTTCTAGTCATGTTACTACTCACAATATAGTAACACATTTTGTATACAAAACCCCAGCATACCGACGATAATTGTAGAATACAAATACTCAATCACTGTTTAATATATTATAAATTAATTGAGGTTTTGTAAAAACAGTTTGCAAAAAGGAGGATTACTCACTTTGCTGTCTTATGGTTTTCCTTTAGGATTTCCTGGTGATTATCTATTAATTACACAATGCACACGTATTAGTATAATAACCCAATATTTATATTAGTAATACCCTCCCCGAGACGGCATTCCAACGACTACGTCGGGCAGAACCACGACAGCCGTTACGGAACCCTAGATCAATCGGGCAGCGTATCTAATACGTAACCGGGGGTTAAAATACTTACAACGAGGCAGAACTTCGTTATTTAGGGGGTATTATGCCCGATACTACTTCAAATATTCAGAAATTTAGAGAGAAATTCGATTGTGGGACGAATTGTGAACTGAGGCCAACGACCTCTATATATAGTGCCTGATTCGGACTCCCTCGCGGCCCGCGTAAGCCTAAGGGTAATCCTTCGCGGCCCGCAAGCTAGGGTATGTAGGCCCTAGGCTTGCTGAATCTGACAACTAGCCTCGACACGGTTGGTGATACGTGGCAGCCTGGGGGCTTGCCCTGGTGACTGGCTGTCGCGCCCCACGTAGCCTGAAGGCAAGGCCTTCGCGGCCCGCGAGCGCCTATGGTTTCTTATTTTTATTAAATTTTTAATTATATAAGGTATTTTGGGCTCGGTTTTTGTATGTGGGGTATGTTTTAAGACATATAAGGACATTCTAAATATATTAGGGATGTCAAAATTCATTTGGGGGGTTGTTATATAGGAACCAACATGTCACACCCCAACCGATGGCGGAAACATCGGAGTGAGATGAAAACGAGATTGCTCGAGACTTCATTACATTATTGTGACAATATTAAATTCAAACACTGATTTCATTTCATTGGTGATAATTGTCAAATACAACATGTGAAACCAAAATACAACATTTGAAATTCAAAGTACATGCTCGAAACAAATACAATAAGTTACAATAAGCAAAAGTACAATAATAATTCTAGTAGTCTAAGTGTGTATCTAAAGCATCCTTACTAGATTTCATCAATAGCCACATCATCAACCTACAACATGTTAAAAATATGGTTCAATACAAAACTGTATGGGCGAGTATACAAGTTTTATATAGCATAAGTATAAAAAATGATTTAAAAGAATCCTCATGGCAAACTTAGTTACCAAGATTAACATAAAACTGGCATGCGAATATACAAGTCAATCCTCTTATTACCGCAAATTTAAAAGACTTAACATGACCACAAGACTACAGGCGGTGTATTAATCCTATAGCGCTATACATGTTAAGGGGAGGCTCGTATGAAGATAATGACAAGTTTATCACATAAGAATGTTCCAGAAACATGAATCAAGTATAACGTATTAGCATGCATGATTGGATTGTTTGTGTGATTGCATAAAATAAAAGTGTAACTGTGTAGGTTTATAAGTAAACATATTGCACCCAAAAAGTGTAAAATGGAAAAAGGGCGCTCGAGTATACTCACAGTTTTCCAAATCTTCGTTTGATAAATCGCGAGTTGTTGAGTAGAGGAGGAGAGCGCTGAAACACCAAGGTTACTCTACAGGCGGGTAAACGAAGGTGTGAGTTGTTGGAGTTGAACGGAGGATTCAGATTCAGAATTTAAAGTACACAAGTATAAGATATAAAAGTATAACTTAGATTGAAAATATATTTCGTCCAGGCACTCGTTAAGACACTGTGTTGCTGTGATTTCACGGGTCCTGATTTGCCTGTCAGAATCAGTAACGAGGAACGTGGAAACGGAATAAACAGAAACCGAAGCAACAAAAACTGTTCGTGCGAAAGGACCATTCGTGCGACATGAGTACCCTTCGCGCAAATGGGCCTGTTCGCTCTAACAGAATTATGTTTGAACTTTTAACCATTAACCAGCTATGTTTGTGAGTTTAGTTAGGTTTATATGTTATATAGTTTATAGTATATTAACAGTGCTATAGTCATATAGATCACAAAAGTCATGTATGGAGGTAATAACATCATTATAAGTTCACCAAAGCACAAGTTCGTTAACTAAGTTAACAAACCGGTTGGTCACGAATAACAGAATGTAAAAGATAGAATTTAAATACCAAACAACCGAACAAGGACAACCCTGGTGTGCCGTCTCAACATGGAAGGTATTAGCCAAGTGTTGGAGACTGGACGGGGTTAACTTATTCTTGGTCTGGGAGATTGTTTGGATGTTTGTTTTGCAAGTTCAAGTGAGGTGGTGGAACTAGATTGGAAGCCAAGGCTTCCACGGTTCACACTCTTTTATCACAGAATCGTCTATATCGAGAATAGGGATCTGAATAATATACAACACTTAGAAAAATGCCGGAACGGCGAGGAAACAGAGCCTTTTGTGCTAATGGCTAGCCCAGTCGCGCGAAGGGTGTATCCCTTCATGTGAATGGTCTGCTATTCGTGCGAACGGTGCTGTTTCGAGATGAAAACGGTTCGGTTTTGCTTGAACAGTTCATCCTCTTGGCTTGAATCGACCTCGAACTAACCCACAACTATAGACTTAGCTTGTGAGGTTGGTGAGTTCATGATTCTGCCAATATCAGAAAGTTCGTTTAAAAGTTTTGAAAATAAAGAACTTCAACCTTAAGCTTGAACCTCAAACATGGTGAGTTTCATTATTCAGACTACCATGTCAGGTCTGTGAATACTCCCAAGAGGATAGACAAGCTGAAAGATGGAAGAACTTAGTAGAATGTAGAAGAAAAACCATAGAAAAGATGAAGTTAGTGAGCTTAGAACTCACTTAGAAGGTTCTGGAAGTAGCTCAACTGATATGTTCGAATTCAGAAAGTTGAGAGAGATTTTCGGAGTGTGGAAGGTGAGAAATGAGGGTGAGGGTTCATATTTATAGGGTGGGAAGGAGTTTGGAACGATTGGGTGTTTCGGGCGGAAGGGGCCTTTCGCACGAAAAGGACTATTCCCTTTGCTCGAAGATGCAAGTTTGCCATTTTTACGAGTTTTGCCGATATTAACCGTTTTAAACGTGTAAGTGCAATGCATAAGTGAAATGTGTGAATAAAGGCATGTATAAAATGAATTTGTATGTATAATAAGTATGAGTTAGCGTGTGAATGTATCAAGTTTGCATGTACACCAAGTATTGTATGACAATTATGTATGAATTAAGTATAACACAACGTACAAAAAGATCGAGTTTTATTATGATTCAAGTCTCGGATTACAATGTTTTTAAATGAAAGACGAATACAAAGGAATTACCAGTTTCCATAAATAGAAATATAAACTAACTTTCTAAAATAAGGAAAGTTACAAAAAGCGAGGCGTTACAGTCTCACATCCTTTAGGAAATTTCGTCCCGAAATTTATTCAAGAGGATGATGTAACAAACAGATGCGGATACTTAGTCTTCTTCTCACTTTCGAGTTCCCAAGTAAATTCAGCGCCACATTTTCCTTCTCATCATACCTTAACTATGGGAATTCAACTACGCCTCAATTGCTTGACTCCTTCATCCATGATCTCGACAGGTTTCTCCACGAAGTGTAGAGTCTCGTTGATTTGAAGATCTTCGAGTGGAACCTGAAGTCCTTCTTCAGCTAGACATTTCTTCAAGTTTGAGACGTGAAAAGTTCAATGGACATTGTTGAGCTCTTGAGGTAGGTCCGGTCGATACGCTACCTTGCCAATCCTTTCAAGAATCTTGAAAGGACCTATATAGCAAGGAGCGAGTTTCCCTTTCTTACTAAATAGAACTACACCCTTCCAAGGGGATACCTTAAGAAGTACAAAGTCACCAACATTGAATTCAACAGGCTTTCGTCGCTTGTCGGTATAACTCTTTTATCAGTTTCTGGCTTTGAGCAAGTTGTCTCGAATCTGCAAGATCTTGTCCGTTGTCTCTTGTATAAGCTCAGGACCGGTGATTTGAGCTTCCCAGATCTCATGCCAACAAATAGGCGAATGGCACTTACGACCATACAATGCCTCAAAAGGTGCCATTTGAATACTTGTGTGGTAACTATTATTGTACGAGAATTCTATCAAATGCAAGTGCATATTCCAGTTGCCACCAAAATCGATTACGCAGCAACAAAGCATATCCTTTAGAGTTTTGATAGTACGCTCGGTTTGACCGTCGGATTGAGGATGGAAAGCGGTACTAAGGTTAAGATGACTACCAAGAGCAAATTGAAACGTTTGCCAAAGACGAGAGGTGAAACGACCATCACGGTTCGATATGATGTCAATGGGGATACCATGACGAAAAATGAGTTCATCCATGTAAATACGAGCCAATTTCCCGACTTTGTAATTTTGACGAATGGGAAGAAAGTGAGCAGACTTGGTCAATCAATCAATGATCACTCAAATGCTGTCATGACTAGAAGAAGTACGAGGAAGCTTAGTAATAAATTCCATTGCAATACTCTCCTATTGTCAGACAGGAATTTCCGGTTGTTCGAGTAAGCCAGATGGACATTGATGTTCAGCTTTAACCTTGGAACAAGTGAGACACTTCGAAACAAAGGTGGCGATATATTTCTTCATGTCAGGCCACCAATAAGACGTACGCATGTCATGGTACATCTTATCAGCACCAGGATGAATAGAATATCGAGACTTGTGTGCCTCCTTCATTAGAAGCTCTCGAAGGTTATCACGAGTAGGAATCCAAACGCGATCGAGATAGTATAAAATACCATCGGATTTGGTTACGAATTGGTCTTCTGCACCACATTGCATCTCGTTGTAGAGGTTACCCTCGTTAACAGATGAGTATTGAGCCTCTTGATATTCACTAAAATACACATACTTTATTCCCCCATTTTAACCCTATTTTACGCGTTTTTGGCCATAAAACCGAGGATTAGATACTTAATCGTGTATACTTATGTTTACAGGCCTCAAACAGCGTGCCAAAAAAAAAGATGAAGAAAACGAGGATTTTCCAAGCTTAACAGCAGAATTACGAAGATTCTGTGAAGCTGTCTGTAGCATTGGCACGACCGTGCAAATATCGGCACGCCCGTGCCGATCCGATGACCAAACCCAAGCCCGGAGATGCACTGCCAGTGTGATCAAGCGTGCCAGCAAACTTTGAAAACGCACGCCCGTGCGTTGAATGGAACAACCGTGCTAGGCTGCTGTTCTCGGAAGCACTGCCTGTGCGGTTGGCAGTGCCAGCCACTTCTCGGAGATGCACGACCGTGCGTCGGATGGCATGACCATGCCGATATGAAGAGCAGTCTAATATCTGCTGATGTCATAAGATATGGTGAACAGTGCACGACCGTGCACTTTATTGGCATGACCATGCCAGATGAAAAAGTTATAAAAAACAGCAGGGGGAACTCAGTTCGTAACTCTGGACTTTTGGGAGCTTTTCAGGCGATTTATCAGGCTCCGGAGGTAAATTTTTCGCCTGTAATCAAGCCACTATTGTGCCTAGAAGCTTTGTTATCATCCAGACCTTCAATCTAGTGCTTGTTTATGGTTTGATTCTTGAATCTTTCCATTGTTTTGTTATAATTCAAGCATTTTGATTGATGATTTATGTATTATTGTAGCCTACGGGCAAAAACATTAGTAATACTTGCTTAACAAACAACCATTAGTATGTTAATTATGTTTGTAATGAAACTTGAAGCATTTTCTATGTTAATCCTTGATGATTAGTTTGCAACCTTATTTATTGATGTTGAATTCTTGATTATAGTTAATTATCTTGGATGATTAGTATGTGGTTAGTTGAGATATTTGTAAAAAGAAGCTTAATTAATCATGCATTAGTAAACTTTTAACTTGTTCAAAATGTTTACACCATGAGACTAGAAATGGTTAGTGGTTTAATAAGGGGTAATTAATGTTTATCAAGAAGGCTTTCCTTCACGGAAGGACCTTAATGGGTTAGATGGTGTTATAAATTCTCGACATAAATTGTTAACCTTGTTAGTAGTTTAGGCCAAAATTGCTTTCTTGGTAAATTTATGTTCAAGATTTGTAAAATGAACTCGGTTGTGATTTAATCTAGTTTATGCTTGTCTCGGTGGTTGCATTGTGCTTATCGATGTCACTTTCCTTGATTAAGTGAAGTTAGAAAACTCCTAACGAATGACTAACT
Source organism: Helianthus tuberosus (assembly GCA_030545235.1). NCBI lineage: Eukaryota > Viridiplantae > Streptophyta > Magnoliopsida > Asterales > Asteraceae > Helianthus > Helianthus tuberosus. Next base: position 75,706,057 of record CM060407.1, read on the forward strand.
TATCTTTAGGGGATTTTCATAGACATATGTCAATTGGGCGTTAAAGAACAATTTTAGGTGGTTAAAGTGTGTTTATCGTTTTAACTTTCCAAAGAGTTGTCATGTTAGGATTCCCGAAAGGGATACTAATTGTCTTTGAAAAATGGAAAATTGATCAAGTGTTTTAAGTGGCAAAACTGACTTAGTTCACATGCTTCGGTTGTTCAGAAAGCAAGGCTATTTATCTATTTTTATATCTGGAGTCTATTATGTTATAAAAATATATGTTGAGTCATATTTTAGTTTTAAACAATCATCCACTTATCTTTTTACCGGTAATTTAGTGACAAAGGTTTAGTATTATTGCATCCGCCCACATCCTTGGATCGACACTTGGTTCTTACCGATACTTTACTACATACATGACGAGGTACACTTGCCTTCTAGTTTGTGTTTTAATGTTGAAGTATAAATCATTTTTATAAATTTAAAACCGAATCGTGTGTAAAATTCATTGTAAAAACATGTATATACACGCACACGTCACCTCTCGAATGCGGTTTTGAAGATCGTCTATGAGTTCAAATCAGCGAACACTCTTGACATGAGTTTTACGACTAAGAGCATCGGCCACGACATTCCCTTTTCCTGGATGGTAGCGAATTTCGCAGTCATAGTCGTTTAATAACTCTATCTGGCGGCATTGACGCATGTTGAGTTCCTTTTGATTGAAGATGTGCTGAAGGCTCTTATGGTCGGTGAAGACCACACACTTAGTACCATAAAGGTAGTGTCGCCATATTTTCAATGCAAAAACAACTGCACAAAGTTCAAGATCGTGCATTGTGTAGTTTTTCTTATGAATCTTGAGTTGTCTTGATGCGTAAGCAATAACCTTGTCCCGTTACATAAGAACGCAACCAAGACCTTGGTTTGAGGCATCACAAAACACGACAAAATCATCATTCCCGTCAGGGAGGGCAATGATAGGAGCATTACAGAGCATGTCCTTAAGAGTTTGGAAAGACACATCTTGTTTGGGACCCCAAACAAAAGGTTTATCTTCTTGGGTCAAGGAGGAGAGAGGAACGGCGATTTTAGAAAAGTTCGAAATTAAGCGACGATAATAACCAGCTAGACCAAGGAAGAAACAAATTTCAGACGGAGACTTGGGAGAAATCCAATTCTTCATAGCTTTGATTTTCGCAGGGTCAACATGAATAGCAAGTTTGTTGATGATATAACCATTGAATTGAACTTCTTTTAACCAGAATTCACACTTGGAGAATTTGGCGTAAAGTCGTTCAGCATGCAAAAGTTGAAGGATAAGACGCAAGTGTCGCTTGTGCTCTTCTTGTGTTTTGGAATAGATAAGGATGTCGTCAATGAAGACGATAACGAAATGGTTGAGATAGGGCTTGCACACATGGTTCATCAAATCCATGAAGACCGCAGGTGCGTTGGTCAAACCAAGGGCATGACCACCAACTTATAATGACCATAACGCGTACGAAAAGCGGTTTTGGGTATATCTTCTTCGAGGACTCGAAGTTGATGATAACCAGAACAGAGATCGATCTTGGAAAATCATGTCACGCCTTGGAGTTAATCGAAGAGATCATCGATGCGAGGAAGAAGATGTCGGCTTTTTACTGTAAGCTTGTTGAGCTCACGATAGTCAATACACATCCGAAAGGATCCATCTTTCTTCTTGATGAACAGAACATGAGCACCCTAAAGAGAAGTACTAGGGTGTATAAAGCATTTATCAAGAAGTTCTTGAAGTTGGCTAGATAGCTCTTGCATTTTCGAGGGTGCTAAACGATAAGGAGATTTAGCAACAGGCGTAGCGCCAAGAACTAAATCAATACAGAAATCAACTGAACAAGGAGGAAGCGGACCAGATAAATCTTCAGGAAAGATGTGAGAAAATTCGCACACGACAAGAACATCACTCACGCTCGGACCCTTATCCTTCTTTTCCACAACGTGGGCAAGAAAGGCGAAGTAATCCTTGCGTAAGTACTTGTTCGCTTAAGTACACGACATAAGTTTGAGACTAGGGGTGCAAACGAGCCGAGCGGCTCGCGAGCGACTCGGGATCGGCTCGTGAAAAAGCTCGAAATGAGCCGAGTCTTATCGAGCCCGATCCGAGCTTGAGCCTAAAATAAAGCTTGTTTGTTTATCGAGCCCGGGCTCGAGCCACGCATGTGAAGCTCGTTAGGCTCATCGAGCCTTATCGAGCCTTAGTGTAAACGAGCCGAGTTGAGCCAAGCTTATTTAAACTTGTTTATAATCCGATCTCGAACCTAAAAAGCAGCTTATTTAGTAAACGATCCCGAGCTTCACTTATCGAGCTTGCGAGCCTAAAAAGTCTATTATTTATATTTTCTTATTTAATATATCAATTAATAGATGATAAACGAGCTGAGCCCGATCCGAGCTCGAGCTTGAGAAAATACCAACCAGCTGAGCTCGAGTTTTGAAAACAAATCTCGAATCAATCCAAGCTCGAGCCCGAGCTCTCATAAGTTAATCGAGCTCGAGCTCGAGCCTGGTCGAGCTCGGGCTCGGCTCGGCTCGTTTGCACCCCTACTTGAGACCTTTAGAAGGTTTCTTGCCATAGACGTGTAGAGAATCTCCACCAGAAAGAGGAAGACGAATAAACTTCTCAGATTAAATGACTTCAGCACGAACTCTCCTAAGCCAATCCATGCCTACTATGATATCGAAGTACACTTAGGAAGAACATAAATCGAAAGAGACGGACTTACCATTAGTGACCTCGACAGCGAATGATTTGGGCAACTTAGAACGTCTACATTTAAGTAAAGGTTCGAATTCAACAGATACAAAACTTTTATCCGCGCCAGTATTAAATAAACATGAAGCATAGACATTGTTAACGAGAAACGTACCGTTGATGGCATCGTTGGCGTTCTGAGCCTGCACTGCTGTAATCACGAAGGCTCGACCAGGCGCTTGTTGAGGCTGTTGCTACTGGTTGTTGTTGTTGTTGCGCTAAGGACCGGCGTTGGCAAGATGATCGGGATCACCACTGTCACACCCTGATTTCCCGGTGGGCCCGGACTTTGGGTATATGACAAATTGATACAGATATTCACAATTAACACAATGGAAATCTGGGAGTATAAAATACTATTACAAATTACAAGTGTCCGAATGTTCAAAAAATATTATACAGACAGAAGTATATAAAAGATCTATGAGCTGATCGGATAAACAAATGATTACATAAACAAACTACTAGGCTTCTTGCATGGAGTTGCAAATTCCAATTAAGCAATTACCGGGCAGCTTCCAGCCTATTTATGTACTTTGCAACCTGCACTTAGTCTTTCGAAGATACGTCAGTTTTTACAGGTAAATACAAATAACCGACACATTTTGAAAATATTTCAAAATCATTTTATGTACACAGATGGTACATATATTTTCATAAATAACTTGGGATAAAATATATCTCTTGTATTTAGTTTTACATGCTTGTCAATACATATGGGGCCCGGTACTAAACACCGATAACATGATTAACCAACACGCCACTTTAAACCCATAAAAGGGTATCCCCATAAAGGGTAAGAAAAATATTTTATTATAGCATTAGCATCTGTCGGGTGTATTCCTACATCCCATACTTAAGTCGTGGCCATTTGCAATTAAATAAGCCGAGGATATCCAGGACACGGTCGCATTAACCCCCAATGTTTAAGTTATCAAGCAGTACGAATTAAAACGGTTTATTTGGATTTTTAGACACAATCCATCATTGATCCCATACCCGACCAAGTGGTGATAATTTACCGTATCCCAAGCCCGTATAGGGAAAATAGGTTAAGAGTATTTACCTAGCTTAAATCTTACAATCCAAGATATATATAAGCACAGCCGTTCAAACAAAACAAATAGCAAGGTTTGCAATTTACTTGACGCCCTAGTCTGGAATGAATGGTATAATAACCAATTAGAATGTTCACGGTTCCTATTCAAGTCATAGACTTGATCCGGTTAACTATATATATAAAGAAAACGGTACGATACGCTAAATTAAGCTGTGACCGGATAGAATGCAGTTTAAACCCTCACAAGTACTAAGACTTGTACAATATAGGTAAACAAAAATACATTCTGGAATTTGAAAGAAATTTGAAGGATTTGACCCAATTCGGTTAACTTGCGTAAACTAAGTTACATAAGTCAACCGTACACGCATAGGCAGTGTCGGGTGATCGGATGACTTAATAACAAGTTCATTATGCCAAAACATCTTCATTATGTTACCACATCAGTAGGTATTGCACATTATATGTTCAGTATGTTTTAAAAAGAGTAAAATGCACGGATAGTCCCTGTGGTTTGGTAAAATAACCCTTATAGTCCCCAACTTTTGGAAATTACATGTATGCTCCCTGTGGTGTGCTCGTTTGTTACTCGGATAGTCCCTGGAGTGGATGAAAGTTAGTTTCATCAGTTAAGTGAATGTGAAATTACAAAATTACCCTTATCATTAAAAAACAATATATAATAAAACATTAAATTAAAATTAAAAGAAAGATAATTTGAGCAGGTCCACTTCTCTTTATAACCACAAACCACCTCACCCCCACCCAACCACCCTCTCCATCTTCTCCCCCCCCCCCAATCACCACCACCACCACCACTGCTTCTGCCCGCCTCCGACATCACTACCCACTCCTGCCCTCCTTCAACCCACGCCACACTCCCACTGCCACTTCTGCGGGTGTGATTACCGGTGAGAAATACAGAACCAGTGCTACGGTTCATCTTGATTTGGTCCACAAAGGAGCGACCTGAACCGATGTTCTTCAGATCTGTTAATTTAATAACCTGACGGATTTTTTTGTTTTGATTTGATTATGATTGAGATCTGGGGAAATCTGTTGAGGTGATTTGATTTGAGAAAGATTATAGTGATGATTTATTTTACCCAATTTTGGCTACAATATGGTATGCTGATCTATAATACATGCATCTGATTATTCTTTTTATCAATAATCTCAGATTGATTTCTAATTCTTTAAAAAAATCTATGATTGATCTATTTCCTTATTTGCTATTGTTTCTGTTGGCTATCAAACTAAGAATCGAACAAAAAATTATAAACGCAGGTTCTTGTAATGGCGATTTTCCGGAAGCCATTTATTTCTTGCGTGTGTGTGTGTTTGGAGGTTTGCAGGTGGTGGTTATGGCGATTTACTGGTGGTCGTTGATGGTGTTCTAGTGGGCTAAAGCTGAGAGAAAGAAATAGAGAAGGGGGTGGGGGCCCAATTGATATTTTAAACGATTAATTAGTTTTTTTATATTTTAATAAAAGCAAGGGGTAATTGTGTCATTTTTCATAGATTTAACAGAGAAAACTAACGGACATCCACTCCAGGGACTATCCGAGTAACAACTCGTCAAACCACAGGGAGCACCGGTGTAATTTCCAAAAGTTGGGGACTATAGGTGTTATTTTACAAAACCACAGGGACTATCCGTGCATTTTACTCTTTTAAAAACCAATTCATGCATAAAAAGGCAAAACTGGCATTTTTATGGCATAATAATAGAACTTGCATAAAACCCGAAAACTGATTATGATCAAATAGTATAACCTCAAAGGGTTATCATATATATATATATATACTAGTCACTTACCCGCGCGATGCGGCGGGAGTGGCGATTTACAATAGGATACTCGTTTACCGTTAGTTTATCCGTCGTCTCGTGATATATCGTATAGTACTTAAGTTAGTTTTCTTATTCGTGATCTTCTACAAGAATAGTACAAAACAAGGAAGTAGATGTAATTAAAAACAAGAAGAGTTCAAAACAGTCAAGTAGCTGGACAAAACAATAAAAACAAAATGCGGGGAGTCTCTTGTATCTCTTCCTGTTTTACCAATACATCCGTTCGCTTATGACTTTCTTGTATCTTCTCCTCTCCTGTACCAGATTTCGACACATAAAAAAATGTTACACGCTTACAGGTGCTTTAAAATAGTAATTAAAAAGTAATTTCTGGAAGCAAATAAGGCACAAAATCTACTAACTTACCTTCGTTTTGATACGGATGCGATTAATTAATCACGCAACACTTCCTGGTAGACAACATTTGATGTGTAAACTCCGCGTTGTTTGAATTCTTTGTTGAGATGTACCAACACCTTCGTACTTTGTCTTGAAATCCCTCTTGATAACGCGACATAAAGTTGTCCATGTGAAAATACAGAATCAGGTAGATAAATACCAACGTTCGGAATTGTTTGACCTTGAGCTTTATTAATCGTCATGGAAAAGCTAAGTCGAATTGGAAATTGTTTTCTTTTCAGCTTGAATGGGAACATGTCATCTTCAGAAAGGGTTAGAGGGATTCTTGGCAAAAAAACTCTTTTTCCGGCATGTTGACCGACTGCAATTTCCGCATCAATAACATTTCGCATGAAACCCTTACATATCAACCGCGTGCCATTACACAGGCCATGTGATGGATCGATATTACGTAACAATATTATTGGGCATCCAATTTTTAAACGAAGCTTATGAGGCGGCAAACCACTAACATTTAGGGAATTTAAGAACTCGACCGGATAGAAGTTGCGCTGATCGTCTTCAGCTTCATCAAAACTGTAATAAACTTTTTCCTCCCCTTGAAAAATTTCAATCATTTGATTATTAATCTCGTCAACACTATCATTTTTAGTAGACAATATTGCTCTAGAGATTATATAATCTGAAGAATATACATTATCTTCAATTGATGGAAAGATGGCATGGATCAATTCTTTTATAGCGTTTTCTCTGTTGTTGCACTGAATTGTCATGTCATCGGGTATGCGGATATAGTTTCCTTCGATTGGTTCTTCAGTTCCATCGCCGACTCTTAAAAGAAATTTAGAAAACCATGGATCTTTCAGCGCTCTCATATTTATGGTCAACCGCATCTTCTTCGTCAAAGACCAAAGAGGTGACATTCGTACGCTGGAGTCTACAATCTGTGCTCGAGTGCCACGTTTAATAACCGGCAACACCTGTCTGAAGTCACCTCCCATAACCATTATCTTTCCACCAAATGGGAGGCTAACACCTATAATGTCTTGGAATGTACGATCGACTGCCTCTATCGCTTGTCGTTTAGCCATCGACGCTTCATCCCATATGATTATTTTGGCAGACCGAATCAGTTTAGCGGCCCCACTCTGTTTTTTGATATTGCACATTGAATTATTTTCAAGATTAAGAGGAATCTTGAATCTCGAGTGAGCCGTTCTACCTCCTGGCATATTATTAGCCGCTGCACCTGATGAAGCTGTTGCGAGAGCAATAAGACCACGTGACCGAATTTCAGCAAGCAAGGCAATGTACAAAAATGTTTTTCCAGTTCCACCTGGACCATCAATAAAGAACACGCCTGGAAGATCATTATCAACATGCATCATGATCTCATCAAACACGTTTTTTTGGTCCGGATTAAGTGAATATTTGGCACTCAAGTGTTCAGGTTCCAAAACAATCCCATACTCTTCTTGTAACTCACGATAACCTGCATCTTGTAAGTTAACATCGTCTGTTATCTTAGGAAGGTCGAATTCATTGAAATTTTTACCCATGGATTGTACCAAGACACTTATTTCGGTAAGAACCATATTTTGAACTCGTTCTATACTTTGACAGTGTAACCGATGATCTTCAGACAGTGAATCAAAGTGGTCATTCCATAACTTTCGAATATCTCCAGGTTGGCAAAAAATCATTATGGTCGCAAATAACCTTCTAAGAGCATTGGGAAACTGAAACGTAGAGGCTTCTTCGAGACATTGTGATAGATATTCATCGTCTTCTATTAAGCCTAACTCAAGAGCTGCTTTCTGAAATGTCGCACACCGTTGACCATTAACTGTGCAAAGATGTTCAAAAGAAGTAGGCCCTCTGACATTTGACAAAAGTAGGCGTAAGTAGTACCTTTCTCCTTCGGCTGGATTAGCGGAAACGATACGACCTCTTTGTTTTTTACCGAAACGACGACTCCAACGGCGTGTGCTTCCATTCCACGTAAAGTGTTTTGGAAAATCTTTATACAAATGTACCCTTGCTGTTTCATCGTTTCTATTCTGATCAAAAAAAGCTGTTAGCATGGTTCTCTTATCCCTTTCCCTATCAACAATATTAGGCATTAAGTCATCATCTCTAAATCTAACCATCTGATTATTTGGGAGATGAAGTTGTAAGGCTAGAACAGCAGGAAAGATTTGAGAAAGAGAGAAGGAAAAAATGCGCCACATAGCCTCTGGGGGCGATATGTAGCGTGCATCTTGAAATCTTTTTATCTCATTAATAACAACCCCTGGCTCACTTTGATCGACTTGAATAACCTGTTTGTCATGTCCTTTATAAACATATTTGAAAAGATATTTCACAGATTTTATACTTGAGCAAACTTCCACATTCATGTGGCAGTTAAACATCATCAAAAGCCTTGGGTTATATGGGACCACCCATCTATTATCAAGTGTTTGTCCTCGTAGGTCCACTTCTATCCCGGTATCTCTCCTTCGATACAACGGATACGAATCTTCTCCTTGTGTCGTCTGTTCGTTAAATTGTCTAGGATAGTGAAAACGACAAATTTTAGGATCACCCTGCATACAAGGACTGCTTGATCGTAAATTGCCGCAAGGACCGTGAATCATGTGCTTGACAACCATCTCATGCAATCTGGGATGTGTTAGTTTGTTAGGAATTTCAGCACACACAACCTTATCATAATGGTCCGCGTTATTGATCTTGTCTTGCGGGTACATGATTAGGAGAAAATGTGCGTGCGGCAAACCCCACTTTTGAAATTCAATGACATAGACGTATGCCTTAACTTCCCCGAGGACATGTTTCTTGAAGAGTTGATCCTTAAGATCTTCTAATTTAGCCCGGAACACTCTTGAAACAAGGTCTGGACGATCTTGTGCAGTTTGACCAACATGTAAATTATCACATATCTCAGGCCACTTAGGATTACATGTCATTGTAAGGAATACATCAGGCTTGCCGTCATCTTGAACTAACGTCATCGCATCTAGAAACCGACGTCGCATGTCGCGAGGCCCCCCGATGAAAGATGCAGGCAACACAATTTTTTCCCGACTCTGTTTGCATGAACCTCACCAGTATTGACGCAATCCACAATACCTTGGTACAATTCGGCCCGAATCTTATCCTGATTTCTCTCACAAAATTCTAAGCGTGACGTCTCAATTTTGATGTAAACATCAACCACAAACTGCTGTAGCAGCCTACCACCGAACAAAAGCACATTATCGGTAGATCGAATCTGGAACTTGTAACAGTAGTACTCTCGCATAGCCACGGTTGTTCTACCACTTCGTGTGTTAGTCTCTGAACGATGAAGATGTATTATAAACAAACAGTTAATAAAAATAAAACGCATTACGCTATTTTTATGATCTTCACTTAAAAAGGATAACAAATTGTTGGTACCTTCCATTTCTCCTTCGATGTTGGCATTGTTGCGAACCTCATTGATTGATACTCCGTGACGTGGTATGTTAGCATGCCAACCCGACTCACCATTAGGAAAAAATAGAGGATACGACAATGGATCGTAACAACTGAAGTACGCCTGAATAGTTTGTCTATATTCAGACCTACCGTACACAACAATACTTCGTTTATACGAAGTGATATTGTCATTACCTTCAACCCAAATACCAGCAACCTATATAATTGCGAACTATAAGTAAGTAAAATAAGCAATACTATTAAATAATTGCAATTAATATAATATTATATATACCTCCGATGTCGTTGGTCGGTTGTACACCCTTTGGTCAAGTTCAACCGAAGTATTCAAAGTGACTCTATAGTTGTCCAGAGGTCCTAGTTCCGCAAGTCTTCTAAATATATCGACATATGGGTTTGTAGAAAGAACGCGTGTTAAAATCTGAGTAATACGCCGATCAAGATTTGGCCATCGGAGTCTGTGATCTAACTCAGTATCAGGATCGTAAAAATACAACTGCAAGTACCTAGGGGTCCCATCCCTCGGAACTAATTGGTCGATTCTGTGATATATTCCTTTATGTGCACGAAAAGTATATACGCCGTCTCTCATATTGTTCAATGTATCATCCAATGTCACACCCATTGAGGCAAAAGAAAAATTTGTGTTATAAGCACGGATGTTTTGCCTAAACGTATCTCCAATTTCATCTTGAGACGTGAAAAGTCGGTACAATTCCTCTGGAATTTCTAAGTTTGCTAACACGGTTTTCCCACTCATACAACAAAAGGTATCAAATTCAAATTGAAATCGTTTTGCTCCACAATTAGGACATGCACCTCGTTCCTTTAAAACACGATGCTCTCCAGGTACACCATTGTAAACAAAATTATAAGGATCATCTTCTACGCTCCCATGTTGGAGGGAAGGTTGATCAACTACTTCAGCAAATTGGGGTAATAAAGTACGCGGATGAATTTGAATACCTAAAAAAATTGGTGTATTAAGTAATGAAGGTTGTAAAAGATGTCAAGTTTGAAAAAGAAATCATTGTTAAATAAATAGAAACCTCGTGATGTTCTATGCCTGACTACGTCAATTACAGATGGGAATGTGGTTGTCGGCATAACATCATCTATCGGGGTTTGGTTGACTTGACTGCTATTTGAAATACGCATTCCATTATCGTTTGGTGAATTAGAACATCCTTTATTGTACTCCTTGCATTTTGTAGTAGAAACACTTGAGGCGTTCTCATTTGTTGTAGGTGAAAGAAATTGAGTAATATTAGTTTGTAAACTTCTTAACGGTGTCCTTTCTGTTGACCTATTATTCATTAAAGATATTGATGAAGCACTTTGGGGGGCATCACCACTCCCAAATTTAGATACTTTGTTATTTTCTTTGCGTGCAGCATAGTATCTTTTTTGATACTCTTTTCGTTTTTCAGCTTTAGTAGATGCACTGGAGCTAGAAGCATGATTTCGAGGGTTTGAGAGTCCATTAGTCATTGTAAATTGATAAAATGACAAATACCTTGCAAATTAAATAAAAGAGAGTTATCATAGATGATGAAATTCTCAAATCATAACAACATTCCAACACATAACTTAGAGAAAAACAAACCGAGTGATAACATTGAAATACATAATGATAACATTAAAATACATGACTTAAACGGAATATCATGACTTAGAGAAAAAAAAAACAAATCCTTAAAACATTGACATACATAATGATAACATTAAGTGAAAGCCAATCTAAATACTTGGTGAAACAATGGTCTGCACAAACACCGCACCCTTAAAACCTCGAAACCAAGAAACGGGATAAAAACATTCGAAGGGCTTCATATCCATTTCAATTGTAAACAACTTCCCTAATTTAGTCATCACAAACCAATTACCATTTGTCACATAATGTGTTATATCGCACCACAATGACAATGATATCGGGGGGATCGGAGGACATGATAAGACCTTAATCCAGTAATCCCCTTGTAGTGTCCATAGGTCAATTGTCATCTCAAACATGCCAGTGCTAGCAAACATGTGAAGCTCATTTTTTACATTAACTAAAACACCTTGAACCATTCCTATAGAAGGAACGGGTGGAAAGCTTATCTCCTTGAACTGCTCCGAATTAACATCAAAACAAATCACCCTTTTCGTACCTCCAAGCCAACATTCGCAAACAGTGAAATATAGAGTACCACCACAAAATGTGCCAGCTGACCAATTGAAATGAGGGCTTAGGTACTCTTGTCTTGTTATGAAAGGAATATTTCTCCAAGAGTCTACTTCCCTAGAATAAACATAGACACCAAGTACACCACTCCTACGCTTTATATGCAAGACCTTGTAATCATCGTCAGCGTCAACGTACAAACCAACGGCATCAAGGTTATTTATATAGAATCCATGAGAATCAGGAGTTGACAAACGCTTGAAAGCAGTAGTTGTTGGATTCCAAAGAAGCAACTCGTATGTATGATTCAAGCAAACACACAACAATCCATTCAAATGTGAAAGTATTGAGACATCATTATTTTGGTGATGGAATGGAAATGTAACTATGGAGCTTGGCCCATAGTCATTGGATTTAGAGATGATCGGACGAACAGAGCACGTTAGGTCGTCAATTAGTAGAACTCTCTGGTTAGATGAAACTAATGAGCGAGAACAATGTATCCTTACGAAATCTTGTGTTGACAATAACGCATACCATTGCTTACATACACTCTTCGAACGACCTACATCCTTTGCTGGCAGCCTCGTTAATATCTCAAACACGATTGTATGAATAGGAAGGTCAGCCATGGTTATACCTTCGTTTAAGACAGATAATGATTATTTAGTTGTCCAATCTAAGAAGATTATACTTTGGTGAAAAATAGGTGTAACCATTACATGTAAATCAAGTAATATAACATACTTGTAATAACAAAGTAAAGTATACTTCTACAATTACATCAATATGAGGGAAACAAAAAGCAAAACACGAAACACCAAGAGAGACTTTAATATTCAACAACTAAACAAATAACAACACCAAATGTTTCTAACTTAAACACAAACTTGGATAACGATCCATAATTTACATATCCCGTGCCTCGACCATATCCGGTTCGTACGTAATCGTACTCAACTCCGTAGACTTCAAAATATTAACTGAAATAACAAATAAAATATAACTTTTATTAAACTACATGAGCCATTAAATCTAACTAATTATTAGAATGTTCATGTGTAAAGCATAACATACTATCTGGTAGATGAACCAACTTGAGACGTGATACATATATGATAGACCTTTGTTGCACGGCTCGAATGGAACGTATAACATCGGAAGGCTTCAGGGCAGACAAAAACAATTGTATTGTGTGACCACTGTATATTACGATTTTGGGTTAAAGTTCTTCTAATAATAATATTTTCTTACATATAACGTAAATATTATGTTTGTAATATGTTAATAATAAATAATAACGTACGTCTTATCTTGAAGAGAAAGTTCAAAACAACATCGATCACGTTTGCCTTCTATTATTCTCCCAACCACATCTAAAACCAAATCAGTCAAATCGTATAGACCATATATAAAGTTTTATATATTTAATAAAAATTATAGATAGAGAATTAATATGTACCAACAATATCCATTTGAGGTCTCCTGTCATGCTTCAATTCTATAATGGAAGGGACCAATGGATATAAAGAAGCACCCCTTGGAATCGTAAGCATAAGTGAAGAAAGCTTTGTATATTCGTTGATGACAATTTTTTTCTCGGACCAAACTAACACGTAATTCTGGTACTTTGAGTACTCATGATAGTTGAGATTCTCAATTTGGAAATGGTTCAAGGAAAAAAAACCACCCATCAATGACGCGTCATTATATTTGTGTATCAAATGTTGTGGGACGAACGCAACAATTTTTTGTCTCTAAAATGAAAATAAATTTAGTGGTGGAAAAACGCTTACTCGTATAACACAAAGTAAATTAAAATAATGTTCTTACGTGTTGATCAAGAAATATAACCACTAATCTCTTTCCATCGACGTCATGCCAAATAAACTCCACCTTAACAAAGATTATATTATACCATGCTCTATCATTTCTCAATGATGAAAATTCTTCAACGGAAAAATGATCAGACATATCCTATTAAGTGTTCAATGTTAGTTAACTAAAAAAATAAAAACTCCAGAAATTAAATTTAAACTAAAACATGATTAAAATTAAACAACAACAAATTTAAATTTAAACTAATACATAATTAAAAGTTACATAATTAAGATTCAAACTAATTCGACAAAAAAAAAAACTACAGTCATCATAAAAGTTGTTCTAAGGTTCCCAAACCATTTCTTCATCCAATGGTGGTTCGTAAACCGCCCCAGGGTCAGTTTCGTACCCTTCAGCCCAGGTCGGTAGTTCTTGTGTTTGACTGTAGTTTTCCACATAAGGGGGGTTTGAAGGTGGAGGATGCATAGGCAGTATAGGAGTGTTTGGCACCGGACGATGGCACCCCTCAATTTGTAGTCCACCAAATTGTAGTTGAGCGAAGGTATAGTCATACGCCCAATTCAACTCTTCATCCGTCCAACCAAATGGATCATCATGTTCAGGGTTTGCCACTAGAGGTGGGGTTGAAACTGGAGGTGGGGTTGAAACCGGAGGTGGGGTTGACACCGGAGGTGGGTTTACCACCGGAGGTGGGTTTGAAGTTAGAGGGTTTGAATCAGGAAGGTTTAAATGGCGATGGGATGATCGTCCATGGTTTGTTGATCCTAGTGGTTCAACGGGAATTGGATAACCACCGCCCATACCTCTCAATTGATATGTGTTTGGAGTGATTTGTAAACTGAAAAATACAAAAAGACAAATAGATAATACTTGAATTTAGAGTATCCAATTTATTTGACTACTTACTTTTTAGACTTATATGGTTAGAAACTAATGTTGTTAACGGGATAATACAAGTTGTCCAAAACCATTTTCTGAAATTTCTAGGCATGTAGAGTGCAGAAAGCTTTAAAAAAATAAACCATATCTTGTAATATATAACTTTAAAAAAAATAAACCATATCTTGCGTGTTATTAATCCTTAATTAACTTTAAAAAAACTCACGTAAAAGTAATATAATATATAAAGTAGTATAGATAAATGTTTTCTCTTTATTTGATGTGATGTTTTTTCTTTATAAATTATGAGGTGTAAAAGGATGAAGAAGAAGGTGAAAGAGACTTGTGGGGTGTGATGTGGTAAATGATCTCAGGGCGGTTCAAAAAATATAGATGATCTAGAGGATTATAAATTCCTACGTTTAGATTGTATATCAAACTTATTCAAAATGATTAATATATACGGTGTAAATAAAATATATTTTTTGGTAAAGTGAAAAGCTTTAACAGACATATCTTAGAAGTTAGAAATAAAAGATATAGGAGAATTATTTTTGGCATTGCATCTCTCTGAATATATATACCCACACCTATTTGAGAAATTAATTTACGAAAGTATTTGGGTTTCCTTATCTTTTTTGTATGATAATATTTACGTTCGGTTTAAAGTTTGTGAGTGAATATCCGATAATGCGTGTGCATGGTTCGACTTTTTTACGTCTATTTTTTCAGTTTAATGGTTCCGCCGCAACGTGCGGGTCCTAAAAACTCGTTCTGTTTTAGATACTACACATGATGAAAGCAACAGATGAGAGAACCTATGCAGGTGAAAGCAATGGCATATAATAATGATATATATTATATAAGTGTATATATTCTGTTTTAGATACTACACATGAATGATACTTTTAAATCTTATAAATTAATCAATATAATCCAAAAAATCAAGATTAAATTGTGTATTCTGTGAAAGCAACAGATGAGAGAACATATGTGAAAGAAGAGTGCAACTGTTGCAGCAAGTAGGCACCATTAGTAAACTTTCAGTTGACCATTTGCGAATCAAATAAAAATAAAATGTTAAAAATTGGAAATAAGTGGCTTCAATAAATACCAATGTATCAAACCTTTGTAACAGATCAACATATGTGAAAATGAAACCTACAAAATAAGGGGTAATGCTAAGTAGAAGATGGAAAACTAAAGCTAATTCTTGACTCAAGACTCTGATACGATTCGACTAATAAGAGTATATCTAGAAGAAAGAAGAACGTGACCCGAGAAGAAATGGGTGGGTCTTTGGAGCAGTAGTTAATTATTCTGGGAGTCCCTCTTGACCCGTTCAACTTTAGTGGCTACTGGGGAGTTAGCAGTAGTTAAATAATTTAGTAGTGGTAGCTTTAATTTCACGCGTGAATTTATATAATTTCGGTTAAAAATAAGTTGTTTTGGGCGTTAAAAAACGCCACTACAGCCTTTGACATCAAGGAAAAGGAAAATCCTAAAAGAAACAAATTGCATCTGCATTTGCTAAAGTACGAATAGCTTCATGAACAATTTGTAAGATTCATACTCTACCAACCATTAAAAAATGAATCAAAATAAATTTGCTTTGTAACAGATCAACATATGTGAAAGAAGAGTGCAACTGTTGCAGCAAGTAGGCACCATTAGGTGATGATTTGTGTATAATCCAAAAAATCAAAGATTAAATTGTGTATAATGACTGGCTTTATCACATTTCTTTAAAAACTGGAAATCAGTATACGGTTATAACATGAGGTGATGATTTGTACAAAATATTTATTTATTGCAGTATTATAACATGAGGTGATGATTTGTACAAAATAGTTATTTTCAGTTGTTGATTAATACCCATAAATTTCCAAAAACACAAGGTTGGAAATTATATATCTCAAATACAAGAAACTCTTCAATTCCGTAGATATATCAACATTTACAACCTTCTAAAGTTAAAAGCCACAGTTAAAAGTTACAAAAAAACTAAGAAATTTGAAAGAACTTACAACAATGCAAGAGGGAGATGTGAAAAGTCGAGCCAAAATTTAAAACCTTGATGTGAGAGCCGAGAAACAACGCAAGATCCAGATGCAAAGAATCGATATATTCTGAAATCAAAGTAAATAGAAGTTGTTAGGTTGATGTTTTGAAAGTAGGATTAGTTCAACTGAGATAAACTGTGTATAATGACTGGCTTTATCACATTTCTTTAAAAACTGGAAATCAGTATACGGTTATAACATGAGGTGATGATTTGTACAAAATATTTATTTATTGCAGTATTATAACATGAGGTGATGATTTGTACAAAATAGTTATTTTCAGTTGTTGATTAATACCCATAAATTTCCAAAAACACAAGGTTGGAAATTATATATCTCAAATACAAGAAACTCTTCAATTCCGTAGATATATCAACATTTACAACCTTCTAAAGTTAAAAGCCACAGTTAAAAGTTACAAAAAAACTAAGAAATTTGAAAGAACTTACAACAATGCAAGAGGGAGATGTGAAAAGTCGAGCCAAAATTTAAAACCTTGATGTGAGAGCCGAGAAACAACGCAAGATCCAGATGCAAAGAATCGATATATTCTGAAATCAAAGTAAATAGAAGTTGTTAGGTTGATGTTTTGAAAGTAGGATTAGTTCAACTGAGATAAACTTACAATTTCAGTTGAGTGTAGTTGAGGGTTTGTAAAGTGTTTGTAGAGTGTTGATACATCTGAATTATTTATAGAGACTTAGAGACTGAAGCATGCTGTTGAGTGTAGTTGAGGGTTTCCAAGCATGCTGTCTTTCAAACAGTGTTTGTAGAGTGTTGATACATTATAGAGACTGCACCAAGCAAGCTGTCTTTCGGAGAACAGTAAAATGTTACTTTTTCAGCTGTTTGTAGACTGAAGCATGCTGTCTTTCAAACAGTGTTTGTAGAGTGTTGATACATTATAGAGACTGCAGTAAAATGTTACTTTTCCAGCTGTAGACAACAGATATAAAGGTCAGGTTAATAAAATTGATCAAAATTCCAGATTTAACATTTACCATTTAAGTGACTGTTTTTTGACTCAGCAAACTGCTATACTTGGAATCTTTATTAAAATAAACAGTTATTTTGGCATCCATTTTTGTCTGTAGCATATGTCAAATGGGTTAAAATATTTATAAAAAAAAATTTAAATATGTGAGAATAGATATAAAGTTGCTCAAAAGAGCTCAAAATCTTACAATCTGTTGAATCTTTTTATTTAAGACGAATTATTATATAAGTAATTAAAAAATGTACAAGAGTTGACCGGTCAACCTAACACCAGCATGACCCATTTGCCCATTTTAGTTCATGACCAACACAAAGCATCAAGTTTTATATCAAATCAAAACACAAATTATAGTCAAGTTTATATTCTCTCAGTAGCATAGCATGTTAAAAATTAATATTCAAGGTTTAGAAATTACCAAAAAAGAGCGAAAAACCGACTGAATTCGAATCGCAGCCCATTCTTGCCTAACAAACAAGAAATCTTTAGGCGGAGCTCTAACCACAGTAGCCACAGCAGCCGAAAACGAAACCTCATCCGAACGTGACCCAACCTCTTTCCAGTACTTTGACACTAATGCTCCGTTAGTTCTCGCAAAGTCAACCATCATAAAATGCATTTCAGAAATCAACTATTAGAAAAAAACATAAACGCGTGAATTTATATAATTTCGGTTAAAAATAAGTTGTTTTGGGCGTTAAAAAACGCCCCGACAGCCTTTGACATCAAGGAAAAGGAAAAGGAAAATCCTAAAAGAAACAAATTGCATCTGCATTTGCTAAAGTACGAATAGCTTCATGAAAAATTTGTAAGATTCATACTCTACCAACCATTAAAAAATGAATCAAAATAAGTTGGCTTTGTAACAGATCAACATATGTGAAAGAAGAGTGCAACTGTTTAAGACGAATTATTATATATCTGCTCCAAAAATGTACAAGAGTTGACCGGTCAACCTAACACCAGCATGACCCATTTGCCCATTTTAGTTCATGACCAACACAAAGCATCAAGTTTTATATCAAATCAAAACACAAAATATAGTCAAGTTTATATTCTCTCAGCAGCATAGCATGTTAAAAATTAATATTCAAGGTTTAGAAATTACCAAAAAAGAGCGAAAAACCGACTGAATTCGAATCGCAGCCCATTATTGCCTAACAAACAAGAAATCTTTAGGCGGAGCTCTAACCACAGTAGCCACAGCAGCCGAAAACGAAACCTCATCCGAACGTGACCCAACCTCTTTCCAGTACTTTGACACTAATGCTCCGTTAGTTCTCGCAAAGTCAACCATCATAAAATGCATTTCAGAAATCAACTATTAGAAAAAAAACATAAACGCGTGAATTTATATAATTTCGGTTAAAAATAAGTTGTTTTGGGCGTTAAAAAACGGCCCGACAGCCTTTGACATCAAGGAAAAGGAAAAGGAAAAGGAAAAATATGTTGTAACAGATCAACATATGTGAAAGAAGAGTGCAACTGTTGCAGCAAGTAGGCACCATTAGTAAACTTTCACATGAATGATACTTTTAAATCTTATAAATTAATCAATATAATCCAAAAAATCAAGATTAAATTGTGTATAATTACTGGCTTTTTCACATTTCTTTAAAAACTGGAAATCAGTATACGGTTATAACATTTCTTTAAAAACTGGAAATTAATCAATAAATCTTATAAATTAATCAATATAACCTGAGACACATCACGCATAATATCCGCGGTCCATCTGATGACCATATGAAGACATCTTGATCCTAAAATTCAACCTTCAAACCAGATATATAAGATCAGTATAATGATATATTTAAGATTGATATTACAAAAGACTTATCTCACTTACATAGAGCGGGTCTTGATTCGCAGCTATATATAGCTAATGCAATATCGTACAACTAACATCATTAAAGCGAAAAGTATGACCAATCGTCCGAATTTGTGAAACATACAATTAAAAATAAAAAACATGTTGAATTCGAAGTTCAAAGGCAGTCAATTTGACCTCAAAAGTCAAGCCATAGTTTGTATAATTTTACCTGTAGCTACGTATTCTGGAGCTGCATAGCTGGTTCCCACAACTCGGGTTGAGACATGTGTGTTATCTCCTACAGGCCCGTTTCTTGCTAACCCGAAATCGATCAAACATAGTAGTTTAAACTTTGACGTATTATGCTCTATTAAAAAAAAATATACCATTAATAATAACATATTAACAAAAATACCTTTCGAACAGGTGGGTGGTGCCTTTTTCCATAGCAGCAGCAACAGCACACGTCATAGTTGCTTAGCAAAATCTAACTAAAACAAAAAAACACTAATCAGATTCATAATCACCTTAAGTAAAACTATGCAAATCGACACAAACTGGTATGTTTTATATAGTTAACCGAATACTTATATGAAAGTGTATAGAAATCTGTACATGGACACAAATCAGACAAAAAAAAGTTCTAAAATTTCTTGGTCAAATTTGAATTTGAAAAATACGTGGTTTGACTCTTTTCAAAGGTCAACAATCAACATAATCATTTAATGAAGTCTATAAAAGTAAACATGCAAAAGATTTCAAGAATTTCATAATCTCAACAGAGTAACATAAACTTGAAACTGGATCGATTTGTGTGTTTACCTGATTCCGGCCATTCTCCAGCTAATATGTGGATCCCTTTGTTCAAATCTGTGGATCCCTTGGTGCCTTCGACATCTGAAAAAATATAGAAACTACCGTCAATCAACAGAGTAACATAAACTTGAAACTGGATCGATTTGTGTGTTTACCTGATTCCGGCCATTCTCCAGCTAATATGTGGATCCCTTGGTGCCTTCGACATCTGAAAAAATATAGAAACTACCGTCAATCAACAGAGTAACATAAACTTGAAACTGGATCGATTTGTGTGTTTACCTGATTCCGGCCATTCTCCAGCTAATATGTGGATCCCTTGTTCAAATCTGTGGATCCCTTGGTGCCTTTGACATCTGAAAAAATATAGAAACTACCGTCAAACATCATAACTTGCCATATTAGAGCCAAGTTGCCAGAATCTCCACTTACAAAAGCCTAGATCTGCTCATGAAACCCTAGATCGCCGAGAGAGAGAGAGAGAAGAGAGAGAGAGAGAGAAGATCGGATGTTTTGGTGAGATGTGTGAGGAATGAGAGAGAAAGCAATTGGTGATCCGTGTGAAGTCAAATGGACGGTTCAGATGATGATCCGTGTGAAAAGGTGAAAAACATCGACGGTTGTAGATGATCCGGGTAAAGGGTAAGTTAGTTTGTGTTTTCTTGTGCTTAAAGTGTTGTACATTGTGCTTGAAGTGTTTTTTCAACACCTTGTTCAATTACCATCTTGTCCTTTGGATATGCTTATTAAAGTAGTATAGATATATATATATATATATATATATATATATATATATATATACATGATAATAATGCAACTTCAAATCAGTAGCTAACATGTCTAAATCGGGTCAGAATCGAAAGTCAAAGTAGAAGTAAAGCTGTTTAACTTTCGGTTGCAAACCGAACTATAAACTAGAAATGACGGGCTGAACATGTTGTGACATGTTCTAATATTATTCACCAACTGATATAGTGTCAAAAATATGTGTTTAATCATATATAAGTTAATTTTATAAGTTTTCTGAAAAACTGCTAGTTATGTTTTGACTTTTATTTAAACATAACTTTGACCCGTCATTTGAACAATTTAACGTGATCTTCAGGAGGTGCCCTTTTAATGGATTATCACCTACCTTATTATGATCAAGTAGCTATGTTCAATTTGAACAATGGCTGGACCATAATGGTCATAACCGAAAGTCAATGCAAAAGTCAATTTGCTTGACTTTCTGCTAATTACTTAGCCTAATAAAAGAAAGGAGCTATGAAAGAACACTTACTAGTGTTCCTGGAGAATAAGAACTTAGTTGGGAGGCTTTCTTTAATCAAGAAACAACTCCAAGAGTGAGAGAGATAAGAATGAGTAAATGAGCAAAGAATGAGGAAGACTTACGTTGTTATTGATACTTGTAGAAGTGTTATAGGATTTGGCCAGGTGTTAGGGATTGTTCTAAGATGTTAGCAGGTGTCTAATGATATGTCACAAGCTACACAAGAGTGGCATTTCACGAGTGAAGTGGCAGCAATGCAGGCTGCCTTGGCCATCAAACAAAAACTGCCAGCTCCCTGCCTTACGGACCATAAGGGTCTGAGGCTTATGGTCCATAAGCCTTTGCGCGCCCATGGTTTTGAATTAGCTTACGGTCCGTAAACATTTATGGCTTATGGTCCGTAACCGCTTGCCAGCAACAATGTTTCAATCACCTTATGGTCTCAAAGGCCAAATTAATTGGCATGTTGATATAAATGGTCCCTTTACAATCATTCTTCCACATTTTTACACATTTAGCCCATCTCATCCAACAATGTGGCATATCTGAGAGTTTAATGGACACGTGTTGTCATATTATTCGATAAAAATTTCCGAGGTGTTACATCCTTGCCCCTTTAAAAGAAATCTCGACCTCAAGATTTTAGATAGGGGTGCTTTTGTTGCATATTGGCTAAACCTCCGATGTATATTCGGGGCCACGATAGGCTTCCCATTTGACTTTCACGATGGGGATCATTTTCTTTTGGAGCTTTTTAACCTGTCGATCCTTGATCGAAATTGGTTTCTCAATGAACCTCAGGTTTTCATCAATCCGCACATCATGGTGCGACATAGCAAGCGACTCATCGGCTAGACATTTCTTTAAATTGCATATGTGGAACACATCATGAATTCCACTGAGTTCCTCGGGTAGCTTAAGTCTATAAGCTACGGAACGGACACATTCGATTATCTCGAATGCCCCAATGTATCTCGGGCTCAACTTGCCCTTCTTTCCAAATCTCATCACGCCTTTCCAGGGTGATACTTTTAAAAATACCTTGTCCCTGATTTGGAACTTAAGAGGTTTCCGCCTCTTATATGCATAGCTCTTCTACCTATCACGGGCAGCTTTGAGTCTGTCACAGATTTGAATAATCTTTTCCGTGGTTTCCAGGACTATCTCAGTTCCTGATAGATGGCTTTCCCTAACTTCAGCCCAACAAACGGGCGTTCTACACTTTCTCTCGTACAAAGCTTCAAGTGGAGCGGCCTTGATGCTAGTATGAAAACTATTATTGTAGCACTCCTGACGACTTCTGATGTTCGGCTTTAACTTTCGAACACGTCAGACATTTAGCTACTTAAGTGGGTATGGATTTCTTCATACCTATCCACCAATAATTCTTTTTCAAATCCTGGTACATTTTGTCTCCTCCAGGATGAATAGAATATTGGGAATTATGAGCCTCCTGGAGGATCAGATCTCTAAGTCCTCCAAAGGTAGAAACCCAAATACGATTATTAAATCTCAGGATTCCATCATTCCTATGTGCTAACTGATCAACAGGTCCACCTAATCCTTCACTAGAAGCATTTGCTTCTAGTAAGGCTTGTTTCTGAGCATCGAGCAATTTCTCATTAAATCTTGTAGGTAGCTCTATGCTTTTGGCGTTAACCCTAACATGTTTAACCCTTTCCTTGCGACTCAAGGCGTCAGCAACAACATTTTCCTTACTGGGATGGTAACGAATCTCACATTCGTTATCATTCAAAGTCTCCATCCAACGACGTTGTCGCATATTCAAATCTTTTTTATTAAACAGATGCTGGATGTCACACCCCAACTGATGGCAAAAACATCGGAGTGAGACGAAAACAAGATTGCTCAAGACTTCATAACACTAAACGTGACAAGTATTTAGAAAACAAAATTTCATTTCATTACTAACATCAAGTACATCGTTTGAAAAGGAAATTACAACAAGTTTGGAACAAAATAAAGCACAACAAGTATTTAAAGTTTAAAGTGCGTTTCTAAGCATCCTACTAGATTCCATGCGTCATCATCATCATCATCAAAATCCTACAAATACGTTTTAAAGTATAGTTCAATATAAAAGTATTGGCGAGTATACAAGTTTGAGTATTAGCGTAAGTATAAAAGTTTGAACAATCCACATGATAAAAATAGTTAACTAGATTAATGTATCATGGCATGCAATTATACAAGTCAATCCTCTGATTACTGCTAGCGTAATCTCATCGTAGCAACGATAAGACTGTTTTATATGACTTAACATGACCTCAAGAATACGGGGGGTGCGTTACTCATATAGCGCTATACATGTTAAGGGGAGGCTTTAAACAAAGTTAATGACAAGTAAATCACATAAGAATGTTCCAAGAACACAAATCATGTATCACGTATTTAAGCATGTATGATTGGATTGTTTGTGTTTGCATAGAGTATAAGTGATTACGTATGTTTAATAGCATAAACGTATTGCACCAAAAAGTGTAAAAGAAAAAGGGGTCATGTCTCACAATTTTGCAAAAGCCTACCGATTATCCGTGAGTGACGAGTTGTTTGAGAATGAGGAATCGAAGGTATAAGGCCATACGACGTTTATGGAGTGGTTGGGTTAAGAATTTAGGTACATTGTATATATTATAAAAGTATGATTAAAACAGAAAGTATATTCTATCCAAGCGCTCGTTAAGACACTAAGGTTTTCTGTGATTTCACGGGTCCTGAATTGCCCGTCAGAATCAGTAACAAGGAACGCTGACACAGAATAAACCGAAACACAAACTGTTCGGGCGAAAGGACAGTTCACACGACGGGAACCTTTCGCGCGAAAGGAGGTATCCTTTCGTGCGACAGGGGCTTGTTTGGTAATAGCCGAACTTCATTTTGAACGTTTTAACTATTAATCAGTTATTTTTGTGAATCCAGTTAAGTTATACGTTATAGATATAGTATAATAACAATCTAGAGTATCATAGAATTCATAGAAACCATGCATGGAGGTAATAATCTCGATAAAGTTCACCAAAGCACAAGTTTGTTAACTTAGTTAACTAACCGGTTGGTCATGAATACGGAAATGTAAATAATAGAAAGTAAAATAACCAAACAACTGAACAAGAACAACCCGGGTGTGTTGTCTCAACATGGAAGGAAGTGAATCCAAGTGTCGGAGGCTAGATGTGGTTAACTTATTCTAGGTCTAGGAGATTGTTTGGGTGTTCGTTTTACAAGTTCAAGTGAGGTGGTGGAACTAGATTGGAAACTAAGGCTTCCACGGTTCACACACTATTATATCAGAATCGTTCATATTGAAAATGAGGGTCTGATTAATATACAACACTTAGAAAATGTCGGAACGGGTTGAACCAGAACCTTTAATGCGAGAGAAGGTTCCTGTCGCGCGAAAGGGATAACCTTTCGTGCGAGAGGAATGCCTTCCGTGCGACAGGCTCAGTTTCGAGGTGAAACTATCTTGGTTTTGGTTGAACTGTTTATCTTCTTGGATGGAATCGACCCTAATGCCATTCCACAACTATGAACTTAGCTTATAAGCTCAATGGGTCGCTGATTCGACCAAGTTTAGTAACATAAAGCTTGTTTTGTAAAAAGTTTGAAAGTTAAACTCCAAATCCTAGCTTGGCCCTGTTGGCCCATGTAATCAAGCCTAGAAGAACAGATGATATGAAAAGCCAAAACTGGTTCTCAACAGTTGATCACCAATAAGCAGTGCATGTACTAAATTCTCTCCAATGACAGTGTTTCTATCAGCTGATGATTCTAAGTACTGATCTCCACAACAACTGTTATTCAAAGAGCTGCTGAAGTATAAAGGCTGAAGCCCTAACAACTACTGTTTCTCAAGTACTGATGAAGACCAAAGCACTGCTGACTCAAGGCCTGATCACCCTTTGAAGAAAGCACTGATCTGCAACATCAGTGCTTAGGTAACAACAGTCGGAAGCTGCATCAGAGTTTATCTAATCAGTTGTTTATTGTATCAGTGTTTGTATAGATCAGTGGTTAGAGTTTGTTAGCCTGTTAGATGTCACTATCTAGGTAACGTCAGCATTAGATGCTTAGTGGTTAGGGATGTACTATAAATAGAACAGTACCTGTACTATTCTATTAGGTCTTTTCACCATCATCTTGTACGAACTAACTGTGAGCTCAGGCTGAAGGGGAGTTTAGTGTTGCATGCATGCATAGTTGATTCTTGTAATTGATACAACCATTCGACTAATGAAATCATGTTTGCTGAAAACTATTCTTCTGTGATTGTGTTATAAAGTTTACTTTTCATTTTCGCTGCACATATTTCTCTGTTTCATCATTCATTTTAGCTAAACAACACAATCAAAAGAAACTCGGATCCTAAAAATTGGTATCAGAGCGTAGGACAGTCAAATTCGATCTAACAATCAATTTGACATAAAAGTTCAGCTCAAATCCATTGATACATAAAGTTGTTCGTATCAGTTGAAAAAACAGAGTAAAAGGTAATCACGTACAAAGTTGATTATTCGAAAACTTTTGTAAAATCAACCAAGATGGCATCACAATCACATGACCCTCACAACACCGGAACACTATTCAAGCCATCTATGCTTGTCAGATCTGAGTACAATATCTGGCAACGTAGGATTGGCCATGTGTTAGCTCAGCAAAATACCGGCTGCTGGAAGTCAGTTATCTTTGGACCACACGTTCCAATGGTGCCTAGTACTGAAGATCCCAAAGGCTTCGTGCCTAAAATCCTTGAAAATTACTCAGAACAAGATTTTCAAAAAATTGAATTAGATGCAAAGGCTTTTAGCATAGTGGCCTCAGCTCTTCCAAATGACATTTATGCTAGACTGTAACACTGTAATAGTGCCAAAGAGTTGTGGGATGCTCTAAAAGAGTAGTTCAGTGGAACATAAGAGGTTATCGAAAATAACAAGGAGGTTTTGAATCAATAGTATGAAATGTTTTGCCATGTCAAAGGAGAATCACTAACCCAACAGTTTAAACGTTTTAGCTGTCTCGTTAATGAACTTAAACTTGTTAATGTTGAATTTGCAAAATCAACTCTAAATAGTAGGTTTCTAAGATCACTACCTGACAAATGGGAGACAATTGCTTTTGTAACCAGAAATTCTGTTGGATTCAAAGATTTAAGTCTGGCCCAACTTCATGGTCGACTCCTCACTTATGAGAGAGAGTTGAACCAGAAAAAGAAGTTACAGGAATCTGGGAAGGTTGCTGATGATTACACCTTTGGTAACACAGGACTTCTAGGTCAAGAAGAATCTGGTAGTAGTAAGGATTAGAGTTATGATCATTACATTGGCATAACTGCTGGTGGAGCTTTTAATAACTCTGATTTTTACTCACCCAACTATGCTTTTACAGCAAGTGGAGAAAACCAGAATTCTGATAACTTATCCTTTGAACTCAATGATCTCCAACATTTTGATCCCACTGATCTGGAGGAAATGGACATTTTACACCAACTGGTACTGCTGAGTGTAAGAACCAGCAAGTTTTATAAGAGAACAGGAAGAAAGTTTCCAGGGTTACATGGGAATCTAAAAGTAGGGTTGGATAAATCAAAACTAAAGTGCTACAAGTGTACCAGGCTAGGACACTTTGCTGGGGAATGTATAAGCCAAAATAATGGACCAATCATAACACATCCTATCCCTAGACCTCAAAACACACAAAACACTGTGCACTATTCCCAATATACCCCTGCTGCTCATGTAAACACTGCTCATTATGCACACCCTATAACAACTGTTCCAGTGCAATATGTTCAAACCCCTGTTCCACAAATACAGTATGTCCCAGCCCCAGTCTCTCAGGTTCAAGTGCAACAACCTGCACCACAACATGCTGCACAAACATCTGCTCTAGTAGAGGTCAGTCAGTAAAGCTTCTTTACCCAAGGCTTTATTGATTGGAGTAGCATGCCTGATGAGTTAACTGATGAAAATTTTGTTCTATTTGCTAAGAATGATGCTCCTTGTGATGAATTTTGTTTTGCAGCATTAGAGTCAATTCCTGAATGGCTGGAAACTGAAGAAGGGGAATCCAGTGCTGAAACAGTGGATGAAATTGCTGAAGCAGTGGTTACTGTTGTTGTTGGTGAACAGCTGTTAGAAAAGGAACCAAAACCAATGTTAGAACCTCTTGCTAACCCATGGTGTAAAGATGAAATGAAGGAGAACACTAGTACTTGTGAAAATGTCTGTGACTGTGCCATGATGGCTGCAGCTAAGGTATCACCTCAGGTCTTGAAAAACCTATGTTCAGAAAAATGTATCATAACATTTGCAAATTTGAAAGAGGTGAATGAAAACCTTAGGGATAATATTTTAAAAGATGAAATACAATTTGAAAGGTCTGTTAAAGAACTTAAAAACAAATTGTTTGAAAAGGATAATGAGATTTGCAGTCTTAAACATGAACACAGCATAACCAAGGACCAACTCCAAGCCTTGATGGAAAAATATCAAGCTTGTAAAAAGGAGTTGGAATCCACCCAAATCACTTGTGAAAAATGGGTGGAATCTTGCAAAGGTTATGAACTGATGTTAGAGAAACAGATCAAAAGCAATGTAAAATTTGGCATAGGTTTCAGGAAAAATGACCATGTTGAAAACACTGCTGTAAATGAGTCAGGTTCTGTTGAGATAATCCCAACAAACAAGGATGGTCAAGAAATTAAGATAACTGATAAAAATGCTAACAAAATCATTTTGGAAAAACCAGAGGGGTCATCAACTTTTGAGGAGATTGAAAAATATCAATTCAAACCTACCTGGTCAGATGAATATGACATCCTTGAGAATTTCAAACCCATGGATTTTCCACAGTTGAAGGTGTGAAAGCACCTAAGGCCAAGGTCATTCCTCTTAAAGACATCCTAACAGTGGTTCAAAACTCTGTTGCAAAGGAAGTTGAAAAGAGGAAGAAAAGAGAAAAAGTAAAAAATTTGTTTTGTGACTTTTGTGAAAAGAAAAATCATTCCACAAAGGATTGTTTTCATTTAAAAGCTTATGACATAAACAAAACAAGCATAATTGAGCCTGCACAAAGTTGCACCATCTGTGGAAAAACCAACCATCTTACTCATGAGTGTGTGTACCTCAAAACTTTTGATGTTAAAAGAAAAGAATACACATCAAAAACACCTGTGAGTTCATCAAAACAACCCATCAAGAAAACCATTTGTGCATGTCCAAACATCTATTACAAAACAGTTGAACAAAAACTCTTCTCCCAGAGATGTTCAAGTGACAAATGCACCTCCTGCAAACCAATTCCAAAGAGGAAGAGGTCAACCTCTATACCAAAGGGTCCCACATGTTTATGAGGCCTACAAAAGGCCTTCTAAACCAAAAGTGAATAGGCATCCTTTTGGATTTCAACATCTGACAGGAAATGGTCCACAACAGTGGTTAGAGAAACATGGCTCAAAAACTGTGCAAACCCCTAAGCTAACCACTGTCCATATTCCTGGACTTGAGACTGACTCTGTTGTGACCCCATCCAAAGCCTTATTGGCTTTGGAGACCCTCCTGAACTAATTGTTTACTTGATGTACAGGGAGCTTCTGCATGCTTAGATAGGATTTGGTATGTAGATAGTGGAGGCTCCAGGCACCTGACTGGATGTAGAGCCCTACTCAAAGAATTTAAAAATCATGGAGGGGGTGATATATCTTTTGGTAACAATTCTAAGGGAAAGGTGTTGGGGTCTGGAACAGATCAGTCAGGAAAAATCAAGTTTGAAAATGTCAATCTTATTGACAATCTAAAGTTCAGCCTCCTTAGTGTCTCACAAATGAGTGACAAAGGCTATGGTTCATTCTTTACTAAGGAGAGTTGCCAGATTGTTGGTCCAGAAATGGTTAAAAAGATTGAAGAAATAATAGCTAATGGAAAAACTCAACTTGTTGCTCAAAGGAATGGCAATGTTTATGTAGTTGATTTGTCAACAGAGAACCCTATGACTGATGCATGTCTGTTCTCAGCTGCCTCTAACAAAGAGACAGAATTATGGCACAGAAGATTGGGGCACACAAATCTCAAGACAATCACTACTTTGTCAAAACAAGGCCTTGTAAGAGGTCTTCCACAAAAATTGTTTACTTGTTCTAAGCATTGTGTTTCCTGTTTAAAAGGTAAACAACATAAAAGCTCATACAAGTCCATTGAAGAGTCCAAAACAGCCAAGTGTTTGCAAATGTTGCACATGGATTTGTTTGGCCCAGTAAAAATCATGAGTTTGAAAAAGAAAAGATACTGTTTGGTTATTGTAGATGATTTTTCTAGGTTTACATGGACTTACTTTTTACATTCTAAAGATGAGACTGCAGGCATTTGGCAAGACTTTGTCAAATAGGTTGAAAAACAATTTGACTTGCCAATGAAAATCTTTAGGAGTGACAATGGAACAGAGTTTAGAAACAAGGAGTTGGATGAGTTCTGTGTGTCGAAAGGGATTGTAAGGCAGTACAGCATCCCAAGAACACCAGAGCAAAATGGGGTGGTTGAAAGGAAAAACAGAACTTTGATTGAAGCTGCCAGAACCATGCTTGCAGATTCAGGTTTACCCTTAACTTTTTGGGTAGAAGCTGTAAACACTGCTTGCTATATGCAGAACAGAGTTTTGATCAACCCCAGGAATCAAAAGACTGCCTATGAAACTCTGTTCAAAATCAAACCACTGATCTCATACTTCAAAATCTTTGGCTGTCCATGTTTTATCTTAAACCTAAAAGATTCAATTTCAAAATTTGCAGCCAAAGTAGATTGTGGTTATCACTTGGGATACTCAACCACTACCAAGGCCTACAAAGTGTTTAACACAAGGACTAGGTGTGTGGAAGAGACTTTGAATGTAAAGTTCAATGAACTTTCATCACTGAAAATCTAAGCAAACCCTGCTGAATTGTTTGATCTTCATAAATTTACTTTTGAAGATGTGTTTGTCAAGACTAACCCTACAGCTACACCACAATCTCCATCACAAGACTATAGATATGAAGTTGTAATTCAACAACACAAATTCACATCCACCACCAGAGCAGCAGATGTTCAAAACTGCTGTCAAAGCTCAACCACTGCTGCTTCAATAGTTGTTGATCAAAGTAGCCCTTTAACATCAGCCACCACATCATCCACAACCACTGTTGATAAAAATCTACCAACAGTGGATAAAAATCAACATTGTGCCACACCTATTCCTCCTATCCCCCCACCTCCATTTCAAACAGATGTTGGATCATCATAGTCACCAAAAGATGTTAGCTCAGATGATTCCTATCTACAGCCTTCACCTTTTAATGCCATTGTTCCATACAAGGGAGATTTGATCTTCCTGAAATCTCATCCACCAGATCAAATTATTGGCAACATCAATGAAGGGGTTCTCATAAGAAGTCAATCCCAAAACATTTTTCTTTTTGCTGGCTTTCTATCCCTCCATCAACATGTCAAGTACCAAGAGGCACTAAAAGACAACAGTTGGGTAGAAGCTATGCAAGAAGAGCTCCAACAGTTCAAGAGACAACAAGTATGAGAACTTGTACCACTGCCAGAGGGTGTAAGTCCTATTGGCACAAAGTGGGTCTTCAAAAACAAAACTGATGAAAGGGGCATTGTTGTCAAAAACAAAGCTAGGCTTGTGGTTCAAGGCTTTAGACAAGAAGAAGGCATTGACTATGACAAAACGTTTGTCCCTGTAGCAAGATTGGAAGCTATCAGATTGTTCTTAGCCTTTGCTGTCAACCACAACATCAAGGTGTTTCAGATGGATATCAAATGTGCATTCCTCTATGGTAAAATTCAAAAAGAGGTATATGTTTGTCAACCTCCTGGTTTTGAGGATCCATTTAATCCAAATCATGTCTACATGAAACAAGCACCAAGGGCTTGGTATGAAACTCTTTCCACTTTTCTAATCTCTATTGGTTTCACAAGAAGTAAAATTGATAAAACATTGTTTTTAAAATGGAGAGGAAAAGGATTGATGATTGTCCAAATCTATGTGGATGACATCATTTTTGGAAGCACATGTCATAAAATGTGTGAAGAGTTTAGACAACTCATGACAGCTGAGTTTGAGATGAGTGCAATGGGTGAACTACAGTGCTTTCTTGGCCTCCAAGTTAAGCAACTGCAAAATGGTATTTTCATTCATCAAAGCAAATATGCAAAAGAACTTTTAACCAAAATTGAGATAAGTGATTGCAAACCATGTAGTACACCCATGGCAACCACAAAGCTGGTCATGTCTGATGAAAAGGATGATTTGGTTGATCAAACCTTATATAGAAGCATGATTGGCTCTTTATTGTACCTAACTGCATCCAGGCCAGACATCATGTTTGCAGCATGTGTTTGTGCAAGATCCCAATCAGCCCCTAGGAAGTCTAACCTCATTGCTATGAAAAGGATATTCAGATACATAAAAGGTGCTCCCACACTTGGTATCTGGTACCCTGCTGATAGAAATATTAAGCTTTTAGGTTTCTCAGACAGTGACTTTGTTGGATGTAACACAACAAGGAAGTCTACCTCAGGTGGGTGTCAATTCCTAGGCAATTGCTTAGTGTCTTGGTAAAGCAAAAAGGAAGCAGTTGTTTCCACATCCACTTCTGAAGCAGAATACATTGCTACTGCAAGCTGTACAGCCCAACTGTTGTGGCTTCAAAATCAACTGTTGGATTTTGGTATAACTGCTTTAAAGACACCTCTCATGTTGGATAGTCAAGCAGCTGAAAATATCATCAAAAATCCAGTTTCTCATTCAACCACCAAGCACATTGACATCAGACATCACTTTGTGAGGGATTGCTATGAAAAAGGTTTGATTTCTCTGCATCATGTTCCAACTAAAGATCAGCTGGCAGATGTGCTAACAAAAGCATTAGACTCATCCACCTTTGAAAGCTTGATCCCTAGAATTGGCATGCTTAACATGGAATAACAAGCAAAATCTTGTTTTTAGAAAATAAATATCCATCCTTAAAAATAGTTAAAAATGAAATTTTTCATTAATCCTTAAAAGTCTGTCATATCCACTGATTGTTTCAAACATCTGATTGTTGAAAATTCATCCACTGCTGAAAGACAACCTCTGTTTCTTCATATTCCTTGTTGGCCACTGTTGACCAAACATCAGTGTTTCAACCACTGATATCTATCAACTGATAGTTAAAATCAGCCACTGTTCTCATTATTCATTGTTCTCAACCACTGATATTGTCCATCAGTGGTTTCCAAACAACTGTCTTCCACTATTCCATCAGAGGTTTCCATGTGGACAGTTCTTAGCCGTCTGATCTTTGAAACCGCTGCCACGTCAGCATTCACTTTTTCACTCACATAAAACCCTGATAAAACCCAAACAGAGTTTTCACCACAGTATCGAATTCAAAAAATTCTTTCAAAACGGTTTCCATCTTACAATCATCTCTTCTCTTCTATTCGCAATTTCTCAAAATCACCATGGCTCTCATCATCAAACACCCACACAACTATCTTTGTACACTTAAAAATCAAGCAAAAATAAAGATTTCCATTCTATCATCGACGCCCTTTCTTCTTCAAAGTACAAAACTTTGTTAACTTGCAATGCTCCCATTTACCAAGATACCCTATGAGATTTCTGGACTAATGCGAAACTTGAAATTCAAGATAAAAAGCCTTGGGCCATTACATCAAAAGTTGGAGAAATTCTGGTCCCAATCACACCACAAACCATATCAGAGGTTTTCGAGATGAACGACCAGGAAGGTAAATCTTCTTTCCCTAAGGATGAGTATCAAATTGATTTGATCGAAAGAGGGTATGCAGGACAATTAACAAAAGCCACTATGCAAAAGGGAGAATTTCCACCTCCCATGAAATTCCTGTTTCATAACCTGCTCACCTGTGTGTCTAATAAAACAACTGCTTTTAATGAAATTCCTCTAAAAATCCAATACTTGGGGTATGCTATCATGTCTAAAACTTATTTCAATTACTCCCAATAAATTTTTAATGATTTAGTCAAAAATGTGAATAATATCAAAGAAAAGAAGCCACAGGCCTTCTTATTGTTTCCAAGGTTTTTGAGTTATTACTTACAGCAGAAAATACCAAAAGAAAATGCACAAGTACTTGTACAAGGTGCACCTTTTCAAATAAACAGCCTGTCTGCTGAAACTTTTACTCGCCTCATGGACAAAGACTCAAAAGGTTCCAAAACACAAGCACGGAAGTCTGAGCACATCCCAAATTAGACACATGCTTAACTTTTTATTCTCATATTATTATTATTTTAAACCCGAACAAACCTGATTTTTCTATCATTTTCCGTTTTTATTTGCAAAATTCCTTAGACGGGAACATTTTCTATTTTTTCAATTTTTTTTGGATTTTTTAATTTTTTTTTTTTTTTGTATTTTTCAAATTTTATGACTCAAACTCTATAACTAACTAGACACTAAACGATAGTTTCCCATCCCCACATTTAAACTCTACATTGCCCTCAATGTAGGATGGAAACCAACTCAAAAGTCTAAAAATAAATAAGAATCAAAGACAAAGGGCAAAATTGGAAAGGACTTAGCTGGTTATATAACTGCGTAAGCTCCAAAACTCTTATCCAATCCGGCTCGATCCTATAGCATTTCTATCGCGATTGGCTTTGACACTGACTGGTATACTCGAAAAATGCCTTAAAATTTGATAAGCAACTCCAAAATCACCCGAATAGAGATTGAGTATGGGTGCTATATATTCAAACCTGCATAAAAAAACAAACAAAACCTAGGTAGTACTGACTCAACACAAAAACTGACTCAAAAACACTTAGCTTAGACTCATGGTACAAAATAAACGACTCAATAAACAAGTACCGTAAATATTGAAAATACACTGAATATATAAAATTACAAAACTTTACAAAACATCCCCATACTCGAATTTAATCAGGAGGTTTCTCCTTTATCCAACCCCGGTCCAACCCGTTCAATTCCACCCGTTCCTTATTATTAACTAAAATTTTAATAGTGGAATGTATAAAATTTTTAACATTTTCAAACGGATCAAGCCACCAATACTTAAACTTACCTGGACCAAACCTGATTCGTGTCATGTAATGAGAAAGATGGTGTTGTGCAAACTTTGGCGATTCCTCCTTCTTCTTCCTTCGGTACCATCCTCGAATCCTCAGAAGGTGTTGATCCAAGCTCTTTCTCTCCCTCTCCCGTGTTCTTGATCGTGGTGGCAGTCCATCTTCTAACTTCTCTACGGGTCGGCTATCAAACTCCTCAGCCACTTTCGCTTCTTCTTCATTTGGTATTTGTTTGATCTCCATGGCCGGTTCACCTTCAAGTAATGTCTCTAGATAGGCAAGATCACCAACCGGGTCAAATTCTTCATCTTCAAGAGTTGGTAAACCTACCAACTCATCACCAAACTCTTCCTCCCAAGATGGTATATGCTCTTTCTTCTCACCCTCCATCTTATCAAGTGGCTCTTTTTCAACTTCTTCACTCTGGGCTGTGGTGTACTCGAGCACCTTTAACTCTCCCTCTTCTACTACCCCCTCATCATCACTCCAAAATCCATCATCAATATTCCATGGCGTGGGACACCAATAGCTGGAATTAACGACTTGTTGAACCAGAGGTGGGACTGCAATGTCCATTATCGTCTCTGGTTCATGGGTGTGATCCTCATCTTCCTCATACAAGGGCTCAAAGTGTGAAACCTGCACAACATCCTCCTCACAAGACAAGGGTAAATTCGATTCATGAAAATTATAATAACTAAAAGTAGAATCGTAATATTTACCTGGCAATGGGATCTCAATGCATATTTCTCCCCCCGGATCTGGTTGGTGTAATTCATCTCACTATTAGCCGTTTGATATCCTAAATAATTTCCATTCCCATCATACATCTAACGGCCTTGGCTCTTCAAGCTCTTTGATCTTAAACTATCAAATGCGGCTTGAATCTCCCTATCTCTTTCCTCCTTAGCAGTTTTAACCCAATCACGTAATTCCTCTGTTGTTCGTTCTGGTTGCCAATTCCAAGGCTGATATGACTGTGGCTACACATAAGGGTTAGCATTGAAATCCGTGGAACACCCCGAATCGTTTGGACAATATTTGGTATAATGGGCCCTCCACAGATCAAACACATGATAAATATATATATATATATATATATATATATATATATATAATTAACTAATAAAAATAGATTTACAAAAACGACTAGAAACAAACCCTAAGACTCAAACTACAAATAAGACCATTTAAACAAATAAGATCAGTCAAAGCTAATAACGCAATCGCCTAAGTGTCCCCAGCAACGACGCCAAAAACTTGATGTGTTGAATATGTTCTATAAAAACTAACCTAATCTAGACACCCTAGTTTTAAATTCATAAACTAAGAGACTCTAAATGCTAGACCACTAACAGGCAAGTGTACATATCGTACATAGTAAAGCCTAATGAAGTCCGAGTATCGAAAACACAAGACACTAGTGATGCTAAACAAGACTCTGACTCAACTAATTACTTAATTGGTTTAATTTGTGTTTTTGAGATTTTTTTCTAATTCTACTAAAGCGAGTAAACAAGAGAACAGAGCAAGCAAGAAAGATGGTGAAGTGACGGGAAGCAGACAATGATGAAAAAGAACTACCAAGGCTTCGAATCCCTATGACCAACCCATGACCTCTAGTCCTGACCAAAGGCTAAAGCTCCGAATCTACCCAGAAAACCTCCCGCTAAGGATGATCAACCAAAATAGAAGATGGAACAAAGTGATGAAGTGCTAAATTGGAAACGACTCGGCCTATCGACAACAAACGCCACAACTGTCAGAATTAAAACAACTATGGTGCTAAAATCCTCCTGTCATGAAGCTAAGCTTGCTAAATAATTGAAAACCTAGGAAACCCTAAACACGAATAAGTAGCCGGATCCGAGCTATCGGTCACCAAAACTACCAAACAACGCCTAACTAATAACCTAGCAATCCTGACTCGTCCCTAGAGTTGCCAGAAAATGATGCACACTATACTCAGTTTATTTTAATTAATTTAGTTAAACTTGAATTATCTCTAATCTCAAGCTCTAGACCGAAAACCTAATAGATTAACGAACCTAAAATGATCTAAATAGTTCCAGACCAGACTAACAAGATCACCTAACTAAACAACCAATCACAACCAAGACAAGCATACAAATTCATAAACAATCACAAAACAGGAATATGTAAATCATCTCAATTTAATCACTAGTCATAACGGAATAGTCAAAACGTTAAATCATATTTCATCTAGGCTTAAGTAGCATGAAAAGTTTAGCCAAGAATCATATTCAAGAAAAAGAAACAAGTCTCAAACGATAAACAAAACATAGTATCAAGTTTTAAAAAAACACAAAGTTATTAAAACCGAACACTAATAAATTGCAAACCCGGACGTGAATCTTGATCGCAGCTTGAACCCTCCTACCAATCTTCTTTCTCTTTTTGTCTTGATCGTAGCTTTCCCTCACTTTTTTCTGTTCTCTTTTTCTTCTTGCGCCTTCTGTCGTCAAATCCAAGTTAATGTATCAAGTTATCTCCTCCTCCTTATTTGCGCCCTCCACCATTATTATAATGCCCTCATCGATGTATATGGGATAAGGAAATATTAGGGTTTTTGTTTGGACCTAACTTTGTATGAATAATTTAATTAAAAGCCCAAAGTCCATGAAAATCATGCAAAGATGCTTTCCAGCCTTTATATTCACGTCTATTCTTTTTGTCCAATGTGCATTATGATTGATCTCATATATGGCTCCTTTATGCACGTCCAAATATATATGATTCATTAAGGTTTTATGATTGTATAATAACATATATAATATGTTAGAGGGCCCAGTTGAGTTTATGACGCAGCCCTTGGACAACATAGAGATAGCAGGTTTGGCCCAATCTAGATAAATAGCGGTACTTTTACTTTGGTCACTAGCGCCCTACTTTGCTCAACTAGCTGGTTATTTCCTAGCAAAACACAAAATATTATAATATAATACTAAAACTAAATAAAAAATATATAAAACCTATACAAAAATTATACACTTTACACGGGAAAAATATGTATATTTTACCACACATCAGATATCCAGATCTCAAATCAATCTTCGAGAAGTAACTAGCTCCTTGCAACTGGTCGAACAAATCATCGATCCTTGGCAATTGATAACGATTCTTGATCGTTATCTTGTTTAGCTCACGGTAATCAATGCACATTCGCATTGAACCGTCTTTCTTCTTAACGAACAGAATAGGAGCCCCCCATTTCTATGAACATGACTAAATAAAACCTTTCTCCAAAAGCTCATCTAACTGTGCCTTCAGTTCCTTCATTTCCACGGGTGCTAATCGGTATGGAGCTCTAGCTACAGGAGCAGCTCCAGGCAAGATGTCGATCCTGAACTCGACTAGTCTCTCCGGTGGCAAATCGGGTAGATCTTCTAGAAACATATCTGGATACTCTGAAATGACTGGAATGTCTTTAATTTTTTGCTTTGGTTCATCAATGGTCACTTGTGTGATGTAGATGACACATCCTCTCTTCAAACACTTAGATGCCTTAAGTAGAGACACTTTCTCAGGCAAACCATAGTGTAGATCTCCATGAATGGTGAGTACTTCACCGGATGGGGACTTAATCTCGATAAGTTTCTTGTCACAGGAAATACGGGCTTGGTTATGAGCTAACCAATCCATGCCTAAGACTATATCGAACCCCGCCAAATTCATTGGCAAAAGATTAACGGGGATAGAATGATTCTTAATGGATATAACTCATCTATCAAGAATAGTAGAAGCGGTTTCTATGCTACCGTCTGCCATCTATACCTCAAAAGTAATATCTAAAGCTCTAAGGGGTAGGTTTAATAGTTTACTAAACTTATGATCAACAAAGCTCTTATTAGCTCCAGAATCAAACAGAACTCTAGCCAAAATATCATTTACGAGAAACGTACTCGTAATGACATTTGTATCCTTAACTGCTTCTCTTGCAGTTAACTGGAAAGCTGAAGCATTGGATTTCTTTGCCCCCCAGGCTTTGCATTGCCCTAAGTAGTTTGTTTAGGGCAATTGGTCTTTATGTGGCCTTTATCACCACATTCGTAGCATACGACATTCTACAAGTCCTTACAATCCAGAGACTTGTGACCAGTCTTCTTGCAGATGCCACATGGCTTTTACTGCAGGTCTGTACAACACTATCCTCAGTGTCCTCTCCCACAAGTTTTACAAACAGGTCTATCGTCCGAGCTTTGTTGGTTCTTATTGAACCCATACTTGCCTTTCTTTGATTTCTGGAAGTGGTCATCATCCCGCTTCCTTTTCCTGTCAGTCTCAGTCTTAACTGACTTCAATCTCACCTCATCCTGAGTGAGTGAGTGAGTGAGTGAGTGAGTGAGTGAGTGAGTGAGTGAGTGAGTGAGTGAGTGAGTGAGTGAGTGAGTGAGTGAGTGAGTGAGTGAGTGAGTGAGTGAGTGAGTGAGAGAGATAGGTCTACAACAAACCTAAAAGTAGTGGGCTTGGATGCTTTAACCATACCCTTGATTTCTGGTGCTAACCCACCAATAAAACGCGCAATGCGTTTGGATTCAGGGGTGACCAGATAAGGAACCAATCTGGATAGTGAGTTGTAGTCGGACACATATTTCCGACAATACAGATTCTTCATGGTGAGAGTCAAGAAATCAGACTCCACCTTTTCCACTTCATGAGGAGGACAATACATCTCCTTGATCAGGTCCACAAACTTGGACCACTTCAAGTTGTACAAGGACACTTTCCCTGTCGATTGAATCATGGCCTTCCACCATGTCAGGCCATCGCCCTTAAATGACTGAGATACAAATTTGACAATGTCTCTATCAGCATAGCTGCTGATGTCTACGACAGTCTCCATTTCATCAAGCAATATCATGGCATCGATAGCTCCTTTCTCCCCCGTGAAATCTCGGGATTTGCAAGATACGAAGTACTTATATGTACACCTGTCTTTAATAGTACGGGATTTTTCCTTGACAACACGTCTTGGCTCACTCCTCTCATCTGAGGAATAATGTGAGCTCTCATTTTTTAGGAAGAATGTAGGATTGATTGGGACATTGGATGGGTCGAACCCGATCCTCTAAAATTAGCCATAAAATTTTCCATGGCTTTGCTGACTTCAGCGGAAACCAAGGCTTGAAGGTTACTTCCTTCGCCCTCGCGGGTAGCATTCACATTGTCATTACGCCCGACATTGGCAACATCAGAATTCTGGTTCACCATATCAAGAAACTTCGGACTATAAGCCAAAAATAAATTATTGCTCAGTGAAATATTGAATAATATAAATGGTCATCGAATCTGATGACTTGAAAATTTTTATCAGCCATGGAATTAATGAACCCTATAGGATATAAGGTTTGGATGTATAAATCCTTTACCTTTTGGGCTAGTGTGCATATAATAACAACTGCCTAATTATGATTTAACATTACATGAATGTTAAATGGAATAAATTAAATATATTTAGCCGCGGTCTCATAGGACCATTAAAGGCTATGAGGCTTGGACATAGTCTACCACCTATTGGACAGTGAACCACATGGTAACAACTGCCATTGTCTTACTTGACAATAAAATATGGCCCGTAGGCAAATTAGTTTAACATTACATTGAACGTTAAATAAGATAATCATTGCATTGATGATATTAGTGTTAGTAGCCATGACCTCATTTGATCATATAGGCTATAAGGCTTGGACATAGTCCACCATCTTTGGACAGGGAACCAGATGTCCACAACTGTCATGGTCTCAATTAACAATTAAATATAGCCCGTAGGAAAATCATTTTAACATTTCATTGAATGTTAAAAATATAATGATCATCGCAATGATGATATAAATATTATTAGCCATGATCTCATTTGATCATATATTCTTTGAGGCTTGGACATAGTCCACTACCTTTGGACAGGGAGCCATATGGCCGCAACTGTCATTATCTCAATTGACAATAAAATATAGCCCGTAGGCAAATCATTTTAACATCACATTGGATGATAAAGATAAAGTGATCATCGCATTGATGATATTAATATTATTAGCCATGATCTCATTCGATCATATAGGCTATGAGGCTTGGACATAGTCCACCACCTTTGGTCTGTGTGATTCCTCATTGCCACACTGCCAGGAATATATTAACATTGCTTTGAATGCTAATACAGGAAGAATGCCTTAATGGTTTGACAATAGTAAAAATATATTTAACCAAGGTCTCATTTGACCATAGAGGCTATAAGGTTTGGAAGTAGTCCTTCACCTATTACGTCAGTGTGATTCCTCATTGTTATACTGCCATTTATTGTTGCCAATAATATAGACTTTTCCATATGGCTGGTCAAAAACCATTAAGAAGATCTTTATGAAATTTTCGCACAGATTGATAAAGTTTGAATTAAAATCAAGACAATCGCTTGAACAATGGCCAAATAAATAAATATATAAGATAATTTGAAAATTATCATTGAAATAGGAAAAATTACAATACTTTTCCTTATAAGGGACTTTTTGAAAGAAAATACAAACTTAGTCCACATAGGGACTTTTGTGTAGGATCGAAATTCGATCAATACGAGTCAATCTGAGTCAAATCTGAGGTTCTAGAAAGGCGGAAACAGACTAGAAACCTTGAATCAATGTTAGAATAGGAGTAGAATAGTAGAAATACACTTTAAACAGGTTTTCCATTGATATTAGACGTTTTCGTACAGAGAGAAATGGAAAGCAGTTCGGTACACCAAATCTCCAGAAGTTACAAATGAAAAACACAACTCACCTATTTATAGGCTTGCCAGTCCTCACGAAACATTTCATGCTTTCTGGCCATTTCGTGCTTTCTGGCCATTTCATGCTTTCTGGTCATTTCATGCTTTCTGGTCATTTCATGCTTTCTGGCCAATACTCATAAACTTAACATTTTCAAACTATTACATATTAATGACACGACACAGACTGATGACGCAGGCGATAGACATTATGCATCAACAAACTCCCCCTTGGATATTGCTGTAGTCTTCAGTCAGTCTGTCTTCAAAACTTTCTTCACAAAGACTTGAAAAATTCTTCTCTTTGCTTCGGCTTTTTCAATAACGTCTTTCTGAGCTTTTCCTTTTCCTTGGCAGCTCTCTGCTCATCTTCAGCTAGCTTTTGCCTCCATGTAGCTCGAGCGATTCTGTCTTTTTCTTCACGCTCTTCTTTCCTCTTCTTTGCTTTCAGAGACTCTTTCTTCAGGCTCCCCTTTTCGTTAAGCTTCCGTGC
The DNA here is from genome assembly GCA_030545235.1 of Helianthus tuberosus. NCBI lineage: Eukaryota > Viridiplantae > Streptophyta > Magnoliopsida > Asterales > Asteraceae > Helianthus > Helianthus tuberosus. The sequence goes on from CM060407.1 coordinate 75,747,837, forward strand.
TTTTGGGATCGACACCTGGCTTTCCGGTTACAAGCTCCCCCTTGCTTCGAGCTCGTCTTCAGACTCCCCCTTAGACTCAGCTATCGGGATCATAATCTGGAACTTTCATCTGCAAATCTCAAACATTTATGAGAAAAATCATTTTGAATGTCCAGGATTGATGACCTGGCTCTTTCAACATACTATAAAGATTTGACGATATTAAGAATCCAACAACTAAACCTAACTCTTTACAATCAGATTTTACCAATTTGAGCATCCAAATCCCTCACAGTCAATCATCCAAGTCCAACTTAATGACCTTGGAGACTTCACAAACTGTTTTTTTTTTATTTTTGAATAAAAACTTCAAGTTTCAAATTAATAAACTTGTTTATTTTCAGAAACACGATCAGCATACTCAGATTTTGAAACTCAGCTTTCTGTCATGGGTTGTCGAAAATAAAGTAGAAATCAAAATCTTTTGTATATTTCTGAAACATAAAAGCAGTAAAGAAATATTTACAAACATATTTACAGACAATATTTTTGTTTGAGTTTGCGTCAGAGGATCATATCAGTTTATGACAAATCACTAGCACCGTTGAGCTTCAAACACTTTAAGTTCTAAACGATTCACTTAGATTGTCAGTATACTGATCCACTTCAATTTTCACACAAAGTTCAATTGTTTCGAGATACAAGAATTAGTGTTTTAAGCACTTAACTTATTCGCGTGTCCCACCTCAGAATATACTCCCGTATCAAGATTCCTATATTCAGTCTTACAAGTGAGTGCACACTAATGATATCTGTAAGGGGTGAATGCGAGGCCATGAGAGCTCGGGCTAGAACTTCCGTTCAATCAGAGAGATGATGGCTCGACTTTAGGTGGGTCCCCTTTGGGGATCTTCTTTTCAACAGCACATGATTAGCATTTTTCAATGTTTGATCATTTTTTATGCTGAGCGTGAGCTTTAAGAATAAAGCAGTGCATAGTATTATACGAGGACTAGGCTATTGCTCCCGGAAAATCAGAAGTCCTGGTATAATACCCCAGATATCATCACGTACAAAGACCTAGTATGTCAGAAATAGGCAATCTCTCAAACAAGATTTCGGGGGTTACCCATATATCCGAGAGATGTTCCCCACGAGATAAGCAAGTATTGATATTTAGGTTTATATCTCGAAATCAACCTACTAATCGTGTAAAAACCTACTGGCATATCATCAGTGAGACCATTTATCACATTTTAACTTTCCAAATCTTTAGTGTACTGTGATTGTCTAACTGATGTACTATCATTTCCTCTTTATACACAAAAACTCATTAAACTCATTTTGATTTTATCATATTTTTGGCTTTTTCAAATTTTCTAATATTTTTGGATTTAACAATTTCTTACTCCCCCTAAAATTCAAAATATTTAAAGAAAATTTGACAACCCGATACTGATAGCTTTGTCTCGCCATCCATTTTCTGCTTTTCGTGCACTGAATTGTAGAAAATATAACATGTGAAGCAGAAATTACCCCCATGATTTACAACACATTGATATTTTACAGTTTGAAAACTGTTTTTCAATCTTTGTGAAATTAATCATGTTTGTTCCGCCGTGAGGGTTTCGGCATTTTCACTCAACATATTTTTGTAAATTTTTCAATTTTTCAATTTTTAGGATTTTGAAATATGATTTATTTATATACAGAAATGAATAAACTCCCGGGTTTCAGATGCAGGGACCAGCAGCCTCCTCTCCTCGTGCCAGGCTGCTCCCTTTCCAACTTGATGATCATCTGTTTTCTTGAGCACCTTGAGTTCTAGCAAACCCGACATAACCTCCATTGATTGACCTGACGTCGTATAGCAGTGCTAACTTCCCTGTCATGTGCCGTGAGGCGTCGCTATCCATTATTCATTTAGAAATGATAGACCTCGGAAGCCCCTGCACACATCACAAAACATTTACTTAACCAACGATACCCAAGATTTTTCAACAATTGGTATACTACCAAAGACAATATCATGAGCTACTTTGTCAACTTTTGGAATGTTAAACACAACATTTAGAACATCATATTCTGGTTTTGATTTTAGAGCTCCTTCCTTGATAGGTGGGAATTCTTTAATCAACTTATCTAACTCAAATTCACTTTTCTCATCGGTGGTTGCACAGATTTTTGATTCAGATTTTAAAACTTTTTCCATGTTTGACTTTGAGAAGTCTTTGTTTTTGGATAAAACTTTGAAGTCTTTTGTGATTTTGAAGATTCACCAATTTCAAGAGTTGACTTTGGTTTGTCCTCCGACTTTAATGATTCACCGTGTTTAAGAATACGCACGGGGGATATCATAGGTGATTTTCCCTTGACATCCTTTGAAACTTTTGGTTTTGGTTTATGGAAAACTGGTTTTATTATCTTTTTGACACATTGTTTTGCCATGTGACCGATTTCATTGCCTCGATAACAGATTCTTTTGTTATATTCAACAAAAGTGGATCTGTTGGTCTTGTCTCTTATCTTTTTGGCCGCAATAAAATCATCAATTGCTTTCTGACTAAATATATAATCCTTTTCGGCCTCTGTATTCTTACCAGCGACAAACACTTCGCTCAAATTTTCTTTTGGCTTAACTTCTTTCTTAGCCATTTTCTTCTCAAAACCAACACCTTTCTTTTTGAAATTATTACCATGTCTCTTGTTACCATCGTTACCCACCCGTTCATTCTTCTTTCCCGGGTTGTTTGTCGGTTGTTGTTTAACAAAAGATTTTTTCGTGTTGATAGAAACAAATTGTTGTTGAGTTCTGAGATATCAATTTCCACGAGTTTAAAAACATTTTCAACATTTTCCAAGTTCGCATTCTGAATCGGGTACTCAAAATCAGTATACAGTTTGTCAGTTCCGGTCATCGTGTAAACCACAACGATCGAATCGTCATCCAAAACTTTATCTGACTTTGGGATAAACTTATCAAGAAAGTTTCAGTCATCTTCAGAACCTGAACTGGAATTCTCAAAATGAGTTTTAACCGTTTCGAAATCAGTGTTATCACTCTCTTCACCCAACACTTGGTCTACAACTTTTTTAACCAGTTGTGACTCGTTGTCGGTGTCAGACGGAGAGAATGTAACATCTATGTTTTCCGGTAACTCATTCTCTTCTGTTCTCAGTTTGATATTCAATGCTTCTTCCACCCCGTCTGGATATTTCTGAGTATAATGATTCCACATTGGGGGTGGAACATTTTTGTAAGCTGGTTTGACTTCAGTTTGTTAAGGAACGATCTGATCAATCACATATGAAGATGAAAGATAATTGATCAACTTTTTGTCGACTCTTTCTGTCTCAATGCGCATCAGTTCAAGTTCCTTCTTTAGAGATGCGATTTTGTCCAGATGGATGTTAATCGACAATTGCTTATCCATGACCGTAGCTTTGAGCAAACTAACAATTTTATCATTTTCCATACTCTCAGTTTGAATTGCTTTAATTGATCGTGACAGAGTGTCATAAGCTTCTTTAACATCATTAAAATCAAATTTTAATTTGTCGTTAAACTTTTTCAAGACAATCCATGCATGGTTTTAAACAGTTTTCGCATGGCTTTTCAAGAATTGGATCATTTTTTTCAAAAACCTTTTCTTGTTTATCATTTTTACTTTCCGATTTACCAAACTCTCCGGACTCAGACTCTGATTTCTCTCCAGATTCAGACTTCATATTTTCTGATTTGCCATCGGACTCGGACTTTGATTTGTCATCAGACTCGGACTTTGATTTGTCATCGGACTCGAACTTCTCTCCTGACTCATACGTATCACAAGACTCAATAAACTGACTCCTTTTTAACTGAAACTGACTCTTGAGTTGCATCTTTGGTCTCATTGTTATCAGAAGATGTTTAAGTTTGTTCTACCTCTTGCAGCTTGACCATAACAGCTTTGTCTGCTATTTCTTTCAAAGTCTCTTCATTCATTTCCTTTGAGACATCAATGATCTCTTGAACTGGAGTTTGTTCAACTTCGTACTGTAGGCAAAAACCCATTGTCGGTTCACTAAAGAATCCTGCAAAAGAATCAAAAACAGTGTTAGTAGATTTAAATGCATTAGTAATAACCTCATGTTCAGACTGATAATAGTAAACCACTGCTGTCTCCTCTTCTAGATCTGCAAAGTTTTCTTCATTGACCACTTCACTGACTTCTTCAACTTCAGGAACACATTCCTCGATTTCCGGTTCCGGCTCTTCAATAATTTCAGCCATCATTGCAAGACCACTTCCTGGAACATCTTGCTGAACATCTTGATGTACGCTTGTAAATTTCATTTTCCTCATTTTCTGAAGTTCAAGCTCATGACCTTCAATTCTCTCAATAAACGTGCTCAAATTGAAACCCACGTATTCCAAATTGTTCTTCAAAACCAATAAGAATGTACCCCACTCTTCTTGTGGTAGTGCATCACCAACTTATCAACCCATTCTTCATCTGTTTTATCTATACTCAAACGCTTCATCTCCACTACCAAGTGACAGTACCTCTCAATCAACTCTTTCGTTGATTCTCCACTGATAGCAGTAAATATGTCGAATTCTTTTTTCAGTAGTGCCTTTTTGCTTTTGATCATTGAAACACTCCCAAGAAATTTCATTTTAAGAGCATTCCAAATAGACTGCGCGTCACCCTGATGCTGTAACAGTACCAAAATGTCTTCCTTAATTGCCTGGTGCAATATAGTGACCATCTTCTTCTCGGCTTTAAAGTGTTCTTGTTCAGCCGGAGTTAACGTGTTAAGTGTTTTCGGAAGACCAGCATCATTCGTAGGAACAACATGTTTTCTTTCAACCTTTAGCCAGCATTCGAGGTGATTTGCCTGAACCCATGTTCGAAATCTATCCTGCCACCCCGAATAATCTTCAATGTTGAGCAGTTTCGGTGGTTTTTGCATGGTTCCTAGCTCGTTCTCCATATTCACATTCTGGGCTATACTTGCTGGAGTTTGAGCTGTCATACCTCCTCCGAAAAACGCATTGTAAAACTCTTGATTGTCCATTTTATACTTTTGAAAAATGTTTCGGAAATTTTTTTAAGTTTTGAAAAAATAGACTTTCAAACGACCTGGACTTTCACACTATCTGGTAATTCACACGATCTGAAGTACAAACGGCCTGGAGACCTATTAATCCACACCGTACGAACTCGTGCACAAATGTCAAACGACCTAAAGTGATAATCCAAGCGACCTGTATAATTTCAAACCGTGCGACTTGAAGCTCAATCTCAAACGACCTGAGGAATATCTTTCAAACGAACTGGATCAAATTTACAAGCGATCTGGCCCAAACTTACAAACGATCTAGAAAATGGCTGACAACTTTAATTCTTCACATGCAAACCGATAAATTCACATGCAATCTGCCAAGATGAACAGACAGATTAAATCTATTGGACCGGTGAATTAGAATATTTGACTAACTCATTTGAATATGGCCGACAACAATGATCAGATCTCATGCAATATTAACATAAGAAATAATCATGACATGAATCACTAAAAGATTATCTTCATTGGAACGATGAATATTAAATGGATCTGATCACTAACATGGGCTGCCGTCAACTTATTCTCTCATTGGACCTCCAATATTGAATCAAATTTCAACGTACTGAAATCACTTTATTGGGCCGATAATTTGATCAGATCACATGCAATCCTTGGGCCTCTACAATAAAGTCTGATGCAATGAATAGATTCATGATTTCACATGATGACTGTTGTATAATGATTGGGCCGATAACAATTATTCAGTCAAAACACATGGGTCGGTGATGTGTACAAAATGCAACATATAAATTACATCAATTGAGGCATAAAACTAACCCTTTTTTAGTACTAATGTTGGAAAAAGTGTGCTTTTGTCTTCCTTTTGTATTTTCAAGATTAAATGAGCTCAAATTAACAAAAGAAGCAAAAAGACATCAAAATCTAACATAAATACAAGAAAAGGAACAAGACGTGACATGCCCGACCCCACGACAGCATCTTCCCAAGCAAAACAAGAGGTCAGAAGACTGAACACGCCTCGTGCTCAGCCAGCACGGGGGCGTGCCCAAGTGTCAGCAGAAAAGACAAAGTGGTAGAAGCTTCTATTGCCCACCACGGGGCCGTGCTCAGCGGACACGGGGCCGTGGTCAACTATAAGATTCGCACAATCCAGGCAAATCTTCATAGTACAAAGATTCTTCTGCACACGGGGCCGTGCTCAGCGGACACGGGGGCGTGGTCAACTAATAAGACAAGCTGCAATAAATGAAGAAAGAGAAGGATGTGGACACAGGGCCGTGCCCGAGCTTCTGTTCAGCCTATAAATAGGAGTGCTTGGCTCAAGCTCAAACCATCCCTTGGCACACCACCTCTCTCACACTTCACCCACCACCCACCACCACCATAACACCATCATCCACCACCATCATCCATTGTCCATCATAGAGTGTGTGATTCGTCTCGGGATCCAAGATTGATCGTAAGAGTTCTTGACAATCAAGGCCATGTTTGCCTAAGTCTCTTACATCACTTGGTGAAGACAAAGTGTCTAGTGTAATACTTTTTATTTTTAATCTTTTCGCACTTTTTACTTGGTTTTGTATTAATGACTTTAATAACTAGTTGCTTGTGTTGAAGGTGATCTTTCCTTATCGTTTGTCCGTGGTGTCTTGGCATTATTTTACTGTCTATATAAAATAAAAGATTTTCACCATTCATATCTCCACGGTCTATATGGAGGTATGTTGGCTACTGGTCGGGGGTTAAGGGAACGGTTTGGTAAAGGTCTTGCCATTGTTCAGCGTTTAGAGGTCCTGCAATGGACATGGGTCAAATTTAGTAGAACCTCCTTCAATACTCAACGGTATTGGATGGCGGGGGTCCAAACTCTTTGATCCCCTCATAAGTTAACTATTATTAATACTATAACCCGGCTATTTAGGACTGTATCCCTGCTGACTCAGACTACTTAGTCGAGGGTAACGTCACCTCCAAAAGAGGGGCCTACCATAATTTGCATTAATAACTTAATTAATTATCTTCCAATAATCCACCCTTTTAGGATTGTATCCTTGCTGACTCAAACTACTAGGGTGAGGGTAACGTCACCTTCAAAAGAGGGGCCTACTACAATAACTAAGATAATCTCTTAAAAAGTGCAAAAGTGCGGAAATAATCAAAGGTTACACTAGATACGAGTCGGAACCAAGTGATTCATCTTGTCTATCTGTTTTTCTTTTTATTTTTATTTTCAGCATTTTAGTTAATTTTTATTTTTCTTAGTTTAAAACATTTTTTCTAAACTTTTTGATTTGATTAGACGTTGAGGATAAACCGGTACTAAAAGCTCTTGTGTCCTTGGACGACCTCGGTATCTTGCCAACACTATACTACGCTCACGATGGGTGCACTTGCCCATATGTGTGTTTAGTGTTAGTAAAATATCGTGTTTTATAAATTTAAAACTTGGCTAAAAATAAGTGTTAAAGGGGCTTAAAATATACACCTAAAATATATAACACTTCACACGCATCAGTCGGTGATTTGTTTCACATGCAAACTCGATTTCAAACAACCTGAACAGTCCAATCCGTGCGAAGTGAGGTCAAACCGTGCGAAGTGAAGTCAAACCGTGCGAAGTGGACTCAATTCGTACGAGCTGAAAGATGATTTCACACGATCTGGAGACATTTCACACAATCTGGAGATATTTCACACGATCTGGACATCATTTTCATGCGATTTGAAAATTTTTGACAATTTGGATCAGTTTTAGTTCGATTTATGGTCTGTAACTTTGTAGGATTGTTTAAAATGGTGTTTTACACATAATATCCAAAATTCAGTCCATTTTGTCCGTGAAATCGTCCGAAAATCCAAGAAAGAGTAGAAGTATAGAGTTCTAGACCATTCAAAACACTGATATCAACAGATTTGACTCATCCTTAGCTCTGATACCACTTGTAGGATCGAGATTCGATCAATACGAGTAAATCTGAGTCAAATCTGAGGTTCTAGAAAGGCGAAAACAGACTAGAAACCTTGAATCGATGTTAGAATAGGAGTAGAAGAGTAGAAATACACTTTAAACAGGTTTTCCATTGATATTAGACGTTTTCGTACAGAGAGAAATGGACAGCAGTTCGGTACACCAAATCTCCATAAGTTACAAATGAAAAACACAACTCACCTATTTATAGGCTTGCCAGTCCTCACGAAACATTTCATGCTTTCTGGCCATTTCATGCTTTCTGGCCAATACTCATAAACTTAACATTTTCAAACTATTACATATTAATGACACGACACAGACTGATGACGCAGGCGATAGACATTATGCATCAACATTTTGAAATTGAAATTTAGCGACGTGTCCACACAGGGACTTTTGGAAATTTAAATTACAATACAAATAAAAGAAATAAATAAAAAATCTTCACTCATCCTTCATTCCTCTGATTATCTTGGAAAGCTTCTTGAAGATCTTGTTTGTTTCCCTTTCATTCCTTTCAGCCTGACGTTGAATCTTCTCTACTCTTTCCAAGGCTTGATTAATAGCCTCAAGTTTTTGCAGTGGTTGTGGTTGCGGTTGAGGAGCAACAGGATACCGGTACCCATAATTGGGATATCCAGCATTTGAATATGCAGGAGGGAATGGAGATGGGTAAAGTACATTATGTATGACCGCTTGTAAATAAGGGTCTTACGGTGGCGCCGAAAAGTTAAAATCCATGGGGGCAGCCGAATAAGAAGGATTGTATCTAGTCACATATGGATACGTTAGAATAGGGTTATGAAAACCCATAGGTGGTTGTTGAGCAGATGCTGAAGTGGCTCAACAACAGATTCAGTGTTAGAGGGTCCACCCAATTGTGGGTCCTCTGGAATAGTAGGGTAAGAAGGTGGCAAAGGTGGAAGCGAACCCGACCATTACCCGCACGTACCGACATACGTCCACTATGCGGCTTCCTAGGATGTGGTGGTGGTTACGGTTGTTCTGCAGGCTCCATCAGCTCGTCTTCTTGTGGAAGCGGCGACGTTTGTGGAGGTGGATAAGGAGGTGTATAAACAAAAGTAAATTGATTAAAGTATTGGTCCCATTCATCGGGACCCTGGTTTGGAGATCCTGTATAGGATGCCGTGTCACTTGACAGTTCAATGGGATGCATGTGGGATCCTGATGGCGGCATTTCCTTGTTAAAATCGTAATCCGATTGGTTTTAGTCAACAGGTGTTGTGTTAATAAATTGTTTAGGGTCAAAAGAATCATGATGAGAGTGTGAGTGGTGAGAGTGGGAGGAATGATGCGAGACAGAATGTCTCGAAGGCTGTGACGAGTAAGACTCGTCTGAATACCGTGGGTAGTCCGAGCTATGGGACTGTGATGGTATCTATCTGGATGGTCCTCCCTGGATTGGACCTTTTCCTCATCCTCTGAATCTGGGCGGCATTTTTATAACCTGTCAAAAATAATAAAATAAAACAACAAATATATAACTTAACAAGATATGAGTAATCCTAGGTCAATACCTAGACTCGGGAAAAGTCTAAGGATTATGTTATTGTGATATTGGAGATTAGACACAAAAGGCTAGTGTCTAATTCACTCAAATGTTGGATTTGATACCAACCTGTCACACCCTGATTTCCTGGTGGGCCCAAACATGGGGTATATGACAAATTAATACAGATATTCACAATTAACATAGCGGATGTCTGGGAGTATAAAATACTATTACAAACTACAAGTTTCTGAGTGTTAAAAAATAGTATACAGACGGAAGTATATAAAAGATCCACATGCGGATTGAATAAACAAATGATTACATAAACAAACTACTAGGCTTCTTTCATGGAGTTGCAAATTCCAATTAAGCAATTACCGGGCAGCTTCCAGCCTATTTACGTACCTTGCAACCAGCACTTAGTCTTTTGAAGATACGACTAAAAACGTACCGCCAATCACATCTGGAATCATCTTAGCTTCTTCAGCTGTTAGAACAAACGCTCTGGCATTCTTCTTGGGTCCTTCAGCTGTCTTAGCTTTGCTGGTTGCAGCTAGAGCTAGTTTCGGACAGTTCAGTCTAATGTACCCAGTTTCTCCACAATTGAAGCATATCCTATTGCTAGGTTTCGATCGACATTTTTCTTCCTTCTTATGTCCAGGCTTCTTGCAAAAATTGCAAAATCTTGCACACCTTCCATAATGCTTCTTTTTACAAGTCTTACAGTAAGGTGCAGAGGAAGAACCTGTTCCTTTTCCACTATTGGAATTACCGTAGCGGAATTCCAGGGTAAGTATTTGAGCTAGGTTCTTTCTCTGGTTTTCCTCTTGTGTGCGTACCAATTCATCAGTCGAGGTGTTGGCTAGTTCTACTGTTTCTTATATGGTTTGTGGCCTAGCTGCCTTGACTACGTGTCTAATCTCACTAATTAATCCCCAAACATAACGAGAGATTAACACTGGCTCAAGTGAGGCTAAGGTTGGCACTATTCTAGCGTATTCGAAGAATATGGTAGTGTAACCTTTGTAGTCTATTCCAGTCATTTTATGATTTAGGAACTTATTGACGATTTGTTCCTTTTCATGAGGAGGACACAATTTTCTTTCGACTATCTCTTTAAAATTAGTCCATTCCATTCTATAAACTTTGTCACTTCAAATAGATTGGAGAATAGTATTCCACCATTCTAAGGCTGCATTTTTGAAAAGATTAGAAGCAAACATAATCTTATCTTCATCTGCACATTTACTTATTTTTATGATTGCTTCTGTCTATTCTATCCAACGCAACGCTGAAATGGCTCCTTCATTGCCTGAGAATTCTATTGGTTTGCAGGCCAAGAATTCTTTGTAAGAACAACCGTATGAGACGGTTCTTCTTCTTTTAGGAAATGGAGCTTGGATTAAAGGTCTGTTATTATCGTTTACACTGTGACTTGGTTCAGTGTGTTGGCGTGTACTTCCATTTGCAGGTTTGTTATTTTCTGCTTCTTTAACAGTCTTAATAATATAAGGCTTAGCATCTACAATTCCTTGTGCTACTATATGTTGGATGGCACTAATAACTATTTGGTTTCCGTTATTCTCATTATTCTGGTTTTCCTGATTTACTTCGTTATCCATCTGAATTGTGAACATTTATTAGGTATTAATTATCACAGAATAAGATCTAATACAAACAATTACACAAACAAATTGATCAAAAACGTCGTACATTGCGAATTTTACTCTTTTCATATATATATATATATATATATATATATATATATATATATATATATATATATATATATATATGCGTCGATTACAAACTACAACTGGAAATTAAACATACTAACAGTTATGCATCGATATCTATTTTAGTCTATCTATTATATATATATATATATATATATATATATATATATATATATATATATATAGGGTAAGGTTCATGCGAGAACCACCCTTATTGCGAGAACCGCGAGAACCAATGTGAACACAAAATAAAATCTAAAAAAAATCAAAAAGCACTAAAAAAAATTTAATATTTTTTTTAAAAAAAATCGCTATATTTAGTTAGCAAAAAAAAACCTTTTTTTTCGAGTAACAGTTATCCATGCACATGTGCATATGTATCATTACTTCGGCAAATTCCGTAATACGTCATCAGTAATAGACAATTGCACTTTAATTTACAATATCATCCATAATACACTACTTTTTACATTACCAATATTTAAAATGTACATGTTGATACATATAGATGCACATGTGCATTTCTAATATTTGTAATGTAAAAAGTAGTGTATTACATATGGTAGTGTAAATGAAAGTGCAATTATCTAATATTTGTAATGAATTACGGAATTTGTCAAAGAAATGACAAAAATGCACATGTGCATGTTTCTGTATTATGGATGGAATGATAGATGAAAGAGAAAGTAGTGTACCTACACACCTTATTTCATGTTGATACATATAGATGCACATGTGCATTTTTAATATTGTTAACGTAAAAAGTAGTGTATTACACGTGGTAGTATATAAATAAAAGTGCAATTGTCTAATATTTGTAATGAAATACGGAATTTGTCAAAGAAATGATACAAATGCACATGTGCATGGATAACTGTTACTCGGAATTTTTTTTTTTTATAAACAAAATATAGCGATTTTTCCAAAAAAAAATAAAGAAAAATATTTTGGGTCTTTTTTAGATTTTTTTAGGTATTACTGTTTGTGTTCACACTGGTTCTCGCGGTTCTCGCAATAAAGGGTGGTTCCTAACGGATCCTTCTCCTATATATATATATCAAAATATTAAATTATGCATATATCTAAGTATTATTCTAGGTATCATGTATCCAATCATGTATATCACACTCGACATGTTTCCACATAAGCTTTTCTCATATTTGAGGAATTTTATCTCCTTCTTCAACTAACTCATCGCCCTATTGGCAAAGTTCCTGCTTATTTTCTTCACTCATGGGTGGTAATGGTACTGGTTCTGGGTCAGGGTATCGAGGTATGTGGTGTCCATAAGGGTATGGGTTTCTTATTACACTCTGCTTCCACCAGTCACTGTTCTAAAATGGGTCTAAAGGGTTAAGGTCAGTAGACTGATCTATGGGGTTTGGTGGGGGAATTCTGTGGATCTCATAAGAGTCAACATCTGGGATGGGAAACTGGTCTTCTTGGTTGGGTTCTAGCATTTGTTGGTCTGGGAATAAGGGTAACAGTGGTGGTTCGGCTATTTGTTTTAGGTTAGAGTCTACTGCTGTAGTGGCAAGCATATGGAAATCTGCCAACTGTCTATCTAGTTCCTCTTCCCACGGTGGCCTATTGACTGCTTCCTGAGTTTGAGCATTTACTTCCCTATTGGCTTTTACTATCGCTCTTTGTTGTTATAATTTCTTCATCCTCTTTCTTCTCTCATGTGCTCCTGATATTCACTAATTTATACATATTTTAGTCCCCCATTTTATCCCCATTTTATGTGTTTTTGGCCGTAAAACCGTCATTCGGAAACTTAATCAAGTATACTTTTGTTTACAGGCCTAAAACAGCATGCCAGACAAGATGATATTGAAAACGAGGCCTTTCCGGACGAAACGACAAAGCTGCGAACATTCTGTGAAGATTCTGACCTGGGCGATTGGCACGGTCGTGCAACGAGAGGAACTACCGTGCGTTTCCGATAATGTAGACCAGTCCGGCAATGAACGATGGTGCGATCCAGCGTGCAAGCATATCCCGGAGATGAACGGGCGTGCGGTTGGTTGCACCCCGTGCGGATCCGATGATCAGCCCAACCCCGGCAATGCACAACCCGTTCAGATGTTCGTGCAACAAGAACCCGGAGATGCACGATCGTGCCTCAAATGGAACGGTCGTGCGTGAGCGAAGACTGGTCAAGATCTGGTGATGTCATGTGGTATGGTGCACAGTAACTCCAATAATGCATAAAGTGAACGGTCGTGCCAATAAAGTGCACGACCGTGCGAGATCGAAATAATATAAAAAACATGCAAAAACATTCTGCTCGTAACTCTGGAATTTTGGAGAGCAATTCAAGCGATTTTCAGGCTCTGGAGGCATTAGCTTTCACCCGGATTCAAGCCACATTGTCTCGTTTAGCTCCATTACTATCCGGATTCTTAATCTAGTGCTTGTTTATGGTTTCGTTTTCTAATCTTTCCATAATTTTGTTAATGTTTCAAGCTTTTAGATTAATGTTTATGTATTATTGTAGCCTTTGGGCAAAAACACAACAATCACTTGCTTAATTGTAACCATTAGTATGTTAACTTTGTTTGTAATGACACTTGGAAGTATTTTTTATGTTAATCTTTGATGATTAGTTTGCAACCTTGTTATTGTTGTTGATTTCTTGATTATAACTAATTGTGTTGGATGATTAATGTATAGTTAGTTGAGATAATTGAAAGATGAAGCTTAATTAATCATGTATTAGTAGACTTTAAACTTGGTTAACTAGTTTAGCTTGGTTAAAATGTGTGCATCATGATACTAGAAATGGTTAATGGTTTAATAAAGTGTAATTATTGTTAATCAAGAAAGCTTTCCGTCACGTAAGGACCTTAACGGGTTAAACGGTGTTGTTATGAATTCTTGCCATGAATTGTTAGCTTAGTTAGTAGTTTAGGCCAAAATTGCTATCTTGGTGGATTTATGTGCAAGATTTGTAAAGTGAACTCGGTTGTGATTTAATCTAGTTTATGTTTGTCTCGGTGGTTGCATTGTGTTTATCGGTGTCACTTTCCTTGGTTAAGTGAGGTTAGAAAATGCCTAACGTATAACTAACTTATTTTTAAGAGATTTTCATAGACATTTATCAATTGCACGTTAAAGAACAATTTTAGGTGGTTAAAGTGTGTTTATCGTTTTAGCTTTCCGAATGATTGTCATGTTAGGATTCCCGAAAGGGATACTAATTGTCTTGAAAATGAAGAATTGACCAAATGTTTCTAGTGGCAAAACCAACTTAGTTTGCATGTTGTGGTTATGTATAAAGCAAGGCTATTTATCTATTTTCATATTTGAAATCTATTATGTTTTTATAAGTATTTGGTTATGCTTACTTTAGTTTTTAGAAAATCACAAAACTTATTTTTCTTCCGTTAATTTAATAACAAAGGTCTAGTATTATTCCTCCGCCCATTTCCTTGGATCGATACTTGATTCTTACAGATACTTTACTACATATGTGACGGGGTACACTTGTCTCTTTCGTGTGTGTTTTGATGTTAAAGTAATAATCACTTTTATAAATTTAAAACAGATTCGTGTGTTTATTCATGATAAAAATATGTATATATGCGCACACGTCAGCTCCTCTCTTAAACCATCCTCTTTTCTTAGAAGTGAAGGGTTCCTCATACTGTGCCTTAAATATAAATATTCCTTCCTCAGTATCAGCTGAGTATCCTGAGGGGTTTGGTTGAGATGAGGTTTCTTTATCTTTTGGGGAACTAACTATACGACGATAAGCGTCTGACGTACCTTGCTCACTCATAATGTAAACTAACAAATAGTCAAATAACACAAAACAATAATCACATAAATTATTTCCTAACACAAAATTTAAGTGTCAGCAGAACACTTCATTGGCTTAAACCAGTGGCTGTAGCTCTGATACCACCTTCTGTCGCAGCCCCCGACCCCTGCCCGGGAGAGGGCGCCGCGAGCCAGTCAGATGGTATCGGTGTTTATTAATTTACAGCGGAAAACTTTTATCAGGACCATAGTTAGGAAATATTTTATCAGAGTTAAAACACCAAACTTTTTCTTATAATCAACAAATGGGATAAAACCCATGTTTTCATTACAATATAGTTTATAAGGATAAACCCTAATTTATCGAAAGACAAAACTTCTTTTTATTTAGGTAACTTTTATAGCCACTTTTCCAAGCCTTCAGTGGTCTCTAGCTGGCTTCTAATGGCTTCACATTAGGTTACTTGAAACGCGTTTTAAAAAGTTTTATCAGTAAGAAATACTGGCGAGTGCATCCCAGTTTAATCAAAACAGTTTTATCACTTTACAGTATTGAGGGCATCCACAATTACATTTGCTTATATCTATCCAATTACCCCTTTCCTGGTATTGTCTATCCTGACTTGTTGGTCATGCTACTATTCCAATAATAACGAGTTTCAAGTAATGTATACAAAACCCCAACATACCGATAGTAATTGTAGACTCACAAATACTCAATTACTGTTCAAGTGTAATTCCAAATATTTGAGGTTTTGGTAAAACATTTTGACTCACAAAAGTAATTTACAAAAAGGTGACAAAAAGAGAATGTACTCACTTTGTTTACTTAGGTAAATCTATAGCTTCCTGGTGATTCCCCTGGTTATTATCTATTAAAATTAAACAATGCACACGTGTTAGTAAAATAACCCATATCACATTAATCATACAACTCGAGACAGAACTCCAATGACTGAGTCAGGCAGAGCCTTGACATGCATTACGGAGTCCTAGATCAATCGGGTGTAACACGAGACAGAACTCCAACGACTGAGTCAGGCAGAGCCTTGACATGCGTTACGAAGCCCTAGATCGATCATGTAGGGTAACAATTAGGGTTATAATACTTACAACGAAGCAGAGCTTCGCTTTATAGGGTATTATTCCCGGTGTATAATAGCTAACAGAAAGTTAAGAGAGAATTCAGAAAATGAATGAGGAACAAATGAGCTCAGAGCCCCTATTTATAGGCCTGACGGACGGTGAGTCACGGCCCGCGAGAACTATAGGGCCGGCCTTCGCGGCCCGCGAGAGTACGCGTGTCGATTATAGCTTGGTCGAGTTAAGGTATAGGTCTGTCGAGTCACTGGAAACGTGGCGCAATGCCTTGTCCGACAAACCAAGGTCCTCGCGCCCCGCGACAGACTCCAGTGTCTGGGTCGCGCCCCGCGAGGGAAGGTATTTTTTTGTTTTATTTGATTTTTATAAATATTAAGGTATTTCGGGCTCGTTTCTCGTATACGGGGTATATAAGAAACGCTTAGGGGTCATGTTAAGGGTTCTAGGAGGGTTGTTATAAATTCGGTGGACGACGATCTTAAAAAAGAAAAAGTCAAAATTAGTCAAATTTACTGGACGAATAAAAAAGGAGAAAAGTAAAAAAAAAAGTCAAATATATTGTAAAACGGGAAAGTCAAAGATATAAAAGGTCAAAAAAGAAAGTCAAAGGTGGTCAAAGTTGGTAGGCAAAAAAAATGGAAAATTACGAAAATGTTTGTTTACCAAACCTGTTTTCAAATTTGTCACGCACCTGCGTCCTTGGAGCGGTGCATCATGCGCGGGATGCGTCCTTCAAGCACGGGATGCGTCCTTAGAGTGAAACCCAATAAAAAATGGACACGTGGCCACGTGATGCGTCCTTCAAGCACGGGATGCGTCCTTCAAACACGAGATGCGTCCTTCAAGCACGGGATGCGTCTTTAGAGCACGGGATGAGTCGGGAAAGTTTCTAATGCGTCTCTTTCTCTCTCCTCTTTCTCTCACTTCTCTTTCTCTCTCCTCTCTCTCTTCTCTTTCTCTCTCCTCTCTCTCTCTCTCTTCTCGAACAGCAACAACCCCATTTCCTCAATGTATCAGCATGAATTTGATATGTAATTGTTCAAACTTACACACACGCAATTTTTAAAACTTTATATATGATTTTACAAACTTATTAATCAGATTGGATTGATAAGTATAATTTCTCAAATACTTGAAAGATTTTGACCGACTTTTACGGTCCTTGATCGATTAGCAATTTTAGGTATGGCTTGCTGAAATGAAAACAGTAAACTACCAATTACCAACCGATCTCACTATCTTAATATAAAACACAGATGTTACATTTTCATGACTTCATACACAACAATAAGTTTTGTACAAATGCATCTCCAATATAATACAATTGTGTGTTGAGATAACATATCAAAGCTTTGGTAGTCAGTGGTGAAAGAGAAAGAGAAGAGAGAGCAGATGTACAAAAACTTATTGATGTTCGAGAAGAGAGAGAGAGGAGAGAGAAAGAGAAGAGAAAGAGAAAGAGAGGGGAGAGAGAGAGTTGTTGTTGTTCGAGAAAAGAGAGAGGAGAGAGAAAGAGAAGAGAGAGAGAGAGAGGAGAGAGAGAAAGATAACAGAGAGAGGAGAGAGAAAGAGATGCATTAGAATTAGAAGTGAGATGCGTCTGGGTCCACATGCAAAACGCCACGTGTCAGATTTTTATTGAGTGTTTAAAGAGTCTACATATGGACGCATCCAAGCCGGATGAGTCCCTCCAAAGACGCACGATGGTGACAAATTTGAAAATAGGTTTGGTCAACAGACATTTTCGTAATTTTCCCCAAAAAAAATTTCAACAGTGGTCAAGATTATTATTCACAAACTTGCTAATTGTATATATACTAAGTGGTCAAGATTACTATTCACAAACTTGATAATTGTATATATACTAATAATAATAGTAAGAGTAAATTACAAAAATCGTTCTTTATGTTGAGACCAGATTACAAACTATGTCTTTTGCCTTCAATAATTGCCAAAAATGTACTCTGTGTTTAGAAACCTTTGCACATTATGTCCTTTGGCCCTAGCACAGTTATTTTTCATGGTTAAATCTGAGCAATTGGACCCCACATAAGGGTATTTTAGTCATGTTACCCTAAATACTAAAATAAATAAATCAGATCCTCACTCTCCTCTCATTATCTCTCTTAACTCTCTCTAACTTCCACAGCCAACAAAGAATCATCTTCAATCATCTTTAAGATCTTGAATTGTTGAAGAAACAAATGGTGAAGAACCAACACAGAACTTAAAAATTAAGTATTCTAATAATCTTCAATTTGTTCCTTTACAATTTTAGAGAAACTAGTGGGGTTGGAATTTGGGGTTGTTGAAAGACCTGTTCAAAACATAAAAAAAAAATTAAAAAGCACATTTTCACCACCACAACTTACCACCACCGCCCCTCGTTAGCACCACCTATCAATAGCAATCCCCGTCACCACAGCTTACCACCACCTGCCGCCGACCACAACCATCTACTTCCCTTCCAGATGACCAGAACCACCAACCCCTTGCCTTTCAACACCCATTCGAAACCCTAACCATCTACAGTCTACAACCACCACTTGCACCTTGAAACCTTAGCGCCGCTGGGTGGCGAACCACCACCTATAACCATCGTTCGATTTGACATCATCTAGATAGATAAAAACTCGATTTCTCTGGTTTCTCCATGTGGAGATGGTGTTGCGATTGTGGTGGTTTTAGAATGTTTAGGTCGTGTAAGGTGGATGGTGTGCTGGCAGGTTGGTAGGTGGTAGTGGCAGGTTGTGGTGATGGTAGCTGATGATGGAGGTTAAGAGAGAGATAGTGTATATGTGTGTGTTCTAGAGAGAGATATATTATCTTTTAAATTTATAATTTTTGATGTTTATTAATTTGAGTAAATGGGGTAAAATGAACAGAATACCCTCATGTGAGGTCTATGTGGTCAGATTTAACGTTAAAAACAAACAAGGTTAGGGCCAAAGGACGTGATCTGCAAGGTTTTGCAAACATAATGTACATTTTTTTTATAATTATTAAAGGCAAATGACATGATTTGCAGTCTCATGTCAACATAAAGGACGATTTTTGTAATTTACTCTACTAATAATAATCTTTTATTTTATCTATTTATTTCTAAGAATTTATAAAAATAAATAAAGAAAGTGGATGGGAGAAATATAAGTAAAAACAATTGATAACAATTAATAAATTAGTGGTTATAAGTTTGGGGAGTACATGTGTCTATGTTTTTTTAGATGTACGACTTGTCAATATATGAACCCTCAAGTTATTTTTTTAATGGCTAGCCTTACTGCTTTACACTAACAATTTTAAATTACCAAGTGCGCTATGAATCCTCAAGTTGAAGTTCAAACTTTAAACCTGTAAATATTCCGGTAGACTCATTGGAATGGTTGGATAGACTCATTGCAAACGTTGGATTTAAACACATTGCAAATAACTATCTATTTTGATCTACTACATAGACTTGGAAGCATCAGAAGTATAAATGATGCATACATAAGATCCGAAGCATAAATGACGCCTTGGTTCAACAATTACTACTATTTTTTAGACAAAATAAGAAAGACACATAAACTAAGAACTATGACACTGATAGAAAGAGCTTGGAGGTTTGGACGGACCCAACAAGACCTCTAATCGATGCAGCAGCAGCAAGACACGATACAAGCAAGCATACCAAGCTCAGTGCCCTCAACCAAATCCAACGAAATGAATTCCTTCGAATCTTTGCCTGCACAATGTACATTTCTATAGGGAAATATACTGTCAATGGCCAAAATGTTGTTGAACCGATTAGAGCAAGAAAAGCATTAAAAAATGGAAACATCATTGCTACTAGTGTTGCTAGTATAACATATGTCGACCTCCATATTAACCTGAAAAGATTGATTCTAAAGTAGCCAATGTCGTATTCCTTGTTGATGAATCGGCTTTCTGGCCACTTTCTACGACTCCAATTCTCTACGAACCCAAAAACTGGTTGCATTATTACCTATAATAAAATGTCATGAAGTTTAAACATTTGGAAAAGATGTCTAACCTGAACTTTTAACTAGTAAATGAGTAATGAAGTGTACTAGATCGATTTCGTACCTGGTAAGCACCAAGAAGGTGTATAGCAATGCACAAATTTGCAACGTCAACGAGCCAAAAAGGGTCATAGAAACCAAACCCAGTTAAGTAATTCCCTGGTGCATCGTTACCAAATGCTGCGTATCCAAGTAGCCCACACAACATGTAGAATAACGTAGAAGCTGAAATCCCAATGGTGGTAGCCGTTTTCATGACTTTGTGTTCCGGAGGGTTTGATTTTAATGTATCCTACATGTGAAAAGAAACCTTTTACTTGGATTTCATGTCGTCTACATATGACATATCGTGTACTTCTATACAAAATTTATAATTTTGATTCATAGTTAAGCGGATTCATAACACTATTAATCAAAGATAAAACTTCTAATTAAGTTTGGGTTATTATCATCAAGTAAATAGGATCTTCATTGATAAAAATATGAAATCAAATATATAAGCTTTATGAATTGATGTATTCTCAGACTTTTTATTTAAGAGAACCATGTTCCTGTTTTAACCAAAGCATATACACACAAATACATACACACCACCCAAACACGTATGGGAAAGGTTTGAGTTGAAAAGAAATACGAGAGTCGATCACTTATATTATGTATAATTATTACTATAATATTCAAAGGTGGCCAAAAACACTAAAAATAGACGTGAAATTTACCCCCTCACTTTTTCCAATCAGAAGACATCCACCTTGTGTACAGAGATGATGATGTAGCGTGTGTTACGATAACGAAGAACAAAACACGTTGATTCTGCGAATACCCGTGTTGATCTTCCCCAGACCCCCAAAATTCAACTCAAAGGGCAGAGAATTTGAAATGAAAATTGAGTAAATTCGAAATTGGTTTCTGATCATCCAACTTACAAGAGAAACATATATATAAAGACAGAAATTCGAAATGGGCCACAAAAAGGCCATGGGCCAAACACAAGCCCAAAAACAAAATGCATAAACTACCGAAAAAAAACATAAAAAGATGAATAACTCAAAGAAATAAGTGTTTTTAGGCCCGAACGTTGACCCAAACTGCCGTCGGCATTTGCAGCAAGATTGTAGGTCCGGCTAGGGGAGGATCTAGTCGCCTAATCCTTGTGTACAAACCAACCCGGTTGTGCGGAATCCAACCGAGATAGAACACGCAATGATAATATGGACACGAGATTTCAACTATTAACACCACTGTATTAATACTATGAAAGTCTGTTACAATGCAATGTTTACAAATGTGCTCTGTAAACTCTCTCTCTCGTGTGTGTGTTCTCTGTCTCTGTGTTCTATCAGTTCTATTTATATAGTGAAAACACATCAACGAAATCAAATAATGGTCGAAATCCCATATGGTAGACGAAATCATAGGGATTTCGTCCCACACATGTGTTTTCGTCTTCATGTTGGACAATTAGGGGATAGCCCAGTTGATGATGTATTGGCCCATGTGAGGTGTATTAGCCCAAGGTTAAGTTGATTGGCCCAAGTTCATTTGCCCATGCACGTTCATTATGTTCAAATATGTAGATTGTGGATATTAGTCAACATATGACATCATCATGATGATGTGGCAGCGGGAACCGGCTCGCGGCGCTTCGTGCTTCGCGTGACGAACTCTGGGGCGCACGACGGAGGAATGTCGTGACGTCGGGCTTGAGCCGAACCTAACCGGGTCGAACCGAACCAAGTCGAACCGAGCCGAGTCGCGTCCACAAAATATGTATCAACAAACTCCCCCTTGGACGCTACTCGTGAGGTTCAACTTCCATGTCTTCCATGTCGAAGGATCTTCAAAGTCTTCACGTCTTCAAAGCAGAAAGTGTATCAACAAACTCCCCTTTTCATGTAGGAAGTGTGTTAACAAACTCCCCCTTAACATAAGCTCCCCCTTGAGTTATGCTCGTGAATGACTTGATCTTCAGTACTTGAGATCCTTGTGGTGTTGATGATGGTTAGCGGCAACTCGATCATCTTTATCTTTTGAGTGCCTTTCACATCGTGTCTTCATTCCGAAGCTGGTCCTCGACCATGTTCTCCTTGCCTTTAGAATCTGCACACGCAAGAAATCTAAACGCGTAATGAGAACAACTGCTTGGAATATAGTTAACATAACCAAACGACACACATATGACCATTATTTCAATCAACTACCGTCCGACAGTTTGAAAGTTTAACAAATTTTTATCAATTTTAGTTTTTAACTTTCAAAACTTGCAAATTCTGACCATTTATGAAGATTTAGTCGATTTTGGTTTTCAATCAGGTTTCAGGTAACGAAGACTCGAGATCCAACATCGTACGATCGAAAATAAGATAGAAATAAAATCTTTTTGGCTTTTAGAAAGTTTATATTAAAACACACCTAAAATCTTTTTGGAATTTTGAATATTTCAAATGTAAAGACAGAAAGCAGTAAATAAATATATACAAAGATGCAGAAACTGAAAGCATTAAATAAATATTTACAGACATTCTTTTTGCGAGTTTCGAGGGTAAGAGAATCATATCAGTGTACGGTCATGCCAAAACGCTCTTGTTGTTCAATTAGTTCACATTAAGATAAGCATCCTATAACAATTATCGGTATTGTTATCCACATAAGCTCAACTTATCAGATGTAATCATGGCGAGGGGATACGTTAAGGTATGATTTATTCTTACCGACCGGTGTTCATCCACATCACGACACATTCCCGTATCAAGGTATGCACGAGTGTTCATCTTACCGGTGAGTATACCGATTATCATCTGTTTGACCGTATATGATGTGAGATTCTCACTTATTTTGATGAAAACAAGCCCTATGTGATAGAATCACTTATTGATGAGGAACTTGATTTTCAGATGCATGAGGGCACAGGAGCAAGTCCGTGAACAGGTCAGTACTTTCGTACAGCAGAGAGACGAACTTGACTCCCGGATAAATGTGATATATTATCACTTATTTGTTTGGACATGTGATTGTTGATCACTTATTGAGGTCGAATGCAATATGTACACGTATGTATGGTATCATGGAAGATCTAGACTTGCGTCCCCGTTATTTTTCGGTAAAAGATACAACCATGATACCCAGATGATAAGCAGCATAAAGACCGAATATCTCAGAACCTCGGCAATCTCTCAAACGAAATTTCGGTACTAAGACCATATGCCAATGAATGGTTCCCACCTGGTCTTCAGTCGATTTAAGTTTATATCACCCTGCACACTTTAAAATGATTGTGAGCCTACCGATACATCTTATATAGAGCTGCTTATCGTTTTTCATTTAAGGTTTAAAGAGGTTTGGATAGACCACTGATGTACTATCATTTTCTCTTTTGCTCGCCAGGAAACTCATTTTTGCTTTTCTATTGTTTTTGTGTTTTAGAAAATTTTTCGATGTTTTTGGATTTTCAAATTTGGATTTACTCCCCCTAAAATCAACAAACTAAGATAAAATTTAAAACACAAAGGTATTTACAAAAATGATTTTCCGATGTTGGTTTTACTCTTGCTTGACCTTAATGCCGTTTACCAGTAATAAAAAGTCAAATCTTGATTTGTCAAATGCTTTGGTAAAATGGTCGGCACGTTGGTCATCGGTGTGGACCATGACAACATTGATGAGTTTCATAGTGAAACAATCACGTGTGAGGTGATATTCGAGATCAATGTGTCAGGTCAAGGAGTGCTATACGAGATGATAATAATTCATAAAGCAGCTTAAATATCGACAAGTATAGGAGAGATTAGAAATTTAAAACCGTATCCTGCAACTGCTTCGTGCATTGCCAGGAATCTGAGTGCTCTCCCAAACTGGATATCCACCAGGTGTGGATTTCAAAGTCGATTTTGTAGCTACTGAAATCCCTTCACAGCAACAAGATCAAAAACCTTTGGGTCCGACTGGTCTTCCATATTGCACCAGCGAAGGTCTTTGTCTTTCTCTTTCAGAAGTAGTGTGCGGTTGTTCAATCCACGCCAAGGCATCCGCACACCCGGTTGGTTTGTTCAACAAACACATTTTCTTCAATCACACCATAGAGAAAAGTACCCTACACGTTCATCTTGTGGACTTTGAACTTCTTGTGGAAGAAAAATCCATGAATCTTCGAAAAGCTTCAGACGTGCTACAGGCGTGGACTTTTCATTGGAATCTATCCTGAGGACCCGATCAAAAACCATAACAACCACATTTTGGCACATATTTCATCTTGTCGAATTTTCAACTACATTCAACCACATTCTTTCATCAGACATTTTTGTCTTCTTTTCTCCTCTCTCCATCAAAAGCAACAACATTCTCCTAGATACAAAAATGTTTCGGAGCCTTATGTCGCCGATCTTGTGCATGGACACTCCACTATCAACAATCCTAAGACTATCAATAGTTCCTCCTGGAACATCCTACACACTCATTCAGAGATTAGTTGGAGAGGGGGACCCAAGCCTTCACAGACTTGGGTCGTCCGTCATCATCGAGAATTGTGACATCCATTTCCCGATGATTCAGAATTGATGTAGCTCCCCCTGAAACAATTTCCAATTTTGGTTTCCAAATCTGTTTTTGTTTTTCATGTTTAACATTTGATTTAACAGACTGCGTTTGGACAACCTCTGGTTTTAAAACCTTTTCAACTTCTTGTCGTTGTTTCTTTTTCTGTTTCATTTCCCGTTGTTTAACAAGACAAGGGTCCTGTTTTGGTGAAACAGATCTTTTATGGTAACTGTTACCATGGGGGGCATCAACCTTTGCCTTTCCTTTCGTGAGATATGGACAATTTCTGACAATGTGGCCGTACTCACCGCATTCAAAACATGATCTCCGCTCAACAAACCTCGGAGTATCATAACTGTAGGAGCTTGATGGTGAACTTCGTGATCTTGAGGTACTTGGTCCTACATCACAACCGTTTGTGTGTTGTGTGTAATTGTTTTGACTGTTTGATGGAGCTCGTTCTCAGGATCATTTCGCCTGGTCACACGCCCAAAACGGACCCCCGTAGCCCAAGTTAGAGCAATTTTAGTGAAGCTCCTTTTGTTACAAGATCTTGGGCCTCCAAATATAAGATGACCCGCTCCTCCTCACTTGGGCCCGCATCAGATGACTAGCATATATTCTACACTTTTTGGTAGAAAGTGCTGACTAAGTCTATTAATTATGAAAATTGACTAATTCAAGATGATCAAAAAGAAAATCAAGTCCATCATACTAACCATTCAAAATTGTTCGAGTGATTGTCTCTCATATTATAGCCTTGTATATATATCTGTAATTACATGTATTCCTTAGAATTAGCTTTCAATTCTTGTATTTATATGTCTTAATGTAGTAGAAAAGGTGTGGTTGAACAATTTCTTATAAAGTCTACGCTTTTTGATGAAAAGCGCCTGCTAAGCATATAGTCTTGGTGAAAATACCAATTAAGTCTAGTTAATGTCTATTTTTTAAATTTCATGGACAAACTTCGGGTGAAGGGAGTGGTTACCTATTTGGAATAGGTAAACTTCCCATTCACCCAATCAGACAGTGTCACGTCAATTGTTTACCTAATGTTCAAAAACGTTGGCTGTGGTTTACCTAATGGGGTTTAGGCAAACTTGTTTTTTTTAGAGTAAACAGCAATTTTACACCCTGAGGTTAGGGGTCATTGGCATGTCTACCCCCCCAAACGAAATAATTGCAATTTTACCCCCCACTGTTCACTGTTATGTCGCAACATTACCCCCTGTTAACAGTCAACGTTGTTTGACCCTTATAGGTGAGGGTATTTTGGTAATCTTACCCTATATTATTATTATTATTATTATTCAAAACCATTAAATCGATTCCTCATAAAACCATGGAGCCTACAGATTCTTGCACCCACTTCTCACCTACCATCGTTGTCATTCTTGCTACAGCAGTTAATTCTTCATATTCAAACCACATCCTACTTAGTGGCTTTGCACCATTTCATATAATATCATATTGATTGGAATTTACAGCAGTGATATTCAAACCACTATCCCAGGTGAGAGTGATAGTTCATTCTTGCTACAGCAGTTCATTCTTCATATTCAAACCACTGCCACCATCAACGCTGTTCCTACAAGAAAGAAGCACACAAGTTCATCATCATCAGCAGCAGTTCATTCTTGGTTAAACGATTAAACAAGTTCATCATCATCAGCAGCAGTTCATTTGCTACAAGAAAGAAGCACACAAACCCTAGCCACCACTCCAACTTCTACATCATCTAATAACCCAGATCTGGAATAGGAACCACTGTAGGCGGCTAGGGTTAGGGTTTGGAATAGGAAAGAGGTGGTGGCTGAGTTGATGGTGGCGGTGGTGAGAAAGGGGAAGGAGGTGGTGGCTGAGTTGATGGTGGCGGTGGTCAGAAGAGGAGAAGGCGGTGGTGGTGGAGTTGATGGTGGCGGTGGTCAAAGCCGGAGATGCAGGCGGCGTTGCATCTCATTCAACTCAGCGGCGGCGAATCGGACGGTGTTGTGGATCTGGATTTGTTGTGGATCTGGATTTGTGATTTGTGTTGATGATGATAAACTTGTTTCGTTGATTTTGTGATTTGTGTTGTGGATCTGGATTTGTTGCTGCTGCTGATGATGTTGAACTTGTGTGCTTCTTTCAAACGTAAATGAACTGATCTGGGTTTGGAATGATGATGATGATGATGATGAATGAACTAATCTGGGTTTGGACTGCTGCTGCTGATGATGATGATGATCTGGGTTTGGAATGATGATGATGATGATGAAGAATGAACTGATCTGGCAAAAACGTTTGAATATGATGATGAAGAAGCACACAACGATTAAACGATTGAACTGCTGATGATGATGATGAAGAATGAACTGATCTGGGTTTGGAATGAACTGATGATGATGATGATGATGAAGAATTTTTATTTTGTGTTGATTCTTGATTTTTTATATAATTTTAATAAGACAAGGGCAAAAACGACTTTTCACACATTATAACAGTCAAAACAAATGTTGACTTGACAGAATCTGTTAACAGGGGGTAATGTTGCGACATAACAGTGAACAGTGGGGGGTAAAATTGCAATTATTTCGTTAGGGGCGGTAGACATGCCAATGACCCCTAACCTCAGGGTGTAAAATTGCAGTTTACTCTTTTTTTTTAAATGTGTGATTGGTTGAGAAGTAATGGGCCCCACCACACACCGATCTCTCTCCCCCTTCCCTCCCTCTCACCGAGTCGGTGAAGGTTCACCGAAATTGCAACCAAAAGTCGGTAAAATGAAATCGGCAAAACGTTGGCGGTGGTCACCGAACGGTGCCGAGTGGGTTTACCGCCCCCACTACGCTCACCCTTATATTGTTTTGTAATTTTCTCTTTTGAATAATCTTTAAAACTTTTTTATACTCTCTCTCCTAACAAACTCCAAGTAAATAATATTTTTTCTCACAATGAGTAGGTGTTTTTAATAGGTTTAGGCTATTCACACACGCCCTTGATTATTTACACACACTAAACGCTGCGCTTTGGCTAAAGCGCCGCGCTTAGGTGGGATTGTTTGTTTTTGGATGGAAAAAGTGAGGTTTTGGTGAAAAAAGTGAGGTGTTGGTTTGTTGTTTGGTTGTATTTGTTTGTGTTTTTTTGTTGAAAAGTTGTAGATTTTTGTTTTATTTTTATAAAACATATATAATTTAAAGTTGATTTATAACGGTCGTTTAACGTGAGTGTACCGGTTATCGTTGATTTATAACAGTCGTTTATAAGATATGTTTCATTATGCCATTGTTTTTTATAAATGTTAACCGATTTTATTTTGTTAAATTACACAAACATGTTTAATTAAAACACCGTACAATAAGTTTGTACATACAAAACAAAAGATCAACTGCATAAATATATATAAAATCAGTTTGTACATAAAAAACAAAAGTACAACTGAATGTCTAATACAAAAGTACAACTGAAACTCTAATACAAAATAAAAACTAAAGCTACTGATCCTCTGGCGGTGGGGACGGTGGTAATGGATGGGGCGGCAATCCCGCGTGAGCCCGGAGCTCCATCAGCGTCTCTATAATCCACATCTGGTATCGCTCAGAACGTCGGAGGCGCCGATCGAAGTCCTGAGCCACCGCCTGCGCTGCAGGAGTCAGGTCTCCATAGACGTGCTGTGGGTACTGCGACGGGTGCGGAGGTGGCGGCGGCGGCGATGGTGGGATTTCGTCGTCAAAGATGTGATCAGCTGGAGGTAAATGCGGCGAAGGCGGAGGCTGAGTCTGATCCTCACGCTGATCCAGACCCAGAGCCTCTGCTGAGCCCGTCGAGCCGCAACCTGAACAGTCGGAGGCGCTAGTACTCCGTCCCTAAGCTCAATAACTACTGGGATCACCTCCGACAACACCTCGGACTTTCAAACCTTGTAATCGCGCGTCCGAAACCGCAGGCCAATCCCGTCAAACTGGTGCGTCAAACGCATGCTCGATACTGACACATGACCTAATCTAGTCGACAGAATGGCCGGGGACAACAGCGGGTCATTCTCGGGAACGATCCATAAAGAGCGCGTGATCGCGGTAACGTAGGACCCGCCGTAGAGCCTACCACGCTCCTGCCTATGATAAGCGGCAACAAAGTACTCCGCTATGTACGCAGCGAGCACGCACATTCGGGGCCGCAATAGGCAGTACATAAAGAAAAGGTCACCCATATTGACCTTGTCCAGGCTGTGATACCGGGGCATGATCAATGACCCAATGAAGTAGTGAAGGTATCTGTACAGGGGGGTCTCTGATGGCGGTGGCCTTTTGCGAGGATTTCCTAAAGGGAAACCTCCCAATAGTCATCCAAAAACTAATAAGGGTATTCATGTCTAAGGATCTAACCCCATGCATATAAACATCTGTATCAAGCTCGGCCTGTGTGTACAAAACTGAATGGATTGCAAAGTCCCGCAGACTCATCCCAAACTCCTGGCCGGCCAGAGGAAAAGTAATCTCGTGGACAACATGGTCCGAGTCCTCTATATAATCGTCTGGATGCGGCGTGTATATAAATGTCAAAATAAACTTGACTGCAATCTCACGATACAAGTCCTCTAACTTTGCCTGGAACAAACGCACAAATGGAGTATCCAACCTAACTATTTCCCTCGCCCTTGCGGCCTCGTCCACGGTCTTTAAAAGCTCCCAATTAATCCCAACATGCCCCTTATCTCCATGGTGCGCAACTTCGCGCACCTCTCATGCCTATCTGACGCCAACGGGAACGTCAGATACACATGACCGTGCAGTGGATCAACTGCGACCAAATCCAGATCCTGATCCTGATCCTCTAAACCCATATCCATGTCGAAATCCATATCCATATCCATATCCATATCCATATGTATTTGTTAAAAAATAAAAATTTAAAAACAATTTTTAAAAACAATTTTCAAAAACAATTTAATAACAAATTAATAAATGTAAATTTTGAAACCCAAAACGCAGCGCTTTGGCCAAAGCGGGGCGTTTTGGGGTTTTTTTATTTTTTTAAATTTATTTAATTAAAAAACGCACCTATACTTGTCGTATCGTGACGTATTTTGCCATTACAAGTCATTTTACGAAGTTTATGGTCTATACGGAATGTTCTGGATAAGTTCGGTCACGTGTGTTGCCGTATTCCATGATTTCGTGTGATTCTGTTTTGATTTTACTTGTAGTCCAACATGACGCGTTGGATGTACACATGTCCTCTCGGATCAGTATTTGACGTATTTTGTCATTAAATGTCGTATTTTGACGTTTATTGCCACTATTGTTCCGTACTATCGCGTATTTTGGCCGTACGGGCCATGTCGGTGCCATTCGATATCGTGACCTTTACCGTCTGTAAGTGTCGTATTATTGCGTAGATTTTCGGTAAGTGACGTATTAGTGCGTAGATTGTTTGTTATGGCGTATTATGTCTCTATTGTTCGTATTATCGCGTATTTTGGCCATATGGGTCGTGTGGGTGAGATTCGGGTTGGCATGACACATGATAGAAGCGCATCTTTTGAACAATAACAATCACAAACACACTTTTGGATTATAACTGATTTAATTGGATTACAATTATACATACTTAGCCTATATCTTGAACATCTGGGAAAACATTAAGGTCAACGGGTGTGTACATTAGCCTTCGATATGCGTCGATTCGATCCTTCGATATGGCCAAAGCGCGCTTCAGGGTTATGAGTGACACAACTGACAACCTCGTACAGAATATAACCTCGTATCAAAGTCACATCACCTTTTGTCTGGAAAAGAACCCTAAACGCCGCGCTTTAGGGGATGTCGAAATAAGAATGCGTGTGTAAATATCATGGTCCTTTTAATAACCTCATCACACGCTCGCACGCACACTTAGGGCCTGTTTGGTATGGGGTAATGGAATGGACGAAGGAATGGAATGGACGAGGGAATGCAATGGATCATTATCATTCCATTTCTTGTTTGGTTACCATGTGTGAATGGAATGAATTATTATTGTGTATTGCTCGGTAGGCAAGAAAAACGAAGTAATAAAATCAGCGGTGAGTGGTGGTGGTGGTCGGTGGTAGTGATTATGGGTGGTTATAGGTGGCGGTGGTGGGTGTCGGCGGCGGCGATGGGTGGTGGTGGCGGCGAGTGGCGGTGCGGCGGTGACGACGAGTGGTGGTGGCGGCGAGGTGGACGTTGGTGGTGGGTGGCAACAGAGGTGGTGGTTGGTGGTGGCGGTGGCGGTTGGTGGTGGCGTCGATGATGGTGGTGGGCGGCGGCGGTGAGTGGCGTTGGCAGTTGGTTTCAGTTGTGGGTGATAACGGTGGCGAGTGGGTGGCGGCGGTGGCTGTCGGGGTGAGGTGGTGGCGGGTGGCAACGATGGCGTCAGTGATGGGTGGCGGTGGTGGTGGGTTGTGGCGAAGGTAGTGGGTTGTGGTGTTGTTGATGAATGGTGCAAGAGGGGATGGAATGGAAAAAAACATAGGGGGTGGAAGGAATGATTTTGAGGGAATGGAATGCCTTTTGGAATGGGTGATTCCATTCCATTGACCAACCAAACACCATTTTCTTCATTCACTCGTAATCATCCATTCCATTCCACCCCTCATTCCTGCATACCAAACACTACCTTACATGTCAGTTTTATAATTTTAAGGAAAGGAAAGACTTTTAAAAGAAGTTAATATATGTGTGTGGGGGGATCTAAAATTCTAAAGTGGATTCATAAGACTATGGCATGTGGGATGTGGGTTGGGGCGGTGAAGGGGGTTTAACGCTGGCTACACCAGCTCGGCTCAGCGTTTGGTTTGGCGTTACCCGCTTGGCGTGGAGATTGTGCCTGGCGTGGGCCGGGGGATCTGGGTGACATGGTGGGCTTTGGTTGGCTGGTTCAAAGTAGTCGTTGGGGGTAGCCGCTATGCTAAACCAAATTTAAAAAAAAACATACATTTTATACCTATAAATACCCAACCCCAAACCATATTTTCCCATCTTCACCCACACCCACACCAAAAAAAAATAAAAAAAAAATAAACGAAGGTAAACATGGTGCATTGGACCGAAGACGAAGAAATCGCACTTGTTACATCGATTGTCGATGCCCAACATACTCTACAACGAGGTCAAATTGCGTATTGAGGTCGAGCGTTTCAACAATTCCAACAACACGTCGGCAACACACGTCACGACTTAAACGCGTGTCAACACAAATGACGTAAGCTCAAACCGAAGTTTGATCGCTTTAAAGCTTGCTTTGACCGTGTCCCTGCGGGTGACTTTACCCACGACAATCGACTCAAAATCGTGAAGATCAAGTACAGACACGATGGAAATATGAATTTAAGTGGGTTGCCCACTTTAATATTTATCGTACTCTGTAGTTTTTTTTTTATTTTTTTATTTAATAATTAGTTTTTTTTTAATTTTTTACGATTTATTAAGTAAATTTTGTTTTTGGATTTAATAAGTAGGTTTTTTATTTTTTAGAGTTGCCTTTTATGTTTTTTTTAAATTAATGTAATATACGTTTAATATAAATTGTCTACTTAAAAAAATAATAAAATGACATGGCACCCTAACGCCGGCCTGGTCACATCCCATCCACACCCTACTTTTTTAGGTATGGAATGATGAAGCCAACATCTATCACGTGTCAAACAATACCACTAACCCAAACTCATCCACACCCTATAGTCTAAAGCTAAAATGGTGTAGGAAACAGCGAAGTTTTCTGGTAGTATATTGTTTTACACTTCTGTCTCCTTAGAATAATATAAGCAAATTAGTTTAGTTGTTATTCATGTGATGGTTATATTTATTACACATGTGTAGGCAAATGATAGAAAATTAAAGCATATTTGAAAAAAATAGTTTGATAATATGTACATAACTTAGGCATTTATATATAAGAAACACAATTTTTAAAATCTAAACGGTTGGTCTATAGATTAATCGATTTAGATTTGTTTTTTTTTTTCACAATAATTAGTATTCACTATATATATAGAGAGAGAGAGAGATGCCTGTATCTCAACGAGAACATCAGCGAAACCATAGGCAAAAGCAATGTCTCCAATGGCACAAAAAATGTCCCATGTTTTATCCTTACTTGACACATCTTCTCTAGTTGGCATTCCAATACTAGTTTTAGGAAGGCCACCTCCTATATCATTCAAACACAATAAAAAAAAAGATAAATAATAATAATAATAATAATAATAATAATAATAATAATAATAATCAGCGTTTTTAATTATAAGTCTCTCGTATCATAATGGAATAGTAGGGGTGCAAACGAGCCGAGCTACTCGCGAGCTACTCGAGCTCTGTTCGAAAAAAAAGCTCGAACGACGCAAACGAGCCGAGCTACTCGCGAGCTACTCGAGCTCGAGCCCGAGCCTAAAAACAAGCTCGTTTAGTAAACGAGCCCGAGCTTCGCTTATCGAGCTCGAGCCAGCTCGCGAGCCTAATCGAGCTTTCTATTTATATATTTTTTATTAATATATTAAACATATATTTATATAATAATTACCATTTATATAAATATATAAAAAATAACTAAATTATATGTATAATAATAATTATAATTAATATAAATTAATTAATTAATACTAAACGAGTCGAGCCCGAGCCGAGCTCGAGCTTGAAAAATTACATTCGAGCCGAGCTTGAGCTTCATAAATAAAGCTCGAATCGAGCCGAGCTCGAGCTCGAGCTTTCATATGTTAAACGAGCTCGAGCTCGAGCCTGGTCGAGCTCGGGCTCGGCTCGGCTCGTTTGCACCCCTATAGAATAGTTATCTATTTATCGAATGCATTTAACGTTTTTTTCTTTGTATGATAACTTTTTCTTCAAGTTTTTTTTTTTCCAAAGTAGTATTGATAGAAAAAGTATTTACCAAAATAGTGTTGATAATAAACTATTTACCAAAGTGAGTTTTAATGAATATTTACTTGTTTCTCACTCCTAATCACTTTGAATGACTCTAGTTTATTAAATAATTATTAACTAGAATTGTCACCCATCACAATGCGGCGGGAAATTTGTTAGTTATATATTATATTAGATGAAAGGTAAATGTTTCTTACATGACCGCAAACTTGTGTGTAAAACATATAAAATGCGCGTTGCAACAGACCTATCAAACGAGGAAAAATAGACGTGTTGCGACGGGTCTGTCAAACAGAAAAAAAATAAATGAAAAAACGTTGAACCCCACACACACGTTGCGGGGTGTTAACTCGGAAAATTTAAAACCAAACGTTAAACAGAAAACTTGCGAAAGATTAAAAGTATAAGGGACCAAAGTTGAAAGTAAAAAATTGTTGTGGTTAAATTGGAAAAGATGAAAAGTTTTGGGTTAAAAGTAAAAAATTAAAAGGGTTTAATTGTAAAAGATGAAAACTTTTAAATTAGAAGGGAAAAATCAAATTAATCAAAAAGATTAAGTTACCAAATATTGAACTTAGACTTAAATTGCAAATAATGAAACTTTAGAGTTTGAAAGATAAAATCCAATTTTTAGTTTAAAAATCCAAAAGCTTAGAATAGAACAACTGAACAAGCATAAGCATAAATATGTCGCTATTTATAGTATTTTAATTAGTAATTTATTCATGATAATTTTTTTAGTGGTTCTCTAAACCTATAATCTATATTTTTTATGAATCTTAAAATAAACCTATTTTTATAATAAAAACTATAAAAAATAATTATTATAAAAGCCGCATTCATTGTGTGAATTAAATAATTTAAGAAATATACCATATGAAATCTGTATTTAATGAATTAAAATTTACTCAAATATACATACAGTTAATATTATATTTCTTTTACTTACTTTACATAAATAACAAAATAAGTATTTTTAATTGGCCCTAACTATCTGCACACTCAGTTTGCCTATCTGCACACTTAGGGTTTATCTACGTTGCGTATTGGTCAATACGCAGCGTATAGGGTTAACCTTATACGCTGCATATTGACCAATACGCAACGTAGATAGACCATAGATCTCAGTGTCTGATAACCAATCATTGCACAGAAAACAAGGTGTATATACGCTGCGTATTGGTCAATACGCAGCGTATATAAAAGAGCTGCAAATTTGGGGTCATTTTGGTAGGTTTGAAGTGTCAAATTTTTGCTGTCAAATTTTTGCAAGGTTTATATACGCTGCGTATAGGTCAATACGCAGCGTATATAAAACAGCTGCAAATTTGGGTTTTTGTTGGTAGGTTTGCGTAGGTTTGAAGTATCAAAATTTTTCCAGGTTTAATTATAATTATTATTTGTATTAACGTAACTTTTTTTAGCGTTTCATGTCTCTAACTGATTTGAAGAATTGGGTACAAGAAACGGGAAAGAAGTATGGTTACGTAATTGTTACCCGCCTATCAAGGACCTTTTTTGTAAATTTTCGAAACTTCAGGGACCGTTTTTGTAAATTTTTGAAACTTCAGGGACAGTTTTGTAAATTTTCGAAACTTCAGGGACCATTTTTTTCAGTTTTCGAAACTTGAGGTACCGTTTTGTAAATTTTCGAAACACCAGGGACCATTTTTGTAAATTTACGAAACTTCAGGGACCATTTTTGTAAAAATTGAAACTTCAGGGACCAAAGTGTAAATATATCAAAAATCTGAAAAAAGGGGGTCTTCTTTAAAGAACCGGCCCTTGCATGGATCGAACTCGTGACCTATCGTTTAGAACCGCAATGCCTTAACCAGTTTATCCTCCGTCTCGGAGATGTTAGAATATGAAACTTAATCCTTATATACACTAGTTAGGTTATACGCTGCGTATTGACCTATACGCAACGTATGTATGGGGCAAGTAGACAGTCAAACCAAATCAGTCTGACATACGCTACGTATTGACCAATACGCAGCGTATAGAGGTAACCCTATTCGCTCCGTATGGCTCAATACGCAGTGCATGTCAGACTGATTTGACACTGATGCGATGTTGTCCGGGCACGGGAATAAAGTAATACGGGGAGTAGAGAGCTATACGCTGCCTATTTCAGTAAAATAGAAAGTCTATTTAGCACTGCTTTCTTTTCATCTACATTCGTAGTTCATGACTTCTTTCTTCTTCTGTTTTTCATATTTCTCTTCAGTAAACAATTTAAACCACAAACCAAAATCATTTGTTCTGTTTTTTGCTCAATCTTGTTAAAATGTCATCATTTTGGACCGAGAATTATTTCGGTAATCGCTATTCTAACGACACATGGGGAGCAAATGATGCCAATGAGGAGGAGGAGGAGGTTGTGTCTGGAGTCCCTGTTGATAAAAAAACACAGTTGCCAGACTTGAACAAGACTCCCACTCCACCTGTTGATGAACCAAATTACCCGGCGCATCAAGTGTATCCGGATTACGGATACTGGTATGAATCTCCGTACGTGCAACAAAGTGGATACGGTGCTGAGAATGCACCTGTTGATGAACCATATTACCCAACGCAGCAATCGTATCCGGGTTACGGGGTATACGGGGGTGAAGGTGGATACGGATGTTACAGTGGATACGGGGGTGAAGGTGGATACGGGGGTGAAGGTGGATACAGTGGATACGGGGGTGAAGGTGGATACAGTGGATACGATAGATATGGAGGCTACGGTGGATACGAAGAACATGGTGGATATGGTTATGAGCCCCGTAACACATCACTTTATGAATCATCTACCCCGGGCAATTCGTTTCAAATAAATGAGGTATCACATTAAAATAATTATTATTATTATTGTTAAAAATATTATAATTATAATTATAATTATTATTGTTGTTAAAAATATTATAATTATAATTATTATTA
Organism: Helianthus tuberosus; assembly: GCA_030545235.1. Lineage (NCBI taxonomy): Eukaryota > Viridiplantae > Streptophyta > Magnoliopsida > Asterales > Asteraceae > Helianthus > Helianthus tuberosus. Next base: position 75,784,343 of record CM060407.1, read on the forward strand.
TTGTTAAAAATATTATAAACATAATTATAATTATTATTGTTGTTAAAAATATTATAATTATAATTATTATTATTATTATTGTTAAAAATATTATTATTATTATTATTATTAAAAATATAATTATTATTATTAAAAATATTATAATTATAATTATAATTATTATTATTATTATTAACGTAACTTTTTTTAGCGCTTCATATCTCTAACTGATTTGAAGAATTGGGTACAAGAAACGGGAAAGGCGTATGGTTACGTAATTGTTACCCGTCGATCGAAAAATATTGGCGGTACTACTGGGATGGTATGGCTTGTGTGCGACCGTAGTGGTGAGCACCGTAGTAAAGCAACAGTTAGGAAAGCTGGTAGCAAAAAAATCGGTTGCCCATTTTCATTACTCGCCATCCGGGACGTGACGAATGACACATGGGAGTTAAAAGTGGACGACGCGAACCATAACCACGAACCTACGATGAGTCTGTTGGGCCACGCTTTTGTGCGAAGATTTACTGAAGCCGAATACAGGCTAGTGGAGCAGCTAACTGCTCAAAACATGGAGCCACGTATCATATTTCAAACCCTAAGAAAGCAGTTCCCCGACAGCCTGCATGTTCAGAAAGACGTGCAAAATGCGGTACAAAAAATTAGAGCGACAATAATGGACGGAAAGACTCCTATGCAGGCACTGGAAAGCCTGCTGCATGACCACCGATTCATTTACGACGGCCGACAGGAACCCAAAACAGATGTCGTAACAGAGATTTTCTTTGTCCATCCTTATTCAATCACTATGTGGCGTGTATTCCCGCAAGTGATGTTGATCGACGCGGCCTACAAAACAAACCTCTACAACATGCCATTTGTCCAGGTTGTGGGTATGACGTCGACCAGCAAGTCTTTTTGTATTGCACATGTCGTTATTTGTAAAGAACGAAGGGGTAACTACGTGTGGGTGCTTGAGCAGATCAAGTCAATATTGCATGAATGTATGATGCCGCGTGTGATAGTCACGAATAGGGAGCTTGCCCTAATTAACGTGTGTTCTAAAGTATTCCCGAACGCAACCAGGCTTCTATGCCACTTTCACATCCAACAAAATATAGCTAAAAAGTGCAAAGAAGGGTTCAATAAAGAAGATTGGGGGAAATTTATGTCGTACTGGCGGAGATTGTGCGAATCTTCTTCAGAGCCCATGTACAAGTACAACTTGGAGAAAATGTATAACCGACTCGTGGTTGCCAACCGAGAAAGTAAGTGTTCCTTCAACAAACGACTCACCCAATCTATTATATTTTACACACGCTTTTACATTTCATTATTTTATTTTTGCAGGTGTCTATGATTACGTCTACGAAAACTGGCTCAAAGACTATAAAGAAATGTTCGTTTATGCGTGGACTGATAAGTGTCGCAACTTTGGTCAGCGCACCACCAACAGAGTTGAGAGCCAGCACACAAATTTAAAAAGATACGTTACGCGCGGGAGTTCATTGGAGCGAATAGCAAGATGCGTCATTGATATAGTTGAAACTCAGTACGATGAAATACAAAAGAGTTTCACTGAGAGCATCGAAAAAACGATGAACCACCACAGACACCGACTGTTGGACAACCTACGTGGAAAGGTTTCCCATGAAGCACTTGATTTGCTGGCAAAAGAGCTACTGAGGAAGATGGAGGTGTTGCGGAAACTTAACGCATCATGTGGTTGCCATATGTGGCTTAGCTGGGGATTTCCGTGTGCTTGTAGGCTGGAAAACTACAAACGTACAGGTAAAAAATATTAAAACTACAAACCTTTTGTTATTTTGTACGATTTAGCTGTTTCTCACACCGTATTAACTTAACTGTGCATGGCGTATGATACAACTCGACGACATAGATGTATTCTGGCGTAAGCTTGACTTGCTCCCGTGTAAACTGGTAGACGAGGAAGTCGATGTTGTAGAAGAGCTAAATAATGTGCGGCAACATTTAGAGGCGCAGTCCCCCGTTCAGCAAAAGAGTTTGCTTTCAAAGATAAAAGCGGTCTTCACCCCGAAATCGTCAACCAAGAAACCACCGATCGTCCAGCAAAATACTCGCGGTCGGCCTACATCAAAGAAAGTACAAGAAAGGCTAGATGAAGCTGCGAGGTTAGACGAAGCTGCGAGACACAGCTCCTATGGCGAGGACAGCAACGTATATACCGCTTCCCCCAAACATAGGTACGATTTACCCCGACACAGCTCATACGTACCGTCAGAGGGCTCTCGTGGAACTGGTTCGGTTGTAAAGTCTGAAAAACCTAAAATGCAACGAAACAGTTCAACGAGTTCTAAAAAGAAGGAGACGCGGGATGATAAGGGTTTTCCATTAATGAAGGGGGACGAGCACTTGTTAAGCATTAAGAGGTTTAAGAATCAAATTCCATCAGAGTTTCACTCTTACATATCGCGTATACAAGATGTGACCCCAGACGGTCATTGTGGGTACAGGTCTGTGGCTGTCGGGTTAGGTTTTACGGAACACGTATGGCCCAATATTCGAAGAGATTTACTACTGGAGATTGACCATAACGAGCTGCGTTGGAAGCATGTATTCGAAACATATACAAAAGGAGACTTTAAACGAATACGTAACAGCATCGAATGGTATTCAGTGAAAGGGTGCGGTCCAAGTCACTGGATGGAAATGCCCCAGGTAGGGCTTCTCGTAGCGCAAAGGTATAATATTGTCCTCCACGTGCTAAGCATCGAATGGAACACTACCATCTTCCCATTAACGGATGCTCCACTAGATCCACGACCTCAAGCGATAACGCTCGTACATGTTGACGGGGGACACTTCATACATGCTAAGTTGGAAGGAGACTACCCCATGCCTTTAGCGACCCCGTTGTGGTCGACACATCGATCAATAGCTGCGGAACGGTGGGAAGAAATGTATAGACCGCGGTTACAGCACTACTACGAGTTAATACATCCTAAATCAGACTCAGACAAAGACAGAGAACCGAGTATTTTTTTATATCGAAGATTAAGCGGAAACTTGTATTTTTGTAAATTGCAGAAATTTTTTAATTTATAAAGTTTGTATCATTTTTAATTTTTATAATTCATAATATATTTGTATTATTTATCAAAGGAAAACACAAAAAAAAAAATGGATCTTTATATACGTTGCGTAGGGATCCCTACGCAGTGTATGTAGTGCAAAGGACAAAAAAGCCCCTGTTTTTGGCTTCGTATTGCCTAAACACAACGGCAAAACAGTAAAATGAGTATTGTTATAAGCAGCGTATGGATCCATACGAACCGTATGTAAAAGGCGGACAATTTCCCCCCAAAACAAAATTTCAAAACCTATATATGTTAAATTACCATTTTGCCCTTGTGTTTGGGGCAATACGAGGTTGATTATAAGGGTAAAAAGGTCATTTTACCACCTTTGTATACGCTGCGTATGGATCTCTACGCAGCGTCTGTAAATTTCAAGATTAATAATAATAACAACAACAACAATAATAATAATAATAATAATAATAATAGTAATAATAAAAATAACAATAACAATAATAAGAATAATAATAATAATAATAATAATAATAACAATAATAACAATAATAATAATAATAATAACAATAATAATAATAATAATAATAATAATAATAATACGAAGCGTAGAGATCCATACGCTGCTTATATAAAGGGGGTTGGTAAATGACCTTTTTACCCTTATTGTCAGCCTCGTATTGCCCCAAACAGAAGGGTAAAATGGTAAACTTATTATTCTTATACGCTGCGTAGGGCGCTCTACGCTGCTTAGAGGTACTGATTTAAATCAGAGAAATACCTACGCAACTCTGTTCTTCCCCAAATCTCAAAAACACACACACAAGAGAGCATACGAAGGCGACTGACAAAATCGACCGTATACGACACGAATTCGAAGTATAAAACAGGTATTTACTCAACCTATTTAAGTAATTTTGATTTTTTTTTTGTATTTTATCCGTAAATTAGATGTTTTTTAGGTAAGTTAGGGTTTGGTTAGTGATTGAACTTTCGTAAATTAGGGTTTGGTTAAGCATTGATTAGTGTAATGTGTAATGCAATTTGATAATGTGCAATTTGATACGAATGCTATTTGAAACCTGTATAATGTGTAATGCAATTTGATTCCTGTGTAATGTGTAATGCTATTTGTGTCAACTGTAATGGTTGGGGCAGTTGACAGAACCATGGTTTTAAAAAACGTTCGAGGCGTACAAAAACGTTCCTGAGGCGGCGCCTCACCTGTTCTAATTAAACGTACGCCTCAGTGTGGTGAGGCGTCCGTTTCGTTCCGTTCCGTTCCTTTTTAGACTACTTGTGTCTTTTGTGATATGTTTAAATTGTTGAATCTGATGTTTAGTATTTTTTTATAATATATATATATTTTTCTATTTATTTATTAATACCGCCTCGAACTTACGCGTCGTTCCGCCTCGAGGCATACGCCTCGAAAAGCGTTTCCGTTCTTTTAAACCTTGGACAGAACAATTTAATGCATATGATGTGTAACAGATCGAAGTTTTTTTAAACACAAAACTGTTTAATGCATAAGATTTCACAGCCGTTTGCGGCTGCGTTTGTAGCCGTTTAAACGCCCGTTTACGGCTGCAAAACCAGCCGCAAACGGCTGCGAAATCGTTGCCGTTTGGGGCTGCGTTTGCAGCCGTTTAAACGCCCGTTTACGGCTGCAAATGCGGCCGCAAACGGCAGCGATTTCGCAGCCGTTTGCGGCCGCGTTTGCAGCCGTTTAAGTGCCCGTTTACGGCTGCAAATGCGGCCGCAAACGGCAGCGATTTCGCAGCTGCCGTTTGCGGCGCCGTTTGCAGCCGTAAACGAGCGTTTAAACGGGTGCAAACGTAGCCCTAAACGGCAGCGATTTCACAGCCGTTGAGTTATCTAATAAACTTTTTGGTTTTCAGGACGAGAAACATGGAGGATGAAATGGAAATAGAAGAAATTAATCCGGAGCAGCCGCAGTCGAAGAAGCAGAAGCGTCCACCGGCGGATCCTCTGCTGAATCACCCGTATTTGGAGTTTCCTTCGGAGTCCGACGCTGCTCTCCGTTGCGACAAGCTTCGGAAAATGCACGTCGGTGCCCATTTTGCGGTTTCTTGGAAACTCCGGGAGCTCGGGGCTGAAGATTGGGCGCGGGAGTTTGTTCCCCGTGGTTCACCGTGGGATCGATTGTTTGAGCTAGCGTTTACGCTGAGCTACAGGGAGATACTGATCGAGTTCCTGTCGTCATTCGAGTTTCATCCTCGTCGGCCAAATGAGGCTGTGGACACCGCGCAGCCCCCTCCCCTGGCCGAGGTTTCGTTTCGCATGGCTGGCCAGGCGCGTTCTATGTCACTTGCAGAGTTTGCGGTGCATAGCGGTTTGTATACGGAGGCTGAGATCGCTACGGATCTATATACGACGGTACGTTTAACACAAATTTTGTATTGTTATTTGTATTATTTTAATATATAAAATTTAAGATTTAATATTAATTTAACGTTTAATAAACATTCGTGTAAACAGGGGTTGGTAATTGTTGATAAGCCCACGCTTGTAGGGTTTTGGGCTCTGATCACGGACATCGGTCATTGGGACCACCAACAATCCAAGGGGAGGGTTACGACGATTAAGGATCCGCTCTACAGGTACGTTAGTTATTATTATTTTAATAATAGTTATTATTATTTAAATAGAAAATATATTTTTTTTAAACCTAAATTTTTTTTTTCTAAACAGGAAACTGGTTTTTTTAAACAGATTTTTTTAACAGATTGTTTTTAAACAGAATTTTTTTTTAAACAGAAAATTTTTTTAAACAGATTTTTTTTGACGATCTTAGTTTTGACGCTCGTAACGCGCGTACGGTCCTAACGAGCGTCGAAACTAAGTTCGGCGTTAAATTTTTTTTTTTAGTATTTAGTCGAAGTCGAACCGTAAGGCGCGTAGGTCCCTTACGAGCGTCGAAACTAAGTTCGTCGTTTTATATTTTAACGACGAACTTCTTTCGACGCTCGTTAGGGACCTACGCGACTTACGGTTCGACATGGACTAAATAATAAAAAAAAATATAATTTAACGACGATAAAGAAATGTTTTGACGCTCGTAAGGCGCGTACGGGCCTAACGAGCGTCGAAACTAAGTTCGTCAATAAAAAATATTTTTTTTATTATTTAGTCGAAGTCGAACCGTAAGGCGCGTAGGTCTCTAACGAGCGTCGAAACTAAGATCATCGTTAAAATATAAAACTTCGATCTTAGTTTCGACGCTCGTTAGAAACCTACGCGCCTTACGGTTCGACTTCGACTAAATAAAAAATATATATATATTTTAACGACGAACTTAGTTTCGACGCTCGTTAGGCCCGTACGCGCCTTACGAACGACGTCGACTAAATAATAAAAGTCGAAACTAAGTTCGTCGTTAAAATAGATATATTTTTTTATTATTTAGTTGAAGTCGAACCGTAAGGCGCGTAGGTCTCTAACGAGCGTCGAAACTAAGTTCGTCGTTTTATATTTTAACGGCGATCTTAGTTTTGACGCTCGTAAGGCGCGTACGGGCCTAACGAGCGTCGAAACTAAGTTCGTCGTTAAAATGTATTTTTTTTTTATTATTTAGTCGAAGTCGAACCGTAAGGCGTGTAGGTCCCTAACGAGCGTCGACAGAAAACTGTTTTTTTTAAATAGAATTTTTTTTTAAACTTAAATTGTTTTTTTTAACAGAAAACTGCTTTTTTAAACAGAATTTTTTTAAACTGATTTATTTTTTTAAACAGAATTTTTTTTTAATTATTTAGTCGAAGTCGAACCGTAAGGCGCGTAGGTCTCTAACGAGCGTCGAAACTAAGTTCGTCGTTTTATACTTTAACGACGAAGACGAACAGTTTCGACGCTTCTTAGGCCCGTACGCGCCTTACGGACGACGTAGACTAAATAATAAAAAAAATATAATTTAACGACGATCTTAGTCGATGTCGTCTGATTATTATTTACTGACTGGTTTCCTTTTGTGCAGGTATTTGCACAAAATGATTTCCACTTCGATCACTGCTCGAAACAAAAGCCGGGAGTGGTGCACCAGCGGTGATTTATTTTTCCTATATTGCCTCTTATACAAGAGGCCGTGCGTTCTCGCCTACGGGTTGGCGCAATACTTCGCCTCCGCGCATCATCGACAGGAGTGCGGACAGTTATTCTGCGGCGCCTACGTGACTAGGATAGCCCTTTCGTTGGGCTATCATCCGGAGACTGACTGCGACCATGTAGGCCCGCCGGCACAGCCGAAGCGGATGGGGAAGAACATTATATCCGAAATGCACGTTACCAAAGACTTCCCAGACGGGAAGCGGTTTAAGAAGCCGGACGGCACCCAATACCAGCTTGAACAGTTGCCGGCACAGTTCCCTCCGGTATATCCCCCGCGCGATCCGGAGGCGCCGGAGCCGCATGAGCCGGCCGTCGTCATTCCGCAGCCACCACCACCGCGTGGACCACCCGGGGCGCCTCAGTTCCCACGCCATGTTTGGCCCGGTCCTGACCCATCACATCAGCGGCAGCTTCGGTTAGCTGAAAGGAACAATTATCTGTTGGAGTGGGTGGCTGCGGCGCTGCAGCAGCAGCGACAGGATGACGGGTTACCTCCACTACCTTTCATTACGGATGCGGAATGGGATCAGCGTCAGCAGCAGCAGCAGGAGCAGCAGCAGTAGTATTTTATCATTTTATCATTTTGTTATGTATGTACAAACTTTTCTTGTATATATCAAACTCTTGTATATTCTGAAAGGTTATATATATACTATGGTGTACATATAAAATTCTGGCATGTTATATAAAATTCTGACAGGTTATATAAATTTCTGGAAGTTTAACATGTGCTGCTGTGAATAAAAAAATTGAGGAAGGTTATATACGCGTATTGACCTATACGCAGCGTATGTAAACGTGGCATACGCTGCGTATAGGTCAATACGCATCGTATAACCTAACCAGTGTATATAAGTTTTAAGTTTCATATCATAACAGCTCCGAGACGGAGGATAAACTGGTTAAGGCGTTGCGGTTCTAAACGAAAGGTCACGAGTTCGATCCATACAAGGGCCGGTTCTTTAAAGAAGACCCCTTTTTTTCAGATTTTTGATATATTTACACTTTGGTCCCTGAAGTTTCAGTTTTTACAAAAATGGTCCCTAGAGTTTGGAAAATTGACACAAATGGTCCCTGAAGTTTCGCAAATTTACAAAAATGGTCCCTGGTGTTTCAAAAATTTACAAAAACGGTCCCTGAAGTTTTGAAAATTAACAAAAATGGTCCCTGAAGTTTCGAAAATTTACAAAAATGGTCCCTGAAGTTTCGAAAATTTACAAATACGGTCCCTGAATTTTTGAAAATTTACAAAAACGGTCCCTGATCGGCGGGTAACAGTTACGTAACCATACTTCTTTCCCGTTTCTTGTACCCAATTCTTCAAATCAGTTAGAGACATGAAACGCTAAAAAAAAGTTAGGTTAATAATAATTTTAGTAATAATTTGCAGCTGTTTTATATACGCTGCGTATTGACCAATACGCAGCGTATACACACCTTGTTTTCTGTGCAATGATTGGTTATCAGGCACTGAGATCTATGGTGTATCTACGCTGCGTATTGATCTATACGCAGCGTAGATAAACCATAATTTTGCTACTCTTTTGCTAGGGTTTGGTGTGCCAATAGGCACACTCTTTTAATTAAGGGACCAAACAGCCTATGATGTTTATGTATATGCATACTCAAATCATTCTATATGAATCATTAACCAGAAACAAAAACTTACATATAGCAAAATAAGAAAAAAAATAATTAGTTTTTGATGCATGTAATAGTGAACCTGCAACACTTTATATGTCATATAAAGTATTTTCTTTTTTATTTGTATTCGACTCTCACAGTGAAAATGATTTGCATTTAATATATTTCAAGCTATTGCAATTATTAGAAGTAATGCCGATTTTTATTTTAAGCATTTTTTTCTCGGTATATTTATAAAAAACGGCTTATTTTAAGATTCATAAAATATAAGTTATAGGTTTAGAGAAGCACTCCCATTATTAAATCACTAATTAATAACAATTTAAAATTTTTAATCAATTGATAATTATATAGCCTAGTGGTATCCTGGGGTGAGATAAGGCTTAGGGACCATTAGGTTCTAGATTCGATTCCTACAAAGGGGATTTTTTCCCAGATGTATTGGGTGTTCTCCTAAATTGGTGTATAAAAATTATTGCCTAATGAAGATGATTATGATCTGGTGGTTATATCATCACATTTAATAATGTAATTGTTGATTGGGAATAGATTGTTCTACTTGTTAATTTAACCACATATATAACACATATTTGATGCATCATTTTATGATGAGTCTGAATGATGTTTCACCTGCTATTTTGGCAATGGAGAGCCCCATGCCAATGGTTGAATACACAAAAGACATGATGGCCGCGATGATGGAAAGGAACGATAGCTTGTGGAAGTTAGGTAGTTGGCTCAAAACGAGTTCTATACACGCAACGATTAAAAGAAAAGGACTATTCAATGTGTGACATCCCTTGTCATGACCATATTTTTTAAAACAATTCGACCTTTAATTGCCCTATTCAAACAAATAAACAAAGTCATTAAAATACATTGACAGGAGAATGATATGTGCAATAAAGTTTTTGTTCTTACCCCATACTGATTGATGAAGTTATGGTGTATCCGATGCTTACACCAATGAGAGTTCCATATTGAGAGCTATTGCACAAATTATGTATTGACGCCCTCCTAGAACCACAACATGATTAAAGGTTCGTTAAACAATTAATGAAGTTTTGGTATAAATTTTATAACAACCAAAAAAATAAGCTTAATATTCGTTTGTGAACTTTGAATTTTAAGGGTACTTTTACCATGATGGTGATCGTATTAATATTTGTGCTCCAAGAAAATATCACTCATGTTTGTGGGAAAGGTAATCATATTGTTATCAATATACTGCACCTAAACCTTCTTATTAGTTTAGGCACCTTTTTTTCATTTATACATACTATGGTAACCTATAATTTAGACGAATTGTTGTAATAAAAGGTTCACAATATCTAAAAACATCTTTATTTTTTTAAGAGTAAACTGCCATTTTGGTCCCTGTGGTTTGGCCAGTTTTGCCACTTTAGTCCAAATCTCAAACTTATTACATCCAGGGCCCTGTGGTTTGCATTTTGTTGCCATTTTAGTCCAAAATCCAAAAAACCCCCTTTTTGACTGTTGAGAGCTGCCTATTTTGTCCTTTAGTGCAGGGGTATTTTGGTTATTTATCTTTTCATTTAATACATTAGTCCAGATTATTCAACACATTAAAAAATCTGCATCTCATCTTGATTATTCAATCCAAAATTATTCAATCAAATTCAAACCCATTCAACATTTCAACAAATTCACGATTACAGCGGATTCCCAGCACCAAATATTAAAACCCATTCAACATTTCAACAAATTCACCCAAAATTATTCAATCAAATTCAAACCTCACAAAATGGCATCAGCAGCGAAACCCAGAAAATAGGCAAAAATCATCATCTAAAACCCAGAAATCAAGACCTCGTCGGCGTTGCCGTTCTCAGAAATCAAGACCCAGAAATCTAAAACCACCACCACGCCGGCGGCTTCTTTTGACCGGTGTCGGCGTTGCCGTTCTCAGCTCCATCAATCACCACCGCCCCGTCATCTTGTCGTCTTCAACATCATCATTATCTTCAAACGTCATCAACAGATAAGAAACGGTCGGAGCCGATTCCGACCAGATCACCGTGCACTGCGGCGCTGACGCCGGAGCTGTCGATCTCCTTTTCTGCATCTGTTCTTCCGATTGTTCATCTGTTCCAATATCCGATCGGAAAACAGATCTGTTCCACCTCTTTACACCTCCCACCGGAACAACCACCACTCTTCGCCTCCCATCTCTATCCTCTCTTCAGAGCACAACGACCCCCGTTCTTTCCCCCCTCTTTCTCTCTCTAAAACCTAAAACCCTAGCTTTTACACTCTCATTCTCTCTCTAAACTCGTTCTAGGGTTTGTGAAAGGTAGGCGGTGGCGGTGTGGCGGTGATGGCGGTCATCTGCAGATGAGAGAGAGATGAAAGAGAGAGAGAGAGAGAGAGAGAGAGGGGGGTGATGGCGGTGATGGTTGGTCATCTGCGGTGTGGCGGTGATGGCGGTGATGGTTGGTGAAGTAGTCTATAGATGATGAAGATCATCCTGTTATATATATAACAGTTTAATATGTTATAATAATTGTATAATAATTAAAATGACCAAAATACCCCTGCACTACAGGACAAAATAGGAGGGTGCAACAGTAAAAAAAAATAGGGTTTTTGGATTTTGGACTAAAATGGCAACAAAATGCAAACCACAGGGCCCTGGATGTAATAAGTTTGAGATTTGGACTAAAGTGGCAAAACTGGCCAAACCACAGGGACCAAAATGGCAGTTTACTCTTTTTTTAAATATCAATACTATTGTAAATTATAACGGTTTATGGTATAAGTTTCAAAAAGATAATAATAATGTATAGATCACTTATTAGAAGTTAAAAAATTGATGAAAATAAGGTTAACAATGGATTTTCCCTTTTCTCCTTTTAGTCACATTTAGTCATCTTAAATACCTTCCACGTTTTCTAAGCTTAAAACTCTTGTTTTCTCTTTTTGTTTTTGTTTTTTTTTTGAAAGGCGTAAATTATTCACGAATGTCGGGATGTCTAACATACGTTGTTTTAACTGTGTCCGCGCTAGAGAGCCCCCTCGCACAATAGATCCTCAATTTAGAGCCCTCAATGAGAAACCCCTATCACTCAGACTCGAACTTGATACCTGGAGAGGAAAACTCACCCAGACCCACCATAGGTGAAACTTAAATACCGGTTGCCACCACCCAGACTCGCACAATAGATCCCCAATTTTCTCTTTTTGTTTGATTGATTCAATACGTATTTATTATACCGTATATATATTCTTTCATGAAACCACAAAAATCTAGAATACTACAAGTTATCGCTTAAGACTAAGAGCTAACTATTTTGTATTTGAACTAGTATATATATTTAATGCAAAAACAATCCGAAAAAAAAAAAGAATAAATTTTACCAAGATTAGTTTTGACAGCTTGCATGTAGTTGTAGTTTCGAGCTCCTGTAACAGGATGAGGAGATCTGTAGCAGTTGGTGAGTAAGGTGCATGTGTACCAAGAGATGACTGCAAACACTACTAGCAAAAATGACCCGAAAATCCAACCCAACTGCGCTAAACACCATGTGAGTGACAAAACTCCTGATCCAACCACTGCGTTTATTATATGTGCACTCGCACTCATCCATGTACCTTCAATTTTAATCAAACAAAATACAGTTTTCTTGTTAAAACCCCTTTTTCAAAAATAATACTTCTAAGATTTTTAATTCAAACATCAATTCCTAGGCTTCCGAGATTATTTCTGGATTTTATAGGATAAATACACCAATATCTGCACCGGATTTGATCTCCCAATTTTTTTTATTGTGAAGTACACCATTTAGCCACCGGAATGTCCCTTTCGGGACTAATTTTCAAGAAAAATGAAACTCGAAGGAATTGACGTGGCCCGCACAAGCGGTGGAGCACGTGGTGAGCCAAAGCATGAAATGTTTTTTCTTTTCTGTTTTTTAAATTCATGTGACAAATTAGCATTTGTTTCACCTTAAAACCATCATTGAAGAATTATAAAAGAACATATATATCTATGTATAATTATATACATAAATGTGTGTATATAATAAAAAGTTAGAAGTGGTTTTTGTATAAAATGACCAAAATTTACATGCAGTTCATGTACCTGTTCTTTTAATTTGTCCATCATCATCAAACTCTTGAGTGGCTTCTCCTTTTTCTAAGGTATAGCTTTCTTGTTTCTGCATGTGAGTAGCTCTTGGTGTACTTCAAACACAAAGGGGAATGGTGAGGAGTGAGTAGAGTGTAGCTTTGTAGGAAGCAATGGTGACAAAAGAATATTATATTAATGTGAGATGGTTGATAAAGAAGACAATAGCTCTTGTAATTTAATAGGGAACTTTGTTATGAGTTAATTTTACTGCCATTTTTGTCACAACATTTATCGGGATGCGTACAATAAGTATTTTGGCATTATTAACTTATTGTAAAATATGTACAAAACACAGGTAACTTTTGAAAAACAACGATAGTTAAAGTATTATGTTAGGGCGTCCTGGGTGGTCTCGGCAAGCAAGATCGGCAACCCCTTTTGTCGCACGGGAGTCCACCGCCAACATAAGTTTGTTGATCGGGTGGAAGATTTTCGAGGAGAGTATGTCGCATGCGTCAAAGATAAGGAGAGGGAATAAAGATGGAGCCCATTACTTCTCAACCAATCACGTGCTTTGTTTTTTTTTTTAAATTAATTTGCCTAATCGCATGCATCCCTTTATGTTTTTTGGGCAATAGACAACAATGAGAAGAAAATTACATGGTATAACATGATTCGGCGAAAAGAAAGTTTGGCTAATCTCAATAGAATAGGATTGTTGAACTAATGCAATGCAACTTATGATCAAAGATAAAATGATCATGATAAACTAGAAAAATAATGTGAAAGTGGACATTTAATATGAGAATTTGAATTGGAAAACTAAATATTTATTTTGGTCATGTAGCATTAATTTGCATTTATGTAATATACATTTTTTACACAAAATATTAAAGCGTTTAATCTTTTTGTAAATACCATAAATCAATATACGTCCACTTTTGCCAATATAAAATCATCTAACTTTTTTAAACGTATGTTACTTAGCGGTGAATGAAGCTCTAGGGGACTAAAGAGACTTTTTTAAAGGGCAAAATTTATTTTTTTTTAACGATAAATTTCTTTTTTAATTTTTGTTTCTGTATGACTTAAACCCAAAATCTTTCATTCCTTGTATGTTTAAAGGCCTCTCTACCTTTGTCAATGAATCACCACCCATTTGTGAGCAAAATTTAATAGCCACTAGCAATAAGCTAAGGTAGAGCAAAAGGGTAGAAATAAGTAATTGAATGATTAACAATTTCAAATCAGCATCATCTTTAACTAAATTACTTAAATAAGCATTTGAATGATCTTGGGCTAATGCAGTTCCTGAACGAGCTAGGGTAGAAATACCGAAAGTGTGTTCTTCAATTAAATTTCTCTCTACAATCGAAGAACTCAGTCAGTGAGGTTTCGGGGCTTGGCGGAGGCGACGACTTGCGATGACGGAGTACCAGATTCATGAAATCGTTATCGGATTCGAGAACTTTGATTAATAGAGTACTAACAAACCTTCCGCCATTAACACGTGCTTGCTCGAATCAACCATTGAAACCTAACGATTGTCGTAACCGTTTTGATGACATTTGAAGACCTGGATTTTCAATTGAAGATGAAGAAGAATGGGGGTAGGGTTTTTAATTCAAGGTGATGAAGAGAATTAAAATGTTCCTATAGGTTTTTTGGGGTTTCATAAGAAGTGAAACTAAAATGACAAATATACCCTCACATGTTAGGCATGTGAGGGAATTTAATTGAGATAATTAACTTGGTTAGTGATAAAGGACTGCACCCGCAACAAAAATAAATGTAAAGGCTGTTTTCAACAAGTTTTAAATATTAAGACTGAAATCTACAAGTTTAAGCAAACATAAAAGAAGTTTTGTGCAATTTATTCTTTTTAGTATGAATGCTGAAAGCTAAAGGGTAAAAGTATAGAAAATACAAAAAGAAAAAAACACTAAAGAAAAACTCTGATAAAGAAAAAAACAAATAAAAACTCTAATAACATTGTTGGGATTGAACCCTACCAGAGGAACAGATAATGAAAGCCAAAACCGGATCACAACAGTGGATTCACAATAAGCAGCAGTTTACACTAAGTCTTCTCCTTTGAAAGTGATTATAACATCTGATGGTCTTGTATCCACTGCCCGGATACAACTGCTGCTGTTCTTCTAACTACTGATGAAGCCAGAAGACTGCTGAGACCTAAGCACTGCTGGTACAATCTACTGATGACAAAGCACTGCCCAATCAAGGACTGATCAACCTTGGGGAAAGCACTGACTTAAAGAGAAGAGCAATAGTTTAGTATATCATCTGTTTTATGTATAGTCAGTGGTTAGGTTTAGCAGTGTTTGTATAAGATCAGTAGATACAGGTTGTTAGGCTGTTAGACGTCGCTTTCATGGTGACGTCAGCTGAGATGCCTCAGCGGTTTGGATTGTCTATAAATGGAACAGTACTCTGTACTGTTACATTTGATCGTTTTGAGTGAGTTCTTCTCCTCAATTCAATCCTTTCATCTTGTGCAACCAACCACTGTAGTATCAGGCTGAGGGGGAGCTTAGTTTGTAAGCTTGCAATGTAATCTTTTGCTTTGAATTGTAATCTTTCGACTCTATGAAAAGCAAATGTTTATCAAACTATATTCTCCTTTGATTGTGTCTACAAAGTTTGTTATTCATTTCCGCTGCACTTTACATTGTTTCATATTCATTCATTGTTCAAATCATACAAACAAACACAATCATGAGGGCCTTCGATCCTAACAATTGGTATCAGAGCCTGGACAGTCAAATTCGATCTAACAATCAATTTGACATAACAGTTCGGCTCATAATTCATTGATACTAAGGTTGAGTGCATTTAGTTGAAAAACAGAGTGCTGAGAAAACCATGCTCAAAGTGGTTATTCAAAAACTCTGTAAATCAACCAAGATGTCATATGACACACAAATCTCACACAACAAGTGATTTCATGCACAAGACACTCATGGTTTTTAGATCTGAAAACATATCTGTTAAAACTATGGGATTATTTCTTATTTTCAAAATTGATTTCAACCGTTGCTATGAAATCTGTGATGTCACTGTATTAGATGATAAAGTTGAACCTCAGATTAACAAAAGCCTATGTTCATAAAAACATTAGTGTTTTTGCTAACGTATAAAGAGGGAAATTAAAACTTTAGTCATTAGATCTTATGTGTTGAAAACAGGTTGAGATCCTTATAAGGAACGAATCAACTCTGTTGAAATACATTAAGAAAACAGGGGTCTAGATAGTCCGTATCATATGTAATGTGAGATTAGTCAAATATTTGTACAAATATGGCTAAACCTCATAAAGCATTACTGCAAAATGATTCTGGATTAAGTATTCCTTCAATAAAAGACCTCCCAGTAAGTATTTCATTACTTATAAATGGGAAGGGTAAAAAGGGAAGAAGATAATCATAAAAGCTCAGAAGTGTGTTTATCTCATAACTTTTGAAGTCGGAAGAAAAGAGTATAAACATAAAACACTCACGAGTCAAAGTTTGGGGTAATTATGGTCATTAGGCAACTATGTGCAACCATTGGTTCAGGGAAAGGTTCAAGTAACAATAAGTATTCGCAGAAGAATAAACTTTCAACAGGACTAGACAAATGCCCTCATTTCTGTTGTAAATCATTCAACAAGAGAATGGTACCAAACAGTGGTCAAAATGTATTTAAAATTTCATACCACTGGTGTCAAACCACTGACCATTTTCAGAAGCTTGGGATTGATATGATTAAGAGTTTCAGTGGAAAATTAATACCAGATCCTTTTGTTGCTGTTTTCAGAAAATCCTTTGATTTTTTAAAAAGGGTTTTCTCAAATAAAGCAGGATATATTATTCCTTATTGTTTTTTGGAATGATATATTTTGAACTTTTTACTGGTTTTTGATAGTAAAAATTTCAATCTCCTGTGAGGATATATGACCTTATTTTTGGTGGTAATATTATCCTCAAAATAGATCAAAAGGAAATGGTATATTTGTCATGGTCATGTCAAACTCAAGTTTGTTCTTACTTTATGAAAAGGATTGATTGTCAACAAATCTTAAAATACTTGGGCACTCATGTTTTAATTCAAATATTATAACAATGATGAGTTGCCTTGGTAAAAAGTCTACATCATCTGGGGTACTAAACCAATGTCAGAAATTTGAAAAAGCTTCAAAATGTGCAAATGACTTATGGTAAAACCTTGAATGAAAATTCCTATAATGTGCTTTCAAATCATCACCATTATTTTACCTCTAACCACTATCTTGTTTAACCATCTGTTTACTAAATACTGTCCACTGCTGAAAGTCAGCCACTGATCCATCACCTTCTTGGCAAACACTGATGTTCAAAATCAGTGTCTTATCCACTGATATACTATCTACTGATAGTAAAAATCATCCACTATCATATTGTTACCGTTGTAACCACTGATGTTTGCTTCATCAGTGGCTTTCAAAACAACTGTTCTCCATTATTCATCCATTTCATCAGAGGTTGACACGTGGTCTGTTTTTAGCCTTCAGATCTTTGTAACCGCTGCCACATCAGCATCAATTTTTCTTTTCCCTAAATAAAACCCTGATCAAAACCCCAAACAGGGTTTCACATTGTCGAATTGAATTCTAAAATTCTTTTCTCAAAGCGGTTTCAAACCTTCATTCTCAAAGCATTCTTCGATCTTCTTCATCAAAAATGACGAAATCAAAATCGAAATCAAAATCAAAATCACCATCATCTTCAAAAGAGGTCGCTCAAACGGCCGCTGAATCCGTTGAAATACCATACAAATCTCCTCATAACTATGTGGGTTTACGCACAAAACCCACAAACAACCACACCTTCGATTCCATCATTGACACCTTATCTGAATCAAAGTACAAAACTTTGATAACAGCAGACGCTCCCATTTACCTGCAAACCCAGAGAGAGTTCTGGAAAAATGCTACACTTGAGAAACAAGAAGATAAAGTAGTAGCCATCAACTCCTCGATACAGGGTAAAGGTATCCAAATCACTCCACAAACAATCTCAGAAGTCTTTAAACTCGATGATCAGAAAGGTAAAACTTCCTTTGACAAAACCGAGTTGAAAACTGACTTTTTGAAAAGAGGGTATGCAGAACAATCAAAGGTAGATACCTTACAAAAAGGTTATTTTCCGTCTGCACCCAGATTTTTATTTCACACACTTTTGATGTGTGTTTCAAATAAAACAACAGCGTTTAACGAAATACCATTGAAGATTCAATGCCTGGGCTCTGCTATTTTAAATAATAAAGATTACAATTACTCCCAGGAAATCTTCAATGACTTGGTCAAAAACGTTGATAGCAAAGCATTTTTACTTTTTCCAAGATTTTTAAGCTACTATTTTAAACAAAAATTTGAAAAAGAAAATGAAAATTTGCTCAAACAAGGTGTTTATTTTCAAATAAAAAGTTTAACACCTGAAACATTCACTAGAATGTTGGCACCAATAAAAACAAAAGCAGAGGTGTCTGAGCAGAATTTAGCAGTTACCACTGCTCCTCAGACATCTGATGCTGAGCCCACTGCTCCAGGTGATCATAGCAGCACTACCACTGCTTTGAAACCCACACCTGCCACTACCAAAAAGACCAAAAAGAAAACATCCAGAAAACCCCCCAAACCCAAAACAAAGGCAACTCTGGAAGATGAGATCCCAGAGCAAATGCCAGTGACAACACAAATGTCACCACAAACCACTGCTGCTACTTCCTCACAACAGTTGGTAGAAAGATCTCCACCTTTGCCTAATACTCCTCCTGCATCCTCACAAAAGGATCAGGTTGTAAGCACAGGGACCCCACAATATGAAGCTCTGGATTCAATCGGATGCATCTTCCTCAGTCCTGATCCTAAGGACATGTTTCTTTCAACTCCCATACCCTCACCAATAATATTACCACAATCCATGCTACCTTTGTTGCATGCAGTTGTTATAGCTCAGACACAAACCAGTTCCTCCCAATCACTCATCAAAGAGAGTACACTCCAACAAGTGACTGGGTCTGATGCTTATACCTCCGCTATCCCAGCAACAACTGAGGAGGTTACACCCCCTGAGTTACAAGTAACTCTCGGTGGTAGTTCAAGTGGAGCAGCAACTACAACTGATGGATCAACAGATCTTCAGTTGGACAGTTGTTTCATTAGTAAGACTCCCTTGAAGGCAATTTCTTCCATAGCACCATCGGTAACCACCAGTGAGTTGGTTCTAACCACTGGTACCGTCAAAGGTTTATCAAGTGCTAAAGAAAGAAGTCCCCAGTACCAAGAACAAGGGGCATCAATGGGTGATTTTTGGGACTCAGTTCCTAAGTCGCACATTGGTACAACCACTGCTGGTGGGGATTCAGATGATCCCATTAAAGTGGGTGATGATTCAAAGTATCAGGAATTGACGGGCAGAGTCGAAAAACTCGAAACATCAGTTGCTGAGATAAAGGATATGGTGCAACAGCTGCTAAAAGCTCAAAAAGCACAATCCACTGCTGCTCCAGCTCAAGCATCTGCACAACCTGCACCTGCTCCAAATGAGCTGTGGAATATTTTCCAGCCCTTACTTGAAAAACAAAAACAGATGGCTGATCAGCAGCATGAAATACATGTGAAAATGCTGACAAACATGGTGGAGTCGAGATTTAAAGATACTCAAGCAGACATCAAAGCTATCAAGGCTCATCTCCAAAGCACATCTGGAAAAGTTCCCTCTACCATCCTTTTTATGGATAACCCCCTTGCAGATAATGCTAAAAAGGGGGAGAATATCAAACAGTTGAAGAAAAAGGGGATTGAAGATGGTCTGTATATTGAACCAGAACAAGGAAAACAGCCATCTAAACCCTCAAAAGATTTAAAATCTCAAAATTCCATCCAAACAGCTGATACAACAGTAGTTACAAAAATCGCTAGCAGTAGCCAAACAGCTGTCATCTCATCAACACACACAACTTCACCACACACCACCAAAACCACTGCCATACCACCATTACCTCCTGTCATAAAACAGAAGACAACAGATGTTACAACATCTGTTGTAATGACAACAGCAGTTGAAGCACCAGTTGTTTCAACAGTTGTTAGTCAATCACAAACCACTGCCATTCAATTTCAAACCACTGAGCCATCCAAGACATCATCAGCCTCTCCTACAATAAAAAGGAGAAGGATTTTCATACCTGATGATTCACCACCACCATCACCACCATAAAAAACTACCTCATCACCATCAACCCCTGCTCAAAAGCAGAAGACATCTACTGACACATCAGTAGTTGTAATGACAACAGAGGTTGAAACACCAGTTGTTTCAACAGCTGTTAGTCAACCATCCACCACTGCTCTTATCATTCCTACATCACAACTAAAATCCTCTTCATCAGTAAAGCTTCACAAAAGAAAAAGAGAAACAACTCAAGTCACTGATGAAAAATATGATCCTGTTGCCGCAAAATATCCACTGGAACGAGATGCTGTGAAAAATGAGATGAGACAATTTTACACCGAGGAAGATCCTTCACAAAGAAGATTCCCTTCCCTCATTGGCTTCATAGTTCCAGAAAACATGGATGAATATCTCGAATTAAAAGCAAGGCAGGCAAGGATTCGAGCTAAACTTGAATGCAAAGATGAAGGTGACGAAGCCATTGCAGAAAGAATGGTACTCTTGCTCACAAAGGTCAAGCTAATGGAAGACTTTGCACACGATCTAAGCAAAGAAAAGGCAGATCAACGAAAAGCAATAAGAAAAGAGTATCTTGCATATATAATGAAAGAAAAATTCTATTCAGCTGATGAAAAGCAGTTTGAAGAATGGCCAATAATCGCTTTTGTAACAACCCGCACTTTTGTGCGATTGTTACTACTCGTTATACTCGTTACGCCTAGCACCAGAGATTCGGATCATAATGTAACTATATCGTATACATCACTATTCGAAGGATAATCGCATATTTTCGATATACAATATCACGATACTACACTATTATCACACTAACACTCACGGAGGCATTGAGTGAGGACCTATTCTACCCTCCTCGGTGGTCGTGATGTGTCGAACGTAAACAATCACCGCTAACAAGGACCCTCGGGTGAGTGCTGTAGCTCCAGTCGTCATGACGATGATGACAATACGAGTAAACGGTACCCCGTCAGTCTTTGTTGCACTACACGAAATAACGTTCACGATGACATCAAGAAAGGACCTATACTACCCTCATTGATGGCCGTGCAACGTCGACAATAATCGCATACTCGAATCGGAAACCGACTGTTAGTTATCGAAACTTTGGATTATGGATACGTAAATACGACCCCTAGTGATATATATATATACATAATAATATAATAATAACAATATATTGATAATATAAACTAATTACGGACGTACGCGCTTCGAAAACTATCAAAACGATCAAAAACGGAGAAGTCCAGGCATCAGGATAGCTATCCGGACGGATGGACCATCCGGGCGGATGGACATGCGCACGGATGGCCATCCGCACGGATGGCCATCCGCACGCATGGGCCATCCGCACGGATGGGCCATCCGCACGGATGGGCTATCCGGGCCTGATCTCTTCTCCTCTCCTTTGTTGCCTATAAATACCTTGTCACATCACTTGAACAGTGATGTGACAGCTCCTGTTCAACCACTCGCGCACCAAGACCCTTTTCTCTCGATTTCCTTGCGATTCCGGTAAGATTTCGACATAAAACTTGTACTTCTACAATCTACACTCGATTCTACATCATTCTATCTTTCAAAACTCAAATTCTAACCGTGAGATCTACGGATTTGAGGCGTTTTGTGGTGATGTCACCAAGAGTTCTTATGAACTTCAAGTTGGGGTCTCATTTCACTATAAACGACTCAGATCCAGGTGATTTCCACATGTTTTAATGACAAATCACACCTAAATCTGTGTGATTTCGAGTTAACCATGAAGAACCACCAAGAACGATCAGATCTGATGGAACGGGGTGATTCCCGGCCGTTAGAACGAGTCGGAATTGACGGAACTTCAAGTGTTAGTGCGAAACTACACTACCCTAGTGAAAACGAACGTTTTCCTTTCGTTAAACACTCGAAAAACAGTGCGAAACAGACATGACAGCCGCACGGGCAACAGGTCAGTCCGCACGGATGACACAAGTCCGCACAGATGACATGTCAGTCCGCACGGATGACATGCCACCCGCACGGATGGGGTGTCATCCGCACGTACCAGTCATCCGCACGGATGGGCTGTCATCCGCACGTACCAGTCATCCGCACGGATGGGCTGTCATCCGCACGTACCAGTCATCCGCACGGATGGGCTGTCATCCGCACGGATGGGCTGTCATCCGCACGTACCAGTCATCCGCACGGATGGGCTGTCATCCGCACGCACCAGTCATCCGCACGGATGGGCTGTCACCCGCGCGCACACTCATCCGCGCGCACAAGCAAGTCTGTCCGCACGCACCGCTGTCCGCACGGATCACTGTTATCCACACGGATAACATGCCATCCGGACGGATGACTTGCCATCCGCACGGATGAGGCCCAATTCAATCAAACGAGTAACTTTTCAAGTTAATCTTGCTTAACCATATTTCGTTTACTCTATTTCTTCAAGGATCATTACAGACAACTCGAAACCGACTCAATCAAGTTGTAATCTCGCTAAATACGCATTGTGAGTATACTTGACCCCTTTTTTATCGAATTTTGGGTGTAACATACGTTTATAACAAATCGAACATATCAAGCGAAATATTCAATCAATCCAATTATCACTTGCGAATAACTGTTATGCATAGATTTACGTGATGCTAGTTGCATATGTGCTAGGGCTTATACTCGCGACGTCCCACCACGACTAGTATAGTACTATTGCGCCCGACGGGGTCTAGTTATGCCATCGTACATTCGAGCATCGAGGACTTAGTTGGTAGTATCAGTTTTGTGAGTATATATGTCGTGTATTACGTTTATGCATATGGAAATTTGCAGCACTTTTAATCTATTACGCTATACTATCAAACCTGTATGCTCGCCAATACTTTTGTATTGACAAATATTTTTAACGTATGTTGCAGGTTAGATCGCAGACTATATCAAATCAAGCTAGGGAGTCTAGAAACTCAACTAAAATCTAGGTTGTCGGATTTGTATTGTTCGAGAGGACAAGAAATCTGTGATAACTTATGTGGTTGTATTATTTGTTAGTATGGGATAACGAATGTATTAAATATTATCGCAATATAGTTGTTATGGATTCTCTTGAGCAATCTGATTCGCCTAGTGCCGCGCCCCGATGATTCCGCCATCGGTTGGGGTGTGACAGATTGGTATCAGAGCCATAACTATAGGGAATTAGGTCAGACTCGACCTAGTCCGGGTTGACGTCTTAGAAATTGACCTAGTCTATAGTCTAAGTACCAACAGGCCGACTCATACAAACCCAGTGGGGTTTGTATTGGGCTTACTTGATACTCTCGATCGAAATTGCTAAAAGATACAACTTTGTGTGAACCTCACGTACTACAACTTCACACGAAGAAGCCTTTCCTAAGGCTGAAATACTACTTAGCCTTTCCTAAGGCCGACACAATACACACATTTTCGACAATACTCGCATAACGAAACCGAGCGATCCAGTCGAGATCAGGTGTGAAAACCAAGAACTCTCGATATGATTGCTCACTCAGCGCATCTTTCTAGCACGAGAACTTTTCATCGAGTTAGGAGTGACATCCACATCTCGACAAAAGTCTCCATTTCTAAATCCAGTGGAACTCACGAATTTATTCGAGGAGCATAGCCACAATTAGGAACGAAACTGTTAAGCCAGGGGTGAAACCCGTACCTTAATAAGTCGTCCCATTCTCTATAAACTGGTTTTCAAAAGCTCTCACCAAGGACTTAACTATTGCAATAACTCGAGCCACGCGATGACTAGGAAGACGAATGCCATGAGCTGCATCCCAGTGGAAGCATGGAGTCTTCTAGGTCAACGCGCGCGCCCGAACTTGTTAAAGATAGTTGGGTTACCTTGGGTAGTCAATGCCTAAACACCCAAGGCACTCTATTATACGACCCGCCAATTTTACAATGATTGGAACTTATTTACGTTTTGAAACTTTACGCTTTATCGATTTCTCGATGTAACGATTTTCACTCCCTACTTTATAAACGCACGATTCGCACAGCCATCGCAATCTAAAACGAAATCCAAATGTTCGCAACAAAACTAGTGCATAAACTATCGCATTCGCTCTCGTTTTCTCACTCCAACGCGTCCTCGCTTATTCTAAATCGACCTGTATGTGTATGATTACAAATTACATCTATATAAATATATATATATACGTATAAACAAACAAGTCATTGTGTGAGAACCTAGGAAATTCGTGTCTCCTATGTGGCTCCTATGTGATTCGTATTACTACTATACTATCGCACCAAGTTTTGAACGCGCTAAATCGCAACGCAAAACTCAAAAATCATTATGAACGAATCTCACTCCAAGTCTATTCCTGTCTAGATGCCTTCCAACAACTCTACCTCGAGACGAGTAGCTAGGAGGAAAGCCAAACGAAGCGCCGAGAAGAGAATTGCTTCACTTGTGATTAAGGAAGTGAGTAAGCTTAGTTCTCAATTTGCCGCTCGAGCGCACACTCTCAGCCACTCTCGAGCTTCGGAAGACGTTAAGACAGGAGAGCCGCAATCTACTTTTCTCTACAAGCACTTCAAAGCCTGTGATCCGATGGAATTCACGGGTGAAGGAGGTGCGACTCAACTACTCTAGTGGCTTGATTCTATCGAAGTTACCCTCCGTCAAAGTGGGTGTCCCGATAGTCTCCGTACTACTTGCGCCACCGGAGTATTTCAATCGCGAGCACTCGATTGGTGGACCGCCGAACGTAACAAACGTGGAATCTCCGCAGCTTACGCTCTCTCCTGGAAAGAGCTGAAAGAGCTCATGGAGAAAGAGTACTGTCCACCTCACGAGATTCAGAAACTGGAAAACGAATTTTGGGAAATCAAGCAAACCGAAGGTGACAATGCTGGCTACACCGCAAGGTTCAAACAGCTTAGCATAATCTGCCCAGGTCAAGTCAACACTCCGGGGAAGGCCATCGCGAAGTACATTCGCGGCTTGCCTGAGTGTGTGGGTGATTTTGTCGAAGCTGCAAGGCCTGCTACCATCGAAGAGACCTACCGCTTAGCCGCAGAAATCAACAACAAACGATTCGTGGAAGGATTATTCTCAAAGAATCCTGTTAAGAAAGCTCATCAAGCAATCGCCAGTAATCCTTCAGGCGAATATGTTGACGAATCTTCTGATGGATCTACTGACGAATCTAGTGACAAATCTGCTGGCGATTCTTCTAAGGAATCAGCTAACGATTCTTCTAATGAATCAGCTAACGATTCTTCTGACGGATCTGCTAACGAATCTGCGGACGAATCTGTTGCCGATTCTTCTGACGAATCCGCTGATGGATCTTCCGACAAATCAGCCAAAGACTCCGTAAGCGAGTCTTCAGACGAATCCTCCAACGACGACGCTTCTTCGCAAGATATCGACGAACTCAGCCGCAAGCGAAAGACTTCAAGCCCGAACTCATCAACAACCGAACTGCTGCAACCGGAACCTCTTCGAACAGTTCCGATGTTTCCAAAACGAGCCTACACTGGATTTCATCCTCAGTGTTACTCGTGTACCTATCATCATCCAGTTGGGGCTGACTGCCGCTATTGCAATAACTGCAACTGTTACGGTCACTTCACCCGCAACTGTCGCATCGAACCGTGAACTTGAGTACAACAACAACAGCTCCAGCAAAAGTCTTCAACATCCGACATCTAGCAAGTGTAGGATAAAGTTGTAATGATACGATTTTCGACGTTAATCTCTATGTTTTGAACCTACTCTATTACTCGATATTGTCTCTATGCGTAACGTTAACTCTCGTCTCCATTTTCTCCCACTCTTTAATCGCCGCACTTAGACTAGATTCACACACATACTATATACTATATCACGAAATAATGTGTTTTACCCTCACTACACTTCTAGAACGAGGTACGATAAACGTGCAAGGAACGATTAATCGCGGGTGCACACGGGATTATTTGGCTCAGTGCACGGTGATCGTAGTGAATTCTAAAAGTGCCATAGCGTTTGACAAAAGGTGACACCAAAACACGGGATGAAAGTAGTAGGGGTCGGGCGAGGAATGCCTTACCATACTACCGAAGTTCCGTGAAGAAAGTGCCACGTGGAGTTGAACGTTATTAGACCTATTATACTATTGTAATTATTTTCAACACCCTACACTCAATCGCAAGGCGTAACAACCGAAATTGCACCATCGCAAGACTTGTCGTAAGTCTGCAAACGCAATACAATCGCCTCATCGATGGACTCTGGGGAGTCTACCTCGCAAGCAAATTGCATCGACGCAAGACTGGTCGTAAGTCTGTTGCAACGAATCTCAATCAAGCAAATAAACGCTCACGATATTGTTGGGTGAGGACCTATTCTACCCTCCTCGAAAACCGTGCTGCGTCGTAACGAAACGTTAAGCTTATTCGAAACAAGAATCGAATTCGACCAATCGCAACCGCTTACCTTGTATATCTCGCAACCTCTATCGCTTATCGCGTGAGCCTACATCATCTGCTGTGTATCAATTTATCGCTATATCGTTATCCGGAATATTCGTGTTAAGTTAGCACATGACCTAGCTTCACAAGATGAAGCTCATATGGATAAGACAGGATGTTTTAGCCATATCAGCAACCTTTCGTGGAAAAGGGCCATGTGGGGTCTAATGCTAGTCCAACTCCGTGGTGTTAATCAATCAAACCAAACCGCGTAAATCAAATCGCATACCTCCATCGCTTGCAACGCAACTACCGATTATTGTATTTCGTTTATCATCACTGTCACCACAAGTGTCTCATGTTTATTCGTTTAATCACCTAATCGCTGATCGCCTATCGTGTATAAACTACCGCTTATCGCTCGCCTAGTGTTCATTGCAGTCTGTATGGTATTAAGTACACATGACACCGCTTCACGAGGCAAAGCTAACCTGGTTAAGCATGGTGTTTCGCCATGTTAGCAGACCCCCGTGGAAACGTGCCATGTGGGTGTAATGTGTAATCTAATCAAAAACGCGCTATTCACTTCTCGCTTATCAACTCGCTGGATTTATCTATTCGACCCTATCCTATGCTCGGCCCGACTTTCTATCGATTGGGCCAAGTGAACGCAATTCAATCCGAGACATATCGGCACACCTGACACTGCCTCACGAAACGGAAGTAATATGGGCAAAACATGGTGGATACGCCGCTGGTAATTCCTATATATAAGTGTTTTAAACATATTAACGAACTTCCGTGGGAAGGTGCCAAGTGGGGCTTGATGCTAAATCATTCCTTCCAAAAGGTTAAAACCTGATTTTTATGAAACTTTTATCAAAACCATGGAACAAGTGAAATTTCTCACAAATGTGGAGGTAACATCAGTTTAACTCCATATTCAAAGGGAACTTCACGAGTTCAATTTTTCCTTAAAACCTTTTTCAAAGATCAAGAACAAGATTTCCTTGAGATGTTGGTTCAACATCGAGTTCAACTGGAACCCATATCGTAGGAGAGTTTTCGTAACCCTTGCTTTCACCTTCAAACTCCTTAAAATGTTAGAAACTTAAACTTCCTTGCAACATCGGTTAACATCGATTCCGTTGACTGCACGTTAAAAAGGAAAATTTTCAAAAGATTTTCGTCCTAAATCCCTTTTAATATCTAAAGCGAACGCTTCTTGTAACGTTGGTCAACGAACAACTCAGTTAACTCTACGTCATGAGAAACCTTTCAAATTACAATCGCATCGAACTAACAAATTCTACACCAGACAAGGTACTTTGGAATGCCAACTCGTGGGATTAATACTTTCGTCTTTACATCGTTTTCTCGCTACCGCGGTCGATCTCTCTTATTCGAAACGTTACTGTTGACAACTTACAGTCAAATCACTCGCTATATCGCTACTTATACAAGACCAACTGTTAGGAGTCTACCTATTGGATTAATTTCGGGACGAAATTTCCTAAAGTAGGGGAGACTGTAACAACCCGTACTTTTGTGCGATTGTTACTACTCGTTATACTCGTTACGCCTAGCACCAGAGATTCGGATCATAATGTAACTATATCGTATACATCACTATTCGAAGGATAATCGCATATTTTCGATATACAATATCACGATACTACACTATTATCACACTAACACTCACGGAGGCATTGAGTGAGGACCTATTCTACCCTCCTCGGTGGTCGTGATGTGTCGAACGTAAACAATCACCGCTAACAAGGACCCTCGGGTGAGTGCTGTAGCTCCAGTCGTCATGACGATGATGACAATACGAGTAAACGGTACCCCGTCAGTCTTTGTGGCACTACACAAAATAACGTTCACGATGACATCAAGAAAGGACCTATACTACCCTCATTGATGGCCGTGCAACGTCGACAATAATCGCATACTCGAATCGGAAACCGACTGTTAGTTATCGAAACTTTGGATTATGGATACGTAAATACGACCCCTAGTGATATATATATATACATAATAATATAATAATAACAATATATTGATAATATAAACTAATTACGGACGTACGCGCTTCGAAAACTATCAAAACGATCAAAAACGGAGAAGTCCAGGCATCAGGATAGCTATCCGGACGGATGGACCATCCGGACGGATGGACATGCGCACGGATGGCCATCCGCACGCATGGGCCATCCGCACGGATGGGCTATCCGGGCCTGATCTCTTCTCCTCTCCTTTGTTGCCTATAAATACCATGTCACATCACTTGAACAGTGATGTGACAGCTCCTGTTCAACCACTCGCGCACCAAGACCCTTTTCTCTCGATTTCCTTGCGATTCCGGTAAGATTTCGACATAAAACTTGTACTTCTACAATCTACACTCGATTCTACATCATTCTATCTTTCAAAACTCAAATTCTAACCGTGAGATCTACGGATTTGAGGCGTTTTGAGGTGATGTCACCAAGAGTTCTTATGAACTTCAAGTTGGGGTCTCATTTCACTATAAACGACTCAGATCCAGGTGATTTCCACATGTTTTAATGACAAATCACACCTAAATCTGTGTGATTTCGAGTTAACCATGAAGAACCACCAAGAACGATCAGATCTGATGGAACGGGGTGATTCCCGGCCGTTAGAACGAGTCGGAATTGACGGAACTTCAAGTGTTAGCGCGAAACTACACTACCCTAGTGAAAACGAACGTTTTCCTTTCGTTAAACACTCGAAAAACAGTGCGAAACAGACATGACAGCCGCACGGGCAACAGGTCAGTCCGCACGGATGACACAAGTCCGCACGGATGACATGTCAGTCCGCACGGATGACATGCCACCCGCACGGATGGGGTGTCATCCGCACGTACCAGTCATCCGCACGGATGGGCTGTCATCCGCACGTACCAGTCATCCGCACGGATGGGCTGTCATCCGCACGGACCAGTCATCCGCACGGATGGGCTGTCATCCGCACGCACCAGTCATCCGCACGGATGGGCTGTCACCCGCGCGCACACTCATCCGCGCGCACAAGCAAGTCTGTCCGCACGCACCGCTGTCCGCACGGATCACTGTTATCCGCACGGATAACATGCCATCCGGACGGATGACTTGCCATCCGCACGGATGAGGCCCAATTCAATCAAACGAGTAACTTTTCAAGTTAATCTTGCTTAACCATATTTCGTTTACTCTATTTCTTCAAGGATCATTACAGACAACTCGAAACCGACTCAATCAAGTTGTAATCTCGCTAAATACGCATTGTGAGTATACTTGACCCCTTTTTTATCGAATTTTGGGTGTAACATACGTTTATAACAAATCGAACATATCAAGCGAAATATTCAATCAATCCAATTATCACTTGCGAATAACTGTTATGCATAAATTTACGTGATGCTAGTTGCATATGTGCTAGGGCTTATACTCGCGACGTCCCACCACGACTAGTATAGTACTATTGCGCCCGACGGGGTCTAGTTATGCCATCGTACATTCGAGCATCGAGGACTTAGTTGGTAGTATCAGTTTTGTGAGTATATATGTCGTGTATTACGTTTATGCATATGGAAATTTGCAGCACTTTTAATCTATTACGCTATACTATCAAACCTGTATGCTCGCCAATACTTTTGTATTGACAAATATTTTTCACGTATGTTGCAGGTTAGATCGCAGACTATATCAAATCAAGCTAGGGAGTCTAGAAACTCAACTAAAATCTAGGTTGTCGGATTTGTATTGTTCGAGAGGACAAGAAATATGTGATAACTTATGTGGTTGTATTATTTGTTAGTATGGGATAACGAATGTATTAAATATTATCGCAATATAGTTGTTATGGATTCTCTTGAGCAATCTGATTCGCCTAGTGCCGCGCCCCGATGATTCCGCCATCGGTTGGGGTGTGACAGCTTTAAAGCATGAAGCTAACAGGATTGAAAGGATTAAAAATGATCCAAGTAAGAAGAAGACAACTCCAAATTGGAATAAGTACAAAAAGCTAATTGCTGATCTTACTTCTGAATACAAAAAGAAAAAGCAAGAACTGATAGATGCTAAGGTGGATACTGCTGAAGCCATTGCAAAATGGACAAAGTAGTATACCGATGAGGCTTATAAACGGCTGAAGAAAAGAAAGATAACAGTCTCAGGCACTTCTAAAAGGCCAGACTACAACAAGATAGAACAACAGCTGGATGCTCTCAAAACACTGATCACATCAAAAGTTAGCCCGAGCCTTGTGATAAACCAAGAGAAAGGGAAACTGCTGACCAGTGAAGAAGAAAAAGAAAAGGAAGCTGAGTACTTCATAGAAGCCATCAAGAAAATGGGTCTAAAAGAAGATAGTTCAGTGAGCCTTCAAAACCTTTTCAAAAAGGTACTAACCAAACCTGCATCAACAAACATTTCAGCAGATATCTCAGACAGTGAACTTGATCAACAAGTGACACAAGAGCAAATTGACAAAGAAGTTGCAGAAGATATAGCTGCAGCAAATGAAGTCATAGAAGAATCTTTCAAAAGAATTTCTGAAGTTAAGGATACTGCTTTACAATTTTTCTCAAGGCCAAAAATCTCAAAGCTCATCAGAAAATAAATCTCTCCCAAGAAACCCATTGGGTTCAAAAGTACTAAAGTGGATGTCTGATCAAAAGACCCACGTATTAACTCTGGTCAGATCCAATGGCGAAGTGAAGTACATATCAAGGAAAGAAGCACTAGGCCTTGGTGTTGAAGTTTTGCAGGACCTCCTTGAACTTTCACTGTGCAGGGATGAGGATGACTCAAGTTCCAAAGACTTTGAAGCAGAATTCAAAAAAAAGCTAAGGAACTTCTGATGAGGAATAAAGATCCAGAATAATGAAGGGTTTTGGCATTATCTGTTCCAGGGGGAGATTGTTGGGATTGAACCCTACCAGAGGAACAGATAATGAAAGCCAAAACCGGATCAACATAGTGGATTCACAATAAGCAGCAGTTTACACTAAGTCTTCTCCTTTGAAAGTGATTATAACATCTGATGGTCTTGTATCCACTGCCCGGATACAACTGTTGCTGTTCTTCTAACTACTGATGAAGCCAGAAGACTGCTGAGACCTAAGCACTGCTGGTACAATCTACTGATGACAAAGCACTGCCCAATCAAGGACTGATCAACCTTGAGGAAAGCACTGACTTAAAGAGAAGAGCAGTAGTTTAGTATATCATCTGTTTTATGTATAGTCAGTGGTTAGGTTTAGCAGTGTTTGTATAAGATCAGTAGATACAGGTTGTTAGGCTGTTAGACGTCGCTTTCATGGTGACGTCAGCTGAGATGCCTCAGTGGTTTGGATTGTCTATAAATGGAACAGTACTCTGTACTGTTACATTTGATCGTTTTGAGTGAGTTCTTCTCCTCAATTCAATCCTTTCATCTTGTGCAACCAACCACTGTAGTATCAGGCTGAGGGGGAGCTTAGTTTGTAAGCTTGCAATGTAATCTTTTGCTTTGAATTGTAATCTTTCGACTCTATGAAAAGCAAATGTTTATCAAACTATATTCTCCCTTGATTGTGTCTACAAAGTTTGTTATTCATTTCCGCTGCACTTTACATTGTTTCATATTCATTCATTGTTCAAATCATACAAACAAACACAATCATGAGGGCCTTCGATCCTAACAAACATTTTCGATCTAAAGAAAAAAAAAAACAAAGAAAAACTCTAATAAGGGTGGAAGGGGCACCTTTCGATGACCCCTTCGGTGAGCTTCTTTGCCGATCGGGGAGGCACCCCTTGGGTAGATTCGGTATTTGGTGAAAACTTATTACGGTGAGTCACCGAGTAGAGAAGATGAGAGAAGTGAATAATCACATGATATGATATTATTGGTTATTATTGGTTAATGGAAACGTTTACCACTCGTAGCTCAGCTCAGGAGCATTCCTTCCACCCTAAGGGTGAAGGGAGTGGCTCGGTAAACCAAACGGCAAAGGTGTTTGCCGCGCGGCAACACCGCCGCCGGCCACCTTTGCCGCTCGGCAAACTTGAATAATCGGTGAAGGGTTGTCGAGTGACCAAAGAAGAGAGAGAGAGGGGGGCAATAATGATTGGAGCATGATTGGAGCATGTTTTTCCGTGCTGCGGCGACTGGTGGCGGTGGTTTCCGGTGGCGGTGGCGGTGTTGCTACGGCGGTGGTGAACAGGAGGTGGTGGAACCGGTGGTGGTGAACAGGAGGTGGTGGAACCGGTGGCGGTGGTGGTGTTGCTACGGCGGTGGTGAACAGGAGGTGGTGGAGGTGATAAGGGTGGGTTGATTTTGAGGGTGGTGGTGGTGGTGGAACCGGTGGTGGTGGTGGTGAAGGGGTGTTTAAAGATAAAAAAATAAAAAAAGAATAAAAAAAGTTTGCCACTTTCAAGTGTCTACACCACTGCCAACACTTTTCACCAAAGTTTAAACTCTTCACACTTGCTGACATGGCACACTCTGATTGGTCCATTTTAAAGTTTGCCACTTTCACCTGTTTAACCACTCCTTTCACCCTAAGGCTATGAGGTGTGGATGGAGCCCCATGGGGCTTTATCAAGTCCACCTAGGATCCAACTCATCTATGGAGCCCCCCTTTAATTTAGAGGGTGTGGATTGAGCCCCTGTTAAATAAAATAAAAAAAACATTTGATTGGTTTAAAACTAGTGGACCCCACCTGAATTAACCAACTTTGGCGTTAAAGGGCTTTACCACCATGGAGCCCCACTTAGAGGGTGTGGTGATAGATGCTGACGTGGCGTGGATGGAGCCCCATGGAGTCCCACACCTCGTAGCCTAACATTTTCGATATGGCTAGTGATTATTAAATTATTGTGAGGGTTCAGTTGACAAAAAACAATCATCAGAATATTTTAAGTGCGATTGGATCTGAAACCCACAAATCGAAGTGATTTGGAGAAGATGAAAGCTTTGGGATGGTGGTTAATGTTGGTGGGTTCCCTCCGGCTGGCGTCCGTATGGTTCGGTTTCGTCGACATTTGGGCCCTCCGCCGTGCCGTCTTCTCCCAAACCACCAGTTAGTCCCCTTTCTTTCTTTCTTTCTTTCTTTCTTTCTTTCTTTTCACTTCAATAAACTCCCATTTAATCAATTAGTTTCCTTTAATTTCTGTACAATGTGAAATGTAATGTTCCATGCTAATCAGGGGCGTTTGATTGAATATGAAATTCACCTAATTACTGAAAATCTTGAAGCTTTAATTGCAACTGTGATAGCAATGTTAGTGACCTAAGCTTGAAATTTTAAACAGATACATTAATTCATTATGAAAGTTTGGATTTTTTTAGTTAAATTTATGTTTTTGTCTGTTGGGGTTTTCATAAGATTTAGGTTGGTCTTAGATGCCAGAGATAGTGGAACAAAGAAATAGAGGTGGGTATGTGGTTGTTAGTTACTAAAGGGCATGTGGTATCTCTAGGGTTGTAAACGAACCGAACGTTCAGCAAACAGTTCGTGAACCGTTCGGCGGAAAGTTCGTTTATGTTCGTTCGATTAGCTTAACGAACGAACACGAACAGAAAATTTCGTTCTGTTAGCTTAGCAAACGAACACGAACATAGGTCTCGCTCGTTAGACTGCGTTCGTGAACGTTCGGTAAGATGTCCGGTTATGTTCGTTCGTTTACGTTCGTTCGTGTTGGTTTGATTATATTAAAAAAAAAATAATAAACCTTTTATCCAAACATATTGAAAACTTGAAACCCTATTTTTTCTAAGTTTGCTAAAATTTGGACATTCTAAGCTATTTTTGGGATAATTATGTCTAAGTGAGTTAAACTTGATTCACTGTTTGGTGGTGTAGTAGACTTCTTGTGTTGTGATTTATCATTTAATGGTTGTATTTAACTACTTATATCCAATGTTTAAGGATAACAATGTTTTTATTTTTTATTTTCAAGTTAAATGTTCATTTACGTTTGTTTTTATTTGCTTGCGTTCGTTTGTGTTCGAGACCAGTGTTCACGAACTGTTCGTGAACAACTGAATTTCCTTAACGAACGAACACACACATAAACTTATGTTCGGTATGTGTTCGTGAACAGTTCACAAACATGTTAATTTCCTTAACGAACAAACACGAACATGACCTTGTTCGTGTTCGTTCGGTTCGTTTACAGCCCTAGGTATCACGGTGTGTAGCGAATGTGTTCATCCTCATGTGCTTGAGGGTTTAACTCGTATGGTGGACAAATGTGTAGATTTAGGAATAGGCCTAGAGAGTGTGAGTTAGCCGTTAAAAAAACGTGATGGTCAATTAAAGCAACTTGTAGAGATCTCTATCCGGTTCTTGTAGTCACTCCTTATCCATGGAAAGAATCTGAAAGTTTTAACTTATACGCAGTGACTGAAATACACGGGAGGACGTTCGGGGTGTGGACACTTCTTACTTGCACTCTGTGTTTCCTCTGTGCATTTAACCTCGACGACAAACCGCTTTATCTTGCAACCTTTTTGTCCTTCATATATGCACTCAGTCACTTTGCAACAGAATATTTGATCTACCACACGATGGCCATTCATAATCTTGCAACTGTTGGTTTCTTTGCAGGTATCATTCACAGAAAAATCTTATAATTTTATATCTCTGGGATATTCTCTTAGTTCTGAAAGACCAATTAAATCCCTACTAATGGGTCGGGTTTTGGGACCTTTTGTAGTTGGTGTTTTTTTAACTTGCATCCGTTTTGATGGTTTTTGTTCGTCTATCTCTTACTAACAGGCACATCGATAGTATGGATGCTGGTACAATGGAATGATCATAAGTCTAAACTCCACTAAAGCAGGAATGGAATTGTAGAAGATTTATTGGTTTTCTGTTGGGCGATAATATTCATCTGTAACTTTACAGGTTATTAATCTAAAGCGATTTATGTTCAAGAGCCTATCTTTCGCTGGTGCTCGACACCACTTGTGAGTTGACTTTTTTTATGTATTTGTACTAGATATGACTTGTTTTGTACCAGAAGGGAATTGTATCAGGTTTGTTTTTGTACAAGAAATAACTCTTGTTGGGTTCTTTTGGGCTACAAATTCTCAAGAATAGATTTGTGTAACTTTCTGTTAAGTTAATTCCAGCAAATATTGAATGGTCAGTCAACCTTTGTCATTATGCACTATTGAGATTAAAATGATCCCCTCAAGATGATACTGATGACTGCTGTTTGGCAACATCTGAATGGTTAAGTGCTGAACCAATAAGAGGTCTGAACCATTAAGTGCTGAACCAGTAAAAGGTCTGAATCATTAAGAACCTGTATAATGCTTAACCGTTCAGAGACAAATGTCTGACCAATTCAGATTAGAGGTCTTAACCATTCAGACTACGTATAATTCTTAACCATTCAGAGGCAAATGTCTGAACCATTCGGAAATCTGCTCGTGAAACAAACAGTCTGAACCATTAAGTGCTAAACCATTAAGAGCCTCATTAAGAGGTAAACAAACAGATCCTAGTGTCACTAATGTGATAATGATAACCAACTCATCACATAAAAAAGTGGTAGTTATCTCTAAATAAAAGTACAAATTGTTTTACAAAAATCATTTTCAATGGTTCTTAACTTCTTATAAAAGGAAACTGATTGAATTCAATGTTTAAAGATTATGAGAAGATTAGTGAATACTATTGTATTAAATGACAAGGGTGGTCACTCTCCACCATTCCACTAGAATCACAGAAGCAAAAACAAACAGTGATTCATATTAAATATGGTTACCAGAAACACGAATGAACTTAGAAGTATCTACATAAAACAGTTTATTACTCGCATACGTCAAATCTAACAAGTATCAGCACATCAACAACTATAGCCTTCCCCCGATAGCGCGACTAACAGGAAACCAACCCGTTAGACAACGACTCATAACGTTGCTTGATTATTCCGCTGTAGAACAAATAAATTAACATGCAATGTAAACTAATGAGAATCAGTAAGGCTTCTCTCCAGCAATGTTACCAGGTGGGTCATATCTACAAACAACGATCCAAGAACCATCGTCACACTTGGTCCTACCACATCCAACTTTTTGGGTGTCTTTCCAGACCATTTGCGTATAATGCCCGCACATCTGGCCTTTGCACTTGTTTGCGTCGTAGTCATAGTAGCGTCTCTCATCAAGCCACATTTGCACCGCGTATGAACCATTGAGGCTTGGTCCAGCTGCCATATTCTCACCACACTTATCCGAGTGTATCATTTTGCAATCCTTCCTTTGATCAGCATAAGATTGCGCGTTTTTCGCCAATTCATCGTCCCATGTCAAAGGAGGCACTTCCAATACTCGTCTGATACAACTATGGGCGTTAATGTAGTCGTCTGGTTTGTTGCCTGAATCTTCTTGCGATTGAGATAAATGTAGGATTGCCATGGATAACGCAAGAACAAGCGCGGTGTTACGAGAATATCCCATGGTGAGTGTGTTTGGTATGGTTTAAAGAACATCAAAGGGTATTTATGGGGTGAAGGTGTATGTGATGAATATGAAGGAAGTCAAAAGTGAAATGCAGAAAGTAAGGACATTAAGCAGAATATTAGCGGACACTTTGATGGATCAAAATGTTTCATACACGAAATCTTAGGTATAAACTAAAAAAACACAACTTGGTTCCTAAAAACTTG
This sequence comes from Helianthus tuberosus, assembly GCA_030545235.1. Classification (NCBI taxonomy): domain Eukaryota; kingdom Viridiplantae; phylum Streptophyta; class Magnoliopsida; order Asterales; family Asteraceae; genus Helianthus; species Helianthus tuberosus. The sequence goes on from CM060407.1 coordinate 75,821,581, forward strand.
ATATTTACTCATATTAACTTGGTCCAACAAACATCATGAGCCCTTCGCTCTATAACGAAGTGTCGAAATCAATGAAAAAGGATTGTTTATCCATTACATAAAAATAAATAAAATATAAAAAGTTTTGAGAAGTATGAGAAGCAATCGGGAGACGGAACGTGTACCAATGAACATATTAAAAAGGGGCAAAAGGAAATTTACACCATTAATGATGAATTATCTCATTTTTTATGGCAATTTTTTTTTAAATTTATATTGTTGGTAAATGATAATACTTGAACCCAAAACCCCTCTCATAAATTATCTCATTTCTCTGTCTTTTTAACGTTCTAATAACCAAGTTTTAAGTTTTTAACAACTAAGACTGATCATTCTCGGTTAACAGAGGACTGGTTAACGTGCCATATCCCCCAGTTAATGGCCGGAACACCGTGCCGGTCTGTTAACGGGTCGCGTTAATGGTGCTCATTGTTAACACATAGAGAGAGACGTTGGGGAGTGGGTTGGGTTTTCAAACTAAAAAAAACCCTTAATGGAAAAGAAGTTACGGGTTTTGTTTTAAAATGCTCTTTCAATCTATGAAGTTTGGTTTTATTTAAAAATAACTTAAACTCTTAAACCTTTAATATTCGAAGTTACAAAAACTCTTTCAGTCCTTGAAGTTTTATTTGTTAAATATCTAATTTGAATCTTTTATAAAACCTAAATTTTGTATTATTGTAGTTTTTATGTTTTTTAAATGTATTTTATTATAAATCTTTAATTAAATAAAAATAATTATTGAATAATTATTGTTAAATGATTATGGTTTAGTTAACCTACAATACCTAGTTAACGAAAAATTTAGTTAAAGGAACCATGCTGAATTGGCGTTGATGTGACAACAATTTTATTTAGTTAACAGAAAATTTAGTTACCCCGCAACACACATAGTGTAATAAAAAGAATTACTTTCCTCACTCATGTTTAAACTTTGTGTTAACAACATGCCACTTGTGAAGATATAATTCTGATTTGGAAGGTTATCTAGAAAGTTTAATTGAGTTATAGATAATTTAAATGGTTTTGAGATAAATTTAGTTTGCTTTATTTATTTATTTAAAAAGTTTGAATTATTAGTTTAACATATAGCTTTATCTAGTTGATTAATTTATTATTTAAAGAGTTAAATGCCATTTTAGTCCCTGTGGTTTGGGCCATTTTGCCAGTTTAGTCCAAAGGTTTCATTTTTAACCTGTGGGTCCAAAAAGGTTTCACAGTTGCCATTTTAGTCCACTGGGTTAACTTCATCCATTTTTTCTGTTAACCAGAAGGCCATTTCGGTCATTTTATATGGCTGAATTGTCCTTTTAGTTAACAGAATTACATACAAAATGACCGAAATGGCCTTCTGGTTAACAGAAAAAATGGATGAAGTTAACCCAGTGGACTAAAATGGCAACTGTGAAACCTTTTTGGACCCACAGGTTAAAAATGAAACCTTTGGACTAAACTGGCAAAATGGCCCAAACCACAGGGACTAAAATGGCAGTTAACTCTTATTTAAATATAGTTTGAGTTGGATTAGGATTAATATAATGTTAGTATAAATAGATGGTTATGACTGTTGTAATTTGTATGCTTTCATTGAAATCTTATGTTTGTGTGTTGGAACAAAGGCCGATTTCCATAGCTTGTAATTTTCTGTTTGTTAACGAGAAAAGAGGGGGGGGGGGGGGGGATGCGTAAAACTTAAAAATGTACACAAAGAAAGGATGAGTTGATCATGAACCATCAAAATGTAAAACAATGTTACATTGTTTCTCAAACACAATAAGGATAAATACGGGTGTAACTAATTTACTTTAAGTAAGTAGGAAAAATTATATATATATATATATATATATATATAGAGAGAGAGAGAGAGAGAGAGAGAGAGAGAGCGGTTAACATACATTATGAGTAATCGTACATTAGGTATGGGACTATCCTGACCGTCAGATCAAGGTGATTAAAGCGTGATTAAATTGATGATGAGAAGCGGTGGCAAAAGCGTAACTATGGTATATAAAGGTTAAAATCGTCAATTTACTATATCTATTTACCCGGCTATATCTCCGTCTCAAATCAAAAACGATATTAGAACCCCAAAATTGACGGTGAAGTTTCAAAGCGATTACGACCGAGGGTAAACGCCGACATCGGTGAACAAGAAACGAGTATCGATTTGAAGTGAGGAATGACGAATACGACATTAGGAGGTATCGATTAAATCATCTTCTCATCCATTTATTTTCTTCTTTAATCACACGGTTTTAGTTGAAGAAATTGTCATACTGATCGGCGGTTTCATTGTATGGTGAACAAAAATTGAAGCTAAACGAGAGAGAAGGAGCAAGAAACGAAACGATCCAGTGCACACTAGCGGCATAAATCCAGGTTTCTTCTAAAAAAATCTGGTTTGATTAACTAGCGTTATTTGATATGAACTAGCGTAATTTGATGTTGATTCATTGATATGAACTAGCGGTATTAGAATGATTGATATTAGACGATTGATTGATATGAACTAGCGGTATTAGATTGTTCATCCCCCATCCCCCTGTATTATTAGGTTAAATTTTGAAATTGGGGATTTTGAGCTAACTTGCCTTTTTGTTTAAACAATTATCGAATGTTTTATTAGGTTAAATTTTATTATTGGGGCTTCTGATCTAACTTGCCATTCGTTTTCATCCGTTTTTTAAGCAAATTTTTTATTGAGCAGGATGAAAATAATAACGCATCCATTGAACATAATTACGCCTGGTGTATAAGATTTGTTGAGCACAAACCAGTGAAAATTTGTTAGTATACATTCTGTAATACAGGTATTAACAGGTCAAAAAGGGTCTTAAGGGTAGAATTAGTTAGTTTTGGTGGGGAAATCATTGAAACTGATGCAAGATGGACATCCTGTGGCTTTTGTTTGTCCACTAAACAACTTCTGTTATGAAAAGAATTGTTGGCAAAATAATAACGCCTATTGTATAAGATTTGTTGAGCACAACCAATGAAAATAGTAACGCAAGTTGTATAAGATTTGTTGAGCACAACCAATGAAAATAATAACGCCTGTTATTATATGAAAAAGCTAATTTGCTTGATTTAATTTGTTTTGAAATATGAATGTAGGGGTTGCTGATGATGATGATGATTTTGAGCCCCCCATTCAGCCGATGATAACAAACAAACCTCGCAAGTTAAAGGTAAATAAAAAGCCAAAGAAATTAAATCTTCAAGATGATGATGATGAGTTTGAAGCACCAATTAAAGACTTGATAGGCAAAAGGGCTGAAAACACAAAAAAGAGGGCAAAGACTTTAACTGACCAAGATGATGATGACTTTGGGGCAGTAAAAAAGAAACCATCGAAAGAAGACAAGCAGATGGATCCTAGAAAGGGGAAACAGACGATTACCGAAGCGGAACCAATTAGGACGGAAACAAGACCGGTGTAGTCCTTCAGGTTTTACTTTGGGGCAGTAAAAAAGAAATCATCATGATGTAATAAGCCTACGGTGTAGTCCTTCAGGTTTCTTGGATACAGTAAGACAATTTACAGAAGCACAGGTAGCGGATGTGAAAAGCATTGGATTTGGTGATGTTCTTGATGTAAAGCTTAATCATATAAGCACATGTCTAGGTTATTGGCTCGTACGAAACCATGACGAGTAATATAGCACACTAAACATAAGAAATCATAAGATAGAAATCACACGAGATTCAGTACATGATGTGTTTGGTATTCCAAAAGGAGATGTTATAGTACGGGAAAAAAATAAGCCTAAAAAATGAGCGATAGTTGAAAAAAATATTGCTACTCAAGAAGTCGAAACAACTATTGATGAGTTCAAAAACCAGTGGCCGGACACCAACAAAATTACTCATACATTAGTTGCAAAAGCTATGAAAAAACAAACAAATGGCGGCAGATTATTCAAGTTAAATTTTCTAGCCTACTAGAACACTTTGTTTGTAGAGATAACAAAGTCAAAAACGGTTAAACAAAGTTTTCTACTTGCCATTGACAAAGAGGAAGACATTTCAAAGCTGGATTGGTGCTCCTTTGTTTTAGAATCGCTTAAACGAACTAGACAAGGTTGGAAAAAACTGGACTCACAATACAATGGACTAGTTGCATTTCTAACGGTATGTTTTGTAGACATCTTTAAAATGTAAGCTAATACAATATTGTTAGTAGTAATTTGGTTTTTTTTCAAACAATTATAGGCAGCTTCTATACAGCCATGATTTCAACAAAAGGCACAAAATTTTCGATGAAGTTGCCGAACTGCCTGTCATAAAGTATATAACATCTGGTATGATCGACTACGTGGAAGAGTATTTATACAACAATGGGCCGCTGACAGATGTTGAAGATTGTGATGAAGTTGACAAAGACGAAGAAACGTATGACAATCGCCGGGATCAGCAACATGTGACTGCCTCGGACATCAATAGCGATGATCATCAAAATGAAGAGGCACCGACAACGCCATTCGAAATAGTAAATCAACAAACTTTGACGTTATTGACGGACCTGTTCACTGACAACATCCTATTACACGAGGCTGCTGCAGTACAAGAAAACCTCACCGGATTTGAAACCATATACAAGCCTACGACAGATACGGATGATTTCACAATACTACCAGTGGATGCCACAAAGGTCTACAAAAGAAGAAACCAGGCTGGTGAAGATTCAACTGAAGAATGTTACATACCATCAACTACCAATTGGTTTGAGGGCTGGAATCCTAGTGAACATATTTCAGATTTGAACCTTGAAGATATGGACATCGGGACGCAAACGCAAAAAGAGCTTGACTACTGCTCCACTCCGCTTCAACTAACCGGGGTGATCTATGATGACGCTGCGCGGGAAGCCTCAAACAAAAATAAGAAGGTACAGTGTTTTGGATTTTTGTTTATGATATTATTAATAACGCATGCTTTAAGACCTTCATAATACAGTAGAATATAGTAGAATGCTTGTTTAGGATATTAGAAAATAACGCATGTAGAATAATTAAAATCACGCTAGTTTAAAAAAATAATAACGGATGTTAGCTGAAGAAATTAATCACGCATGACTTGAGTTGTATTACTATAACTGAGTCCAGTTAGTGAAGACCGTATTGTTGTTTGCATGGCATGCTATAGTGGCTCGATTGTTATTTGTGGTGTTTAGCCTATAACTAAGCCCAATATAGATCACTGGAACAAGAGGCCCAGTTTATTAGGAGAAACAAAGCCCAATATAGATCACTGGAACAAGAGGCCCAATTAAAAACGCAAGACTGGCCCAATTAATAACGCATGACTTGAGTCAGTCTTTTGTATAACTGTTGATTTCATAAATATTGGAATGGGCTTCGAATGATATAGGCTACACAGGAGATTAAGCTGTTGGGCCAATTTATTAGGAGAAACATTGGGCTGTTTGGGCCAATTTATTAGGACTCATTGGGCTGTGGTCTTCTGAAAAAGGAAAAAAAATTGCACTAAATTTGGTTTGAAATAAATACAAAAACACAACTTATGCTAGTTACATGTATAATCACGCATGATATTGCTAAAAATAAGAACTACTCTACTTAGATAGATAATAACGCACGATATTGATAAAACTTCAATTCTGCAGCGGTTGTTGAAAACAATGGACAAGAATATAAATAAATACATTTCTCTTGTTACGGAAATGAATAATATCGTTACGGACGCAAAGGAAAAGTGTTTATGGGATCCAGATATAATGAGAATGTGTAAAAGATGGGATGATGCAGTTAAAAATACCGTGTCGACGAGGACTGATCAAGTAAGCTCTGGAGGTGATGAGGCGTTTCAAAACAAAGTTGGAGAGGGTGGCGATACAATTCAAGAGTTAGGAGGGGATGGAGATGCAACCGTGGAAGATGAAAACACAGGAAAAACAAAAGGTAGATAAGAATTTGTGTTATTTCTTAAGATTAACAGTACTTTATGTTCAATAATGACAAAACGTTTGTGATTTTATAGGATGTCATGATGTTGATAATATGACATATGACGATGGGGGTATTTCAGACTCATGCCTGGCTGCATTACAAACCATCGAACCAGGTGTATACAAGCAGACGACAGAAGGTAACAAATACGATCATTGCTAAATTATTAACCGTATTCTAACTTGTGTTTTCAAAAAATTAACCTACTCGAACGTACAAACAGTGACACAAGCAGATGTGGTACACCAAATGGACCAAACAGTAAATTTAGCAGAGTGCAGTCAGCAAAAAGCACAAAGTCAGAATACAATAACCGAGTCGATGTTGAATGAGCTTGAAAAGATAAACCCTGACGTCTATGGTAAAGAAATGACTCCCACCACATCCGCTGAAGAAACTGATGAAGTGACGGATGCAGAAATGTAGTCGGTGGAGATGCTTTTAAAATTGGCTCCCATCCTACAAACATCAAATGAAAGTAAGCAAAAAACACCCGTGTCTGCTAACAAAAAGAAAATGGATGAACAGAGACAAACATAACTAGTGAGAACGCGTATCAAAATGTTGAGGGAAAAGAACGAAAAACGAATGGCAGAATTAGGTGACGCATACAGATCACCTTACTGCAATAGGATAACCAGCTTATATGAGCCACTTCTAGAACGTGACCAAACGATCATTTGTTACTGATGTGTGTAAAACGCAACATATAAATTACATCAAATGAGGCATAAAACTAACCCTTTTTTAGTACTAATGTTGGAAAAAGTGTGATTTTTGTCTTCCTTTTGTATTTTCAGGGTTAAATGAGCATAAATGAACAAAAGAAGAAAAAATACAGCCAAATCTAACAATAATACAAGAAAAGAAATAAACGTGGCATGCCCGACCCCTCGACAGCATCTTCCCAAGCAAAAAACAAGACATCAGAAGGCTGAAAACGCCCCGTGCTCATTGAACACGGGGGCGTGCCCAAGTGTCTGCAGAAAAGACAAAGTTGTAGAAGCTTCTATTTCCCAACACGGGGGCGTGCCCAGCGGACACGGTGCCGTGGTCAACTGTCACACCCCAACCGATGGCGGAATCATCGGGGCGCGGCACTAGGCGAATCAGATTGCTCAAGAGAATCCATAACAACTATATTGCGATAATATTTAATACATTCGTTATCCCATACTAACAAACAATACAATCACACAAGTTATCACAGATTTCTTGTCCTCTCGAACAATGCAAATCCGACAACCTAGATTTTAGTTTGGGTTTCTAGACTTCCTAGCTTGATTTGATATAGTCTGCGATCTAACCTGCAACATACGTTAAAATATTTGTCAATACAAAAGTATTGGCGAGTATACAGGTTTGATAAGTAGCATAATAGATAGAAAGCGTAGCGAATTTCCATATGCATAAACGTAATACACGACATATATACTCACAAAACTGATACTACCAACTAAGTCCTCGATGCTCGAATGTACGATGGCATAACTAGACCCCGTCGGGCGCAATAGTACTATACTAGTCGTGGTGGGACGTCGCGAGTATAAGCCCTAGCACATATGCAACTAGCATCACGTATATATCTATGCATAACAGTTATTCGCAAGTGATAATTCGATTGATTGAATATTTCGTTTGATGAGTTCGATTTGTTAGAAACGTATGTTACACCCAAAATTCGATTAAAAGGGGGTCAAGTATACTCACAGTGCGTCTTCAGCAACTAAGTACTGCTTGATTGATTGGTTGAGAGTGCATCTGGCTTAGCCTGATCGATTTAGAGTGCGTTAAAACTGCGATGAACGAATCAGGTGACTATTGGTCATTCGGTCGGATGGCAATCCGGCCGGATGGCCATTCGGTTGAAATGATAGGTCCAGTGACTATCCGGTCGGATGGCAATCCGGCCGGATGGTCATTCGTTTGGATGATACGGGCTTAGTGATTATCCGATCGGATGGAGATCCGGTCGGATGGTCATTCGTTTGAAAAGAGTGCTGATCCGTCCGGATGACATGTATCCGTCCGGATGACATGTATCCGTCCGGATGACATGTATCTGTCCGGATTGTCATGTATCCGTCCGGATGACATATATCCGTCCGGATTACATGTTATCCGTGCGGATTACATGTTATCCGTGCGGACAATACGTCTGTTTCGCGTTCTAAATTCTGTTTCAGAGCGTTTGTCGGAAGGACACGTATAGAGTTACCGGGACAGTGTAATCTCGCACCAACACTTGAAGTTCCATCAATTCCGACCCGCTCTAACGGCCGGGAATCACCCCGTTCCATCAGATCTGGCCGTCCGTGATGGTTCTTCATGGTTAATTCGAGATCGCACATTTCCTTGGTTAATTACATAGATTTAGGCGAGATTTGCTACCAAAACATGTGGAAATCATCCAGATCTGAGTCGTTTATGGTGGGATGAGGTCACAACTGGAAGTTCATAAGAACTCTTAGTGACATCACCTCAAAACGCATCAAATCCGCAGATTTCACGGTTAGAAATTGAGTTTTTAAGGATAGAAAGATGTAGAATTGAGTGTAGATTATAGAAGTACAAGTTTTAGGTTGAAATCTTACCGGAATCGCGAGGAAATCGAGGGAAAAGGGTCCTGAGCGTGTTTGGTCGAGTAGGAGTTGTCACATCACTGTTCAAGTGATGTGACATGGTATTTATAGGCAACAGAGAGGAGAAGGGAGTTCTGGTCCGGATTGCCCGTCCGTCCGGATTGCCCGTCCGTCCGGATTGCTATCCGTCCGGATTGCCCGTCCGTCCGGATTGCTATCCGTCCGGATGGCTTATCCTGACGCGTTGGACTTATCCGTTTTCGATCGTTTTGATAGTTTTCGAAGTACGTACTTTCCATAATTAATTTATATTATCATTATATTGTTATTATATATACATATATATCACTAGGGGTCGTATTTACGTATCCATAATCCAAAGTTTCAATAATTAACAATCGGTTTCCAATTCGAGTATGCGATTATTAGCGACGTTTCACGGCCATCGAGGAGGGTAGTACGGGTCCTTTCTCGACGTCATCGTGAACGTTATTGCGAGTTGTGCCACAATGACTGATGGGGTACCATTCACCCATATTGTCATCATCGTCACGACGACTGGAGTTATAGCACTCACCCGAGAGTCTTTGTTAGCGTTAATTGTTTACGTTCGGCACGTCACGGCCACTGAGGAGGGTAGAATAGGTCCTCACTCAATGCCTCCGTGAGTGTTAGTGTGATAATAGTGTATAGTATAGCAATATTGTATTCCGAAAATATGCGATCATCCTTCGAATAACGATATATACGATATAGTTACATTATGATCCGAATCTCTGGTGCTAGGCGTAACGAGTATAACGAGTAGTAACAACGCACGAAAGTGCGGGTTGTTACATCAACGCTAAGATTTGCATAATCCAAGCAAATCTTGATTGTACAGATACGCTTCTACACACGGGGCCGTGCCCAGCGGACACGGGGGCGTGGTCAACTAATGCAGATGAAGAAAGAGAAGATGGGTGGACACAAGGCCGTGCCCAGCGGGCACGAGGCCGTGTCCGGACTTCTGTGCAGGCTATAAATAGGGGTGCTTGGTTCATTGCAAAGGCATCCCTTGACAAACCACCTCTCTCCCACTTCACCCACACTCCACCACCATCACAACACCCACATCCACCACCATCATCCATCATCCATCATAGAGTGTGTGTAGTAGTCTCGGGATCCAAGATTGATAGTAAGAGTTCTTGACAATCAAAGGCCATGTTTGCCTAAGTCTCTTACATCACTTGGTGAAGACAAGCATTTAGTGTAATACTTTTATTTTTTAATCTTTTCGCACTTTTTATTTGGTTTTGTATTAATGACGTTAATAACTAGTTTCTTATGTTGAAGGTGAAACTTCCTTATCATTTGTCCGTGGTGTCTTGGCGTTATTTTACTGTCTATATAAAATAAAAGATTTACACCATTCATATCTCCACGGTCTATATGGAGATATGTTGGCTACCTGGTCGGGGGTTAAGGGAATGGTTTGGTAAGGTTCTTGCCTTGTTCAGTGTATAGATCCTGCAAGGACCTAGGTTAAGCTTACTAGGACCTCCTTCAATACCCACTGGTATTGGATGGCGGGGGTGCGAATGGCTTGATCCCCTCATATGTAAACTACTATTAATACATTAACTCGGCTACTTGGGATTGTATCCCTGCTGACTCAAACCACTTAGCCGAGGGTAACGTCACCTTCAAAAGAGGGGCCTACCACATTACGCATTAATAACTTAATTAATTATCTTCCAATATTCCAACCCTTTAGGATTGTATCCTTGCTGACTCAAACTACTGGGTTGAGGGTAACGCCAACTTCAAAAGAGGGGCATACTACTATAACTAAGATAATCTCTTAAAAAGTGCAAAAGTGCGGAAAACATCAAAGGTTACACTAAAGGCGAGTCGGATCCAAGTGATTCATCTTGTCTATCTGTTTTTATTTTATTTTTATTTTCAGCATTTTTAGTTAGATTTCATTTTCTTGTTTAAAACGTTTTTCTAAATTTTTGATTTGATTAGGCGTTGAGCATAAACCGGTACTAAAAGCTCTTGTGTCCTTGGATGACCTCGGTATCTTACCAATGCTATACTACGCTTACGATGGGTGCACTTGCCCATATGTGTGTTTAGTGTAGTAAAATATCGTGTTTTATAAATTTAAAACTTGACTAAAATGTTAAAAAGGGCTAAAAAATATACATAAATACCTATCACACCTAACGCACATCAGTTACCTCTTAGCTCTAGTCGGAGATATTGGGTAAGATGTTTTGTCTCTTTTTAACCGCTTAAAATCTTGATCTCTTTTTAACCTGTCCTTTTTGGTTTTAAACAACAGCTCATTGATATACAAGTCTGAAAGTGGCGTCGAAACACTAAAAATCATTTTTGAAAGCTTTCAACCATCGCAATACGTAGCTTCAAATGGAGTGGACGCGTTTGTAGATGTGTTGAACTTTGAAGAGAAAAAAAGGGACAAAAAATCATCACTCTATAGGCTGTTCTTGCCAAGTACAATGATTGTAAGTTTTTCCATAATAATCACGCAAGTGTCTATTTTACTTAGATAATCACGCATGTATGTATTTTACTATGTTAAATCACACATGTTGAATTATAATCTCGCACATTATATGATAATCATGCATGATGAAAGTTAATGCACACATGTTTTAGGTTAACCAAGCATGCTATATGATAATCACGCCTGTTGAAAGTTAATGCACACATGTTTAAGGTTAACCAAACATGTTATATGATAATCACGCATGTTGAAAGTTAATGCACACATGTTTAAGGTTAACCAAGCATGCTATATGATAATCACGTCTGTTTAAAGCTTAATGGACAGATGGAGTTTAATGAAAAAAATCACCATAATTTTTGCAGCCTGACGACAAGTTTGGCCAAAATACACAGACAATGATCGATTGAAAGTATTTGCACCAAGCCTAGACGATATACTGTGTAAGTATCAGGTCAAGAAAGTTGACACAGTGGATCTTATCTTCATTCCTGTACTACTATCTGATCATTTCTGGTGCCTATGCTTTCACTTGAAAAATGGGGAAATCGAGTTAATTGATAACTCTAGGTTTGACGAATCGTTTAGCAAACGCTACCGTGGGCGCCCCGAAAAGCTGGTAATTCTTGAATACTTACCTTTATATACAAAAACGACTATATATTATAATGACTAGGTACTAATATGATTTTTTTATCATGATTATAGCGAAGAGTTCTAGTTCTATACCTAAAAGGCAAGATACGACAAAAAGAGTGGATAACAAACTTGGAAATAGAAAGCATAATTCGAAAGGAAATGGATTGGAGAACTCTTCAAAACGGATGTGACTGTGGTGTCTTCACTATGAGACATATGGAGACGTACAAAGGCAAATCACCATGGAATCCGGGGTTTGTGAACGAAGATAAAAAGACCATTCAAGATTCACAACTTTGATTCTTGCGGTATAGGTATCTTAGTAAGATTGTATTGTCCGACTACAATCTTATAAGGAAAGAAGTGTACGACAAAGCTAAGGAATTTACGAAGAACGCAAGCCCCGTAGATGTTTTGCGCGATCTAGATAACAAAATTAAGGACCGATTAGATCAGTTCTTCAACCTTGACAAAGTGAAAAAAAATGCTACGTCATAGAACTACTTTGTTGCAAACATATTTGACATGTTTGTTTTTTAATTTTGTTTTTAATTCTTAAATTTGCTGATTACTCATAAACTATGATATCAGGTAACATGAAAACAATGGGAAAATTCCTTATTCAAACACAATTTCGATACAAGAAAAACACTAAGATAAACATAATTCGCACATGATTTCACTACCCAGATGAAAATGATACATAATACCCATCAGAAAAAGGGCTTCAAAAATTTGATCTTCGTGTCCATAGAGCATCTTAAGATGGTTATTGCATCCGCAAGCTCCTTTAACTGTTTCTCATCCCGCTCTCCTAGATCAACCATAAACATCATAGCCACCTCTCGGACACTTAACTCTTTCATACCAGACAACAAATTGAAAATCTCTTCTCGTCTTTTCATGTTCTCTCTGACCCTAGAAATGCTAGTTTCCAACAAGTCTTTACAAGACTTGTCTTCAGCAATTTGTTCCTCGATTCTCTTTTTGAGATAAACACTCATACTAGAAGATAAAGAAGAACCACAAGATGAATTAGAAGAATCTGCCATCTTAAAGGTAATATTTGAATGCTCTTTCAATGATATATAAAAGGAAATAGCAAACAAGAGGACATCTAAAATTATTAAGCATGACAGCTGTATGGTTCAGAAATAATTCTAGCTGTTTTTTTTGGTGTTTTCTTGGTCCAGTACAGATATTATGTAAATATAATCACGCATGTATAGATTATCACGTAGGTATAAAAATAATCACGCATGAATCAATAATCACGCATGTATTGTTAATCACGCACGACCTGTGTTAGGATCGGAGGGTCTCATGATAGTGTTTGTTTGTTATAATTTGAACAAATGAACGGATATTGATCAATGTAAGGTGCAGCGGAAATAATAAACAAACTTTGTAAACACAATCAAAAGGAAAATAGTTTTAGTAAACACATGCTTTTCATTGAGCTGAATGATTAAAGTACAAGAATGATTACAACACTGCTTACATACTAAAACTCCCCCTCAGCAAGATGCCTCAAGGTTGATTGCACAGGATGAAAGGATTGGAGGAGATGGAATCTCCCAGACAATCAAATGAAACAGTACAGTGTACTGTTCCATTTATAGGCACAGTCAAACCACTGAGGCATCAATGCTGACATCACCATGAAAGTGATGTTTAACAAACTAACAAACTCTAACTACTGATCTAATACAGACACTGCTTATGCTAACCACTGACTACAATATATAACATAAAAGAAGTTAAACAGCTGCTGAAACCTTCCACTGATGTGAACCCAGCAGTACTTGTTGTAACCCAGCAGTGCTTGACCCATAGCAGTAGATTGAACAGCAGGGCTTTGTACTTCATCAGACTTTAGTGTGAACAGCAGTTGTAAGGCAGCAGTTGTACAAATCAGTGGATTGGAGGTCATCAGATGTTTCAAATCACTTTCAAGGGGAAAGTCTAGTGCACACTACTGTTTATTGTGAATCCACTGCTGTGACATGGTTTTGGCTTTACATCATCTGTTCCTCTGGTAGGGTTCAATCCCAACAACCTGGTTGTGGATTATTTGAGCTACTGAACTTTGATATGCAAGATGCAAGTTGATATAAAATATAATTAATCTTAATAATAATGAAACCTACAAATAGCCTTCCCAATCTATATGACTAGTAATTATGATAAATATTTAATTTTACTTACCACATCTCCACAACTACCATATTAATTCACAATGATCATACATATATGGTTCCCCATATTAGATTTTTGCAAAAAAAATAAAAACTCTCATCAATAAACAAGAATGTCTACTGATCCGGCAAGCAAAGCAATCAAGGAGCTCCTCTCCAGCCGCACGTTGACAGAGCTTGTGTCTGATGTAAACTCTACTAACAGTATTTTTGATGTGCAGAGGAAGGTCTTAGAACAACAGAAGATGAACCAGGAAGTCTGGGGGAAACTACTAAAAGAACCAAAATCTTCATTGAGGGACAACGGCATAAAGTTCATAAAGGATCAGGCATCTGCTGATCACTTGGTTTACTCATATCTCAAGGATGCAGTGGAGACAGTGCAAGAGAAGATGGAAACCAGTGACAAGGAGCTTGGGAAGATATTCACATCGAACTAGGTGGAATGTCTGATTAATCAACGTTTTTTGTTGATTTTTGGGGATGTTATAATGTTGGTATTTTGAAAACTTAGAAGTATGGTGGTTTTTGTCCATAGTTACCGATATATGGATATATTTAGGAAAATCATGTAGGCTTACTTTTAATATGTTTTGACACCTTTTCAGGCACCTATGTATGGTGTTTTGGCGTTGTTTATATGAAAAGGCATGTTAAACATTATAACGCATGTTACATTTTTTTATGACGCATCTGCATATTGAAGAACATGGGTAAAAAAAAAAAGTCAGTTGAGTTGGTATAGATTATCACGCATGGCATGGCAAAACATATAAATCTGGTATTAAAATCACGCATGTCATAATATCAGTTGAGATGGTATAGACAATCACACATGTTATAAAAATGGTATTAAAATCACGCTTGTTATAATGTCACAGATCACCTGCACTTGTTTCTTAAAAAAGGCATGAAAGAACAAATGTTTAATTGTATGCAATTGTGGTTCAAAAATTACTAGTCGTCGTCGTTTAGCTCTTCCCATTCAGAATCACTATCATCTGCTTCATCAACCTCCTCATACTCCTCTCCCTCACCAGTTTCTGCCTCCTCGTCCTCTTCGTCTACTAAACCAGGATCAATCTCTAACTGAATTACTCTTCTTTTCTTCCCCTTCTTATCGGCAGCACTAGCTTTGCTCTTTAAAACCGCAAGTTCGGATATCATGACCTTTGGTATTGCAAACACTGCATGTCCGAATTCTCTTTCCTTTTAGACTAATAATCTTTTCTTTTCTTTTTTGATTTAATCCGCTTATGTGAACCACGTCCTTTGTTTCTAATACCGGTTGGCACACGGACTGTAGGTGGAGCATCAGTGTTCGGTTTCTCGTAACCGATTAACCTTGAATATCTATCAAACTTAGGGTCGATGGGCTTGGTTATGTGAAGTTCATCAACCATTTCTTTCCTCTCCCTCATCCAATCTGACTATAACTAGATGATCAAAATCTCTCATCAAGTTACCAATAAGATACTCTCCAGTCTGCATTATCTCATACGCAACCTCTTTGACCTTTTTATGCCCATCATTATCATCAACACTTAAATTAAATGTGTTATTCAGATCATTCGGTACCACGTCTTTGGTCCATCTTCTCACAACGTACTTGTTGGGAATTTCTTTCAGTTTGAACATCTTGAACACAAAGTATATATGTTTGCACAACAACCCATATTGTTCAAACCTGCGACAACTGCATGATGCAATTACATCCTCCCCCTTCTTGAAACAAACCTAAACAAAAAAATTTGAAAATTAAAAATCAAGGAAAAAACGAACGTTGTTATGTAATAAAGCATGTTATCTATTGTAGATAGGGTTACCTCTAATAAACCGTCACCGGGGGCTTTCCAATCCTTCATAGTTATCTTCAAGAACGGTTCCTCAATTTTAGTCTCCATAAGAAGACACTATGACAGTGTTCCATATAACTCTGCCTGTTGATCAGCAAAGATGGACCTGGTGTAAATTTTCATAGCATCATCCTCTAAGGTAGTTTCAGACCAGTTATCTGAGGTTGTATTTCTAGAAATATGGTCATTTTTTCGATGGTTGAATCTTTGCACGTCCATTGCACCATCAAAATGGTTAAAAAACTCAACAAGGGTAAGTTGAGAATTCGCCACCTGACAAAAAAATGGTTTTTGCTCACTGATCTGGAGGTGGTCCGCATGAGCCCAGACATAGGCTCATGATGATAGAAAACTGGAATCCACGAAGATCTCATGGCAAACATATCGTCAATCCATTTATTCTCGGTTAGACCGAATTCAATCATTATCAGTTTCCATTCTCTCTCAAACGTTTCTGGCGCAATCGAATCAGTCCATACAATGTCACACATACGTCTTTTGAAGTCTTCGTTGTTACACAACTCATGTCCCACCTATTAAAACAATGGATTGGAATGAACAAAAATCAGAAATCTTAATAATTAAATGAGTGTAGGAAATAATAACGCATGATCAACTTTTTGTATAAGTGCATATTAAAAAAAACTGAGTGTTGGAAATAAACCTTATCAGCAACTTTCTTCATTATGTGCCACATACATAATCTGTGCCTACTCTTATCGAACACTGCCTCGATAGCTTGTTTCATCGCCGGGTCCTGATCAGTGACGACAACCTTCGGCTACTTACCCAATGAGTCCAAAAATGATTGTAACAGCCATTTGTATGATTCAATACTTTCGGAAGCTAGCAACCCGGATCCAAGCGTCACATTCCGACAGTGGTTATCAATACCAGTAAAGGGTACAAAAACCATTTTATACCTTCAAAATGATGAAATAAATTGAACAAAAAAAACAACAAAATTATACAAAAAAAAGTTAAAACATTAAAGTGAATACTAACTTGTTGGTTTTGAATATAGCATCAAACGATATGACGTCTCCAAACTCAGCATAGTTACGTTTGCACAAACCATCAGCCTAGAACAGGCCAGTTAATCGCTTGTTTTCATCGACAGAATGTACAAATGAATAATCAACCATAAACTGCTTTTTATCGGTCAACCTATTTATAACCATATCTGCATCATACTCTCCTATATAGCTATGTATCCTAACTCTAAAATTCTTGCAGTCGTCTTTAGTTGCGCCAACATTTTCAAAACCTCTGTATCTTTGTCTCATTATATTGAACGCTTTCACTGGCCCAAAATCCAATGTACCAAGATCCCATATCATCTCTTCTTGTGTTTCGGACAGATGCCTATAAGCCGGTAATAAATGCTTATCTTTGGGGCACACGAATGAATGATTATGCGCTTGAACAAACTTATCAACCTTATACAACACCCCATCCGTCGAACAAAGCTTAATTTGAGCTTTACACCCGGTTCGAATAGTCGGTCTGTTCCTCCTTTTATATGGCTTAGAGAACTTCGAATAAGGATCATCAAAAGCCAGAGGTTTATGCCCTTCCTTTGAACACACAAAGTATTTAGTCTTGATAATACCACCAACATGGTGTTCACCTCCTTTTCGAGCAGAGAATCCTGACTTCTTGGCATATGTCTGATAAAACACATATGCTTGCTCTAGGGAAGTGAATTCCATTCCTATAACAGGAACACATGATGAAGCTACCTCAGGAATATACAATCTTTCATCTGCACATTTTGAAATGACAAAAAAAAAACATGAGCTCTAGACCAAAAACACACAGTCATTAATCTAGGAAATAAAAAAAATCACGCAAACAAGAAAAATCACGCATGACAACCTAAAAAATAACGCAGACTGTATACTTCATAATAATAATGCTTATTTGATGGAATTACACATGTCTCCTACACTATATAGCTGATGAACATGCGTGATTTATGACACATTCATTTCAAAAAAACTAATTATCAAATAATGATGCACGATCAAATACAAAACATCATATAACAATAATTTCGTTGATTTCTGGAAAATTAAAACGATTAATTGACAACTTACTAGTATGATCGTCTAATAGAACTTGGTTGTCTGATGTAGGATTCCTCAAATGCTCAGCAGCATCATGAACGAAATGGAATTCAGCATCTTCAAATTCAACATCATCTGTGTTTCGTGCGTTACTGCTCTGTGGATCCATTTCAAACAATAAGTGATAGTAACCCTAATCGCACACCTATAACCGCTAATTTGATATTTGAAAAATGGAAAATATTTGAAACTGATTCAAAATCGTAATTACCGGGATGCAGGAGATAACGAACTCGCATAAATCTCTTGATGTTAGTAAATGTCTAAATTAACCTGCCTTAAGAATGAAAAATGTCTAATTTGCCCTTAATGAGAAATCTTAAACCGTGCCACGCGTTAAGATTGTGACATCTGTGCCTCTTCGACCATCATACAAGTACGAATCCAATAAGATCTTGTGTTTCAATCTTGGAATTTGTACAAATAACTTGTGACCTTTGCACATATCAATTCTCGTTTGATTTCGAGCTCTAAATCGCTTTCTTGAAAGTTATACGCGAACCGATGCGTCAACGTAATCAGTTTAATGCGACAAACACTCCAGAAAAATGACATGGGCTTAACATACCTTAAATAACATTTACATAACTTAGAAATAAGTTTTGGAAGGTTTGGTGTGTCGAAATCAAGTTTATTCGATCGCAGGGACCATTTGCGTCAAACTGCAAAAGTCTACCGATTCAGATGGTATCGAACCTTCCGGAATATGGTCATAAGTTAAACATACCCTAAATATCCTTTGCATAGCTTAGAAATAGGCTTAGAGGGGTTCGGTATGCTAAAATAAACTTATTTGGTCAAACAGGGACTAAAAGCGTCAAAAAGTCCATAAGTTTGCATTTACGCGCATATCTTACGTTCTGAACATATCCGGACATCAAAAAAATTTTGTAATCATTGAAATATTTTATATTAGTGATTGGCATGCTAAAATTCAATTCGTCGCGTAATTTGGATCATTTTTCGCGTCCGTTCGTGTTTCGTCGTAATTAACCGAACAACGCAACCGTACGACCAAACGAACCGACATCCGAGATGTTTTCAAGCATATTTCATGTCCCCTATGCTTTAACTTCATTGTAGAGCCTTGAAATGAGGTTAACGGGGCTTAATCGTGTCAAAAATGCATCAAAAACCAAGTTTTGCACATTCAGGGACCATTTCTAACATTCTGCCAAACATAGCCCTCGTGGGGCTCGTAAGATGAGTCCTCATCTTATTTTTTTCGATCTCATACCTATATCATTACATTCTAGTTTCCATAACAACATACATAGTATATGTTTTTCGAAAACAACGTTCATGATTTTCAAAATAGTATATTTACTTAATATATCAAGTGCATGATTTCAAAAGCATTATCCATGTTTTCAAAAACCTTATACTTGATTACAAAATTCATCTCATAGGATTTTAAAACAATTTATAAACATATTTACCAAATACATCTACTGTATGATTTCAAAAATATTACGTAAGGTTTCAAAACCATTAAACACATTTCTGAAGAACCCCATGCATAGTTTTCGAAAAACATTCTGCTCGTATGATTAACTTAACATACGTAGTATCCAACCTACAAATTATGCTTCATATGTCACCTTGGTATATCTAGCACCTCAACTCCATGAACATTCTACCTCGTGTATCGACTTAAGCACGTCTAGTGCAAGGTTTCTAAACGTCTCCCGCTATTCAAATTCCAAAATCCATATAGGATCTTCTTATCTTCACAATTAGATCCTTGTGGATGATTATCGCTCAAATCGGAGCCCTTAATTGAATTCTTTGTATGCCTTAATACGTACATTAATTAATTTGGTGGTTTGTTTGGGTAAGTGATTTAAATAACGAGGCGTGTGTAATATACTAAAAGCATGGTGGATATGCCGCTGGTACTTCCTATATATAAGTGCTTTTATGATATTACATATCGTAGCGTTATTTAAACCATTTCAATTTAGACATATTATATTTTACACAAATAACATATCTTTACAACACATTGTTTTACAAACAACATATTTTATACAAACTCATTTTTACTTGGTTATTTACTTATCTATGTATTATTCTTTTATATCATCTGATTTCTTATCGATTTTCGTATGATTTCTAAAAGAAAATATTTTTAAGGTTCATGACTAACTTTTGTTAAACATTTCTTTGAACTCACAAGTCATGAATCCTATTTTTAACAAAACCTATGTATCTCACATGCATTTTTATGCTGACGTACCTATTTTCACATGTGTTTTCAGGAGCTGATGCATAGGATTAATCAAGATACACTTAGGCGGACTTGGGCCTTAGTGACAATAAAAGATGCAAGACTAGTTAATTATGTTATGTTTCATTTATTTTAAGACATTGTAACCTCTTTCAATTCAATAAAACAAAACTTCAACTTCCATGTGTTATGAAACAATGATTCTGTTACGACACCCCCCGACGATTCTGCCGTGGTTTGTTGTTTTACGCGGTCGGGGTGTGACGAAGATCTCCTTGTCACGTACATGAAGTATGATTAGGGTTTTTGTACATTATACTTCCTCTCTCTCTCTCTATATATATTATATTCCTTTATTTTTAACTCTAATTGTATATGTACTCAACCTAAAAATTAAATTACATATATCCCCTTTTATAAATTTTTTAAACAACTATACAATTTTAAACATTAAAAGGAACCATGACTATCTGTTATCCTCCCTCCCCGCTATTTGCTACTCTGTCACTTTCAAAACCTCCACCGACAATGATTACAACTGGCGAGCAATTGATTTCCACATTTATCGAAGGTAGTTACATATATTAAATTTTGAATTAGGTATAAATGTAATTTATAAAGTTTGTAGGGATACATGTAAGTGCCCCTATTTGTATTTATTCATATTCATTTCTTATCTTAGAAACCAATACATTCTTCGTAAACACCCAAATTTCATTTAACTAGCAAACATCATCACAATACACACACATAAATATTTATTGGCACCATGCACTTGTCGATCCTAATAAGGTTTCTTGCCAATATAATTTCCTGGATGATCATAATTGCAAGTTAAAAAGTTATAAAATTTCCATCACTAGTGCACTTAACCCTCGCAACCCAACATGAAAAATTAGGTTTAGAACTTGGGGTTTTATTGAATAACAAAATGTAGGAAGAGATGAATAAATATAATCAAAATCCTAAGGCTTAGGAGCCAAACTAGGAAATAAAAGAACTAAAAAAGAGATAATGATACTAATTGATTTGATTTAGTTTTTTATAGTATCCTTTACTCCAACTCAACCTGGAGTGTGAAGATCTCGAACACCTAGCTTGCCAAGTAAATCACGTAGTGGCTGAGCTACCAAAGGATTGGTAAAAAGGTATGCGATTTGTTGTTTGTTGGTGACGTGAAGAGGCAAGATCTCTTGAGATTCAACCCACTCTCGGACAAAAAAACAATCCATCTCTACGTCCTCAGTTCTTTCGTGGAAAACTAGATTGTTTGCAATATGTCTTGCAACTTGGTTGTCACAATAAATAGGTGTAGCATCTTGCAAGTTGACCGTAAGATCCCTGAGCAGCCAACGCATCCAAAGGATCTCGCTAACTGTTGTTGCCATGGCTCGATATTCAGCCCCTGCTAAAGAACGTGAAACCACAGACTGCTTCTTTATTTTCTTGGACACTAGAGCACCACCCAAGAGTAACAAATAACTTATCCTTGATCGTCTTGTGTAAGGACATCCCAACCAATCGGCATCACAATAAGAAACAAGATTAAAACCATCACTCTTGGGTATGAAAATGCCTTGACCAATAGTAGACTTTATGTACCAGAGCACACAAAGAACAACATTCATGTGATCAACTCTAGGATCTGAGACGTATTGGTTAAGGATATTTACCGCATAAGTATAAGGGCACATGATGTCACACCCTGGCTTTGCGGAAGCGTGGTTAATTTGGTGTGACTTCTTAATACCATAGCTTAACCATAACAAAGCTATATGAAATAAAACCATGCAAGATCATCCATTCGATCAAGTTTAAAAAAAACCCAATACAATAACATTGTCTTAACGGAAACACATCCTAACGACATAAACATTGTTCAACAAACACAAACGTCAACATAACATAATGATAGTTTAAGGACTGTGACTTGTCCAGGAAAGAGCCACATTCCCTAAACCCAGATGATCTCGTAACTAGTGCAGCGGGAAAACGTGTCATACCGCGCCAGATCCTTTAATTCCCTGAAATACATGTAAGTTGAAAAATCAACAATAATGTTGAGCGAGTTCTTGTGTAAGTGAGTAAATAAACCTTTGTGAGTGTAAAAATCCTGGTATGTAGCAAATAAGGGAATTGAGATCACCAATGGTTTGCAAGGCCACTGATATGTGTGAAGTGCAAGTAGGGAGACTCAAACCTAGCGGATTTATGCGTTGGGCACAAAGTCACCCCGAGGTCCGTTTCTAGTTTGGCCTGGGGCTGGGCTCGCTACACCCAGATAGATCTACCGCTCCTGTCCCTCGGTCCTACCATGAGGACTAATGGCCTCATGTTGCTCCTACCCACTCACATGATCTAAGTAGTAAGCCTCCTTACGCTAACCATACCATGTATAAAGTACTTGTAATCAAAGTAACATGTATTTCACCCCCGTAGTTTAGAAAACTGAAAACAGTTAAGAGAAAAGGGGGACATGAACTCACTGTGGTGCGTCTCTACCAAGTATACCTCCAAATCAAGCAGCTGTGTGACGACCTACATGTACTAAATCTATTAGACGGACGGCCGTGCCTTAGCTTTAAGGTTTAAGTTTTCGGGAAATAGTTAGACAACTATTTCGTGTTTACATTCTGTATACTTGGTAATCATTTTCCTTCCCAAGGATGGGGGATTTAATACATGTGTGTTCGTATAATTTCGAAATATATTATTAAGTCTCACTTAATGTCACACCCGCTCGTAGCGGAAACACAAGGTGTGATCGATATGGTTTTCATTGCATAAATATCGATGTACATGAACAAACTATATGAATAAAACATACTCCATTGCCATTGCCATTGCCATTACATAAGTGTTTCCAAAAGGATTACAACATAAGTTTAGTGTGTCGGTTACAAACCATTAACGTAAAAGTAAAGTGTTATTGTTTCATACATTACATTATAATAAACTACTGAGGTTTAAACCGTCATATTTCCGCAAAGAGGCGGAATATAATAGTTAAACCCTCCAAAAGATGGCATGGAGTTCCGGTACTTGTTATCTTGACTGGGAAATCCGACATGGTCCTTTAATTCCCTGAAATACATGTTAAGTTTGGAAAACATCAACAAAAGTTGGTGAATTCATGCAATTTAGTTGTAAAAGATGTATTTAAAATGTAAGTTGTAGTATGTAAAGTGTCAATGAAATCGTTGATCATTAATGTTTTGCAAGGACATTAATATGTGTGACGAAAAAGGAAGCAATCCAACCCTAGACGATTTTTATGTCGATTCCGATCGACTGGGACACAAAAGCACTCTTCCGTATGGGTCCACGACCAAGAGTGGGGCTCGCCAAACTGGATTAATGGTGCTTAGATGTATAACCCTAATTCGCACATGATCTAAGGTGTTTCATTCCCTAACTTTAACATACGTTGAACATGTATTTTCCCCGATAGTTGTAAAGTTGTAAAACATTTAAATGAACAGGGGACATGAACTCACAGTATCGCGTCCTGTGAATAGATGTGAATAAGATCTCACGTGCGGTCGTCCTGAATAGTGTTGCGACCTACAAATGTTCTTGTATTTGTTAGACACTTCGGTCTTTGTAAAGAACTTGAGTACAAGTCTTGTGTCTTCAATATGTGTAAGACTTGTATGTCTTTACTGTTTGTTAACTGTGTATTCGATGAATGAGTTGTTCAAATGTTATATATATATTTTTCACCAAATATATATATATAAATGTTATCTTGTATCTTGTGAGTTGTATAGTCGGATCTAGTCCGCTGAATTTCGTGTCTTATATGTATCAATTGTATAGTTGTGTTTCCAATAATGGTATCATTGGGCCGAGCCCATGTTTTCATGTTATTGGGCCCCAAATAGTGTTGGGCCTAAATAGTGTTGGGCCTCAAATAGTGTTGGGCCTCAAATAGTGTTGGGCCTCAAATAGTGTTGGGCCTCAATAGTGTTGGGCCTCAAATAGTGTTGGGCTTGAATAGTGTTGGGCTTGAATAGTGTTGGGCTTGAATAGTGTTGGGCTTGAATAGTGTTGGGCTTTGGCCCATATGTTTGGTATTTGGGCTTAGCCCATGAATTTATGTTAAGCCCATTATGAAGATAAGCCCATTATGAAGATAAGCCCATTAAGAAAAATAAGCCCATTTGTAGAAAAATAGCCCATTAAGTAATATAAGCCCATTTGTTATAAAAAGTAGTCCATTAAGTAAGGTAAGCCCAATTACAAGTGTAAGCCTTTCATTTTTATAAAAAAAACCTTTTTATAAAAATTTACTAAGCATACTTTTTGGTAAATAAAAACATACTAGTTTTTATAAGTTTATAAACATCCGAAAATTTGTTATAGATAGCATATTTATATTTCGCGTCGAAAGATCGTCTAAACGTCGTAGTAACTCCCCGGATTGGTGACTCGTTTAAGGATTCGTCCGTTGTCCGTTTTGACCATAAATGGTGTTCGATCCTTCGGATTGTCCGTATTCGTTTTTATGGCGTAATTATATGAAGTCTCGTAGGACTTTTGTTATAAAGTGTCTTGAGTTTAAATGTGACAATGTGATTCAAGTTCCTACTTTGATATATATAACTAATACATCAAGTAATACATCACACAAAAATTGTTAAAGTAACCAAATATATATTTTCTAAAAAAAATATATATTTATATTGTCTTTTATTTTATAAACTTTTCTTTAATAACCTTTTTATTCTTGTAGAGATTTACCCAAAAATGTGGTTACTTTATAAAATAAAGTTTTTATGAAAAATGGCTATATAACCTTTGTATTTTTATCTTAACCATGTTTCATAAACATATCATTTTCTTTTTCTTTCTAAATCATCATCAATTTACTCAACATCTTAACTAAACATATGAGACTTTTATAACATAATTTTTCAAGATGATATCCAAATCATGTAGGGTTTTAACCATGATCATTTCATATGCTAACAAGTTCAAAAACCAAGTTTAATTTTAGTTTTAACAACTTTTATAAAAATATCTAGTTGTATGTTACTTTTTATAATCTTGTGAAAGTCTTGTTTTTAAAATAAAAACCTTAAATACTTTCACAAGATCAATAGTTATGATCATCCATTTAATCCTTTATGTTAAAAACCCTTTAACATAAACATGTATAATTTTTAGATCATAACTTAAAACATACTTTAACAATTTATTTATCTCATAATCATCACAACAAGATCAAATATGCATATCACAAGTCTTAAATCACAATATAAACCAACATAAATATATCATGATTTTTATCTTTGCTTCCTTGTATTTTTTTATGTTTATTATGTATGATCTCTTGGTTATTATTAGTAATAATAACAATCATAAACTTAATATTTGAATGAAAAAAAATAGATATAGAAGCTTACTTCTAGCACTAGGCTAGGGATGATCTTAGAAGATTATTAAGAACTAAGAAGATGATGATCTTGATGGTAGAACACTTTTGTATGGATGAAAACCCTTCCTTTTACTTCCAAAAGCTTTAGATCCTCTTATGTTACTTGAAAATCCATATTGATCATGAAGGAGGTAATAAAAATAGATGGGTTTTTTTTGAAGATGTTCTTATGAAAAAGATGAAGAAAATTAGAGTGTTCTTGGATGATGAAAGATGAAAATGTGTAGTAATGTGGTAGTAAGACTTAGTGATTAAGTGTTAGAATTAAACATCCATTTACATCCACTAGAAATTAAGTAAATAATATCTAGATATTTTACCATCATAAACAAGGGGGTGGGACCCCTTGTTCACGGTCACAAGTTGGGGGGGGGGGGGGGTCTTATGTGGTAAAAATAAGTTAGTTATTTTTAAGGTTTCAAATGAATTATAAGATGTAAGTATTTAGGTGTTAAGGGTTTGCAATTTTCCGAGATGTTTCTTGACTTGAAATGACCATAAACTAGCTTTATAAGACCTAAAATAATAATCACTAGTTCGCTACATGTGCCAAAATATAGTTCGGCTAGATGTTTAGCGCTCGTTTCACTAGTACATAGTCGAAAGGTACGCTTATGGAAGTTGTAGGAAAAATTCCAGTTATGTGTGTAATGGATATTCCATAATTATTTTTATATGAAATTGGTGCCTAAACATCAATTTTTGCATCTTGTAATAAAATACAATTGCTGAATTTTGCGGAAAATTCATGAAATGGTCACTTTTAGCGTTTTTCGGATAGTTTTTAGTGCTACCGGGCATTGGTAAAATATTAACCGAACTCTTGTATTCCCATATAGGGTTTAATATATAATTGATATTGGACTCTCATCCGAGTCCTTAAGATGTCATTTTAGATGTTTTCTGCGGATCCGGTGTTTTCGTCAGCACTCTAGTTCACTAGGCACTACTCTAGTTGTTTCGATGAATTGTTTGCACTATTTCAAATGTACCCAATAAAAGTGAATCATGTGTAATAATAAACGAATATTCCATGAGTTTTCTAAGATGTATATCATGTAATCATGCAGTCCGAATATTCAAAACACATACTTGTATAATGTAAATCATCGTTTTAAATGTAAGTAAATTACCCGAAAGTGGCAGTTGTCACATTCTCCCCTTGTTATTTAGAATTTCGTCCCGGAATTCTAGCTTTGTTATTCTTTGCAGGAGTCTTCGGAAATAGGTGGGTATATTTTGCCTTCATTCGGTCTTCACGTTCCCAAGTATACTCGGGCCCGTGACGAGAGTTCCAACGAACCTTTACTAACTTGATACGACTTCTCCGTGTTTTATTGACCTTCCAGTCCGTGACCTCAACAGGTTCTTCAGTGAATTGGAGTTTGTCGTCAATGTGAATTTCATCCACAGGAATGGTAACGGTTACTTGTATTGGACTCTTTTTAAGATTCGACACATGAAACGTGTGGTGTACACTGCTAAGTTCATCTGGTAACTTCAACTTGTAGGCAACAGTGCCAATCTTTTCTAAGATTTCAAATGGTCCAATGTAACGCGGGTTAAGCTTTCCACGTTTACCGAACCTCGCTACGCCTTTCCAAGGTGAGACTTTCAACAAAACTTTCTCTCCAACCTCGAAAGATGCTGGTTTTCGTTTTCCATCTGCGTAGATCTTTTGTCGATCGCGAGCCGCCTTGATACGGTCTCGGATCTGAAAAATTTTATCCGTAGTATCTTGGACTAGTTCCGGACCAATTAATTGACTATCGCCTGTTTCCGCCCAACATAGCGGAGAGCGACACTTTCGACCATAAAGAGCTTCAAACGGTGCAGCTCGTATACTTGTATGGTAGCTATTATTGTAGGAAAACTCAACTAGAGGTAGATGATTATCCCAATTGCCGCCTAAATCCATAACACATGCACGAAGCATATCTTCGAGTGTTTGGATTGTCCGTTCGCTCTGGCCGTCAGTTTGTGGATGAAAGGCCGTACTTAGATTCAATTGAGATCCAAAGGCCTGTTGAAATGATTTCCATATTCTTGAAACAAAACGACCGTCTCGGTCCGAAATGATTGAAATAGGCACTCCATGACGAGCCACTATTTCTTTGAGATAGATTTCCGCTAGTTTCTCAGTACTATCCTTCTCCCTAATCGGTAAGAAGTGTGCGGACTTTGTCAATCTATCCACGATTACCCATATCATGTCATGACCTTTCGAGGTCCTGGGTAACTTCGTAATGAAGTCCATAGATATTTGTTCCCATTTCCAGGCGGGAATCTCGGGTTGTTGTAGTAAACCTGATGGTTTCTGATACTCTGCCTTGACCTTAGCGCAGGTCAAGCATTTTCCAACATAGATAGCAATATCCTTTTTGAGGTTAGGCCACCAATAGTACTCCTTTAAGTCTTGGTACATCTTATCTGATCCAGGATGGATCGAGTACTTTGACCTATGTGCTTCCTCAAAAATGAGATCTCGGAGACCTCCAAAGAATGGAACCCAAATTCTACCTGCAACGTACAAAGTTCCATCTTCCTTCGGAACTAACTGTTTTTCCATGCCTCGAAGTGATTCTGCTAGAATATGCTCTTCTTTGAGCGCTTCTTGTTGTGCATTTTGAATTCGTGCGGTAAGATCTGTGTGAATCGTCATCTCTAGTGCTCGCACTCTTAGTGTTTTAATTCGTTCCTTGCGGCTCAAGGCGTCTGCTACAACGTTCGCCTTGCCCGGATGGTACTTGATTTCACAATCATAGTCGTTTAATAATTCAACCCAACGTCGCTGACGCATATTTAATTCTTTTTGGTTGAATATGTGTTGTAGACTCCTATGATCTGTGAAAATAGTGCACTGTGTACCATATAAGTAATGCCGCCAAATTTTTAAAGCAAATACCACTGCGCCTAACTCTAGGTCGTGAGTGGTATAGTTCTTCTCGTGAACTTTCAATTGGCGGGACGCGTACGCGATAACCTTTTCACGTTGCATGAGTACACAACCCAAACCTTGATGCGAAGCATCACAGTATACTACAAAGTCATCGGTACCATCAGGTAATGATAAGATTGGTGCAATGCACAACTTGTCTTTAAGAAGTTGAAATGCTGCTTCTTGTTTCTCTCACCAATCGAATTTCCTATCTTTCTGTGTAAGAGAAGTTAGCGGTTGAGCAATTTTTGAAAAATTCTCAATAAATCTCCGATAATATCCCGCTAATCCCAAAAATTGTCGCACTTCAGTAGGAGTCTTGGGCGCTTCCCAATTCTTAATCGATTCAATCTTCGACGGGTCTACTTGAATACCCTTCTCGTTCACTATATGCCCGAGAAATTGTACTTCACGAATCCAAAACTCACATTTGGAAAACTTCGCGTATAGTTTCTCCTTCTTGAGTAGTTCTAAGATGGTTCTCAAATGTTGTTCATGCTCGTTTGCCGATTGTGAGTATATCAAGATGTCGTCAATGAACACTATGACGAATTTGTCGAGATACGGCTTGCACACGCGGTTCATTAAATCCATGAAGACCGCTGGTGCGTTCGTTAAACCAAAAGGCATAACGAGAAACTCGTAATGACCGTAACGAGTCCGAAAAGCCGTTTTCGGTATGCTTTCTTCTTGAATCCGTAACTGATGATACCCCGATCGTAAATCTATTTTTGAATAAAAACTCGACCCTTGAAGTTGATCGAATAAGTCGTCAATCCTCGGTAGTGGATACCGATTCTTGATGGTGAGTTTATTCAACTCTCTGTAGTCGATACACATTCTGAATGTCCCGTCCTTCTTTTTCACAAAAAGAACTGGAGCTCCCCAAGGCGAGAAACTCGGTCTGATGAATCCCTTATCCAACAACTCTTGAAGTTGTGTGGACAATTCCTGCATTTTAGAAGGTGCCAATCGATATGGAGATCTGGCTATAGGTGCGGCTCCTGGTACCAAGTCGATGTGAAATTCGACTTGTCGATAAGGCGGTAGTCCTGGCAAGTCTTCAGGAAAGACTTCAGGAAATTCTTTTACTACCGGAATATCCGTCAACTTCGGCCCATCGGCCTTCTTGTCCACAACATGCGCTAGAAAGGAAATATAACCTTTCCGTAAGTATTTCTGTGCTCTCATGCAATTGATGATCCGCAATGGGGTGTCACGCTTCTCTCCATGTATAACAAGTGTCTCTTCGTTCGGTAGTGGTAGGCGAATGATCTTCTCGTGGCAAACGACTTCAGCTCGATTTTTGGATAGCCAATCCATGCCAACCACTACATCGAAACTACCCAATTCAACGGGTAAGAGATCGATATTGAATTTTTGTTCGCCAAGTTCTAAGGTACACTCCTTAACAACTTCTCTCGTCTCTATTAGTTTACCGTTAGCCAACTCTATAGAATATGGAACATCTAGTTTACTAGGTTCCAAGCCCATAATATTTTTAAATTCTATAGAAATAAAACTAAAATCGGCTCCGGTATCAAATAATATGGATGCAAAATGATCATTGAGGAGGAACGTACCAGTGACCACATTAGGGTCTTGGCGCGCATCCTTGGCTCCAATCACAAAAGATCGACCACGAGCTTGGTTTTCTTTAGGACAGTCTTTCTTGAAGTGATCTTTGCTTCCGCATCCAAAACATCCTTGACCACGCCCATTACTGTTTCCATTCTTGTTACCAAATCCACTTCCCGATCCTGTATTATTTCCGGTTCCCCAACATGATTCAGCACGGTGGCCATTCTTGCCACACTTGTCACAATTGACAACCCGACAATCACCCAAGTGATGATATTTGCATCGCTCACACTTAGGTAAAGTACCAGCGTACTTCTTAGGACCAGTGTCGTTTGTGGCTACAAACGCCCTTGCATCCTTTTGCGAGTTATTCTGTCGCCTGTTGTTGTTGTTGGGGTTATTGTTATTGTTGTTGTGGTTGTTGTTACTGTTGTTGTTGTTATTACCGCGGGTTCCCTTCTTGAAATTTGAGTAACTCCTCTTCCCACGGTTGGAAGACTCAACATGTGTTTCCTTCTTGTCATCACCTTTCTCAGTGAATATCTTCATCCTGACCCCGTCTTCAGTAAGACTCACGGCTATAGTCACAGCCTGAGTAATAGTCGTGGGTTGAGCTGCAGTAACCAGACTTCGAATCTTGTCAGAAAGTCCCCAGATGTAGCGTTCGATACGCTTGTATTCTGGTGTTACAAGATAAGGAATCACGCGGGACAGATCGTGAAATCTTTGCGTATATCCCGTGATATCAGCTCCGACCATGGTAAGGTTCCAAAACTCGTTCTCCAACTTCTGGAGTTCAGCACGAGAACAGTACTTATCCCTCATACATTCCTTCAGTTCATCCCAAGTCAACGCATAAGCAGCGTTATCACCCAAAGTTTGCACTTGTAAGTTCCACCAGGTAAGGGCCTCGTTGAGAAACAAGCCAGTAACGAAAGTGACTTGCTGATTAGCGGAACATCTGCTCATTCTGATAGTGGAATCCGTTTTCTCAGTCCATCTCACGTAAGCCACGTCACCGCCTGTGCCATCGTAGTTAAGTGGCTTGCAGTCCAGAAACTGCTTGAATGTGCACCCTGAAATTGGACAGCGGATTTTGAATGAGCAAATAGTGAATCGCACGAATAGATTTAGAAAGAAATTTGATGAGTTGTAATAAATCAAATGAACGTTACCCGTAATATTTGTTCCACCTGAAGGACCGCTTTGGCCCTGGCCTCCCGATCCGCCGGTGCCACCACTTTGGTCGGCCCGGGATGCCTCATACAGTGCGATAGCTTGAGCGGTTCTCTGTTCTATAAGTGCATTCAGTTCCGCCTCTGTCGTAGGCATTGGTGGAGGTGGGGGTGGATTAGTCCGTGAACGTAAGACTCTCCTTGGTGGCATGATTCTTCCAAAGGAGAAATAGGATAAAGATTAGACGTTGATTTGGTTTGTTCAAAAAAAACATATTCATATCATTAACAGCAACATCACCACGAAACATATAATTCGAGTAAATAAGTTAACATAAACAATAAGATATGTCCAACCAGACCACTCATATGCATTTAATAGATAACACCAAGTTTTTCATATATATATAGTCAACCGGTTACATAATCGTTTGAAAGGAAACAAAACTAGACTCGGGCTACATATCCCGGTCATACTAGTCTAGTACAACAAAAGAGATAACAAAATCTTCCTTCCAACTGTGTGATCCGCTGCATGTCGGTTGTCTTCAAAACTTGGTGGAGCATCAATATGTACACAAAACGGCTATAAATACCCGTCCCAAAAGTATAATACCTGTAAACATAGTCTATGGTGGGGGAAAAACGGGTGGTAGAATCGGGAACAACAACCTGTGAACATCATAAACCCTACCCTCCAAATCTAGAACCAAACGGTTCAGGAATACAATCTGCTGCTCGAGCGTCAGAACACGAGCAGGTAAATCAACTGGCGGTATATCCACTGGTGGCATCTGAGGTGGTAGTGGGGGTAATGGTGGTGACCCTGGTGGTGGTGGTGGAGCATGGGGTGGTGAATGGGCTGGTGGTGGTGGTGCCAGAAGTACCAAACCAAGCAGGTGAGTAAGCTCATCCTCGAGTTCACTAACTCGACGGATAATAAAGTCTATTTGATGCTCGAGTGTGAGCACACGAGCCAGTAACTCGGTAGTAGCAGCTAGGTAATGCAATGGGTGGTATGGGTCTGTGATGGGCATATCATGTGGGTATAGGTCCATGTCCCCGGGTGGTATATGGGCATGTCCAGAGGGTCCTGCCTCGTTAGTATGGTCTATATGTGGTAGAATAGGGGCAATATGATCATGTGCAGGGGCAACTGGCTCATCTGGTAAGACATCATCCAACTCAATGTCTGCATTGCGCTGTAGGCCAATGGCCTGCAGTGCAGATGAAGTAACAGATGCATAAGATGAAGCATCTGAATCGGTATCGGAGTCAGAAGAAATGACAATAACCGGGACTACCGGTGCAGCGACCTCCAAAATAACCAAGTCATGAACATCCCCGTCTCCCAACTCATCACCTAAATGCTCCACAGGAATCACAGGAACTACAGCGTCGTCATCCTCGTCAAAGTCGTCAATAAAAGGCATAATAGCAAGAGGAAGGATATCCCAGGGTATAACCTCGACCACATGTTCACCCTCCGGGTGACCCATGATAACTATCTCATTAAGTAGAGGGGGCATAAATAGCACATCATCATCAATAATGTCTCCTAACCCGTCTGCGTCGATAATGTCATCAACAATTGCGAACGGCTGAAAGTCATCCAAATCATCGTCAGATGCCGACTCGCTGTCGGATGTAATGACCTGAACTGCCGGTACATACTCGTCGTCGGAGGATAGCTCCATCGGGTCTACGTCGTCGTATATGAAACACCTTAGATCATGTGCGAATTAGAGACTCAAACCTAGCGGATTTATGTTCTAACCACTTGTACCTAGGTCCAAACTGGATTAATGGTGCTTAGATGTATAACCCTAATTCGCACATGATCTAAGGTGTTTCATTCCCTAACTTTAACATACGTTGAACATGTATTTTCCCCGATAGTTGTAAAGTTGTAAAACATTTAAATGAACAGGGGACATGAACTCACAGTATAGCGTCCTGTGAATAGATGTGAATAAGATCTCATGTGCGGTCGTCCTGAATAGCGTTGCGACCTACAAATGTTCTTGTATTTGTTAGACACTTCGGTCTTTGTAAAGAACTTGAGTACAAGTCTTGTGTCTTCAATATGTGTAAGACTTGTATGTCTTTACTGTTTGTTAACTGTGTATTCGATGAATGAGTTGTTCAAATGTTATATATATATTTTTCACCAAATATATATATATATATAAATGTTATCTTGTATCTTGTGAGTTGTATAGTCGGATCTAGTCCGCTGAATTTCGTGTCTTATATGTATCAATTGTATAGTTGTGTTTCCAATAATGGTATCATTGGGCCGAGCCCATGTTTTCATGTTATTGGGCCCCAAATAGTGTTGGGTCTCAAATAGTGTTGGGCCTCAAATAGTGTTGGGCCTCAAATAGTGTTGGGACTCAATAGTGTTGGGCCTCAAATAGTGTTGGGCTTGAATAGTGTTGGGCTTGAATAGTGTTGGGCTTGAATAGTGTTGGGCTTGAATAGTGTTGGGCTTGAATAGTGTTGGGCTTGAATAGTGTTGGGCTTTGGCCCATATGTTTGGTATTTGGGCTTAGCCCATGAATTTATGTTAAGCCCATTATGAAGATAAGCCCATTATGAAGATAAGCCCATTAAGAAAAATAAGCCCATTTGTAGAAAAATAGCCCATTAAGTAATATAAGCCCATTTGTTATAAAAAGTATTCCATTAAGTAAGGTAAGCCCAATTACAAGTGTAAGGGGCTGTTTGGCAACATCTGAATCAATAAGTGCTGAATGAATAAGAGGTCTGAATGGGTAAGAGGCTCTGAACCAGTAAGTGCTGAACCAGTAAAGTGCTGTTTGGTTGCACATCTGAATGACTGTGTATAATGACATTTTTACCCCTTTTAATTAAAAAACCATTTTACTATTTAATGAAACCGAAGCTTCTAGCTAGAACCATTTTACTATAATGACATTTTAAATAGTCTTCTCAATATCAAATTAACAATTTGCAGATAACATTGATCCACCCACTCCACAAAGTGAGACAGAGTGACGGAGTGAGAAGGAAAGGGAAGCACGGCAGAGGCACCGCCGCTCACGGCGGCGACAGTGGAGGCGACGGTGGTGGTTTGAGGCTCCTCCGACGAATTTCACCGGTAAAACTCCTCCCCGTCTTCTTTCGTCTCCTCCTTTTTCTTGCGATTGATGACGATTTCTGTGTTATCGGTGATGATAAGGATTTGCTCAAGTTTACGATTTCTGTGTGGTGGATTGATGGAGGAGCTGCTGTAAAGAATTAGGGCAAATGTGAGGGATATTGAAGTCTAATGTTCATTCAGTGATGAGTCAGACTTCACACAATGTATGACCCGGTCAGAGGGTAATAAGAGGTTGGGTAAGTGTTAAGAGGCATGAAACAAACCATCTGAAATCTGACCCGGTCAGACATGACTGAATAAGAGGCTATTAAGTGCCAAACAAACAGGGCCTAAGCCTTTCATTTTTATAAAAAAAACCTTTTTATAAAAATTTAGTAAGCATACTTTTTGGTAAATAAAAACATACTAGTTTTTATAAGTTTATAAACATCCGAAAATTTGTTATAGATAGCATATTTATATTTCGCGTCGAAAGATCGTCTAAACGTCGTAGTAACTCCCCGGATTGGTGACTCGTTTAAGGATTCGTCCGTTGTCCGTTTTGACCATAAATGGTGTTCGATCCTTCGGATTGTCCGTATTCGTTTTTATGGCGTAATTATATGAAGTCTCGTAGGACTTTTGTTATAAAGTGTCTTGAGTTTAAATGTGACAATGTGATTCAAGTTCCTACTTTGATATATATAACTAATACATCAAGTAATACATCACACAAAAATTGTTAAAGTAACCAAATATATATTTTCTAAAAAAAATATATATTTATATTGTCTTTTATTTTATAAACTTTTCTTTAATAACCTTTTTATTCTTGTAGAGATTTACCCAAAAATGTGGTTACTTTATAAAATAAAGTTTTTATGAAAAATGGCTATATAACCTTTGTATTTTTATCTTAACCATGTTTCATAAACATATCATTTTCTTTTTCTTTCTAAATCATCATCAATTTACTCAACATCTTAACTAAACATATGAGACTTTTATAACATAATTTTTCAAGATGATATCCAAATCATGTACGGTTTTAACCATGATCATTTCATATGCTAACAAGTTCAAAAACCAAGTTTAATTTTAGTTTTAACAACTTTTATAAAAATCTCTAGTTGTATGTTACTTTTTATAATCTTGTGAAAGTCTTGTTTTTAAAATAAAAACCTTAAATACTTTCACAAGATCAATAGTTATGATCATCCATTTAATCCTTTATGTTAAAAACCCTTTAACATAAACATGTATAATTTTTAGATCATAACTTAAAACATACTTTAACAATTTATTTATCTCATAATCATCACAACAAGATCAAATATGCATATCACAAGTCTTAAATCACAATATAAACCAACATAAATATATCATGATTTTTATCTTTGCTTCCTTGTATTTTTTTATGTTTATTATGTATGATCTCTTGGTTATTATTAGTAATAATAACAATCATAAACTTAATATTTGAATGAAAAAAAATAGATATAGAAGCTTACTTCTAGCACTAGGCTAGGGATGATCTTAGAAGATTATTAAGAACTAAGAAGATGATGATCTTGATGGTAGAACACTTTTGTATGGATGAAAACCCTTCCTTTTACTTCCAAAAGCTTTAGATCCTCTTATGTTACTTGAAAATCCATATTGATCATGAAGGAGGTAATAAAAATAGATGGGTTTTTTTTGAAGATGTTCTTATGAAAAAGATGAAGAAAATTAGAGTGTTCTTGGATGATGAAAGATGAAAATGTGTAGTAATGTGGTAGTAAGACTTAGTGATTAAGTGTTAGAATTAAACATCCATTTACATCCACTAGAAATTAAGTAAATAATATCTAGATATTTTACCATCATAAACAAGGGGGTGGGACCCCTTGTTCACGGTCACAAGTTGGGGGGGGGGGGGGGTCTTATGTGGTAAAAATAAGTTAGTTATTTTTAAGGTTTCAAATGAATTATAAGATGTAAGTATTTAGGTGTTAAGGGTTTGCAATTTTCCGAGATGTTTCTTGACTTGAAATGACCATAAACTAGCTTTATAAGACCTAAAATAATAATCACTAGTTCGCTACATGTGCCAAAATATAGTTCGGCTAGATGTTTAGCGCTCGTTTCACTAGTAAATAGTCGAAAGGTACGCTTATTGAAGTTGTAGGAAAAATTCCAGTTATGTGTGTAATGGATATTCCATAATTATTTTTATATGAAATTGGTGCCTAAACATCAATTTTTGCATCTTGTAATAAAATACAATTGCTGAATTTTGCGGAAAATTCATGAAATGGTCACTTTTAGCGTTTTTCGGATAGTTTTTAGTGCTACCGGGCATTGGTAATATATTAACCGAACTCTTGTATTCCCATATAGGGTTTAATATATAATTGATATTGGACTCTCATCCGAGTCCTTAAGATGTCATTTTAGATGTTTTCTGCGGATCCGGTGTTTTCGTCAGCACTCTAGTTCACTAGGCACTACTCTAGTTGTTTCGATGAATTGTTTGCACTATTTCAAATGTACCCAATAAAAGTGAATCATGTGTAATAATAAACGAATATTCCATGAGTTTTCTAAGATGTATATCATGTAATCATGCAGTCCGAATATTCAAAACACATACTTGTATAATGTAAATCATCGTTTTAAATGTAAGTAAATTACCCGAAAGTGGCAGTTGTCACACTTAAAATATATTTTATTTATAATCCCAAATATAACTATTCTTCTCAAAAATATTATATTTTCTATTACATAAATTTTCCCAAAATAATACCTTGACAAAAATACGCGTTAAGTCATATTTTCTTAAAATGCGTAAGTTACGTTTTAATGATCGAGTGGTAATAATAATTACCGGTGTAACTTATATATTTATCGTAGAGACGTTCGTATTATTTTGGATTCGTTAACATTCGATAATATTATTTTCACCCTAAAAATAATATTTATACACTTCACAAAATAATTGACAAGTGACGTTGTGAAAAATAAATATATTTACTAAATATATATTTATCGCGTTTTATTTTGTGAAATCCCACCTCCGATATTTTGTAAATAAAGTCGTGGCGAAATCTATAATTTGAAAACAAGTCGAAAAGTATTTCTAACACTTATAGTGAAAATATTTCTAAGTGTTAGGTTCTTGGAAAAATTTCGCCAGAGTTTCCTCTGTAACTGGAGGTGGCCACGCTTTTAAGCGTATCATTTTCTTTCATAAATCAAACCAACATTCTTTTCATTCAATCAAAACAATGTCCAAAACAACAAACTAGTAAATAAATATGTATATCGCATAAATTACATGAACTTGCGTTTTATCCAAGAATATAAAGTAAATTCCATTACTTTTAGTGGATCTTTATATAAATCAATCCGGTTTCGTAAAAACCCCGTTTTTAAAGAAATTCCATCTTTACAACTTCTTATCAATTTTTACAAAGATAATTATTTTGTCGAAACTTAGTGCTACACAAGTGTTTACACACTTGTGTGTTCTAAAAATCATTCTTGCTCATGTAAGATCCATTTTTAGAAAAATATGGTTTCTTTGACACTCGGTCCTTCGAAAATACCGCTTGTAGATCCGTAGATCTACTAGTTTTAAACACTATTTCGTAAGTAAAATCATTTTTACACAAGTTCAAGTTTGATGTGTGGTAGAGTTTCATCACTTAACCCTTGTTACACTTAAACAAGCTTTATGTCATAATCCATGATCATGACCAATCCGGGTTAAACGATGATCCGAGCTACCACAACATAGATCGGGACTAAATAACCACACAAATCAAATACTACAAGATTTACACAACATTCAAGCTTTTAACCATCACTTTTAGTGTTTTTAGTAGACTTTTATGTATCAACTTGTATGTTTACGAGTTTTAACCGTTAGAAATCATTTTAACCACTTCAAAATAGTTCGAGAGGGTGATTATAGCAACTTACTACTAGCTCAAGGCTAGGGAAGAATCTAGACGCAAAATGAGAGGATAAAAGCAATAGAGTGAGGTCCGTCGTCTTCCGAATGCACCAAGCCTCCTTATACGTGATCCTTAACGGTTGTGTGAGCTTGGAATAGCTTGAACAAAACTCGAAAAATTGATGGATGGATAGGGGAGTTCGGCCGAGAGCTCTTAGAGAGAGAGAGAGGGAGAGTGTTTTGTTGATTTGTGTTGAGATGGAAATGATTAGTGTGTAATCTCTAGTTCTTATAGGCAAAAGTTTAGGTTAATATCCAATGGTTTCCATGTCCACTAGATATGGGATAAATGAGAATTGTTTAATCAAAATGGTACATGTGTGGGTCACATTGTGACCGAAATCGGCCAAGGGGGGGGGTAGCTAGTTCATTTCTAACCAATTAGTTAGATAATAGTTAGGTTAATCTAGGTTAGTTAAGTGATTAACCCGGTTAGTAGTGTGTTGTGCTTTATTGCGGGTGTTAGGGTATTCAGGGACCCTAACTGGCTCAGAAAAAGATAAGTAATATTATTAACAATATTTTCATGTTCCGGGTATAGTCCGGTTGTTCGGTTGGATAGTAATCCGTTAAAGCGTTGAACAAGCTTTAAAGTGTCGTTAATATTATTTTTTAGTGACACAACTTATTCCTCCAAAGTGTCGGGAATATTTTCCTCATGTCTTGGCACTTTATTAGTTAGCCAAATGCTGAATTTTAATTAAAGTGCTGAATTTTGTACTTAGAGTACGTTTTAGGCACATCCAGTCATTGTAACTTATTCCTAGAGACGCAGTTCTACGACCCTTGTATCCCTACACTCACCACTAGTGTAGTAAAATATTTCTGGCTCATACAGGCCTTAGAGGCAGTGTCTGCCTGATGCTGGATTTATCAGCATGTTCAATAGGTTATCCGTTTATAGTGCTACTGTGCTTTTTGTGCATCATGTTTGTCACAAAGGTTCAGCATGTAAATAATGTAGTGACGATAAGTAAAGTATGATGCAGGTATGTGCATGTATCAGTATTCAAGTAGCAGTTTATCCACAAGATCAAGCAAGCACAGTAATTAAGCAGTAATTAATTATTAATTAAGTCGTACGGATACCTGGTTTAGTGAGGGTTGTCACATTCTCCCCCCGTTAGAAAAATTTCGTCCCGAAATTTTAAGTTCTGCTTGTAGAGGCAGGGTTCTCAGGAAATAGGTGGGGGTATTTCTCTTTCATCCGGTCCTCACGCTCCCAGGTGTATTCAGGACCATGTCTGGCATTCCAACGAACTTTGACGAGCTTGACACTGCTCCAGCGGGTCTTGTTTACTTTCCAATCCGTAACCTCAACCGGTTCTTCAACGAAATGGAGCGTGTCGTCAACATGAATCTCGTCGATGGGAATGGCAATGGTATCTTGAGTTGGACTTTTCTTCAGGTTGGATACATGAAATGTATCGTGAACTGAATGGAGTTCAGCAGGTAAGTCCAGCTTGTATGCTACTAGTCCTATTCTTTCCAAAACTCTGAAAGGACCAATGTAGCGCGGATTCAACTTCCCACGCTTTCCGAAACGTGCCACACCCTTCCAGGGTGAAACTTTCAATAAAACCATATCTCCAACTTGGAATTCCAAGTGTTTCCGGTTTAGATCTGCATAGGCTTTCTGTCTTTCACGAGCTACTTCAATGCGTTTTCGGATCTGCGCAATCTTGTCTGTCGTCTCTTGGACGATTTCGGGACCAACAAGCTGTCTATCACCTGCGTCAGCCCAACATAGGGGTGATCGACACTTGCGTCCGTAAAGAGCTTCGAATGGCGCGGCACCAATACTGGTGTGGTAGCTGTTGTTGTATGAAAATTCGACCAGTGGCAAATGCTTGTCCCAGCTACCACCCAAATCCATTACACATGCTCTCAGCATATCTTCTAACGTCTGAATCGTTCGCTCGCTTTGACCGTCAGTTTGCGGATGAAACGCAGTGCTCAGATTTAATTGTGAGCCAAAAGCTTCTTGGAAGGATTGCCATAT
The DNA here is from genome assembly GCA_030545235.1 of Helianthus tuberosus. Classification (NCBI taxonomy): domain Eukaryota; kingdom Viridiplantae; phylum Streptophyta; class Magnoliopsida; order Asterales; family Asteraceae; genus Helianthus; species Helianthus tuberosus. The sequence continues at coordinate 75,861,983 of CM060407.1, forward strand.
CCTTGACACAAACCTTCCGTCTCTATCAGAGATGATCGAGAGAGGCACTCCATGACGTGCGACGATCTCTCTCATGTAAATTTAAGCCAATTTTCTAGTGTTATCCTTCTCTTTGATTGGCAGAAAGTGCGCGGACTTTGTTAGGCGGTCAACTATCACCCAGATAGTGTCATGGCCTCTTGGCGTTCTTGGCAACTTTGTAATAAAATCCATGGAGATTTGTTCCCATTTCCACTTGGGAATCTCGGGTTGCAGAAGTCCTGAAGGCTTCTGATATTCGGCTTTAACCTTAGCGCATGTTAAACATTTGCTCACATAAACAGCAACATCGCCTTTCATCCTAGGCCACCAATAATAATCTTTGAGATCCTGGTACATCTTATCCGCTCCAGGGTGGATAGAGTACCGCGACTTGTGAGCTTCTTCGAAAATAACCTTCCTTAAACCTCCAAACAAAGGAACCCAAATCCTTTTCTCAAAACATAACGTTCCTTCCTCGTTTGGTACCAGTAGCTTCTCCATCGCACGGAGATATTCTTCTTCAAGGTTTCCTTCCTTGAGAGTTTCTTTCTGCGCGGCACGAATGCGCAAGGAAAGATCGGTTCGGATAATCATTTCTAAAGCCCTAACCCTTATGGGCTTGATCCTCTCCTTTCGACTTAGGGCATCGGCGACCACATTCGCCTTCCCTGGATGATACTTTATCTCGCAGTCGTAATCGTTCAGCAACTCAACCCAACGTCTTTGCCTCATATTCAGCTCCTTCTGGTTGAATATGTGTTGTAGGCTCTTGTGATCTGTAAAAATTGTACACTTTGTACCATAAAGGTAGTGTCTCCAGATCTTTAATGCAAATACCACTGCGCCAAGTTCCAAATCATGTGTGGTATAGTTCTTTTCGTGCACTTTCAATTGACGTGATGCGTAAGCAATAACCTTTTGGCGTTGCATCCACACGCAACCCAATCCTTGACGCGAAGCGTCGCAGTATACCACAAAATCATCTGTACCTTCCGGTAGTGCTAAGATTGGCGCATTGCAGAGCTTATCCTTCAATATCTGGAACGCTTCTTCCTGTTTGATTCCCCAATCAAACTTCTTATCTTTCTGCGTGAGGAGCGTCAATGGTTGAGCGATTTTTGAAAAATCCTCAATGAATCTTCGATAATAGCCAGCCAAACCCAAGAATTGTCGAATCTCGGTTGGCGTCTTTGGCGTTTCCCAATTCTTAATCGCTTCGATCTTGGTGGGATCCACGTGTATTCCATCTCCATTTACCACGTGCCCAAGAAATTGTACTTCTCATAGCCAAAACTCGCACTTAGAGAATTTGGCATACAGCTGTTCTTTCTTCAGCAGCTCTAAAATAGCTCTTAGGTGTTGCTCATGCTCAGCCTTCGTCTTTGAATAAATCAAGATATCATCGATGAATACTATCACGAACTTATCCAAGTACGGCTTGCAAACTCTATTCATCAAATCCATGAACACTGCAGGTGCGTTTGTTAACCCAAACGGCATAACTAGGAACTCGTAGTGCCCATAACGAGTTCTGAAGGCTGTCTTTGGGATACTCTCCTCTTGTATCCTTAACTGATGGTATCCAGATCGAAGATCGATCTTTGAATAAAAGCTTGAGCCTTGCAGTTGGTCAAACAGATCATCAATCCTTGGCAGAGGGTATCTATTCTTGATCGTCGGCTTGTTCAACTCCCGGTAGTCAATACACATACGAAAACTACCGTCCTTCTTCTTGACAAACAGAACTGGAGCTCCCCAAGGCGAGAAGCTTGGTCGGATAAATCCCTTGTCTAACAACTCTTGAAGTTGTGTCGACAGTTCCTGCATCTCAGACGGAGCAAGTCTATAAGGTGCCTTAGCCACAGGCGCGGCGCCTGGAACTAAGTCAATGCGGAACTCTACTTGTCTCTGAGGTGGCAGTCCAGGTAAGTCCTCTGGGAAGACTTCTGGGTATTCCCTCACGACAGGGATGTCTTCTATTCTCGGCTCAGCAGCCTTCTTATCCACAATGTGTGCCAGGAAGGCAACACATCCCTTCTGCAAACCCTTTCGCGCTTTCAGGCAGCTGATAATTCTTAACGGCGTATCACGCTTCTCCCCATGAACCACAATTGTTTCGCCATCTTCGGTTGGGATACGAACGCCCTTTTCGTGACAAACTATTTCAGCCTTGTTGCCTGATAACCAATCCATTCCTACCACCACGTCGAAGCTTCCCAACTGGACTGGTAGTAGATCCAAAGCAAACTCACGCTCTCCCAATTCGATCACACAACCTCTGATAACTTCATTGGCTTCTACTATCTTTCCATTAGCCAATTCGATTGAGTACGGAATATCTAATTTACTAGCGGCTAAACCAAGCATATTCTTAAACTCTAACGACACGAAGCTATAATCGGCGCCAGTATCAAATAAAACGGATGCATAGCGTTGGTTTACAGGGAACGTACCAGTGACAACATTGGGATCATGGCGCGCTTCCCTCGCTTCAATATTAAACACTCTTCCACGGGCTTGGTTTAACTCTGGGCAGTTCCTCTTGTAATGCCCAAGATCACCACAGTTGAAGCATCTGGGTCTCTGCCCGTTTCCACCAGCTTGATTATTCTTCTGGTTACGATTCACGGCGCCCGCTTGATTAGCATTGTTGCCTCGATTCCCATTACCTCCATTGTTTCCTTGTGGGCGATTTCCATTCCCACCCCGGTTGTTATTTCTGTTTCCGAATCCTCCCTGGCCAGCAGTGGCCCAACAAGTGTCCTTCAAGTGGCCCGGCTTTCCACATGCTTCACATACTTTCACACTACAATGGCCAGAATGGTGGCGTTGGCAGGTATTACACTTGGGCTGGGTGCCCATATATCATTTTCCTTTCTTTCCACTACCAGCTGTAACCTGAGCTGGCGTGCCTGATCCTCCTTTCTTAACCACCACACTGGCGCCCTGCTTGAAGTTCGAGAACTTCCGTTTGTTACCTCCTGATGACTCGACGTGAGTCTCTTTCTTCTTAGGCTCAGCATCATCGAACTTGTTCAGGCGAATAGCCTCCTCTGTGAGAGCCACGCTCAGATCAATTGCCTCAGTAATTGTCGCAGGCTTGGATGAGGTCACCATGCTTATGATTTGAGGAGCTAATCCCCAAATGAAACGTTCAATCCGCTTGAACTCCGGAGTGACCATGTAGGGTACCACATGCGATAAGTCATGGAACCTCTGAACGTATTCTGCGATCTTTGGACCTTCCATTTTCAAATTCCAGAACTCAGTTTCCAATCTTTGGATTTCCGCGCGAGAGCAGTACTTTTTGCGCATAAGTTCCTTCAGTTCGGTCTAGGTTAGCGCGTAGGCAGCAGCTTCACCAAGTGTTTGTACTTGTAAATTCCACCAAGAGAGGGCTCCATCCAAGAATAGCCCCGAGATATAGGTGACTTGCTGATCTAGTGCGCATTTGCTCATGCGAAGAACAGATTCAGTCTTCTCAGCCCAACGAACAAAGGCGACAGCACCTCCTGTGCCATCAAAGTTGACCGGTTTGCAGTCTAGAAACTGCTTGTAGGTGCACCCTGCACACACATTGTAACATGTGAACGGCATTAGCATCTTTGCTATAGATATCCAATTAGGTCATGGTATGTCTAAATGACTTAGTATTACCATGAGGTGGATTGTTGTTGCCATTGTTGTTTGAGCTGCTTCCGCTGGGTCCTCCTTGCGAGGCGGCGTATTGCGCGATGGCAGCAGCGATGACTTGTTGGAGTTCTGCCTCATTGGTAGGCATCGGCGTTTGACGTCTCGGCGGCATCTTCTAAAAGATGGTTTTACGTCAGTCAGGCCATAATAAAGATCCCATGTTATAATACGTACGCTTAATTATGATAGTAATAGTACATAACATCTCATGTTATAATCATATCAATCACACAACATCCCATGTTATAAAACATAAATAATCAATCAAAACATCACATATGATGAGAATACTGCGATTGCCATATATCGAGACCACATAGTAAGTGTACAGGTACATAATAGTGTCATACATCGTCATCGACTAAGGGCTACATCACCCTAGTCCAAAAACTATATCAAATCAGTGTCAGTACATCAAATACATGTCAACAAAAGTCAGAATCATAATGTAGTCTCCAAAAATGCTGTGCAGTCAAAAGCAATCGCCGTCTTCTCACCAGCGTCTACCCATACGGTACTGAAGAGCTCTACACGGATGGCGGTGGAGGAGGGGGAAAGTGAGTGTAAAACAAGCGACGCAAATGGAGCCAGTCCTCCTCCATGGCTCTCTGGGTTCGCAAGAAAGAAGCAACCTGCTGCTCTAGGGCAAAAAGGCGTGCAGCATAGTCTGGTGGTAAAGGTCGAGAGGGCTGCAAAGGAGAGTGGGTCTGACCCTGGCACTGACACGGTGGTGGCTGGGCTCTCTCAAGCTCCTGAATGCGCTGCGTGTATGCCTCGTGCTGGGCGACAAAAGACATCAAAACATCCTCAATGGAATATCCCATATGGAAAGGATGGTAAGGGTCGGTGTCATGGCAGGTGGTGATGACCAGAGAAACGGCTCACTGGTGGGATCAAAAGGTGCCACATGAAATGGAGAAACAGGGGGAAAAGTAGCAGACGGTGGTATAGCAGGGATAGATACCGGTACATGTCCAAAAGGGTGAGCCGAAGAACCCTCTCCAGGTCGCGCTGGAGGTGTAAACCGAGGAAATGAAAAGGAGGTATCAACGTGACGGGTATCAGTGATCTGAGGGGGAATAGGTGGGACCTCGTCATCAGCAGGAATCCACCCATGCTGGGCGTGCTCATCTCGTGGGTCCATCTGTGCCTCAAAAAGTGCAAGATCAAACTGAACTGGCATAGGATCATGGTGAGGTGCAACAAGAGGGTCAACTGGTGCATCAGCAATAAGTGGGGGATCAACATGATCAGCAGCAATGACATGATCGTCCTCCAACAACGGAGCATCCACTGGGTGATCATCAATAGGTGGGTCAGCAATGACAGGCTCAATAATAGGTGCGTCAGCATGAACTGGGTCGTGCTCAATCGCAGGGTCTAGAGCGGCTACTTGCTCAGGGGCCATGGCAGGCTCGGGGTCATCAAAGGCCATCCCAAAATCAAACTCGGGATCGATGGGATCAACTGGGTCTACTGGGTCGACTGGATCCTCCATAGGCTGATCCATGGGTATAAACTCTATATCCTGATCTGGGTCGAATCCTGGGGGAAAGACAGGATCGGAATCCTCCACATCATCGTGGTCGAAAGCAAAACTAGGAATAGGGGCAACAGAGGATGCCTGGTCGGGATCTGATCCATGTGAGAAGTGCTGCGCACTCTGGGTGTGTGAAGGTGCGGAGGCCACAGACTCGAAAGAGTCTGGGACCGGTGAGTGAGCGGGTGACTCCTCGGCGGGAGCATCTGCGATCATCAAGAGATCACCAGCAGCAAGAAGGGCCTCGCCCTGAACATCCTCCTCTAAGGGCTCATCATCATACAGATCGACGTCGCCATCATCGTCGGCGTCGAGAAGCAAATCGTAAGCAGGATAAACAGCTAAGGGTATGGGAGCAGGGATCTCCACTAACGGTAGGTCCCCGGCCAAAGGGCCATCAGCAAGCTCATCAGCACCATCAGGTAAAGCAAAGGGCTGAAAGTCGTCCTCGTCCGTGCTAGTAACGTCGGATGTGTGGACCTCGTGCTCTGAAGACTCTAGGTCATCTGATACTATAGGTCTAGGTCCTGTGGTGTCTGAAACACAAACACAAATATGTACAAATAATCAATCATATAATCAGATAAGCACATTAGTCACCAAGTAAGAAATCAAATAATTCTCCTAGTCCCACTAGCCTCCCAGCCTCCCAGACTGCTCTTCCTAGTCCCACTAGCCAATTCTCCTAGTCCCACTAGCTAACTACCTCGGCCTCCCAGACCGAGCCTCAGCCTCCAAGACCGAGCCTCAGCCTCCCAGACTGAGCCTAAAAACAATAAATAAAATGTGCTCAACATTTGTTTGTAAAAACGTTTTGGTTCTGGACTTAAGTGGTATGCAATAAAAAAAATGTTTTCGTGAGAGCCCTAGTGATCATAGTCTAGACTCAAGAAGGAATCCTAGTTCGCTATGATCAGAGCTCTGATACCAAGCTGTCACACCCTGGCTTTGCGGAAGCGTGGTTAATTTGGTGTGACTTCTTAATACCATAGCTTAACCATAACAAAGCTATATGAAATAAAACCATGCAAGATCATCCATTCGATTAAGTTTAAAAAAAAACCCAATACAATAACATTGTCTTAACGGAAACACATCCTAACGACATAAACATTGTTCAACAAACAAAAACGTCAACATAACATAATGATAGTTTAAGGACTGTGACTTGTCCAGGAAAGAGCCACATTCCCTAAACCCAGATGATCTCGTAACTAGTGCAGCGGGAAAACGTGTCATACCGCGCCAGATCCTTTAATTCCCTGAAATACATGTAAGTTGAAAAATCAACAATAATGTTGAGCGAGTTCATGTGTAAGTGAGTAAATAAACCTTTGTGAGTATAAAAATCCTGGTATGTAGCAAATAAGGGAATTGAGATCACCAATGGTTTGCAAGGCCACTGATATGTGTGAAGTGCAAGTAGGGAGACTCAAACCTAGCGGATTTATGCGTTGGGCACAAAGTCACCCCGAGGCCCGTTTCTAGTTTGGCCTGGGGCTGGGCTCGCTACACCCAGATAGATCTACCGCTCCTTCCCCTCGGTCCTACCATGAGGACTAATGGCCTCGTGTTGCTCCTACCCACTCACATGATCTAAGTAGTAAGCCTCCTTACGCTAACCATACCATGTATAAAGTACTTGTAATCAAAGTAACATGTATTTCACCCCCGTAGTTTAGAAAACTGAAAACAGTTAAGAGAAAAGGGGGACATGAACTCACAGTGGTGCGTCTCTACCAAGTATACCTCCAAATCAAGCAGTTGTGTGACGACCTACACGTACTAACTCTATTAGACGGACGGCCGTGCCTTAGCTTTAAGGTTTAAGTTTTCGGGAAATAGTTAGAGAACTATTTCGTGTTTACATTCTGTATACTTGGTAATCATTTTCCTTCCCAAGGATGGGGGATTTAATACATGTGTGTTCGTATAATTTCGAAATATATTATTAAGTCTCACTTAAAATATATTTTATTTCTAATCCCAAATATAACTATTCTTCTCAAAAATATTATATTTTCTATTACATAAATTTTCCCAAAATAATACCTTGACAAAAATACGCGTTAAGTCATATTTTCTTAAAATGCGTAAGTTACGTTTTAATGATCGAGTGGTAATAATAATTACCGGTGTAACTTATATATATTTATCATAGAGACGTTCGTATTATTTTGGATTCGTTAACATTCGATAATATTATTTTCACCCTAAAAATAATATTTATACACTTCACAAAATAATTGACAAGTGACGTTGTGAAAAATAAATATATTTACTAAATATATATTTATCGCGTTTTATTTTGTGAAATCCCACCTCCGATATTTTGTAAATAAAGTCGTGGCGAAATCTATAATTTGAAAACAAGTCGAAAAGTATTTCTAACACTTATAGTGAAAATATTTCTAAGTGTTAAGTTTTTTTGGAAAAATTTGGCCAGAGTTTCCTCTGTAACTGGAGGTGGCCACGCTTTTAAGCGTATCATTTTCTTTCATAAATCAAACCTACATTCTTTTCATTCAATCAAAACAATGTCCAAAACAACAAACTAGTAAATAAATATGTATATCGCATAAATTACATGAACTTGCGTTTTATCCAAGAATATAAAGTAAATTCCATTACTTTTAGTGGATCTTTATATAAATCAATCTGGTTTCGTAAAAACCCCGTTTTTAAAGAAATTCCATCTTTACAACTTCTTATCAATTTTTACAAAGATAGTTATTTTGTCGAAACTTAGTGCTACACAAGTGTTTACACACTTGTGTGTTCTAAAAATCATTCTTGCTCATGTAAGATCCATTTTTAGAAAAATATGGTTTCTTTGACACTCGGTCCTTCGAAAATACCGCTTGTAGATCCGTAGATCTACTAGTTTTAAACACTATTTCGTAAGTAAAATCATTTTTACACAAGTTCAAGTTTGATGTGTAGTAGAGTTTCATCACTTAACCCTTGTTACACTTAAACAAGCTTTATGTCATAATCCATGATCATGACCAATCCGGGTTAAACGATGATACGAGCTACCACAACATAGATCGGGACTAAATAACCACACAAATCAAATACTACAAGATTTACACAACATTCAAGCTTTTAACCATCACTTTTAGTGTTTTTAGTAGACTTTTATGTATCAACTTGTATGTTTACGAGTTTTAACCGTTACAAATCATTTTAACCACTTCAAAATAGTTCGAGAGGGTGATTATAGCAACTTACTACTAGCTCGAGGCTAGGGAAGAATCTAGACGCAAAATGAGAGGATAAAAGCAATAGAGTGAGGTCCTTCGTCTTCCGAATGCACCAAGCCTCCTTATACGTGATCCTTAATGCTTGTGTGAGCTTGGAATAGCTTGAACAAAACTCGAAAAATTGATGGATGGATAGGGGAGTTCGGCCGAGAGCTCTTAGAGAGAGAGAGAGTGTTTTGTTGATTTGTGTTGAGATGGAAATGATTAGTGTGTAATCTCTAGTTCTTATAGGCAAAAGTTTAGGTTAATATCCAATGGTTTCCATGTCCACTAGATATGGGACAAATGAGAATTGTTTAATCAAAATGGTACATGTGTGGGTCACATTGTGACCGAAATCGGCCAAGGGGGGGGGGGTAGCTAGTTCATTTCTAACCAATTAGTTAGATAATAGTTAGGTTAATCTAGGTTAGTTAAGTGATTAACCCGGTTAGTAGTGTGTTGTGCTTTATTGCGGGTGTTAGGGTATTCAGGGACCCTAACTGGCTCAGAAAAAGATAAGTAATATTATTAACAATATTTTCATGTTCCGGGTATAGTCCGGTTGTTCGGTTGGATAGTAATCCGTTAAAGCGTTGAACAAGCTTTAAAGTGTCGTTAATATTATTTTTTAGTGACACAACTTATTCCTCCAAAGTGTCGAGAATATTTTCCTCATGTCTTGCCACTTTATTAGTTAGCCAAATGCTGAATTTTGTACTTAGAGTACGTTTTAGGCACATCCAGTCATTGTAACTTATTCCTAGAGACGCAGTTCTACGACCCTTGTATCCCTACACTCACCACTAGTGTAGTAAAATATTTCTGGCTCATACAGGCCTTAGAGGCAGTGTCTGCCTGATGCTGGCTTTATCAGCATGTTCAATAGGTTATCCGTTTATAGTGCTACTGTGCTTTTTGTGCATTATGTTTGTCACTAAGGTTCAGCATGTAAATAATGTAGTGACGGTAAGTAAAGTATGATGCAGCTATATGCATGTATCAGTATTCAAGTAGAAGTTTATCCACAAGATCAAGCAAGCACAGTAATTAAGCAGTAATTAATTATTAATTAAGTCGTACGGATACCTGGTTTAGTGAGGGTTGTCACACATGACTTGGAGATACAATAACCTCCCAATAAGACGTCGATAAAGGGATGCATCCATTTTGTGACTTTCATGACACTTATCAAGTTTTAGGTTTTGTTCCATGGGAAATGTACTAGATCGACATCCAAGTTGCCCATAATCAGAAATAATATCCATAGAATACTTGTGTTGACTCAGGACCATCCCATATTCGGTACGAGCGACTTCTATGCCCAAAAAAATACTTAAAGGGGCCAAGATCTTTGATACTGAAACTTGTACTCAAGTGATCCTTGGTTCTTTGAATCATTTCAACATGATCGCCGGTTATGACTACATCATCAACGTAAATCAAAATTGCAGTAAATTTACTTTCATCGTTGTAGGTAAAGAGAGAGTGGCCAGCATTCGATTGTTTGTACCCAATCTGTAGCCGGGAGACCATGAACTTTTGATACCAAGACGAGAGGCTTGCTTCAAACCGTACGCAGACTTCCTTAGTCAACAAACTCTGGTTTCTTCATTGTTGGAGAAGCCTGATGGTACTTTCATATAAACTTCCTCTTGCAAATGTCCATGGAAAAAAGCATTGTTCACATCTAGTTGGTGCAACAACCAATTTCTCTTAACGGCAACGGTGATGAGTGTTCGAATGGTTACCAGTTTTGCAACCAGAGCAAACATGTCTTGATAGTTGACCAATGTTGTAGAAGGCGCTAGGCGCTAGTCGAGCGGTCAGGTACCGCCTAGGGATTAATCGGGATTAATAGGGATTAATTGGGATTAATTGGGATTATTCAGAATGGAAATTTTTATATGTAATTTTTCAAATTTATATATATTTATACACAATAATATAAAAATAATACTTCAAAATTCACATAAATACTTCAAATTTCAAATAGTATGGTTCGAACATAAGCAATTAAACTTAAACATAACAAATCAAGTACTTAGAAATTCAAAAATTAACCGACTTTTGACCGACTAGGACCGATTTTGAGCAAAAAACCCTGGTCTGATTAGTCCGACTTGACCGACTTTTGACCAATTAAGACCGATTTTGACCTAGATCAATTTATTGGCCGATTTACTCAAATTTAGGCGATGAACAGCCGATTAGCGCCTAGGCGCCGATTAATCGGTCGCCTAGACCGACTTCTGCAACACTGTAGTTGACTCCTTCAATTTGTGTAAACCCTCTTGCCATAAGACAGGCCTTGTATCTTTCGATCTCCCCATTGGGTTTATATTTTATTTTGTAAACCCACTTCGAATTAATTGCATGTTTCACTTCCAGCAAGGTTTCCCACGTCCACATTTTATTATCTTTGAGAGCCTTAATTTCACGTTGCATGGCATCACAACAATTCTTATCCTGCATGGCTTCTTTAAAGGATTTGGGCTCATTAATGGACGTAATGGACGCTAGAAAAACCTTGTGGGAAGCTGAAAAATTGTTATAAGAAACATAATTTGAAAGAAGGTGTACCATAGAAGAAGTTCGATCGGGCACGAGTCTTACATGGTCAACAGAGGGTGGCAACGTGACTTGATAATCTTGCAATCGAGAGGACAGAAGTCTGGTCCTACTGCTTCGTGGTGCATGAGATTTATTCTGGGTTTGCTCAATGGTTGTGTCATTCTCTACTTGTATTTCACCTCGAAAATCAACAAAATCAGTTGGTACATGGGTAGTAAAAGACTGAGTAGGTTCAGTTTATGGTATGAAATCTGCCGTAACATTCTCTTCATCATTCTTGTATTCTGTTTGTTTAACATAGTCATCTTCATACCATGTGGGTACCTCATATATTTCAGAAGTTAGGTTTTTAGACTTGAGATGGGCAAACAGAAAATTAGTTTCGACAAACTTGATGTCACAAGATATGGCCATTTTACCATGTTCGATGTCGAGAATTTTGAAAACCCTTTATTCCTTGTGGATAACCCATGAACACCCCTGTTCTCCCCCTGAATTTGAACTTGTCACCTCTCATTTCTATACTGCTATAATAGGCTTGTTGGACCTATAAAAGAACAGATGATATTCAAAAACCAAAACATGACCTATTAGTGTAACACCTCGCAAAATCGTGTCCAATAATGTGAAGAAACGTGTCATAAACCCTAAATTGAATAATAAGTTGACTTTGAAGGACTAAAGTTGACAAACAGTGAAAGGATGTATGCGGAGGGACTAAAAGTGTCAACATGCTAAACTTATGCCTCTGATTGACTTTACACGACAATTCGTATTCTCAAACAAGTAAATTATTGGGCATAAGAAGTTTTTGTGAAAACAATTGAAAGTTTATAAAGACGAAGGGGTTAAACGTGTCAACATGTTAATTCTTACCTCTGGGTGACCTTTCAACATACTCGGGGCTTCGTAATGACCAATTACATTTTCGAGAATGCTTGATGTAAATTACGAAGGGTTTCAGTATCGTTATATGATAGTTGTGCAAGATTCCAAGAAAAAGGGTTAAAAGCATCAACAAGGGAAACTAGTACCTTTGGGTAACCTTTTAACTGAACGGGAGCCTAATGATGTTTGTTATTATTCCCAAGATACTTAAGAACTAACTATAGGGGCCAATTATGCTTAAAAAGAAACATATATGAAGAATTAACGGACCAGGGACTAAAACTACCAAGTTTGAAACTTGTTTTAACTGAAGGAGGGAGAGTCGCGGGCCGCGAAGACTTCCCCTGACTCTCTCGCGAGCCACGAGCAGACGCCCAGTTCAGAAAAAAAGGACAGATGCATGTATGGCAGCCTTGTTCCCCAATCAAACCACCATGCAGCCTGATTTCGATACAAGGAGCTTGTAAATAGTTTTTGAAAACCTCTAGGACACTTGTGACGATCAGAGGGAGCCTCATTACACCTGGAATGATCTTGAGAGTCCTTGTTTCACTATAAATTGGGCCTTCAACTTGCCATTTGAACTTGCACCCTTCAAAATCACTTCTCTACTTCTTCTCTGAGGTTCCTGATCAAAAGGAAGCTCCCCCTTAGTCAAGTTTTCGAGCTAGGACCTGTTGTAAGTGTCCTCAGCCACTCTAGTTCGATTTTTATGCATTTAAAAGTCGAAAGTCAAAGTTGCCGCTAATCGGCTTTGACTTTCGGTTTAGACCTAAATGGTCCAGCCATTGTTCGAGGCGAATATGGCTACGTGATCGTAATTTGGTAGGTGTTAATCCCTCAAAAGGGCACCTCCTAATTACCACGTTTACTTAGTTCATTATCGGGTTAAAGTAATTAACATAAAAAGTCAAATGGGTCAGTTTTTAAATAAATTCAAATCTGATAATGTAGAAGTTATAAAATATGTTTTATCACTTTAATAACTTGGTAAACATTATTAGAACATGTCTAAACATGTTCAACCCGGTAATTCTAAGTTTAGGCTCGGTTCGCAACCGAAGTCGCAAAAGCTTGACTTTTGCTTTGACTTTAAGTTCTCACCCGAATTAGCTTAATTCCTTTATGCATCAAGGTTCCTTTGTGACCATATTATGTTGTAGTATAACCCTCCGAGGTTATATTACATGGTCACCTAGTAATCTGAGTTTATTTACTTGATTCGATTATTATGCTTAATATTAACTAATATGCCCTTTTGTGTAAAAATGAGATTTTAAACATAAAGGAACACGAAAATGGGTTACATTCTGATTTGTAAATAGAGTAAATTACAAGTTTTGTCCTTTATGTTTACATCAAATTTCAGGCGCTGTCCTTTAGGCCAAAAGTTGACAGGCGGTGTCCTTTACCTTTCAAAATCTTGCACGTTATGTCCTTTAGGCCAAACATGGTTAGAAATCTCAGTTAAAATATGTCATGTGCAAGGCACATGAGGGTAAAATGGTCATTCCCTCTCAAGCCTTTTAATTCCCCATTTATATCCCAAAATCAAAACCACCTGCTTCAAACACTCATCAATCTGAACCCTGACAATAACTTCACAAACCCTAGATTCAACCCTAAACCGCCATGGATCTCATAAAACAAGAGCTTCTAAAGAAACGGTAAGCACTATTGGAGGAAACCGGCGACCGGAAAGTCTTCAAACGGATCCAAAAGCTTCGGGAAGAAGAAAAACGAGAGGCAGAAGCCAAACACCTCCGTCAAAATCAAATACAAAACAACTCAAATCCGTTAGATCCAAACACATCAAACCCTAACTCAAACATCGATTCATCAAAATCAAAACCTGAATCCGTTGTTTCGTCTTCAAAAGCTCCGATAAACGATGAACAGAAAATAGATTCGTTGAAATTACTGAAACAAGAGGTTATTCGCCGGTTACGGTTACTGAAACAACTGGTTACGTTGTTTGGAGAGAGTGATGATGACCAGTTACGGTTTCTGAAACAACCGGTTACGTTCTTGGGTTTATTTTTCCATATTTCCCTTGAATTTTGGTTAAATTGATGAGAAATTGAAGTGGGTGTTGTTCAAATTTTGATTTTTCGTTGTGGGATTTTGTGTTTTTGTTTGTTTTTATAGAATGAAAAGGTGTTGGGTGTGAAAATTTGTTGTTTGTGTTTGGTTTAATAGTGTGTCCACAAATTATCAAACTTGAAGGGTTTTTAATAATTCATATAAGTTACTGGGTTTGTATTATGCAATTTTAGTTTTTTAAATTTTTTATATTAAATAAGTGAAATTACATTTGTACCCTCATGTGCAATGCACGTGACCAGATTTAACCAAAAATTCTAACTGGGTTTGGCCTAAAGGACATAACGTGCAAGATTTTGAAAGGTAAAGGACACCGCCTGTCAACTTTTGCCTAAAGGACAGCGCCTGAAATTTGATGTAAACATAAAGGACAAAACTTGTAATTTACTCTTGTAAATATGTTTAGCATATTTAGACATTTACGTTCTGGTCATAAACTAAATTTACTCAATTAATCATAAAACATGCTTAAAAAAGGACTAAAATGCCCTTTATCACATAAAATAAGTTTTAAGCATAACTTTAGCATAAAACTCAATGTATACTGATATGATATCATATTTGGAATTATTTGGGATATTTAAATAGATTATATTCTGAGTTTAACTTAGAGTTCTTGCATGAAGTTAGTAAATGACGATAATACCCTTTTCACACATAAATTAGGTTTTAAATATAATTGACATGCAAAAACCTTTTTGTTACTGATATGCTTTGATAAATAAAATATTTTGACCATTCAAAGCTGATCATAAACTCAGAATTCCTTAAACATACGAATTATCGTCATTTATCGACTTTTACGACATTTAAGGTGCATAGTATGATTTTAAACCATACTTAGCACCCAAGACTTGTTACCTACTGATTTTATAAACCATTTTTAATATTTTTACAGTAGGTATAAGTCATGAACTCCGAATCCCAATTAAGTCCTTAAAACCATGTGTGAAATGACCAAAATGCCCATACGGTGCATAGTTTGGATATAAATCATAAACCACACATATGTATGATATCCTACTATTATAATAACATAAATTAAATATATTTACAGAATATTTATGACCAGAACTTCAGTTTACTTATAAATCCCTTTTATAAATCTTTAAAATGACCAAAATGCCCTTATGAGGCTAAATTCGGTTTTAAAACCTTTATGGGCATACATGTTGATATCCTACTGATATCATGACATATTTTAAGCATAATAACATATGGAACTAGTATATGACTCATCCGGTTACCCGTTTATGCTTATACGCGTTTGGTTCGATTTATGTAACTAGTTTGCATAAAGTAATCGAAACGGGTTTAACCTTATCATTTGAACTTCAAAGGAGGGGCCTACCACTTTTCAAATTAATAACTTAATTAATTATCTTTCAATATTCCGACCCTTTGGGATTGTATTCTTGCTGACTCAAACCATGTCACACCCCGAAATTATCAGAGCTGGTGTGACTGGACTGGTATCTTCATTGCACAGCGAAAACAAATAAGCAAAGACTTTCTAGAAATTGAACGCCCGCTAAGTACTCGAATCCCCAATGGTTCTCCTATTCCAACCGTGCCATAACTTTGAAAAGTAACCTGAGAAAGAAACATGCGAAAAATCAACATAAAGTTGAGCGAGTTCATAGTTTGTTTGTAAAAGATTTGAAATAAATCTTTTGAATAACCGGTTTGTGAAATAATATTGAGAAAACGAATTTAGAAATCATTTTCTTGCCAAGTTATGGAAACGTTGTATTTGTAACCATGTATTTGTAAAGTCTCGTATTTGTAATGTTCGTATACCCGTCAATGCCCACCCTGACTTTGACTTCCTGCCCGCATAATCCTATGCTTTTTGAATTTGTATAAAAACATGACATTTAAATTTGTATAAATCAAGTATTTCTGTGAGTATGTATAAACCTTTCATGTATGAATAAAAGTCCCTGGTATGTAGCATTAAGGAAAAAGAGATCACCAATGGGTTGCAAAGCCACTGGTATGTGTGAAAAAGTGCAGGGAAACTCAAACCTAGCAAATTTGTTACCGAGCTTCCGGCTGGAAGACACAGTCACCTCTATGGGCCGCCCCGGCCTCACGGGTGTGGGCTCGCTACACCCAAATAGATCTATCACTCTTATGTCCCTCGGTCCTATAATGAGGATTAATGGCCTCAAGTGTTGTGCCCACCCTTCACATGATCTAGTCTAGTAGTAAACCCTCCTTAGGCTAACCATACTTTGTAAGTTCTTGCAAAACAGGCTTTGTCTAAAATATGCAATCTCTGTTTATCGACAACCTTGTATGTTTCTGAAAAAAAAATCGTTTGATGGAAGTTTGAAATAAATATATAAACCATATTTATTTTATAAACGAATACAAGTCGTTTGATGTTTGCAATAAATATAAAAGCTATATTTGTTTTGCAAAAGAATCGTCGTGAAACAAATACGTAAAGTGTATTTATTTTTATAAAAGTATTCGTATTGTTTAATATTTGAAATAAATATATACAAACTATATTTATTTTGTAAAACGAATTCATGTTATTCGACATTTGAAATAAATATATAAAACTATATTTATTTTATAAAGCGAAGATGTATTCGGCGTTTGAAACAATATAAATAATTATATTGATTTTATAAAAGACTTGTGGATTTTTAGAGTTTAAAATAAATAAATATAATAACTATATTCATTTGTCGTAAATAATTTTCGAATCGTTGTTTTCACGCGTTGTAAAGCGTCGTAGAAGTAACTATGTATTTTTACGAAAATAAGTAACATTCCGATTTGCTTTGTGTTATAATAAAACGTAATTATTTTACGGATTTTCTCGAAAAACGGGCAGAGTTTCCTCTGTTTTTGGACGCCCCTGACAACACAAGTTGTCGTTATTTTATCAAAATTCAACAATTATTCAGTTATCAATATAATTTTTGTAAGAACGATAAAATGTAATCTAAATGCTAATCCGAATCGGTTCGAGCTCGTTTTCACAGTAATAATATAGACAATATAAAACCAATGTGTTCGCCATTAAACTTAACCAAAAATCTCGTATCGAAAGCTGAGTTGTCCGAGTCAACTGGGCTGACCGAGTTGCCTCGCTGAGTTGACCGGGTCGACCCGAATCCATGAACCGCGAACCGAACCGACCTAGCTGACCACCTTTGACCAGCTTTGACCAGCTCTTGACCGAACCCGAAACTGTTGAACCGAATCAGACCCGAAGTGTCACTAAAACTAATCTAACTTTAGCCGAACTCCAACTTGCCTGCTGTGTCGTTACCGGTGCCGCCGGTGACTCCGACGCCGGTCGGCAGCCGACACCCCAAACATCATCAACATCATCGTCATTAACAGATCATCCTCACCGGAGACTTGTCGGGATCCGCTGCCGCCACTGTGCGCCGTCGCCGGAGAAACCAGCCGCCGACGTTGCCCTCTTCCTTCTCTGATCTTCTTCTTCTCGTCTCTCTCTCACTCTCATCGCCTCTCTCTTTCTCATCGACAGTCTCTCCCTTCTCTCTCTCTCTCTGCTCGTCAACGTCGCCGCATCACCACCGGACTGTGGTGATGGTGGTCGGGTGTGGTGGTGTATCGGAACGACGGCCGGAGCCGATCGGACCAGGAAAGCGAGAGAGAACGAGGAGGTTGCAGGTGGGTGTTTGGGTGAGACGGAGAGGGAGGTGGTGAGCTGATGTTGGTGTGTGTGAGTCGAAGAACGAGCAATCGGAGGAGTTCGCCGGAACGGCAACTCTGGTCGCCGGGAATCAGAAGAGAGGGGGAGCACAAGGGGGTGGGATCTGATTGTGATTTGTGTATATGAAATAGTGAAAATGGGAATGGTATTTAGGGTTTTCTTTAGGAACGTGAATGCAGAGGGGGAATTTTTGTATGTGTTGTATGTCTAGGTTTGAGAATATAAGTTCTCTGTGTTTTTGTTTGTGTGTGAAGAATGTATGCACCATGACCCTTTTATAAAGATGTTAGAGATCTTTGTAGAGATCTAAAAGAGATCTTGTAAGATCTAGTGTTTCAAATTTTAGAGACAAAATCAATTGTATAGATTTTATAGAGATTTAGTGGATCCTGAAAAGATTTTGATGAGATTGTAGTAAGATCTTGATAAGATTTTGTAATATATCTATTATATTATGTGCAGGTTTAGGCTTGTGGGTTTTGGGTTGGGCCCAGGGCCCACAAGCTCAATCCTCGTGTGTAAGTGGCCCGTAATTCCTACGAGACCCGATATCGCAACTCAAACTCCATAAACATAAAAATATATATATATATTCGTGTAACATTCATATTTGTTGGTGTCGTCAGTATCTTGTATGGTATCAGTTCGTTGTCGCTTAATATTCAGCAGATTTCCAGCAAATCACCATACGCGTACTGTAAAGTCGGATAAACGTTCCTAGGCACTCCAAAGGCCTAATTAAGTTAATATGCGCTGTAAACACTATTTATTATCGCGTTAATCACCTGTTAATTATGTAATTAAGAGCCGTAAATCTCGGGTTGTCACATTCTCCCCCTGTTACAGAAATTTCGTCCTCGAAATTTAGACTATGTTATCTCCTCAGAATTGTGTTGTTCGCAGGTAAGTCCGAATAATAACAAAGTGAATGACCGCGTAATCGAAACAAGACTTATTCGAATCATGTGAATTTAATGACATTTCTTAACAATAAGAACCCAACGGTAAAAGCAATGTGTCTCAGTAATTGATGTCAAAGGAAACGAGACGAGACGAAATGATACAGTCACCAGTGCGACTAAGTTAACAAGGATCCAACAATGAACAGGAACTTCGACCAATCGAATTCCATATAAACGTTTATAACATGTGAATGAGTTCTAGAAGCAATAACATCCACTGGATGAACTTAGAATCAACAATCTCGAATATAATAGTTTGCATGAAACGCTCGATCGTGATCATCACAAGCTGCAAGTTACACCGACGCCACAAGGTGTCGCAATGAATGAAGCAATTCAATAATAGGGGTGATCGAACAAGTATCACCTGTGTTTTGCATGAAACGCTCAATCATGATTAGCCCAAGCTACAGGTTTGTACTGACACCACAAGGTGTCGTAGTGATTCAAATAATTCAATAATAGCGGTGATCAAACAAATTCACCGTGTTTGAAGTCAAATGAAGATTCA
This sequence comes from Helianthus tuberosus, assembly GCA_030545235.1. Classification (NCBI taxonomy): domain Eukaryota; kingdom Viridiplantae; phylum Streptophyta; class Magnoliopsida; order Asterales; family Asteraceae; genus Helianthus; species Helianthus tuberosus. The sequence continues at coordinate 75,881,226 of CM060407.1, forward strand.
ACGAAAAAAATCTGAACGCTTGTTCCAAACAAACATCATAGGATTTTCAATTGAAATTTGGACATCAAAGAAATAATGTTTTCGATCGAAGATGAAGAAGCAATGAATGTCGCAAAGCATTCGATCGATGTTGAAAGAACCGTTATGAGGTACACCGGAATATGAAATGAATTTGTGTACCATTGTCTTAACACACAATTGTATTAAGACTGTTGTAATGTGATAAATCAAAGCGGATTTAATCTGAATCAATAAATGAATAATTAAATCCGTGCATAAGATATGTAAATGAGTTTAGCGCAAGGTTCAAATAAGTGATAATACCACCACAAGGTGTCGAAATCAACAAACAATTAATGGAGTCGAATGCCAAACAAATTTACTTCGACTAGGAACAAATGAAACACTTGTTAAAACGAATTTGAATATGATGCTCCCAATACATCATATGATGCTCTGAAGTGAATATGTGTAATGGACAAGTTCAAACAATTGAACTTGGTTTTAGCGCAATCCGACAATAAATATATGTATTGACAAGAAAACTTTAGGCATGGTTACAACGAAAAACCATGTATGTAACCTGTAAAGAAATGATCGTGATATAATGACCATTAAGAGGAGTAGAGATACGAAAATCTACTCAGTAAGTGTGAAATTCGAAATTTCAATAAAAGAAATTTGAGGACTTTACCTGGGGTTTCGTGTGATGACCAATTGTTAGGTGACATTTCCATGGAATGTCGAACATAGCGTATTCGTCGTTAGTTAGGTAGGGGGAATGCGGAGACATACGTCTTCTCCATGGCATGTTTCGTGTCGTTTGCAGGACCACGTGACAAGTTGCCGTTTCCTGGGCGTTAGTTCTCCTGCTGACAGGAATCTAGCGTCGTCGTTAAATTGCGCCATCGTGTCTTTTCAAAGGCCTCGCCTCGATACTCGTAGGTGTCGTACTTCAAGCTCCGTTGATGTATGGATTGAGCTTCGCGTATACCTGTGCGCTAGCGTTTCGTTCCGCGTAGTATGTGATGTACTCCGACATCCGTTGACATAAAATTTGAGTTCCATGTATTCTCGTGCACTAGCGCTTTGTTATGCGTAGGCTGCCTGCTCGGGAAGTTAAAATATCATAGATAATATGGATAATAGTGTGTGCCCGAGTTAATATTCGCGGTTCCTACGTGTCGACCTTTAACAAACTTCTACATAGGTTTCCGAAGGTCTTAAATGCATGTCTCCTAAACTCTCAGAGTTGTGTGTACTGTATGTAATTGTTTCGCGTACCGTGTGTAAAACACAACTTTAGTGTATGTTTGAAAACAAAATTTCGACCGTTCGTTTTTTTTTCCGGCAACGGTTGGAGACCACATTCGAGTTCTGGGCGTTCTGTATGTATTCAGGTTTTAATATTCTAAGTTCCCAGAGGAAAGGTGAGGTTAGAGCCTAGGTATCACAACAGAAACCTAATTCGCTGTAACCTATAGCTCTGATACCAAGTTGTCACACCCCGAAATTATCAGAGCTGGCGTGACTGGACTGGTATCTTCATTGCACAGCGAAAACAAATAAGCAAAGACTTTCTAGAAATTGAACGCCCGCTAAGTACTCGAATCCCCAATGGTTCTCCTATTCCAACCGTGCCATAACTTTGAAAAGTAACCTGAGAAAGAAATATGCGAAAAATCAACATAAAGTTGAGCGAGTTCATAGTTTGTTTGTAAAAGATTTGAAATAAATCTTTTGAATAACCGGTTTGTGAAATAATATTGAGAAAACGAATTTAGAAATCATTTTCTTGCCAAGTTATGGAAACGTTGTATTTGTAACCATGTATTTGTAAAGTCTCGTATTTGTAATGTTCGTATACCCGTCAAAGCCCACCCTGACTTTGACTTCCTGCCCGCATAATCCTATGCTTTTTGAATTTGTATAAAAACATGACATTTAAATTTGTATAAATCAAGTATTTATGTGAGTATGTATAAACCTTTCATGTATGAATAAAAGTCCCTGGTATGTAGCATTAAGGAAAAAGAGATCACCAATGGGTTGCAAAGCCACTGGTATGTGTGAAAAAGTGCAGGGAAACTCAAACCTAGCAAATTTGTTACCGAGCTTCCGGCTGGAAGACACAGTCACCTCTATGGGCCGCCCCGGCCTCACGGGTGTGGGCTCGCTACACCCAAATTGATCTATCACTCTTGTGTCCCTCGGTCCTATAATGAGGATTAATGGCCTCAAGTGTTGTGCCCACCCTTCACATGATCTAGTCTAGTAGTAAACCCTCCTTAGGCTAACCATACCAAAAAAAAAAAGTCTGTAATAATTGTAACATGTATTTTACCCCAGCCTCTAAGGCTGAACCTCCCCAGCCTCTAAGGCTAACTTCCCCTAGTCATAAAAATCAATCACTTTTCGATAATACACATTTGTTTTGTAAAAACCGGTATATTTAGTATAAAGTTCATTCGTAAACCGTTTGAGTTCCTTGAAATCCGTTCGTAACATGATTTAGAAATGTGAGTTTTCATTCATTCGAAAACTTTGTAAGTTCTTGCAAAACAGGCTTTGTCTAAAATATGCAATCTCTGTTTATCGACAACCTTGTATGTTTCTGAAAAGAAAAAAAACGTGCATGTCTTTCCACCCCGAAAACATTTACAAAAATGTAAAACTGTAAAATGTGGGGTTATGAACTCACCTGAATTGCCGTGTGCGAAGCTAGCTAATTACGACTTCGTGATGTCGTTTCCAAGACTTGACTTGCTAGCGTGCATTCTACAATATTCCTAACACGGAATATCTAATAAGTTTCTAAGTAAATGCGGTAACTACACTACGTGTCACCGAGCTCTACCGAATCGTTAATCGAACGATTTGACGGTACGTAGTTAACTTATCGGGAATGATTAAGTCATATCCGATAAGTATCGTTATATTGTCGATAATAACCAATAAGTCTTGACAAGACTTGATTCTCGAGAGATTTGAAAGTAAATAATTATTTATATCAAAATATATAATTATATCGTTAAGATCGCTTGTCGTCCCGAGAAGTCGTACGTGTATAAAAGAATATTTATACGAAAATAATATATGACAAACTCATATTATATATCGCGTTTCGTATGATCTTTGTCAAAATATCCGTATATGCCGTTTAGGCGTATAAAATAAATATGAAAAGTTATATTTATTTTATAAAAGAATCGTCGTTGGAAGTTTGAAATAAATATATAAACCATATTTATTTTATAAACGAATACAAGTCGTTTGATGTTTGCAATAAATATAAAAGCTATATTTGTTTTGCAAAAGAATCGTCGTGAAACAAATACGTAAAGTGTATTTATTTGTATAAAAGTATTCGTATTGTTTAATATTTGAAATAAATATATACAAACTATATTTATTTTGTAAAACGAATTCATGTTATTCGACATTTGAAATAAATATATAAAACTATATTTATTTTAAAGCGAAGATGTATTCGGCGTTTGAAACAATATAAATAATTATATTGATTTTATAAAAGACTTGTGGATTTTTAGAGTTTAAAATAAATAAATATAATAACTATATTCATTTGTCGTAAATAATTTTCGAATCGTTGTTTTCACGCGTTGTAAAACGTCGTAGAAGTAACTATGTATTTTTAGAAAAATAAGTAACATTCCGATTTGCTTTGTGTTATAATAAAACGTAATTATTTTACGGATTTTCTCGAAAAACGGGCAGAGTTTCCTCTGTTTTTGGACGCCCCTGACAACACAAGTTGTCGTTATTTTATCAAAATTCAACAATTATTCAGTTATCAATATAATTTTTGTAAGAACGATAAAATGTAATCTAAATGCTAATCCGAATCGGTTCGAGCTCGTTTTCACAGTAATAATATAGACAATATAAAACCAATGTGTTCGGCATTAAACTTAACCAAAAATCTCGTATCGAAAGCTGAGTTGTCCGAGTCAACTGGGCTGACCGAGTTGCCTCGCTGAGTTGACCGGGTCGACCCGAATCCATGAACCGCGAACCGAACCGACCTAGCTGACCACCTTTGACCAGCTTTGACCAGCTCTTGACCGAACCCGAAACTGTTGAACCGAATCAGACCCGAAGTGTCACTAAAACTAATCTAACTTTAGCCGAACTCCAACTTGCCTGCTGTGTCGTTACCGGTGCCGCCGGTGACTCCGACGCCGGTCGGCAGCCGACACCCCAAACATCATCAACATCATCGTCATTAACAGATCATCCTCACCGGAGACTTGTCGGGATCCGCTGCCGCCACTGTGCGCCGTCGCCGGAGAAACCAGCCGCCGACGTTGCCCTCTTCCTTCTCTGATCTTCTTCTTCTCGTCTCTCTCTCACTCTCATCGCCTCTCTCTTTCTCATCGACAGTCTCTCCCTTCTCTCTCTCTCTCTCTCTCTCTGCTCGTCAACGTCGCCGCATCACCACCGGACTGTGGTGATGGTGGTCGGGTGTGGTGGTGTATCGGAACGACGGCCGGAGCCGATCGGACCAGGAAAGCGAGAGAGAACGAGGAGGTTGCAGGTGGGTGTTTGGGTGAGACGGAGAGGGAGGTGGTGAGCTGATGTTGGTGTGTGTGAGTCGAAGAACGAGCAATCGGAGGAGTTCGCCGGAACGGCAACTCTGGTCGCCGGGAATCAGAAGAGAGGGGGAGCACAAGGGGGTGGGATCTGATTGTGATTTGTGTATATGAAATAGTGAAAATGGGAATGGTATTTAGGGTTTTCTTTAGGAACGTGAATGCAGAGGGGGAATTTTTGTATGTGTTGTATGTCTAGGTTTGAGAATATAAGTTCTCTGTGTTTTTGTTTGTGTGTGAAGAATGTATGCACCATGACCCTTTTATAAAGATGTTAGAGATCTTTGTAGAGATCTAAAAGAAATCTTGTAAGATCTAGTGTTTCAAATTTTAGAGACAAAATCAATTGTATAGATTTTATAGAGATTTAGTGGATCCTGAAAAGATTTTGATGAGATTGTAGTAAGATCTTGATAAGATTTTGTAATATATCTATTATATTATGTGCAGGTTTAGGCTTGTGGGTTTTGGGTTGGGCCCAGGGCCCACAAGCTCAATCCTCGTGTGTAAGTGGCCCGTAATTCCTACGAGACCCGATATCGCAACTCAAACTCCATAAACATAAAAAAGAATATATATATTCGTGTAACATTCATATTTGTAGGTGTCGTCAGTATCTTGTACGGTATCAGTTCGTTGTCGCTTAATATTCAGCAGATTTCCAGCAAATCACCATACGCGTACTGTAAAGTCGAATAAACGTTCCTAGGCACTCCAAAGGCCTAATTAAGTTAATATGCGCTGTAAACACTATTTATTATCGCGTTAATCACCTGTTAATTATGTAATTAAGAGCCGTAAATCTCGGGTTGTCACATTCTCCCCCTGTTACAGAAATTTCGTCCTCGAAATTTAGACTATGTTATCTCCTCAGAATTGTGTTGTTCGCAGGTAAGTCCGAATAATAACAAAGTGAATGACCGCGTAATCGAAACAAGACTTATTCGAATCATGTGAATTTAATGACATTTCTTAACAATAAGAACCCAACGGTAAAAGCAATGTGTCTCAGTAATTGATGTCAAAGGAAACGAGACGAGACGAAATGATACAGTCACCAGTGCGACTAAGTTAACAAGGATCCAACAATGAACAGGAACTTCGACCAATCGAATTCCATATAAACGTTTATAACATGTGAATGAGTTCTAGAAGCAATAACATCCACTGGATGAACTTAGAATCAACAATCTCGAATATAATAGTTTGCATGAAACGCTCGATCGTGATCATCACAAGCTGCAAGTTACACCGACGCCACAAGGTGTCGCAATGAATGAAGCAATTCAATAATAGGGGTGATCGAACAAGTATCACCTGTGTTTTGCATGAAACGCTCAATCATGATTAGCCCAAGCTACAGGTTTGTACTGACACCACAAGGTGTCGTAGTGATTCAAATAATTCAATAATAGCGGTGATCAAACAAATTCACCGTGTTTGAAGTCAAATGAAGATTCAACGAAAAAAATCTGAACGCTTGTTCCAAACAAACATCATAGGATTTTCAATTGAAATTTGGACATCAAAGAAATAATGTTTTCGATCGAAGATGAAGAAGCAATGAATGTCGCAAAGCATTCGATCGATGTTGAAAGAACCGTTATGAGGTACACCGGAATATGAAATGAATTTGTGTACCATTGTCTTAACACACAATTGTATTAAGACTGTTGTAATGTGATAAATCAAAGCGGATTTAATCTGAATCAATAAATGAATAATTAAATCCGTGCATAAGATATGTAAATGAGTTTAGCGCAAGGTTCAAATAAGTGATAATACCACCACAAGGTGTCGAAATCAACAAACAATTAATGGAGTCGAATGCCAAACAAATTTACTTCGACTAGGAACAAATGAAACACTTGTTAAAACGAATTTGAATATGATGCTCCCAATACATCATATGATGCTCTGAAGTGAATATGTGTAATGGACAAGTTCAAACAATTGAACTTGGTTTTAGCGCAATCCGACAATAAATATATGTATTGACAAGAAAACTTTAGGCATGGTTACAACGAAAAACCATGTATGTAACCTGTAAAGAAATGATCGTGATATAATGACCATTAAGAGGAGTAGAGATACGAAAATCTACTCAGTAAGTGTGAAATTCGAAATTTCAATAAAAGAAATTTGAGGACTTTACCTGGGGTTTCGTGTGATGACCAATTGTTAGGTGACATTTCCATGGAATGTCGAACATAGCGTATTCGTCGTTAGTTAGGTAGGGGGAATGCGGAGACATACGTCTTCTCCATGGCATGTTTCGTGTCGTTTGCAGGACCACGTGACAAGTTGCCGTTTCCTGGGCGTTAGTTCTCCTGCTGACAGGAATCTAGCGTCGTCGTTAAATTGCGCCATCGTGTCTTTTCAAAGGCCTCGCCTCGATACTCGTAGGTGTCGTACTTCAAGCTCCGTTGATGTATGGATTGAGCTTCGCGTATACCTGTGCGCTAGCGTTTCGTTCCGCGTAGTATGTGATGTACTCCGACATCCGTTGACATAAAATTTGAGTTCCATGTATTCTCGTGCACTAGCGCTTTGTTATGCGTAGGCTGCCTGCTCGGGAAGTTAAAATATCATAGATAATATGGATAATAGTGTGTGCCCGAGTTAATATTCGCGGTTCCTACGTGTCGACCTTTAACAAACTTCTACATAGGTTTCCGAAGGTCTTAAATGCATGTCTCCTAAACTCTCAGAGTTGTGTGTACTGTATGTAATTGTTTCGCGTACCGTGTGTAAAACACAACTTTAGCGTATGTTTGAAAACAAAATTTCGACCGTTCGTTTTTTTTTTTCGGCAACGGTTGGAGACCACATTCGAGTTCTGGGCGTTCTGTATGTATTCAGGTTTTAATATTCTAAGTTCCCAGAGGAAAGGTGAGGTTAGAGCCTAGGTATCACAACAGAAACCTAATTCGCTGTAACCTATAGCTCTGATACCAAGTTGTCACACCCCGAAATTATCAGAGCTGGCGTGACTGGACTGGTATCTTCATTGCACAGCGAAAACAAATAAGCAAAGACTTTCTAGAAATTGAACACCCGCTAAGTACTCGAATCCCCAATGGTTCTCCTATTCCAACCGTGCCATAACTTTGAAAAGTAACCTGAGAAAGAAACATGCGAAAAATCAACATAAAGTTGAGCGAGTTCATAGTTTGTTTGTAAAAGATTTGAAATAAATCTTTTGAATAACCGGTTTGTGAAATAATATTGAGAAAACGAATTTAGAAATCATTTTCTTGCCAAGTTATGGAAACGTTGTATTTGTAACCATGTATTTGTAAAGTCTCGTATTTGTAATGTTCGTATACCCGTCAATGCCCACCCTGACTTTGACTTCCTGCCCGCATAATCCTATGCTTTTTGAATTTGTATAAAAACATGACATTTAAATTTGTATAAATCAAGTATTTCTGTGAGTATGTATAAACCTTTCATGTATGAATAAAAGTCCCTGGTATGTAGCATTAAGGAAAAAGAGATCACCAATGGGTTGCAAAGCCACTGGTATGTGTGAAAAAGTGCAGGGATACTCAAACCTAGCAAATTTGTTACCGAGCTTCCGGCTGGAAGACACAGTCACCTCTATGGGCCGCCCCGGCCTCACGGGTGTGGGCTCGCTACACCCAAATAGATCTATCACTCTTGTGTCCCTCGGTCCTATAATGAGGATTAATGGCCTCAAGTGTTGTGCCCACCCTTCACATGATCTAGTCTAGTAGTAAACCCTCCTTAGGCTAACCATACCAAAAAAAAAAAAAGTCTGTAATAATTGTAACATGTATTTTACCCCAGCCTCTAAGGCTGAACCTCCCCAGCCTCTAAGGCTAACTTCCCCTAGTCATAAAAATCAATCACTTTTCGATAATACACATTTGTTTTGTAAAAACCGGTATATTTAGTATAAAGTTCATTCGTAAACCGTTTGAGTTCCTTGAAATCCGTTCGTAACATGATTTAGAAATGTGAGTTTTCATTCATTCGAAAACTTTGTAAGTTCTTGCAAAACAGGCTTTGTCTAAAATATGCAATCTCTGTTTATCGACAACCTTGTATGTTTCTGAAAAAAAAAAACGTGCATGTCTTTCCACCCCGAAAACATTTACAAAAATGTAAAACTGTAAAATGTGGGGTTATGAACTCACCTGAATTGCCTTGTGCGAAGCTAGCTAATTACGACTTCGTGATGTCGTTTCCAAGACTTGACTTGCTAGCGTGCATTCTACAATATTCCTAACACGGAATATCTAATAAGTTTCTAAGTAAATGCGGTAACTACACTACGTGTCACCGAGCTCTACCGAATCGTTAATCGAACGATTTGACGGTACGTAGTTAACTTATCGGGAATGATTAAGTCATATCCGATAAGTATCGTTATATTGTCGATAATAACCAATAAGTCTTGACAAGACTTGATTCTCGAGAGATTTGAAAGTAAATAATTATTTATATCAAAATATATAATTATATCGTTAAGATCGCTTGTCGTCCCGAGAAGTCGTACGTGTATAAAAGAATATTTATACGAAAATAATATATGACAAACTCATATTATATATCGCGTTTCGTATGATCTTTGTCAAAATATCCGTATATGCCGTTTAGGCGTATAAAATAAATATGAAAAGTTATATTTATTTTATAAAAGAATCGTCGTTGGAAGTTTGAAATAAATATATAAACCATATTTATTTTATAAACGAATACAAGTCGTTTGATGTTTGCAATAAATATAAAAGCTATATTTGTTTTGCAAAAGAATCGTCGTTAAACAAATACGTAAGGTGTATTTATTTTTATAAAAGTATTCGTATTGTTTAATATTTGAAATAAATATATACAAACTATATTTATTTTGTAAAAAGAATTCATGTTATTCGACATTTGAAATAAATATATAAAACTATATTTATTTTATAAAGCGAAGATGTATTCGGCGTTTGAAACAATATAAATAATTATATTGATTTTATAAAAGACTTGTGGATTTTTAGAGTTTAAAATAAATAAATATAATAACTATATTCATTTGTCGTAAATAATTTTCGAATCGTTGTTTTCACGCGTTGTAAAGCGTCGTAGAAGTAACTATGTATTTTTAGGAAAATAAGTAACATTCCGATTTGCTTTGTGTTATAATAAAACGTAATTATTTTACGGATTTTCTCGAAAAACGGGCAGAGTTTCCTCTGTTTTTGGACGCCCCTGACAACACAAGTTGTCGTTATTTTATCAAAATTCAACAATTATTCAGTTATCAATATAATTTTTGTAAGAACGATAAAATGTAATCTAAATGCTAATCCGAATCGGTTCGAGCTCGTTTTCACAGTAATAATATAGACAATATAAAACCAATGTGTTCGCCATTAAACTTTACCAAAAATCTCGTATCGAAAGCTGAGTTGTCCGAGTCAACTGGGCTGACCGAGTTGCCTCGCTGAGTTGAATCGGTTTGACCGGGTCGACCCGAATCCATGAACCGCGAACCGAACCGACCTAGCTGACCACCTTTGACCAGCTTTGACCAACTCTTGACCGAACCCGAAACTGTTGAACCGAATCAGACCCGAAGTGTCACTAAAACTAATCTAACTTGAGCCGAACTCCAACTTGCCTGCTGTGTCGTTACCGGTGCCGCCGGTGACTCCGACGCCGGTCGGCAGCCGACACCCCAAACATCATCAACATCATCGTCATTAACAGATCATCCTCACCGGAGACTTGTCGGGATCCGCTGCCGCCACTGTGCGCCGTCGCCGGAGAAACCAGCCGCTGACGTTGCCCTCTTCCTTCTCTGATCTTCTTCTTCTCGTATCTCTCTCACTCTCATCGCCTCTCTCTTTCTCATCGACACTCTCTCCCTTCTCTCTCTCTCTCTCTCTCTCTGCTCGTCAACGTCGCCGCATCACCACCGGACTGTGGTGATGGTGGTCGGGTGTGGTGGTGTATCGGAACGACGGCCGGAGCCGATCGGACCAGGAAAGCGAGAGAGAACGAGGAGGTTGCAGGTGGGTGTTTGGGTGAGACGGAGAGGGAGGTGGTGAGCTGATGTTGGTGTGTGTGAGTCGAAGAACGAGCAATCGGAGGAGTTCGCCGGAACGGCGACTCTGGTCGCCGGGAATCAGAAGAGAGGGGGAGCACAAGGGGGTGGGATCTGATTGTGATTTGTGTATATGAAATAGTGAAAATGGGAATGGTATTTAGGGTTTTCTTTAGGAACGTGAATGCAGAGGGGGAATTTTTGTATGTGTTGTATGTCTAGGTTTGAGAATATAAGTTCTCTGTGTTTTTGTTTGTGTGTGAAGAATGTATGCACCATGACCCTTTTATAAAGATGTTAGAGATCTTTGTAGAGATCTTTGTAGAGATCTAAAAGAGATCTTGTAAGATCTAGTGTTTCAAATTTTAGAGACAAAATCAATTGTATAGATTTTATAGAGATTTAGTGGATCCTGAAAAGATTTTGATGAGATTGTAGTAAGATCTTGATAAGATTTTGTAATATATCTATTATATTATGTGCAGGTTTAGGCTTGTGGGTTTTGGGTTGGGCCCAGGGCCCACAAGCTCAATCCTCGTGTGTAAGTGGCCCGTAATTCCTACGAGACCCGATATCGTAACTCAAACTCCATAAACATAAAAAAAATATATATATATTCGTGTAACATTCATATTTGTAGGTGTCGTCAGTATCTTGTACGGTATCAGTTCGTTGTCGCTTAATATTCAGCAGATTTCCAGCAAATCACCATACGCGTACTGTAAAGTCGGATAAACGTTCCTAGGCACTCCAAAGGCCTAATTAAGTTAATATGTGCTGTAAACACTATTTATTATCGCGTTAATCACCTGTTAATTATGTAATTAAGAGCCGTAAATCTCGGGTTGTCACAAACCACTGGGTTGAGGGTAACGTCACCTTCAAAAGAGGGGCTACTACTATAACTAAGATAATCTCTTAAAAAGTCCGAAAGTGCAAAAATCATCAAAGGATACATTAAAGGCGAGTCGGATCCAAGTGATTCATCTTGTCTATATGTTTTTATTTTAATTTTATTTTTAGTTTTTATTTTCATGTTTAAAAACCTTTTCTCAAAAATTTTAGATTGATTAGACGTTGAGGATAAACCGGTACTAAAAGCTCTTGTGTCCTTTGACGACCTCGGTATCTTACCAACGCTATACTATGGTCACGATGGGTGCACTTGCCAACTGTGTGTTTAGTGTTAGTAGAATATCGTGTTTTATAAATTTAAAACTTGACTAATGCGTAAATTGGGCTTAAAATATCAATAAAAACATATCACGCTTCGCACACACCAAAGGGGTTAAATGTGTCAACATGTTAATTCTTATCTCTGAGTGACCTTTTAACACACCCGTGGCTTCGTAATGACCAATTACATTTCCGAGAATGCTTGATGTAAATTACGAAGGGTTTCAGTATCGTTATATGATAGTTGTGCAAGATTCCAAGAAAAAGGGTTAAAAGCGTCAAAAAGGGAAACTAGTACCTTCGGGTAACCTTTTAACTGAACGGGAGCCTAACGATGTTTGTTATTATTCCCAAGATACTTAAAAACTAACTATAGGGGCCAATTATGCTTAAAAAGAAACATATATGAAGAATAAAAGGACCAGGGACTGAAACTGCCAAGTTTGAAACTTGTTTTAACCGGAAGGAGGGAGAGTCGCGGGCCGCGAAGACTTCCCCTGACTCTCTCGCGGGCTGCGAGCAGACGCCCAGTTCAGAAAAAAGGACAGCTGCATGTATGGCAGCCTTGTTCCCCAATCAAACCACTATGCAGCCTGATTTCGATACAAGGAGCTTGTAAATGGTTTTTAAAAACCTCTAGGACACTTGTGATGATCAGAGGGAGCCTCATTACACCTGGAATGATCTTGAGAGTCCTTGTTTCACTATAAACAGGGCCTTCAACTTTCCATTTGAACTTGCACCGTTCAAATTCACTTCTCTACTTCTTTACTGAGGTTCCTGATCAAAAGGAAGCTCCCCCTTAGGCAAGTTTTCGAGCTAGGACCTGTTGTAAGTGTCCTTAGCCACTCTAGTTCGGTTTTTATGCATTTAAAAGCCGAAAGTCAAAGTTGCCGCTTATCGGCTCAAGGTGCACTCTTATTCCCAAATCTTTCCTTTAGACCCTTCCATATTTCAGAGGAGACATTAGCGTATTTTACGCTCCCCCTTATGTCTTTATCCATCGTTGTTGCGAGCCATCTGTAAGTCCCGAAAAAACGGATCAAACAACGATATCAAACAATCACCAAGGATGGGCGGAATCAAAGCTTGATGATATTCAAGAAATCAAGAACAAGAAGAAAGATTGTTGAATTGAATGCTTAAACTTGCATACAATAATCTTGTCTAATACAAGTTTCTAAAACAAACAACCAACACTAAGCTCCTAATTTCCATTTACTATTTATAGTAAGGGGATTAGGGAGCATTTCCCCCCAAAACCCTAGGCCCATTATCACCTAAGCCCACTCTAATACCCATCTTCTAGAAGCTTGGTCAATTTAGCAATAATCCTACTAATCCATAAACCTATAGGGTCTAATACCATCCGATGATCATGGAATCACATTGCATCCACTGCATATAATTCTCCATTGTAATCTCCGGTTTGGGCATTGTCCATCCACGAACCCCATCTTGTTCTTTGCAAACAAGAAATTAGCCCTCTCCTTGGCTCAATCGCTGTAGTTTCCATCGGTTAAAGCCTCGTTCAGGTGCATCTGTTTGGGTAAATCAGAAAGGTGTATGTAATAAGGCGAGTTGGCATCAATGGCATCATTCTTGCCACTGTCACTCGGTTTTTCTCCGGTCATGTTGAATCACGAGCGATGGTTCTCAAAAACCCGCTCTGATACTAGTATTACAAGTGTAACTAATGTAAGTAACTCGTTTTACAAGTGTTTTTAATAACTAGTATTATTAGGTTTCCTTGAGACCTTGACGAAACTCGAAACTATCACATATATATGTATATTTTGTTCGAAGGAAAATGGGTCCTTTTTTATTTTCCTTAGAAACTGATTGAAAAAAAAATCATTTTCTCTTATAACAAGTCTCTATATTATATGAGAAAAAAAAAGTGTAATCATGGAATTACGATTCACAAATCCACCGAGCGGGAATTACTATACATCCGTAACACAAATCGTAGTGTTGCTCGGGGTTATGATTACAGGCTGCGGGCTCCTATGGAAGGTTAGGAATGACATGCGGTTCAACGGTAAAAATCGTAGTGTTGAGGAGTTATTTGGCGAAGTTAGGGCGGTTAGTTTTTTATTGTTTAAGCATAGGGCTAAGAAAGGTTTATTTCAGTGGGAGGATTGGTGTAAATTTATAAATGTGTAGTTAGTTTGTTTTGTTTCCGTCCCGGTTTTCGGGTTCGGTGGTTTTAATGAAGTTCACGTTTCAAAAAAAAAAAAAAAAAAATCCGGAAACACAATGTGTATTTCTACTTGAAACCAGATGTGTATTTTGATTCTGGAATACGATTTATATTATTTATTTTGATTTGCGTAGCTAGTGTTTCCATTTCAGTTCTCAAATTTATTAGATTCTGCCTGCTTTGATTCACGGGGCGATTTTTTTTTTTTTTTTTTTTTGCCATAGTGTGTTGGAACAATTTTAACTTATTATATTATATATGATGGTTTACAGAGTAGCTGTCGCAACGCTACTCTGGATGCGGGCGAACAACGCACTGCGACAGGGTTGCTAAAACTTGTAAGCTTCGATTTCGACGGCTTGTACATTAGTCTTTACTCCACAAAAAGAATTCACGTCAAAAAGTTGATAAATTCAAACACGTAGAAACGATAAATCCTGAATTTTATAAAATATCATATTTTAAACGTTGTGAAAGGAACAAACAATAAAAACGAAACCTTGTCGATCCTAATAAGGTTTCTCGCCAATATAGTTTCCCGGGGGATCATAATTGCAAGTCACAAAAAACGCATTATTAGCGCACTTAACCCTCGCACACCCAATGCGGATCGACTTTTTCCAAACCACTTGAGTATAATGCCCACACATCTTTGAAGGTGTGCATGAGTTTGTCTCATAATTGTAATAAGGCTTCTCATCGACCCACAACTTTACTGCATCCAAACCCGAGAACTCGCCATTACCCGAGAAATCGACCCAACCTATAGCAATATTTTCACCATATTTACCGTTATGTGAGTGTATAAGGGCACAATCGAGCTTCCTTTGATTGGCATATTGTTCCGCAAATTTGGCGACAGTAGTATCCCATGTCATAGGCTGGAGACCGATCTCTTTTCGGGCCGCATTATGGGCCTTCACATAGTCTTCTGGTGCATTATGTGTATAAATGAAATGTAGAATAGATATGAATACAACACAAACAAGTGGCCAGTAATGTTGGACTCCCATATTGATATTTCATACATAAGCTTATTGAATCCAAATGAACTACAAGACATATTTATAGAGAGAAATTTTTGGTGAACAAGCCAAACAAAGTTGCAGTTTTTTTCTTCCAACTCAAAGTTTAGGCAGAATATCCACCATACCGAAATCCTAAATGTAGCAAACTGGTGAAATTTTCATTAGTAATATGATTTTATTTTTATTTTGGAGTCTGTTGGTTTCAGGCTATACCCATACCATTTGGTTTCTAATCTCACACCGTTTTCAGACGACCGTTTGTGCTTGTACGAAACAGTCGTTTGAGAATTAGGGCTTTCGTCATAGTCCCCCAACCCCCACCTTAAAACAACCATTTGAGGCTTCAATAAACGGCCGTTTGAAAGCTAGGGTTTGCGTCATTGTTTGGGATAAATTTTGGTAATCCCTACCCCGTACACGATTGTAAAGATGTTCTACACCCGGCCCAATATCTGTCAGGTATCTATCGATTAGTTACCAATCGGGTGTTGGGCATACCCGTTAGGTTTTCCATTTACAAAATATTCTTAGCATCCTATTTTTTTCTATAATTATCCATTAATCATTTCAATACTCTATACATCATACTCTCCAAAAAACCAAAATAAATTTCACAAATATGCAAACATTAAAAAACTAGGGGTTGGTTAACGTACAATTTTGCTTAACGTACGTTGCGTACGCTGAACAGTTTCAATATGCAGGTTTTTTCCTTAACATGCAGAATTATTTTTTTATCAACATGCGGCTTTTTTTTCTTAACATGTGATTCTTTATACTTTTCCACATGCGATTTTTTCTATTTTTAACATGCGGACTTTCTTTTTCTTATATACACATACGGATTTACCTCTCTAAACACAAATCTGTATGTTGTAAATCCAATATTCGCATGTTATATCTTCATAGCGTACACAACGTACGTTAAGCAAAATTATACAATACAGTTTCTCTAAAAAAACTATACGTTAATTTCCACATGATATTTAGATTAACGAATTAGTAGTAGATACATAAAAAAATAAACATATAAAGAAATGATTTTGAGTATATTATTGGGTAAACTATGTTTTTTGGTAAATGGGTATATCATTTGATCTCATACCCTTGAAAATTTTTAAAGGAAGGGGCAGATAATATTATGTTTAATATTATTAGTTAACTCCATGTTTTAAAAACCAACTAAAACCGGTCGGTTGAACTGGTTAACCCAGATACCGGATGCTTGGCCGGCACGAATAATAACGGTAAACTAAAAAAACGACAAAGAAGTTGTATCACCCGGCAAATTGGGTTATACCGGTTTAAACCGGTATACTGGTACTAGTTCATAGCGGAAGAAATGTCAAAATTTTGAACTTTTAATTTTTAGGTGCCTAAAAAATGTGACTATTTACCTTCTTAGTTAAAATGTAAAATTAAGCGCCCACAATTGACAATCCACATCGATCAAACTTTTTCCTCACTCAAAGATAGAAAATCATTGGGTTTTTCAAATTTAGTTCTTCAATCGATCATCCAGGTTTACCTTCTGGTATCCGGTTCAACCGGTTGAACCATTTCCGATTCTAGCCCGATACGATTAAAGTATCGGTTTTTAAAACATTGATTTAACTAGTATTACTAGGTTTCTTGGACGAAACTCGGCACTATTACTCTTAATAAAACTTGGTTTATAGGACGGGGGCGGATAATGTAATATAAGCTTTTTTGTGGAAAGGAAAAGGGTATTGTTTGTTATTTTTCTTTAAAAACTTATTTAAAAAAAAAGAAAAGAAAAATCATTCCCTCATAAAACAAGTTTATATGTTATTTCAAATAAGGATATTTTTACACGAAATCTACTTTTATATTATTAATTTTAAAAAGGAACTATTGACATTTTATCACTTGACAAGTTTAAAAGGAAAAGCATATATACCTCGTCAAGATTTTTTACACCTTTAAACTTAAGTTGTGATACTTCTCAAGTTTAAAAGGAAAGCATATACCTCGTCAAGATTTTTACACCTTTAAACTAAGGTTGGGATAGTTAAAGACAGAGGATCTTATTCTCCACCCGATTTAGTTCGCGCTTGCCCCTTTGATATTTTTAGTGTTTGGTAATATCAAAATGGGACGCTACTAGAATACAACGGGTTTTGATAATTGCAACGCAATATCGAAAACTCTAAATTTCCAACGAGTTTTGCTACGAAGTTGCGACACAACGAAAACCCTATTTTCCCAACATAATTCTGTCGCAAAGCATAGAAAAACTCAATTTTCTTAATTCATATTAAAGATAAAAAAATATGTATTAGTTATAAATTATTCATACTACGCACAAATAAAACTTGAAAAATAAAGGTTTCATCACAAATGTGCAACAAAATGATTTAATTTATTTTTATAATTTATGACACATTTGCGATGCAAATAATACTTATATACCAAAACCACATGCTTAGCAAATGCGTCTCAAAATGTAAAAAAATAAATAAATAATGTTGCAACTCAATTTGTATTTTTCTAGATTAATTAATATTTGTGTCGCAATGCATTGCAAAGTGATTTAATTTAAAAATATTAAAACAATAACAATAATAATTAAGTCATGTTGCTACACATTTGCTAAGCAATATGTAGATTATAATCCCGAAGAATACATATTCGTAGAAAAATATCCATTGCGTAGCTAACGTGACAGGTTATACTTTACGTCGCAAAGTGATTTAACTTATTTATAAAATTTATTATTGTTGTTTTTTTGTTACTCAAAATATTATAATTTGTACAACAAAAGTTAAAAATTTTATAATTTTTATTGTTAATTATAACTTTACTTAACTGCTATTATGATAAATATAATATATAAATATTTTATATATGTTATTGTCATTATTATTATCATTTTAATATGAACTAGGGTATTTCTCTGCGCGTTGCGGCGGTACCTTATCGTAAGCATTGGATGGGTATTGCTTTGATTCGTTACAGTACCAGTATGATACATGCACTCGGTATATAAATTAATGTGCGCTTTTTTACATCGATCGAAAACAATAAAAACAAATACCAGTACCGGCACCGATGTTTAAACATTATCAATCGATTCAGATCGTCACAATATTGGTACCGGTATTCATTATCGCCGCAGACAGAGTTGTATAAATGAAATATTATCGAAACCGTAAATTATAAAAATGGATTTTGATACGGTACGATAGCAATATCATTGTAATCACGTTTTTTTAATGAACTGAGTATTTTATTCTTGTCTCATAACAATAAATAATATCAAAGAATATTTACACTAATATGATAACATTAGGTAACATCAAACTTATCTCACCATAATTATATAATATAAAAAAGAGACAAAAGAAATATAATTTATTAATTATATATATTATTAAAGAAAACTAATAATAAAATATTGTGAAAATACGATTACTGTTGATAACCAGTTTGATTTAATATATATAATAATAATAATAATAGTTGTATAATTATGGGTTAGGATCAAATACAAAGGATAAAATAAATAATAAGGGTAAGAAGGTTTCTAGTCCATTGATCCTAGATTTTGAGGGTTGAGATTAGTTGTAGAGAAAAGAAGATAATAGAAGGGCATAAAGGTAATCCTATATTTATGGATTTTCTCTCTCCACATGCAAGGCACATGCAAATTCCCCCATAGATTTAAAACGTCCATAACTTTTTCATACGACATTTAAAAAAAATCATCATAATAACGAGCGTTTTTTTATCTTTAATATGAGTACCATATTATCATATAAAAATAAAATAAAAAAAATCATTTTTACTGGGTTTTTTCGCATTGTGTTAAAGGTTCAGTTCATTGTGTCTTTTAACTGGGTTTTGGTCATTACGTTTTAGTAGAGTTTCTATACATTGTGTTATTATCAAAACCTATAACACAGTGTTAATTTGGGTTCTATCCATTATGTTTTTATAATAACCTATAACACAATATATATGGCACAATGAAGATGGTGTTATATCTGAGTTTTCTATAAATTGTGTTATTAGTTCAGGTCATTGTGTTTAATATGTTTTCCATTGTGTTTTAATAATTTGGTCAATTTTTTTTATTATCTTGTTCATTGTGTTTTAGTTTGTTGTGTATTGTGTTTTTAGTTTGTTTTCTATTGTGTTTTCACTGCTCTCTATTGTGTCTTTTATCTGATGTCATTAATTGTGTCTTTTATCTGCTGTCATCAATTGTGTTTTTATTTAGTCTGATATTTATTGTGTTATATGTTATCGTCATTGTGTTATACGTTATGGTCATTGTGTTGTTTTCCATTATGTTTTAATAATTTGTTCAATTTTTTTTATTATCTTGTTCATTGTGTTTTAGTTTGTTGTGTATTGTGTTTTTAGTCTGTTTTCTATTGTGTTTTCACTGCTCTCCTTTGTGTCTTTTATCTGCTGTCATTAATTGTGTCTTTTATCTGTTGTCATCAATTGTGTTTTTATTAAGTCTGATATTTATTGTGTTATATGTTATCGCCATTGTGTTATACGTTATGGTCATTGTGTTTTAGTATGTTGTCCATTGTGTCTTTATCTGTTGTCATTGATTGTGTTTTTTATCTACTTTACATTGTGTTTTGCATCATGTCCATTGTGCAATATGTAACTGGGTTTTTGATTTTTTTTTTTTTTGAAAACTATAACAATATGGTACTCATATTAAAGATAAAAAAACGCTCAATTTTATGGTATAATTATTTTTAAAAACAAATGATGTAATTGGGGGGGGGGGGGGGGGATAGCATGTGACTTGCATGTGCATATATTCTCTTTTTTCTTGTAGACAAAATTACCTTTTCCATTTAATTCTTCCTATGACACTTGACACTCTCTGGTGGCTTCTTATCCTTCGTATTTTTAAATCATTTGCATTATAACTCAACCCGTATAATTATATAATAGAATAAATATACTATTATATAAATAATAACACTGATTAATCATTATCATAATCATAGACATACATGTACATATAATAACACCACATATACTATATGTAAAAAAAACATGTGTATGTATTTATAAATGTGTATTAATGTGTGTTTGTGTATGTCTTATTCAATGAATGTATGTATGTTTGCATGTGTATAGATGTATGTGTGAATCCAGTGGCGAAGGTTATTTTTACACACACAAACGTATATTAGTTACATATGTTAATTACCTTTTTTCGGATGTACTACTACCCCTATAAACAATTCCAACTTGCTCAAGATAAGCAAGACTTTTTTATTAAATAAATATTTAGCTTTTGAGGTTTTTATAGCAAAAAAAATATTATAAATGTAGGTCCCTAGAGGAGGATCTAGAACACCTTCTCCTTGTTATCGAATACACCCGCAAGTGCGGAATACAAGCGGGTATGCAACCAAGACAACGAACACAAACACAAAAACAAGATTCAACGATTAAAGCCCAAATGTATTTAACCAAAGGAGTTTGTTTACAGAAATGATACAAGATAACACACAAACTTTCTGAATACTCTCACTGTGTTCTACGCTGTGTTCTGCCGAAATGAAAAACAAGTGCCTGTATTTATCGGCCCAACACCCAGTAACCCTACAAAGAGTGGTTACTGGGCTCACGAACATTCAGCAGGCCCACGAAGAATGGAATCTTCGTGGACCATCCCAACGAACACTCCATCACCACGAAGACTGATTCTTCGTGGTGAACAATCAATGTACAACAAACATTCTTCGGCAAAAGACAATCCAACGAAGACTTCATTGTTCATCAATAAATAATCATGCACGAACCCTCTTCATTCTTTGTGGGTATAATAATCCAAACATACATTGACCAAGTCTATTGTTCGTGATAAGAGAGCCCCACGAAGACTCTCAACTCTTCGTGGATGTCATAACTGGCCGACGTCTTCATATGTTAACATTGTACCGGGTCAAGATAGGAGGATATCTTGATCCCGTCCTTCACTTCGAAACATGGGCGAACTGCAACGAGCCGTATCCACAATAGTGCATCAACAAACTCCCCCTTGGATGCTGCTCGTGAGGTTCATTCTTCACGTTGTCGGATATTCAGATGTCTTCACATTTTACAAACAGGGAGTGTATCAACAAACTCCCCCTAGAATGATAATTGTGAATCTTTTGATCTTCAATACTTCAGATCCTTTCGGTGTTGATGAGTGGTCAGCTGCAACTCGATCATCTTGATCCTTTGATTGCATCAATGTCGTGTCTTCATTCCAAAGCTCCTCTTCTAACACGTTCTCTTTGCCTTTAGCTGGTTTGAGTGCCGCATCTGCACATACAAGAAAGCTAAACGCGTAATGAGAACAACCGCTTGGAATATAGTTAAAATGACACACATGTGACCAACTCTCAATCAACTACCGACCGACAACAGTTTGAAAGTTGTAAAAATTTGAACAATTTTAGATTTTAAATCTCAAAACTTGTTAACTTTGACCGTTTATGAAGATGCAATTGTTTTTAGGTTTCGAACAGGTTTTAGGTGGAAAAGACTCGAGATCCAACATCGTACAATAAAAAATAATATAGAAATAAAATCTTTTTGGATTTTATAAAGTTTATATTAAAACACACCTAAAATCTTTTTGGAATTTTTGCATATTTCAAATGTAAAGACAGAAAGCAGTAAATGAATATATACATAGATGCAGAAACTGAAAGCACTAAATATATATTTACAGACATTCTTTTTGCGAGTTTCGAGGGTAAGAGAATCATATCAGTGTACGGTCATGCCAAAACACTCTTGTTGTTCAGTTAGTTAATATTAAGATAAGCATCCTATATTGATTATCGGTATTGTTGTCCACTTAAGCTCAACTTATCAGATGTACTAGCGGTTAGGGGATACGTTAGGTAGAATTTATACTTACTGACCGGTGTTCATCCACACACAACACATTTCCGTATCAAGGTATGCACAAGAGTTCATCTTACTGGTGAGTATACCATTTATCATCTGTTTTCAACGTATATGATGTGAGATACTCACTTTTTTTTGAATGAATACAAGTCCTTTGTGATTAAATTACTTATTAATGAGGAACTTGATATTCGATGCATGCAGGGCACAAGAGCAACTCCGTGAACAGGTTAGTACCATCGTACCGACAAAGAGACGAAATTGACTCCCGGATAAACTGTGATATTTTATCACTTATTGATTGGGACATGTGATTGTTTATCACTTATTGAGGTCGTATGCATCATGTATTATATACATGTTTGTATGATATGTACACGTATGTATGGTATCATGGAAGATCTAGACTTGCGTCCCCATTGTTTTTGGTAAAAGAAACAACCATGATACCCAGATGATAAACAGCATAAAGACCACATATCTCAGAACCTCGGCAATCTATCAAACGAAATTGACTCCTGGATAAACTGTGATATTTTATCACTTATTGATTGTGACATGTGATTGTTTATCACTTATTGAGGTCGTATGCATCATGTATTATATACATGTTTGTATGATATGTACACGTATGTATGGTATCATGGAAGATCTAGACTTGCGTCCCCATTGTTTTTGGTAAAAGAAACAACCATGATACCCAGATGATAAACAACATAAAGACCACATATCTCAGAACCTCGACAATCTATCAAACGAAATTTCGGTACCAAGACCATATGACAATGAACGGTTCCCACACGGTCTTCAGTCGATTTAGGTTTATATCACCCTGCACACTTTAAAATGATTGTGAGCCTACCGATACATCTTATATAGAGCTGCTTATCGTTTTTCATTTTAGGTTCAAAGAGGTTTCGACAGACCACTGATGTACTATCATATTCTCTTTTTCTCGCCAGGAAACTCATTTTTGTTTTTCTATTGTTTTTGTGTTTTTGAAATTTTTCGATGTTTTTGTATTTTTGAAAATTTTTAATGTTTTTGTATTTTTCGTTTTTACTCCCCCTAAAATGCAAAAAGTATGAGAAATTAAGAAAACACAAATAAATATTTACAAAAATGATTTTCCGATGTTGGTTTACTCAGGCTTGACCTTAATGTCGCTTACCATTAGTATAAAGTCAAATCGTGATTTGTCAAATGCTTTGGTAAAGAGGTCGGCACGTTGGTCATCAGTGTGGACCTTAACAACATCGATAATTCTTTTATCAAAACAATCACGTATGAAGTGATATTTGATTTCGATGTGTTTGGTCTTTGAATGCTGCACAGGATTTCTAGTGATCTTTAAGGCAGCAGAATTATCAACGAAAATAGAGTAGATAGGAATTCAAAACCGTAGTCGCGCATTTGTTGTTGATTCCACAGGACTTGGGAGCAACAACTTGAGGCAGCAATGTATTCAGCTTCACAGGTTGATATAGCGACACAAGTCTGATTCTTGCACTGCCATGTGACTAGGCGATTTTCTAAAAACTGACATCCAGCCGTTGTGGATTTGCCGTCAATTTTGCAGCCACCAAAATCAGAATCACTGAACGCGATCAAGTTGAAGCTATCATCCCTATGGTACCAGAGACCGGTGTCCGGGCAACCCTTCAAATAGCGGAAAATCCTTTTTACAGCTGCTAGATGTGAGGCCTTCGGGTTGGCTTAATAACGAGCGAGCAGGCACGTAGGATACATTATGTCGGTCTTCGAGGCTGTGAGATACATAAGAGATCCGATCATTGCGTGATAGAATGAAGAGTTAATGCTTTCACCCTTCAAGTCTGGAGTAATCCCGTGATTCTGCGGAAGTGGGGTACCAATGGGCGTCGCTTCGGACATCTGGAACCGGCTCAAGATGTCACCGACATATTTAGTCTGATGGATGAATATCCCAGACTCCGTTTGTTAAATTTGTAGGCCTAAAAAGAAATTCATTTCCCCTATGGCGCTCATCTCGAATTTCTCCTGCATAACCCGCTCGAAGTCCCTACACAAAACATCGTTAGTTGAACCAAAAATAATATCATCTACGTATACCTAAACCAACAGAAGATCTCCATCCTTTTCTTTGATGAAGAGAGTGCAATCGATAAGACCCCGGCGAAAACCATTCTCCAGCAGATAGTTAGATAAGGTTGCAAACCAAGCTCTCGGTGATTGATGTAATCCGTAGAGAGCTTTGTTGAGCAACCAAACCCGATCGGGATGAATAGGATCTTCAAAACCCAGAGGTTGTTCGACATACACCTCTTCTTCAACCAGACCATGTAAGAATGCACTTTTCACGTCCATTTGGTAAACCTTGAATCCCTTGAAGGAAGCATAGGCTAGAAAAATCCGAATAGCTTCAAGACGTGCAACCGGTGCATATACTTCGTTGTAGTCTATCCCTTCAACCTAACGAAAAAACTTGAACAACTAATCTCGCCTTGTTTCGGACAACTACTCCACAGTCATCTTTCTTGCATTTGAAAACCCAACGGGTGCTAATCTTCTTGTAGTTTTCAGGCTTCTAGAATTGTTGCAGTTCCTCCTGTATAGCTTCCACCCAAGAATTATCCTTTAACGCTTCCCAAGACCTTGGTTCTTCTTGTGAGACATAACATGCAAAGGACCAATCATTTTGCAAACCCGATTCTCTGATCGCTACATACAAGCCAGCGTTGTTGTTGTTTCTCAACTGATTCCTCATCTGCACGCCACTACAAACATTACCAATGATGTTTTGTTGAGGATGGGTATTATGGATTCTTATTTCTGGATTATCCGGAACTGGAACATTTATAC
Source organism: Helianthus tuberosus (assembly GCA_030545235.1). NCBI lineage: Eukaryota > Viridiplantae > Streptophyta > Magnoliopsida > Asterales > Asteraceae > Helianthus > Helianthus tuberosus. The sequence continues at coordinate 75,906,057 of CM060407.1, forward strand.
CCAGATTGTTGAGTTGAGATCAACAACCAAATCAATACCCTGAACTGGCGAAGAGGATGATGCAGTAGCTTCAACTGTTTTAGGGCGTAGCCTCAGAAGAACCATGCACAACAGTTGCAAGAGCTTCTTGGTCTGCATCGAGAAATTCATCATCCTCTGAAGATTCGTTCAGTTCAGCAGCATCGTGAAAATCCTCATTCTCGAGAGCATTATTGTTAACTGATGATGATTCTTGATTGTTGATAATAATCGGACGAACCAACTGTGAATCTGTTGCGTTGTCACTCTCGAAAACCATCTGTGCCGCAGCATCCACAACTTCTTCCTCAATATTGATCGAATTGAAAAAGTCATCGTACTCAAACATCCATGGCCGACCGGGACATCTGACTGGCAATGTGTGCCTTTGTACTCTGACTTCAGACCATTCCTCGATCCTTTTCGTTTCAAGATTCCAAACTCTTAAATTTGGGGTGGCTTACCCAAGAAAGTATCCCTCAATTTCTTTTGCCCCAAATTTACCATCCGGGTCGATCATAGTGTAAGGAGCCCCAAACGGTTCAAGAAATTGCAAGTCTGGTTTTCGTTTGTGAAGAAGCTCAAAGCAGGTCTTGTTTTGTCTTTTTACTATAAGGAATCGGTTCATCGTGTAGCATGCAGAGGCCATAGCTTCACTCCAGAATGGAATGGACAACTTTGACTCTACCAACATAGTCCTAGCAGTTTCGATCAACGTTCTATTCTTACGCTCAGCGACGCCATTTTGTTGAGGAGTGTATCTAGTACTGAATTCATGAAGAATGCCTTTGGATCTACAGAACTCCTCCATTGCATGATTCTTAAACTCAGTTCCATTGTCGCTGCGTATGCGTCTTACTTTCAAAGTATACAAATTCTCAATTGTTGTGATCAAGTTTTTGATAATTTTGAAAGTTTCACTCTTATGTGCCATAAACACCACCATGGAAAATCTTGAATAATCATCTGTAACCACGAGGCCGATATGAGTCATTGCTGATGCTTTTATGCTTGACAGGACCGAATAAATCCATGTGCAGGCGTTCAAGCGGCACTGCAACCGTGTTGATCTTCTTTATCGGGTGCGATTTCTTACTTTGTTTTCCTTTCTGGCACGAAACACAGACGTCTTGAAGATGAAAGTTTTTGACAGGAACACCAGTTACTAACTCATTCTTCACCAGATAATTCATTTTTCTTAGATGAATGTGTCCCATCCGCCTGTGCCAAGAGATCGTTTCCTTTTCTGTGGCTTTAGTAACAAAACATGTTACTTGTGTAGACATTGTAATTGCTTGGCTCATATCAAGGACATACAAATCATTAACCCTTGGAGCAGATAAGAGAATCCAGTCTTTGGGGATCTTGAAACCGGGCTTCAGCACATAACATCCATTAGCATCAAAGTGCACCGAAAACTTCTTATCACAGATTTGAGAAACACTTAGAAGATTGTGATAAAGTTGTTGCACAAAGTTGATCTTGTCAAAACTGACAACCCCGTTGGATACCATTCCTTCACCAGCAATATACCCGCCTTTATCTCCAGCAAAGGCAACATAACCTCCTCTAATAGATTTGACATTGTAGAGAAGCCTCATGTCGCCAGTTATGTGCCTGGATGCCCCACTATCAACAATCCAGAGACTACTGATAGTTCCTCTTGGAACACCCTGCACATGTACTCAAATGATCAGTTGGAGATGGGGACCCAAGCCTTCGTGGACTTGGGTCTTCCATTTTCATCAACAAAAGTTATTTCAACTTCGCGATGATTTGGAAATGGTGATGCTCCCCCTGAGTTTGTAACTAATTTAGCTTTCCAAGTCTATTGAGTTTTACCAGTTTGATTGTTTGAAATTTTAACTTTGTGATAGTTTGATGTTTTTGAATTTTTTGAAATTTTTAGTTTGACTGAAACAGATTTGTTTTTGAACCACATCGGTTTTAAGAGCCTTTTTAATTACCTTGATTTGCTTGCGTTTCTGTTTCTTCTCCCTTTCTTTCACAAGACGGGAATCTTGTTTTGGAGAAACAGATCGCTTTTGGCAATTTTGCTCACGGGAAACATCAACTTTAGCTTTTAACTTATGAAGATATGGACAATTTTGAATGATATGTCCAAATTCACCACACTCAAAACATGATCTTCTTTCAACAAACCCCGAAGTATCATGTTGATGTCTCGTTGATGAACTTTGTGATTTCAAAGTACTTGGTCCTGAATTGTTTTGACCATCCCTTTTCAAAATTTTAACTTGTTTAACATAATCTACGTTAGATTTGTTTTCAAATGTTTCAAGTTTATCAGTTACCTTCGACTTCACAAAGTTCACCTTTTTGTTCTTTCTGTGGTTTTGTTCCTTTCGACCTTGAGATTTCGATTTTTCTTTTGTTTTAGTGTGATTTTGCTAAATTTTCTCTGTTGGTAATTTCTGATTTCCATATTGTTTTCGAACTTCGGCTTTTGGAATCGGAGGACATTGTGTTATCACAACTCGTGAACTCGACTCTCCCAAAAACTTACTTGTCGAATCCTCAAAAACTTTACTGATTAAAGATTGATTTACATTTTTAATCGGAAAATCTTGGTTTGAATAAACTTTATCATCACCAACTAGAGTGTATAGCAAATTCACGCTCTCAGACTCTTGTGCAGATGTGGACTCAACTCGAACAGTCTTAGCAGGTTTTGCGGGAGGATCACATAGAATGTGATTCTCGAGAGGTATGTCCTATTCTTTGATAACTGCATCAGACTCTACAGAGTCAGTATCATCGGATTCATCATCTGAAGAGTCAGCATCCTCAACAACGATTAGAGGATCCTGATTTTGTTCAGCAGTTGATACTTTCGTATATGCTGATACATCCGAGTCTGATGATACTTCCTTTTTATAACCGAGTCCAGCTACGAATTCCACAACATCTAAAGGAACAGATGGCTCAAGTTGAGGTTTATCCTCCTCATCAGGCATTGCGGTATAATTGTGTCTAATAGGTGGAGGACACTTCTTATAACCAATGCACGTGACATCATTCTTCTTCTTCTGTACGTCAATGATGTGATCCAGCACATACCTATAGTTTGAGTAACTATCCAACCTAAGCTGGATCGCCTCATTTTCACACTTGACACAGGCCAACTCCTTTTGTACTTCCTCAAGCCTAGTGATGTAATTATTTATAGTAGTTTGTTTTCTTGAAACTGTTTTTACTAGCTTGGTTTTATCTTCCCTTAATGTGTCAATTACTTTCTTAAATTCTTTTTCATGATTTTTATGGAACAGGTTGGCCTCTGTGCATTTCGTAAGATCCACGATCAAACTTTGATTGTGGATAAATGTCACATCATACTTGCTTTGCAAATCATCATATTTGCTTTGCAGGTAAGACAATCTGGCACCTAAATCAGACAATCTAGCATCTAAATCAATACAATTATCACATATATCAGATTTAGATTCATCGACACAAATCTGACTTGACGAACTGCCAACATTAGCCATGAAGACTGAATGATGAGAAGAAGAAGAATAAGCAGCTTGATCCACCAGATCTTCGATCATTCCCTGCTTTAGCTTCACTCAAAAGCTCCTCAACATCTGCATCAATGGACTCATGTGACACTTCATCCGTGCCATCTTCACCTGAACTTGAGGTTTCCTCATCTGAGCTTCCACTATAACCAGAATTGTCTTCATCTGAAGATTCTCCACCACATGCGTGTTTTAGATCCTTGACGACCTTAGCAAAACAAGTTGTTCCACCCTTATCACTGCTACCCAGTTGAATCGACCAGTCACAACCTTCATCAACTTGTACCACAAGAGCTCGGTTGTTGTTTGATGGACCTGCTTGATGAGTATTGTTTGCAGGAATCAAGGCACGTTCATTATTCCTGTTTTGATTCTGGTTAGGTTGGTTGCCTTGATTTCTGAATGAATTCTGGTTCCCATGCTGAGCTGGCTTCGTACACTCACGTTTGAAATGACCTCATTCACCACAGTTGAAACATTTGACCGCCTGCTTATCGAATCCATACTTGGTATCCTTCTTGCTTTCCAAGCTGGTTCTACCAGTTCTTTCCATGAAGTCTTTTGCTTGCCTCATAGCACTAGCAAATGCCCACTTGATATCCATCAAATCCATTTCATCCTTATCAATTTGTTGATAATCTTCCTGAGTCAAATTGATGTTCCCAATTTGCCCTACTACTAACCCACAGTATTCGCTCACCAAAGTGTTTAGAAGCTCCATATGTTCCTTTTCCACCTCAACACTCACTTTCGAGAAACTTGAAGTGTCTAGCCGAACTGTGTTTGGATTAGTTGGTTTACTAGCATTGACCGTTGATGAAGTGTTTCCATAACAGGCTTGTTGTTAACCTTTGTAATTTGGATCAAGAAATGATGGTACTCCAGTAGACTGATAGCTTTGCTCTGGGGCAGCTGGTTGTGGTGTTCCATACATTTCGGTGCTCGAGACAAATGCCATTTGTAGCTGAGCATGTTGAGCAGGTCTTGCAACCGTGTTGGTACCTCCATAATTTCCATAGTACATCTCGGGATTTTGTGGTACCGGGACCCTTTTTGCCTTCCTGATTTCCTCTTGATTCTTTTTTTCCAAGAGTTGAATGAAATCATCGATGTTGGTTGTAGCTAGCGTGCCATTATACTTTAGAATTTCCAAGAAACAATTCCATTGAACCGGCAATGCATCGTCAAACTTTGTGACCACCTCTTTCAGAGTTGTCACTACCCCAAAATTACCCCTTTCACTCAGCAGATGATAATATCGACTTGTCAGATCTCCCAGCGACTCCCTTTCCATACACATGAAGCAGTCAAATTCTTTTTTGAGCAGATTATGTCTCAGCTTGCGTGACGATGCATTTCCTTGACCTCTCGCCTTTAATGCATCCCATAGACTTTTTGTCGTTTTGAATCTCACGAACTAATGATAAATATCTTTGTTTAAGGCTTGAGTTAGAATTGAAAATGCTTTCTTTTCTAAATCATATGCCTTTTTATCATCGACAGAAAGATCTGCAAACGTCGTGGCATTTGAACCAGCTTCTTCAAGTGCTTGATCGAATTACGTGGTAAAAGACAACCACAACTCCGTGTTTTGTCCAAGAACATACGTATGGAATCTTTCTTCCCAACCGGGATACTCGTTCATATGCATCAGTTTAGGTGGATGGTTGTTACTACCGGTTTCATTTTTGCTCAAAAGAAGACTCTGTATACTTTGATTTTGGTTAGTAACAAATGCCCACTGGTTTGCTGTAATAGAAGTCATTTGTGCTGATGACGAGGTTGTGGGAGACCGAGCCCATGAAGGTACTAAACCTTTACCCGTATACATATCCACATTAGGGTCAGGTTTCCAACCCCACCAATCTGAAGTCATGATGTGTAGAAAATACCAACTTAAAACCAACTAACACCTTCACTGAGAAACAATGTGTGTTAGTGAAATCTTAGCCCAATAAAAGTCCACTAAATGAATTGAGACTCACGAAGAATTTAATTCATTTAATTCAAATGAACTGAAACCCACAAGGAATTAAATGAATTGGTTCATGAAGATTGGTGAAGAAATAATATAAATTCTAATCAAATGAGCACTTTTTACGAAAAACAAAATGGAGTTGAATTCTAATCAAATGGTCAACGAACAAAAATGTTCAACGAACAATAATGGTCACTATTTATGAATTCTAATCAAATAGTCCACGAAGAATTGTCATGAACAATTGATCCACGAAGAGTTGAGATGAACCTCCACGAACAATTATTGTCATGAAGAATGATTCTTCGTCCAGCGATTCTTCGCCAACTGATTGTTCGTGTACACAAATCTTCGTGCAGTGGTTGGTGAACTTTTTCTTAAAATGACAGAATCTTGTTTCCTGAATTTAGAAAGTGGTTTGGTGGGTGTTAGGGGTCATTTTCTTAACATACGTATCCTGACCAATATCCTGCCTTTGTTTGTTTATTTGTGACCAGGATGCTGGAAGAGGATATTGCTAACATCTTGGGCGATATCCTGAGGTTTATTGAATTAACCACGTGCAGGTTAAAGGCTGAGACTTGCTAACGGTCAAGAGGACTTCTTCTCCTCAAGACTCGGACGAGTTTGTTGAAGGAGAGACGTTGAGCCCGAAAGACCAGGTCTACAACGTTCGATGAAGGAATATTCGGTGGATCCCGGAAGTTTAGGATAGTTTGTTATTTTATCTTTACTATAAATAGATGGGGGCGGATCAGTTTAAGGCACACAATTCTCACTAACACTCTCGAACACTTTCACTCTCTAGCTCATTGCAAACACTACACTTGTATTCAAATTTCGTTGTAACACTTAGTCGATCCGTACCACATCCTGCACTGTATCCTGATATTTGAAGCAATAGAAGAACAAGGCAGCTGCGATTGTCAGCTCCCGAGGTTTTATGCCGGCGATCTAGATTGATCAAGGGCTTTCCTCGTACATCTCGTGTCATTTACTTTACTTTTGCTCATAGTTTGATCATAGATACAGCTCAATATCCTGAGCCGTATCCTGAATACTGATTTTCTAAATAACTTAACAAGTATATTTTCAACACACTTTCTAGCACACTACCTCACTTTACTAATTTGATCACTAAGTTACTTCGGTAATTTTTGACCAAAACAATTTGGCGCCCATCGTGGGGCAAGTGGTGCTCTCTTTACTAAAAATTTTTGTGAAATCGCTAATCGGCTTTCTATTTTCAAAACTTTTTGCCACATTGTCCATAATGGCCTCAAGATCAAACATGAGTTCCTCTACTGTGTCTGCTATGACTTCTGCTACAACTGGTTCGGTGCTTCCACCACCTCCTCCAAGGATGCCAGCCTCTTCACGACCTCAGGACATTATCCCTACTCGCAGTGTTCAGGAATCTGCTCCTGTTCTAGCTTCTAATGATGAAATTCTTACTTTATTTGGAAGTGTGCAGGAACAAATAAGGCAGCAACAGGAAACAAACCAAATGCTTTTAAGGGAAATACAACTCCTGAAGTCTGGCTCGAGCAGATCTGCTGAGGATAATGTCACTCCATTACACCCCAGAGCGTTGAACTTTAGTTCAGCTGTGTATACTGAGGATAACAGGGAGAATATTGTGCCCAGTCTTCCTCAGAATCATACTCCTGAAATACCCTCCTCGGTCAGGATGTCAACCATGAGGAGCTCAGGATATGCTTCAGGATATGGGCAAAATCCTCCAAAGGGTAACGTGTCAAATAATAATAATACTCATGTTACTAACAATAGTGGATCTTTGCAGGATGCAGGTGTGACATCAGCACTTACTAGGGAACTTCAAAAGTTGAAGGACATGATATCCAGTGTATCTGGGGTGGTCCAGCCGATCCCGGAAGTGTCCCAAGACAGCCATAAGATATCTCGTTTTGCACATCCTATCTGTGATGCTGAGATCCCAAAGAGATTTCAAACCCCCAACATGAAGCTTTACGATGGAACTACGGATCCTGAGGAGCATATTGCTCAGTATAGGGAAAGAATGGAGATTAACCCTATCCCTCCGGAGCTCAAGGAAGCGTGCTTGTGCAAGGGATTTGGTTATACCTTAACAGGATCAGCCTTGAAATGGCTGTTAAACGTTCCTCCTCACTCAATTACTTCGTTTGCTCATTTGGTTAATTTATTTAACAGTCAATTTTCTTGTAGTCGGAGTTTTGAGAAACTAACCAGTGATCTTTACAGGATAACTCAAGGGCCTCAGGAATCCTTGAGGGATTATGTGAACAAATTCAGTCGAGAATCCTTGGATATCCCACATCTTGATGTTGCAACAGCTGTGCAAGCTTTTAAGATGGGATTACAAAAGGATTCTCAGTTTTATCAGGATCTTGTAATGAATCCCTGCAGGAATCTCGACGAAGCTCGTAACAGGGCTTTGAGATATATCCGTCTGGAAGATGACAGGAAAATGCAAGAAAGGATGAACTCATCTAACACTTATGAGTCAACTAACAGGAAGTCAGAATCCTCATTCAAGTCATATCGGCCTAAGCCATATGGTAGAAATGAAAACAAGAGAGTGAATGCTGTCGAAGATGAGGATCCTGAAGAGTATCCTGAGTTGTCTGAATATTGCTTTTCTGTTAACATTCCTGAATTGATGTATGCCATGCAGGGTCTAGGAGACAAGGCTAGGTGGCCTCGAAAGAATCAACAAAAGAATGACTGGAAAGATAAGTCAAAATGGTGTGCTTTCCACGAAGATTTCGGACATGTAACTGAGGATTGCATTGCTCTAAGGAAAGAAATAAGCTATCTTCTAAGCAAGGGATATCTGAAAGATCTCTTAGGAAGAAAGAAGAATAAGGGTCAGGATACTGAGAAGGATCCTGAGCGAGCAGCATCACCTCCCGCGGATGCCAAGATAATCAACTTCATTTCGGGAGGATCCGACATTTGTGGAACTTCGTATTCGGCAGCAAAGAGACATGCAAAGGAAGCTAAGGCCGAAAGGGGAGACAAACCTGTCAGAATGACTACCCTCACAACTGACAAAGTGATCACTTTTGATGCTGATGACAGGGATGCTGTCCAGGATCCTCACCATGATGCTCTGGTAATAACGTTATATGTGGCTAACCATTTTGTACGCAGAATACTGGTTGATAATGGCAGCTCCGTCAACATAATTCAACTAGAAACTCTGAAGAGAATGAATGTATCTCCAATGGATATCTGTAACACTCAAAAATTTCTTAAATCGTTATAATAATTATAAATGTATTACCATTTAATATAATTAAAAATTTGACATTTATAACAAGTTAAAGTTTAGTACTTTGATTTTTTTTATTAACCAAGTTAGTGTGCATATTATTTACATTTTACCTAAACGTGAATAAGGTTATATTCTAAAATTTTATATAACATTATTAAACACTATAAATAAGCAACATGTTAATGCATACATGTGTTGTAAGTTGGGCTTTGGGAGTCTTTCAAAAAAAAATGGAAATCTTCCTTTTTGACCCTAAAATTTTAATGTTTGACAATGTAAGTTTCAACTTTTAATCTTTGATTCCTTTTTAACCCTAAAGTTTTAATCTTTGACAATTTACCCTAAAATTTTAATCTTTGACAATGTAAGTTTAAAATTTTTAATCTTTCTTTCCTTTTTACCCTAAAGTTTTAATCTTTGACAATTTAAGTTTAAAGTTTTAATCTTTGGTAATTTAACCCCTTTGATTAATTTGATTTCTTAGTTTTAATTCAAACGTTTCCATCTTTTGCGATTTAACCACTTTGATTTTTTTTACTTATGTGTTGTAATCTTGGCTTTGGGGGTTTTTCAAAGAAAAAATGGTTATGCATATGGTTGTTGTAACCTTGGCTTTGGGGCTTTTTAAAAAAAAATTGATTTTTTTACTTTTCACCCAAACGTATTTCATAAATTACTTTTAACCCAAAACTATTTGTTTTTTTTTACTTTTAACACAAAACTTTTTATCTTTTGCAATCTATCCTCACAACTTTTTTACTGTCAACTTTGGTCATTTATAGTTTTCATTTTCCGCTTTATGCTTCGTTCTGAATTTTGTGACTTAAAACATCGCAACGTGCGTCTATGGTTTAGCATTTTTCACGTTTCGTTCTAAACTTTGAGAGTTAACACGATGCAACATGCATGTGTGGGTAAGCGTTTTTACATCGTCTATTTTTTCCCGTTTGACAGGTTCAACATAATGTGCGCGTCCTAAATCGACTTAGTTATAACTAAAGAATCCCCGCCGCATTGCGGCGGGTCGTAATTCTAGTTAGTGAATTATATTATATTATATTATATTATATATTAAGATTAGTGAATTATATTATATTATATTATATTATATTATAATTATCCTATATATTAATAATACAACCTTATGAATAGTACTTTTTATATTAAGTTGGATAAGTCTGGTGTCAACCGGCACTGGTATCGAAGATACTTGTACGCCCCGGTTCGGTATCATTAGTGCATTTTATATTATAATAAATTTTAAATTTGTATCACGGGTCGGGATACACTTGGTGTCAACTGGTACTGGTATCGAAAATACCGGTACGCTCCAGTTTGGTATCGGTACATGAAGGTAAAAACCGTCACCAGTCTGGTAAAGAAAATGTCGAAAGTCGATACCGAATTGATATTGAAAATCTTTTAGTTTGGGAAATTCGGTACTGCTACCCGGTAACATTTGCTCATCCCTGATCACGGCCACCGTACGAACAACAACGGTATCGTACAAATTTTTCGTTGATTTTCTTCAACTTTTAATGATTTTTTTTAGTTTCAATGGTAGGGATGAGCTCGGTGCCAACCGATACTGAATTGGCACTTGTACCGAAAATACCGGTTATAGTACATGTATATGAAGGTAAAAACCGGTAGCGAACCGGTATCATGAACGCCAAAAGTCAGTACTGAATTAGTACTTAAGATATTTGGGTTCGGGAAATTCGGTACTGGTACCCAATACCATTTGCTCATCTCTGACTACAAGTTTCATACGAACAACATCATTATCATACAAATTTTTTGGTTGATTTTCTTTCGGTTATCTTTTAGTGTTTTTTTCTACACTTTATTTTTATTCTTGTCAACGGTTGGGTTCGGGAAATTCGGTACTGGTACCCAATACCATTTGCTCATCTCTGACTACAAGTTTCATACGAACAACATCATTACCATACAAATTTTTTGGTTGATTTTCTTTCGGTTATCTTTTGGTGTTTTTTTCTACATTTTATTTTTATTATTGTCAACAGTTCCGTGCGCAACAGGCTCGTAGTGATTTTAAAACATAAGTAAACACAGACTAAATAATAAAAGAAGTTAGCCGCAACGCGGCGGGACGAAAAAACTAGTTTATATGAATTTGTTTAAACCTATCCATCAACCATATATTTACATATGGGTAGGTGACTAGTGAATAATTATGCTCATAGTTTCCTACAAGACTAGTATAAAAAAATTAAAAAGAAAATAAAAATACTAAACCCATGCTTCATCATCCTCTTCCCTGCACACAATTAAATGAGAAGACCATAACTCTTTTCTTGTTTGACCATCTATAACTTGAATAGTTGAATAGATACAAGACCATCAATTTCAAAAATACATGCACATCTATACATCGATCATTCCTTTGCTCTACATGGCTACACTCACATTTCAAAATTAAAACCACCACCATAAACTACCACCATCTCCACTTGAATCGCCGCAAGAACCCCACTTTTCGGCCACCCTTTCGTTTCCGGCGCACGTCGCCGTCGTGAGCAACTCGTCACCACCGTACTGTTTTCCACCACCGCGGGTCGGTTTCTTCCCCGACCTATCAAGGTATAAACTCTGACATCTTGTTTCGTTTCGGTTGAACTCATGTTAATTTTCCGGCGACACACGTAACTGAAAATGAGCCCCGTGTGTGTTTTTGTGTGTGTACGAATGAGTGGGATGTGTGTATTGTGTTTTGAGTATGTGTGTGTTATCTTGTGTGTATGAGTGTGTGTTTTGATTTGTATATGAGATTGGGTACATGTGCATGATGACATCTAGGTGTATGTGGTTACTATGTATGTATGTATGGTGTGTTTGAGTAAACTGTATGTTACCTATATGTATATTATGTATGTTTGTTGTATGTATATCGAGTGTATATGTGTGTTTTAGCATGAGATTCTTGTCTGATGTGGTTGTGAGCTTGTATAGATCTTGTGTGTATGTGTAAGTTTGGGTGTCATGCATATGTTTATATATGTGTGTATGTTTATCGAGATATGGAAAAGAATATCAACTCTTTTAATTATTTTTGACTTGTATCTAATTAAGTGTCATATATATTTATGTATAATAATTAATATTAAGTTGTATTATTATCACACGTATGCACTATCTCAAAGCTTTATACTGATATATTTTTAGTAAATAAAGATCAAAATTCTATGTTTATTATTCTAAATTCCTATATACAAATGACGTTACGAAAAGGTTAAAAGTTATATTTGTATTCATATTATTTTTAAGGTGACTAAATAATATATGGTGACTGTAACCGAGGAGCATATGTAAAAAAAAAAAAAAAAAAGATAAGTTTAGTTGTAGTCGCCGGAAAGTCAAACGAAAGACCTCTTAATTTAAATAAATTATATAATACTAATCTCGTAAATACGGGATTTAGGTTCACGTAAGTTTTGAGGACGACTCGATTTGTGGATTTTTGCTTTGCTTGCTAAACTAAGGTACGGATCCTTTTTCTTTTTTCATCATAGTATAATTTACGGTACGGACTCTTTGGTCTTACCCTCATAGTATAAAACTGTATCCGATACTTTGTAGTACGGATTCCTATTTCTGACATCATAGTATTTTTATCATATCCGTCACTTTGCAGTACGGATTTTTGTGTGTTCCTGTTAACCGTTTGATATGTGATGTGTTATCTGAGTCAGTATGGTATTGTTTGTATGATTATTAGTGTGATGTAGCATGCCATACCTTAGACTTGTACTTATGGTCGCATGTTCCTATTGATATTATTTTCAGTTGGTTGTAAGCTATTTGCATGGCCTTAGTTTTGTACTCTGTCACCCGAGCGTCTGGCTTGTCGTTTGGGCGTCAACGGCATAGCACTTATCGTGACAGTGCGTAATAAAAGTCACGGCGTCTCTAGCTTGTGCTCGTGTAGCACCTTGGCCCCTAGAGGCGTATAGATCGATCTTAGTTCTGAGTTTGAGTTTGTTGTGTGGAGATGGAATAATGGGTGAACGCCACACTCACCATCTCATAGGTGCATGGACTAACTAGCTGTGTACCAGTCTGTTTTTGGCTCTGGGTGCTTCCTTATTACATGATTTATTGTTGTGACATTCAAGGTCACCTAATTAGTAAATGCATTTGATATGTTTGTGATATGATATGATCCGTCCGCTACTGTGCCAATTATACTTTAGACGCATGTTTCTGATTTGGTTCAACATCTACTTCAGTTTAATTTCTGTAACCGTATTTGATTCGTTATCTCAATATCGTTTCGCGTTTCTTTCTTTTCGTCCATCCTTACTTGTACTATTGTTCTTTCTGTTACTGAGCCAGCCGTAGTTTTCTTTTTTTGTGTTTTTCTTGTCTTGTTTACAGGTAATCAGGGATAATATGGGGAATCAGTAATGAGAGACTAATGGATGTTCAAGAGTATTTAAAGACTCTTTAATTTTGTTAAATCATGTACTTTTAAATGAACTTAAGACTTAGGGTATTTTGAGACGTGTATGTCACCTTGAATCCTATCTTATTTTTTAAATGGATGTGTTTTGGTTATGATATTCGTAATAGTGACGTTCCGACCTGCCCCGGGTTGGGGTGTTACAGTTATGGTATCAGAGCCAAGGCTCTTTCCTGTAGAAAACTTAAACCTTAATAACAAGACACGTGAGGTAATGGGTAGATGATGGGTTAGGATTCCTCTTTGCCATTTTTCCGCTTCATGTAAAATCTCAATGCTCATCTGAAGGTCTTCTTTTCAGATGGCTCCTAAACGACGTGTGAACACTCGACATAGTGGGACTAATACCTCAGACGATATTCCTCTTGAGGCTCTTGTTGCTAGCGCCGTCAATACAGCTATCGCGGGTTTAGTTCCTAACTTATTACAGCAGTTACAACAAATGAATCATGGAGGTAACCATAATGGACCACCACCAGGAGGTAACCATAACAGGCCACCTCCCGGAAATAATGTTAACCCCCCTGTTAGCATCCATCAATGGCTTGCACACTTCCAAAAACAAAAGCCAAAATCATTTAGTACTTCTACTACACCAGTTGAGGCGGAAAACTGGATCGCTCATATCGAGAAATTGTTTGAAGTGTTGGGCGTTGATGATGTGTTCAAAGTCAGGCTTGCTACTTATAAATTAGAGGACGATGCTCATAGGTGGTGGAAGATTTTGAAAAGTTCTCGTGGAGGAGATAATTACGCAGCTACACTCTCATGGGATGAGTTTCGCTCATTGTTTTATCAGCAGTATTTCACTGATGCTGATCGTAGTGAATATCTGAGAGAGTATTCATCCATCATGCAGAGAAATGATGAGCCTATCATGGAATTTAAGAACCGTTTCTGTCGCTTGATTAGTTTTCTGGGCCCCGCTGCTGGCACAACAGAGCAACAGACGAACACTTTTAAGTGGGCTATATGTGACCGGGATAGGAAGTTTATCCTGAATCTTCGTTTCAATGACATTAATGAGATTGTTGACGCGGTTAAGAACTTGGATAATGATAAGAAGCATCGTCAGAAGGCGTTTGATGATAACCGCAAACGCCCAAGGGAAAATAATCAGGATCACTCTTCTTTTCGCGCTGGAAACGATCAGTCCTAGGCACCCCGAGACCGTAAACATCGTTCTGATAAGAATTTCAACAATCAATCACGAAATGGGGGGAATCGAAATCAAAATCATAAGCCTGCACAGAACCATACACAACAAAATCAGGCCTCTATTAGAGCACAACAACTTAATCGTGATCCTCCTTGTGCCACTTGTGGGAAACCTCACAAAGGTATTTGTCGTCGAGCTGAAGGCCTTTGTTTCAAATGTGGAGATGCAGGACACATGATTAAAGCTTGCCCTCAGCTTGCCCTCAGCTTGCCCCTAAAGCCAATACTTGGGGTAATGCTAGACCTGCTGTGGGAGGACGTGTGTTCGCGCTGACAGCTGATGATGCAGCAAATGCCCCAGGTACGGTTTCCGGTTATTTACGCATTGGTGAACGTGAAATTTATGCCTTGTTTGATACTGGTGCGACACATTCTGTGGTATCTCTCTTATTTGCTAAGCACTTGATGATTATGCCTACTACTTTAGAGTACCCTTTAGTGATATCTACTCCCTTAAGAAATTCTACTATCATCTCTCATGTTTATCGAGATTGTCCGATCCAAATCGCATCCATTATTCGTCCCGCAAATTTGTATCCCATTCAGATGAATGACTTCGATGTTATTCTTGGCATGGACTGGCTCTCTCGGCATAACGTCTCGATTGAATGTCAGACTCGCCGCATTCTTTTTGGAAATCCTCAGCGTCCTGAATTCATTTATCAAGGGACTCAACCTCGTAAGCCATTGAAAATAATCTCTGGATTTAAGGCCCAAAAGTTTCTTTCACATGGGTGTGTAGCATTCCTGGCTTCGATAAAAGCTACGTCGTCGAATAAGCCCAACATCTCCGATTATCCAATTGTCCGTGAGTTTCCAGATGTATTTCCTGAAAAGCTGCCTGGACTCCCACCAAATCGCGAAGTGGAGTTCACTATTGATTTGATTCCTGGTGCCGAGCCGATTTCTAAAGCACCATACCGCATGGCGCCTCTAGAGCTCAAGGAGCTTAAAGAGCAGTTGCAAGAGTTGTTGGAACTTGGTTTTATTAGACCAAGTGTCTCGCCTTGGGGCACACCGGTCTTGTTCGTGAAAAAGAAGGATGGTTCTATGAGACTTTGTATTGACTATCGAGAGTTGAACAAAATCACCATTCGGAATCGATATCCGCTACCTCGCATCGATGATCTGTTTGATCAACTTCAGGGTGCTAAATGTTTTTCTAAGATCGATCTAAGGTCTGGGTATCACCAGCTGAAGATCAAAGATTCAGACATTCCTAAATCAGCTTTCCGCACTCGGTATGGTCATTATGAGTTTTTTGTTATGCCATTAGGATTAACCAATGCTCCAGCTGTTTTCATGGACCTAATGAATCGAGTCTTTCACGAGTTTCTCGATAAATTCGTCATAGTCTTCATCGACGATATTTTGGTCTATTCTAAGAGCAAGGAAGAACATGAGTACCATCTTCGTACCGTACTTGAAATTTTGCGACAGAAGAAGCTTTATGCAAAATTTTCGAAGTGCGAGTTCTGGTTAGACCAAGTAGCTTTCCTTGGTCATGTGGTTTCCGCTGAAGGTATTTCAATGGATCCTGCTAAGGTGGAATCAATCACTAAATGGCCTACACCTACCTCAGTCACCGAGGTTCGCAGTTTTCTTGGCCTCGCCGGATATTATCGCCGATTCGTCGAAGGATTTTCAACCATCGCCTTACCTCTAACCCAACTTCTAAGAAAAGGGGTTAAGTACGCTTGGAACGATGATAGAGAGAAAAGTTTTCAGGAGTTGAAGAAAAGGTTAGTGTCTGCCCCGATTCTCACACTTCCATCAGGAACAGGTGGATATCAGATTTATAGCGATGCTTCGAAGAAGGGACTCGGATGTGTTTTGATGCAACACAATAAGGTCATTGCTTATGCCTCACGCCAGTTGAAGCCGTATGAGGTTAATTATCCGACGCATGACCTCGAGCTTGCCGCCGTTATCTTTGCTCTAAAGATTTGGCGACATTATTTGTACGGAGAGACTTGTGATATTTTCACTGATCACAAGAGCTTGAAGTACATCTTTACACAAAAGGAGGTAAACATGAGACAACGACGTTGGTTAGAGCTTTTGAAAGATTATGATGCAAACATCCAGTATCATCCGGGAAAGGCCAATGTTGTGGCCGATGCTCTTAGCCGAAAGAACTTTGGTACAATTTCATCTCTCCGATTGCAACCTCATATCCTAACTGATCTTGAAAAGCTCGATATTGGTATCCATCTTGGTGACGCTGACGGTTATCTAGCAAGATTTCGGATTGAGCCCGACTTGATCTCACGTATCAAGAGTGCTCAACAAGATGACGGAGAACTTTGGGCTATTATACAGAATTTGGAGGTTGGTAAGCAATTAGAATTTCGAATTGACGAAAATGGAGTAGTTTGGTGTAGAAAAAGGTTATGTGTTCCTAATGATTCCACCCTACGTGAATCATTGTTAGCTGAAGCTCATAGTTCACCATTCTCTATCCACCCTGGATCTACAAAGATGTATCGAGATCTTCGTCAGCACTTTTGGTGGAGCGCTATGAAAGAAGATGTAGCCAGATATGTTAGCAGATGTCTTACTTGTCAACAAGTGAAGGCAGAACATCAGAGAGCCGGTGGTTTGCTTCAACCACTAGATATTCCGATATGGAAGTGGGATGACATTTCAATGGATTTTGTAACTGGTTTACCGAGGACGTTCAAGAAGAATGACACTATCTGGGTTGTAGTCGACCGGTTGTCAAAGTCAGCTCACTTTCTTCCGATTCAGCAGGGATTCTGTTGGTACACTACATCTGTCGACTTCGTCTTGTATCGAGTCTTAGACTAGTTAGAATAGATCAGGGCACGTAGAACGAGAGAATGAGAGAGAGTTAGCAAGATTTCGCTTGAAGGAATGTGTATGTAAAGGATTTCGCTTGAAGCAGCTCAAGCGAAATCAACATGTTAAGATTTCGCTTGAGTCATGCTGAAGCGAAATCTCAATCTCTATATATAGGAAGTCAAGGTCAAGCGAAATCAGGAGTAACATTTGAGTGATTCCATACCGAAGTGCTGCCGGTGTGAGAACTGATTGTATTTGTGTTCAAATATCAATATAATCAGTGTTAAAGTGAAGATTCAGCTGTTTTATAGTCAAATACTTGTTTTCCGCACCTGTATTTGATAGAATTCCTCTGAACCGACTCGTTTAGGTCAACAACATGATCCTTACAATTGGTATCAGAGCCAGTTGAGGAGTTCTGCAGGATTTCAGCTGAAATTGACATAGTTCTCTTATTTCTACACCTTCTTTTCTCAGTTCAGAAAGATTTTACGGTCAAAACATGTACAATTTCTCACAGATTGTGTAAAAGTACAAGATAACAAACCCTTGAAAGTTTCATTGCAAAATTCGACGTAAAAATATCAGAAACAAACCTCCGAATGGATTTCGCTTGAACAAATCAGTTTTCTTTAGAGGATTTCGCTTGAAATTTCAAGCGACACCTAGATTTCGCTTCAAATAGCATTCTATTTCGCTTCAAGGCTGTCGCTTCAACGATTTCGCTTCAGAAATTGTTACTTGACAATTTCGCTTGAACAATTTCGCTTCAAAGAGTTGATAGTTTTCGCTTCAAGGCTTAACAGAATATTTCGCTTGAAAGTGACTGAAACATGGACGAGGATTTCTACAACGCATTTGCTACTCCAGTTACTCCGATCAGTCTTGCACAAAATACAAAGTTGGAAAACGAGACCGGCACGATGCAAAAACCATAGCATTCTATTTCGCTTCAAGGCTGTCGCTTCAACGATTTCGCTTCAGAAATTGTTACTTGACAATTTCGCTTGAACAATTTCGCTTCAAAGAGTTGATAGTTTTTGCTTCAAGGCTTAACAGAATATTTCGCTTGAAAGTGACTGAAACATGGACGAGGATTTCTACAACGCATTTGCTACTCCAGTTACTCCGATCAGTCTTGCACAAAATACAAAGTTGGAAAACGAGACCGGCACGATGCAAAAACCTCCCAAACTCATGAACATCGAGGAGTACAAAGGTTGGGAAGGGCGTTTCGAGAATTGGGTGCAAGCAAACTATCTTGATGCATGGGAATGTGTTGAGACAAAATATGTTCGACCGATGAATGATGATGAAGAAGTGGTTCCGATTAAAGATCTGACTGCTAATGCTAGAAAGAAGTATAAAGATGAGAAAATGATGCTGAGTTTATTGCAACAAGCTGTGAAAGAAGATATTTTGGTTCTATTGCAACATAATGGAACTTCATATTCGATTTGGAAAGCTTTACGGTCTAAGTTTCGTGGTAGTGAAGAAATGATCAAAAGCAAGAAATCGCTTCTAAAGAAAGAATTTGATCTATTTCGAATATTAAAGAATGAAAGTACTAGAGAGATGATCGAAAGATATTGCAATTTGCTTGCTAACATGAAGAGATTGAGTATTGAGAAAACCAATGAAGAGTTGATCGAAAAACTTGCTGATGCTTTGCCATATGAGACATGGGGAACATATCTTATGATGCTCAAAAACAAGAAAGGTTTTAGCAATTTGACACTTAGCAAGTTTATTGAGAAATTGGAAGCTCAAGAAATGGAGCAACGAAAGATTATTCGAATGAAAGATTTCGATGGTGAACAGGATATTGGGTTGTATTACAAAGCAGGAGTGAATGAGAAGTCTACAAATTTATCTCCAAAAATAGAAACTGCTTACAATGCCAAGAACTCTCCTGGAAGTTCATCATCAGGATCAAACAGCAAAACAAGTTTCACATCATTTCCGTCTTTTGATCCAAACATTACAGCAACAAAAAATGGGAGAAAATTTCAGTGCAATATTGTTTTAAATCTTGATAATGATCAAGATTATTCTGATGAAGTTGCTAAAAATCATATGTCTCTATTAGGAATGGTTTTAGAATCTTATAGTTGTTTTGTTGCAGGTCGTATCGGGAATCCAATGCTAACAAAGGAAGATTACGACCAGATAGATGCTGAAGAAATGGAGTTGATGGACATAAAATGGTGCTTGGCCAGTGTATTGAGGAGAGCTGAGAAATTCAAGCAAATCACTGGAAGAGATGATCTTCGTGAGGCTGGTAATTCTACTTTAGGTTTTGATAAATCTAAAGTCACTTGTTTTCGTTGCAGGGAGAAAGGTCACTTCAAGAGGGAGTGCACAAATCGCAAAGCAAGTGAAGCTCAGAATCCTTTCAACAACAACAATGATTATTATCGAAAAGCCATATATCATCAAGTTGCTCAACAACCATCTCAACAACATCAACATCAAAATCAAGCACAAACTGCACATGGAATGCACATTATTGAAGATTCTGGAAAGAGAGCTTGTGCAGTGAATCAAAATTCTTCAAAGAGAACTGATGGTAGTGCATTGATAATAGATCAAGATGATGAAAAACTACCAGAAGGTTTTAGCTGGGAGAATTTCAATTGGGATAACTATATTCCTGATCAAAACAAAGCTTATACAGCTTTTGTTGCCAAAGTTGAAGAAGATAGTGATGATGATCGTGAGTATTGGGCGAGAAAATTTAAAGCTGATATGAAACTGCTTGCTGAAAGTGACAGTGAAGATGAAAAGGTTAAAAGGAAGAAGAAAAAGATCAAGACTCCAGTGAGTAGTGATGACGAAGAAATTCCAATAATCAAAAGGAATGTAAAAGTTGAAGTTGCAAAGTTCAAAGTTGAAGATGAAGTTGATGCAAAGAAGATTCCAGTGAAGTGTGAAAACTGTGAAGCTGTGAAGAAGCAGAACAGTACACTGATCTATAACTTGAATAGTTTGAAGGAATCTTATGATGTACTGAACAAAGCAATGAACCAATACAATTTAACTAGTGAAGAACAAGCAACAGCGATGAAAACACTTCAAGGAGCTTTTATGACGAAGCAAAAAGTGGTGAACAATTACATTGAGAAGTGTGCTGCTCTTGAACAGAAACTGGAACTGCAAAGAATCGAAACTGAAAGAGTTAATCGTTTGTTGAAAAGTTATTCATGTACTTCTTATGTCATTGACAGGATTTATCCAACTGTTGAAGGCATGAAGGCATTTGAAGAAGATGAAGTAACTGAAGAAAAGAAGGATGATGGAAAAGAGACTGAAGAAAAGACTCCAGAAAAGAAGAACAAGAAGAAGAATGATACAAAGAAAAAGACTGACAAGAAGGATTCTGGTAAGAAACAAGAAGTCAGTTATAACAAATGTCCACCTCCGCTAGAAAATGGATATTTGCCCAGGAATCCAAATTAGGAAAGAGTCGAAAAAGCAACAAACTTACAATGGGAGTCGGAGTCGTCAGTCAATTTGCTAGAAAATATTGATGTTGTGTTTACATCATCTGACACTGATCATGAGTCCGAGTTAATTAAGAAAATCGTCGATCAGGTGTTGGATAAAGATGAAACTGAGGAGTCAAAGTCAGAGTCAGAGTCAAAGTCTGGTTCTGAAAGTTCGAGTTCGACGGTCAACAGTCAAAATTCTTCAGTTAAAAGGGTTTACAACAAAGAATTCCTGTTATCAAAATCTAATTTGAGTGACGAAACATTCAAAGTTGCATATACATTGAATGATTCCGACAAATTATATTCTGATGAGGAATTTCCACTAAGAGGTGTAAAAACTGAGATGATCAAAAAGATTTTCAAACTAACAGAAATCAATATTTCTGAATTAAAAGATATAAATCTTATTGATAAACCTAAAAAATACACCTCAAGAGTACAACAAAGATTAAACAAGAAAAAAGGTTACAGTTCTGGTTCTGGTTTTCACAAGAAACCAAACCCTAACCGTAATTTCAAAAAGAAAGGTCTTGGTTTTACTCCAACAGAAAAACAGAAAAATGAAACATATGTTCGTGATTTTAAAGCAAAGATGACATTTGTTTCAGGTACATCAAGAGATGAGGAAGAAAAGGAAAGGTTTTGGAGGCAGTCGAATAGTAAATTTCTTGCAAAGAAGCAAGAAAAGATGAAAGAAACGAGAACCTGTTTCCAATGCAACACTGCTGGACACATTGCCAGAGATTGTTCTAAGGCAATATCATCAAAACAGGGAGTTCTTCGTAAACAAAAAGAGAAAGTGATTGTGTTTGAACCACTAATTGACAGAACCAAACTTTTCAAAAATTCTACATTTGAAATTGGTGAATGTTCAAACAAGTTTTACAAGAAAAGAGCTAAATCTGATAACCAGAAATGGGTTGTTAAAAGATCTGGTGGTAGCTCTAGCGATGATTCTGATAGGTCAAAATCAGAGGAGCTATCTTCTTGCGATGAATCTGATTCCATAAAATCAGAGGAGCCACAGGTTGAGTTAAAATTGAAAACTTCAGTCCCTCAAATGGATGATGTTCATTTTCCACCGTTGAAGGATGAAAATTTTAAGAAGAAAATTGGTAAAGTTGAGATATCAAACCAATTTTATGATGATAACAAGGTTTTTGATGTTGAAAAAGCCTTTAACCCCACTATGAAACACATTTTTGGTAAAATGATTGATCGAAAAGTCAAAGGGGTTAAAGAATTTTATGAGAAGAAGATGCAGAAGGAGAAAATTGAACCATCCCTAGTTCGTGACTGGGATGGTACATACTACGAACAGTAAGTCTGTGGACTTGCCGGAGATCCCAAGTTGGTAATCGTGGATCAGGAATCGGCATCATTCTTTGTATTTGATTATGTTGTTTGTACAAGTGGTAAATCAGGGACATTAAGTTGTATCTGATTTTCTACAAGTGGTTGGTAGACAATGTGATGAACCAAACCTCTAACTTTACAAGTGGTAAAACCAACAAAACTTATTTTCCGGAAAAATCATTTTGATTAAAACAAACTTAAGTGTTTTGAAATCTAAATGAGAAAATAGTTTTGTGATAGGGGGAGTTCTGATTGTTTATGCCAAGTGGATGGCGAATTGATGCGATTTGATATTAGTTGTCATTTTATTGTACAGTTTGTTTTTCAAATTTCCTAAAATGTGTTTGCATTTTAGGGGGAGTAAAAATTTCAGAAAATCCAAAAACATTTGAAAATTTGAAAAAGGCAAAAACATGATAAAATCAAAAATGAGTTTTTGTTGCATATAAGAGGAAATGATAGTACATCAGTAGACTGTCACAACATGCTAAAGAAATGAAATGTTAAAATGTGATAAACAATCTCACTGATGATGTGCCAGTAGATTTTTGCACATTTAGTAGATTGTGACGAGATATAAACCTAAATTTCAAACTTGCTTGTTCTGTGGGTTAACACAAACTTGGATATATAGGTAACCCCTGAAATCTTGTTTGAAAGGTCCCTTATTCTGAGATACTAGGTCTTTATGCTCAGTGATATCTGGGGTATTATCCCGGGACTTCTGCTGAAAGAAATTTCTGACCTAGTCCCCGGATAATGCTTTCTGCAAATGCTTGAAACATAGCATCACCCTCAGCAAGCTGATGAAACAATAAAATTGATAGTCCCTGCTGTTGTAATGCAAAAGATCCTCTAAAGGGGAACCACCAAAAGTCGAAGCTGTCATCTCTCTGCGTATCGAAAGATCGACCTGAGCTCTCACGGCCCTCGTACTATAATTTATTCCCCTGACAGATATCATCTGTGGTATACTCACCTGTAAGACTGAATATTGGGATCTGGATACGGGAGTATATTCAAGTAGTGGGACACACGGATAAGTTCAAGTGCTTAAAACATTAACCTCGTATCTCGGATCAATTGAACTTTGTGTGAAAATTTAAGTGGATCAATATACTGACAATCTAAGTGAATTGTTTAGAGCTTAAAATGTAATGAAGCTTAACGGTGTTGGTGATTTGTCTCAGAAACTGATATGATCCTCTTGCACAAACTCACAAAAATATTGTCTGTAAATATTTCTTTACTGCATTTCATTTACATTCAAAAATCCAAAAAGATTTTCAGTGTGTTTTAGCATAAATTTTGTAAAATTCAAAAAGATTTTCGACAACTGATGTTGGAGAGCTGATTTTCAAAATTCTGAGTGCTAAACATGATGAGTATGATTTGAGGGGGAGTTTGTGTTTAAAACTGATTATTTTTATCAAAACTTCAAGTGGTTCATCAGATTGAAAGATCATTTTGATTAGGTTTTTAGAGAAGAGTCTGAGTTAGTGAAAGTTTATATGTTTGAAATGTGTAAATTGTAAAATTTATTGTGAGGAAGAGTTTATGCAGGTTTAAAGTTTGAGAAGTGATGATTCTGAATAGCCAAAATTGTGAAAGTCAGACAATGATTCTGAAGCAGATGATGCTGAAGAACTAAAGGAATGCCAGCACATTGCAAGGGGGAGTCTGTTGATGCTGATAGAAAGAGTAAAGCCCAGAGACTGATTAAGACTGAAGATATGAAGACACAGCATTGTTGTGACTCGATAGTCGACTCGTCAACATCTGAGGGGGAGTCTGTTGGTACACTACATCTGTCGACTTCGTCTTGTATCGAGTCTTAGACTAGTTAGAATAGATCAGGGCACGTAGAACGAGAGAATGAGAGAGAGTTAGCAAGATTTCGCTTGAAGGAATGTGTATGTAAAGGATTTCGCTTGAAGCAGCTCAAGCGAAATCAACATGTTAAGATTTCGCTTGAGTCATGCTGAAGCGAAATCTCAATCTCTATATATAGGAAGTCAAGGTCAAGCGAAATCAGGAGTAACATTTGAGTGATTCCATACCGAAGTGCTGCCGGTGTGAGAACTGATTGTATTTGTGTTCAAATATCAATATAATCAGTGTTAAAGTGAAGATTCAGCTGTTTTATAGTCAAATACTTGTTTTCCGCACCTGTATTTGATAGAATTCCTCTGAACCGACTCGTTTAGGTCAACAACATGATCCTTACAGATTCTCAGTCAGTAGATTATCTGAAGTCTTTACCCAAGATATCATTAGACTTCATGGTACCCCAGTATCTATCGTGTCTGATCGAGACCCGCGGTTCACTTCACGCTTTTGGAAGGGATTTCAAGCCGCTTGGGGCACCAAATTGAGATTCAGCACGGCATTTCATCCTCAAACAGACGGTCAGTCAGAACGTACTATTCAGACACTCGAGGATATGCTTCGAGCATGTGCCCTGGAGTGGACAGGAAATTGGGATGAATATCTTTGTCTTGTCGAGTTTGCCTACAATAATAGTTGGCAAGCTAGCATTGGTATGGCACCGTTCGAACTTCTTTACGGACGAAAGTGTAGAGCACCTATCTGTTGGGAGGAAGTTGGTGAGAAAATCATTGAAGGACCCGAACTAGTGCAAATTACCAGTGAGAAAGTTGCTATCGCTAGGGAAAAGTTGAAGGAAGCGCAAAGTCGACAGAAAAGCTACGCAGACCCACATCGTCGAGCTTTGGAATTTAATGTTGGTGAGCGTGTTTTCTTACGAGTTTCGCCTTGCAAAGGCGTTCGTCGTTTTGGAATCAAGGGAAAGCTTAGCCCTAGATTCATCGGTCCATTCGAGATTCTTGAAAGAGTTGGTGAAGTTTCTTACCGTTTGGCATTGCCACCTCAACTATCGCACGTGCATAATGTCTTTCATAAATCCCTCCTTAGGGGATATAACTATCATCCGTTACACGTTGTGAACTATCCTTATCATCTTATTCATGAGGACTTATCTTTCGAAGAGGAACCCGAAGCTATTATCGACCGCCAAGAACGAATTTTGCGTAGGAAGACTATTCCTTTTGTTAAAGTCCTTTGGAAGAACCATTCTGAACGTGAAGCTACATGGGAATTAGAAGACACGATCCGTTCTCATTATCCAAATTTGTTTTTGCCTTAGTATCCCGAACTTCGATATGTTTTGATCATGTACGACTTTAGATTTGTTTTAGTCTCCGTTTACTTGCCCTTTTTGTAACTCAGTGTTTTCGCTAATGTGTAATGTTTCGCTTATGCTTATATGTGATCTAAAATGTGTCCGTATCGGTTATCAACATCTTGCAATTTCGAGGACGAATTTTTTTTTTAGAGGGGAAGAATTGTAACACTCAAAAATTTCTTAAATCGTTATAATAATTATAAATGTATTACCATTTAATATAATTAAAAATTTGACATTTATAACAAGTTAAAGTTTAGTACTTTGATTTTTTTTATTAACCAAGTTAGTGTGCATATTATTTACATTTTACCTAAACGTGAATAAGGTTATATTCTAAAATTTTATATAACATTATTTATATGAATTTGTTTAAACCTATCCATCAACCATATATTTACATATGGGTAGGTGACTAGTGAATAATTATGCTCATAGTTTCCTACAAGACTAGTATAAAAAAATTAAAAAGAAAATAAAAATACTAAACCCATGCTTCATCATCCTCTTCCTTGCACACAATTAAATGAGAAGACCATAACTCTTTTCTTGTTTGACCATCTATAACTTGAATAGTTGAATAGATACAAGACCATCAATTTCAAAAATACATGCACATCTATACATCGATCATTCCTTTGCTCTACATGGCTACACTCACATTTCAAAATTAAAACCACCACCATAAACTACCACCATCTCCACTTGAATCGCCGCAAGAACCCCACTTTTCGGCCACCCTTTCGTTTCCGGCGCACGTCGCCGTCGTGAGCAACTCGTCACCACCGTACTGTTTTTGATAGAAACCGATTCGAGATGGTCAATCTCCCAAGATAGATAACCCTTAGAGGGGGTCAAACTCCAAGAACACAAGATAAAGAAGAGACTATTTTTTTCTTCAATTTTCTGCCCTCTTTTCATTCATCAAACCATGCTTAAATACAAGAAAACTTAACGAACCAAAATAAGGAACATGCAGAGAACATGGAGTTCATGGGTCTCAAAGAATGAGACTTACATGGCTACGTGGAGGTATTAATGCAAAAGTGCAAACTAAATAATCTAATAACATGTGCATAAAATAAACGTGGGTTCTTGACTAGTCTTGATCCGTATCAATACTCCCGCCCTAAAAAAATGTCCTTGTCCTCAAGGACCGAATGCGCGGTCCAAGGCGGTCGCCACTCGCGCCTTCCAAAAGCGTTTGGTTTAGTCTCAATGGGCCGCCACAACGGTAGTTGCCACGGTGCTCGCCATTCGACTCTGCCAATGGTATTTAGTGTGGTTATGGCGTATCGCCATGGAGGCCGCCAATCACGTCTTCCAGTTGCCTTCGGTTCCTCATTGTGCAATAGCAAGACTTGGGGGTTGTGGCTATTAATGTTGGTGGCATGTTTGGTAGGTGCACATGTGGTTTTGGGGAGTGAATAGTGGTGTTGATGGGTTCCGTTTGAGGTTTGTTTTGGTGCTGATTTCGCGCTTGGTTTGGGCGACGTGTGTGGTGTGGCCGAGGTGGTAGAATAGGATCTTTTGGGTGCGGTTTGCGGGGTTGCTTGTTGTTGTTGACGGCTGCGTTTTTTGGATGCCATTGAGGATATTTGATGTAAGAAAGGCTTCGGAGCAAATGGCTTGAGTGGCGGTCGAGGAGGTGGTAGTGGCGGACGAGCGGGGAGTGGAGGTGGTGGAGGTAGACCGAGGCTAGCGCGAAACTCGACGAAGCGTTGTTGGTTTTTCTCGATATTAGCCCACATTTCATCGAGCAACAATGTGATTTTTGAGGTCATGATGGAGGTGAATTCGGGAATGAAAGCACCAAATGATAGAAACCGATTCGAGATGGTCAATCTCCCAAGATAGATAACCCTTAGAGGGGGTCAAACTCCAAGAACACAAGATAAAGAAGAGACTATTTTTTTCTTCAATTTTCTGCCCTCTTTTCATTCATCAAACCATGCTTAAATACAAGAAAACTTAACGAACCAAAATAAGGAACATGCAGAGAACATGGAGTTCATGGGTCTCAAAGAATGAGACTTACATGGCTACGTGGAGGTATTAATGCAAAAGTGCAAACTAAATAATCTAATAACATGTGCATAAAATAAACGTGGGTTCTTGACTAGTCTTGATCCGTATCAGTTTTCCACCACCGCGGGTCGGTTTCTTCCCCGACCTATCAAGGTATAAACTCTGACATCTTGTTTCGTTTCGGTTGAACTCATGTTAATTTTCCGGCAACACACGTAACTGAAAATGAGCCCCGTGTGTGTTTTTGTGTGTGTACGAATGAGTGGGATGTGTGTATTGTGTTTTGAGTATGTGTGTGTTATCTTGTGTGTATGAGTGTGTGTTTTGATTTGTATATGAGATTGGGTACATGTGCATGATGACATCTAGGTGTATGTGGTTACTATGTATGTATGTATGGTGTGTTTGAGTAAACTGTATGTTACCTATATGTATATTATGTATGTTTGTTGTATGTATATCGAGTGTATATGTGTGTTTTAGCATGAGATTCTTGTCTGATGTGGTTGTGAGCTTGTATAGATCTTGTGTGTATGTGTAAGTTTGGGTGTCATGCATATGTTTATATATGTGTGTATGTTTATCGAGATATGGAAAAGAATATCAACTCTTTTAATTATTTTTGACTTGTATCTAATTAAGTGTCATATATATTTATGTATAATAATTAATATTAAGTTGTATTATTATCACACGTATGCACTATCTCAAAGCTTTATAATGATATATTTTTAGTAAATAAAGATCAAAATTCTATGTTTATTATTCTAAATTCCTATATACAAATGACGTTACGAAAAGGTTAAAAGTTATATTTGTATTCATATTATTTTTAAGGTGACTAAATAATATATGGTGACTGTAACCGAGGAGCATATGTAAAAAAAAAAAAAAAAAAAGATAAGTTTAGTTGTAGTCGCCGGAAAGTCAAACGAAAGACCTCTTAATTTAAATAAATTATATAATACTAATCTCGTAAATACGGGATTTAGGTTCACGTAAGTTTTGAGGACGACTCGATTTGTGGATTTTTGCTTTGCTTGCTAAACTAAGGTACGGATCCTTTTTCTTTTGTAATGATAAAATATACTCACGAGAATATGTGATAAAAATTTCATGAAGTTTCGTGAACGTATGAGAAAGTTATGATTAAAACCGTACACGAAAGGTTAATTGCGTTATCGTGAATTTCGTGACTTTTCGGGTAAGCGCAAAGTGAACCGAGGACTTTGCCATGTTTATAAAAGTCCCAAGGTTCATAAAAATCAGATTTCAAGGGTTTAGAGTGCAAATAAATAGCTTAAACACGTATCACAAGATCAGGGACTGAATTGCAACATTTGGAAAACTTGTAACCTGAGTCACCACACCCTCGCGCCGCGCGATTGGGGTCTCGCACTACGCGAGCCCTGCCCAGCGACAGAACAGTGCGTGCAGGTGCTAGTCAGTCTGTTTTATGAGTTGTTTCCAGCTGTGAGCGACTCAGGGCCTCACCAATGGGTATACATGCATTCTTAGGACCTTGGACACTTCATAAAACATCTGAAAAACCTCTGCAACAGCCTTGAATCTGATCATACTTGCTATAAAGTCTATTGAAGTAGCAACATTCAAGAACACTTGCATTTTCAAACTTCACAAGAACTTTTCTGAGGCATTCTGGACGACAAGGCAGGCTCATAGTGATCTCTAAGCTTGTCTAGGATCATTGTAAGTGTTCATATCATCCTCTAATCCGTTCTAGCTTAGTGTTTTTACCGAAAGTCAAACTATCGTAAATTACACTTGACTTTATAATTAAACGAGTTTGGCTCTGTCATTTCTCAAATTGAAAGTACCTACATGTTGGTATTTATGTGTGTAACAAACCCCTAAAAGGGTATTTTCAGATTCACACTCTAAGCATGTTAATTGTCGAGTCAAAGCATTTCTTAAAAAGTCAACAGAATGTGTTTTTGCAAATTTAAGCATGATTAGTAATGTAGGCTACATGCAACCTGTTTGATCATCAAAATAACTTTATAAATAATGTAAGAACATGTTTCAACATGATCAACTCGACAATTTTCAGTTTAAACCCGAATCGGAACCGAAATACCCTAAGGTGCACAGTTTGGTTTTAAATGATAAGTTTCACATATGGGTCATACCCTACTGTTATAACAAGTTAAATTAAGTATGTTTGCTGTACAAACCAGACCTGTGCATATGGTTTAGTTGATATATTTCACTAGCCATACATATCATTTTGGGTTACACATTACATGATTTACATTTGACACATAAACATTATTGACATTGGTTACACATTACATGATTTACATTTGACACATAAACATTATTGACATTGGTAATACATTACATGACTTACATCTTGACATAAACATTTTGACATATTATTCAATACATTTGGCAATTGGTTTAAACATAAACATTCTACGTTGATTGGTTTGGTTGGTGTAAGTGATTTAAGTAATGAGGCGTGTGTAATATGATACAAGCATGGTGGATACGCCGCTGGTACTTCCTATATATAAGTGATTGTATGGTATTACATATCGTAGCATTATTTGAATCATTTCAATTTGGACATATAACATTTTATACAAATAACATACTTTTCACAAGACATTAATTTACAAACATCTTATTTTATACAAACTCATTTTACATGGTTATTCATTTAACCATACATTATTCTCTTATTTATACATATCATCGGATCTTATCGTTTTTCAAATGATTTACAAGACAAAGCAAATTACAAGGTTCATGACTAAACATTTTCTCAAACATAAGTCACGAATTCTGTTTTCACAAAACCTATGTATCTCACAGGCATTTTTATGCTGACGTACCTATTTTCACATGTGTTTTCAGGAGATGATGCATAGGATTTATCAAGATACACTTAGGCGGGCTTGGGCCTTAGCGACAATAAAAGATGCAAGACTAGTTATTTATGTTATGTTTCTTTGATTGTCAAGACATTGTAACTACTTTAATCAATAAAACAATATTTCAATTTCCATGTGTTATGAAACAATGATTCTGTTACAACACTCCCCGACGTTTTCCGCCACGTTTTGTTGTTCTACGTGGTCGGGGTGTGACAGAAAAGTTGGTATCAGAGCTCATGATTATAGGGAATTAGGTTAGTAGTAATGCTTTGACCTAGTCTATAACCTTCCTAGGACCCTAACGCGAGTTTACTTGCGTTTAGTCATAAAACAATACTGTCACCTATCCTTAGGCGACAACCACAACAAGAACACAAATTTCAAAACCACTTTGAAAAGCAATCATCTGTTCTAGGATGATTGATTACTAGGTTTTGAACCCTCTATTGTAAGTTTTTGAACCCTCTGTTATAAGGTTTTGAACCCTCTAAGTTTTCAAATCTCGTCAAAGTTTGGGTCGTATAATGTGAACACGTGCAAATCAGAAGAGTGAATGCCTGTACCCTGAGTTTTCTGTCGAAGGCTAGAGTGTTCGTACAAATCCGCAGTATTGGACCAGTCACTCTTACCTGGGAACTTGTCACACCCCGACCGCGTAAAACAACAAATCTCGGCGGAAACATCGGGGCGTGTTGCAACAGAATTAATTGTCTCATAACCATGGCATACAAAGTTTTATTTATTTATAAAACAAGGGTGTTACATTGTCTTGAACAGTAAACAAAAGAGTTTATAACATAATTAAACATAGTCTATCTTCTTTTAAAGTCCCTAAGGCACAGGTCCGCCCTAGTATCATGATCAACATCCTACGGAAAAGCTCCTGAAAACACATGTGAAAATAGGTACGTCAGCATAAAAATGCCTGTGAGATACATAGGTTTTGTGAAAACAGAATTCGTGACTTATGTTTGAGAAAATGTTTAGTCATGAACCTTTTAGTTTGCTTTGTCTTGTAAATCATTTGAAAACAATAAGATCAGATGATATGTATAAGTAAATGTCAGGTTAAATAAATGACCATGTAAAAAAGTGTGTTTGTATAAGATGAGTTGTTTGTAAATCAATGTCTTGTGAAAAATATGTTATTTATATAAAATGTTCTATGTCTCAATATTGAAATGATTCAAATAACGTTACGACATGTAATACCATACAAACACTTATATATAGGAAGTACTAGCGGCGTATCCACCATGTTTGTATCATATTACACACGCATCGTTACTTAATCACTTAATCAAACCAAACCAACCGATGTAAGAAATCTATGTTCAAACCAATTGTCAAACATGTTATATGTCAAATGTAAATCATGTCAAATGTCTATGTCAAATATCCATGTCAAATGTCTATGTCAAATATCCATGTCAAATGTCTATGTCAAATATCCATGTCAAAGGTCTATGTCAAATATCCATGTCAAATGTCTATGTCAAAATGTCATGTATGGCAAGTGAAATGTCTCAACTAAACCATATGCACAAAAACAAAATATTGAAGTAAAACTTGGTTTAAATCAAAGCTATGTTTTGTGTAAATGCATGCAACTATTTAATATGAACATTTATGCGGTATTGTGAAAATGCATACATCCAAGCCTTGTAACTGTGGTGATAAAACCCTTTAAACAAATTAAAGGTCTATCTGTCTTATATCATCGAATTCGGTCATTCCTTTCTGTCCCCTTTCCCTGGGATGTCCGGAACGGGAGTTGTCAATTCCTATGGTACCACTACCTACTAACGAACGGCGTAGCTAATGTTAATGAATGTATTGTCCCATGTAAACAAACCAAATGTCATACCAAAATGTAAACATGTGAAAACAATGCACTAAGTATGTAATCAAATGAACATACATAGCGTGAAATGTCATGTAAAACAATGTACTAAGTAATGCACACAATGGGCACACCTAGCATAAGATGTCATAAAATCATGTACTATAATGTACTAACGAACATAGCAGTATATGATGTTAAAACAGGAAAGCATGAAAGTAACAAGTAGGCACATGTGTTCCACCCCAAAACAGTTTGGAAAACAGTAAAAGAGGGGTCTATGTACTCACTTGAGATTGCTCAGATGTATAAAGATAATCACCAAGTAATGCTAGAGATCTCGGAATCAAACGGCACCTAATATAGGTATCTATGTTAATAACCGGACCTTAATCGGATGATTGGATAGAATGAGGGTTTGTAAACCAAACGAGTGTAAAGACTCGTGTCATTTGGTTTAACAAAGCCTACATACTAAATCAAACCTAACATAATTGTTTACGACCCATTACGACCCGTTTAGGAAGCTTATGCTACTTTAACGTGTCGTGCGCGTGAAACGCGTTTGGACCGCCTAACTAGCCCTATGACAAGTGTTATATGCCTAAACATGTTACATAATCTGTTATGTGACAAAGGTTTAGGTTACATATGCTTAATTACCAATTGTACATGAAAAGGGTATTCTGGTAATTTACCTAAGGCATATAAACTACCTATCATACAACTACTTAAACGATGTGACCATAGGGTATAACCTCGGAAGGTCATTCCCTACCTACTATGGTCACCTAATGTGTTTGGTCGGATCCTAATGATCGATCAAATGGGTCGGGTTCGAGGTATAAGCGATTTATTAGATCGCTTACCCTACGACCCTATCTAAGCACTAAACTAAAAGTGACGAGCTAAGCATGCTAAAACATGCTTAACTAAGTTTAGAAAACAGGTTTGGTATCAAAACAAACGGTTTTGATACCCATAAGTAGTTTGGTTACAAAATACGCAAGAATACGTATTCTGACCGAAACTACGGCTCGTCACGGAGCCTAGATAACGTGGTAATCAGTAGGTATAGTCACTAAGGACTATAACCATCGTGATCACGCTCACGTTATGAAGTTCAAACGAACTTCGCATCGACCATAAACTGGTCAATGCAGAAAGTCAAACAAATTTTGACTTTCGGACTCGAAAAGCAATAAAAGAACGAAAGAATACTTACGAAGGGTCCCCGAATGCTAATCAAGATCAAAATAGCTCAGGTATGAAACAAAGGTTTCAACTTAGAGCACAAATGATCAGATTCTTGTGAGAAATGTGTGCAAATGTGATGGGTATTTATAGATTTCGGGTAACCGTTAAGATCGTTTCATGAAAACCGTGCTCGAATCTCATGCGTACATTTGTCAAAATGTTATGGTGGTTAGAAATGATGTTTATCAGCTGAAAATGCAAGTTGCAAACATGTGGTTGTGGTTTAATCAGCTGATAATCTACTGACTGTTTGTTATTATCTGATCTGCAGAACCCATACGCACCGTATG
Organism: Helianthus tuberosus; assembly: GCA_030545235.1. Taxonomy (NCBI): domain Eukaryota; kingdom Viridiplantae; phylum Streptophyta; class Magnoliopsida; order Asterales; family Asteraceae; genus Helianthus; species Helianthus tuberosus. Next base: position 75,939,751 of record CM060407.1, read on the forward strand.
GTAAAGATACCATACGCATCGTATGGTGCAAGTTTGTCAGAATTACAGTTTTGGTCCCTGCAGTGTAATCAGCCCATTTTCGACACGTTTAAGGCCCGTTAACCTCATTTCAAAGCTCTAAAATGAAGTTAAAGTATAGGGAACTTAAAATATGCTCAAAAATATCTCGGATGTCAGTTCGTTTGGCCGTACGGTCGCGATGTTCGGTTAATTACGACGGAATGCGCATAAGCGCGAAAAACGATCCAAATGACGCGACGAATGGATTTTTCTTAAGGCGAACACTAAAATATAATGTAGTCATGCTTTCATAAAATTTTGGATGTCCGGATGTATTCAGAACGTAAGTTATGCGCGAAAAAGCAAACTTGTGCACTTTTTGACACTTTTAGTCCCTGAATGACCCAAAAGTTTATTTTAGCACACCGAACCCTTCAAAGCCTATTTCTAAGCTATGTAAAGGATATTTAAGGTGTGTTTAACTTAAGGTCATGTTCCGGAATGTTCGTTATAGTCCAAATCGACATACTTTCGCAGTTTGTCAAGTTTAGTCCCTGTAAGCGAATTAACTTGTTTTTGACATACCAAAGCCTTCTAAACTTATTTCTAAGTTATGTAAAGGTTATTTAAGGTATGTTGAGTATATGTTGATGTTCCGGAGTATTTCTCGCATTAAACTGAGTACGTTTTCGCACTAGTTTGCGTATAACTCTCCAGAAAGCGATGTAGAGTTTGAAATTACATAAAAGTCAAAACATGAAAAATGTAGAACATGACAAAACAAACATTTTGATCAAATAACATTGTTTTATTGATAACAGAACTGTTCATAGTGATTACAAGCACAGTTGTTACAGTCTCCCCTACTTGTGGAAATTTCGTCCCGAAATTTATTTAGAGGAAACTCGTGGAAAAAGATGTGGATATTTCGCTTTCATTTGATCTTCGCGTTCCCAAGTAAACTCGGGTCCACGTTTAGCTTCCCAGCGAACTTTGACCAAAGGAATGCGCTTGCGTTTAAGCCACTTGACTTCACGTTCCATAATTTCCACTGGTTTCTCAACGAATTTCAGTGTTTTGCCAACACGAATTTCGTCAAGCGGTATGGAGAAGTTCTCATCAGCTGTACACTTCTTGAGATTGGACACGTGAAAAGTTGGATGAACATTTCCCAGTTCAGGAGGTAACTCAAGTCTGTAGGCTACCTTTCCGATTCTTTCGATGATCTTGAATGGTCCAACGTATCTAGGTGCAAGTTTTCCTTTCTTTCCAAATCTGATCACACCTTTCCAAGGTGAGACCTTAAGTAATACTCGATCACCGACTTGAAATTCCAAGGCTTTGCGTTTTGGATCCGCGTAAATCTTCTGACGGCTTCTAGCTGCCTGAAGGTTATCACGAACTTTCTTGACCTTGTCAGTTGTCTCTAAAATGAGGGCAGGTCCAGTAAGTTGAGCCTCGCCAATCTCATTCCAGCAGACTGGTGAACGACATTTTCGACCATAGAGAGCCTCGAAAGGAGCCATTTTGATGCTAGTGTGATAACTGTTGTTGTAGGAGAATTCAATTAATTTAAGATGTGAATCCCAGCTACCACCAAAATCGATCACACAAGCTCTTAGCATATCCTCCAGAGTCTGGATTGTTCTCTCAGACTGACCATCCGTTTGCGGATGATAAGCTGTGCTCAGATTAAGTTGGGTCCCCATGGCAGATTGCATGGTTCTCCAAAAATGAGAAGTGAAACGAGCATCTCTGTCAGAAATGATGTTCAAAGGAACACCATGTCGAGCCACAATTTCATCTACATAGATTTGAGCAAGTCTGTCAGCAGGAAAATCCTCACGGATTGGCAAGAAATGTGCTGACTTTGTAAGACGATCAACGACTACCCAGATGGCATCATGACCTTTCTTTGTACGCGGGAGTTTGGTAACAAGATCCATAGTAATGTTTTCCCATTTCCAAACTGGGATCTCTGGTTGCTCCAATAAACCCGAAGGACGCTGATGTTCAGCCTTAACCTTAAGACAAGTAAGGCATTTTGATACGTATAAGGCAATGTCTTTCTTCATACCAGGCCACCAATAGTGAATACGAAGATCCTTATACATCTTGTCTGAGCCCGGATGAATAGAATAACGAGACTTATGGGCTTCATCCATAAGCAAGGTACGAAGATCATCCTGGCTTGGGACCCACAAACGGTCCATGAAGTAATATGATCCATTGTCCTTCAGTTCCAGAGCAGGTGTTATGTGATAAGGAAATTCCTTATCCATCAATCCTTGTGAAACACAAGATTGTTGAGCTTGCGAAATGCGTGCTTGAATATCAGATCGAGCTTGAATAACAGATTGAACACGTACACAATGAAGCTTAGTACATTCCTTACGACTCAATGCATCAGCTACGACATTCGCCTTACCAGGATGGTAGCGAATTTCGCAATCATAGTCGTTTAGAAGCTCAACCCAACATCGCTGTCTCATGTTGAGTTCTTTCTGGTTGAAGATATGCTGAAGACTTTTGTGGTCAGTGAAAACCACGCATTTTGTACCGTACAAATAGTGTCTCCAGATCTTGAGAGCAAAGACAACTGCACCCAACTCAAGATCATGAGTGGTGTAGTTCTTCTCATGTATCTTCAATTGCCTTGATGCATATGCTATGACTTTGTTCCTTTGCATAAGAACACAACCAAGACCCAATTTCGATGCATCACAATACACGACAAAATCATCATCACCCTCAGGCAATGATAGAACAGGCGCATCGCAAAGCTTCTGCTTCAAGTGTTGAAAAGCTTCCTCTTGTTTGTATCCCCAATAAAAGGGCATTTTCTTCTGAGTTAGAGCAGTTAGAGGAACTGCAATCTTCGAGAAGTTTTCTATGAAGCGGCGATAATAACCCGCTAGACCAAGAAAAGAACGAACTTCAGTAGGAGTAGTAGGCGTATCCCAATCCTTAATCGCACTGATCTTGGAGGGATCTACATGAATACCTTGTTCGTTGATAACATGCCCCAAAAATTGAACTTCTTTAAGCCAAAATTCGCACTTGGAGAATTTGGCGAAAAGTTGCTCTTTCTTTAGGAGTTCTAGGGTAAGACGAAGATGTTGCTCGTGGTCAGCTCGCGTCTTAGAGTATATCAAGATGTCGTCAATAAAAACAATGACGAACTGATCCAAATAAGGTTTGCAGACCCTATTCATTAAGTCCATGAAAACAGCAGGAGCATTAGTCACACCGAATGGCATGACTGTGAACTCATAATGCCCATATCGAGTACGGAACGCTGTCTTGGGAATATCTTCTTCATGCACCCGAAGTTGATGATATCCGGAACGCAGATCAATCTTCGAAAAATAAGAAGCACCCTGTAGCTGATCAAAGAGGTCGTCTATGCGAGGTAGAGGATATCGATTCTTGATGGTAAGCTTGTTAAGCTCACGATAATCGATACACATTCTAAAGGATCCATCCTTCTTCTTGACAAAAAGAACGGGAGCACCCCAAGGTGAAAAACTGGGACGGATAAAGCCTTTGTCAGAGAGCTCCTGAAGCTGTTTAGACAACTCTTGCATCTCGGATGGTGCAAGACGATATGGAGCTCTGGCAATGGGATTTGCACCAGGTACGAGATCAATGCGGAACTCGACTTGGCGTGCTGGAGGTAGACCAGGTAACTCTTCAGGGAAGACTTCAGAATAATCCCGAACGACAGGAATATCTGAAATAGACTTACCCTTGCCTTTATCTTCTGTAACATGTGCTAAGAAAGCCACATAGTTCTTCCGCAGATACTTCCGAGCTTTAAAACAAGACATGAGTTTAAGACCACCGGCAGGTTTCTCACCTTGAACTTGTAGGACCTCGCCTGTCGGAAGCGGCACACGAACAATCTTCTCAGAACAAACTATCTCTGCACGATGCTTAGATAACCAATCCATACCCACTATGACGTCGAAGCTTCCAAGTTGCATAGGCGTGAGGTTGATTGGAAAAAGATGATCGTTAAGATTCAACTGGCAGTTGCGAAGAACAGAATCAAGAACAATGGGTTCACCACTAGCAACCTCTACTGTCAAAGATTTGCCTAGTTTCGTTCTAGACACTCGAAGCATTGGTTCAAAGGACAAAGACACGAAACTCTTATCGGCACCAGAATCAAAAAGAACATATGCAGGCTGATTATTAATAAAGAACGTACCGTTCACCACATTATCGTCAGCCTGTGCCTCTTGGGCATTCATGTTAAAAACTCGCCCTCGAGCCGGAGCCTGATTCTGATTCTGGTTCTGGTTCTGGTTGGCTAGTCTTGGGCACCGGTTTCGGTAGTGGGTCAGGTCCCCACAATTATAACAAGCACCCGGTGGGTATTGTGGTCGTGCAGCATGACCCTGTTGCGGAGCAGGAGGCTGAGCAACTTGTTGAGCCGGGTTCTGAACCGCGGGATTCTGAGCAGACCGACAAACATTGGCAAGATGGCCTGATTTCCCACAGTTAGTACAGAAACGGCATGGAAGTTGCGGCTGGTGGTGACTGTTGCACCTATTGCACAAAGGTGCATTCCCTGAATAGGGTTTCTTCGCTGGAGGCTGTGCGGGTTGGTTGGGAGCTGCCTGGTTAGCTTGGGCAGTGACAGCATAGTTTTGGGAAGCCTTACGCTTCTTTGCCCTCTTCGAAGAACCAGAGTTCTTTCCATTCCCGTTTTGACCTTTATTGCTATCCACTTTGTCAGTCGATTGTTTCTTGCCCTTGTCACCCTTCCGGTGTAACTTGTTCTTCCGGATCTGCGACTCAGTCAATGTCGCAGATAACTCGATCGCCTGACGAAGTGTGGCAGGGTTACTACCAGTAAGAATGTCTTGTACCGAGTCAGGTAGGCCATCGATGTATCTCTCGATGGCCTTGTCGAGTGGGGTGACCATTGTTGGGCAAAGAAGACTCAACTCTTCAAACCGATCAGTATAAGCCCTATGCTCACCACTATCTTGCTTCAGTTCATCAAACTCCTTCTCCAACGCTCGTTGCTCATGACGAGGACAGAATTCCCTCATCATAAGGGCTCTAAGTTCAGCCCAGGTCTGTGCAAGAGCAACTTCTGCACCTCTGTCTCTCATAACCCCGTTCCACCATGTCAAAGCCCTCTTCTGAAATACGCTCGAAGCAAACTCGACCTTGCGATTATCCGGACACTGCACATGGCGAAAAGTGTTCTCACTGCTCTCGAACCACTGAAGAAGCCCAGTCGCTCCCTCAGAACCACTAAACTTGAGTGGTTTAGCCTGGTTAAAATCCTTGTACTTGCATGGAACATTGTTGTTGTTGTTGTTGTTGGCTTGGTTCCATTGAGCAAAGAGATTTGGGAATTGGGCAGCCATCTGCTGCGCAATAATTTCTGCCAGTTCGGCAGTTGCTATCAGATTGTCGCGTCGAGGAGGCATTCTAAAAGAGGAAAAACATGAAAGGAAACGAGTGAGATGATTGGATGAAAAGAATGAGATGAAACAAAATCAACAAGAGCAAAGATGGTGGTCATTCGTCCGTATCACAAAGCAAACAAACGACACACAGTGACTAATCAAAGTAAATGGGACAAAATAACGTATTAGCGATGACATGCTCGCCTATAAGTGAACACTCACTCCAAGAATTCCCAGGTAAGCACAACTGGTCTCGCGTCTGGTTGAGATGTATACGAAGTGCTTGCCTAGACAGAAAACCCAGAATACAGGCATTCACCCTTCCAGTTTGCACGTGTTCACATTATTTAAAACCCAAAACGTTTGATGAGATTTTGAAATTTTTGAAGGCACAAGGCCAAAAACCAAACTGAAAAGGGTTCAAAACCATATAACAGAGGGTTCAAAACCTTACAATAGGGGGTTCAAAACCTTGTAAAAATTTATTCAAAAACAGATGATTGTTTTTAAAAAAATCGTTTCGGAAAAATTTTGGTTCCTTGTTTTGTTAATCACCTAAGGATAGGTGATGTACATGTTTTAAGATCTAAACACAAGATAACTTGTGTTAGGGTCCTAGAAAAGTTATAGTCTAGGTCAAAGCATTACTAATAACCTAATTCCCTATAACCATTGGCTCTGATACCAACTCTTCTGTCACACCCCGACCGCGTAAAACAACAAATCGCGGCGGAAACATCGGGGCGTGTTGCAACAGAATTAATTGTCTCATAACCATGGCATACAAAGTTTTATTTATTTATAAAACAAGGGTGTTACATTGTCTTGAACAGTAAACAAAAGAGTTTATAACATAATTAAACATAGTCTATCTTCTTTTAAAGTCCCTAAGGCACAGGTCCGCCCTAGTATCATGATCAACATCCTACGGAAAAGCTCCTGAAAACACATGTGAAAATAGGTACGTCAGCATAAAAATGCCTGTGAGATACATAGGTTTTGTGAAAACAGAATTCGTGACTTATGTTTGAGAAAATGTTTAGTCATGAACCTTTTAGTTTGCTTTGTCTTGTAAATCATTTGAAAACAATAAGATCAGATGATATGTATAAGTAAATGTCAGGTTAAATAAATGACCATGTAAAAAAGTGTGTTTGTATAAGATGAGTTGTTTGTAAATCAATGTCTTGTGAAAAATATGTTATTTATATAAAATGTTCTATGTCTCAATATTGAAATGATTCAAATAACGTTACGACATGTAATACCATACAAACACTTATATATAGGAAGTACTAGCGGCGTATCCACCATGTTTGTATCATATTACACACGCATCGTTACTTAATCACTTAATCAAACCAAACCAACCGATGTAAGAAATCTATGTTCAAACCAATTGTCAAACATGTTATATGTCAAATGTAAATCATGTCAAATGTCTATGTCAAATATCCATGTCAAATGTCTATGTCAAATATCCATGTCAAATGTCTATGTCAAATATCCATGTCAAAGGTCTATGTCAAATATCCATGTCAAATGTCTATGTCAAAATGTCATGTATGGCAAGTGAAATGTCTCAACTAAACCATATGCACAAAAACAAAGTATTGAAGTAAAACTTGGTTTAAATCAAAGCTATGTTTTGTGTAAATGCATGCAACTATTTAATATGAACATTTATGCGGTATTGTGAAAATGCATACATCCAAGCCTTGTAACTGTGGTGATAAAACCCTTTAAACAAATTAAAGGTCTATCTGTCTTATATCATCGAATTCGGTCATTCCTTTCTGTCCCCTTTCCCTGGGATGTCCGGAACGGGAGTTGTCAATTCCTATGGTACCACTACCTACTAACGAACGGCGTAGCTAATGTTAATGAATGTATTGTCCCATGTAAACAAACCAAATGTCATACCAAAATGTAAACATGTGAAAACAATGCACTAAGTATGTAATCAAATGAACATACATAGCGTGAAATGTCATGTAAAACAATGTACTAAGTAATGCACACAATGGGCACACCTAGCATAAGATGTCATAAAATCATGTACTATAATGTACTAACGAACATAGCAGTATATGATGTTAAAACAGGAAAGCATGAAAGTAACAAGTAGGCACATGTGTTCCACCCCAAAACAGTTTGGAAAACAGTAAAAGAGGGGTCTATGTACTCACTTGAGATTGCTCAGATGTATAAAGATAATCACCAAGTAATGCTAGAGATCTCGGAATCAAACGGCACCTAATATAGGTATCTATGTTAATAACCGGACCTTAATCGGATGATTGGATAGAATGAGGGTTTGTAAACCAAACGAGTGTAAAGACTCGTGTCATTTGGTTTAACAAAGCCTACATACTAAATCAAACCTAACATAATTGTTTACGACCCATTACGACCCGTTTAGGAAGCTTATGCTACTTTAACGTGTCGTGCGCGTGAAACGCGTTTGGACCGCCTAACTAGCCCTATGACAAGTGTTATATGCCTAAACATGTTACATAATCTGTTATGTGACAAAGGTTTAGGTTACATATGCTTAATTACCAATTGTACATGAAAAGGGTATTCTGGTAATTTACCTAAGGCATATAAACTACCTATCATACAACTACTTAAACGATGTGACCATAGGGTATAACCTCGGAAGGTCATTCCCTACCTACTATGGTCACCTAATGTGTTTGGTCGGATCCTAATGATCGATCAAATGGGTCGGGTTCGAGGTATAAGCGATTTATTAGATCGCTTACCCTACGACCCTATCTAAGCACTAAACTAAAAGTGACGAGCTAAGCATGCTAAAACATGCTTAACTAAGTTTAGAAAACAGGTTTGGTATCAAAACAAACGGTTTTGATACCCATAAGTAGTTTGGTTACAAAATACGCAAGAATACGTATTCTGACCGAAACTACGGCTCGTCACGGAGCCTAGATAACGTGGTAATCAGTAGGTATAGTCACTAAGGACTATAACCATCGTGATCACGCTCACGTTATGAAGTTCAAACGAACTTCGCATCGACCATAAACTGGTCAATGCAGAAAGTCAAACAAATTTTGACTTTCGGACTCGAAAAGCAATAAAAGAACGAAAGAATACTTACGAAGGGTCCCCGAATGCTAATCAAGATCAAAATAGCTCAGGTATGAAACAAAGGTTTCAACTTAGAGCACAAATGATCAGATTCTTGTGAGAAATGTGTGCAAATGTGATGGGTATTTATAGATTTCGGGTAACCGTTAAGATCGTTTCATGAAAACCGTGCTCGAATCTCATGCGTACATTTGTCAAAATGTTATGGTGGTTAGAAATGATGTTTATCAGCTGAAAATGCAAGTTGCAAACATGTGGTTGTGGTTTAATCAGCTGATAATCTGCTGACTGTTTGTTATTATCTGATCTGCAGAACCCATACGCACCGTATGGTAAAGATACCATACGCATCGTATGGTGCAAGTTTGTCAGAATTACAGTTTTGGTCCCTGCAGTGTAATCAGCCCATTTTCGACACGTTTAAGGCCCGTTAACCTCATTTCAAAGCTCTAAAATGAAGTTAAAGTATAGGGAACTTAAAATATGCTCAAAAATATCTCGGATGTCGGTTCGTTTGGCCGTACGGTCGCGATGTTCGGTTAATTACGACGGAATGCGCATTAGCGCGAAAAACGATCCAAATGACGCGACGAATGGATTTTTCTTAAGGCGAACACTAAAATATAATGTAGTCATGCTTTCATAAAATTTTGGATGTCCGGATGTATTCAGAACGTAAGTTATGCGCGAAAAAGCAAACTTGTGCACTTTTTGACAGTTTTAGTCCCTGAATGACCCAAAAGTTTATTTTAGCACACCGAACCCTTCAAAGCCTATTTCTAAGCTATGTAAAGGATATTTAAGGTGTGTTTAACTTAAGGTCATGTTCCGGAATGTTCGTTATAGTCCAAATCGACATACTTTCGCAGTTTGTCAAGTTTAGTCCCTGTAAGCGAATTAACTTGTTTTTGACATACCAAAGCCTTCTAAACTTATTTCTAAGTTATGTAAAGGTTATTTAAGGTATGTTGAGTATATGTTGATGTTTCGGAGTATTTCTCGCATTAAACTGAGTACGTTTACACACTAGTTTGCGTATAACTCTCCAGAAAGCGATGTCGAGTTTGAAATTACATAAAAGTCAAAACATGAAAAATGTAGAACATGACAAAACAAACATTTTGATCAAATAACATTGTTTTATTGATAACAGAACTGTTCATAGTGATTACAAGCACAGTTGTTACAGAACTCTTGGGGTGAGTGTTCACTTATAGGCGAGCATGTCTTCAGTGATACATTAATATGACCCGCTTACTTTGATTTGTCACCGTCTCATTTGTTTGCCTTAGGTAACAAACAAATGATCGCAAATTCTTATGCATTGCCATTCTGTTTTGTTTAGCCGACGACGTTTCACTTGTTTCTTCCTATGTCTTTCATTTTTTTCTAGAATGTCTCTTCATCACGATGACGCCCAGATATCCGAGCAGACTGCCAAATTCGCTCAGCGAATAGGCGAAGTAGTCCTGAAGACTGTTGAATTAGCTACTGCCATGTATCGTCTCCAGGATGAAGCCACTCAAGAGTCACCAAGACAGGCAGGACCTAGTCAGGTGACAGCACCACCAGCCAAGAAACCAATCGAGGAATCAAAGACCATGGATGAACGATCCCATAGGAAGTCAAAGAAGCGAAAGGCTTCTCAGAACCTCGCCGTGGTCGCTCACAATGGTCAAGCCGTCCCCAACCAACCAGCTCAACCCCCTGCTAGGAAACCATACAATGGAACTGCACCCTTGTGCAACCAATGTAGCCTTCATCATCACCCTAGTGTGAAGTGCCGCAAATGCCAAATTTGTGGACTTAAAGGTCATACAGCAAGAGTTTGCCGAGCTGCAGTTGCTCCAAATCAAGTTGGCGACAATCCTGCTCAAGCTCGTTTCTCACGAGGGTCTTGCTACAACTGTGGCGAGATGGGCCATTTCCAAAGGGATTGCCCAAAACTTGCTAATGCAAATCTGACCCACGGATGAGCAGTTGGCTGAGTAGAAGATGTTGCTGTCTTATGCTTTTGTTTCTTTCGTTTTCTAGTAATGAGAAACAATATGTCTTGTTCAGAAATAAAAGTTGTTGTTCGCAATTCTGTTATACAAGTATAGTTACATGTATGTACGGCTTTTCCCTATAATACCTACATTAAGGAACTATGTTCCTTACAAACTACTTTTGTGAATTTTCCCATTTTTGTGTCTACTCATGATTCCCTCGAAAAATTTTAATTACTCGTTTCATTCCAGGAGACGAAGTACAAGAAATAAAGGGAAATTATGAGTAATCGTGCTTTTTACACATCTATGCCATTACATCCTTGGTTAGATAACTAAGTATATTTTCAAATCTCATACCCATTACGTTTTGATTTTTCAACATACACAGTACAAGTATTTCAAAAACAATCTTCATGATCTCAAAACATTTCATATAGTGTGAAAACATTTTTTTTAAAATGCATTGTCTATGTTATTTCAAAAACATTGGCTATGCTTTCAAAAACAACCTTCATAATTTCAAAATGTTTCATATAGTCTGAAAACAATATTAACACAGTACATTTTCTTATCAAGTGCATGATTTCGAAAAGCATCATTCATATTTTCAAAAACCTTATACATAATTTCAAAATTCATCTCGCATGATTTTAAAACATTTTGTAAAAAAAATATCTACCTAATACACATACTTTATGATTTCAAAAGTATTATATATAAGTTTTCAAAAACGTTAAACACATTTTTCTTAAAAGAACCCCATGCATAGTTTTCAAAAATATTTTCTTCATACATTGACTTAACCTTCAAATTCTGCTTCATATGTCGCCTTGACATATCAAGCATCTCAACTTCATAAGCATTCTTACTTCATGTTTTGACATAAGCACATCCAGTGCAAGGTTTCAAAACATCTTCAACTTCTAAAATCCATATGGGATATTTTTATCTTCACAATTAGATCCTTATGGATAATTGTCATGCAAATCAGAGTCCTTAATTGGATTCCTTATGTACCTTAATTCGAACATTTCGGTTCCTAATAATCGAAATCGAATTTTCTTTTTGAATCTTTCTATCTTTATAGTTAGATTCTTGATAACGTTTAAAGTACCAAATGAAATCCACGGAATGGATTCCTAGTGTGCTTTAAATGCATGTACGCAATTAACAAGACAAATTAACAAACAATTTTGTGGTTATGTGACTATGTGTTTATTCATCTTATGTTTTCTTTTATGCATTTTGTGTTTTTATACTCTGGATATTCGTTATCCAAATCCTCGCAGGATCTTTCATATCTTCATATGAGGGATTTGTAGCAGGATAGTCAAAAGGTACTACCTTAAATCCTTAATGGGCTTCTATGAAATAGTTAAGACCCTTGGATTATATAGTACCACTCCATGATTCATAAGAGACCCTTTAGTGGTCTAGTCAAAAAGATTGATTCACAATTTGGTTAAAGAACGACATCTAGTGATGTAGCTGAACAGACTCCTTGATAGTCTATTTAGATCATTTATTGATTTAATTAAAAGGACTCTATGGTGGTCTAGTCACACTCATCATAGGATTGTTCATTTGGTTTTACCCTACACATTTTAAAATAGACTGTGTGAACTATGCAAGGAATTGTCTAATTATGGACGCGTACATAATTATGAAATTTAGTGCACAGAAACCCAGTAAGATTTATTATGTGTAAGAACCGATAGTGACAACAATAACAAAATGAGAACGATGTAATGGAGGTACGGTGGACGCACCAATGACGCTTCATATACTTGTATATAAGTATCCCTCTTACATTGCAAGCATGATGTTATTAAAGTTACTAGAAGTTCAGAACCCTAACCAATGTTGTTCGATCTTTTCAACTTCATGTTTTAAACTCTCACAAGTTTCCTCTAAATAAATTTCGAGACGAAATTTCCACAAGTAGGGGAGACTGTAACATCTGTGCTTGTAATCATTGTGAACAGTTCTTTCATCAATAAAATAATGTTATTTGATCCCAATGTTTGTTTGGTTATGTTTTACATTTTTCATGTGTTGACTTTTATTCAATTTCAAACTCTATATCACTTTCTGGAGAGTTGTACGCAAACTGGTGCGTAAACGTAACCAGTTTAATGCGACAAATACTCCGGGACATCAACATATACTTAACATACCTTAAATAACCTTTACATAACTTAGAAATAAGTTTTGAAGACTTTGGTATGGCAAAAACAAGTTAATTCGCTTACAGGGACTAAACTTGACAAACTGTGAAAGTATGCCAATTTGAACTGTAACAGACATTCCGGAACCTGACCAAAAGTTAAACATACCATAAATATCCTCTACATAGCTTAGAAATAGGCTTTGAGGTGTTCGTTGTGCTAAAATAAACTTTTGGGTCATTCAGGGACTAAAAGCGTAAAAAAGTGCACAAGTTTGCACTTTCGCGCATAACTTACGTTTTGAATACATACGGACATCCAAAAATTTATGTAAGCACTAAAACATTTTATTTTAGTGTTTGGCATAAGAAAAATCCATTCGTCGCGTCATTTGGATCGTTTTTCGCGCTTATGCGCATTCCGTCGTAATTAAGCGAACATAGCGATCGTACGGCCAAACGAACCGACATCCGAGATATTTTTGAGCATGTTTTGAGTTGCCAATACTTTAACTTCATTTTAGAGCCTTGAAATGGGGTTAACGGGGCTTATACGTGTCAAAAATGCATCGAAATCCAAGTTTTGGGCATGCAGGGGCTAAAAATGTAAATCTGTCAAAGTTCTTAGGCCTGGGGCGTAAACCCAAGCTTAAACTTTACGCGGCCCGCGTCAGTCTCCAAGATCAGAAAACTCAGTTTAACAGCCTGTTAACAGCTGTATTACCCACTAAACCACGTTGCAAATGGTATTTCTCAATACTTGGGGCTCAAATGGTTTTCTAAAACCATGTGCTTGAGGTGTATGGCCAAGATCAAAGTACGGTTTCCAAGAAACGATCCTAACGGTTCGGGAAATCCTATAAATACCCAACACCCACTTCACTCTCAACTCACACCTTTGAATCTGAACTTGCTCTCTAAGTTGTCGTGTTTAACACTTCATACCTGAGAGTGTTCGAATTCAAACCTTCCATTCTTGGACCCTTCGTAAGTATTCTTTCGTTCTTTTATTGCTTTTCGAGTCTGAAAGTCAAACTTTGTTTGACTTTCTGCGTTGACTAGTTTATGGTCAATGCGAAGTTCATTTGAACTTCGCAACGTGATTGTAATCACGATGGTTATAGTCCCTTGTGACTATGCCTACTGATTACCACGTTGTCTAGGGTCGTAAGGGTAAGCGATCTAATAAATCGCTTATACCTTCGAACCCGACCCATTTGGTCGATCATTAGTGTCACAACCCCCGATCCCTGATCCCCGGGAACGGGCGGACGTGATCACAGAGTTTGGTGGTATCAGTTTGATTAGTCTCGCAGCGGAATTTACATCAGGACCGTAGTTAGGAAATAATTATCAGAGTAAAACCACCTTTCTTGATATTAATAAATACATGGGCAAAACCCAAGTTTCTTAATACAATATGCCATAGGGACAAACCCTATTTTATTGAATTTAAAACATTGTTTATTAGGTAACTTTTATAGCCACATTTTTCCCAAGCCTTCAGTACTCTCCAGCTGGCTTTTCACTAATTGGCTGTTCACATTGTGTTACCTGTAACGTGTTTTAAAAACATTTGTCAGTCGGAAATACTGGTGAGTGAATCCCAGTTTAATCAAGAAACATTTTATCAATTAAAACAGTATTGAGAGCGATCACATTGTTTATTTCTACACAATTACTCATTCAGTATTTGCCACTCGACCGGATCTATGGCTATGGTCAAATTACCCATTGGCTAACTCGTCGTCCAATGGTAATGCACTGTCATTCAGACTTACTACTACTCGTAGTAAACTTTGTATACAAAACCCCATAATACCGGCAGTAATTGAAGAACGACAAAGACTCAATCACCGCTTAATTTCATAGTAAAACATTTAAGGTTTGGTAAAACATTACCAAAAACATTAACAAAAAGAGGATAAACTCACATTGCTGTCTTAGGCTTTTCGTAAGGGTTTCCTGGCTATAATCTATAATTTATACAAATGTATATTGATTATTACCATAACCCATTGAAATTATTAATAATACCTTCCCCGAGACGGCATTCCAACAACTACGTCGGGCAGAACCACGATAGTTGTTACGGAACCCTAAATCAATCGGGCAGCGTAACTGTTATGAAACCAGGGTTATAATACTTACAACAAAGCAGAACCTCGCTAATTAGGGGTATAGTACCCGACTATAATTCTTCTACTACAGAAATGGTGATTTGAGATTGGATTGTGAGCGACGGAATTCGAAAACTGATGCCTGCTATTTATAGTTGTGATATCAGACTTCCAGGCGGCCCGCGTAAGGTAAGGCTAGGCCTTACGCGGCCCGCGTCAATGCGCGGTCAACATATAGCTTAGCTGGGTCATCGCTAGACTTGACACGATTACGACAATTGTCGTTCTCTGATACGATCGCGTGTTATGAGTCCGCGCGGCCCGCATGAACTAACCAAAATCTTACGCGGCCCGCATGAACTTAAAGAAGTCAGCGGATTCCAAATCTGGTCTTAATACGGCCCGCGTGAGCTTGAGGTGGGATCCTACGCGGCCCGCCTCAGCTCTATGTTTCTTGTTTTTATTTTATTTTATTTTATAATTATAACATAACTAGGGCTCGGTTTTCACATACGGGGTGAAATATAAGACATATTGAGACATTTTATAGTATATTAAAGTGTTGTAAATATTATAAGGGTATTGGTTTTACCGAGGGTTGTTACATTCTCCCCACCTTAATTTAGAGCTCGTCCTCGAGATCTACTGAAACAAGTGTGGATATTTCCTTTTCATTTCTGATTCGAGTTCCCATGTGTACTCAGGTCCTCTTTTGGAATCCCACTTCACTTTGACTAGAACTAGTCTTTTATGCTTGAGATTCTTGATTTTCATGTCTTCAATTTGTAGAGGTCTTTCTACAAACTTGAGTTGTTCATTTACCTCTATATCTTTAAGAGGCACTATCAATGATTCATCCGCTAAACACTTTTTAAGATTAGATACATGAAACACGTTATGTATTCCTGCAATTTCCTTTGGCAATTGTAGCTGATAGGCTACAGGTCCTATTCTTCTAATAATCTTAAAAGGTCCAACATACCTGGGACTTAGCTTTCCCCTTTTGATAAATCTTACCACTCCTTTCCAAGGAGAGACTTTTAACAATACTTTATCTCCTACTTGAAATTCCAAGGGTTTGCATCGGTTATCAGCATAACTCTTTTGTCGATCACGTGCTGCTTTCAATCGTTCCTTGACTTGAATAATCTTATCAGTTGTTTCCTACACTATTTCAGGTCCAGATAGTTGTTTTCCCCAATTTCTACCCAACAGACTGGGGTTCGACACTTTCGTCCATAAAGTGCTTCAAATGGTGCAGCATTGATACTTGTGTGATAACTATTATTATATGAAAATTCTATTAAAGGTAAGTGATCGTCCCAATTACCTCCAAAGTCAATTACACAAGCTCTAAGCATGTCTTCCATTGTCTGAATTGTTCTTTCACTTTGTCCATCCGTTTGTGGGTGATAAGCCGTACTTAGCTTTAACTTGGTTCCCATTGCCTTTTGGAAACTTGACCAAAAATGAGATGTAAATCGACTATCTCTGTCTGAAACAATTGATAAAGGAATGCCATGTAAAGAAACAATTTCATTTACATACAATTTAGATAATGGTTCCATACTAATCGTTTCTTTCATTGGTAGAAAATGAGCTGACTTGGTTAGTCTATCTACAATCACCCAGATTATATCACTTCCTTTCTTAGTTTTGGGTAATTTAGTAACAAAATCCATTGTTATTAATTCCCATTTCCAAACTGGCATTTCTAATTGCTGTAACAAACCTGAGGGTTTCTGGTGTTCAGCTTTAACTTGTGAACAAGTTAAACATTTTGAAACATAAACTGCTACATCCTTTTTCATTCCTATCCACCAGAAATTGTTCCTTAAATCCTGGTACATTTTATCACTTCCTGGATGCATCATATATTTAGACTTATGAGCTTCTTCTAATATACGATTTCGCAGGTTTCCTAATTTAGGTATCCACATTCTCTTTTTATGGAACCTCCAAATTCCATCTGTTCCTTGTTCCAATTCTTTTAGCATACCTTTTAATTTTTCAGAATCATCCTTGATTACTGATTCCTGTGCTTCTCTTATTTGATCATTTAAATCTACTTGCAGATTTACTTTAAGAGAACGTACCCTTTTTGGCTTTTCAGGATATTTTCGACTTAAAGCATCTGCCACTATATTTGCTTTTCCTTCATGATACTGGATATCACAATTATAGTCACTAAGAAATTCCATCCAACGTCTTTGTCTCATATTCAACTCCTTTTGCCTGAATACATACCTTAAACTCTTATGATATGTGAATATGGTAAATTTATTACCATAAAGGTAATGTCTCCAAATCTTAAGAGCAAAAATTATAGCTCCTAATTCTAAATCATGAGTTGAATAATTCTCTTCATGATTCTTAAGTTGTCTAGATGCATAAGCTATAACCTTTTGTCGTTGCATCAACACACATCCATAACCTAATCTAGAAGCATCACAATAGACTACGAAGTCTTCAGTTCCTTCTGGTAATGCTAATATAGGTGTATGGGTTAATCTTTGCTTAAGAATTCTAAAAGCTTCTTCTTGTTTTATTCCCCATTCAAACTTAACAGATTTACAAGTTAACTTAGTTAAGGGAATGGCTATTCTAGAAAAATCTTTAATAAATCTTCTATAATAACCAGCCAATCCTAAGAAACTTCTAACCTCAGTTGGTGACTCAGGGGTTTTCCATTTTGTAATTGCTTCAATCTTTGTTGGATCTACATGATTTCCTTTATGATTAACTAGGTGTCCAAGGAATTGTACTTGTTCTAACCAAAATTCACACTTAGAAAACTTAGCATAAAGTTTTTCCTTTCTTAACAAACTTAAAAGTGCGTGCAAATGTCTTGCATGATCCTCTTTATTCTTAGAATAAATTAGAATATCATCTATGAATACAATTATGAATTTATCCAAATATGGCTTACATATTCGGTTCATCATGTCCATAAATGCAGCTGGGGCATTGGTTAAACCAAATGGCATGACAGTAAATTCATAATGACCATACCTTGTTCTAAATGCGGTTTTAGAAATATCCTCTTCCTGTACTTTTAATTGATGATATCATGACCTTAAATCGATCTTAGAAAAAAATCGAGCTCCTTGCAGTTGATCAAACAAATCATCGATTCTCGGTAATGGATACCGATTCTTAATCGTGACTTTGTTTAATTCACGGTAATCAATGCACATACGCATTGAGCCGTCCTTCTTTTTAACAAACAATATCGGTGCTGCCCACGGCGACGAACTGGGTTGTATAAATCCTTTTTCCAACAATTCCTCTAATTGTTTCTTCAATTCTTGCATTTCTGCAGGTGCTAAACGGTAAGGTGCTTTGGCAATCGGTGACGTTCCTAGTATTAAATGGATTCTGAATTCAACTTCTCTATTCGGAGGTAGTCCTGGTAATTCTTCTGGAAAGATATCTGAAAACTGAGATACTACTGGAATATCTTTTAGTTCTTTTCCTTTAATGTTAGTGATTATAGAAATCAAATACACTACAGAACCTTTTCTTATACAACTTGCAGTTTTCACCATAGATATGAATTTTGTGGATCTAGAGAACTTTTCTCCTTTAATTGTGATCTTTTTACCTTTTGGTGAATTTATTTGAATTAACATTGTGATCTTTTTACCTTTTGGTGAATTTATTTGAATTAACTTTTGATCACATAAAATACTAGCTTTATTTGCTATTAACCAATCCATTCCTAAAACAACATCAAATCCTGCCAGATTTATGGGATACAGGTTTGAAATAAACTTTTGATTTAAAATTTCTATGCTTGCACCCTGCAAGATTTCAGAAATTCTAATGGTTCCATTGGCTGTTTCTACTAAGCATTCATGTGGTAGTTTAGTTAATGATTGATTTAAAATTTTGCAAAAAGATGTATTAATAAAACTTTGGTTTGCACCAGAGTCAAATAATACTTTAGCAAAGACATCATTAACTAAAAAGGTACCAGCTATGACATCTGGAATCATTTTAGCTTCTTCTGCAGTCAGAACAAATGCTCTAGCATTTTTAGTATTCTTGTTATCTGGAGCTGGAGCTAATTTTGGGCAATTCAGCTTGATATGACCTGTTTCTCCGCAATTGTAACATACCCTGCTGTTAGCTTTCTTCCTGCAGTTTTCTTCCTTGTGTCCCGATATTTTGCAAAAATTACAGTATATGGAACATCTCCCTGAATGTTTTCTTTTGCAGTACCTACAGTAAGGTGCAGAGGTAGAACCTAGATTTTTCCCACGGTTAGAATTTCCAGAACGAAATTCTTGGGTCAACTTTTGGGTTAGGCTCTTTCTTTGATCCTCTTCTCGAGTACGGACTAATTCATCAGTCAAGGTATTGGCTAGTTCTACAGCTTCTTCTATGGTTTGTGGTCTAGCTGCCTTGACTACGTGTCTAATTTCCCTAATTAATCCCCAAATATAACGGGAAATTAATACTGGTTCTGGCGAAGCAAGAGTTGGCACTATCCTAGCATATTCGAAGAATAACTTAGTGTACCCTTTGCTATCTACACCGGTCATTCTAAGGTTTAGGAATTTGTTTGCTATCTGCTCCTTCTCATTGGGTGGACAAAATTTCCTTTCTACCTTATCCTTAAATTCTTCCCATTCCATATTGTAGGTTCTATCACTTCCTTTTGTTTGAAGGATAGTGTTCCACCATTCTAGTGCTGCGTTCTTAAACAGATTAGAAGCAAACAGTATTCTATCTTCTTCAGCACACTTACTTATCCTTAAGACTGCCTCAGTCTTCTCTATCCAACGTAAGGTTGCAATGGCCCCTTCATTGCCCGAGAATTCCATTGGTTTACAAGACCAGAATTCTTTATAAGAACAACCATAAGGCATGGTTCTTCTTCTTTTGGGAATAGGCATTTGAAGTACCAGTCCATTGTTCACACTGTTTTCTGGTTCAATTGGTCGTTTGCTGCTATGCTTACTTTTATTATCAGCATCCTTAACAGTTTGGAGTATAAATGGCATAGCATCTATAATTCCCTGTGCTACTATGTGTTGGATAGCACTATTGTCCACTTGGTTTCCATTGTTATTGTTGTTTGGGTTCTCATTATTCAGATTATCGTCATTCTGAATATTATCATTCTGAATTTCCGGATTATTATCCAAATTGACTTGATTTTCTTGGTCGGCCATCTGAATTTTAAACATTTATCCCATATTAATATCACAAATAATATCTTAATATAATTAATTACACGACACGCAGTTTTGCCAAAAGCGTAGATCATTGCTACTTTACTCTTTTCATATACTTATGCGTCTATTACACACTAGTACAGAAATAAAGATTACAATACCAACAGAAATAAAATAGTAATATGCATCCGTACACACATATTTTATTTTATTTTTATTTTATTATATTATTATTGCTACTACCGTTTCCTTCATCTTAACATTCACGGATATGGATTTATCCAAAAATCCATATTGCGCTCATCGTATTTCCATACGAGACGCTCTCCCACCTGACGCATCCTCTCACTGTTTTCTAAAATTTCCTCCCCGAAAGTCCTACGTTCTTGAACGTTTTCTGCACTCATTGGGGGTGCAGGTTCTCGGACTGGGTTGGGAATCTGGGGTGCATTTTCCTGAAATTGGTAAGGATCCTCTAATATTTCCCTAATATAATCATCTTGGTAATAGGGATCTAAAGGGTCCATACCTTGGTAAACTTCTATGTTCTGTATGGGTGGATAATCCTGAACAGGGTAACGTTGCACAAAGTCCCTATTATCGTCCCACCAGGGGTCGTAATTCGGGTCTAGGGGGTTTGGTGCAGGTACCCGAGGGATTTCTTCTGGGTTAAAGTCATGCATCTCCACCTGGTTTTCCTGATTTTCTATCTCCATAGGGTGTTCTGGGTTTTGTGGTTGTGGGGCTACTAGTTGTTCCAGACCTGGGTCAGCAGCAATCGTAGCTAAGATATGGAAATTAGCTAATCTTCTATTAAGCATATCTTGAGTATGGGCATCTGTCTCTCGCTTAATAGCTGCTAAAGTTCTTTGCTGTTGCAATTTTCTCATTCTCTTCCTACGAGCAAAAGCTTCTTTACTAAACTATCCTCGTTTCTTAGTAGGGAATGGTTCTTCAGATTTAGCTCTAAAGGCAAATATCCCATCTTCCTGATCAGCAGTATACCCTGAAAGGGCAGGCTGGGATGATGTACCTTCACTCCTAGGTGAATCAAATAACTGACGATTCACGTCTGATGGTCCTTGATCACTCATACTGAAAACTAACAGATAGTCAAATAACACATAACAAATAATTACAGTTATGCACATAATTCCGTACTTTATTTCCTAACACAAGTTTTATAATTTAAGTGTCAGCAGAACACTTCTTTGGCTTGAACCAGTGGCTAGGCTCTGATACCACCTTCTGTCACAACCCCCGATCCCTGATCCCCGGGAACGGGCGGACGTGATCACAGAGTTTGGTGGTACCAGTTTGATTAGTCTCGCAGCGGAATTTACATCAGAACCGTAGTTAGGAAATAATTATCAGAGTAAAACCACCTTTCTTGATATTAATAAATACATGGGCAAAACCCAAGTTTCTTAATACAATAAGTCATAGGGACAAAACCTATTTTATTGAATTTAAAACATCGTTTATTAGGTAACTTTTATAGCCACATTTTTCCCAAGCCTTCAGTGCTCTCCAGCTGGCTTTTCACTAATTGGTTGTTCACATTGTGTTACCTGTAACGTGTTTTAAAAACATTTGTCAGTCGGAAATACTGGTGAGTGAATCCCAGTTTAATCAAGAAACATTTTATCAATTAAAACAGTATTGAGAGCGATCACATTGTTTATTTCTACACAATTACTCATTCAGTATTTGCCACTCGACTGGATCTATGGCTATGGTCAAATTACCCATTAGCTAACTCGTCGTCCAATGGTAATGCACTGTCATTCAGACTTACTACTACTCATAGTAAATTTTGTATACAAAACCCCATAATACCGGCAGTAATTGAAGAACTACAAAGACTCAATCACCGCTTAATTTCATAGTAAAACATTTAAGGTTTGGTAAAACATTACCAAAAACATTAACAAAAAGAGGATAAACTCACATTGCTGTCTTAGGCTTTTCGTAAGGGTTTCCTGGCTATAATCTATAATTTATACAAATGTATATTGATTAGTACCACAACCCATTGAAATTATTAATAATACCCTCCCCGAGACGGCATTCCAACAACCACGTCGGGCAGAACCACGACAGTTGTTACGGAACCCTAAATCAATCGGGCAGCGTAACTGTTATGAAACCAGGGTTATAATACTTACAACAAAGTAGAACCTCGCTAATTAGGGGTATAGTACCCGACTATAATTCTTCTACTACAGAAATGGTGATTTGAGATTGAATTGTGAGCGACGGAATTCGAAAACTGATGCCTGCTATTTATAGTTGTGATATCAGACTTCCAGGCGGCCCGCGTAAGGTAAGGCTAGGCCTTACGCGGCCCGCGTCAATGCGCGGTCAACATATAGCTTAGCTGGGTCATCGCTAGACTTGACACGATTACAACACGTGTCGTCCTCTGATGCGATCGCTTGTTATGAGTCCGCGCGGCCCGCTTGAACTAACCAAAATCTTACGCGGCCCGCATGAACTTAAAGAAGTCAGCGGATTCCAAATCTGGTCTTAATACGGCCCGCGTGAGCTTGAGGTGGGATCCTACGCGGCCCGCCTCAGCTCTATGTTTCTTGTTTTTATTTTATTTTATAATTATAACATAACTAGGGCTCGGTTTTCACATACGGGGTGAAATATAAGACATATTGAGACATTTTATAGTATATTAAAGTGTTGTAAATATTATAAGGGTATTGGTTTTACCGAGGGTTGTTACAATTAGGATCCGACCAAATACATTAGGTGACCATAGTATATAGGGAATAACCTTCCGACGTTATACCTTATGGTCGCTTCGTTAAGTAGTTGTATGATAGGTAGTTTATATGCCTTAGGTAAATTACCAGAATACCCTTTTCATGTAAAATTGGTAATTAAGCATATGTAACCTAAACTTTCGTCACTTAACTGATTATGTAACATGTTTAGGCATATAACACTTGTCATAGGTCTAGTTAAACGTCTCGAGTGCGCTTTTGCGCGCACGACGCGTTAAAGTAGCATAAGCTACCTAGACGGGTCGTAATGGTTCGTAAGCACTTATGTTTGGTTTCATTTAGTATGTAGGCTTTGTTAAACCATATTACACGAGTCTCCATACTCGTTTGGTTTACGAACCCTCATTCTATCCGATCCTCCGATTTAGGTCCGGTTTATTAACATAGTTACCTATATTAGGTGCCGTTTGATATCCGTGATCTCTAGCATTGTTTGGTTGTTACTCAAGGACTACTAAGCAATCTCAAGTGAGTACATAGACCCCTCTTTTACTGTTTTCCAAACGTTTTGGGGTGAAACACATGTGCCTACTTGTTACTTTCATGCTTTCCTGTTTTCACATCATATACTTGCTATGTTCATTAGTACATTTATAGTACATGATTTCATTACATTACATGCTATGTATGTCTATTGTTGCATACTTAGTACAATTCACATGCTATGTATGTCCATTTGTTGTACACTTAGTACAGTTGTTTCAGTTCACATGCTATGTATGTCTATTGTTGCATACTTAGTACAGTTGTTTCACGTCACATGCTATGTATGTCTATTGTTGCATACTTAGTACAGTTGTTTCACGTCACATGCTATGTATGTCTATTGTTGCATACTTAGTACATTTGTTTCACGTCACATGCTATGTATGTCTATTGTTGCATACTTAGTACAGTTCACATGCTATGTATGTCCATTTGTTGCATACTTAGTACAGTTGTTTTCATCACATCCTTACATTTTGATATGATATTTGGTTTGTTTTGATGGATCAATATACATTCATTAACACCGATCACGCCGTTCGTTAGTAGGTAGTGGTACCATAGGAATTGATAACTCCCGTTCCTGAAATCCTGGGTTTGTTTGGGTTGGAAGGAATGACCGAATTCGATATACATAAGCACAGATAAACCTTTAATTTGTTTAAGGGTTTATCGCCACAGTCTCAAGGCTTGGATGTATGCATCCTCACAATACCGCATAGATGTTTATATCAGTATAGCATGCATTTGTTCCACAAAACATAGCTTTGATTTAAACCATGTTTTACTTCAATACTTTGTTTTTGTGCATATGGTTTAGTTGATATATTTCACTAGCCATACATATCATTTTGGGTTACACATTACATGATTTACATTTGACACATAAACATTATTGACATTGGTTACACATTACATGATTTACATTTGACACATAAACATTATTGACATTGGTTATACATTACATGACTTACATCTAGACATAAACATTTTGACATATTATTCAATACATTTGGCAATTGGTTTAAACATAAACATTCTACGTTGATTGGTTTGGTTTGATTAAGTGATTTAAGTAACGAGGCGTGTGTAATATGATACAAGCATGGTGGATACGCCGCTGGTACTTCCTATATATAAGTGATTGTATGGTATTACATATCGTAGCATTATTTGAATCATTTCAATTTGGACATATAACATTTTATACAAATAACATACTTTTCACAAAACATTAATTTACAAACAACTTATTTTATACAAACTCATTTTACATGGTTATTCATTTAACCATACATTATTCTCTTATTTATACATATCATCGGATCTTATCGTTTTTCAAATGATTTACAAGACAAAGCAAATTACAAGGTTCATGACTAAACATTTTCTCAAACATAAGTCATGAATTTTGTTTTCACAAAACCTATGTATCTCACAGGCATTTTTATGCTGACGTACCTATTTTCACATGTGTTTTCAGGAGATGATGCATAGGATTTATCCAGATACACTTAGGCGGACTTGGGCCTTAGCGACAATAAAAGATGCAAGACTAGTTATTTATGTTATGTTTCTTTGATTGTCAAGACATTGTAACTACTTTAATCAATAAAACAATATTTCAATTTCCATGTGTTATGAAACAATGATTCTGTTACAACACTCCCCGACGTTTTCCGCCACGTTTTGTTGTTCTACGTCGTCGGTGTGTGACAACTTTGGCTTCAAAATCAATTGCTGGATTTTGGTATCACTGCCTTAAAGACACCTCTCATGTTGGACAGTCAGGCAGTAGAAAATATCATCAAAAATCCAGTCACCCATTCAACCACCAAGCACATAGATATCAGACATCACTTTGTGAGGGATTGCTATGAAAAAGGTTTGATTTCTATGCACCATGTACCAACTAAGGATCAGCTGGCAGATGTGCTAACCAAAGCATTAGACACATCCACCTTTGAAAGCTTGATCTCTAGGATTGGCATGCTGAACATGGAATAACAGGCAAAATCCTGTTTTTCTATGAATAAAAGCATTAAAATGTTTTCAGAAAATCAAAAATCCATCCTTAAAAATAGCTAAAAATGAATTTTTCATTAAATCCTTAAAAGTCTGCCATAACCACTGTTTTGTTCAAACATCTGTTCTGCTTAAAAATCTGTCCACTGCTGAAAGTCAACCCCTGTTCTCTCATTTCCTTGATAAGCACTGTTGTTCAAAATCAGTGTTTTATCCACTGATAGTAAAAATCACCCACTGCTTTCATTATTACCATTGCAACCACTGTTCTTGTTCCATCAGTGGTTTTCATAAAACACTTGTCCTTTAATTCATCAGGGGTTGGCACGTGGACAGTACATAGCCGTCAGATCTTTGTAACCGCTGCCACGTCAGCATACACTTTTTCAATCTATAAAACCCTGACCAAACCCCCAAACAGGGTTTTCACTGTCGAATCGAATTCAAAATTCCTTTCTAAAACAGTTTTCCCCAAATATTCTCACAACCCTCATCATTTTCATTTCATCTTCATCATCTCCGTCTCAATCATGGTGAAAAAATCCGGTAAAGCTACACAAAAGGATGCAACCACGTTTGAGATTCCATTCAAATTTTCACACAATTACTTGGGTATTTTTTACAAACCTAGTGAAACCACAACCTTTGATTCCATCATCGACACATTTTCATCCACAAAGTACAAAACTTTGCTCACCTGCGATGCAACTGTCTATCTTAGTACTCAAAGAGAGTTTTGAAAAAATGCAACCCTCGAAAAGGTGGACAAAAAGGTTGTAACAATAAATTCTTCAATAAAAGATGTAAAATTTTCCATTACACCTCAAAGTATTTCTGAAGTTTTTGAACTCAACGATCATGAAGGTAAAAATTCTTTTCCAAAAACAGAGTATCAAAATGATTTTCAGGAAAGAGGTTATGATGAACAAATGAAGAAAGATACTCTACAGAAAGGCAGCTTTCCTCCTGCCATGAGATTCTTCTTTAATACTCTTCTTATATGTGTTTCTAATAAGACCACGGGGTTCAATGAAATTCCATTAAAATCCAATACTTGGGGTATGCTATTTTGCAAAAAGAAAATTTTAATTGCTCCCAAGAGATTTTTAATGATTTGGTCAAAAATGTTGATAAAAAGGCTTTCTTATTATTCCCAAGGTTTTTGAGTTATTATTTTGTGAAAAAGTTTTCAAAAGATAATTCCCATGTGCTTATACAGGGTGCTACTCTTCACATAAACAGTTTAACTACAGAAACATTCACAAGAATGTTAAAACCTTCCAAAACACAAGCAGAGGTACCTGAGCAGACTTTAGCAGCTACCACTGCTCCTCAGGTATCTGCTGTTGAGCCCACTACTCCAGGTGATCATAGTAGCACAACCACTGCTATGAAACCCACACCTGCCATTACCAAAAAGCCCAAAAAGAAATCATCCAAAAAACCCCCCAAACCCGTAAAAAGGTAACTCTAGAAGATGAGATCCCAGAGCAAATACCTGTGACAACACCAATGTCACCAATAACCACTGCTGCTACTTTCTCACAGCAGATGGAAGAGAGATCTCCACCTTTGCCTAAAACTCCTCCTGCTTCTTCTAAAAAAGAACAGGTTGTACACATTGGGACACCACAATATGATGCTCTAGAATCACTTGATTCTATCATCCACAGCCCACTGCCCGGGGTAAATTCACTTTCTACACCCAACCTTACTGTCACAATTCCCCCACAAACAAAAATATTGTTGGATGCTCTTGATTTGAACCAGACACAAACCAGTCCTTCTCAATCACCTGTCAATGAGAACATACCTCAACAAGTGACTGGGTCTGATGTTTCAGTCATTGCTAACCCACCAACAACACCTGAGGAGGTTACACCCCTTGAGTTACAAGTAACTCTTGGTGGTAGTCCAAGTGAAGCAGCCACTACAAGTGCTAAACCCACTGGTTTGCATTTGGACAGTGGTTACATCAATAAGACTTCCTTGGAGGCAATTTCTTCTCTGGGAACACTTGTGCTTCCAGTCTTCACTGGTTCACTAAAAAGGGTTTCTCAATTTGAAGGAAGAAGTCCCTAGTTCCAAGACAAAGGGGCATCAGTGGATGACCTTTGGAATACATTCCCTGAGTCAACCACTGTTACAACCGCTGAATGTGGGAAATCAGATGATCCCATTAAGTTGGGTGATGGCTTAATGTACAGGGAATTGACGGCCAGAGTTAATAAACTTGATACAAATGTTGCAGAAATTAAAGATATGCTGCAACAGTTGTTGAAAGCTCAAAAGGTACCAAACACTGCTGCTCCTGCTCAAGCACCTGCACCACAACCTGCACCTGCTGCAAATGAGTTATGGAACTTGTTTCAACCTATGCTCATCCAACAAAGAGTACTTGCTGATCAGCAACATGAGATACATGTTCAAAAGCTGAAAAACATGATGGAAGCTAGGTTTATGGATACCCAGGCTGATATCAAGGCTATAAAGGCCCATTTATTGAATACCACTGGCACTGCTCCTCCCACTATCATCTTTGTGGATAAACCACCACCAGCGGATGCCAAAAAGGGGGAGAAAATGAAGCAGCTGAGAAAAAGGGGATATGAAGATGGCATCTACATTGCACCAGATAAATCAAGCATGCTTGCAGAAATACCCAAGCCAGATGGGTCCAAAAAGATTGATGTGACCACTAATGCCATTGCAGATGAAAATGCAAAGGCTAAAAGGGATAGAGAGGCAAAGGGCAAGTCAAGGTTTAATGAAGAAAAGAAAGTGTTTTAGGCAAAGGAAGTTCAGGGTGTTTCAGAGTCTAAGGATGAAGAAAATCCTCAGCCAGAAAGAAAACAACCCACTAGAAAAGTGAGGCAACCCAAAACCACACCTTCCAGAAAAACAAAACACACTTCTCAACCTCCCAAAAGCTCCACATATCAATCTTCCAAACCAACAGCTGTTGTAACACCTGTTGTATCAACAACTGTTGGTACTTCAGTGGTTTCAAAAGTTGTTAATCCTACAACCACCACTTCCACTACAACAACTGCCACCACTTCAACACACACCACAACCACTGTCTTACCACCACCACCAAAGACCACCTCACCACCAAAAACAACTTCACCACAACCATCACCTCCTGTCAAAAGGCAGAAGACATCAGATGTTACAACATCTGTTGTAATGGTAACAGTGGTTGAAACACCAGTTGTTTCAACAATTGTTAGTCAATTAGCTTTCACCTCAAAGGTTTCTTCAAAAGCCATTGTTCCTTTTGCACCAAAGACTGATACTAAAACACCTTCTCCTAAAAAGGTGTATACTAGAAAAGGGAAATTTCAAATGCATAATGATGATATACCAACACCTGATCCCATTTCATCCGCTCCTTATAATGTCATTAAGCCACGACCATTCATTCCACCAACTCTAGCCAATCCAATAAAAGATCCAAAAATTCTTGAAGGCTATGACCCTGCTAGTATAACTCCAATAGCTGCAACTTATCCACTAGAACTGGAAGCTGTAAAGAATGAAATGAGACAATTCTACACAGTGGATGATCCTTCAAAAAGAAATTTTCCTTCTTTAATTGGTTACAGAGATCCAGCCAACATCAATGAATATTTAAAACTCAAAGCCAGGCAAGCTAATACCAGAGCCAGACTTGAATGTCAAGGAAAAAGTGACAATGAAATTTCAAGTTATACACAGTTTTTGCTCACTAAGGTCAAAATACTGGAAGATTATGCAAGAGACCTGAGCAAAGAAATGTCTAATCTGCCACCAGAAGCTGACCTATAAAAGGAAATGAGAAAGGATTGTCTTACATTCATCATGAAAGAAAAATTCTATCCAGCTAAAGAAGAACAGTTCAGTGAATGGCCACTCATTGCTTTAAAGCATGAGGTCAACAGAATTGAGAGGATTAAGAATGATCCAGGAATGAAAAGGTCAGCACCAAACTGGAGTAAATACAAAAAGGCCATTGATGATCTTACTTTGGAGTATAAACGAAAGAAGCAAGAATTGGTTGATGCAAAGGTTGGAACTGCTAAAGCCATATCAAAATGGACAAAGCAATATACAGATGCGGCTTATGAAAGGCTAAGAAAAAGGAGAATGACTGATCCTAACTTACCAAAGAAGCCTGAGTACGAAACCAATGATAAACCAATGATAAACCAAAGAAGCAGGTCCACATTTCTGAACCATTGTTCACATCAGCAGATACCTCTGTCATTGTGTTAAACCAAAGAAAGAGGCAACAGCTGACTGATGCAGAAGAGAAGGAAAAAGAAGCTGAGTATTTTAAGGAAGCTATCAAGAGAATGGCAGTAGAAGAAGATAGCTCAGCAAAACTTCAGAATCTTGCCAACAAATTATTAAACAGGATATCATCTCCAAACTCATCAGCAAATAAAGCTCTCCCAAGAAACCCATTGGGTTCAAAAATACTAAAATGGATGTCTGATCAAAAGACCCATGTATTGACATTGATCAGATCCAATGGTGAAGTAAAGCATATATCAAGGGAACAAGCACTGGGCCTGGGTGTTGAAGATCTTCAAGATCTCCTTAAGCTTATATTGTCTAGGGATGAGGATGATACAAGTTCTATGGACTTTGAATTGTAGTATAAAGGACAAGTTAGGGAACTTCTGATGAGACAATAAAGATCCAGAATAATGAAGGGTTTTGGCATCATCTGTTCCAGGGGGAGATTGTTGGGATTGAACCCTACAGAGGAACAGATGATATAAAGCCAAAACTAGTTCACAACAATGGATTCATCATAAGCAGTAGTTTGCACTGAACTTTCCCCTTGAAAGTGATTCTAACAACTGCTGCCCCTAAGTACTGATATGTTATAAACACTGATGGTCTACAATAATTGCTGTTCTCAAAAGACTGTTGAAGACAAAGTACTGCTTAGACAATCTACTGACTTAGTTGAAGTACTGCTGAAGACCAAAGCTCTGCTAGGGCTAAAGCAGTGGAATGAAGGATCAGTTGTTTGTTTTCATCTTGTATTATAATCAGTTGTTAGCTTAGCAGTAGTTAGATAACAGTGTTTTATAGAACAGTTGTTAGAGGTTGTTAGGTTGTCAAATGTCACTTTCATGGTGACGTCAGATTAGATGCTTCAGTGGTTTGATCTGTATTATAAATAGAACAGTTTGCACTGTTCTATCTGATTGATGGAGAGAGAGAGTCTTCTCCTCCAATCCATTCATCTTGTAAGATCAACCAGTGAGCATCAAGCTGAGGGGGAGTTTAGTATGTAAGCTTGCATGTAATCTTTTGATTATAAATCCTTCGACTAATGAGAAACATGGGTTTACTGAAAACTATTTCCCTTTGATTGTGTTTACAAAGTTTTCTTTCAATCCCGCTGCATTAGATCTCTGTTTTACATTCATTCATTGTTCAATTATTACAAACAAACACAATCATGAGGGCCTCAGATCTTAACAATATTACTTATCCGACTTTCTTAAAACCAAGGTATGTTTTTATATATACTACAAACCTTTTTATCAAAACTTTGTTTTACAAACAATTTATTTTATACAAACTCATTTTACTTGGTTATTTATTTATCTATGCATTATTCTTTTATACCATCTGATTTCTTATCAATTTTTGCATGATTTATAAAAGAAAACATTTTTACAAGTTCATAACTACTATTTGTTAAACATTATTTTAAACTTACAAGTCATGAATTTTATTTTAATAAAACCTATATATCTCACAGGCATTTTTATGCTGACGTACCTTTTTTTACATATGTTTCAGGTGCTGTTATGTGATGATTGTTGATGCATGCTATACATAGGATGGACTCGTGCCTTAGCGACTTTAACACTTGAAAGACAATATTTGTACTTATCTGATTTGTAATAAAACAATGAGTTCAATAATTCAATAAAACGAAACTATTTAATCCATCGTTGTAAAACATTGATTCTGTTACGACACTCCCCGACGTTTCTGCCATGATTTGTTGTTTTACGTGGTTGGGGTGTGACAGAAAAGTTGGTATCAGAGCCAATGGTTATAGGGAATTAGGTTATTAGTAATGCTTTGACCTAGACTATAACCTTCCTAGGACCCTAACACAAGTTATCTTGTGTTTAGTCTTAAAACAATACCGTCGCCTATCTTTAGGTGACAGCCAAAATTAGAACACAAACTTCAAATCCGCTTTGAAAACCAATCATCTGTTCTAGGATAATTTATTATAAGATTTTGAACCCTCAAAGTTTTCAAAATCTCGTCAAATTTTGGGTCTTATAATGTGAACACATGCAATCTGGAAGGGTGGATGCCTGTATCCTGAGTCTTCTGTCTAAGGCTAGAGTATTCGTACAAATCCACATAATTGGACCAGTCACTCTTACCTGGGAATTCTTGGGATGAGTGTCCACTTATAGGCTAAAGCAGGTCTTCACGATACATTATATTGACCCATTTACTTTGACTAGTCACTGCGTGTCATTTGTTTTGTTCAAGGTAACGAACGAATGACCGCCTTCCTTGTGTTTTGTCGATGCTTTCAATACCCCATTTGTTTTTCCAATTGTCAACCTCACTCGTTTCTCATGTTTCCTTGTTCTTTTTAGACAATGCCTCCTCAATGAGATGCACAACCTCTAACTAACGAAGAAGTCGCAGCCCTTGTGTCTCAGCAAATGGCTGTTGTGCTTCTGAACATAGTAACCCAGATCCATCAGTTATACAATAACAACAACAATGTTTAGTGTAGTTTCAAGACCTTCAATTCTGCTAAACCTTTGAAGTTTTCTGGGTCTCAAGGAGCAATTGCGCTCCTGCAATGGTTCGAAAGTTTGGAGAGCACATTCAGACATGTGCAATGTTCGAATGAGCGTAAGGTTGAGTTTGCATCCAGTGCATTCGAGAAGCGTGCTCTTACATGGTGGAACGGTGTGATGCATGATAGGGGTGCCGATATGGCACTAGCTCAAACTTGGGAAGAGCTTCGAGCTCTAATGATGAAGGAGTTTTGTCCTCGTCATGAGCTTAGAGCGTTGGAAAGGGAATTCGATGATCTAAAGCAAGACAGTGGTGAACATCGAGCCTATACTGACCGTTATGAGGAACTGAGCCTATTATGTCCTGCCATGGTTAAGCCTATGGAAAAGGCGATCGAGAAGTACATTGATGGTCTCCCTGACCCAGTTCAGGATATCGTTACTGGTAGCAACCCTACTACCGTCAGACAGGCCATTGAATTGTCTGCTACCCTGACTGAATCCCAGATCAGGAAAGGTAAGCTTTTTTGAAAGGACGATCCGAAACCATCTGACAAGTTTGCACAAGAAGAAACAAAGGATAAACAGGCCGAGACATCCAAGAAGAAGAAGAGCAACGTTTCACAAAACTGTGCAATAACTGCTCAGAATAATCAGGTTGCACTAAACAAGCCAGCACAACCTCGTACAAGGAAAAACTATGTTGGTACCGCACCTTTGTGCAACAAATGCAACCGTCATCATCTGAAGCAAGTACAGTGTCACAAATGTACCCACTGTGGGCGATTGGGACATTTGGTCAATACCTGCCGTTATGCAAATCAAGCTGCTGCAAATCCTGTTGCTGCGCAAGCACAGTTGTCACACCCCGACCGCGTTAAAACAACAAACCACGGCGGAAACGTCAGGGAGTGTCGTAACAGAATCATTGTTTCACAACACATGGATAAAATATCTGTTTTATTGAATTAAATTTATTACATTGTCTTGAAATTAGAAACAAAACATGAACAAATTGACTTTCATTGTTATTAAGTCACTAAGGCCTTGTCCATTCCTATGTGAGCATGCATCAATATCATCATCAAACATCACCAACTATGGTACCTGAAACACATGTGAAAATACGTCAGCATAAAAATGCCGGCGAGTTCATAGGTTTTATGTGAGTGTCAGATTCATGGCTCGTTATTATTTTGAAAATAACTTGAACACCTTTGTTAATTGATAATTAGAAAACCAAGTTTTTTAAAATGTATGTAATGTAAATTGAAATAACCAAGTCAAAATAGTGTAGTTATAATTTATAAAATCTCGATGCCATGAATCTTAACTCAAAACATTTGTTTTGTAAACCCAAATCGTATATTGTTTTTGTAATAAAACTCGAATGGTTTACATTGTTAGAAAACCCTTGTAATATAACTTTGTTTT
Organism: Helianthus tuberosus; assembly: GCA_030545235.1. NCBI lineage: Eukaryota > Viridiplantae > Streptophyta > Magnoliopsida > Asterales > Asteraceae > Helianthus > Helianthus tuberosus. Next base: position 75,973,283 of record CM060407.1, read on the forward strand.
GATAACATTTGCCCAAGTGATCTAGATAACGCAACGATATATACTGTGTTAAAAGCACTTATATATAGGAAGTACCAGCGGCGTATCCACCATGCTTTTATCATATTACACTCGCTCCGTTACCTAATCACTTCCCTAACCCAACGGTTCAAACAGATCCAAACGGTTCACATAAATCAAACGGATCCAAATGGTTCCAACGGTACAAATAATTCACATAGATCAAACAGCTTCAAACGGTTCAAAGAGTTCAAAATGTAAAACAATGTGTCCATATGCTGGATGAACATATGCAACAAAATGTAATATATGAAAATCAATATGCTAGCATGCTAAGTGAACATACATAGCAAAACATAATGAAGTCATGTACTATAAGCGTACTAATGAACATAGCAAGTGTATGATATGAAAAGCACGAAAATAACAAGTAGGCACATGTGTTTCACCCCAAAACAGTTTAAAACAGTAAAAGAGGGGACTATGTACTCACTTGAGGATGCTTAGAAGTCTTGAATAACAACCAAGCAAAGTTAGAGGGATCATAGAAAATCAAACGGCACCTAATATAGGTGTGACAACTATCAAATTTGCATGCATCCGTACAATTAATTAACTATGATTAGTGCCTAATGACTGTGCTGATTTACAATTTATGACTTGAACTACTTTCTGACTTCTGTAACATACATTCATGGGCATCACACATTACATACTGTCACACCATTTCACGTACAAACCTTTAGTGACATAAATGATGCACAAAGCACAGTTAGCACAGTTAGCGGATAACTCAGAAAATAAGCTGACGGAGTTCAGTACATAGACAGACAGTGTTTTGAGGCCCGGTATGGGCCAGAGACAAGGTACTACACTAGTACGGTATGTAGGGAAGTAAGGACCATAAAACTACGTCACTAGGTGATAGTTTAAGTGCCGGAAAGTGCCTAAAACCCACTCAGAGTGCAGAATTCTGCATATTTCAGCAAAAATTCATTTTTTTAACATGCTAGTAATGTGTAAAAATATGAAAAAATGGTCCTGAATGCTTTCCTAAGTGTCGGGAATTGAAAGTGTCACAAAAGGGTACTTAATGATCACTAAACGGAATAACTTGACACTTTAACGAACCGGTATCTAACCGAACAACCGGACATTACCCGGAACACCAAAATATTGCTAGAAGCATTGTTTTATTATTTCTTGGCTAGTTATGGTTCCCGAACACCCTAACACACTACATAATGCAAAATACACATAAACACTAGATTTTTACACTTAACACCCTTGCTAATTACCCACTTATCTTTACAAGTTACAATTAACCCCCCCCCCCTTCCTTGTCTATGGCCACAAGGTGATGGCCCGCCATAATCTTTTAAAGATCTACTAAATCTCATCTTGATATTGCTTGGATTTTTTTATAGATTATGTATATACTATTTGGAACATACTAACCTTTGGACAATAGGGATTAGAGTTTATTTAAGGGTCATTAGTTCATCTTCACCACCTCACTTCCTTCTCCTCTCCTCCCTCTCATCTCGGCCGATCCCCTTCCACACACCACCACCATCATCAAGTCTTGTTCCATCCATTTCAAGGTTATCACAAGGTGTAAGGTGCAAGATTAGAAGGTTTGGTGCTTGAAGAACTTGAAGGACCTCCATCATTAGCTTTTATCCACCACTTTTGTCTTCATCATCAACTAGTGTTCTTCCCTAGCTTAAAGCTAGTAGTAAGACTCTCTTGACCTTTGTTTACTTCTATTTTAGTTGGTTAAAAGATATAATATGTTAAAAATCACAAGAACACTAAAAGACACAATCTTGAATCATGAACATAAACTTGTTATATGATGAAAAATGGGTGAAATGATGTTGTTTAGTGTATGTATATTACTTGCTTGTTGATTTCTTGAAATGATGATGTTAATCATCACATGGAACTTGCTAGATTGTGATTAAACACATGATCTAGCAAGGTAGAGAATGATTATGTGATGAAATAAGATAATCATCTTCTTGTATGAACATGAACTTGATGAATAAAGAGATTTCTTGTAAAATAATGAACAAAGTGAGTTAGTAACCTTATGAATCCAAGACTTATGAAGGATTTTCCCAAAACAACCAAGTTTAAACTATGATTCTTGGAAGATCATGGTTTTTACTTAAACCTACACTATTTTTAGTGGAAAAACAAGTGTATAAACACTTATGAAACAAGAAGATCTAATAAATAAACATTTTTTGTAAAATATGATTACAAGTTGTAAACACCTAGTTTCTTTAAGAATGAGATTTTTAAAGGAATAAACACACTTTAAAGGTTAACTAAACCCACTAAACACTTTACCAAGTCACTACAAGTTTTTAATAAAAGATCAATTTCATGTTGCTAGTAAAATGTATAGTTTTTGCACTTGGTAAGTGCAAGATGTTTAGGGTTTGATTGTTGATCATTGTGTGTGGATTTTGAAAAGAAAATGATATGCTTATATAGCATGGACACCTCCATTTTTAGAGGAAACTATTGCGAAATTTTTCTAAACATATAAACACTTAAAGAAATCTTTTCTAACAAATATTTACTAGTGTATTTTGACTATGGTTTTCAATACAAACGTTACCATAATTTTTGTAACAAAAATACAAATATTGGAGGTTGGTTTTTGTAAATAAGAATGGATAAATATACATTTAGAGTATATATTTCATATTAAGACACTTGTGTGAATATTTGTATACTTTGTGAAATAGTTATGTTATTTTAGGGTAAAATAATGTAACTTAACTAATACCAAGAACTTACAAATCCAAAATAATACCAAAGATCACAAGGAATAAATATATAAGTTACACACTTAATGTTGTGAAATCGAACAAGAACGTAACTTACAAAATATTCCGGAAAATACCGGTACAAATATATCTTTGGTAAATATTATTTAGGATACAAGAAATGAAAATATGATTTTTGTAAATATTACAAAGTTGTATCATATTTTTGAAAAGGAGAAAATATATTATTTTTGGAAGTAAAAATATATTTTCTTAGTATATTTAGAAAATATATGATTTTGGGAAAATATATATTTTCTGGATAATACATTATTTTTTGGGACAAAATACGTTATTATATATTTTCTAAAGTGAGACTTGAAAATATACTAATTTGGAACTTCAATTACAATAATACGAGAATACATGTATAAGATACCCCCATCCTTAGGAAGGAAATACGAAGTTAAATACTTGAGAAGTACTGTACAGAATAATATTAGAGACATAATAGAAACGTAACTCAAAAACATTAAACTCTAAGCCAAGGCACGGCCCGTTCGTCTAATAGGCGTTACTGCACTGTAGGTAGTCGTGTTGCTGCGAATATTTGAGTTGCCAGTTCTGAGGACACGATACTGTGAGTTCATGTCCCCCCCTTTTCTTTAAACTGTTTTGTTTATTTACTTCGGGGGTGAAATACATGTTACAAAAGTATTACATACAGATACTATTGGTATGGTTAGCCTAGGAAAGAACCACAGATCATGTGATTGGGTAGGCGGATACTTGGGACCATTAATCCTCGTTGTAGGACCGAGGGACATGAGTGATAGATCTATTCGGGTGTAGCGAGCCCCACTCCTGAGTCCGCTGAGTGGACCATGAGGTGACTATGTCTTACCGACGAAATCTGCTAGGTTTGAGTCTTCCTACATCACTTCACACATATCAATGGCCTTGCAAACCATTGGTGATCTTTTCCTTGTTGCTTTCATACCGGGACTTATAAACTTGTATACATACTTACAATGATTCCAAAGGATTGCTCATACACACAAACAAACACATGAACTCGCTCAACTTTTGTTGATGTTTTTCCAACTACATGTATTTCAGGGAATTTGTAAAGTGGATCTGGCGGGCGTTGGAAGTTTTTATGCTGCGTTAAGAATAAAGATGTCATCCATGGTCTTTGAGTTTGGTTAGTGTGTCTCTTTCCTGGACAAGACACGCCTTCCAAACTTTGGTGTTAGTCAATATCTTTTGAAGAATCCTTAATGAACTCATAAACAATTTGTACGGTTTGTAAAACTTGAATTTGAAGTCTACGTTTTAAAACAATGTTGTTATGTTTTAAACTTATTTAATGGATGACAAACCTATGGTTTTATCATATAGTTGATGTTATGATTGAATGCAATGATATTAAGAAAGTCACACCATAATCACGCTTACGCAAAAGTCAGGGTGTGACAGCTTGGTATCAGAGCTTCGATCGTAGCGAACAAGGATTCCTTCTCGAGTCTAGACTACGATCATTAGGGCTCTCACGAAAATGTTTTTACAACATGTTTTCATTGCATACACAAAACGTCCAGATCCAGGAGACAAACATTTTTACAAACAAAGCCACGCTACACATTTCAAAATTTATGTTTATAATTCAGTCTGAGAGACTGGGAGTTTAATCTGAAAGATTCAGTCTGAGAGACTGGGAGTTTAATCTGAGAGATTCAGTCTGAGAGACTGGGAGTTTAATCTGAGAGATTCAGTCTGAGAGACTGGGAGTTTAATCTGAGAGATTCAGTCTGAGAGAATGGGTAGTTGATCTGAGAGACTAGTTAGGACAGTTTGAGAAACTGAGAAGTTTAGTCTGAGAGACTAAGTAGTTCAGTCTGAGAGACTGGAGGCTTAGTCTGAGAGACTAAGTAGGTAGACTGGGAAGACTAGGATGAATACATGCTTACATTGTTACTACTTACATGCTTATTTGATGATTGTTGATATATGTGCATATGTTGTGATTGATATGTTACAGACACCATGTCCTCCTCTGAGAGTGGAGTATCCGATACAGTAGACCCCATGGCCATAGTTTCGGATGATGAGATCATCCCAGAGGATGAGGTTTTTACATCTGACACTACGGGCGACGACGATGATGATTTCCAGCTGTTTGCTTTACCAGATTTTGGAAATGATATACCGCTAGCTGATGGACTTCCTGGCAAGGATCTACTTCTTGTTTAGATCCCTGCTCCTTTTCCACTTGCTGCATTTCCTCTTGAGGATCTGCCTCTTGACGCTATGTCTAACGATGACATCGATCTTTTTATTGAGGGTCCCCCTGAGGGTGCCCAGGATGATGGAGTCCCAGTCGTCGATGTCATTGCTATTCCGCTTATTGAGATTCATGTCGATGAGATTTCTTCTGACCATTCTGGTCCTGATTCGTTCGAGTCTGGGTCATCTACTACTTTACACGCACTGGGATTACAGCGATATTCCACCGATACTGATTCTGACACAGCTATGTCTGTTGCACCTGATATTCCACATGGTGTTGACCATGATTTTGAGTTTGATGATGAGTTGGATCCTGTCTTTCCACACGACTTTGACCCTGAGCATGAGATTGAGTTTGTCCCCGATGATCAGCCTTTTGAGGCGCCTGTCGTTCCTGACGATCAGCTCTTTGATATACCCGCTGATCTTGAGCTTGCAACAGCTAACCCTATGCCTATGATTGCACCCGAGCCTATACCTGCTCACGACCCTTTACCTGAGCATGACCCTATTTCTTTTGGCCTACCAGACATTACACCCCTTATACCTGACCCAGTACCTGCACCTGATGATCTCCTTATTGGTTGAGACGTTTGTTCCTGCACCTTCACCCGCTGATGATGCTCCTATGGAGACCGACCCCCATTGCACCAAAGCGCCTATCGCTTTCTTTCAAGTCATACCCACACCCCGGGAAGGTACTCCAGGTCAGCACCAGCATGACGATCCTTTTGCTACAGTAGCATTTTCCCCGACCTCACAGGCCGCACCGTTTGCTACTTTCACCTCTACATCGCTGGACGAGCCATTTCGATGGTTCCTATACTACACTATGTTGATTCCTGAACCCCCCACCATCCCTCACATTATGGAGGCTATACCCAGGATGAGTTGCTCATGTCACATCAGCTACAGCTTTAGGATATGAGTCGTAGAGTTTTCGAGCTTGAGCTGACACCACGTCCTCCACCCTGTCTATTGCCAGTATACTTTGGTCCTCCACATTTATCAAAGATTCCTTTTGCACACTCACCTGCTGCTATTACACCTTTCCCGGGTTTTTGATGCTCGAGCAGCAGATCAGTTAATTACTTCGACGTATATACAAGCTCGAGGAAGAGTTCACACATGTTAGCAGTTTACTTTTCTTCTCTCCTCCACCTCAGTAACAGTATAGTTGGCGTTTGGCTTTTATGCGGATCGCATTACTTTTGGGTAAAGACACTAATGATAAGCCGAGATTGTGGAGTCTTTAGAAGACCACTTCTGACTACGTAATTTTGATACACTGATATACTTGTTGGATAAGGGTAGGGTGACCCTGTGTCCCTTTTGATGTGATACATTTTGTAAGACAATGCAATTGTGGTCGGAGAATAATGAGAGCCCAATCATCATTAAACATACGACAATACTTTGTGGCTAATAACCAATGAAAGCTCAGTCGCTATGTCTTCGTTAAGCACGTTGTTGATCTATGTGTGTGTGCTATAATTATAATGCTACGTGCTTGCTTGCTATGCTCTCATTAAATATAATTCCCAAATTACTTGATTATGCTATGATTGTGCTATTGCTTGATTGGTTGATATAAAAATCAAATACGTGTATGTACATATGACCTCTAAACAACTATATGAACTCCTTGAACAAATACAACCTGACCTAACCAATCTTCTTCTTAGAAGATGTCGATACAAAGGAACATCGCTACCAACAACCCTCTGTCGGCGACAGCGGCAAAACTACAAGAGCGCATCTCATAGGCCATTGCACAGCTCGAGGCCTTCACTCCGAACGCAGCAAAGGCTGCACCTACAAGCAGTTCTTGGACCACAAACCTCGAGAATTCGACGGCACCGGGGGTGCCTTAGCCTTCGTGCGCTGGGTTGAGAAGACGGATTCTGTTTTACGATTGAGCAGATGTGCCCCAGAACATCAGGTCACGTACAAAGCTGGACTATTTGTAGATGGGGCTCTGTCATGGTGGAACCTTCAGATTCAGACGATAGGCGAGACTGCTGCGTATGCTTTGATGTGGGACGAAGTGAAAAAACTAATGCGTAAAAGATATTGCTCTAAGGTAGAAGTCCAGAAGTTGGAGACTTAACTGTGGAACTTAAAAATTGAAGGCCCAAAGATAAACGAGTATGTGCAGAGATTTGATGATTTATCACAAGTTGCTTCGCGTTTGGAACTAGAATCTAGGAAGATCGAACGCTTCATCGGGGGATTGGCATCTCAGATTTTAAGCCTGGTAACAACATCTAAACCCCTAACGGTCACCGAGGCTATCAGCATAAGTGTGGCGCTCATTGAAGAAGCGGTTAGACTAGGAAAATTTTCCACTACGGAAGAGAAAAAGGAGACTCCTGTAGAGTCATCTGGGGATAACGAGAGAAAGCTCGCAAATTTCAAGATGGTTACTCAGGCAAGTAGCAAGAATAAGGCCAAAAAGGGAAAAGACTACATGGGTATCCTACCTAAGTGCGACAATTGTTTACGTTATCATGTCGGGCGATGTAAATATGGAAAATGTGATAACTGTGGCAAGAGGGGGCATCCCAAGGAAACTTGTAGGCAAGATACTGAAAGTAGAAATGGAGGCCAAGATGGTAGCAAGAATCACGGAGGAAACAACGACAATGACAATTATCAAGGCAGAACGAGTGACAAACGGAAACATGCTCAAGGTTGTTTTAACTGTGGAAGCAAAAAGCATTTCAGAAAATATTGTCCTAAAAACAATCAGGCACAAGAATGAAGGCTCAACACCGGAGCTAGGGAGACACGCCAGGAATTCCAGCGTGGATATCGGTACGTCCCATATTAGGCAACATTATGCATTTGTGCTGCTAGATACTGTTGCAAATTTTAGCTTCGCATCTCTAGAATTTGAAAGTATACTTGGTTTAGTAGCAAGTAAGTTAGGTAACTCGTACCCAATAGCACTAACTAAAGGTAAGCTAGGGGAAGTCAACGAAATAATTGGAATCGGCAAGATAGAACCCAGAGAGCGTGGGTATACGCTTGATCTACTTCCATATGAGTTGAGAAGCTTCGACGAGGTAACCTGGATGGATTGGTTGTCGAGTGATCGAGCGGAGATTGATATCCGCATTCCGATGGCAAACGAAGAAACGATCATGACTCATGAAGCAGGATACGCCTCTACGAATTACTAATTGCTGAAAGGCATGAAAGTTGTTGCGTAAAGGATGTGTTGTTTTCTTGGCTCATGTCGGGGACAAGGGAGCCGAAGAACCAAAACTCGAAGATATTCCTGTGATAAGGAAATATCCTGAAGTCTTCCCCGAAGGATTGCCAGAATCATCTCCTCAACGACAAGACGAATTTTGCATCGATTTGACTCCAGGCGTCGCGCCTGCAATCAATGCACCCTAACGGCTTACACCTTCAGAGATGCAAGGATTGTCAGTGTAACCTCAGTGGTTGATAGAGAAGGAAGATAACAGACCAAGATTCCCATTTTGAGTAACCCCAGTCCTGCTCGTCAAGAAGAAGGACGATGATTTTCAAATGAGCATCAACTACCAGGAGCCGAACGAACTAACCAACAAGAGTCGGTAATTCTTACTGAGGATTAACGAATTTCTTATTTAACTAACTGTGAGGATCCAACTACTATTTCACGACTGATCGATGATAGAGTGTCGTTAGCTGTGAATTCAGGAAGAAAGTATACCGGGGAAATTGTGGGACAATAACTTGTTTTAAACATACACAAAAATGGTGTTTCCTACACGATGCCCAAAACAGTTATACACAGAATACTAAACTTTGAGAATCTAGAAAACATGTACTTAGGACCATTGGGAACCCAGCTCCAAACTCGTAAAGGTTGCTTAGGAACCACACCTGTTAACTCAAGTAAACCCCATTATCCTGATAAATATGCCATTTCAGTTAACCAAACAGAAAGTACTTAAATTTCTTTTATTGAAATCTTCACTTTTGCTTCTAGCAAGTAGATGTTTGCATCTCTACTCCCCTTAATGGTAGTTGCATCGCGTTGATTTTCTTCGCTGAGAGCGAACACACATTTGCTTCGAATATTTGGTCATTTCTCCATTTTAACAGGTACTCATTGTTTCATTACTTGGAAACTTATAAGTTACGTATGCACCTTTTGCTATGCATGCGGTTTCATTTTGAATAAACGCTTCATTGAAATTCAAATATTATTTTGCTAAAGCTAACTATTGGTTCATGATTCGAATGAACTACATTATTGTAATTGTTGGCTCCTTTGTTAACAAGTCAACACACTTTCTTGAAACTTCTTTTATTTCAAGTTACATTCATGGTTTATCCTTGTGACCATGCCGAAATTCTTTTGTTGATACATACGTTTATTGTCGGGTTACGCTGAAACCAAGTTCAATTGCTTGAACTTATCCATTTCGCATATTCAATTTCAGGCGCCATATGATGGATTGAGAGCATCATATTCAAATACTTTTGCAAAGGTTCTTTTGTTTCGAGTCATAGTAGACTTGATTGGTCTACGACTCCACTAAATCATTTGTTGATTTCGATACCATGCGGTGATACTTTCACAAAATTGAAGCTTGCGCTAATTTAGTTACGCACCCTATACACGGATTTAATTGTCTATTTAATTGTCCTAAATCCATTTTGTTTATCACTGTTAAAGCGGTCTCAACACAGTTGTGTGTTGAGACAATGATTCAATTCATATCGCAATGAACCTCCTAACGATTCTTTCGTTGCCGATCGAATGCCTTGCGGTACTTAATACTTTTTCATCTTCGATCAAAAACAGTGGCTCTTTGATGTTCCGTATTCAACTAAAAACTCTATGACATCGTGAAAACCAAATTTCCAGGCTTGTTTCAGTACACTTTCATTTGATTTCAAACACAGTGAACTTGTTCAGTCGCCACTATATTTGAATCTTGTCATTACGACACCTTGTGGCGTCATTACAAATTTGTAGCTTGTGCTAATCATGGTCAATCGTTTCACACAAAACTATATATACTTTGTTTGACTTGTCATGTAAACACTCCTGATGCAACTACGAATTAAGACAGTGATACACCAGGTTCGCTTGTATTTCATTCAGTGTATTTTCGCAATTCGAGAATGTCAACACACTAATCCTTACCATTTATTTATTCGATAGTTGATAGATCATTTTTGATATTCAAGTGGTTGATTTTGAGTTCATATAGCGGATGCTATGGTTTGTGAAAACTCGTTTGCATATTGTGACCGATTGTTTGAGAATTCTATTGGTCAAAACTCCTTTTTTGTGGAACCCTTGTAACTGGATTACACTAGACTATACGTCAATACGTCTTGTATCTTTGACAGCAAATCCTGAAACACATACTTTTAACTGCTGGGTTCCGATTATAGTAAGATATCCTTGGATTCGCCTGATTTGAATAAGTTTTGATTCGGTTTTGGGTTACCTACCTCAGTATTATTCGTACACATACTCGCACAATGTAACCCTAAGGAGTTAAGGTAGTACAAATTTCGAGGACGAAATTTTCTTAACAGGGGGAGAATGTGACAACTGTCAAATTTGCATGCATCTGTACAATTAATTAACTATGATTAGTGCCTAATGACTGTGCTGATTTACAATTTATGACTTGAACTACTTTCTGATTTCTGTAACATACATTCATGGGCATCACACATTACATACTGTCACACCATTTCACGTACAAACCTTTAGTTACATAAATGATGCACAAAGCACAGTTAGCACAGTCAGCGGATAACTCAGAAAATATGCTGACGGAGTTCAATACATAGACAGATAGTGTTTTGAGGCCCAGTATGGGCCAGAGACAAGGTACTACACTAGTACGGTATGTAGGGAAGTAAGGACCATAAAACTGCGTCACTAGGTGATAGTTTAAGTGCCGGAAAGTGCCTAAAACCCACTCAAAGTGCAGAATTCTGCATATTTCAGGAAAAATTAAGTTTTTTTAACAAGCTAGTAATGTGTAAATGTTGGTGCATGTTATGTGACAACAACGTTGGATTGGTCTTTGGATATTAAACGTGTTTGGGCCGCGAAGACTTATGAAGACTGAATAGAATTCGAGTTTGTTGAAGCCCAATCTAGTCCAAGTTTGTATCAAGTTAAAGTCTATCTAGTTTAGCCCGAATTGTAAACAGAATTCGTATGGGTTGAGCCCAGTTCGAATTGTATGGTTGTGTGTATATAAACAACCTTTACCTAGAGTTTTAGGGTTAGACTTTTGGAGACTTTTAGGCAATTGAGAGAGAGTTCGAATACACAGAACATTGGCTGTGAGTTCGTGGAGATCTTTAGTGATTGTAAACGTTTTCGTTGGATAATCATAGAAGATCAGTTGGTAAATCATCTGGTGTTCTTGTTTCTGTTTATTTGGTTTATCAAGGGGATTCCGCACCCTTGGTAGATTGTCAGTTTTGTTACGATCCATACGGGATAGGGACCTACAATTGGTATCAGAGCGTTTGCTCTTGTGTACGGTTCAAAACTGATATTACAGATTCAAGGATTGTGTTCGTGTTTGAAGATTTTCGGATTCTGTGTGAAGAACATCGAAGAACAGTCAAAAATTGTGAGTGTTTGATTCGTTTTGGTTATTGATCTGATTTGTTTGCGTGTTTTTAGGAGTTTCAGTTGGAAAGTTATCAATCAGAGGATTCGTTGGTGTAAAAGGTGCTGATTTTTCGGGATTTTGATTGGAAAATAGCTGGTCTCGACTCGAAACTATAGTCTCGACTTATGCTGATTTTACTCGCAACAGTGGTCTCGACTCGCAACCGTGGTCTCGAGTTGTGCTGATTTGACTCGAAACGGAAGTCTCGACTCGCAACAGTGGTCTCGACTCGCAACCGTGGTCTCGACTTGTGCTGATTTTACTTGCAACAGTGGTCTCGACTTGAAACAGTGGTCTCGAGTTGTGCTGATTTGACTCGAAACGGAAGTCTCGACTCGCAACAGTAGTCTCGACTCGAAACAGTGGTCTCGACTGGACTGAGTGGTTGCAAGTTTGAAAGCGGTGGAATTTTTCTAGGCAATCGTAGGAAAAATTTCACTGTTTCGTGTTTAGAGAATTATCCGTAACTCACCTGGACAAACCGTTTGCACCGTTGGACTCCTTGGATTTTTAGGAAAAAAAAACAGGTTTTAGACATTATATATCATTGAAATCGTAATCTCGAGACGAATCTAACGGTATAAGTTGGTAAAAACAGGTTTCGGACTAAAACTGTACGGTTTAACCAGTCTGATTAAGTTAAAATGTCGAACATGTCTAAATTGAACGAGCTTTTAAGGATGGAACACGAGGTAGGCACAACGAACAAACCACCTAAGATGATGAAGGTGGAGAATTACTTGACATGGAAGGATAGGTTTCAATCCTTTATTGAATATCAGGACACACGCATGTGGATTTGTATTGAAGATGGGTACACAAACCCTACACATGACTTTGAAGGCAGACCGCGTGTCACAGCCTATGTGAACATGCAAGAAAATGATAAAAGGATGTATGAGACTGAAAAGAAAGCCTTGGCAGCTATCAAGATGTCCCTACCTGATAGCATCAAACACACCTTTAAGAAGTACACTACTTCAAAATAAATGTGGGATGCGCTAGAGAAGAGATATGAAGGAAATTCTGATGTCAAGAAGAACAAAATTGATCTACTGAAGAAGCAGTTTGCTGTGTTCAAGTACATGAAAAATGAGTCACTTGAGGACGTCATTACTCGATACTACCATCTGATGTCAGAATTAGACAATTATGATATAGATTGCTATTCTGACATAGAGAAAAATGACAAGCTGCTTGATGCTCTGCCTGCTAAATGGGATATTTACACTCTCATGATAAAGGGAGAAGCTGATTATGAAACAAAGGAACTGGAAGAAGTAGTTGGAAAGCTAAGAGCTTATGAGCTCAGCATGAAGAAGAAGGACACTGGATATGATCAGGTTCAAGATCCAGGGATTTACAATGGGCTTACATCTTCTTCATCTCACGATGCTTCTAGCGACTCTGCCACTGCTTTTCTCTCGCGTGAAACTGAGCAGGTCACAGTAAATGAGGATGGTGATGTATGTTTTGTAGCTGCTTCAGGAGGATCAACTGGAGCTAAGAGAACATCAACTGCTAAGCAAAGTAGTAGTTCAAAGTCAATGCCAATGAGTGTGAAGTCTGCTGAAGAACATTTTGCTCTACTTGCTTCTTTTGTTGCTTCTTATGAAAACTACATTCAGGGGAAGATATCTGATCCTGCCGTTTTAGATGAAGATTACGATCAGATTGACCCTGATGATCTTGAAGATATGGATTTGCAATGGCAAATGGCCATGATTACTAAAAGGGTGAAGAGGTTCATGAACAGAACTGGAAGGAAATTTGTAGGGAAAACTGTTGGTTTTGACAAGACCAAAGTGAGGTGCTTTAACTGTCAAAGTTATGGTCATTTTGCTAGGGAATGTCAGAAACAAAAGCATGAAACCTCAAGTCAGAGTTCAAACAATAGAAATTCATCAAACAACTCTAACTCAAGAGCGCTGATCTCTACTGCACGAGAAGGTTAATATGACTGGAGTATTCACTTGGAAAATGATGAGAATGTCACTCAAGCATTTATGGCAGAGATTGTTCCCGTTGATGAAGCTGAAGCTAACATGAATGCTGAAGTTGAGAAGAAAAGTGAAGCTGAGGTAGATAAGGCTGATCAGACAACAGCTGCTGAAAAAGGAAAGCCAAAGTCTGAGCATGAAATGGATGATGAAAAGGAAGCAGATGAGAAATATGAAATCATCAAAAGAATGGAAGCTCAACTTGCTGCTCTTATGGCCAACTCAGACAAATCGACAGGAGAGGTAAGTAACTCTGCTACTTCTGTTTGCTTAAAGTGTCGTGAATTACAGGGTGAAGTTGACAGTTTGTCAACTCAAAACAAAAGTCTGGTGAGCGAAATATCTAACGTAAAAGAATCAAATTTCTTTGCAAAAAGAAATGAGTCATCATATTTGAAAAAAGATAAAAGGCTATGAAGCTGAAATTGAAGTTTTAACCTGTAAACTAAACGAAAAACTTCAAGTCATAGACATAGCTCATGACATGATGGCTGAGAAAACGAAAGAAATTTCTGAAAAATGCAAAGAGTTGTCAGATGCACAACTCAAAATTGTTGAACTCGAAAAGAAATTAGGTCAATTCAGGGATTCTACTTTTGTTATGAAACACATGATGGGTGGGTTAAAGAAGAGTAATGACAAGACAAGTGTGGGATTCAAGGGCTTCAATGAAGTTCCACCTCCTCTTAGTCATGACTATTCTTTCTTACCTGATGAAGATGAGTTCACAGACTTTCTGTCAACATCACCAAGTAGTTTCACATCTAGTCAAGGTGATGTGTTTGAAGATAATGATGCTAAGAAGGTCAATAACAGCAAACCTGTTTTGAAAAAGAAAAATTCAAATCCTACGAATAAAAATCCAACTTTTGTTAAAAAGGTTAATTTTGTTCAAGGAAGTGATATGAAAAACGAAACAGCTGTTATAGAAAATGAATCAAATGTAGAGTTTGCTAAAAACAAAAACATAGAAAATCTTGAAACTAAGCAAACTGAACCAAATCCTTCTAAGGCATCATCATCTAAACCAGAATCTACTTCAAAGGCTTCAGCTGAGAAGTCTTCGAAAAAGAGATCGTGCTTCAAATGTCACACAAAGGGACATGTAGCTAGCTGCTGTCCTAACAAAAAGGTTGAAGCACAAGTTAGTGAGAAACAAAGAGGGAAATCACCAGAGAAGAAAGGTGATAATGAGGAGAAAGTCTCAAATTCTCCAAAGAAATCTGCTCCAAAGCAATAACCGGGTGTTGCTGGTGGTGTAAAAATGGCTGAAAAAGGAACTCCACAAGTTCCTCGTTTCCAAAGAAATCAACCAAGATTTCAGTCTGAATCTACATCAGGCAAATATGAAAGACCAAGAAGTAGTTCACCAAGAATGAACAACCAAAATTCAAATAATTTTAGAAGTCAAGGTCAATATCAAAATCGATACCAAAATAATGGTGGTCGAACTTTTTATAACAATGGCTTTCGAAATTACAACAATCAAGGTTCTTGGAATCAAAATCAAAGTTTTCAAAGGTCACATAGTCCAAACACAAATAGGTACCCTCAGGACCAGAGACCTTATGGAAATCAAAACCAATTTCCATCAACAGGTCCAAGATCCAAGACTCAAGTTAGGAGTGATGGATGTTGGATGGACGTTCAAATAGTTGGTGAATTTGGACGACCCAAGACCATTAAGGCTTGGGTCCCCCAAGCTAACTAATCCTTTGGTTGGTGTGTGTAGGAGCTGCTAAGGAGGATTATCAACTTATGGTATGTTGATAGTGGCTGCTCTAGGCACATGACGGGGGATGCGAGGTTGTTTTCTGAATTTGAAGAATATGATGGTGGACATGTAAATTTTGCTGGTGCTAAAGGTGGTAGGATAACTGGACGAGGAAAAGTGACGAATGGGAAGATCATTTTGGACAAAGTGAACTATGTTGAGCAGCTTAAGCACAATCTGATGAGCGTGTCACAAGTCTGTGACAAGGGTCACTCGGTCCATTTTACAAATACTGAGGCATTGGTGTTGAAACCGGGTTTGGTTATTCCGGACGATTGGATAGTGATGCGTGCACCGAGGAAAAATGATACTTATGTCATGGACATGGGTGCCAAGGATCCAACTGCTGCGGTGGCGTGTTTACTGTCAAAAGCATCTGAAGCTGAATCTATGTTGTGGCACAGACGCATGGCCCACATTCACTATCGCAAAATGAATTATATCATAAAAAATGAGCTAGTGAAAGGGGTTCCATTGCTGAGGTTTCAAGTGGAAGATAAATGTCTTCCATGTCAAAAGGGAAAACAACACAAGAAACCTCATAAGTCTAAAACAGTAAATTCCATTAATGCCCCTTATGAATTACTTCACATGGATTTATTCGGTCCAGTGAATGTGAGGAGCATAGGTGGAAAGTACTATTGTCTTGTTGTCACTGATGATTATTCACGTTATTCATGGGTTTTCTTTTTAGGTTCAAAAGATGAGACAGCAGAGTTGCTGATAGATCTTTTTACAAAATTGGAAAACGTCCATGATGCAAGGATCAAGAGGATAAGGAGTGATAATGGCACGGAGTTCAAGAATCGGATTCTGGATCTCTACTGTCTTAGAAAAGGAATTGAACATCAATATTCTGCTCCTTATACACCTCAACAAAATGGAGTCGCTGAGAGGAAAAACAGGACGTTGATTGAAGCCGCTAGGACGATGCTTTCAGATTCAAAGCTACCAGTTCTTTTCTGGGGAGAAGCTGTGAATACAGCTTGCTATGTCCTAAACAAAGTTTTAACCGTTAAACGTTTTAACAAAACTTGTCATGAGTTGATGTTTAACGAAAAACCGAACTTAACAGGCTTTGAACCATTTGGATTACCCTGCACCATTGTGCGAAACAAAGATAAACAAAAATTCGGTGAGGTGGCTGACGAAGGCTACTTTCTGGGTTACGTGCCTGGCACACCGAATAAAAGGGTTTTTAATCTCAAAACTGGTAAAATTGAGGTTGTTTTTAATGTGGAAATTACTTCCTACAAACCTCAACAATCAACGAGTGGTCCTGCTATACTATATGATTATGAAAGTGTGTTTAAATCATTTAATATTACTGAGGTTTCTGATGCAGATGATTCTCAGCTGATTCAAACAGTGGTATGTGAAGACGAATTCATGCCTAGATCGAATGTTGATATGTCAGATGCTCCGGAAACTTCCCATGGTGCTACTAATCCGGATTCAAGCGATAGTGACTCTGAACCCATTCAGGGGGAGGAGTTTGTAAATCCGTTTGCAAATCAGAGTATTCAGGGGGAGGTTGGATCAAACCTGGGTGATAATCTTGAAGTTGATGCAGTTGCTTCTACACGAGCAAATAGAGATCATCCAGTTGACATGATACTTGGAGATCCTACTGCAGGTGTTCAGACGAGAAGAAGCATAGCAGCGAATTCAGGGTTATTTGTTTCGATTGAGAAGACTGGGATAGTGAACGAGTGCTTGTATAGTTGCTTTATTTCCCAAGAGGAGCCGAAGAACATTCACATGGCTCTTAAAGACAATTCATGGGTTGAAGCTATGCAAGAAGAATTGGCCTAGTTTGCGAAGTTGAAGGTTTGGGAGTTAGTGGACCTTCCTAAAAGTGAAAGAGAGATTGGCACTAAGTGGGTGTTTAAGTGCAAGAAGGATGATAGAGGTATTGTCACGCGCAACAAGGCTCGGTTAGTGGTAAAAGGGTTCAATCAGCAAGAAGGGATAGATTATAATGAAGTGTTTGCACCAGTGGCAAGGTTAGAGGCAATTCGTTTGTTTCTAGCTTTCGCTTCATTCAAGGGCTTTAAAGTTTACCAACTAGACGTGAAGAGTGCATTTCTTTACGGTAAAGTCCAAGAAGTGGTGTATGTCTCACAACCAGATGGGTTCGTTGATCCAGACTATCCAGATCGAGTTTACAAACTTGATAAGGCTTTATATGGGTTACATCAAGCTCCCAGGGCGTGGTACGAGACACTGTCTACACATCTGCTCAAGAATGGTTTTGAAAGGGGTCAGATAGACAGTACACTGTTCATAAAGAGGAAGAAGGAAGATTTTCTGCTGGTACAGGTATACGTGGATGACATCATCTTTGGGTCATCTGATGTGAACATGTGTAAAGAGTTTGAACAGGTGATGAAGAGTAAGTTTGAAATGAGTGCTATGGGTGAGCTGTCTTACTTTCTGGGATTACAAGTTGAACAGAAGGAGGATGGGATGTTTATTCATCAAACAAAGTATGTGTATGACATTTTGGATCGGTTCAAAATGAATGATTGCTCTACTTTCAACACACCCATTTGCGAAAATCACAATCTCGGCCCAGATCATGAAAGTACTGAAGATGTTGATCCTACTCAATACAGGGCGATGATTGGTTCTCTAATGTACTTGACTGCTTCAAGACCTGACATCATGTTTGCCGTATGCTTGTGTGCCAGATATCAAGCGAATCCGAAAGAGTCACAC
This sequence comes from Helianthus tuberosus, assembly GCA_030545235.1. Lineage (NCBI taxonomy): Eukaryota > Viridiplantae > Streptophyta > Magnoliopsida > Asterales > Asteraceae > Helianthus > Helianthus tuberosus. The sequence goes on from CM060407.1 coordinate 75,991,506, forward strand.
ATGAAAGCAGTGAAGCGTATTCTTCGTTACTTGAAGGGGAAACCTAAACTTGGGTTGTGGTATCCAACTGATAGTGATTTGAGGTTCGTTGCTTACACTGATTCAGACTTTGGAGGATGCAAATCAAACAGGAAGTCTACAACAGGCGGTTGTCAGTTCTTAGGAGGCAGGATCGTGTCTTGGCAATGCAAGAAGCAATCCTGTGTGTCTACATCTACGTGTGAAGCTGAATATATTGCTGCGGGTAGCTGTTGCTCTCAGGTTCTCTGGATTCAACAGCAGATGCGCGATTACGGTTTGGATTTCACTCGTACTCCTATTATGATAGATAATAATGCCACCATATCAATCACAAACAATCCCGTAAAGCACAGTAGAACTAAAAATATTGACATACGTCATCACTTTATACGGGATTGTGCTGAAAAACGACTCATTGAACTACATCGAGTCGACAAAGAAGATAACCTTGCTGATCTTTACACAAAAGCTTTTGATCGAGCTCGCTTTGAACACTTAGTCGAACTCAACGGGATGAGGAATCCTGAATAACTGGTTTTTCATAAGAATTTTTGTAAATAGTTTATTGCTTTTCTTAAAAATAAAAATAAAAAAAAATTGAAAAATCAAAAACATAAAAAAAAATAGAAAATCAAAAATGAGTTATCACTGTGTGAAAAAGAAGAAATGATAGTACATCAGCAAGTTAGACTGTCACACTGAAACTGAAATTAAAATGCTTAAGTGTGATAGCAGCTTCATCATATGATGTACCAGTAGGCAAAAAGCATGAAATAATCAACTTACCAAGGTGATATAAACCTAAATGAACTGTGTATGAGTGGGGAACACATCAGTGGTGTATGGTTTAATGACCTTAAATCTTGCGTTGATAGATTGCCAAAATCTGAAGTTTTGGGTCTTTATACTGTTATTTCATCTAGGGATATCTTGACTGTCTTTCTGTTCAGAACTAAAATTGTACGTGACCCCAGGAAAGAAAGTCACTTGGAATTCGCTCATTTCTATTTGAATGTCTGTATGTTGTCCCGATACACACAACTTTGATCTGATTCTGAAATTTTCTCTGAAAAAAGTCGTGTACCTCCTCTGCTGCATCCAGATATATGCTGACCTGGAGGTGCTAGGCAACGACAGCTTCTGCTGCATCCAGATACATGCTGACCTAGCTGTACGTTGTCGAGCTATAGATCTAATACACCCGAAAGAGGCCCTCAAGTGCCCAAAAGAAACCCAAGAAACCTATATCAAACTGAGGAAAACTCATTTGATCTGTATATTATACCATCTCTGCTAAAGATCTATTCTGTTCTCTTCTCAACCTATTCCCAGTTAAGATTTCAGAAATCTGGATTGGACTTGTGAAATATGTGGTAGGGAAGATACTTGCATGATAGAGTGTGTTGTTTATATTTCCAGGATTTTATTAGTATTTATTTGGGTGTTCATTTTTAAGCAATCAAAACATGATAAAACAGATTATATGCAGACCTAGACATTGTCAGGATATCTTAAAGGATGACATCAGTATACTCACCTACTACGATGAATCTTTGTGCATACCTTGATCGTGGGGGTATATCCTGAAGTGGGACACACTAATATATCAGTAATAAAATTACCTTAACGTATCATACGGTATTGGTACTTGAAATGTTCATGCATTTTGTTTAAGAGGACAAACATACTGGTAATCGTCTTGGACTGCTTTTCACGAAAAATTAATAAAGGATTATCTAATAGTGTGAAACAGTTTGATTGTGCTGATATGATCTTCTTACAAGTGATTCTCACAAAAATAGAGTGTTTATTGCTTTTCGTATTTACTTGCTTTCAGAAAAATACAAAAATACAAAAATAGTGTCTTTTTCTGTTTAAAATTCTTAATGTACGGAAAACTGTTATTCTTGGAGAAATTGTTACCGATAGGGGGAGACGGTGTTAGAAAGTGGGTTCAAAATTTTGAAATGATGCAGGTTATAAGGTGTTTGATTAAACATTGTTGCGTGTTGGTGCTTAATTTGAAAATGCTTAATCTGTTATACAGTTTAACTATCTCTTGAATAATAATAATTCCTTAACTATGTTGAAAAATTCTTATGGTTTCTCGAGATGTTTGTTTTATAGTATACAGATTGAAGCAGTTTGTTGATGAGAAGTTGCTTGGAAGAGATGAGGAGTTTGTTGCTGCTTGGTAGAGTCCTCCTTCTACAATGCAGAATGGATGCTGTGAAGACTTATTTGGAATGCTGAATCAAAACTTGGAAGATTTGGTAATTGGATACATCAGCTTAGGGGGAGTCTGTTGCTGACAGAATTCATGTTGAAGCTGAAGCTATCCAAAGACCAAAAGACTGTGAGATTCTGAAGACTAAAGTTTCCTTTGCAAGCTATTGTCAAGGGGGAGTTTGTTGGTGCATGTTATGTGACAACAGCGTTGGATTGGTCTTTGGATATTAAACGTGTTTGGGCCGCGAAGACTTATGAAGACTGAATAGAATTCGAGTTTGTTGAAGCCCAATCTAGTCCAAGTTTGTATCAAGTTAAAGTCTATCTAGTTTAGCCCGAATTGTAAACAGAATTCGTATGGGCTGAGCCCAGTTCGAATTGTATGGTTGTGTGTATATAAACAACCTTTACCTAGAGTTTTAGGGTTAGACTTTTGGAGACTTTTAGGCAATTGAGAGAGAGTTCGAATACACAGAACATTGGCTGTGAGTTCGTGGAGATCTTTAGTGATTGTAAACGTTTTCGTTGGATAATCATAGAAGATCAGTTGGTAAATCATCTGGTGTTCTTGTTTCTGTTTATTTGGTTTATCAAGGGGATTCCGCACCCTTGGTAGATTGTCAGTTTTGTTACGATCCATACGGGATAGGGACCTACAATTGGTATCAGAGCGTTTGCTCTTGTGTACGGTTCAAAACTGATATTACAAATTCAAGGATTGTGTTCGTGTTTGAAGATTTTCGGATTCTGTGTGAAGAACATCGAAGAACAGTCAAAAATTGTGAGTGTTTGATTCGTTTTGGTTATTGATCTGATTTGTTTGCGTGTTTTTAGGAGTTTCAGTTGGAAAGTTATCAATCAGAGGATTCGTTGGTGTAAAAGGTGCTGATTTTTCGGGATTTTGATTGGAAAATAGCTGGTCTCGACTAGAAACTGTAGTCTCGACTTATGCTGATTTTACTCGCAACAGTGGTCTCGACTCGCAACCGTGGTCTCGAGTTGTGCTGATTTTACTAGCTAATTACCCACTTATCTTTACAAGTTACAATTAACCCCCCCCCCCTTCCTTGTCTATGGCCACAAGGTGATGGCCCACCTTAATCTTTTAAAGATCTACTAAGCTTCTGTTTGTTTTTGCTTAAAATGTCTGTAAATAGCTTATGTCTGCGGGCGGGCAGACATAAGCCCTTGAAGACTGTTTGTTTAAAAAAAAAGATCTTAAAATGGCTTTTAATAGCTTAAAAAAAAGCTATGGATAATAACTTCACTAAACAGATCAGATCTTCACACTGTCACACCCCCCAAAATACCACAGGCGGAAACCCCCGCGAGGCGTGTGACGTACCAGGATCCAAGCCACCAATCACATTGAACACATAAATATGTTTAAATAAAACTTTCATTCATTAACTTAAAGTGTTACAAACGTTACATATCATGCATCGTATACAGCGGAAGCATAACTCATTTGTTAAGTATTTCGTAAACCATGTGTACATAAACCATTAAGCTTGTATTGAGATTCCAAGTATAACGACCCATGACCACTCCAGCTTTCCAGACAGCAAGTTCCACAAGATATAACCCTATAGACCTGCAAGCATGCAGACAAGTGTGTCAGACGACGCTGGTGAGTTCAAAGTTTTGTTAACGCGTTTAGTTACCAGATGTGTATATAAAACAGTTCAACAGTTTGATTTGATGATGTTATTAACTCGATTACCGTATGTGGCTACTAGATGTGAATGCCCAACCCCAATGCCTCTATCTAGGCATTGGTCAAGTGGTCAAGGTAATTAGTTTAACTAACAACCTCGAGTAGATGTAAGGGGTCTTATATATACACGATGTGAATGCCCAACCCCAATGCCTCTATCTAGGCATTGGTCAAGTGGTCAAGGTAATTAGTTCACGCCCGTCCTTTCGGCACGGTGTGAGGGTGCCAAACCTAATAGCGCTATCAACTAAATACCTCGTTGCCTTACCGGCAACAATCGGTAGATATAGGGGGTCTTACATAATAAAAACTAAGTAATAACAAACATCCCATTAACCTGCATTCCTCCCTGGAACGTTACCCGATATCCCTTCCCGGGATGCATGCTTGGAAAAGAGCAGTGAACTCACCTTGGTTTGCTCGGTAGAACTAGTTACTTGTTCACACATAATCAGTCAAAGCCTAGGATGTTCATGTTTAAGTGATTAGTTTTCATTCGCATGGTTCACGTACAATTTACATTCATAGTATGCATTCGAACAATATAACAGTTACTCAAGTTCATACGATTCCACAATTCTCATGTATGTTTCACAACGATGTTAACAATTACATGTACTACTCATAACCACCAAGTCACATATATTATACAGTTTGCATTCATCACAGGGTCAGTGTACAACACGTATCCTACATATCACGTAATAGCCATTAACTTATGTATCGGCTATTTACACAAATCGAATCATGTTTCTCACTCCCTAGGTAACATTATCAACATGTAACAGATAAAGTTTGGAAAAAGTGGTCCGACAACTTGTAGTTTGTTAATGAATTCTAACAGTCCCCATGTGGTTACACTATTCAATGTCATAGGAATACTAAGTGGCATTGTCGGCCATATATTTCTAATTCACATTTAGTCATGAGGTCCAATTAAAATCAAGCATCATCAGTTCACTAATAAACAGTTTGCTACCATGTCTTTATAACACCAAACATGTATGGGTTCGTTCACATACATTATATACAAATTCACAATTAACTACATATACCATTAAACCACCCTGTTGGCTACCCCGAATGCAAGCCCAAACAATAAGGCCCACTTGATCCCGCTAATGCTCTAATATGCATTTTGTAATAATTGTATGAAACACAAATACGTATACTCAAGGGTTCTCGTGATTCATATAACATAATTAGTGTAACATATTCAAGTCTGTTTTATAATTTCCAATCCCAAATTACTAAATCAACAAGCATGCAATAATCAATTGTACTTGGCGCATATACTACTTGTACCTAGCAACAAATTTCCAAATAGCATTCTCATATAATTCGAAACAGATAAGACAAAAAGAAACCAAATAATGTTCAATCAATCATGTGGTCCATCATCTTCTCTCCTATACACATGCAGTAACTTAGTTCTTGACAATTGTTTTTCCGATTTATAATTTTCACCATAAACATTCATTCTAATTAATATATCTCGATCTCACATAATATTCTCATAGCCTGATCATCATCAAAGAAATAATCGACATATTGTAACACTTTGCTATTCATAATAACAATCGAATAGGAATTTACATACACGTGGATTTACTAACCAAGATCTTCGATTAATAAGGTGATGTCTCGAGAGGGGGGGAAGGTTTCGCCATCGCTCTCCAGGAGAAAAGAGAAGGAATGCTAGGGTTTCGCTAAATATGATTTTGTAAAGATACGCGGGTACAAAGTGGTTATGATGTGAGGCCCAACTAAGTCCATGCAACCTAAACAGTGAACGTCATCTGATAAGGGGGGGGTGGCCCAAGTTTAATACTTTCTTATAAGGAATTGCATGTGAAAAAAGTCTTGGTCCAATCACTATAATCGGAGATAGCAGGCCACATGGTCATTATTGTTGTCTAATTACTTTTTAGAGAAGGTCCAATAAAATCGAATGAGTTTGGTTAGTTCACGTGATTGAATCAGTGGGCTCAGTTCATTATCAAATCCAGCAGTCCATTAAACAAATTTCGAAAACAGGATTGTAACATGTAACGTGTCGGGGAAAGACATGTGAAAACTCGGGTTGTCACATCATCACCAACTTGAAAGAAATTTCGTCCCGAAATTTGATAAGTAATCAGAAACAACAAGACGTTACGTTAACTCAGGATGACTGTGGATTTTCCCAGGTGCCACATCATCCCCAACTTGAAAGGGAATTTTGTCTCGAAATTCCTTGATGATATCAAGAGTTGATTACTGGAGATATTAGAGCTCCCTTTGATTATTACGCTCCCACAAGGACTTCGGTCCACGTACTGAGTTCTAACCAACTCTTACGACCGGACTTTGGCTATGTTAACTAACCTTAACTTCTTGGTCCATGTTTTCAATAAATTCCTTGACAAATACAACTGATCAGTTAACCTTAGACTCTGGTAAAGGTATCACAAGTGTTTCATCGGACAAACACTGCCTTAAATTCGAGGTATAAATATCATCGTGAACGTTATTCCATTTCGTCAGTTAACTCAAGTTTGTGTGCCATGACACCGATTCGTTCCAGAGATCCGGATGTCCCAACGCATTGTAAATTAAGCTTGCCACGTTGTCTATAGCGTTCCGCACCCTCCCAGGGTAGGACATTCGATTATAACACGTTCGCCTACACCAAGCTCCCAGTGTTTCCTAAGTTTATCAGCTTTCGTGACAGTCACGCGTTGCCCTCAAACAATTTCCGATCCAAGCAATCTTTAAGAGTTTCGAGTACAAGTCCTGGATTTGTGATTAGGTTGTCACTCACCGTAATCCAACAAGGAGACTAGCGTTACTGTCCATGCGATGCCTCAAACAGAGCTGTATGCATACTAATACGGTAACAGCTGCAGTTGAGCTCCCCCAAGATAAGTCTCCTTCCCAAATGTTTACTAAAGTCGATCACGCACGTGACCGCAGCATGTCTTCATGTGTCCGGATGGTTCGTTACTCTGCTCGGTTGTCCTACAGTGATAAGTAATGCTCATGTCTAGATGTGAGCCAACGGTGTTGCGTATTGTCTGCCTAAAATCAGGTATAGCTCAAAATCAAAGGTAACAGGAGTTGGCACCTCATGCCTAAAAGCTGCCTCTCTCAAAGGAGCATTCACAGCTGTGAAGACTCGTCCGTTTCCTTAATTGCAAAAAGGCGTGCTAGTAGCGTGAGGCAATCAACGATCGCCCAAGTGATACTGTTTCTGTTTTGAGTTGTAAGTAGTCTAGTGCCAGATTCCACGGCAGTCTGTTCTCATTTCCATATGGGTGTTTCTGGTTGCTGATACTTTACCTTGACTTTCTGACTAGTCAAACATCATTCCCATGCATAGCTAGGTGGGCCTTCATGCCCGATCACCAGTACAAGATTTACAGATCCTAACGTCTCTCATCAAAATCCAGACATCTAGAATATCAAAACCGGTGTGCTTTGCCCATCATAAGTTTCCTAAAGTTGCCAAGTAATGAGATCCACACTCGTTCTTTGAGGTAGCGAATATCGTCCGTCCTTCCAAAGGTTGCTTCTCCATGCCCCACGTGGGTTCAACTTGAAAATCCTCTTCCAGTTCGAACAGAGCGAGTCTGATCAGGTAAGTTAGAGTCGATAGTGAGCTGCAAAGCTCATATACGTTCAAGTTACACAGCCGTAATCCTCCCAAAAGTTCCATCCCACGATGCCATTTACTGATTTAACTCTTTCGAAACCAAGCTCCACTGGAGGCCCTTGTGATGGGTCTAAGTAATGCATTCGGTACCATCCAAGTAATGCCTCCAAGCAAATCCAAGGACCACGGTGTCCACCACCGGTTGTGGGTCGTGCAGTTCCTCTTTGTAACTCCATTACGTAAGTCATCACTCTCTCGTGTTGCGTCGACGTGTAACTGGGACTCTGATTCGAACCATAATGATATACCACTGAATTACCCGCACCCTCAGGTAAAGACGATGCTCAGTGCATTGCAGAGCTGGGATTCGAAAGCTGAAAAGACGTCCTCCTGACCTGTCTTTCACGAACACAGCACCCGGGTGTGGTAAAGAGATTTAAGCTGCGCGACCTCTGAAAGTCCTGCGATTAATCAACGATATCATCAAGCGAGACCAATAAATTGTTGTATCCTTGAACGAGTCTTAGCGAGGTTCACGTGCATTCCCACTTCGTTGATTATATGACCCAAAAAGGTTATCTCTCGAATTCAGAAGTTACATTTATTAAGACTTCGTGCGGTGTGGCTCCTCCCTCAGGAGCTCTTAAATAAGATACAAAGTTGTTCGTGATGCTCTTTTCTCCTGGAAAGGATTCAAAACGTCACCCGGTAGCATGGTTGGTTCACATGGTCCATAAAGTTGTTGGTACGATAATTACTCCAATGGTCATGGAATACAAAGTCGTGTGGCCGAATTGCGTCTGATAAGCCGCTTTACGAACATCCTCCGCTTGAACTTGCATCTGCTAATAGTTTGCTAGTATATCCATCTTCGAATGAAAATTCATCCCTTGCAACTAGTCAACAGGTTGTCAATACATGGTCGAGGCAAATAGTTCCCCAACTGTCGCGTTGATGAGTTCTCGATAGTCAGTACCCGCACAAAAAGGCTTATCTTCACGGATGAAACTGGGGCTCCCCAAAGAGAAAAGTTAGATCCAACAAAACTCCTGTTCAACAGTTCCTGTAGTTTATTAGACAACTCTTTCCACCCTCCTGGTGCAAGACGGTATGAGTACGAGTAATCAGGGCTGCCTCTGACGTGAGATCAAACTGAGATCCTGCCTAGCAGTTGTGAAAGTAAACCTGAAAGTTCCTCGAGTAGCACACTGAGAGGGATCACGAACAATCGGTGGATCCGCGATCCTCTTTTCCCTAGCCTTAACATCAGTAACGGTTGTTAACGTAGCGGGGTAATCTTCCCATTGTCGCTTCCAAACTTCCACAGTTGAGATGGCGCTAACCCTTGCGCCATTCTGATGCTTTGGAACAAATAACGATTCTCCACTCAAGGTTTTCTCCTTACAGGGTATGTCCGCGCGGTTTCTGGATAACCCATCCACACCAACTACTACATTGTAACCATCAGGGATAGTAGAAGGAAGGTCGACGTCGATCACTCATCCCACGAGGTCGAGTTTGCATCCCAACGAACATACGAGGCTTCAATTGTCTTGCCATCAGCCGATTCCTCAACAGGTCTGGTCTCGGGAAGTATCAGGGTTGAATAGAACAGGAACGAAACAATTAGTTTCCAAGGACGTACTGGCCACCATGTTGCTGTAATCCTGGCGTTGCCCACACCAGCCCCAAGTGCCCTTCCATGAGCATCATGTTGTTGTTTTCGCTACGAGAATTTCCAGTGCTGTCGTCGTTCCCCTGGTTGTTGTCGTCTTGGTTTAACAACGGCCCATCCATGTCGTAGGCACCTTCATTCCCATACTGAAGGCTACGATTGCGAGTACCTTGATGTTGCCATGACTATTGCCTCTAATATCGTTGCTCGAAACGGAGCTCTACGATATTTCACCGACCAAGTCCATCTTTCCACGTTCTGTGCCACACCCTAACGCCCTACTCGCTGTGCTGGTAGTCACACATTCCACACTATAATCTGTTGTCATTGCTAATGTTCCGATTGATTCGTAAAAGTTGACTCCCACGAGTCGCTGACTAGGGTTAAAGATTCGATTGGAGTCAGTTCGCTGGCGTTCGTTGTCGGTAATCGGGGTTGTCCAAATACTGAAGTTGGTAAAGTACTACACTCATCCTCTTGTCCATCGTACCAGCAAGTTGTTTGAGTATTACTCAGTACATTTCAAGAGTGTTGCAGAAGTGATCACACTTCGGGATTTAGGGAGTCAGTGTGTTAGGTTCCAACAAACGAAGATATCTGAAGAAGGTAATAACCAATCATTCGACGCTACAACATTCAACTCAGGGACGTTCGTACAAGCACCTAACATTCTACACAGTTTGCTAGACGTTCTGATGGGTGTTCAGGTAATATTCGATAATATCAGGATTTGTAAGGGTTCAGTGAGAAGTGAAAAGTTCATTTTCAAGTAAGAGTCAATCACTGCTATGACTCCTATAGATTGTTGTGTGTCACATCAACCAAATAACAGAGCGGAACCCCTTTTTTTCACTTGTTAAGCCTCACTGAGACTCGCATGCACCCCACACTATTATTATGTGTGCACCCACAATAATATTGTGATTTGCATGCTCATCTCAGTTCCTCCAAACTCAGATGTCCAACAAAGAATATCACGAAACAGGGGTCACGAATGTTTAGGGAAATACCACCCTATCAGTCATATAACACGTGCAAGTAATACGCAAATTCATACTGTTGTGTTAAACGTGCAATCACATGCAATATCATAGGTAAGTGTTCACTAGTTATGCAATGCAGTGAGTATATGAGAGACGAACCTTGCAATCTGGAGCTGAGTGTCATGGTCGTATTCACGTTTTCAGAGTTGTCAAAACTGTTCGGTTATAGTCTGGTTTTATAAAAACGTTTTAAAACCAAGTTCACTATAACCAGTGGCTCTGATACCAAACTGTCACACCCCCCAAAATACCACAGGCGGAAACCCCCGCGAGGCGTGTGACGTACCAGGATCCAAGCCACCAATCACATTGAACACATAAATATGTTTAAATAAAACTTTCATTCATTAACTTAAAGTGTTACAAACGTTACATATCATGCATCGTATACAGCGGAAGCATAACTCATTTGTTAAGTATTTCGTAAACCATGTGTACATAAACCATTAAGCTTGTATTGAGATTCCAAGTATAACGACCCATGACCACTCCAGCTTTCCAGACAGCAAGTTCCACAAGATATAACCCTATAGACCTGCAAGCATGCAGACAAGTGTGTCAGACGACGCTGGTGAGTTCAAAGTTTTGTTAACGCGTTTAGTTACCAGATGTGTGTATAAAACAATTCAACAGTTTGATTTGATGATGTTATTAACTCGATTACCGTATGTGGCTACTAGATGTGAATGCCCAACCCCAATGCCTCTATCTAGGCATTGGTCAAGTGGTCAAGGTAATTAGTTTAACTAACAACCTCGAGTAGATGTAAGGGGTCTTATATATACACGATGTGAATGCCCAACCCCAATGCCTCTATCTAGGCATTGGTCAAGTGGTCAAGGTAATTAGTTCACGCCCGTCCTTTCGGCACGGTGTGAGGGTGCCAAACCTAATAGCGCTATCAACTAAATACCTCGTTGCCTTACCGGCAACAATCGGTAGATGTAGGGGGTCTTACATAATAAAAACTAAGTAATAACAAACATCCCATTAACCTGCATTCCTCCCTGGAACGTTACCCGATATCCCTTCCCGGGATGCATGCTTGGAAAAGAGCAGTGAACTCACCTTGGTTTGCTCGGTAGAACTAGTTACTTGTTCACACATAATCAGTCAAAGCCTTGGATGTTCATGTTTAAGTGATTAGTTTTCATTCGCATGGTTCACGTACAATTTACATTCATAGTATGCATTCGAACAATATAACAGTTACTCAAGTTCATACGATTCCACAATTCTCATGTATGTTTCACAACGATGTTAACAATTACATGTACTACTCATAACCACCAAGTCACATATATTATACAGTTTGCATTCATCACAGGGTCAGTGTACAACACGTATCCTACATATCACGTAATAGCCATTAACTTATGTATCGGCTATTTACACAAATCGAATCATATTTCTCACTCCCTAGGTAACATTATCAACATGTAACAGATAAAGTTTGGAAAAAGTGGTCCGACAACTTGTAGTTTGTTAATGAATTCTAACAGTCCCCATGTGGTTACACTATTCAATGTCATAGGAATACTAAGTGGCATTGTCGGCCATATATTGCTAATTCACATTTAGTCATGAGGTCCAATTAAAATCAAGCATCATCAGTTCACTAATAAACAGTTTGCTACCATGTCTTTATAACACCAAACATGTATGGGTTCGTTAACATACATTATATACAAATTCACAATTAACTACATATACCATTAAACCACCCTGTTGGCTACCCCGAATGCAAGCCCAAACAATAAGGCCCACTTGATCCCGCTAATGCTCTAATATGCATTTTGTAATAATTGTATGAAACACAAATACGTATACTCAAGGGTTCTCGTGATTCATATAACATAATTAGTGTAACATATTCAAGTCTGTTTTATAATTTCCAATCCCAAATTTCTAAATCAACAAGCATGCAATAATCAATTGTACTTGGCGCATATACTACTTGTACCTAGCAACAAATTTCCAAATAGCATTCTCATATAATTCGAAACAGATAAGACAAAAAGAAACCAAATAATGTTCAATCAATCATGTGGTCCATCATCTTCTCTCCTATACACATGCAGTAACTTAGTTCTTGACAATTGTTTTTCCGATTTATAATTTTCACCATAAACATTCATTCTAATTAATATATCTCGATCTCACATAATATTCTCATAGCCTGATCATCATCAAAGAAATAATCGACATATTGTAACACTTTGCTAATCATAATAACAATCGAATAGGAATTAACATACACGTGGATTTACTAACCAAGATCTTCGATTAATAAGGTGATGTCTCGAGAGGGGGGGGGGAAGGTTTCGCCATCGTTCTCCAGGAGAAAAGAGAAGGAATGCTAGGGTTTCGCTAAATATGATTTTGTAAAGATACGCGGGTACAAAGTGGTTATAATGTGAGGCCCAACTAAGTCCATGCAACCTAAACAGTGAACGTCATCTGATAAGGGGGGGGGGGGGGGGGGGGGTGGCCCAAGTTTAATACTTTCTTATAAGGAATTGCATGTGAAAAAAGTCTTGGTCCAATCACTATAATCGGAGATAGCAGGCCACATGGTCATTATTGTTGTCTAATTACTTTTTAGAGAAGGTCCAATAAAATCGAATGAGTTTGGTTAGTTCACGTGATTGAATCAGTGGGCTCAGTTCATTATCAAATCCAGCAGTCCATTAAACAAATTTCGAAAACAGGATTGTAACAAGTAATGTGTCGGGGAAAGACATGTGAAAACTCGGGTTGTCACACACACACACCCTTCTTCTTCTTCCTCTTCTCCCCTGCCACCACCTCTCCGCGACCACCTCCACCTGCCACCACATCTCCGCCACCACCTCCTACCTCTCAGCCACCACCTCCGCCACCACCGTAGAGAGAGAGAGACCTGAGAGAGAGAGAGAGACATGTGAGAGAGAGAGAGATCTGTGAGAGAGAGAGATCGGTGAGAGAGAGAGAGAGACCGTAGAGGGAGAGAGAGAGACCGTAGAGAGAGAGAGAGAGAGATCTGTGAGAGAGAGAGATCTGTGAGAGGGAGAGTGACCGTAGAGAGAGAGATAGGCCGTAGAGAGAGAGAGAGGCGGTGGTGTGATGGCGGAGGTGGTGCGGTGGTGGCGGAGGTGGTGCAGTGGTGATGGTGGTTGTAGAGAGAAAGAGAGTTCTGTGAGAGAGAGAGACCGTAGAGAGAGAGAGAGGCGGTGGTATGATGGCGGAGGTGGTGCGGTGGTGGTGGCAGAGGTGGTGCGGTGGTGGTGGTGGTGGTGGTTGTAGAGAGAGAGAGCAGAGAGAGAACTCTTGTGTGTGTTGTGTGTTGTGTGTGTGAAGTTGTTTTTGAAGGAAAAAAACAAACCCTCTTCTTCTTGCAGACTGCAGACATTTGGGGCACATCTTCTCTTGCAGATCCCTGCAGATGTGGTTCGCAGACTACAGACATTTTACATCTGAAAAAACAAACAGCACCTAAATCTCATCTTGATATTGCTTGGATTTTTTTATAGATTATGTATGTACTATTTGGAACATGCTAACCTTTGGATAATAGGGATTAGAGTTTATTTAAGGGTCATTAGTTCATCTTCACCACCTCACTTCCTTCTCTTCTCCTCCCTCTCATCTCGGCCGACCCCCTTCCACACACCACCACCATCATCAAGTCTTGTTCCATCCATTTCAAGGTTATCACAAGGTGTAAGGTGCAAGATTAGAAGGTTTGGTGCTTGAAGAACTTGAAGGACATCCATCATTAGCTTTTATCCACCACTTTTGTCTTCATCATCAACTAGTGTTCTTCCCTAGCTTAAAGCTAGTAGTAAGACTCTCTTGACCTTTGTTTACTTCTATTTTAGTTGGTTAAAAGATATAATATGTTAAAAAGCACAAGAACACTAAAAGACACAATCTTGAATCATGAACATAAACTTGTTATATGATGAAAAAAGGGTGAAATGATGTTGTTTAGTGTATGTATATTACTTGCTTGTTGATTTCTTGAAATGATGATGTTAATCATCACATGGAACTTGCTAGATTGTGATTAAACACATGATCTAGCAAGGTAGAGAATGATTATGTGATGAAATAAGATAATCATCTTCTTGTATGAACATAAACTTGATGAATAAAGAGATTTCTTGTAAAATAATGAACAAAGTGAGTTAGTAACCTTATGAATCCAAGACTTATGAATGATTTTCCCAAAAGAACTAAGTTTAAACTATGATTCTTGTAAGATCATGGTTTTTACTTAAACCTACACTATTTTTAGTGGAAAAACAAGTGAATAAACACTTATGAAACAAGAAGATCTAATAAATAAACATTTTTGTAAAATATGATTACAAGTTGTAAACACCTAGTTTCTTTAAGAATGGGATTTTTAAAGGAATAAACACACTTTAAAGGTTAACTAAACCCACTAAACACTTTACCAAGTCACTACAAGTTTTTAATAAAAGGTCAAGTTCATGTTGCTATGTAAAATGTATAGTTTTTGCACTTGGTAAGTGCAAGATGTTTAGGGTTTGATTGTTGATCATTGTGTGTGGATTTTGAAAAGAAAATGATATGCTTGTATAGCATGGACACCTCCATTTTTAGAGGAGACTGTGGCGAAATTTTTCTAAACATATAAACACTTAAAGAAATATTTTCTAACAAATATTTACTAGTGTATTTTGACTATGGTTTTCAATACAAACGTTACCATAATTTTTGTAACAAAAATACAAATATTGGAGGTTGGTTTTTGTAAATAAAAATAGATAAATATATATTTCATATTAAGACACTTGTGTGAATATTTGTATACTTTTTGAAATAGTTATGTTATTTTAGGGTAAAATAATGTAACTTAACTAATACCAAGAACTTACAAATCCAAAATAATACCAAAGATCACAAGGAATAAATATATAAGTTACACACTTAATGTTGTGAAATCGAACAACAACGTAACTTACAAAATATTCCGGAAAATACCGTTACAAATATATCTTTAGTAAGTATTATTTTGGATACAAGAAATGAAAATATGATTTTTGTAAATATTAAAAAGTTGTATCATATTTTTTACAAGGAGAAAATATATTATTTTTGGAAGTAAAAATATATTTTCTTAGTATATTTAGAAAATATATGATTTTGGGAAAATATATATTTTCTGGACAATACATTATTTTTTGGGACAAAATACATTATTATATATTTTCTAAAGTGAGACTTGAAAATATATTAATTTGGAACTTCAATTACAATAATACGAGAATACATGTATAAGATACCCCCATCCTTGGGAAGGAAATACGAAGTTAAATACTTGAGAAGTAATGTACAGAATAGTATTAGAGACATAATAGAAACGTAACTCAAAAACGTTAAACTCTAAGCCAAGGCACGGACCGTTCGTCTAATAGACGTTAGTACACTGTAGGTAGTCGTGTTGCTGCGGATATTTGAGTTGGCAGTTCTGAAGACGCAATACTGTGAGTTCATGCCCCCCCCCCTTTTCTTTAAACTGTTTTGTTTATTTACTTCGGGGGTGTAATACATGTTACAAAAGGATTACATACAGATACTATTGGTATGGTTAGCCTAGGAAAGAACCATAGATCATGTGATTGGGTAGGTGGATACTTGGGACCATTAATCCTCGTTGTAGGACCGAGGGACATGAGTGATAGATCTATTCGGGTGTAGCGAGCCCCACTCCTGAGTCCGTTGAGTGGACCATGAGGTGACTATGTCTTACCGACAAAATATGCTAGGTTTGAGTCTTCCTACATCACTTCACACATATCAATGGCCTTGCAAACCATTGGTGATCTTTTCCTTGTTGCTTTCATACCGGGACTTATAAACTTGTATACATACTTACAATGATTCCAAAGGTTTGCTCATACACACAAATAAACACATGAACTCGCTCAACTTTTGTTGATGTTTTTCCAACTACATGTATTTCAGGGAATTTGTAAAGAGGATCTGGCGGGCGTTGGAAGTTTTTATGCAGCGTTAAGAATAAAGATGTCATCCATGGTCTTTGATTTTGGTCAGTGTGTCTCTTTCCTGGACAAGACACGCCTTCCAAACTTTGGTGTTAGTCAATATCTTTTGAAGAGTCCTTAATGAACTCATAAACAATTTGTACGGTTTGTAAAACTTGAATTTGAAGTCTACGTTTTAAAACAATGTTGTTATGTTTTAAACTTATTTAATGGATGACAAACCTATGGTTTTATCATATAGTTGATGTTATGATTGAATGCAATGATATTAAGAAAGTCACACCATAATCACGCTTCCGCAAAAGTCAGGGTGTGACAATAGGTAACTACATTAATAACCGGACCTAAATCGGAAGATCGGATAGGATGAGGTTTCGTAAACCAAATGAGTATTGGAACTCATATGACATGGTTTAACAAATCCTACATACTAAATCGAAACCTAACCTAAGTGCTTTCGACCCATTACGACCCGTTTAGGTAGCTTACGCTACTTTAACGCGTCGTTCGCGTAAAACGCGTTTGGAACGCCTAACTAGTCCTATGACAAGTATTATATGCCTAAAAATGTTTAAATATATTGCAAAATCAGTTAAGTAACAAAATTTTAAGTTACATATGCTTAAATATCAATTTGGCATGAAAAGGGCATTTTGGTCATTTTCCTAAGGCATATAAACTACCTATCATGCAACTAACTAAACGAAGTGACCATAAGGTATAACCTCGGAAGGTTATTCCCTATACAACTATGGTCACTAAACAAGCTTGGTCGGATCCTAATGATCGACCAAACGGGTCGGGTTCGAAAGTATAAGCGGTTGTTTAGACCGCTTATCTTATGACCCTATACAAGCACTAATCTAAAAGTGACGAGTTAAACATGTTAAAACATGTTTAATAAGGTTTGAAAACAAGTTTGATATCAAAACAAACGGTTTTGATATCCAAGAATAGTTTGGTTGCAAAATACGCATAAACGCGCATTTTGGCCGAAACTATGACTCGCCACTAAGCCTAAATAACGTGGTAATCAGTAGGTATAGTCACAAAGGACTATGACCATCGTGATTACACTCACGTTATGAAGTTCAAATAAACTTCGTGTTAACCATAGACTGGTCAAAGCAGAAAGTCAAACACTGTTTGTAGGATCGATGAATCGTCCAAACGAGTCAATCAGAGTCAGATCTAGTTTCTAGAAAGGCGGAATCAGACTAGAAACCTTTGAATCAGTGTTAGAACAGGAGTAGAAGAGTAGACAGTCACTTTAAACATGTTCTTCATTCATATAATACGTTCTGGTACAGAGAGAATCGGAAAGCACTTCGTTACAAAATTCTCTAGAATGTTTTAAATGAAGAACACCACTAGCCTATTTATAGGCTGACCAGATCGCACGAGGTTACACATCCACATCGCACGAACTTGACAACTTCAGTTCGTGCAACCTGACCTATTACATGTCAGTTCGTGCGAACTGGCCTAATATACATAAACTTTACATTTTTTTTCAAACAATTACATATACATGACACGACATAGACTGATGACGTAGGCGATAGACATTATGCATCAACAAACTCCCCCTTGGATATTGCCGCAGTCTTCAGTCAGCCTGTCTTCAAAACTTTCTTCACAAAGACTTGAAAAAATCTTCCCTTTGCTTCGGCTTTTTCAATAACGCTTTCCTGAGCTTTTCATTTTCCTTAACAGCTCTCTGCTCTTCTTCAGCTAGCCTTTGCACACATGTAGCTCTAGCAATCCTGTCTTTCTCTTCATGCTCTTCTCTTTCCTTCTCTGCTTTTAAAAACTCTTCTCTTTCAATCTCTCTCCAACTTGATAACCACATATTTTCTAAGTTTATACCCTTCTGAAAACATACAGTAGCTACCTTCTGAAACTGTAGAGCTTGATAACTATCTTCTGCCTTATATCCAATCTTGTTCACAAACAAACATTCAATATCCTTCGCAGAACAATTCACTATCCACATCGGATCGTACAGATGAATATTTCTAATCTCATTCCCAACTCTGTACTCAATTATTGCTTCTGTCGTTATGCAACTATAAACCCAGCATATAAACCCTTCACGAAAATTCTATTCCATCTTTGGCAATGGAATATTCTTCAGAACCCTGGGCTTTTTGATCTTCAGAATTGTTTCTTCAATACCTGTAACTGGATCCATCCTCTTGACTTTCTTCGGATAATGTGGCTTCCAGTGTTTAAATTCTCTGAATGCTTCAAATTTCATCAAGCCCCATGTTGGCATATCATGAACTCTGACTGGATATGATAACGTTCTGACTTGGGATAATTCTTCAACATCCCACCAAGGCAGAGACATTATATCTTGAATGTATTGAAAATATTGAACACCAAATTCTCTTCTAATAGCATAGGCGTTGACTTGTGGCAAGTAACCCCAGCTTATGATATCACCAAAAGAAATATCTCTATCCCTTCTGTAATACTGTAATGGTCTTTTGAATTTTCTTTCCGTATCCTTCCTGAACCACTTCTTTTGTTCTTCACGTTGTCCTTCTTTCGACATTTCTCGAAAACTCTTACTCTTAACACTTTCATCAATTTTTCTTCTCAATTCATCTTCATTTTCTTGACTGAAAAACTCAGCAAGAGTTGGAAAGCTAGAAGTATCAACATTAACATTCTCAGGCTTATTATCATCACTCCAGTCTTCTACTTCCACTTTATCATACTTATCAGCTTCTTCAACATACTTGTACTGATATTCAGGTTGATGATTGATATCAAACTTGTTCAACTCCTCTTCAAAATCGAAGTTAAATTCACTGTCTTCAATAACCATCATCTTAACGATCTCAGCTCTAGTATAAGTATGTAATATCTCAACTTCCTCTACATCATGTTCAAGACGTAGAATCAAACCTGTACCTTTTTCAACAATTTCATCATCTTTTTCTGCATCACCATGCTCCCCCTCTCCTTCTGCATTTTCTGGTTCTTCGTTTGCATTGTCTTGAAGATATTCGTTAATATTCTCTTCTTTTGACGCTTCAGTTACTTTTATACCAGAATTACCTTGATCAGCATCATCATTTCCATCATCATCATCATCATCATCATCACTATGAACATAATACACTTCATCTGCATCATCATTCAGATTATCATCTTCATCTTCTTCATCATCTTCACCAGGTACTGAAGTTAATGGATAAGGTTTCGGCTCAATCAGAACAATTGCCCTTTCAGTCACTTGAACATCATCTTCAACTAGAAAACTTTTACCCTTATCTTTCATTTCAGCGTCCATTTCAGCTTTACGTCTTGCTCTAACTTCCGTGTCACACCACGATATTTCCACGTATTACCGGTGGGCCCGGTGGGGAGTATCGTGACGTAGTTGATATCATCATAGTCAAATAGTCACAGTTCAATGCACAGCGGAAGTCTAAAGTAATAATAATACAAACTGATTCGAAAGTATAATAAAGTATTACAGAACGGTTGTATATGGATCCACAGGCGGATCTTAAAACAGAAAAATAAACACTGTTCAACAGACTTTAGACGTTTAGAACTTGCAAGATTCCTTATTAACGCCCTGAGCTCCTAGCCAATTACGTACAGTACCTGTCACTTAATCTTTTTGGAAAATATGTCAGCTTACACTGGTAAATACAATTAACTGACTCTTTTGAAAACATTTATGAAAATTGATTTAAATGCACAAGGCACAAATATCCTTTTTATAACTTGGGACAATTATATAAAAATAATCTTGTATACAGATTTACATGTTCGTTATACATTCAGGGCCCGATGTTAGAAACCGAGTCAAGATTAACAGACACACCACAAGTATAGGCCCACAAGAGAGTGAAATACCGTTTCCCTTATGCAACTGTCAGGTGTATGCCTACACCCCGTGCTTACGACGTGGCCATTTCTTAATAATGATGCCAAGGATATCCGGGACATGGTCATTAACCCCCAAAGGCTTTTATTTCAAACAAGACAGATTAAAATGGGTTACCTCAATAATTTAATCACAATCCGATTAAGCATTCAATACCCGACCAAGCGGTATTATTATAATACCGTATCCCAAGCCCGTATAAGGAAAATAAGTTAAAAGTATTTACCTGAGCTAAAATGTAATTTTATTCTCAGCCGTATATTCAAATCAGCAAGCACAAGTACCTCTACTGGGGCTCTCAATCTGGAACGAATATTTTATTTACCTATTAGATTCCTAACGGGTCTTATTTAAGTTTAAACTTAGACCGGTTAGTTTTAAGGAAATGTTTACGGTTCAAAACGCAAGATTAGGCGAAGACCGGATTAGAATGTGATTTAGACCCGACAAGTATGGAGACTTGTATCATATGGGTAAACTAAACACATTCTGAATTTTGAAGTGAAAATGATAAGGTTTGAACCGTTTCGGCTAATTCATGTAAACTAGTTACATAAACCGTACCGAACGCGTAAAATACATAACGGGTAACCAAATGAGTCATGAACATGTTTCACAAGTTGATATTCTTTAAATATGTTGTGATATCTGTAGGATACCTTCCATTATGCCCAAAACGAATTTAAAATCAAATTAAGCCCCGTAGGGGTATTTTGGTCATTTTAAAGATTATAAAAGAGGTCAAATGACAATATGAGATTCTGGTCTAAAATGATCATTAAAAATATTTATTTTAGTAGGTTATATTAGTAAAATATCATATATGTGTGAAATTTATCATTCATGGCCAAACTATGCATCATAGGGGCATTTTGGTCATTTCACATAAGCTTTAAAGGCCAAATTTGTAAAATCTGAGTTCAAAACTTTTTCTTACTGTTAAAGTATAAAAATTTATTCATAACATTAGTGGGTAACAAGCTTTAGGTGCCTAATATGGTTTTAAACCATACTATGCGCCTAAATCGCATAAAAGTCGGTATTTGACGATTTTCGGGTTATTTAAGGAAATCTGAGATTTTAATCAGCCTTTACTGTTTAAAATAACTTATTTAATATATAAAATTAGTAGAAAAAGGTTTGGTATGTAAAGGATGTGTAAAACTCATTTTATTAGCGAAAAGGGCATTATCGTCAATTACCGAGTCTATGCGAGAACCCTATGTTATGATAAGTTTAAAAATAAATAAAAATCACCAAAAATCCCAAAATATTATATTATATCAGTGGGTAAAATTTTTGGTGTTAAAATTTGAGTTTAAATAGGTTTTATGCCGAAATTGCCGTTTAATTAATAAAAACGCTTTAATTTACGATATTGAGCATAACTCCCATTTTAGACCACGAACTGATGTGAAATTTTAAGGACATGTTTATAAATCAGTAACAAAGGTTTTTGTCCTCTCACATTTTCAAAAATCTTGTTTTAATATCAAAAGGGCATAATGGTCAACTTTAAGCATATAACGCAAAACATGCAATAAACTAGGATTTCTATGGAACCATGTTGTATAACCTTGGAAGGTTATACTAACATATAATACGGTCCTAAAGGAATCCTATGGCATATCTAAACTAAGCTAAATTGGGTTAGAACTGAAAGTCAAAGCAAAAATCTACTTTTGCAACTTTCGGTTCCGAACCGAGCCTAAACTCAGAATTGTCTGGTTGAACATGCTTTGACATGTTCAATTAATTTTTACCAAGTTATTAAAGTGACAAAACTGATTTTATTGCCTTAACATAATTAGTTATGAATTTTATTTAAAAACCGACACGTTTGACTTTTATTTTAATTATTTTGACCCGACAATTTACTAAGCAAACGTGGTAATTAGGAGGTGCCCCTTTGAGGGTTTAATACCTACCTAATTACGATCACGTAGCCATGTTCGTTGCGAACAATGGCTCGATCGTTAAAAGTCAGAGCGTTTATCGCGAACGCTTGACTTTTTGGATTTAAGAGCCAAACAATTAAACTAAGCAGGAAAGGACACTTACAAAAGGTCCAAGCAAGGATGGAATTGACCTAGAATGCTCAGGTATGAAGCATAAAAGCTCCAACTTAGAACAATTCAGATCAAGTGTGAAATGAGAGCAAGAACAAGTGGGTTTATATAGGATTTCAAGAACCGTTAGGATCATTTCTCATAAACCGAGCTTCAATCTTGGCCCTCCACTTGGGCAAATGGTAGCCCAAGGTATTGAAAATATTACTTAAAAGCCCCTGAAATTCGACCAGATTGCTGAAAACAAGACTCTGCCCAGATCAGTCTCTGGCACCCCGTGAGAGGCCTCTCGCTCCCCGCCAGAGACCAAAATGGCAGATTTGCAGAAATGGTCCCTGCAGTGTAAAAACTTGATTTCTAGCTCGTTTAAGCCCCGTTAACCCCATTTCAAGGCTCTAAAATGAAGTTAAAGTATAGGGAACTTAAAATATGCTCAAAAAAATCCCGGATGTCGGTTCGTTTGGTCATACGGTTGCGTTATTCGGTTAATTACGACGGAAGTCGTAACGGACGCAAAAACGATCCAAATTAAGCGACGGATGGAATTTTATCATGCCAATCACTAAAATAAAGTATTTTAATGATTACATAAATTTTTGGATGTCCGGATATATTCAGAACGTAAGATATGCGCGAAAATGCAAACTTATGCACTTTTTGTCGTTTTTTGTCCCTGTTGATCAAATAAGTTTATTTTAGCATACCGAGCCCTTCAAAGCCTATTTCTAAGCTATGTAAAAGATATTTAGGGCATGTTTAACTTATGATCATATTCCGGAAGGTTTGATATCATACGAATTAGTATACTTTTGCAGTTTGACGCAATTAGTCCCTCTAATGCACAAACTTGAGTATATCATCGTTAAATAGCATCGAAGCCTTATCTAATCCATATTAGGCATTCTTGAGAGTATTATTAAACATCACGATGCTTCAGGTTCATAAAAAGGTCATTCAGAGGCATCCTTAAATAGGTTTTAGCTTATAAACTATTGACCTTTGATGTATTCGATTTCCTCGAATGGTCCTATATATCAGAGCTTAACTAGCCCGTTGTATTAAATTTTCAGCCCACCCTTTAAGGGTGATACTTTCTGTTGACCCTTATTCCTTATTAAGGACTTAAGAGGGTTGCTACTTTCATCAATCCTTGATTTTCCGCCGATTACTGGAAACTTTCAGACGATTACGGATTTGTATGATCTTATTCATTGTTTCCAAGGAAACTTTCAGATCCTAATAATTGGACTTACCAAACTTCTGTACAATAACAGATGTCTAACATCTCATCTATACAAGGTCTCCAAAGGAGCAACCTTGATACTTACATACTAACTATTAGTTACAGGAGAGCTTATTTAAGGTGGGATAACCTTTCCAACTACTGCTTAAACCAATCTTAAAGAATAGTTAATTCTCACATTTAGTCGAACAATCGACGATCCTGGGCAGCTGATGGCGATTCTTAATTGTTGCCTAAATAGGGTTGCGGTAATCAATGCATACACATAATGAACCGTCTTTCTTAATTAATAATATTGAAACTCTTAGAGTTATGATTTAGGCTTTAAGACCCTTTATCTTAAAATTCATATGATTAGGGTTTTCCATTATTCCTTAATTGGTGGTACTAATCGACATGGAGATTTCATAAACTGTAGTACTAAGCGGAACATTAATCTTAACTCTACTAGTCTTCGAAGGTAAACAGGGTAGTCTTTGGAGAAGATAATCAAGACACAAGGAGATTACAGAGATTTCCCAAATCTCAGGCTCCGGTTCATCTATCATTGCCTGTGTCAGATAAGTGACATATTAACTTTACAAATCCATGGATACCTTATTCGGAGACATTTACTTGGACAATTCCATTCTGGATATCTTCTTTGAATACCATTAACTGACTTTAGTACCACAAGACCATTGGGATATCTTAGTGGTTCCATGCATTAAACCTCCATACTGATCAGGCATGGAAGCAATCTATGGATCATATCAAGATACACTAATCCTCATATGGCGCTTTTATCATACAATCTGGTATTCGCAATCGATAGAGATCAAAGAGATATCAACTACATATGCTGACGTACTTCATCTAGAGAGAGGGCACTCTAGAATTTTACGACTGAAGATTTCTGACAGGAACACAAGAAATGGTTCCTATGATTTTCGTCTGTAAGTTTTACCTTACACTTAATCTCTGGGGTTCTTATGGAAGATTTTAAAAGTTTGCTATACTTATAATCTATGAAGGATTTATTGGTATCCGATCAAAACAGAACTCTTAGCATTTATATTCCAATAAATATTAAAGGATGTACCTGATGTCGTTATTGATATGAACTACTTCTGGCACTCTTCAGGAGAGTTTAAGCGCTTTCATTCTTAGGCTTTCCATCCTTAGCCGCACTTCCCTTGACAGATGTAGGGCATGTGGTCTTGATGTGGCCTTTCTCACCACAGCCGAAACAGACTGCATTCTTCATGTCCTTGCAATCCAATGTTCTATGCTCTCTTGATTTGCAGATCCCACAAGCCCTAGGTTGTGATTGGGATTTTGATTCGAACCTGCACCTCCCTAAATGGCGCTTCTCGCAGGTCTTGCATACAGGTTTCTTATTGGACTCTTGCTTACCCTTTTTCTTAGAACTCTGGGAGTTATCTTCCTCCCTTTTCCTTTTTAGTTCATCCTTTGCATTCGAGGCAGGAACAAGATCTTTCTCGTGAGTAAGGAAGTGTGGTTTCTGATGGGATTTGGAGCAAGTTGCATTGGGCTCCTTGAACTTTTTCACGGCCTTCCTCACAGCTTTTCCAACAGCTATGTCTATCATGGCTTGGAGAACATCTTTGTTAATTCTAAGGTTCACAATGGTAGCATCATTAGCATGTGTCGCATCATCAATGGTGCGATTGACAGTTGTCTTATCCGAGTTTGTCATACTCGAGAGTTGGTTCCAAACACCAATGAAACAATTACTTAGTTGCAATCCAACAACCGCTATTCATCATCCTGATGACCTAACATATACTAACCATGGTATCATTAAACCATACA
This sequence comes from Helianthus tuberosus, assembly GCA_030545235.1. Lineage (NCBI taxonomy): Eukaryota > Viridiplantae > Streptophyta > Magnoliopsida > Asterales > Asteraceae > Helianthus > Helianthus tuberosus. The sequence goes on from CM060407.1 coordinate 76,016,879, forward strand.
GGCTAATATAGTATAAACATTCTTAATGAATGTTATTTAAATATATATTAATTATATTTTAGCCTAGGCCATATAAAGACCGTCAATGGCATTTAATGGTTTGGACCTAGTCCATCACCTTTTTAACAGAGGATCAAAATGTCACATCTGTCTTGATCATATAAATGATTTTGGATAGCTTGAAAGCTTGCCATAAGGATATTGGAAAAGAGTGATTCCTAATAGATATAAAATATCTATCTAAGATTGTTGAAACAGTCTCTAAAGTATTATCGGCCAATTCCACCTCGCGTTATCTGCCTAGAGTCCTAATAGTCGGGTACAACAGCTTACAACATTTATCGTCCACAATAGACTTTTCTGCGCCATAATCAAACAATTCTCGCATACACATCATTGATAAGGAAAGGTACCTGTTATGTCGTCATAATTATGCACCATCTCCTGGGCGTTCATTTGAAAGACCCGAGCATTGGTCTTCTTAGCCTCCTCAGACTTCTTCTGATTCTTTGGGCAGTTGGTCTTAATGTGCCCCTTTTCATTGCAACCATAACAGGTTGTGTCCTTCAACTTCTTGCATTCCAATGTCTTATGCTCCTTGGACTTGCAGATTCCACAAGGTAGGGGCTGAGATTCAAATCTGCATTTCCCGAGGTGGTGTTTCCTACAGGTTTTGCACTTGATCTTTTCACCCGACTGCTGGTTGTCCTTCTTAAACCCGGAACTTTTCTTATGATCAGAGTTCCCCTTTTTATTCTTATCGGAGCGATGAGAATTCTCATCCTCCCTTTTACGCTTTCCATCATCAGAAGCTTTGGCAGCCTTGTTTCTGACCACATCGAGTGTGAGAGATAGTGACAGATCTGCCGCTGACCTGAATGTAGTAGGTCTCGATGCTTTCACACTTGCCTTGATTTCTGGGGCCGTACGCTTTGGTTGCGGTGTGATCAAGTAAGGAACCAATCGAGACATGGTATTGAAACTTGTAAGATATGCCTGACAATCTAAGTTCTTCATGACCAATGTCAAGAAATCAGTCTCAATCTTCTCAACTTCATGTTGAGGACAATAATTTTCTTTGATAAGAGCAATAAACTGATCCCAAGTCAAGTTGTACAATAGGATCTTCCCTGTAGCTTGGATCAGTGACCTCCACCAAGCTAGAGCTTCTCCTTTAAAGGATTGTGAAACAAATTTCACAATGTCTTGCTCTGCACATCCGCTAATAACAACAACGGTGTCCATCTCATCGAGCCACATCATGCAATCGATGGCTCATTTCTCCCCTGTGAAGTCTCTGAGTTTGCAGGAGACAAAATATTTATACGAGCAGATTTTAACCCGACGCTCCTGATTGAGCATAACCTGCCTAGACGGCACACTCCTCTAATTCGAAGAATGATGAGAATCGCTCTTGCGAGCCGTATGAGTCTTGGAGGGTGGTTTTGTATGTTGTACAGACAGGGTCCTGCTACGGGTATCACTTGATTCATTATCTCGTCTGTCCAGAGCTCGAGTAATGGCATTGTCTATCAATGCCTGCAACTCCGCACCAGCTATATTAACTCTGGTAGTATCATTATTCTCCCTCGGGTGGCTGTTAACCTCATCAGATCCAGCCATGTAGCTTGATTGCTACATAAATTATTGACAAAGATTTATTCAGGAGTCTATTATGGAATTGTCTTTTATGGCAATTCATTAACCATGGTAACTTAAGCCATATTGGTTAATTTGATTTATTTAAATTTTTATTATATTTTATCCCAGTTATAAACTATTAAGGATATTGAGATGGCACAAAAGGCCTTGTCACTAGGACAGTTTTAATTCATAAGCCATGATTTTATAGAATCAAGGCATTAAGTCTTGAACATAGTTCATTACCTTCTCTTGACAGAGTGTCGTAGACTACTACTGTCTTCTTTGTCTCAGAGGACAATAATCATGGCCCACGGGCACTTTATCACAAATGGATGTTTAATATATGATCATCTTAATTGATGATTTGAACCCATGATTCTAGATCATTAGGCTAAATAAGGGGGGTTGGAAATTCCCAATATAAAGATGACAAGTGTGATTTTATCGTATCACTGTTGTCAGGAGTGTTAACATGTTTTCAGATGTTAACATGGATCTTAATCTCTTTTAAACAGGTTTTACCATCATAGCTAGGTCTTTAATGACATTCAAGCTAGGTTATACCCTTTAAGATTCTTTTTTTTAATATATGTACTGGTAGATCAATTACGAAAAGGAATGATATTTTGATTTATTTCATATATTATATTCATATATAATGATAAAATGAAATTTAGATAAAACATTCCAATGATTTTAAAAGAAGTACAGAATTGCCCTAAACGGGACTTGAAAGAAATAATGTTGTCCATGAAGGGACTAAAAGATAAATATGTCCTTATAAGGACTACTAAGGAAACGATCTTCAGCAAAAGGAGTTTCTTCTTCACTTTATTTCTGAATGTTTTCTCCTTGGTTCTTTGTGTGAGGTACGAATACTGAAGGTTTTTGTGGGTAGTCCAAATCTTCTATATTAGGAATCTTTGCAAACGTGAAATCCAAGGATTCTATGGTTAATGAATAATACGAATCATGATAAGGTCAGGACAGGTATAATCCAAGTTTGGGATTCCAAGACTTGGAGGTAAGAAATATGAGTCCTTTGGGTCCATAGGTATTTATCTTTGGAGCGGGAGCTTTAGGGACAGCTGGTATGATCTCCTCCGATGTTGGCTTTTCATTTGAAGTTTCAAAAGTCTTGGGTACAGAATTTGAAATATGGTTAATGGGTTCAAAAGGTCCTTTCTCCTTACTGGTCGTATGCTAATTCGAGCCGTAGTACGAAGCTTTACATTCTTAAACTTCGGATTTGGAGAGCATCCACCAATGGTAGCTTTGCTCGGCGACACGATCCTGAGATGCATAAATATCGAAAACAATGTATACAGATAACAGGGATGAGATCATTCCTAGTTCATGTCTAGACTCGAAAGTTTAAGGAATGTGCTACTGTGTCATTGAGATTAAACACAAAAGGCTAGTGTTTAATTCACTCAATGTTGGCTCTGATACCAACCTGTCACACCCCGATATTTCCACGTATTACCGGTGGGCCCGGTGGGGAGTATCGTGACGTAGTTGATATCATCACAGTCAAATATTCACAGTTCAATGCACAGCGGAAGTCTAAAGTAATAATAATACAAACCGATTCGAAAGTATAATAAAGTATTACAAAACGGTTGTATATAGATCCACAGGCGGATCTTATAACAGAAAAATAAACACTGTTCAACAGACTTTAGACGTTTAGAACTTGCAAGATTCCTTATTAACGCCCTGAGCTCCCAGCCAATTACGTACAGTACCTGTCACTTAATATTTTTGGAAAATACGTCAGTTTACACTGGTAGATACAATTAACTGACTCTTTTGAAAACATTTATGAAAATTGATTTAAATGCACAAGGCACAAATATCCTTTTTATAACTTGGGACAATTATATAAAAATAATCTTGTATACAGATTTACATGTTCGTTATACATTCAGGGCCCGATGTTAGAAATCGAGTCAAGATTAACAGACACACCACAAGTATAGGCCCACAAGAGAGTGAGATATCGTTTCCCTTATGCAAATGTCAGGTGTATGCCTACACCCCGTGCTTAAGACGTGGCCATTTCTTAATAATGATGCCAAGGATATCCGGGACATGGTCATTAGCCCCAAAAGGCTTTTATTTCAAACAAGACAGATTAAAACGAGCTACCTCAATAATTTAATCACAATCCGAAAAAACATTCAATACCCGACCAAGCGGTATTATTATAATCCCGTATCCAAAGCCCGAATAAACATTCAATACCCGACCAAACTCTGTCTTCTTCGGTTCTGGCCAATTCTTGGTATATTTGGATAATCGGATTAACGTTTCGTTATCCATGTGATGTAACAGCATGAGATCATTTTGTTCATCTTTCACCAGATTTGGATAAGCATGATCCAGCATCATCTGCACAATTCTTGGATACACCTAACTTTGACTGCCAGAAGTTATATTATCTTTCATGTAATGAAAAACGATTCTTGAAAAGTTGTATTTCTTGTTCAGTACCAACGCCGTCACCATACACATTTGATAATCTTTCATAACATCGTATCCACCTTTCCTGTGACTTAACGAATGAATCACTGAGTGAATAAAGAACTTGTATGGCTTCATAAAACATGCTTTCAGATAATTTGCTTTATTCAACGGACCGTTATAACCCATTCTCAGCATACAACCTTTGACCATTCTTTCTGGAAACCCTGTTGGTGAATTTTCATCATCTGGAAACTCTAATACTTCTTGTACAAGTTGTTCAGTGATTATTATTTCTTTATCTTCACCATCAATACTCACACTTGAATTAATCACATCATTCTCTTCATCGTATTTCGCATTCTTCCAGAAATGAGCAACATGAGATTTGAAAACTTTGTGCTGATTTGTTAATGCCTTTTGAATTGGTAAACGTTTCATGAATTCCAAAATCTCTTTAAACACAATCATCTTTGGTAGAGTCTCATCGTAAACACAGCAAATATTGTGCGATGGTTCAAATACCACATTCGATGCCTGAAACACAAACATAAACAAAACAAGTTAAACATTTTGCACAATTTTCAAGACATACTAACATTCACATGATATGGCCATCATGCGATGGGGCCAATTCATGCAGTCTGGTATCAAACATGATGAACTTTTTCAAACTATGTGTTATACAAACGATGTGACCACTCAAACGAACTGGTGGTCAAACGATCTGACCAATCCACATGATCTGGAACTTCAAACGGACTGACCAGTCTCAAACGATGTGAACCCCAAACGAGTTGGCCAATTAATGAGATCTGGAACATCAAACGGTGTGGCCATCTCGTGCGGACTGGATCGTCACTTCGTTTGAACAATCATTGATGAACAGTAAAATTGCAGGTTTTAAAACTTGCTTCTTATATGAAATTGAAACCCTAGATCTGTTCTACATCAAAATCCGATCATGTTGGTGTGTTTTTTATTCGATTTCATTCACTTTACAAGCCTAGATCTAAGTTCAAAGTTTCTGTCCATTCGAGTTCATACGATTTCATGAGACTCAGTTCAATTATTCAACAATTCGTACCTTTCCCATGATATAAGTTGTGTAAACCAACTTATACAATGAATCCGAACACTAGATTACAGGATTAAAGGCTTGAAATCACAGAAATCGCTCAAATCGCTTTGAAGGTGTGCGTGGTACAGTGTGAGTGCTGAAAATGATTTCACGCGATCTGGGTCCTCCTTTATATAGAAGAGGCAGGTCGCACGAGTTGAATGTTGAGGCGGTGTGGCCAGCTCGCACGAGTTGGCATTTTTGGAACGGTCTGGCCAAGTTAAAACTATCTGGCCAGTTCGTGCGAGTTGGTCACCTCGTGTGAACCAACTGATTTTCATTATTTTTGAATTTTTTAACTTTTTAACTTTCTTACCAACACACTCAGTTAACCAAGTCCAATTTAATGACCCTGGTTAACTATTTAGCCTGTCAAGTCCAAGTTAATGACCTTGGCTGACCAAATTATGATCTCGCTGACATTTTGAAACATTTTAAGTTCAAATTAATGAACTTTTAAACATTTTGAGCAATTACCAACACTTTTTCCAAACTTTTTCTTATCCAACCCAAATGATCCAACTTGTTTAGCACTGTTGGACTTTAATCATCAGATCTCCAACGTATGTTGTCGAAAATAAGATGAAATGACAAATCTTTTTGAATTTTACAACATTTTGGCTAAACAAACAGTAAATCTTTTGAAAATGAAGAAACTGGAAACTGTACAAACATGTTTACAGATAATTTTTTTGTGAGTTTGTGTAAGAGGATCATATCAGTTTTTGAGACTTATCACTAACACCGTTGATCTTGATTTAACTTTAAGTCTTAAACAAATTCACTTCTGATTGTCAGTATTGTTGTCCACTTAAACTTCTACACAAGTTTCAATTGATTCAAGATACGAATTAGTGTTTTAAGAACTGAACTTATTCGCGTGTACCACCTCAGAATATACTCCCGTATCCAGACTTCTATATTCAGTCTTACAGGTGAGTGCACACTAATGATATCTGTAAGGGGTGAATGCGAGACCATGATAGCTCAGGCTAGAACTTCTGTTCAATCAGAGAGATGATGGCTTGACTTTAGCTAGGTCCCCCTTGGGGATCTTCTTTTCAACAGCACATGATTAGCATTTTTCAATGTTTCATCATTTTTTATGCTGAGAGTGAGCTTTAAGAATAAAGCAATGCAAAGTATTATACGAGGACTAGGCTATTGCTCCCGCAAAATCAGAAGTCCTGGTATAATACCCGAGATATCATCACGTACAAAGACCTAGTATGTTAGAAATAGTAAGCCTTTCAAACAAGATTTCGGGGGTTACCCATATATCCGAGAGATGTTCCCCACGAGATAAGCAAGTTATTTGTTATGTTTATATCTCGAACTCAATCTACTAATTGTGTGAAGCCTACTGGCACATCATTAGTGAGACTCGTTTAAAAAAAATTTTGACTTTCCAATTCTTTAGCATGTTGTGATAGTCCACTGATGTACTATCATTTCCTCTTTTTCACACAAAACTCTTTTTTACTTTTTCAATGTTTTCGTATTTTTTAAATTTTATCATGTTTTTGTATTTTCTATAAACTTTCTCCCCCTAAAATCAAAAACATATTTTTGTGTTTTTGGTTTTATCAAAAGCAGTAAAGAAACTGTACAGAAAACATGACAACAAGATGCAGATCACTTCTGATCGTCGTCTGCCTCGGCCACACACTCTACCACCCTCCCAGAAAACAAATTCTTTAACCCATTCAATTTTAAAAGATAGTTAAATCTTGTTTTATCAAAGGGCTTAGTATAAAAATCAGCTCTCTGATCATCGGTGTGAATATAATCAATTCGAATCATTTTTTTCTCGTAGCAATCACGAATAAAATGATGTCGAATCTCAATATGTTTTGTTTTTTAGTGTTGAACCGGATTTTTAGTGATATTAATGGCTGCCTCGTTGTCCACAAAAATTGGTGTCTCTAAGAATTGCAAACCATAGTCCCTCATTTGCTGTTGAATCCAGAGAATCTGGGAACAACAACTGGAAGCCGAAACGTATTCAGCCTCACAAGTCGAGAGAGCTACTGTGGTCTGTTTCTTACACTGCCAAGTGATTAACCGAGTTCCAAAGAACTGGCATCCAGCAGTTGTGGACTTAGCATTCAACTTACAGGACCCGAAGTCAGAGTCAGAATATCCAGTTAGAGAGAAGTCACCTGATCGGGGATACCACAAGCCGGTTCTTGGGCAACCTTTGAGATACCGTAAGATCCTCTTAACTATCATCATGTGTGATGCTCTGGGACTTGACTGGTAATGGGCGCAGAGGCAGGTTGGATACATGATGTCCGGTCGTGATGCTGTCAGATACATTAGTGATCCTATGATTGACCGATAAAGCATTTCATCCACTTTCTCACCACTTTCATCCGGACATATGCCATGATTTGTAGCCAGGGGGTTGATGTGGGAGATGATTCGGGCATATTGAATTTGTCCAACACATCATTCACATACTTGGTCTGGTGTATGAAGATTCCATCGGGCAGTTGCTCAACTTGAAGCCCGAGAAAGAACTTCATCTCCCCCATTGAACTCATTTCAAACTTCTGCTTCATGACCTTCTCAAACTCGTTACACAACTCATCATTCATTGATCCAAAAATTATATCATCAACATATATTTGCACGATCAGGAGATGTCCTGCAACCTCTTTAGTGAACAGGGTACTATCGACAGTCCCTCTGGTGAACCCGTTGGTCAGCAGATGCTGGGAAAGCGTCTCGTACCAGGCTCTCAGGGCCTGGTGTAATCCGTATAACGCCTTGTCAAGTAGATACACCTTGTCCTTGTGTACAGGATCGGTAAAACCCGGTGGTTGACCGACATACACCTCTTCTTTAATCTTGCCATAGAGGAATGCAGATTTGACATCCAATTGGTAGACCTTGAACCCCTTCCATGACACGAATGCCAAGAAGATTCTGATTGCCTCAAGTCGAGCAACGGGAGCATATACTTCAGTAAAGTCAATCCCTTGCTGACTAAATCCTTGGACTACCAATCGTGCTTTGTTCCTTACTATAACCCCTCTATCATCTCTCTTACATTTGAAGACCCACTTAGTCTTGATCAACTTCTAATCTTCCGGGAGATCAACCAACCTCCATACTCCAAGCTTTTCAAACTGTTGTAACTCTTCTTGCATTGCATTTACCCAACTCTCTTCGGTCAATGCTTCTTTGTACGTTTTTGGTTCTACCTGCGAGATAAAACATTTTAATGAGAAGTCTACTTGTAAAGGAGCTACAGATGAGTAAAAACATGTAAGCCCTTTGTTTATTTGTTCGCAAATTTTCACGCCGCTTTGAAGGTCACCAATGATTTGCTCCGACGGATGGTAAGATAACGTTCTTGGCATGACCGTATCCGGTACGCTCACTTCCGATTACAAATTTGTTATATTCTGATCACCCATGTGATCAATATCATTTGAAGTCGCAATATTTGGTTCCTAGTCAAAAATCGGATCGGTTTCCGATTCTGAGTCGTCAGATTGGTCAAATATTGGAGCTGTTTCTTCTGGGGGTACATGTGCAATTCCACTAGGACCAGCCTCATGATCATTTGAACCCACGATGGGCGAAGAAACCACCAACGGTCTCGTCACCTGTTCTTGTGAAAGAGACTGTTGTTGTTGGTATAAGAATGCCAGTTCCTCCTCATTCGGCTCTGTCGGTAAATGGAATGACTCCCAGAGATTATCGTAATCAAATAGCAACCTGTTTCTGGGAAGTTGATTCGGAGCGGTAAACCATTGACAGTCTACGTGTTGAACTTGTATGATCTTCCCCAAACTCGGAACAAAAACTCTCTTCAACGACTAGCATACCCTACAAAAAAACCTTCATTAGCTTTTGCACCAAATTTACCATCTGGATCAATGAATGTGCATGGTGATCCGAATGGTTCTAAAAATGTCAGATTTGGTTTGTAAAGATGTAGCAATTCAAAACAAGTTTTCTTGTACTTCTTCACTGTACGAACCCGATTGAGTGTGTAACATGCCGTGGCAACCGCTTCACTCCAAAAGTTTACCGGTAATTTCGAATCTTCTAACATGGTACGAGCCGTTTCGATCAACGTACGATTTTTTCTTTCTGCGACACCATTTTGTTGAGGAGTATACGGTGCGCTGAACTCATGAAGAATGCCCTTATCGTTGCAGAATTCGAGCATATGGTTGTACTTGAATTTTGTGCCATTGTCGCTTCGAATACGTCTAATCGACAGTTTGTAAACATTCTGCATCTTTTTTAATAGCTTCATCAACGAATCAAACGTTTCATCTTTTCTCTCTAGAAACAACACCCAAGAGAATCTTGTAAAGTCGACAGTAACAACTAAACAATATAGATCTCCACTTATGCTTTTCACATTTACCGGTCCGAAAAGATCCATATGGAGTCTTTTGAGCGGTAATCTGATGGAGTTCAAGAGCTTTTTCGGGTGTGATTTTTTCGTCTGCTTCCCTTTCTTACATTCAATACAGTCATCGTTAAGAAGGAAGCTTTTCAAATTAACCCCTTCTACAAGATCATTATGAACTAAAATGTTCATCTTTCTCAAGTGAATTTGGCCCATTTTACGATGCCACATGATGGATTCTTTTTTCGTCGCCTTCGTCTTACTCACAAAGCATTGTGCCTTTTTATATGTCGTTGTTGCAACGCTCATGTCTAGTACATAAAGATCGTTTTCACGAGGAGCGCGCATCAACACCATTTCTTCGGGTATTTTAAACCCTGGTTTAATAATCAAACATTCACCTTTTGTAAAATGAACAGTAAATGACTTATCACAAATCTGAGAGATGCTCAACAGATTGTTTTCTAACTCAGCAATATAGTTCACTTTATCGAATGTTACGACCCCATTAGTAAGTATTTCTTCTCCAATAATTCTTCCACCTTGAGTTCCAGCAAACCCGACATAACCTCCATTAATTGGTTTGACGTCGTATAGTAGTGCTAACATCCATGTCATGTGTCGTGAGCCGCCGCTATCCATTATCCATTTAGAAATGATAGACCTTGGAAGCCCCTATACACATCAAAAGACATTTACTTAAACAATGATACCCAAGATTTTTCAACATTTGGTACACTACCAAAGACAATATCATGAGCTACTATGTCAACTTTTGGAATGTTAAAAACAACATTTGGAACAGCAGATTCTGGTTTTGATTTTAGAGCTCCTTCCTTGATTGGTGGGAATTCTTCAATCAACTTATCTAACTCAAACTCAATTTTCTCATCAGTGGTTGCAAAGATTTTCGGTTCAGATTTTAAAACTTCTTCCATTTTCTTTTCCTCAAAAGAATGTTTAGGTTTTTCCACCCATGATTGACTTTGGGAAGTCTTTGTTTTAGAATAAACCTTTGAAGTGTTTTGTGATTTTGAAGATTCACCAATTTCAAAAGTTGATTTTGGTTTATCCTCTGACTTCAATGATTCACCGCGTTTAAGAATACGCACGGGGGATACCATAGGTGATTTTCCCATAACATCATTTGAAATTTTTGGTTTTGGTTTATGGAAAACTGGTTTTATTATCTTTTTGACACATTGTTTGGCCATGTGACCGATTTCATTGCATCGATAACAGATTCTTTTTTCATATTCAACAAAAGTGGATCTGTTGGCCTCGTCTCTTATCTTTTTGGCCGCAATAAAATCGTCAACTGCTTGCTTACTAAAGATATAATCCTTTTCGACTTCTGTATTACTACCAGCCACAAACACTTCACTCAATTTTTCTTTTGGCTTAACTTCTTTCTTAGCCATTTTCTTCTCAAAACCAACACCTTTCTTTTTGTAATTATTACCATGTCTCTTGTTATTACCATTGTTACCCACCCATTCATTTTTCTTTCCCGGGTTGTTTGTAGGTTGTTTAACAAAAGATTTTTTCGGTTTTGATAGAAATGAATTGTTGTTAACTTCTGAGATATCAATTTCCACGAGTTTAAAAACTTTTTCAACCTTTTCCAGGTTCGCATTCTGAATCGGATACTCAAAATCAGTATACAGTTTGTCAGTTCTGATCATCGTGTAAACCACAATGATCGAATCGTCATCCAGAACTTTATCTGACTTTGGGATAAACTTATCAAGAAAGTTTTCGTCTTCTTCAGAATCTGAATTGGAATTCTCAAAATGAGTTTTAACCATTTCGAAATCAGTGTTATCACTCTTTTCATCCAACACTTGCTCTACAACTGTTTTAACCAGTTGTGACTCGTTGTCGGTGTCAGACGGAGAGAATGTAACATCTATGTTTTCTGGTAACTCATTCTCCTCTGTTCTTAGTTTGAGATTCAATGCCTCCTCCACCCCGTCTGGATATTTCTGAGAATAATGATTCCACATTGGGGGTGGAACATTTTTGAAAGCTAGTTTAACTTCAGTTTGTTGAGGAACGATCTGATCAATCACATATGAAGATGAAAGATAACTGATCAACTTTTTGTCGACTCTTTCTGTTTCAATACGCATCAGTTCAAGTTCCTTTTTTAGAGATGCGATTGTGTCCAGATGGATGTTAATCGACATTTGCTTGTCCATGACTGTAGCTTTGAGCAAATTAACAATTTTATCATTTTCTTTACTCTCAATGTGAATCATTTTAATTGATCGTGACAGAGTGTCATAAGCTTCTTTAACATCATTAAAATCAAATTTTAATTTGTCGTTAAACTTTTTCAACTCTTGAAACTGTTCGTCTTTTTCAAGACAATCCATGCATGGTTTCAAACAGTTTTCGCATGGTTTTTTAAGAATTGGATCAACTTTTTCAAAAACATTTTCTTGTTTATCATTTGTACTTTCCGATTTACCAAACTCTCCGGACTCAGACTCATAATTCTCTTCGGATTCAGACTTCACATTTTCTGATTTGTCATCGGACTCGGACTTCTCTCCTGACTCATACGTATCACAAGTCTCGATAATTGACTCCTTTTCAACAGACACTGACTCTTAAGTTGCATCTTTGGTCTCATTGTTATCAGAAGGTGTTTTAGTTTGTTCTACCTCTTGCAGCTTGACCATAAGAGCTTTGTCTGCTATTTCTTTCAAAGTCTCTTCATTCATTTCCTTTGAGACATCAATGATCTCTTGAACCGGAGTTTGTTCAACTTCGTACTGTGGGCAAAAACCCGTAGTCGGTTCACTAAAGAAACCTGCAAAAGAATCAAACACATTAGCTGGCATTATAGATTTAAATGCATTAGTAATAACCTCTTGTTCAGACTGATAATAGTAGACCGCTGCTGCTGCCTCTTCTAGATCTGCAAAACTTTCTTCATTCACTATTTCACTGACTTCTTCAACTTTAGGAACACATTCCTTGATTTCCGGTTCCGGCTCTTCAGTAATTTCAGCCATCATTGCAAGACCACCTCCTGGAATCTTTTCGTCATCTTGATTCACCAAAAGAGCTTTTTCTGTTTGTTTGGATTGAGTGTTCTCGATTTGAGGTCGTAGATTGAATGGTCATTGACTGTTTTTATGATAAATGGCATGTCGGTAATAATCGTTGGCGAATGGATTCTGATGGTTATTAACTTCTCTGTTTGGACATTCGTGCTTGAAGTGTCCCTTCTCTTTACACTTGAAGCAAGTCACCTTCGATTTGTCGAATCCAAGTTTAGGATCAGGACCTGCGAGACTACTTCTTCCAGTAATTTCCATGAACCTCTGAGCTCTTCTCACAATGCTCGCCATACCCCATTTTATGTCGATGAGTTCTAGTTCCTCGGGATCAATTTGATCGTAATCTTCTATAGTCATGTCTGGGTTACCAATTCGTCCGGCAACTAGACTCTCGTAAGAATCAAGTACAGAAGCTAGAAGTGATATATGCTGCTTTGCTGCTGTCTCGGTAAAATCTTGACAGTTTTTTATATTAACAGCGATATTGCACAGTATCCCATGACTACAACTCTGATTGTTAGAACCTGAAGAACTTTGAGAAGAAACCTGTTCTTGAAAACTCTGAACCTTAGGATTCGGTTCGTAATTTGGAAACGGTGAAACGTTGTTGTTAGGCAAGCTTTAAGATACTCCCGATGAAGAATCTGCACCGAATGCTGTTTGAATCTTTGGACATGGAGCAGATGTGGCAGATGAGTTTCCTTTGTAATAAAGTTGAACATCTTGTTGTACGTTTGCAAATTTCATTTTCCTCATCTTCCGAAGTTCAAGCTCATGAGCTTCAATTATCTCGATAAATGTACTCAAATTAAAACCCACGTATTCCAAATTGTTCTTCAAAACCAATAAGAACGTACCCCACTCTTCTTGCGGTAGTGCGTCAGCCAACTTATCAACCCACTCTTCGTCTGATTTATCTATACTCAAACGTTTCATCTCCACTACCAAGTGACAGTACCTCTCAATTAACTCTTTCGTTGATTCTCCACTGATAGCAGTAAATATGTCGAATTCTTTTTTCAGTGACGCCTTTTTGCTTTTGATCATTGCAGCACTCCCAAGAAATTTGATTTTAAGAGAGTTCCAAATAGATTGCGCGTCATTCTGATGCTGTAACAGTACCAAAATGTCTTCCTTAATTGCCTGTTGCAATATACTAACCATCTTCTTCTCGGCTTTAAAGTTTTCTTGTTCAGCCGGAGTTAACGTGTTAAGTGTTTTCGGAAGACCAGCATCATTTGTAGGAACGACATATTTCGTTTCAACTTTCAGACAGCATTCGAGGTGATTCGCCTGAACCCATGTGCGAAATCTATCCTGCCACCCTGAATAATCTTCAATGTTGAGCAATTTCGGTGGTTTTTGCATGGTTCCTACCTCTTTCTCCATATTCACATTCTGGGCTATACTTGTTGGAGTTTGAACAGTCATACCTCCTTCGAAAAACGCATTGTAAAACTCTTGATTGTCCATTTTTATACTTTGAAAAATGTTTCCAAAAATTTTTAAGTTTTAAAAAATTACTCTTTCAAGCGACCTGGACTTTCAAACGATCTGGACTGTTTTAAATGACCTGAATTTCAAACAACCTTAATGTTTCAAACAACCTGAACTGCCAAATCGTGCGAAGTGACAAATAATAGTTTTAAAAAATTTCAGTTCGTGCAAGGTGAATCAATTTCACACGATGTGATCAGTTCGTGCGATCTGGTCATACAGTTTCACAAGATCTGGTCCAATTCGTGCGAACTGGACAAAAATTTCAAACGGTTTGACAAAAACTCAAACGACCTGAACAGTTTCACATGATTTGGACATCATTTTCATGCGATTTGGACAGAATTTCAAGTTTTTGACATTTTTGGATCAGTTTTAGTTTGATTTATGGTCTGAAACTTTGTATGATTGTTCAAAATGATGTTTTACACAAAATATCCAAAATTCAGTCCATTTTGTCCGTGAATTCGTCTGGAAATCCAAGAAAGAGTAGAAGAATATGATTCTAAACCGTTCAAAACACTGATATCAACAGATCTGGCTCATCCTGAGCTCTGATACCACTTGTAGGATCGATGAATCGTCCAAACGAGTCAATCAAAGTCAGATCTAGTTTCTAGAAAGGCGGAATCAGACTAGAAACCTTGGAATCAGTGTTAGAACAGGAGTAGAAGAGTAGACAGTCACTTTAAACATGTTCTTCATTCATATAATACGTTTTGGTACAAAGAGAATCGGACAGCACTTCGTTACAAAATTCTCCAGAATGTTACCACTAGCCTATTTATAGGCTGACCAGATCGCACGAGGTTACACATCCACATCGCACAAACTGGACAACTTCAGTTCGTGCGACCTGACCTATTACATGTCAGTTCATGCGAACTAGCCTAATATACATAAACTTTACATTTTTTTCAAACAATTACATATACATGACACGACATAGACTGATGACGTAGGCGATAGACATTATGCATCAACACTGTTTGACTTTTATGCCTAAAAACGCATAAAAGCATGAAAGAAACTTACAACGGGTCCAAGCAATGAAGATATTGATCTAAATGTTCTCAGGTATGAAGTTTTGGAACCTCAACTTAGAGAAATTCAGATCAATTATGAGGAACAAAAGAATTGGGGTTGGGTATTTATAGGAAATCCACAACCGTTAGGATCGTTCCTCGATAAACGAGCTTCAATCTGGACCGCACAAGTGCACCCACTGATTTGTAATACCATGGGTGCCCCAAAACAAGCCCCTAGATTGATTAAAACCATTTGCAAACCATGGGAACAGCTGGATCAAGCTGGAATCAACTTTCTGCTGAACTGGGGGTCTCTCGCGCCCCGCGTAAGAGTTAGAGAAGTCTTACGCACCCCTCCTGAGCCATAGTTTGGCAGATTGTCAGAAATGGTCACTGCAGCCCAGAAACTTGGTTTTCGAAGCATTTTTGACACGTTTAAGCCCCGTTAACCCCATTTCAAGGGTCTTAAATGAAGTAAAAGTATAGGGAACTTAAAATATGCTCAAAAATATTCCGTATGTTGGTTCATTTGGTGGTACGGTTGCGTTGTTCGGTTAATTACGACGAAACACGAACGGACGCGAAAAACGATCCAAATTACGCGACGAATGGCATTTTATCATGCCAATTACTAAAATAAAGTATTTTAATGATTACATAAATTTTTTGAATGTCTGGATATATTCAGAATGTAAGATATGCGCGAAAATGCAAACTTATGCACTTTTTGACGCTTTTAGTCCCTATTGATCAAAAAGTTTATTTTTGCGCACCAAACACCTCAAAGCCTATTTCTAAGCTATTTAAAGGATATTTAGGGCATATTTAACTTATGATCAAGTTCCGGAATGTCCGTTATCATTCGATTCGGTATACTTTTGCAGTTTGACGCAAATAGTCCCTGCAATCGAATAAAATTGATTTCAACACACCAAACCCTTCAAAACTTATTTCTAAGTTATGTAAAGGTTATTTAAGGTATGTTAAGGCTATGTCACTGTTCTGGAGTATTTGTTGCATTAAACTGGTTATATTCACATATCAGATCGCGTATAACCTCCCAGAAAGTGATTTAAAGCTCGAAATCGAACATGAATTGATATGTGCAAATGATGCACATATTTATACAAATCCCAAGTATGAAACACAATATTTCATTGATTTGGTATTTGTTTGATGGTCAAAGAGACACAGATGTCACAACAGTTTCCACCTGGGTCGTGTTATAACTGTGGTGACCTTACTCACTACCGAAACAATTGCCCAAGACTTGTTAATGCAAATCCAGCGCGTGGACGAGTGTTTAACATAAACGAGGCAAATGCGAACGACAATGCAGCAGTGAACAATTAGTCTTTTGTATTTCTTTATTTGTTATCCTTTGACGTTTGGAACAATTCAGCTGTTATATAAATAAAATTTGTTGTTTCAAGTTTATTTTACGAAACTGATGCAATTATGTGATTATGTGCTTATGTGATTTCTTTATGTCTTGTGTTTTTTGTGTAATCCGAATATTCATTATCCAAATCCTCATAGAATATTCCATATCTCCATATGAGGGATTCATAGTAGGATATCCAAAGGTACTACCTTAAATCCTTAATGGGCTTCTACGTAATAGTTAAGACCCTTGGATTATGAAGTACTATTCTATAATTGGACCCCTTGAGTGGTCTAGTTCAAAAGATTGATTCAAAATCTGGTTAGGAATATCATGTGATGATATAGCTGAAAAGATCCCTTAAGTGGTCTATTTAAGGAGATCGTACGACGGTCTGGTTAAGGAGATCATGTGTTGATCTAGTTAAAAAGATCGTTCGTTGATCTAGTTAAAAAGATCCTTTGGTGGTCTAGTCAAGTCACTTCATGTTTATTCGATTGATTTTTCCCCTACGCATTATGAAATGAACTATGCGGACTGTGCAAGGAATTACGTAATTATGGATGCATACATAATTATGGAATTCAGTGCACAGAAACCACAGCAAGTTTTGTTATGTGTTAAGACCTTTAGTGATGAGAATAACGAAACGGGAAGAATATAGAAAGGGGCATGGTGGATACGCCACTTGTACTTCCTATATATAAGTGTTCCTTATTACATTGCGAACGTAGCGTTATTTAAGTTACTAGAAGTCCTGGATCTTGACCAATGTCATTTTATCTTACAATCTCCGACTCCGATTTCGAGCACACACGAGTTTCCTATAATAGTCTTCATAGGAAATGTTCTTCTATCCGTAGTTCGAAACCCCATGTTTTGCTACTACAAGGACATCACTTTGATAGTTGAAAAATTCGCTAAGAATCCAAACGTGGCCCATAGTTTTACTTAGGGTACAAAGGATTCATTCGAAAGCGAAACAATCACAGTTGTCTTCACAGGTTTCCTCTAAAATTAAATTTCGGGATGAAATTTCCTAAAGTAGGGGAGACTGTGACACCTGTGTCACTACAACCATCATACGAATATCAAACCAATGAAATATCGTATTTCATACTTGGGATTTGTATAAATATGTGTATCATTTACACATATCATTTCTCGTTTGATTTCGAGCTCTAAATCGCTCTCTAGAAAGTAATACGTGAACTTATGCGTAAACGTAATCAGTTTAACGCGAAAAACACTCCGGAATAGTGACATGGGCTTAACATACCTTAAATAACCTTTACATAACTTAGAAATAAGTTTTGGGAGGTTTGGTGTGTCGAAATCAAGTTTATTCGCTTACAGGGACTAATTTCGACACACTGCGAAAGTATGCTAATTCGTACTGTAACGAACATTCCGGAACATGATCATAAGTTAAACATGCCCTAAATATCCTTTACATAGCTTAGAAATAGGCTTTGAGGTGTTTAGTGCGCAAAAATAAACTTATTTGATCAACAGGGACTAAAAGCGTCAAAAAATGCATTAGTTCGCATTTTCGCGCATATCTAACGTTCTGAATATGTCCGGACATCCAAAAATTTATGTAATCATTAAAATATTTTATTTTAGTGATTGGCATGATAAACTTCCATTCGTCACGTAATTTGGATTGTTTTTCGCGTCCGTTCGTGTTTCGTCGTAATTAACCGAACAACGCAACCGTACGGCCAAACGAACCGACATCCGAGATATTTTTGAGCATGTTTCATGTTCCCTATACTTTAACTTCATTTTAGAGCTTTGAAATGGGGTTTACATGGCTTAAAACGTGTCAAAAATGCATCAAAACCAAGTTTTTCACATGCAGGGACCAGTGTTGACATTTCTGCCAAACTTGGCCCTTACGGGGCGCGTAAGACTCTTGCAGAGTCTACGCGGGGCGCGAGAGACCCCCAGTTCAGCAAAACCAGTTTCTTTCATTCAGCAGCTGGTTTTTGGCATTTGGACATGGTTTTAATCAATCTATGGGCTTGTTTTGGGCACCCATAGATTACCAAATCAGTGGGTATTACATGTACGGTCCAGATTGAACTCGTTTATCGAGGAACGATCCTAACGGTCTTGGAAATCCTATATAAACCCACCCCAACTTCATTTCAATTCACACATTGATCTGAATTTTCTCTAAGTTGAGGTTCAAAACTTCATACCTGAGAATTTTTAGATCAAATCTTCTTGCTTGGACCTTTTGTAAGTATTCTTTCGTGCTTTTATGCGTTTTTAAGCACAAAAGTCAAACATAGTTTGACTTTCTGCTTTGACCGGTGAATGGTCAACACGAATTTCGTTTGAACTTCGTAACGTGAGCGTAATCACGATGGTTATAGTCTCTTGTGACTATACCTACTAATTACCACGTTAGTTAGGCGTAGTGACGAGTCATAGTTTCGGTCAAAATACGCGTTTATGCGTATTTTGCAACCAAATTATTCTTGAGTATCAAAACCCTTTGTTTTGATATCAAACTTGTTTTCTAACTTCGTTAAACATGTTTTAACATGTTTAAATCGTCACTTTAGGTTTAGTGCTTATATAGGGTCGTAAGATAAGCGGTCTAAACAACCGCTTAGACTTTCGAACCCGACCCGTTTGGTCGATCGTTAGGATCCAATCAAACACATTTTGTGACCGTAGTTGTATAGGGAATAACCTTCCGAGGTTATACCTTATGGTCACTTCGTTTAGTTAGTTGTATGATAGGTAGTTTATATGCCTTAGGAAAATGACCAAAATGCCCTTTTTGCACATAAATTCATTTTATGCATATGTAACTTAAATTTTGACATCTAAACTGATTAGGAAACATTACTAGAATTGTTAAGGCATATAATACTTGTCATAGGACTAGTTAGGCGTTCCGAACGCGTTTTACGCGAACGACGCGTTAAAGTAGCGTAAGCTACCTAAACGGGTCGTAATGGGTCGTAAGCACTTAGGTTAGGTTTCGATTTAGAATGTAGGCTTTGTTAAACCATATTACATGAGTTCCTATACTCATTTGGTTAACGAAACGACATTCTATCCGATCTTCCGATTTAGGTCCGGTTTATTAGCCTAGTTACCTATATTAGGTACCGTTTGATTTTCGTGACCCCTCTAGCTTTACTTGGTTGTTATTCAAGACTTCTAAGCACTCTCAAGTGAGTACATAGTCCCCTCTTTTACTGTTTTCAAATGTTTTGGGGTGAAACATGTGTGCTTAATTGTTATTTTCATGATTTCAAAGTATAAATTGATTATGCATGCTAGTACTTATCTTTTGACAAACTGAATGATTATTCATGGTTTAAACACTAATTTTTCAAAGATTATAAAATTAATTGTTGGGTTGTACTTATTTTATACATTCACCAAACCGATTGGTAGTACGATATAGCGCTATAGGACTAGACACCTCATTCCTGTTGTATGGAATGTCAGAAACCAAATTTTATCCAAATGGAAATTGCCTTTGTGGTATTTCTATAGTCTCTAAGATGTAGTTTGATACACTAAGGTTTGAATGAATACTAAATCACATTTTCTTTTGTATATTTTGATATACTTCCAAAGTATAGTTTGATATGCTCCCATATGTGATATTGTTTACCAAAGTATAATTTGATATACTATGTACAAAACCAACATATATTTTGTTATTTACTAAAGCATAGTTGATATGCTATTTTCAAAATCAAAACATAGTCGATATGTTATTTACAAAACCAAAGTATAGTTTGATATGTTATTTACAAAACCAAAGTATACTTATGATATACTACCGAAAACTATTATTTTAACAACTAAAGTATATTTGATATACTATCTGTTTAACTATTTTGGAACTAAAATATATTTTAATATATTACTTATACGACTTTCCTAAAACCAAGGTATATTTTTATATATACTACAAACCTTTTTACCAAAACTTTGTTTTACAAACAACATATTTTATTCAAACTCATTTTACTTGGTTATTTATTTATCTATGCATTATTCTTTTATACCATCTGATTTCTTATCAATTTTCGTATGATTTATAAAAGAAAACATTTTTACAAGTTCATGACTACTATTTGTTAAACATTCTTTTAAACTTACAAGTCATGAATTTTATTTTAATAAAACCTATGTATCTCACAGGCATTTTTATGCTGACGTACCTATTTTTACATATGTTTCAGGTGCTGTTATCTGATGATTGTTGATGCATGCTATACATAGGATGGACTCGTGCATTAGCGACTTTAAAACTTGAAAGACAATATTTGTACTTATCTGATTTGTAATAAAACAATGAGTTCAATAATTCAATAAAACGAAACTATTTAATCCATGGTTGTGAAACAATGATTTTGTTCGACACTCCCCGACGTTTCCGCCACGATTTGTTGTTTTACGTGGTCGGGGTGTGACAAAACCCCGTTTTAGAATAGTGAAATATGCAGGATTTTGGGTGTCTTTTTTTGGTAGTTTTGAACAGTGAAATATGTGGGTTTTTATTTTTGTTGTTGGTTTTTTATATTTTTTTTCCGGTCAATGATAATAACAATCTATCTGAGACACCTATCGAGTTGCGATTTCTGGGTGTGTTCGTTTTGTGTAAAAAAGTTTTTGTAAAAAAAAGTTAAAACCGTAAACTTTTTAACGTATAACGTAATTTTTTTAACGTAAAACGTAAAGTTTTTAACGTAAAACGTAAATTTTCTAACGTAAAACATAAACTTTTTAACCTAAAATGTAAACTTTTTAACTTAAAACGTAAAACGTAAAATGTAAACTTTTTAACGTAAAATGTAAAACGTAAACTTTTTAACGTAAAATGTAAAACGTAAACTTTTTAACGTAAAACGTAAACTTTTTAATGTGAAACGTAAAACGTAAATTTTTTAACGTAAAATGTAAAACGTAAACTTTTTAACGTAAAACGTAATTTTTTTGTCGTAAAACGCAAAACGTAAACTTTTTAACGTAAGACGTAAACTTTCTAACGTAAAAACAAAATTGTTTTGTTTTAAAAATCTGGATCTAAAATAGTTTTTAAAAAAATAATGTTTTAAAAAAACAAGTAATACAATAATACAAAAAAAGTAATAAAAAACAATAAAGACAAAAATGAGTAAATTAGTAAACTAACCTTTTGGATTAAAATATTAAAGAAATAATAAGTCAAAAAGTATTTAATATTATTTTAAATTACTTTTAATCTCATCCATCCATTTTAAAGATCCAATGGTTGAAAAATGATTCTCTCGGTTCTTACAACTGGGGTGGTTTTCATTTTAGCTGCCCCCTATATATATATATATATATATATATATAGGATTAGGTTCAAGAGTGAACACTAGTGTAGCTTGCGAACTGAGTGAACTAATCCTGGCCATACACATGTGTAGATCAATGACAAGGATTTGATGTTGAAATACACTAGTGTATTTTACGATTTGATGATGAGATCCTGGCCATACACGTGCGTAGATTAATGGCCAGGATTTGTTCACTCAGTTCGCAAATACACTAGTGTTCACTCCAGAAACCCACCATATACTGTATATATATATATATATATATATATATATATATATATATATAGTATGAGGATAATTACAGACGACTAAATATTGTGAGAACAAAAAGAACAACTATAATTACTAAATTTTGGGATTTAAGGTTGATATTTTTTAAAATTTTATGTTTCTTACATCCATATGTGTATTACATATACATAAAAAAAAACTATATATTTTTACCTACACATAGCCTACATACATGTAGGTAATTTAACCTACACATAACCTACCTATGTGTAGGCTATATAAAAACTAAAAACTTTTCATATTTTATTATGAATTCTAGTGTGAGAAACAATAAATCTTACATTTGTTCAGCGTGTTCTCGCAATATTTAGTGTTCTGCATAGAACGTTACCCTATATATATAGGGTAAGGTTCATTTGAGAACCACCTTTATTGTGTGAACCATAAGAACCAATGTGAACACACCAAAAAAACCTAAAAAAAAAACTAACCCCACCCCCCCCCCCTCAAAAAAAAAAAACCTACCCCCCCCCCCCACCCAAGCTAAAATGCAAAAAACCTAAAAAAAATATCTAAAAAACACAAAAAAAATTAAATTTTTTTGTAACGAAAATTAGCGATTTTCAGCTAAAAAATATTATATATATATATTGTGTGCTTTTAGCTATTTTTAGGTATTTTTGGTTGTGTTCACATTGGTTCTCGCGGTTCTCGCAATAAAGTGTGGTTCCTAACGGATCCTTCCTGTAAAACCTTAAAGGATCTTGCAATGATATCACTGTCTACTTGTGTAAGTGCGGAATTCAAACACAAGTGGATTCAAGAAAAACTATTAAGAACAATAAGAATAATTATCAAAAACAAACCAATCTTGCATTCACCTTTAGTTCGATGACTGATACAAGACTACTTCCTGATCTCGAGTGGCCTTCCTGACTTCTATCCAAGCGATCAACCTCTAAAAGGTTACAAAAGTTTACTTATATACTAACTAGAGTGGGTCGAAACCACCTAGGCCCACTCGAGATCTCTACATAAACCCAATACACATAATTGACCCAAAACAACTAAGTTAAACAATACAAGACCAATCCCAAACTTTAATATCTCTCAATGTATAAACCTTTAGGTTCCAACAATCTCCCCCTAGGTTTATGCATAGAGAGTCTTGAACCTTCAACTATCACCAGCACCACCCAACCGATCTTTGAACCCACCAAAACCTTTTGTGCGAATATGTATCGCTGAAGCCACAGCACCAGTCCATTCTTTCGCAATCTCCTCATATTTCTCAGTAGCTCTAATTTGATGACGAGCTAACACTTCCAGGTCTTCATGAGCAACATTCAGCAAATCAACTGGATCCACCAAGCGAAAATCCACATTATGATCACAAACAATTACAGCCTGCCCTAAACGCTCATCATAAGTCCAAAACTGCAAGGACTTCAAAGCACCTTGTGGAATTTTCCTCACCAAAGGAAGCACCTTTTCCTTATCAGTTACTGGCCAATGCACAATCTTCATTCGCTTGCGTGTATAAGAATCTCTAACTCCTTTAGCTGGTTTAACAATGGACTCTGCTGTACGCATTGAAGGAAATCCCTTAAGAACCTCCCTCTTCAATCTCTCGAAAAACAAATATCCAGGTCCTCCAGGCTTATCATCTACATAGGGTGCTTTAGACAGATCAGTCAAATCAATCTTAGTAAATGACTGAAACTGGCCTGGATGTTTATACCATTCAACAGGTCCAACCTTCCTTTTTATCCACCACCTTTTACGATCGTGATCAAATCCCCAGCTAACTACACCAGATCTATTTCCAACTTGATCATAGATAGTTTCACCAACATCCATTAAATGATGTGTAGCTTGAGCATCATCATCATCATCCGGATTAAGATTCCTGTTCTTCAAAATCACAAACTCCCTTTTCTTCTTGATTCTTTCAGCCTTTTCTTTATCAGCAACAGGATCAACAACTCTTTTAAAGTATTGCTCCATTGCAGCACTTCTCTCAGCATCATCCTTTTCAAAGGCTTTTCTTATATTCTCCACATCAGTAGGATCAGAGAATTCATTACCAAATTTCTTCTCAAGCTTTCCACGTAAATCATACACCATATTGAACAGCAAAGTAACATCTCCTTGAAGCTGTTCAATTTGTTGATTCTTTTGCACTAAAGTATCTTCAAGTTGGATGATCTTGGCATCTTTATGAATAGAATCTTGCTCAACCACAATTAATCTTTTCTTCATTTCTCTCATGCTAATGAAATCATCATCATCGCTTGAATCGTCTTCAAAAGGCATTCTAAACGGTTCTTCAGGTCTCTTACCACTTGAACTGCTTGGCATATCAAGAACTGCTCTAGAAGGACCTGCAGTTTCAGAAACACCAAGCGGCATTGTCTCGACAACAGTATCAGTATCAACATTTGTAATCTGAACCTCTGCAGTGGTGGACTCTAAAACATTCCCTTGAGTCTCAGTGTTGAGCTCAAAGATATCGTCAGTTGTGGTGACGGAATCAGTGACATGCTTCTCAAAATCAAAATCATACAATCCTTCATCATCTTCAGCAATGTTTAAAGATTGATCTTTATTTTGCTCAATGTACATTCCGAGTCGAGGATCCCGCCTTTTTCGCTTCAACGGTAATGAATCAGGATCCTTTGGGTTTTCACTAGGCTCTTCAGTAGATACTGTAAGATTGGAAGGAGGATTTCCCATCTTATCAGTTACAGACTTTAATAACGAAGCCAAATTTTCAGCAGTAATTATAGGAGGAACAGTTGAAACAGCAACATCAGCTTCTTTCTCAGGAGGTAGTTCTTCATCATCCCCTGAATCACACATAATCTCTATGCCTTCATCGTCAGAGTTAATAGTTAAAATCTCTGTCTCAGGCTCATCATCAACAATATTCTGAATATCATGCTCCTCAGCAACCATAGCATTCACTTGAACATTTTGTACTATCACTGGATCAGCAGCTACAACTTCAGTCTCTGAAAATCGACCAAACTTCTCCAAAGGAATACGTCCCTCAAACTTCTTTTCTGTCCCCTTCTTAGTTGTGAGAGCACCAAAACAAGAGGGTCCCATCGGTTTTAATTCCAAGGTATCACCAGATCGCGTCAAATCAGAATAGCGAGCATTGAAAATCATCTGCAAAAACCTTGGATACATAATAAATTTATCCTTTCGGACTCCAGTAACATTTCTCTTCATTCCTTCAAAAACATACTTCGAGTAGTTGAACGACTCATTTGTAATAAGTGCAACAAATGCAGCCGTTTGAGTAATATTCAGTTGATCTGTTCCCCCTCGATTTTCCGTCATACACAACATGAACATATGTGCCAACAAGCGCCAATAAGGGTGCAAAAATTTCTTAACAAGTGACGGATACTTTCCTTCATAGCTCAACCGAGGTAACACATCTTCTATAGTATCACTTGAAAGCTCAATTGGATCAGATTCAGTATCGCCAAATTGTAGAACTTCTCTTATCATTTGTTCAGTAACAACAACCTTCTTCTCCTGAATCTCAGCTTCAATCATTCCCTTTCTGTCAGCTCCTTGTGCTTCAAATCTTGCCGTCTTCCAAAAATCTTGCACGAGACTTTCATAAACCACTGGATTCTCTCGCAGAGCATGAACGAGTCGACAGCTATTTAATCCTTTGATCAATGATGTGTATACTCTCCTGTGCTTCTCAGGTGGTGAAGCTAGATAACCAGCTTGATTGTGTGTTGGAATAAATTTTAGATCCATTTCCTACACCAAACAGAAACACTAAGCATAGAGACATAAATTCAAAACAAATCACACCAAATTCAGCAGTCAAACATCGATTAATACACATGAAGAACTCGAAACTATGAGGTTTCGAGTCGAAACCAAGAGATTTCGAGTCGAGACCTCAGTCGAGACTGAGTTAACTTGACCAAGACCTCAGTCGAGACCAAATCAATTTTGAGTCGAGACCCCTATCGAAACCGATAAGGTTGCAACTCGCAACATTAGGTCTCGAGTCTTCACATGTATTCAGTCGAGACCCTAGTCGAGACTCCACAAACATCCTTAATTCACTGAGTTTTGGATCAAACACCACAAACACTCAATGATTTCTTTGAACACCAAAATATCATCAAGATTAGGGTTTATAAACATCTTCAAACATTCATCAAATCTTCAACCAACCTGCAAAACTTCAAGTAAAACATCATTAAATCTATCAAAATACCTTCAATGAAATCAAATCCCCAAGTTGAGAACGGAGTATCGCCGGAAAAACAAATAATATCGCCGGAGAATGAGAGAATTTTGAAAGTGACAGATGTGTTGTTTCGAGTGCACAGTGAGGGTCTCGAGTCGAGATCCATTTAAATATCTCAAACTTGTGGGCCGGGCCTTTAATAACATGGGCCGAGACCACAGTCTCGAATCGAGACCACTCCAACAATCAGACAATTGGATTTATTAAATAAAAATTTCACTTATTTTCAGCAATCCAATTTTTTTAAACATTTTCTTATTTAACCCATTAAACTTTCTGAGCATATTTTATTAGACTAAAACCTATAAACACAAAAATAAATAATATTGAAATATTATTTACAAAATAAATAAAATAAGGAAATATCATAATTTGCTCAGGGATCAAATCACGGGTTTCGGGCTTGACCACACTTATCAACACTGATCTACTACTGAATGATCTAGACGATTGTCAGTATATTTGTCCACCTAAACTCATATCCCTAGACCTTTTTCATATAACTGCCTGTAACAGATTTATCATGTTTTAATTTCTTAACAATGAACACTCAAACAAATACTAATCAGATCTCAGAATTATAAACAGCACACCCTATCATGTAAGTAGCTTCCCTACCACATATTTCACAAGTCCAATCCAGATCTCTGAAATCTTAACTGGGAATAAGTTGAGAAGAGAACAGAATAGATCTTTTGCAGAGATGATATAATATACAGAATCAAATGAGTTTTTCTCAATTTGATATAGGTTTCTAGGGTTTCTTTTGGGCACTTTAGGGCCTCTTTCGGGTGTTTAATTGATCTACAGAGCGACAACGTACAGCTAGGTCAGCATGTATCTGGATGCAGCAGAAGCTGACGTTGCCTAGCACCTCCAGGTCAGCATATATCTGGATGCAGCAAAGGAGATACACGACTTTTTCAGAGAAGATTTCAGAGTTAGATCAAAATTGTGTGTATCGGGACAACATACAGACATTCAAATAGAAATGAGCTAATTCCAAGTGATTTTCTTTCCTGAGGTCATGTACTATTTTAGTTCTGAACAGACACAGCCAATGCATCCAGCCTAAAGGATAGAGCCTACCAACACATCATACTAGAGTCAAACTATTTCGATACTGGTCTTACATGAGTCAGCCCTCAACCATAATGTGAAAATTCATTTCATTTCCCAGTCATGCAACACCTCTTTTTGTATTTTTCTCTTTTTTAATGTTTTTGTATTTTTTTTTTTTAATGTTTTTGTATTTTTCAAAATTTCTCCCCCTAAATTTGAGCATAAATAAAAACTACCTAAGAATAGAAAACTTTATGAACAAATTTACCTACGAAAAACAAAAACATGCTCAGTCAGTAAAGCGGATCATTTTCAGAAAATCAACAAGCACTTTGAATTTTGAGCTGCTAACAGGTTTGGTAAACAAATCGGCAGCATTTGCATCTGTGTCGATTTGTTCAAGATTAATAAGACCTCTGTCAAAGCAATCTCTAATAAAATGAACTTTTATGTCTATGTGCTTGGTTTTGGAGTGAAAAACAGGATTTCTAACAATTTGTATTGCAGCATCATTATCGCAGTAAATAGTAGTGTTGAGATAAGTCAAACCGTAATCCTGCAATTGATGTTGCATCCACACCACTTGAGAGCAAGATGCAGAAGCGGCAACATACTCAGCTTCAGCTGTAGAAATTGCCACCGTTTGTTGTTTCTTGCGTTGCCATGAAATGAGCCTATCACCCAGAAATTGACATCCAGCTGATGTAGATTTCCTGTCACTATCAGTTCCTCCAAAGTTGCTATCAGAAAAAGCAAACAAGTCAAAATTAGAATCCCTCGGATACCACAGACCAAACCGAGGTCGGCCTTTAAGGTACCGAAAGATTCGTTTAACAGCAATAAGATGAGAAGTTTTAGGATTAGCCTGATATCTTGCACAGTTACAGACAGCAAACATAATATCCGGGCGGCTAGCTGTCAGATACATCAATGACCCGATCATAGACCTATACTGACGTTGATCCACAGGAGATCCTTCTTCATCTTCAGTCAATAATGGTCTCTCTGCCATTGGTGTTTCAGCTGATTTTGCTTCTGAAAAATTGAATTTTGCTAGCACGTCATGCACATACTTCCCTTGATGGATAAGAATCCCTTGAGAATTCTGCTTGACTTGTAGACCCAAAAACAGTGTCATTTCCCCAAGAGCACTCATTTCAAATTTCTTCTTCATAACTCTCTCAAACTCCTTGCAAAGTTCCTCACTTGTAGATCCGAAAATAATATCATCAACATAGATTTGAACTAAGATCTGATCCATGCCCACTTTCTTGATAAACAGAGTCTGGTCTATCGTGCCACGTGTGTACCCATGAGCCAGAAGATGTTCAGTTAATGTGGCATACCAAGCTCGTGGTGCTTGGTGTAATCCATACAATGCCTTATCTAGCTTGTAGGCATATTCTGGATGATCTGGATGCACGAAACCTGGTGGTTGCTCAACAAAAATTTCTTCCTTCACATCTCCATATAGAAACGCTGTCTTGACGTCCATCTGATATACAGTAAACCCCATATATGACGCGTAAGCTAAGAAGATCCGGATTGCTTCAAGTCGAGCAACCGGAGCATAAACTTCATCATAATCCAGACCTTCTATTTGTCGAAATCCCTGAACCACCAGCCTTGCTTTATTTCGAACAATAACCCCTGCAGAATCTTGTTTGTTTCTGAACACCCATCTAGTTCCAAGTTTGCGCTTTCCCTTTGGTAACTCGACAAGTTTCCATACTCCAAGTTTCTCAAACTGGTTCAGCTCTTCATGCATAGCATCTACCCAGCCTGGTTCCTGCAAAGCTATATCAACAGTTTTAGGTTCGATTTGTGAGATGTAGCAAGAATATAAACATGTATTAATGATTCCTGATTTGCTCCTGGTTAAAACTCCTGCATCTACAGGTCCAATCACATTCTCTATAGGGTGATTTCGTTGGACACTTGTAGGTATTGCCATGTCAGGTACAGTCTCGTCTTCAGTGGTGTTGCTTGACTCCCCCTCATTAGATGCTGCAGTATGATGAACTACTGGAGTTGTAACAATGCAATCTTCAGGAATAGATTCAGGAAATAGTGCAGATCCTGAACCACTAGGTACAGTACCCCTTGATGTAGCACCTTCAGGGGATGAATGGGACATTTGCTGAGGCGTAGGATGTCGGGTGAAAACCATTCCCGGTGGGTCAATAGTATGATTTCTCGATCTTCCTTCAGCTTGTTCTTCCTCTTCAGAATCACCAAAAGACAGCGGTTGTTTTGGTGTAGAAACACCTGCAACAGTGGGAACACTTGACAAAATGTTAAACGATTTGAATAATTCAGCATAATCATATAACCAATCTGGACCGACTCTAGCGTCCGTAGCATTCTCTTCGAGCCATTCAATGTTGCACGACTCGACGACCTTTTTAGTCACCTTGTTGTATACTCTATAGGCTGAACCTTTAGCATATCCAACAAAGTAACACTCGTCTCCTTTGACCTCAAACTTTCCATTAGCGTCCATAAGTAGTAACACACATGGACAACCAAAGATGCGAAAGTGTGAAACCGAAGGTTTACGTCCTTCCAGAATCTCATAAGGAGTTTTCATATGTCGTTTGTTTACTAAAGCATGATTCTGGACGTAACAAGCCGTGCTAACAGCTTCGGCCCAAAAGAAACTGGGAAGCTTCGAATCGGCCAGCATAGTTCGCGCAGCCTCTATAAGAGTGCGATTTCGTCTTTCTGCTACTCCATTTTGTTGTGGAGTTCGAGGTGCACTGTACTGTTGCTCAATTCCTTTTGCAGCACAAAATGTGTCCATGGTGACATTTTTAAATTCCGTCCCATTATCTGATCGAATAGCCTTGACATTTGTACTGGCTTGATTTTCCACCAAAGTAACAAATTGTTTGATCAACCCCGCAGCTTCATTCTTGTGACTTAGAAAATACACCCAGGTGTAGCGCGAGAAATCATCGACTATCACGAGACAATAAGCCTTCTTGCCGATACTTAACACATTCACTGGACCAAAGAGATCCATATGAAGTAATTCAAGCACAGCCTTGGTTGAGGGGGTAGACTTAGATTTATGAGGCTTTCGATGAGCTTTTCCCTTTGCACAAGCAACACACTTTTCCACCAACATAAAATCTTTGATTGGTAGATCACGGACCAGTTGACCTTTGGCAAGACGATTTAAGTTTTTCATATTCACATGTCCAAGACGACGATGCCACAATAAACCATCATGTTCTGATATCTTCGAAAATAGACAAGTAATTTCTTCACACGGTTTTTTGTTCATATCAATCACATACGCATTTCCCTTTCTCTCAGCTGTCATCAAAAACCAATCTTCAGGAATAACAATCCCTGGTTTCAAAACATAGCATCCTTTCTTTGTAAAATGAACAGAATTTCCTCGATCACAAATTTGAGAAATGCTCAGCAGATTGTGTTTCAGTTCTGGGACATAATTCACATTTTCGAAGCTTAACACGCCGTTTTTCACTGTTCCCTTCAACGTGATTCTTCCAGATTCTCCTCCCGCAAAAGAGACATATCCACCGTCAAATTCTTTTACATTGACCAGTTGAGACAAGTCTCCCGTCATATGCCTGGAACAGCCACTATCCATGTACCAGAGGCGCACGGTAGTCCTCCACAGCTGTTCCTGCACGATTAGCGGGATCAGTTAGATTTAGGAACCCAGCCCATGGTGGATCTTGGTTTCCCTTGTGCATCAAAGTAAGTCACTCTCTGCCATATCAAATTATCTTTATCTAAGAATTTTGAAGAATTTTTAACAGCAGAATTAAGATGAGATGTATGAGACAAATTGGAATGCATGGTCTTAGTTTTAGGTTTCCAATGCTTATCTGACCATTGAGAATTGTAGTTACCAAACGCTTTAGATTGATCCTTTCGAAAATCCTTTTGTTGATTTTGATTTCTATGTTTGGCCGCATTCCAATCTTGATCAGAAGGCTTAGCCTTACGATAGTCATTCCTCATTGTCTTAGACTTTTGAGTTGTCACTGACTCTGAATAACGATATCGGTTAGGCTTGACTTTCTGATTTTGTGCATATTTATATTTAGACTGCACACTTGGGAGATGAACACAGTTTCTGGCAATGTGTCCGGCAATTCCACAATTGAAACATGTTTGACGTTTCAATCTGTGGAAGTTTTGATGCTTCATAGCAGGCATGTATCTTTTGGGTTTATGAGAATGAGCTTGATTCATGTTCTTTGCTTGGTTAACTTGTGCCTTTTCTGAGCATTTAGGTACCTGTTGATCAGATGTAGAACTGGCACAAGTATGAGATTTAGATGGATTAGATTTATCTTTATCTGTATCATTATGAAAAGATGTTTCAGACTCAGTGTCAATTTTCTTTTCAGAAACCTTTTCTTGTAATTTTTCATTCAAAACAATCACTTCTTCCTGTTGAAAATCAGATTCAGTTTTAATCTCAGAAGATGTAGGAACTTCATCAACATGTATTTCATCAACACATGTATCATCTGAGTTTGACAAGGGTTCCTTTTCATCCTCGGTTTTTAATGGGATCCCACTAGGTTCAACATTAGGGACTTCCTCTGAGACTGATTCAGAAGAAAAATCAGAACATGATTGATTCTCTTTAGAAGGAGTTTCAGCGGTTTCACTGAATGCATCCTGAGGGACCTCACCTGTCATACTGTCATCAGCAGAGAAGTTAGAGACATTAGAATTAGAATCACAAGTTTTATCTACTGAAAAACATCCATCGTCATGCACATTATTCAAAGTTTCATCACAAGCATTCACAGTTTTGCCCAAAACAGCAGGCCCAAAAGGAGACGAAACATAACTACGAAACGAGTTCAAAAACGATTGACCAAACACACAACCAGAATTAGTTTTATCAAAAGTAGGTTTAGAAACATCAGAATCTAAAGACGGTTCATCCCCAAAAACATCTCCCCATACTACTTCAGGTACGTTATCTGCACATGATGAAGAAACGTTAGGATCAAAAGTACCTTTGGAAACAAAACTAACTGGTTTAACCACTGGTTTTTCATCAGGTCTGACATTTACTGATGACTTACAGTTTTTGGGACCATAAGTCATTTTGTTTTCGTTCAGCATCTCCTCCTCTGTCATGGGTAAATATGTATAGTTGTGATTGTAAGGAGGAGGAGCCTGATTAAAACCCAATCCCAACCCTTTTCTTTTCTGATATGCCAGCTGTTGATTACACAAATTCTCAACCAATTTCCTGGAGGAATCAAACTTTTTAATATTTAACTCATTTATTTGATACTTATCTCTAACATCCTCCAGCTCTTTAGTCACATTGCATAATTTTTCTTTAACCATGATGAGCTGGGCTGTTGCTACACTAACATCATCCTTGAGTTGAATGATGTCTTTTCGCTGAGCTTCTATTTTTTCTTTAAAAAGTTTTTCGTTATTAGCGAAAGTAAAATTTTTTCTTTTAATTTCATTGTAGTCTTCAATTAGCTCAGCGTTGTGTATTCTATAAGCTTCTACTCGTTCTCTACACTCAGGAGTACAGAAAACAGAAATTACCTCTTCCTTGGTGAGACCTTTGACTGGAGCTGAAAGAATCTGAGTCATGAAAGCCAAGTTCTCAGTCGAAACCTCCTCCTCAGGTGCTGAATTCTCATTTTCAGGAACAGAAGCTTGATCATTAGAGGCCACAAAAGCAATGTTGGTTGAATCAGACTGGTTTTCTGGAGCTGAAATGTTTAGTCGTTCAATTTCCGTATTCCAGTTAAAGTACGAATCAGGTTGGACCACCAAGGCTTGAGCTAATCCCAGAGGTTGAGGACTTCCACTGGCAGCAGCATCAGCAGACATGCTCGATGTGGTTACAAGAGCTCTTTCTCGATTAGGTGTAGCAGGAGCAACAGGTTTGGCTGGAGTTTGCTCACTATTTACCCTCGGCTTGGTACAGTTTCTTGCCACATGACCTGGTTCATGACAATTGTAGCAACGAAACTCAAAAGGCATTTTTGTGGGTCCAGTAAAAGTAAGATTTTCCCATTTGTTTCTCCCGGTTTTATTCACAAAGTTTTTGGCTCTAAACGCTGCCATAGCCATCTGCCAAGTTATATCCATTTCTTCTACATCTTCGGGATGAATTTGATCTAAGTCATCCATGGAAAACTTAGGAGGATTGATTTTACCGGCAGTGAAGGCATTCAAGCAATTTATGACAGAAGCAGCTATACTAAGATTTTCTTTCGACTGTTGTGAGAAGAAAGCAATCATCTCATTATTGGCAGTGGTAGTTGACGAAGCAGCAGCAGTAGCGTTAGCAGAAGATGGTGCAGCAGCAGCAACAGCAGGTGCTAAAGTTCCAGAGTAATAAACATTCGATGAGGTAGGAGCAGTTTTAGCAGAAGCAGAGTTGCTGAACATTTGAAAACCAGCTTGAGACACAAAAGCAGTATTATTGCTTGAAGTTGAAGACGTTGCAGAAAATCTAGCAGCTAACATGCTATTCTTGTGATTTGTTTCCCTTTGTTTATCATCCAGCTCGCAGGCCTTAATGTGTGAAATCATTTCAGATAAGCTGCATCTTGCTAGATCTTTGGTCTTCTTGATCATTGCGACGTGATGATCCCAACTCTTTGGTAAGGCATTAAGAAGCTGTCTATTAGATGAAGCATTTGACGTCTGCATTTCCTCCATCTGCATTTGAGTAACCAACTTAACGAATCTCTGAATTTGATTATCCACAGTCTCTCCATATATATGATTAAAATTATTGAAGCTTTGACTTAGCAGATTCCTACAACTCTCTTTCATATCTTCATTGCCTTCATAGACATCAATTAGTGATTCCCACAATTCTTTAGCAGATTTGCAAGTGCGAAAACCAATAGCAATGTCTGGTCCCAATGCCATAGTCAAATACGAAAACGCCATATCGTCTTCCTCAACAATCTTAAAGTCTTCTTCAGTATATCTATCAACTGGCTTCTTTATTTTCACATTTTCATCAGTAGGACTATCCATCATAATCTCTCTTGGGCCTCTAAGAATGCTTCGCCAGATTTTTGCATCTTTAACTTTAACATGTTTTTCGAAACGCCACTTCCATTCAGGGAATTCATTTCTGTCTAACAGCCGGGGAACACGAGTAGTGGTTCCAATAATGGAATCCAATTCTTGATGCTTAGACATAGCAGCCAGGTCAACACTTTGATTATTGGTAGTCATGGTTACTCAATAACTTAATTACTTAGTTGATTAATTATTTAAGTTTAAGAGTCCAAAAGTCCAAAAGTCCCAAAGTCCAAAAGTCACGTTGCAGGAGTCGTTGCGAGTCGAGACAGGAGTCGAGATAGATCCAGTAAATGAGTGAACTGAAGACTGAGTCGAGACTGAAGTTTCGAGTCGAGATCAGGAACTATTAAGCTTGAAGTCAGTCGAGACAAACAGTTTCGAGTTAAGGATGCCAACTCGAGACCACAGCAATTTTGAGTCGAGACAAGATTGTGATATCCACTCGAGACGAAAGAGCTTGAGTCGAGACTACGCTGAGGAAGACTCGAGACCAAGTTGAAATTGTGTCGAGACCCTGCAAAACAGATTTGTGAGATAAAAACAACTACGATTCCTGACTTTTAGCAGCTTCCAAAATTCAAAGATTTGAGATCTTTGAATTCTTATCTTCAACAATCCTCCGATAATTCAGCTAACACCTTTATCACGAATCACAAACCAAAATCAGTAACTTTATGCCAAAAATTATGAAGAACAGTTTGAAGATGCAACTTCCAAACTCAGAATTACACCAACAAACTGAAGATCTGTCAAACACACTTAGCAAAACGATTAGTAACGAAAACAGTCTTCATGAATCCGAATGATATCAAAAACCGAACCAAGAATTGGTTTCTTGGCTCTGATACCAATTGTAAAACCTTAAAGGATCTTGCAATGATATCACTGTCTACTTGTGTAAGTGCGGAATTCAAACACAAGTGGATTCAAGAAAAACTATTAAGAACAATAAGAATAATTATCAAAAACAAACCAATCTTGCATTCACCTTTAGTTCGATGACTGATACAAGACTACTTCCTGATCTCGAGTGGCCTTCCTGACTTCTATCCAAGCGATCAACCTCTAAAAGGTTACAAAAGTTTACTTATATACTAACTAGAGTGGGTCGAAACCACCTAGGCCCACTCGAGATCTCTACATAAACCCAATACACATAATTGACCCAAAACAACTAAGTTAAACAATACAAGACCAATCCCAAACTTTAATATCTCTCAATGTATAAACCTTTAGGTTCCAACACATCCCCAATATATATATATACACACACACATATATTATATATAGGATGGTTAATCTTTAGGACAAATCTTAATTAGTTGGTCATCGTTAAATCAGTGTTTCTTAGTGGAAGCGGGATGGGTGAGGTGGGCACACGGTACCAGTGGGATCATCGCAGCACACCGAGGGGGGAGATGGTCCATTCAAATTAACCATGCAAAGTAAAGTTGTGGGGTTGAAGGGATGAGAAAGATGGGTTTTCTATAGTTGAAAGATGGTTTGAGGACAAAATGGAAAGATGAAATAGAGATAGTAAAATATGATAATGGGGTGAAACATGACACCCTCATATTTATAGTGTCCTCTTATCGTTATCTAACAACCATTACATAAAACTATCTGATAATCTTACTTCTCTATTAAAGGAGAATAGCTGCTGACATAAGAAAAGCTGAGGTGTCAAGCTCTTAGACACGCCAACTCAACTTTTCTTAAATCATTATTACATCATTAAATTTCTATTTTTCAATTTTATATTTAGTATTTAATAATATTAATTAATTTATTTATTAGATAAATAAGATACTTTTGGCTCCACTTTCAAATTCAAATACTTTTGGTTCTACTTTCAAATTCAAATACTTATGGCTCCATTTTCAATTTCAAATGTAATATTTATTAGATACTAGATAAGTAAGATACTTCTGCCTCCACTTTCAAATTTAAATCACACACTCAAACCCTAGAGCTATCTTCTCCTACAAGACGCTTTCTTCTTCCTTCTATTTGAAGCCTTTACAATTTGACGAAAGCAACAATAAAGAGGATGGCCAGCCTATGTCTCGATTCATGTTTTTGTTTGGCTTCCACCGCCTCTGACCCGATGCATCATATTTCCCCTTTTTTTCAGCCACAACACTCCCGAAACCCTAATTCTGCTATATTCCACACACTTCTTCGGCTTCTTCTTCTCATTTGCATCGTCTTTTCAATTGCAGATTAAAGAACCAGAGACAAAAAACGAGAGTGGGAGAGAGAGAGACGGGAATGAAAGTCTCCAGAGAAGGTATGTGTTTTATGTATGGTGAGTTTGATTGTGCTTTTGTTAATAAGCTATGATTTTGTCGTTTACGTTGTTGTCTATGCATTTTATTGATGTGACAAAACCCTAATTCGTATTTGCTTTCTTCCTTTGGTCTAGTTTATGTAGCAGGGAATTACAGTTTGCTTTATTTGGATCGATAAGAAGAGTAACTGATTTTCGTTACAATTTAGTCTTCTATTCAAACTGATATTTATTATACTAGCGGGAAACCCGCGCTACGCTGCGGGATTATAATTTTTGCTGATACGTATTGTAGACACTGCGCATATGATTTGTTAATTTGAATGCTTTAAACAATTTGGATTATTCTTAGTTTTTTTCTTCTATGTGTGCATTTTAATAGTGCTCTGGAAAACAAATGTAGCGTGCTGAAAAGTAACAATGCTATATTTATTACGAAAAGGAAAATCGTTTGCTTGTAAATACACCGGATGAAATGTAGCTTGGATGTTGAATTAGTAGGTAAGGTATATGTTGGTATACTTGTTGTCTCCTCCTTTGGTGAACTGCAAGATTTGTAGTATGTGGGACATGAGGTTAGTATTGTATGGTTTGCAATAAATGAAGAATGTTTTTATGTTGGGGAAATAAAATCAAATGTTATGGATAAGAGTAGCAAATGATGGTGTATGTTAGGTTGAAGTGATGTACCTTTGTTTTTAGTCGCGTAAAACCTCTTGGTAGACGACATTTGAGGTGAAAACCCCGTTTTTGTTATGGCTATTGGTTGGATGCACTAATACCTTTGTGTTCTGCCTTGTTGTGCATCTTGACAAAGCCACATAAAGTTGGCCATGTGAGAATACAGGTTCGGGGAGGTAAACACCAACGTGGGGAATGGTTTGCCCTTGCGCTTTATTTATCGTCATGGAGAAGCTAAGCCGAACTGGGAACTGTTTTCTTTTTAGTTTGAATGGAAACATATCGTCTTCAGAGGGAGTGAGGGGTATTCTTGGTAGGAAGACCCGTTTGCCCTTATGTTCTCCAACCGCTATATCCGCATCGATAACACTTCGCTCGAACCGTTTACATATTAGTCTGGTGCCATTGCATAGGCCATTTGACGGGTCGATGTTTCGTAACAATATAATTAGGCATCCAATTTTTAGGCGTAGTTTGTGTGGTGGGATGCCACTTACTGTTAGTGAGTTTAGGAACTCAATCGGATACAAATGGTGTTGGTCATCATCAACCTCATCGAAACTATAGTAGTGTATGTCCTCTCCTTGGAAAATGTCAATTAAGTGGTTGTTAATCTCGTCGACACTCTCATTTCTTGTTGTTAAAATGGCTCTAGATGTTATGTAATCGGGGGACTGGGCATTTGCGTTGAGGGAGGGGAAAATGGATTGAATGAGTTGTTTGATGAAGTTTTCCTTTGTGGTGAATGGGATTGTCATGTCATCGGGGATGCGGATTTGGTTTCCATCTATGGTCTCCACAATTCCATTGCCGACTCGTAAAAGGAATTCCGAGAACCACGAATCAGTACGCGCTCTCATGTTTATGGAGAGGCATATTTTCTTAGTTAAGGACCAAAGAGGTGACATGCGTAGGCTGGCGTCTACGATTTGCGCTCGTGTGCCTCGTCTAATTACTGGTAGGACTTGATTAAAATTGCCTCCCATTACCATTATCTTTCCTCCAAATGGGAGGTTAACGCCTGTTATGTCTTGGAAGGTCCTGTCAACGGCTTCAATAGACTGTCGTGTCGCCATTGATGCTTCATCCCAGATGATTAGTTTTGCTAACCTGATAAGTTGTGCACGTGCACCTTGTTTTACTATGCCGCACATCGAGTTGTTGTCTAGTTTAGTTGGGATCTTGAATCTTGAGTGTGCTGTTCTCCCACCTGGCATGTTGTTTGCTGCAGCGCCTGAAGAAGCGGTCGCAAGTGCAATGTGGCCACGTGATCGAACTTCTGCGAGTAATGCTTTGTATAGGAATGTTTTACCTGTTCCACCCGGGCCATCTATGAAGAAGACGCCTGGTAGAACGTGATTGACATGTCTCATGATTTCATCGAAGGCCTTTTTTTGGTTGCAGTTAAGGGAGTGCTTCGCATCTAAGTGGGCGGGGTCAACAACTATATTGTACTCCTCTTGTATATCACGGTGGGTTACGTTTTGGCTGTGATGTTGTTGCGATATGCGCGGGAGGTCGAAGTCATTCAAAGTTTTACCCATTGATTGTAGGTTGGTTTCGATTTCAGCTAGGACCAGATTGTTGATATGTTCGACGTTTTGAGAATGTAGACGATCATCTTCTGAAAGGGCATCAAAATGGTCGGTCCATAGCTTTCGAACATCGCCAGGTTCACAGAATATCAATATGGTTGCAAACAACCTGCGAAGTGCATGGGGGAACTGAAATATAGCCGCCTCTTCAAGGCATTGCGATAAGATGTCGTCGTTTTCAATTAGTCCTAGTTGTTGTGCAGTTTTGCGAAATGTAGGATGTACAACATCATTGACCGTGCGAATATGTACAAAGGAAGTAGGCCTTCTGATATTTTCCAGGAGGAGGCGTAAGTAGTATCTTTCCCCTTCTGCCGGGTTTGCGGTAACGATACGACCTTTTCGTCCTTTGTGAATTCTACGGTTCCAAGAGCAGGAACTTTTACTCCATGTGTAGTGTTTTGGGAAATCTTTGTACAAATGGTCCCTTGCTGCTGGTTCGATCCTATTTTTCTCGAAAAATGCAGTTAGCATGGTTTTTTTACCCCTTTCCCTATCTACAATTTCTGAGATGTTAGAATCCTCAGTAAATGTCACCATGTGGTTTTGTGGGAGGTGTAACGTTAATGTTAAAACAGCCGGGTAGATCAGGGAGAGGCTAAATGAAAAAATCCGCCACATTGCCTCGGGGGGTGAAACATAGCGCGCGTCTTGGTACCGTCTGATTTCATCGATGATAATGTTCTCGGCATCTGGTTCTACTTGGATGACTTGTTTGTCATGACCTTTATAAATATATTTAAAGAGATATTTCACTGATTTTATACTGGAGCATATCTCGATATTTATGTGGCAATTGAATAACATCAACAGGGTTGGTTTATATGGGACAACCCATCTATTGTCAAGTGTTTTCCCACGAACGTCCACCCTAATCCCGTTGTTGCGTCGGCGGTACAATGGATATGGGTCTTCTCCTTGTCTCGTTTGTTCGTTGAATTGTCTTGGATAACGGAAGCGACATTTTTTCGGATCTCCTTGCATGCAGGGACTGTTTTTTCGTAGAGGGCCACAGGGTCCATGAATCATTTGTTTTACGACAACTGCGTGCAATTGGGGAAACCTTTCTATGCAAGGGATTTCGGCTGAAACAAATTGATCGTACTGGTCGGGGGTACTGACTTTGTGTTGTGGGTACATTATGAGGAGGAAATGGGCATGTGGCAAACCACGTTTTTGGAACTCGATGACGTAGACATAAGACTTCACCTCGCCGAGGACATGTTTTTTTAAGAGTTGGTCTTTGAGTGCCTCTAATTTAGCCCGGAAAACTCGCGAAACAAGATCCGGTCGGTCCTGTGCAGCCTGTCCAGGGTATAAGTTGTCGCATATCTCTGGCCAGTTTGGGTTGCATGTCATTGTTAGGAAGAAACTCGGCTTGCCGTCGTCCTGGACTAATGCCATTGCATCTAGGAATCGGCGTCGCATGTCGCGTGGCCCACCGATGAAAGATGCAGGAAGCACGATTCGTCTTCCTATTCTGTTTGGTTGAGCATCCCCCGCATTGATGCAGTCAACAATGCCTTGATACAAATCTGCCCTTATTTTAGATTGGCTGTGTTGGCAAAATTGCAAGCGTGCCGTCTCCAGTTTGATGTATGCGTCAACCACAAACTGTTGTAGCAATCTGCCACCATGGAGAAGAATATTTTGTGTTGGGCGGATTTGAAACTTGTAGCAGTAGTACTCTCGCATACTAACGGTTTTTCTATTGCCGCGTGTCGGTGCCTCTAAGAAATTTTGGAAATCAACAAGTTAGTAAACATTTTATAAGATAGTACTTGTATTGTAGTTCTTAACGTGTATGCGTGTGTGTAAGTAGGGCGGGGATGTGTTTGTACCTTCTGTGTCATCGTCATCGGTTTCATGATCGTTATGTGTAGTGTTGGCTTCGACTCTGTTGCGTGGAATTCCACTATGCCATCCCGCCTCACCATTTGGAAAAAATAGAGGATATGAGAGGGGATCGTAGCAACTAAAGTACGGCTGAATAGTCTGCGACTGTGCGGACCTCCCGTAGACGATGATGCTTCTTTTGTATGAGGTGATATCATTGTTACCTTCTACCCAAATACCAGCTACCTCGGATGTGGTTGGGCGGTTGTAGACACGTTGGTCAAGTTCAACTGATGCATTTAAGGTGACCCTGTAATTATCCAAGGGCCCTAGTTCTGCGAGACTTCGAAAGGTCATGACATATGGGTTGGCGGAAAGAACACGTGTGAGGATCTCAGTGATAGTGCGATCCAGGTTTGGCCATTGGAGTTGATCGTCTATCTCGTTATCTGGGTCATAAAAGTATAACTGTAAGTACCTGGGTTTGCCGTCCTGTGGTACTAATTGGTCAATTTTGTGGTATATTCCCTTATGTGCTCGGAACGTGTAAACGCCATCTCCCATGTTAGCCATTGTCTCGTCTAATGAGACACCCATCGAGGTGAAGGAGAAGTTTGTGTTGTATGCGCGTATATTTTCCCTGAAAATCCTGCCAATTTCTTCTTGAGATGTGAATAGCTGGTGTAATTCAGATGGGACTGGGGTGCTCGCCAATGTAGTCTTTCCGCTCATGCAGCAAAATGTTGGAAATTCACGCGGGAAACGTCTAGCTCCGCAATAAGTACATGGGCGTTGTTCCTTTAGGAGATGAACGGCCCTAGGTATTCCAGCGTAGACGAAGTTGTAAGGATCCTCGTTGTTGTTTGCTGGTTGATTCGAAGCACCGCAAAGATGGTTGTCAAAGGGAAGTGGCCTTCTCTGTGGGTTGTGTGGAGCACCTAAGTAATAATATGCGGTCAGTGCAAACAAATAAAGGGAAAGAATTAATAGAAAGTCTGTGGTGGGTGTAGCAAAATTAACCTTCCGAATGGTCAGGCGCATTGCTGGGATCCGTAGGGGGCATGTTTAGGTCGAAACCAACGTGGGAGGTTCCTGTCCGCACGTTATCTTGCCCATTCAGAGCGTCATGATTAATAGTTGGAAATGGACGTGATAATGAACGTCGCTCAACTGAAGTACCTAAGTAATGAAATGTGGTCAGTGTAAATAAATAATACAATATAGTAAACTTGTGAGGTAGGTATATGAAGAGGAACCTGCAGAATGTCCTAACAAATCGTCGTGATCTGGAGGGGGAATGTTTAGGTTGAGATGTAAGGGGGAGGTTGGTGTCGATGTATTTTCAGTGAGGGGACTGTTGGTGTTATTCCCTTGTTGCAGGTGTTGTTTAGATGTTCCTCGTGATGCGCTACGTAGACGCCTTCCGGCACCATGTGACTCATTGTATCTTTTTTTGCATGCACTCCGTAACACATGAGATGTAGCTGGTTCGGAACAGCGTTGGTCGTGATCTGGTGGGGGCTTGTTCAAGTCGAGATGAAGGTGGTGTTCATCCCCGGATGTCATTGCGTTTGTATGTGTAGGGTGTAGCTATAAAAAGATGGAAGCCATCATTAAATATGTATATATACGAGTAGGTGTAACAGTGATGGAGATAGGAAGTCTTTCTGTATGCATTATTAAAAAAATAATTAAATTGAATGGCAGTCATAGGAAGTCCTTAGGACATCTCACATATGTCTAAGGGCAGAAACAAATAAACTGAACCAAAGTGTTTCAACTTCAACCAAAGTGTTTCAACTTCATATTCCTCACATGTTATCTCAACGACAAGACGCTAGAATCGAGGGTATTTAAATCCTAAAAGTTTTTGTTTAAGCCTTTATAGTTTGCAACCAAAGTGTTAAAGATTTAAAGTGATCGAGTAAATTAATAAAGCATTTACCAAGAATGGTGTTCGACAACCACCCGCGGCTTCGGTTCCGATTCGAGAAGTAGCAACGTTGAGAATTGTTATGGCGGGTTGCAGCGGTCTTGTGATGCGGCGGCAAGCCTGTAGCAACAACAACGTGGTCGTCACGGTTATCAGCAAATGGTGGTTCGGAGAGATGAAATAGTAAGGGAGCTTATTTATAGTTTGCAACCAAAGTGTTAAAGATTTAAAGTGGTCGAGTAAATTAATAAAGCATTTACCAAGAATGGTGTTCGGCAACCACCTGCGGCTTCGGTTCCGATTCGAGAAGTAGCAACGTTGAGAATTGTTATGGCGGGTTGCAGCGGTCTTGTTATGCGGCGTCAAGCCTGCAGCAACAACATCGTGGTGGTCACGGTTATCGGCAAATGTAACATGTAACAGGAGAAAGTTGTAAAAAAACAATAAATTAGAAAAACAAGAGTCAAAGACTCAAGATTCTGTGTACAGACTACAAAAACTAAGAAAAATAATATGGTATTATATATATTATAGACAGCGTATATCATAACCGCCGATAGATACAATCATGGCCGTCTAATATACACAACTTTAAATCTCATCCGCATAAACTCCAAAAATTAACCGTAAAAGTGACGGTTCACAGAGGTTTTGGAGTCTCTCTCCTAATTTGCGGTGGTTTCTCAATCGTGGTCACGTTCTCCGTCTTTATCTCCCTCTTTTTCTCTGTTGCAACCGCCTACTACCTGATTTATATGTCGACAAAAGATTTCAGTATGCCAAAATCCAGATACATATTTTCCACCACCATCGCTTTCTTCGTGACGCCATGACCATGATTCCAGAGAGAAGAAATTTTGACCCGGAGATTGACCGTCCACCTAATCGTAGTTCTCATCCTCTAATCGTTCTTCTACGAGGCCACCTCAAAGGGATTACAAGCGCCATGGTGCAAGCCCTAGGTCTCTTCTCCACCTCCTTATCATAACCGTCATGGTGGACACTCTTCTCCTCTTCAAAGATCATCTCAATTTCTCCATTTAAGCTGTTTCGCTGGGACGACAGTGGTTACGACGATTGTCGTGGTAGTCCTCGTGAAGGTTTCGGATCTGGTGATAAATGGTTTATTAACAACTTTCACTGTTTTGTTCTTGTATTACGCTTTCTATTGGAGGAATTGCTGGTAGGAATTGAGGTTTAGGCTCGGTAAAGTTAGCCATTGATTCGATTGGAAGTACCCTTTTCATTATCTATATAAAACTTTTAATTTTATGCAGACCCTTTCATTTCTGTACCTCCTGATTGTTTTAATTGTTCATTCTTTTAGTTTGATCCACTATTAAATGCTTTAGATATCAGAGAAGCAGTTTGTTGGTTGCAGAAAGATCTTAGCGTACTTCAAAGGTTTGCTTCTGAAATAATTTCCTTACCAATTTCACTCTAGTGTGTTTTGAGTTTTGTTATAATACCATACCATGTTCAGGTTTCAAGGTTACTAGATGAGGAATATGGAGA
This sequence comes from Helianthus tuberosus, assembly GCA_030545235.1. Classification (NCBI taxonomy): domain Eukaryota; kingdom Viridiplantae; phylum Streptophyta; class Magnoliopsida; order Asterales; family Asteraceae; genus Helianthus; species Helianthus tuberosus. The sequence goes on from CM060407.1 coordinate 76,061,314, forward strand.
AGAGCGATCTGTGTATTTGTGACATGATCAGTATGTAGCTAAAGTTATGCTTTTTTAAATATCTTTATTTAGTTTACAGGTATGTAGCTCAAGTTGACCGACCCTTATAACGGAGTAAAACTCAAATTATGTGTGTTCTTTTTCTAATATTATATGCACTTTATTGTCGTTGCTTCGTTTTAATGGCAGTTATTAATATTATTAATGCTTCTTATGTCTACTCTCTTGATGATGGCATGTACCAACTTCCCAATCCCCAATATGTTGGTTATAAAAATTCTTTTGGATATGAACTACAATTTTCGTTTTCTTTATATTGTACTTATGGCACATGTTTGATCTGTTTTGATTGAAGCTATTATGACAAGAATTCAAGATCAAGGCTACAAGAGCCCTTTGATTGGGCGCCCTTTGTGATTTTACTCGGGAGGTAATAAGATTTTGTGATTAGTTGGCCTTAGATGTTTTATATTTACAATTTCTTACATGGGGATTTGTACTACTTTTCAGGAAGTGAGGGACACACATCAGAGGAAGCCAAATCTAAATATCTTTCATTAAGTGCATAAAGTCTCTTCCACATAATAGCCCTCATGTACCTGTCAAAGATCCTAAGCTAACCAGGCTTTTTAAAGATTAATTTGAGGTCAGTTCTTTAGGATATTGGCATTTTTTCACTTATTTTTGAATGCTTAACTTTTATTCGAGCACCTTATGGTCGAAATGTTAACATTTCGACGTCTGCAGGTACTGCAAGTACGTCATTAATTGTAACTGTTAGCCCATCTCCACGACATTGTCCTAAAACTGTAAGTGCTATATTGTTTGGGCAAAGGGTGAGCAACCTAGTTTTTGAAAGCTCTCAATTAAAAAAGGAACAAACAATGTTCTCTGTGTTATGTTTACGATTTTCTGCATTAAGTTGCCGATTTGCTAAAACTTTGGCCAAATCTCAAATCATTTTAAAAATGGTGTTCATCTGTCGCTACTTTTAAGTTTTATTTTTTGGGCTTATGCATATTTCTAATGGAGAACCATTTTTTGGGCCAAATCTCAAATCATTTTACGATTTTTGGGCTTATGAGTCTCTTGAACTTGTGTCACACTCTACCCATATTTGCTAATGTAGTGGGCAATTGCACTTTACTGATGTATATATTGGGAATTGTTTTATATTATTTAATTTTTTTTTTACTAACCGTTTCATGTTTCATAGCTGACGAATCAGATTAGTTATGAGATGAAATGTTAAAATTATTTTTTTTTTAAACTTTAAATACATCTTTTTGATTTTTAAACGTATAAGTATGATTTCTAAAACTTGTCTCATTATAAATGTAAATAAGGGTAGTTATTGAACGATTTGCTTCTACAACGATGGAGTTGGCTTATTTCCACTCATGGGATGGTACTATTTCAACCCATCTAAAAGTATTTTTAGTTATATGGCCATGATATGCTAATTAATAAATTTAGATTTTCATTGGTATAAATTATCTGATATGCAAAAGATAGCATTTCTTTGGCTTACTCTGACTTTTGTGCATATTTGCTTGCTGACTTGTCATGTATGAATGAGTTAAATCTCTAAAATGGGAGGAAACCTTGAAGCCTTTTGTCAATGGATGTCTGGCTTGTACAGAAACCAAACCGGTTTGATTCGTTTTTTACATGTATTATATATAACATATGCATGTTGGGTTCATGAGTTCAGCAACGGCTGCACTTGAGAGTGACACAAGAGTAAGCTCCTTTGTCATTTTCATCTCTTATATATTATCAAATCATTATTAATCATAATGCATAACACCCACCTACAATTTTTTTTGTTCAGGTGCTTGCTTCTCGAAGCCGGAAGAGATTAAGACGGAAGCCATAACAATATAATGCAAAGAGAGCCTGCATGTTTCATACATTTACGCTTTTGTTTAATGTACATTGTTACTTAGTGTTTTATTTCAGCTCACTATCTATGTTTTTATGCTTTAGTAGTCAATGTTCAACTTAAATACATAATGCAATCTGAGTTATTGAAATTGTCTCCAACCTTGCATTTTTGTTTTTAGCCATATTATATATGTGAATGTGAACTCATTTGGTGAGTTTAATATTGTACATGTAAATCTAAACAAAATTTTTTTGTTATTACGACACTAAAAGACCCGTCCACCGGACGGGTATACTACTAGTTATCTGTGGTTATCAAACTCAATTTTTAACACCTTTACTTTTTTTTTAATGAAAATCATTAAAAAGTATTCATTTTGTTAGTGTTTAAAGTTCTACAATAACGTTACAATAAAATTAGTATTTAGTTTTCTCATTGTCTAGCCTTATAACAATGTTACAGTAACTTTAGCCATATATTCATGAAATGCGCAACTAAAAGTTTTTGTTTAAACCTTTATAGTACCTTCCAAATGTAATGAGGAACATGAACGTAACTTTTCCTGCAAATATAAAGTAATTTTTTCGAATATTAAAATAAATACTTTCAGATGCATAAACATTTGAGTGAAATAAATTCGACTTACAATTTGCTCTCGGGGAGGTTCATATGGTGGAACGTTTTGCAGTTCCAGCTCAGCGTCTGCTAAATCTTTTTCAGCTTTTGCTATTCGTTGCTGACGTCGTGTGTTCTTGCCTCTCTAAATCCTCCATGTCATTATACTTCCCTTTCACATTAACACCCTATATAAACTGCCACAAATATATTACCAACAACTTAATAAAATAAAAAAACTGCAAACACGATGAGCTTCACAAGATGCTAAACGATCAGAACTTTCACACAATCAAATAAATATTATCCACGAAATAACACATGAGATTGTTTTCAAAATTGTTCAGTATAAACATGAACAAGATAAATGTTAATGCTTGAAGATATAAACATTCATGCATACTTCCGTAACCACTATTATCCCTCAGATAATACTCAAGTAATACAAGTTTTGCACAAATATGAACTTTTGCATTTACCAAGAATGGTGTTCGACAACCACCTGCGGCTTCGGTTCCGATTCAAGAAGTAGCAACGTTGAGAATTGTTATGGCGGGTTGCAGCGGTCTTGTGGTGCGGCGGCAAGCCTGTAGCAACAACAACGTGATGGTCACGGTTATCGGCAAATGGTGGTTTGGCGAGACGAAATAGTAAGGGAGCTTATTGTCTACGAGGGCCAGAAACAACCGGTGTGCGCGGTGGTGTATGGTCGGCAACGATGGTTATGTTGAGACTGATGTGTAAGGATCTGGTGATGGTTGTAATTCGAAACAAAGTAGAGAGGGATGTGATATGTAAAAGAGAAAGATGGAAGTCGGGTGAGTACTTAAAAAGGAGCCGGACGTTACATGCTGAACCCTTCCAATTCAACTTCCACATCATTTAAATCTTCAATAATAAGCTTATTTAAGACTAATGGTTTTATGAAAAGGAATACACTATTACTTTTAAATTTAAATAAAATCTAACTTCTCAAATAGTAACGTCCGCGTATTATTAATAATGTGAACCTTTCATTTCTAAAGTTTATCTAATTATAAATCTATTAAATCATGAAGCTTGTGAACAGTTTTTTCCTGCCACGTGGAAGGTTCTCATTGGTCTTTTTCCTTTTTATCCGATGTTGATATTGTTTAAATAAAAATGGTGTTGGTAACTTGATGTGTTTTCGGATTTAGTAAAGTGGTTAGCTGGCTGTTTGTTCATGGACCAGACACGGGTTCGAGTCCGCTCCGTGTCTTCATTTTTTTCTATAGAACTTAATGAGTTGTGCCTGGCAGCAGGTTGTTATTGGACTGAAACTCCCAATGGGAAACAAATTAAAACCCTAAAAACCTTCACTTCAAAGGGACAACAGATCACGTCAATCAACACCTTCATCTCAATATTCCTCATCTCATTTCTTCAAACCTGAACAAATATTCACCTACAACCTTTTTTACAAGGTCGCGGATGACGTTAGCGTTTTGAAGGTTTGCGATTTCGATGATTTTTGCGGTAACCTTCGTTTCGCTTGTATGTTTTACTTTTGGTTAGATCGGCTCCTCACGAGTCTAAATTGGCAAAACTTATAGGTGTGAATAGGGTATGAACTCCGGTCAACCAAAGCTTCCAACCACGACGGTGGGGTGAACGACGGTGGTTCAGTGTAACCTTTTGTCTCTTCACACGTACGACGGTGCTATTTTTAGCGAGTCATATGGGTTGGTCACAACATGAGTTTTTTGGTACAAATCGAAATGGTTAAGGGCGGTTTATCTTGGTACTGGTCAACAAGGTTTCTGTCTGAAAACTATAACTTTTTCTAATAAATAGTTGGTGTGTGAAATAGATATACAAAGCCTTTTTTATTTAAAAAGTAATATTTATTTTCTGGAAATTATGGAATGGTTATTGGTAGAGGTATAAAAATGGACAGGTCACGACAGCTGGAGAAATTGGCTAAAACGGTTTTAGGTCTAACCGTCAAAACGACCAACAGTTTTAGGTGTAACCGTCAAAACGACTAACGGTTTAAGTCTAACTGTCAAGATGACTAACGTTTCGTTGTACATGTAATATATGATAAATATTTGGATCGGATGAGAGCCTTATAAAGTTGTGTGTTTATTTGGTAGAATATCAGATAAGAAAAAAATGGTAGAATTATGAACAGGGCTGGCCCATCATAAAGAAAATTTAAGCATCAGCCTAGAACCGCTCTTTGTCCTGCATTGGATCATTAGAGGAAGACATTTGAATGTTATTGGATTACTAAAAAAATTTAGTTCTGTGTCTCCTAATTATCGATGAAACTAAATTTCAACTTTTCGTTGATACTTTATTTCATATTAATGAATATAAAACTTTGCTGACACTAACATCATTATAACTGGTAGAAGTTTGTTAAAAAGCATTGTGTTCGCAAAAAAAAATCCAATTAAGAATGACTTGAATCTGTATTCCGCTTGCATGAATGAGATATGGTAGGTTCTTGAGCTAACGTTCTCTTTTTTAAATTGCAGGCAAGGAGGCGAGGAGGGCGCACCCGACTCTAGCTGAGGAAACAAATTGGAATTGGGCAAACAACAAGAAACAAATTATTTAAGGTGTGACAAGTTAAGTCTCCATCTCTCAAGTTTCTTCAAAGAACCATTTGGCCTTGAATCAATATGCTTTTGCTCCAAATATTATTGTGTTAATTAACACCTTTATGAGATTAAACCAATGATGCCAATTGTTAAAAAAATCAAGGTTTTTTTTAGCTGGATTAAACCAATGATGCCAATTGTGCAACTTAGTGTTGGGTTAATTGAATTTCGGGTCATGGGGTTAGGAGCTGGATGTGGCTTAATGTTTATCATATTTGATCACATATTAATAAAGTTTTTAGAGTCATGATTTAGTGGGTAATTCAGCTCCTTATAATTATGGATGTGGGAAAGTGAAAGATTAGGATGCATGTTTTGCTTATTTGTAGGACTGGGTTAGGTGTTTATTTGTTTGAAGCTTACGTTTGTTATCTAAATGCTTTGTAATCCATGAAAGTATGCAGTAAGCTTTGAGAGATAAATCCATTTAGAGGATGGCAGTCAAGAACTATTTCCTTTTGTATAGATGATGCAGACTGCCTGCTAACTACACGCTGCGTATGCAAGCTGCGTAAAGTATCAACATTATAAAACATGTAATTAATAGCCTTATAAAACATGTAATTAATGGCCGAATGTTTATCGCACCAACATGTATGCCTGAACATACAATTTTTGATGGCTGCGTTTGTTGACAGCCGCATAATAACTTAATGATATTAACTTATCGACATAACCAAATCTCACTGCCATAAACAAGCGAAAACAACATCTAATGTCGCGCAACGCGCGAACAGTTGAATACCCCTAGTTTATTATTAATAATGTGAACCTTTCATTTCTAAAGTTTATCTAATTTATTAGTAACCCTTCCAATTCAACTTCCACGTCATTTAAATGTTCAATAAGCTAATTTAAGAGTAATGGTTTTATGAAAAGGAATACACTATTAGTTTTAAATTTAAATTTAAATAAAAACTAACTTCTCAATATGTATTATTAACGTCCGCATATTATTAATATCGATATTATATTTTGCTTCAAAATCCACATGACTTATGTTAGTAAATTGTTTGTCGCATTTAAAATCTAGACACCATTAAATGAAGTTTAATAAATAGAGATTATTGAATGAAGTTGTTAGATTGAGGTTATAAAGCTGTTAGATTGAGGTTATAAAATTTCAATTGTATCCTTTCAATATGTATTATATAGTAGTATAGATATAGATAAATATGTGAACCCTTTTAAGAATTCCTATTCAAACTGGTATTTGTTAAAAAAATTCATATAGATCTTAGTCTAGATGCAGGGGATTTCTTAAGAGGTCGCTTATCGACTAAGCAGTTACCAATCAGTGAAATCACTGGCATTCTCTACCGGTTGTGAAGTAAGTTATATAGATGTTTGTTTTTCCTTCTACGTGACCTAATCTGCAATTGTTTTTCACATTAAAGTTTACGATTTGATGTAATATGGCTGGGAGATCGATTATATACCATGATGTTGAATTAGGGCATAAATAAATGTTAGGGTTTATGAATACAACATGGGGTATTGTGACTTGTGAGTAAGTCATACTGTTCTATATGATATTAAATCATAATGTTGCATATGATGGTAAATAAATTTATAAATATAACTGATGATACTTACTTTATATGTTAATAACAGTATAATTTTGACCATAAATGATGTATATTATGAAATGGATGTGTACGGGTGTCAAACCAATGTGTTATGTTCTAAAAAAAGATTTTTTTTAATCCTGAATGTTTGTTTGTATAAATACAAAATGGGGAATCTTAATTATGGATGAAAATAAAGAAAATGGAATATTAACCAACAGAAGGAATATATTAAGGTTTAATAGTTGATATGATTTCAAACCCATATGCTAAGTATGTGATATTTAAGTTGCAAGTTAGCATTTTTGTTGATGCTTGGCATAAACAAGGAGGATGAAGAAGACAATATGTGATTAAAGGTCCTCTAAGTGAGATAAGTAAACCTCAACAAGTAAGTACCACTGAAATAAATCCTCAACTTACCCTACAAAATATACTTTCTTACCAGAAACGAATTATTTTTTTCTTCAGGTTGAAGCATATAGGGAAACAGCAACAGTAATTCGTCAAGAACTTGTATTCACAATCGCTAAAATCCTCAACAAATACACTCAAGACAATACGGTATATCTCAATCTTTTATTCAATTGTTATTTTTATCCATATTATATATACTTATAATTTGCAACACCTTTGTGCAATAGGTAGTTGTAACTCTATCTTTATTGGTTTTATGTACATAGGTAAGGTGTACATTTGCTTATGTTTATTATACACTAAAGCTTCTTTTGGAAGCATTATATTTCATATAAATAGAAGAGAGAGACATGAGAGATAGAGATGCAAATTCGTTTGAGAGAAAGAACTGGTGGAAGGACCCCCGTTTACGATGGTTTACCAGGCGGCGCACGACGGCCGCTTTTCAACTATGATGCTACATGAGTGACACACAAATAATCATCGACAAGGAGTGTATTCCAGTGAAGTATGACGAGTCTCCGTCGAATATTTTATGGTTTTAATCCTAAATACGTATTTTATGGTTTTAATCCTAAATACGTATTTTATGGTTCTCGATTGGATTTCAAGTAAGATACTTTATCGATAGCAGATTATATGTGTTTTTTTTGTCATCAACATTATTTTGACCGTCAAACTCAACTCAACACAGAGAATTAACCAGTGAGTCATTAGATACGTACCATAAAGTTGGGGCTGCAGTATGTGACGACACAACTGCTAATGTCGAAAATAAGGATGATGATGAAGAACTGGTATGATTTCTGTATCGTTTAACAAAGTGGTGGTCGTATTCTACCTATATCGTTCCGAAAGCTTTTTTATTTATGTCGTTTTAAAACCTTTTATTGACGTGGAAAATTTTTATTCGACAACCCAAAGCTCTGTTTGAGCAAAGCTCTATTTTTATAAAACCCTTTGAAAAGAAAGATAAGGTCTGTTTTTCAAAATGTCTGATAGAAACCTCTGTTGGGCTCAACAGACGTTTGAATAACTCAAATCAGTGCTTTGAACATCTGTTTGACTTTTGGTCAACAGTTGGATGGAAACTCATGTTAGGTTGAACAGAGTTTTGAAACTACTGTTAGGTTAAACAGTGTTTGAAACGACTCTTGGCTTAAACAGTGTTTTGAAACGACTCTTGGCTTAAACAGTGTTTTAAAACGACTGTTAGCTTAAACAATGGTTTCAAAACATTGTTTTGACGGTGTTAGTGTCATTTAGTTAAGAACGAGTGCGAAATGAGCCGTCTGATGTTTTCGGTTGGTTTGTATTGTAGAGAAGGATCGCGAGTTGGGTTTTGCACATAGTCTGTATGAAAGTTTTATGCTTCATTTTTCTTTTCCAGATTGATACTGAGTTTTTTGGAAGTTATTGCTTTCAGGCATGCGCAAAATGTGGCTTTTGAAAAATCAGATTTGTTCTTCATCTGTATGCTGAGACCAGTTTCAAGTGAGATCAAGATTGATGATCTTGAAGTTCAAGCAGCCAAGGTAAAAGGCTTAGTTCTGTGATATGCGTCGGTTTTCAAACAAAAGTTCAAAAATATCTATACAAACATAAAAATGACAAAAATCAAATAGCTTGCTCCATTTGGTTGCTCTACCCTTGACTGTTGAACGATCTGTTAGGTTTTGTGGATGAGTTTGTGCGATCTAGATCGGTTGATTAGGTTTATAAATTGAAGTTTGTAGAGTGATTTTAGGTGCTGTGAAAATGAGGTCTAATTTGGTGAACCTTTCGAATTGATATCCTGTTAAAAGTTTATATGAGTAAGATGCATATTAATTAGGATTGTTTGGTAAACCGTTCCATTTGCTCTCCTGTTAAAAATGTAAATGATTAAGATATTAAATAAAAAAGATGATATAAAGTAGAATTAGGCGTGCATTTTCAACGGATTGACTGGTAAACCGTAAACCTTTACAATTGCTCTCCTGTTAAAACTATATATGCTTAAAATTCATGATCAACAATGTGGATACAGGTCTACTCTATATTTTTTTTCAAATTTTGTAATGACGTGATATTGATGGATATAATAACTATAAACATAATCAAATTTAGTCCAGGAAATAAGAATTGGAAAAGTCACAAGTCAGGAAATAAGAATTGGGAATTTTGAAGGTTTATGGTGAAATTGTTGAAAAACAACTGTCTATTGTTTGCTTTTATGCATTTTGATTAGGAGAGAATATAATCAGGTTTTTTGAACTTTGTTAACATAAGAACTTGTGAGACGACAATTAGTTGCAGTTTTCTTTTCATACACATTAAGAAAATTGAATATGTTTAAATGATTGGATCTTATTGTAAGGTAGCTAACTTGGGTATTAATATGGAACAATTATTTTTCAACTTACATGTAGAATTCTTCGAAGAGCAGCGTGCGTAGGCTGCGAAGCCGGGAGCAGAGCTTGAGTTCTTCGAAGAGCAACATCAAGTGAACTGGTATGTTTTTTAGTGTATTATTTATTTGAGAACGTCAGTGTTTATCGTTTATCTGATTGGTTTTTGTTGATTGATAAGAATTTAAATGGAAGTTAGTTTTAACAATTAACTAATTGATGTGTTGTGAAGGAGTTTTCGATGAGTAACGATGATCTCAGACCGAGAAATGAAAACAGATGTTTGAAACCACTGTTTTGTTAAAACAGTGTTTTGTGGAGAAAACAGTGGTTGAAACCACTGTAGGGTTAAAACGGTGGTTTGAAACCACTGTTGGCTTAAACAGTGTTTTGAAACGACTGTTAGGTTAAACAATGTTTTGAAACCACTTTTGAAACGACTGTTAGGTTAAATAGTGTTTTGAAACTACTGTTAGGTTAAACAGTGTTTGAAACGACTCTTGGCTTAAATAGTGTTTTGAAACGACTATTGGCTTAAATAGTGTTTTGAAACGACTGTTAGGTTAAACAGTGGTTTCAAAACACTGTTTTAACGATGTTAGTGTCATTTAGTTAAGAACGAGTGTGAAATGAGCCATCCGATGTTTTCGGTTGGTTTGTATTGTAGAGAAGGATCGCAAGTTGGGTTTTGCACATAGTCGGTATGAAAGTTTTATGCTTCATTTTTCTTTTCCATATTGATACTGAGTTTTTGGAAGTTATAGCTTTCAGGCATGCGCACAATGTGGCTTTTAAAATGTAAAGATGCTCTAAACATGAAACGTGGCAATAGGTAATCTAGATAATTGACAAGTGGCAAAAATCAAAATGAGGCGCTTAATAATCATCCTAGTGTACTTCATTTTTTTTATTAGTATAAAGATTAGACTTATTAGGCTATAGGGTGTGGTCATGACCCTCCACGTTACCCACCTCTAATCCACCGTACAAAACCACTACCCTAAGGGTGTGGTCATGACCCAAACCACTAGCCCCTTATTTATTTTAATTTATCTTTGTCTAAATGAAAAAGGAAATAATTTGTTGAAAAATGGAAAAGAGGACCATGGTTGCCATGGTTTAATCCATGCAAATCATGGTGGATCAATCAAGGGGGTGATGTAGCTTTCCATTCATGTTCCTAGGTGGCAAATAATGTCCCAACCATGACCCCCACACCATATAACCTTATTAACTTTTGTGCCTACTAGACAATGACTTTGAATGTCAATATATATCAAATCCCCGACAATCTAAATGAACCGATAATTACTTACTAAATATAATAAAACGTTACTAAAACTACCCGTGTTTTACACCGGTCCGACTACTAGTATGCATTGTTAAATAAAAACCAATATTAAAGGTTTACAAATATAATATTGAGAAGAATAATATAAAACACTAAACATCACATAGCCGGCCAAGACATTTGTTGTCCTATATTATACTTTGGAAAATAATGCCAAAATAAAAGACAACAATAGGGGTGGTTATAACTAACATCAAAAAGGAATTGCATAACCAGAGATCACAAAAATCACATTTACTTATCACTTGGAATTGCATAACAGGACATACGGTATCATTCTACATTATCCATGTTGTTTTTATCATCTAGACAACAAGGTTTACGAACACAAAGATAATTATGAATCAATGCCTATAAATAAGATCGTCAATCCATATAGGCGGTGCATCTAGGATAATTAGTAAGGGCGTTGGCCCTCATAATTCCCTGGAGGATCGTAACTACATATAACAAACCACCAACCGTTACGACATTTGACTTTAGCACAACCAAGATAAACGGAATCACGCCAAACCACTTGTGTGTAATGACGGCACTCATCACCGACACACGAGTTTGATCCATACTCGTAGTATTGTTTTTCTCCGACCCACATGTTGACAGCATCGGTTGCAGTGAATTGGTCACCATAACCTTCTGCTAGGTTTTCGCCAAAAGGGCCTTGTGAGTGCTCCATGTCACAATCACCTAGCCTATGGTATGCATACCCACGTGCGTAGGCCGCTACTGTCATGTTCCATGTGAGAGGTTGCACCCCGACTTGGGCCCTCGCTTTGTTGTGGGGAACAAGGAAGTCTAAGCCCAAATCTTGGTTGTGATGAGGAACAGCCCGGGCCAAGGAGAAGCATGAGAACATTAGAAGAAGAATGCCTAGTGACTTGGTGATATTCACCTCCATTTGTAATGGTGTATGTATTGGTGCAAATGAAGCATGACACCAAGGGCAATACTCGTTTCTATTTATATACAAATGTTTGTACTAAAATATGTTGTTGCATTAAGTTTATTTGATAAAATCTATATGGATTATAAAGAATTGGGCTTCCCTTATAAGTCATAATTTGTGGGTATTTAAACATAATAAAACTAATGATCACTTGTTCCATAAGTTTTGGTCCAAATTGTGATATTATCCTACCCCACTGCAAGAAAACTGTTGAATATGTTAGAAAATAAGGGTGTCCGGTGTGGGTGCGGCAAAGGCTGTTGCCGCGCGGCAAACACCGTCACCGACCCTTTGTCGCTGCGGTTTCTTTGCTGAATCGATGAGGGCTTGCCGTGCGGTGAAGGGAGGGTATGAGAGAGAGAGGGAAGTGTGGGGTGGGGTCCATTCTAATCTCAACCAATCACACATTTTTCCTTTTTTTTGAATAGTTTACCACTTTATCAAATGTCTAACCATTGCCAACATTTTTTAGCATAGTTTACCACTTTGACATGACACACTCTTATTGATTGATTTTTTAGTTTGTCATTCTCAAGTGTTTAACCACTCCTTACACCCTAAAAATTAAAATAAAGGAGTATACTAAAATTAAAGGATCATAAATCTTTCATCATTTCCTTAAATAGAAGATGTTGACAGCTTTTACAAAGACCCATTTTCCTACCGTTGCTCAATCAGAGGAGCAGTTAATTTCTTGTGATTGCATTTCCATATTTTATCATTCTATCTCCCTATTTAACAAATTGTAATCGTAAGACCATGGGGTATGGTTTGGATAGTCTCCAAAGGGACCATCCGCCACGTAGGCGCCAACTCGGCAATGTTGAAGGACCATCCCCTTGGGGACTACCCAAGGGTGTGGTAGACTACCCACATAATATAATATATAATATATAATAAAGATGAGAGAGAGAAGTCAGAGGGGAAAGAGGAGAGGGGGCCCACCATTTGCATCGTCACCTCCGTCTTGCAGACGCCGGGAGGGACACGACGCAGCCCATGGGGCGGTGTAGGACGCCGAGGACGAACCGGGACAGGGGGAGACGACCCCATACCGCACAGTCTAAAAGAATAATATCAATATTCAACTTGTCAGTATTCAATTGATAATAGAATAAATTATCATTTTAGCTATCAAGTTCTTCCATAATGATTTCTATACCAACTACAAGTGGCGGACCCATCTTAGTTTTTTTTTACCAACACTCTCATTAAAAAAAAAAAGTCTAGTAACTCAGTCACCCGTCTGTCAGATTCGTATATGATACATATAACAATGGCTATCACATACCATCTATGATATAACACGTAAAAGTATTTCTAAAGATGTCACATGATGCTTCTAGTTAGATATATGGGCGGAACCAGAAGAGGTCAAGACGGGGCTCCTAATTGTAACCAGTAGAGAAAATAAGCTTATGAGGCTAAAACGTTCTAGTTCCACTTCTAATATATGATCGCAATATCAACTAATTTCATTTGAAATGGTAGGTACTCGTTGAAAAATAGAGATGCCCAAAAAGATTAGGTTTGTATTGAGCTTTGATATAATTTTTTTAACAGATAACAGAAGTTTTACATACACATAAAGCGCCAAAACTTCATAATTTAATTAACTTTTAATGGTTTAGATGTATTTAAATATTTATAAAGTCACAGGTTCAAATATGCGCATGTATTAGGTGCATGTGACAATGAATTTGGCATTAAACTTATATTCAATAGTTTTTATTTGATATTAATTTGAAATAATAGATTAATGATTGATTGTTTATAGTAGAAAACACAAAAAGTTCACATGCAGTATGCTTCCATCCCGCTCCAAACACGGATTTCAACATCATCTCATAGCTAAAAGATAAGGAATTTAAAGGTTAAAAATGAGGACATTTCAATATTTTTAATCAAGTTTACCACAAAAGATCACACAAAAAGGACTAAGTTACTCTAAAACTTATTTTGTAACAAGAAGAATAACAATAATAAATCTAACATTTTTCTATTACTATAACTAATTTTATCTTCGCCTGCGTTGCGGGGCGTTAGGCGAAATATTTCTCAACCATTTAAAAAAACAGTAACATAGTTTTGCTAGAACAAAAGCTAAAACGATAGCAAGACTATATTTTTGAGTTGGGGCAAAACTGAATTTATCAGGACCAATGAGCGAGAAAAACACTTCAATAGTTTTGAAGAAAAAAAACGATGGCAAGATTGTAATTTTGAACCGGTGGCAAAAGCGTAATTTTGAACTGGGGTAAAATCGTAATTTGTCAAAAGCTAAAACGATGGCTATATTATAATTTTTAACTGGGGCAAAATCGTAATTTTTATCATGGGGCATATTCATAATTTTAAAGTAGGGGTAAAACCGTAATTTATTCGGTAATAAGGAGTGTCAGGCCTCATGGGAATTGAAGTGTATATAAATATCTGTTACTAGGTTATACTCTCGTGTATACACATGTTGAATAATAAAAATAGTTTTATTTGTAAATAAAACAAGTAACGTACATGATAATCATTCCACACGTTTGTAATCTTTTACTAATAGTAATTAATACCCAACCCACTTGTAAAGTGCTTGTTGCGATCATCTTTCGTTAAGAAACTTTTTAATTATTTTTACATTGTTAGCCAATAAGTTAACGAAGTAATGAAATAATTTTCATTATATAAATCGGAGAATCTACAACATATTTGACTATATTTTATTATGTTTAATCATCTTTATATTTTGTTATGTTTAATCGTTATCTATATTGTTGAATATTTTTAATTGTAGTAAAATATATTTATTTGTTATTGATAACACAATTGAACGAAAAATTGCCATGTGGTAATTGTAGTTAAATATAATAACGATTAAACAAAATAGAAGTTACTTGTAGTAAAATATATTAATTGTAGTTATTCATATAATATTTTTATTTAGTTAATATAATATTTTTAATTAGTTATCCGTAAGGTATTTCAAATATTAAAACGGAATATAATTTAATATTATATTTAGGTAGCATAAGAAATTACCATGTGACATTAAGGCTAGAGGGTATGGTGACATTCCATCCTTGGAGGACCATCCGCCACGTAGGCGCCACGTCATAGTCCTCCCAAGGATAGTCACTAGAGGGTATGGGAGGATGATCCTACCCCACCAGTTTTTTTTTTAATTTCTATGCCCTATGTACAAGTATTGAAGCCTAATGTACAAGTCCCTAACACAAACAAACAACAAAGGGGGCCTACCATTGGAGGATCATCGCCACCGTCTGAACTTCGACGTTGAAGACGGCGTTGGATCGTCGTGTGACCCTAACGAGTCAATCTGAAGAGTTCAACATCAAAATCAAAGGCGGAATCAATGAGATTGACGTAACACAGCTTGTTTTCCTCTAATTATCTTCTTATTAACCGATTCTGAGCTTTTACAGATTCAAATGACAAACGGACAGCACCTCGGCTCAGAAACTATGGTCTAATTCCGTTTCAAATGACACGGCTTGATCAGGTATTTATACTTTATAGGCGGAATTATAATTCCAAGCGGAATTACCTTTCCGTTTGAAACCATACAAACAGGATTACATTTCAAACGGAATTACCTAATTCCGTTTGAAACAGTCCAAACGATATTCTGTTTCAAGCGAGATTAGCAATTCAAGCGGAATTATAATTCCAAGCGGAATTATAATTCAAGCGGAATTACCTATAAAACTTGATTTCTCGTTTTGCGTGCCCTGATCTATCTAATACAATACAAGACTCAATAAAGACGAAGTTAACAGACATCTAATGCACCAACAGACTCCCCCTTGGATGTTGACGAAGTCTTCGGGATCGAATCTTCAGTCTTGATTGGTCTTGACTGTCTTTCCAAATTGATTTGACATTGTAAAAGCCTCCTTCAATCTTTATCTTCAAACTTTAATCTTCAATCTCCCCTTTGAATGTTGATCCAGAATTCTGACTCCCCCTTTCGAAGACTCCCCCTCACGGTAAGCTGGGACTTAAATTCTGGTTCAAACTTTGACATTTTCTTTGCCATGGGGATCTTGACTCCTGTTTCCTATTTCTCAAACATATAACATTATAATCTATTCAAACTTAAAAATTTCTTAAATGTTCATCAGTTTTAGAAATCCACTTAAGTATTCAGGTCCAAGTTAATGACCCTGATTACTCAATTTACCTACCAAGTCCAACTTAATGACCTTGGTTGATACAAGACAGAAACAAACTGATTTTTGTTCAACATTTTTCTTAAAAAAAATTACAAGTTTCAAGTTAATGAACTTGTTTTGACTTTCCAATTTCTCAATTATCATGATAAGCTCTCAACTCATCATCCAGCTTAGAATCTTTCTGCATCTGCTCCAACCTTCTGAATCTGAAGATCAACTCTCCACTTTGGTTTGTCGGAAAATAAAGCAGAAATGAAAAATCTTTTTGGATTTTTTAATAAAGTTTCTAGAATAGAAATGAATTGCAGAAATAAAATGCAGTAAAAGTAAACTATTTACAAACATATTTTTGGTGAGCGTGTTAGGGAATCATATCAGCTATTCGACAAGTCACAAGTACCATTAAGCTTTGATTACATACTCAGAATTAAACAATTCGCTTAAATTGTCGATATACTGATCCACTTAAATTCTCACACACATTTCAATCTGTTCAGGATACGGATTAGGTGAATTAGAGACTTAAACTTATACGTATGTCCCACCTCTTGAATATACTCCCGTATCCAAATCCCAATATTCAGTCTTACAGGTGAGTATACCCCAGATGATATCTGTAAGGGGTTAAATTGAGAGACCGTGAGAGCTCAGGTCAGAACTTCCGTTCAGCAGAGAGATGACGGTTCGACTTTAGGTGGGTCCCCTTTAGAGGATCTTTTTTACAACAGCACATGATTAGCATTTTTTTTCAATGTTTCATCATTTTTTATGCTGAGGGGGTGCTATATTTCAAGCAAGCGGTAAAGTATTCTCCGGGGACTAGGCCATTGCTTCCGCAAAATTAGAAGTCCCGGGATAATACCCCAGATATCACTGAGTATAAAGACCTAGTATCTCAAAAAGAGGGATCTTTCAAACAAGATTTCAGGGGTTACCTATATATCCAAGTAGTGTTCCCCACGAAATAAGTAAGTAAAGATTTAGGTTTATATCCCGAACAAACCTACTAAATGTGTAAAAACCTATCGGCACATCATCAGCGAGACTGTTTAAGACTTTTAAACTTTACATATCTTTAGCATACCGTAACTATCAAGCCGATGTACTATCATTATCCCTTTTCACACAAGCTCTTTTCTGGTTTTCTATTGTTTTTGTATTTTGAAAATATCTCATGTTTTTGGATTTTTGAAAATTTTTTACTGTTTTTGTATTTTCTGAAAATATAATACTCCCCCTAAATACCAAAACAAGTAAAAAATCGACAAACCATTGCAGATTGTTTCTCAAGATCATCATCTACAATGTTATCCTCATCAACGCCAATAATCCCATCCGACACCGATAAAAGCTTCATACCGTTTAGTTTTAAAAGATATTTAAAACGAGTTTTATCAAACGCTTTGGTATGTAAATCAGCTTTCTGTTCGTCAGTGTGGATTTTCTCAATTCGTATCAATTTCTTCTCGAAGCAATCTCGGATGAAATGTTGACGAATTTCGATGTGTTTCGTTTTAGCGTGATGAACAAGATTTTTAGTAATGTTTATCGCTGCCTCATTATCAACAAAGATAGGGGTGTTAAGAAATTGCAAACCGTAGTCGCGCATCTGTTGCTGGATCCACAAGATCTGAGAGCAGCAACTGCTAGCAAATACATACTCAGCTTCACAGGTGGATAGAGCCACAGAGGTCTGCTTCTTACACTGCCAGGTGACCAAACGTGATCCGAAAAACTGACATCCCGCTGTTGTTGATTTAGCGTTAACTTTGCAGCTTCCGAAGTCGGAATCAGAATACCCTTCGAGCGTGAAATCGCCTGTTTTTAGATACCACAACCCCAATGACGGAGTTCCTTTCTAGTAGCGTAATATCCGTTTCACAATCACCATGTGCGAAGCTCTGGGGCTTGACTGAAACCGTGCTGCGAGGCACGTCGGATACATGATATCGGGTCTTGAAGCAGTTAAGTACATCAACGATTCGATCATGGAACGATACATCGTTTCATCTACCCTGTCTCCGGTGAGATCTGGGTTTATCCCATGATTCGTCGCTAAAGGGGTTGAAGCTGGAGTAGATCCTGACATCCCAAATTTCTCTAAGATATCATGAACATACTTCGTCTGATGTATAAAAATTCCCTCAGGTAGTTGATCAACTTGAAGTCCCACGAAGAATTTCATCTCCCCTATCGATGATATTTCAAACTTTTGCTTCATAAATTTTTCAAAGTCTTTGCACAAACTTTCATTTGTTGACCCAAATATGATATCGTCCACGTAAATCTGAACTATCAGAAGATGTCCGTCGACCTCTTTGGTGAAGAGAGTGGCATCCACTTTTCCTCGGATGAAGCTGTTGGCTAGCAGGTGTTGAGACAATGTCTCGTACCAAGCTCTCAGGGCCTGGTGTAAACCATACAGCGCCTTATCCAGTAAATAGACCTTGTCTTTGTGGATTGGGTCGGTGAAGCCCGGTGGCTGTCCGACATATACCTCATCTTTTACCTTCCCGTAGAGAAACGCCGATTTCACATCTAACTGAAAAACTTTGAATCCCTTCCACGATGCAAATGCCAGAAAGATCCTAATTGCTTCTAGTCGAGCCACTGGAGCATATACTTCGATGAAATCTATACCCTCCTGCTGACTAAAGCCCTGGACTACGAGTCGAGCTTTGTTATGAATAATAACCCCTCGATCATCCGTCTTGTACTTGAACACCCACTTGGTGTTTATCTTCCTGTGACCATCAGGCAAGTCTACCAATTTCCACACTCCTAACTTCTCAAACTAACTAAACTCTTCTTGCATAGCATTGACCCAAGAATCTTCAGTTAGCGCCTCTTTATATGTTCGCGGTTCGATCCGCGAAATAAAACAACTTAGTGAAAACTCAGTTTGTAACGGAGCAACTGTAGAATAAAAACATGTAAGGCCTTGGTCAATTTGACGTCTAGTGCGAACGCCTGATTGTAATTCTCCAATGATCAAATATTCTGGATGATACAAAAGAGTTCTCGGAATCACCTCGCCTGGAACATCTACCTCGCCTTCCAAATTTGTGACATTCTGATTTGCACCTTGTTCACTGACTGGAATTGTTTGACTTGAAATAAGGATCTGATCCCCCTCAGAATCTGAATCACCATGATCAAATATAGGCATATTATCAGATTCTTGATTATCATTGACTGCCGTCTGATTGTCATGAGCATGTTCTGAAGATTGTTGAATATCATCATGTTCTCCAACATTACTTGGACCAGCTTCATCGTCATTAGAAGCTCGATTTTGACGTCTAGAATACTCAGCTGGAAATCTTTCTTGTGATTCTTCATACTCTCTCAGAATATCCAACTCGTCAAAGAAATCTGTTTCTTCTTCAATCATGTCAAACGAATCCCATAAAGTATCGTAATTAAAACGCCATGAGTCGCCTAGATTCTGCGGTGGCATTGTGTAACCTTGGCATTCAACAGTGTGTGCTTCAATAATCCGTTTCAAGCTAGGAACAAAAACTCGTTTTGATGGACTTGAGTAACCCACAAATATTCCTTCAATGCTCTTTGCACCAAACATTCCAAAAGGCTCTAGAACGGTGCAGGGAGACCCAAACGGTTCTAAATACTTCAGGTTCGGTTTGCGGTTGTTGATTAGCTCGAAACACGTCTTGTTGAATTTCTTCACTGTGAGAACCCGGTTGAGCGTATAGCATGCGGCTGATACTGCTTCTGCCCAAAATTAACAGGTAGTTTAGAATCAGCAAGCATCGTCCTAGCCGTCTCAATTAGTGTCCTGTTCTTTCTTTCAGCTACTCCATTCTGCTGCGGAGTGTAAGGCGCGCTAAATTCATGCAATCTACCTCTTTCATCAAAGTATTCTTCCATTTTGTTGTTCTTAAATTCAGTACCATTATCACTTCTGATTCTTCTGATACGCCTTTGGTACAAGTTTTCAATTTTTCTGAACAACGCCGTCAAACTATCAAACGTCTCATCTTTAGACTTCAGAAATGATACCCATGAAAATCTGGAATAATCATCAATTACTACAAGACAATAGAGATCACCAGTTATACTTTTGACGTTCACTGGTCCAAAAAGATCCATATGAAGTCTCTCTAAAGGTCTTGAGACTGAGTTGACTTTCTTTTGAGGATGTGATTTCTTTTTTTGCTTACCTTTGACACAGCTAATGTGACAACCCTCAAAATCCCATGTATTCCGTACAATTCATTAATGATAATTAAAATGCTTGACGACTGTGTGGAATTACTTAACTGTTTTCTGATATCTGTGTTATACTTACATGTATTTGTTAACATACTAGTAGGATACAGAAAAGTTACTAAATAGTCCGGTATGCCTTCCTGAGTGTTAAAAATTAAAAACGTTGCAAAAATATATAAGTAAGACGCCTTACGGAACAATTTAACGGAACAGTATCTGACCGAACAACCGGACATTACCCGGGACACCAAATATTTGTCAAACACATTATTTAATTATTTTGAGCTAGTCATGGTCCCCGTATACCATAACACCCACTAAAATACCCCTAACTAACACATAGAATCATATACTTAGAATCGAACTTATAATTTCCAACTTACCATTCAAAGTTTCATTTTACCCCCCCCCCCTTCTTAGTAACCGTCCCCATGTGGGGGACCCCACCACCTTGCTTGTAAAATCTCCTCATATATTTTGTTTAAGATGTTATTTGAGTGTTATTTGATCTAGTGGGCAAGATATAAGATATGAAATGATTTGTGAGATTTCCATATATATTTGATTCACTCATCTTCACACTCCATCTCACCACTCTCTCTCTCTCTATTCGGTTCCCCCATAACCGAACTCACCACCACCTTCCAACATTCTTCATCTTCTTCATTACAAGTGCCATTCAAAGCTTGAAGTTCATCTATGGAGGGTGCATCTTGAAGGACCTTCAAAGGAGCTTTGTTTTAATCTTATTCATCATCAATTCTTATCATCTTCTTCACTAAGAATCATCCCTAGCTTTAAGCTAGTAGTAAGTTCCTTATGTCACATTTGTTCATCTTGTTTCACGATTAAAAGTTGTAGTATGTTAAATCGACAAGAACACTAAAAGGGTTTAAACAAGATGATGAACATAAAAGTTGCATGAAAGATTTACATGATGATATGTTGTAGTGAACATGTTGTTGATTGCTTGATGATTTACTGGCTGATATTGATGTTGAATGTCGTTATGGATCTCTAAACATGTTAACGAAATCAATCGAACACACTTTAGAATGTTAAAAAGCTGAAAACAGTTGCTGTTTGAAGATTACAGCCAACTTCAGTTGGCTGTAATCAGACCCTAATAAATCGAAAAATGTATTTTCGGAAGTCTAAATTTATGTACTATGAAATACGGTTCTAATGGCACTGAAATCATAATTTTTGGACTCCGTTTACTATTTTTAAAGCGTCTTTTCGTAACAGCAGCTAGAGCTGCAATTTTTCTGCTGAAAAAGAGCGTCTTGTTTTCTGTTATAACTTGCAACCTGTGTGGAGTCTGATCACGAAATTTATACCATAGCTGACCACCGATGTATTTGTAATTACCCCACTGGAATTTCGTAAATCGGACACTCGATGAATTTTTAATAAATTGTTCCGTGGACTGTGGTCAGAAATACATAAATCTGAGTTCAGTCCGGAATATGAATTTATATAAAATATTGGTAATAAACCGGAACCTGATATTTTTACACAATAAAATATGGAACGTTTAAGACATCCTGTAAAAATTTGGGAATTTTTGAATAATTTAACTATTTTATTTAAATGTCCGAAAACAGCCGGTTTTGAATATAAATGCTGAAAAGACATAAGTTGTGACTCGCGTGTCTAAATGTCGAGTATGCTATCTGTGAATGATCTAACATGTTATATATGTTATGTGCATTATCGTATGTTTGATTTTGAGTGGGGAATGGATGGGAAGTATATATGGGCATAAACCGTTAAAGTGATGCATGTTATGTGATAGATACGTGTAGGAACTTTGTGTTCTATTTGAAAATCACTAAACGACTAACTGGTAATTATATTAGGACGTGATTGACCGACCTTGACTGTTAGCTATATTTGAGAATCTAACCGAGCAAACCAAGGTGAGTTCACACACTTTCTAAGGCATGGGATTCCCGGTGGGTTGGAAATGGGATTTGAATAACTACTCGTACTATCATTACTACTAAATTACTTTTCACTGTCCTCGGATTAAAGGGCACGTACGTAAAACTTACGTACACTCATACTTACTACTGTCCTCGGATTTAAGGGCACGTACGTAAAACCTATGTACACTCATACTCGCTACGGTCCTTGGATCAAGAAGGGCACGTACACACACACGACTAGTCTACAACATGGGAAGCCCCCACTAATCATCGCAAACATATTTGGGAAATCGCGATACGGATTAATACTATCCACATGGGAAGCCCCCACTAATCTTCGCAAACACGCCTGGGAGACCGCGATACGAATTAACACGATACATGGTTTACAAAACGAACATATGATTTACGAAACGAATGCTATAATTAAACAACCAAACGTGAACTCACTCAACTTTGTTGTTGACTCGTTGTTACATGCCTTGCAGGTCGTTAGGTATCTATGGAGCTTGCATCGGAGTGGGAAGAGTCGTTGTGGGACATGGACAACTGTGTACCATGCTAAACATTTGAAACGTTTAAACTTATGATTTGGTTTTAAACTTTATGCTTCCGCTTGTAACTTAAACTATGTTTTGTTTAGACACCAATTGTATTGTGTTGGATTTTACAAACTACTTACATGCTTGTTCAATATGATTGGTGGCTTGATCCTGGTCACGTCACGCCTCCAAGCGGTGGTACTCCGCATGGTGGATTTTGGGGGTGTGACAGATTGGTATCAGAGCCATTGGTTATAGAGAACTTGGTTTTAATAAGGGAAAAAGTTTTTATTAAAACCAGACTATTACCTGTACAGTGCTCAACGATCCACAACGACGCTTCGCTCCACGTGCAAGACTCGACACTATAGGTGATACGATTCATGTTTATATTACCTACTTGTTAGTTATATAGAACATTGCTTATGATATGCTTAGATAACATAGTATCTACTGCTTGAAAACTTTGTGTGCTCACTCTCTTCTGTCATTCCACACTTGCGTAATGATGCGACGCACTTCTCACACAAGCCCAGCTGACGGCTTTGATCAACGACACATTTACTGCGGCACTTACAGCCGCTCAAGCAGGAGGCCAGCATGCTCAAACTCCTGTGTGCACATTCAAAACCTTCATGGACTGCCGACCTACTACTTTCAGTGGCACCGAAGGAGCAGTGGGCCTTCTCCACTGGTTCGAGAAGCTCGAATCGGTCTTCGAGATGTGTGAATGCCCTGAGGCTCGTAGGGTGAAGTATGCCACTGGTACTCTCGAAGGCGTTGCATTGACTTGGTGGAACGCGCAAGTTCAAATGTTAGGGCTGGCAGCTGCTAATGCCACCCCATGGAACGACTTCAAGGAGCTGATCAAGCGAGAATACTGTAATCGCGATGACATCCACAAGTTGGAAGTTGAGTTCTTTAACCTGAAGATGACTGGGTCAGAGATAGAGGCGTATACGAAGCGATCCAACGAACTGGCAGTGTTATGTCCAACTATGGTGGATCCTCCCATCAAGCGCATTGAGCTGTACCTCAAAGGCTTAGTACCAGAGATACAAAGCCATGTGACTGCTGCTAACCTTGCTACCATCCAGGATGTTACTCATCTTGCTCATCGCCTCATAGACCAGGCAGTAGAACAGAACAAGCTGCCTAAGCGTATAGGTGCTACTGCTAATACTACTTCTGCTATTCCCAAAGACAACAAACGAAAATGGGATGGAGCCAACAGCAAGGGTTCGACTACAGTACAGTCCCAGGCACAGCAGCGAAAGATTGATGACTACCAGAGTCCTGGTCAGCAATCTTCTGGTAGACAAGGGCAGGGTGGATATCGAGGAAACCCCCCAAAGTGCAACAAATGCAACAGACACCACAGTGGTCAGTGCAACAAGGGACGTTGTCAGAGGTGTCTCAAGATGGGTCATGAAGCCAAGGATTGCAGGAGCTCACGGCCTACAAATCAGAATCGTCAGCAGCAGCAGCAAGCTCCACAGAACCAGCAGCAGCAACAGCGGGGCAACAGGGGATGCTTTCAGTGCGGTGCTGAAGGCCACTTCAAGCGGGACTGCCCCCAGTTAAATCAAAATCAGAATAACAACAACAACAATCATCAGGGCAACGAGAATAACAACGAGGGAAACAATGGAGACAATGGCGCCCGGGGCCGTGTGTTCGTGATTGGTCAGGGTGATGCTAGGAATGATCCCAACGTCGTGATGGGTAAGTTCCTACTGGATGACTTTTATGTTAATGTTCTATTTGATTCGGGTGCCGATACCAGTTATGTGTCCCTAAAAGTAAGTCGAATGCTTAACCGTACCCCAACACTTTTGAACACCAAACACACGATAGAGCTAGCAAATGGTAAAAGTCTTGAAGCCACACACGTAGTTAAAGGTTGTAACCTCGTCTTAGCTGGTCAGACTTTCTCTATCGATCTTATTCCTATCACACTGGGTAGTTTCGACGTCGTTATTAGGATAGATTCGCTATCTCACCATCAAGCGGAGATTGTTTGTAAGAAGAAAATCATCCGCATTCCTCGTTCTGGTGAAGAACCTCTTGTGATTCGTGGCGACAAGAGTGGTGCTGTCGAAGGCATCATCTCTTTCCTTAAGGCCCAGAAGTGTTTGCGAAAGGGCCACACTGCCATTTTAGCACTCGTTACTGACACATCAACGGAAGAGAAGAGAATTGAAGACATCCCTATTGTGCGCGATTTTCCCGAGGTATTTCCTGAGGAATTACCTGGTCTTCCGCCTCATCGCCAAGTCGAGTTTCAAATCGAGCTAGCTCCTGGAGCAGCGCCAGTAGCTTGAGCACCATATCGTCTAGCTCCATCAGAACTTGAAGAACTGTCCACACAACTACAAGAACTCTTGGAAAAGGGTTTCATACGTCCTAGCTCTTTTCCCTGGGGAGCTCCAGTCTTGTTCGTAAAGAAGAAAGATGGTACTTTCAGAATATGTATTGACTATCGCGAGCTTAACAAGATGACTGTGAAGAATCGTTATCTCCTTCCACGAATTGATGACTTGTTCGACCAGCTGCAAGGGTCGAGCTATTACTCCAAGATTGACTTGAGATCGGGATACCATCAGCTGAGGGTCCGAGATGAGGACGTCTCCAAAACAGCATTCAGAACTCGTTACGGCCATTACGAGTTTCTGGTTATGCCATTTGGGCTGACGAATGCACCAGCGGTCTTTATGGATCTCATGAACCGAGTATGCAAACCTTACCTGGATAAGTTCGTTATTGTGTTCATCGACGATATCCTGATCTATTCTAAGAGTCAGGAGGAACACGAGCAGCATCTGCGACTTATGCTTGAACTTCTTCGAAAGGAGCAGTTGTATGCCAAGTTTTCGAAATGTGACTTCTGGCTTCGCGAAGTCCACTTTCTAGGCCATGTGGTAAACAAGGATGGGATTCATGTTGATCCATCCAAGGTTGACTCAATCAAGAACTGGCCTGCACCCCGCACACCAACAGAAACCCGCCAATTCTTGGGTTTGGCAGGATATTACGGAAGGTTTATCAAAGACTTCTCCAAGATTGCACAACCTCTCACTTCACTAACTCAGAAGGGTGTCACCTATCATTGGGGTGATGCACAGGAGTCCGCATTTCAGCACTTGAAAGATAGACTTTGTAGCGCGCCTATCCTCTCATTGCCTGAGGGCACAGATGATTTTGTGGTTTACTGCGATGCTTCCATCCAAGGACTTGGTTGCGTGTTGATGCAACGTGACAAGGTCATTGCCTACGCATCACGCCAACTCAAGGTTCACGAAAGAAATTACACTACTCACGATCTGGAGTTGGGAGCAGTTTTTTTCGCGCTTAATATATGGAGACATTACCTGTACGGTACCAAGTGCACCATTTACACCGATCACAGGAGTCTCGAGCATATCTTCAAGCAAAAGGAGTTAAACATGCGTCAACGCCGATGGGTCGAACTCTTGAATGATTACGAATGCGCTATCAAGTATCATCCGGGCAAAGCCAATGTTGTGGCTGACGCCCTCAGTCGAAAGGATACTTTACTTAAGCGTGTACGTGCATTACAGCTTACCATTCACTCTAGCCTTCCCGCTCAAATTCGTGATGCTCAAGTTGAAGCATTGAAGGCAGAAAACATCAGGGCTGAATCCTTACGAGGATCGAGGCAACGGCTAGAACAAAAGGAAGACGGCGCCTACTATGTAATAGGGCGTATTTGGGTTCCACTTTATGGCAACTTACGCGAGCTTGTGATGGATGAAGCACATAAGTCTCGTTATTCAGAACATCCTGGTTCGGATAAAATGTACCACGACTTAAAGACCACATACTGGTGGCCTGGCATGAAAGCCCACATAGCAACCTACGTCAGTAAGTGCTTGACTTGTGCGAGAGTCAAGTCTGAATATCAGAAACCATCAGGCCTACTTCAACAACCGGAGATCCTGAAATGGAAATGGGAGCAAATTTCCATGGATTTCATTACCGGCCTGCCCAGATCTCAACGCGGAAACGATACCATTTGGGTGATCGTAGACCGACTGACCAAGTCTGCACATTTTCTGGCTATCAAAGAAACGGATAAGTTTTCTACTCTTGCAGACATTTACCTAAAGGAAGTGGTATCAAGGCACGGAGTGCCAACCTCTATTATATCTGATCGTGACGCACATTTTACTTCTGAACTGTGGCAAGCAATGCACAAGTCCTTTGGCTCACGTTTAGATATGAGCACCGCTTATCACCCGCAGACGGATGGGCAATCTGAACGCACCATCCAAACCCTTGAAGACATGCTTAGGGCATGTGTACTCGATTTTGGTAATGGCTGGGAAAAGCACCTCCCGCTAGTGGAGTTTTCGTACAACAACAGCTACCACACCAGCATCCAAGCCGCTCCGTTTGAGGCTTTGTAAGGACGCAAATGCCGATCACCTCTCTGTTGGGCAGAAGTTGGTAACAGCCAAATCACTGGCCCAGAACTTGTGGTAGACACCACCGAGAGAATTACTCAGATACGACAGCGAATGGCGGCAGCTCGTGACCGTCAGAAAAGCTATGCTGATAAGGGAAGAAAACCACTCGAGCTCCAGGTTAGGGATCGAGTGCTACTCAAAGTCTCACCTTGGAAAGGTGTAGTCCGCTTTGGCAAACGAGGAAAACTCAATCCGCGTTATGTCGGACCATTCGAAGTCACCGAGAAAATTGGCAAAGTCGCCTACAGGTTGAATCTACCTGAAGAACTCAGCGGAGTTCACAATGTTTTCCATGTGTCGACTCTGAAGAAGTGTCTGTCAGATGAGACCCTCATAGTTCCTCTCAAAAAACTCACTATCGACGACCAGCTGCAATTCGTCGAGGAACCAGTAGAGATTACGGATCGAGATGTTAAGATCCTCAAGCATACTAGGATACCTCTAGTCCGAGTTCGTTGGAATGCTCGTCGTGGCCCAGAGTATACCTGGGAACGAGAAGACCAAATGAAACTCAAGTATCCCCAACTATTTAAGAAAAACGCAACCACTACTGAGGCTGAAGCTACTGCAGAATTTCGGGACGAAATTCCAAATCAACGGGGGAATGATGTGACACCTCAGGAAAATCAGGAAAACAACGCAACTTAACTAGCTTCCTCAGTAACCACGTGCTAAATTTCGGGACGAAATTCTCTTAACAGGGGGAGAATGTGACAACCCTCAAAATCCCATGTATTCCGTACAAGTCATTAATGATAATTAAAATGCTTGACGACTGTGTGGAATTACTTAACTGTTTTCTGATATCTGTGTTATACTTACATGTATTTGTTAACATACTAGTAGGATACAGAAAAGTTACTAAATAGTCCGGTATGCCTTCCTGAGTGTTAAAAATTAAAAACGTTGCAAAAATATATAAGTAAGACGCCTTACGGAACAATTAAACAATTTAACGGAACAGTATCTGACCGAACAACCGGACATTACCCGGGACACCAAATATTTGTCAAACACATTATTTAATTATTTTGAGCTAGTCATGGTCCCCGTATACCATAACACCCACTAAAATATCCCCTAACTAACACATAGAATCATATACTTAGAATCGAACTTATAATTTCCAACTTACCATTCAAAGTTTCATTTTACCCCCCCCCCCCCCTCTTAGTAACCGTCCCCATGTGGGGGACCCCACCACCTTGCTTGTAAAATCTCCTCATATATTTTGTTTAAGATGTTATTTGATTGTTGCTTGATCTAGTGGGCAAGATATAAGATATGAAATGATTTGTGAGATTTCCATATATATTTGATTCACTCATCTTCACACTCCATCTCACCACTCTCTCTCTCTCTATTTGGTTCCCCCATAACCGAACTCACCACCACCTTCCAACATTTTTCATCTTCTTCATTACAAGTGCCATTCAAAGCTTGAAGTTCATCTATGGAGGGTGCATCTTGACGGACCTTCAAAGGAGCTTTGTTTTAATCTTGTTCATCATCAATTCTTATCATCTTCTTCACTAAGAATCATCCCTAGCTTTAAGCTAGTAGTAAGTTCCTTATGTCACCTTTGTTCATCTTGTTTCACGATTAAAAGTTGTAGTATGTTAAATCGACAAGAACACTAAAAGGGTTTAAACAAGATGATGAACATAAAAGTTGCATGAAAGATTTACATGATGATATGTTGTAGTGAACATGTTGTTGATTGCTTGATGATTTACTGGCTGATATTGATGTTGAATGTCGTTATGGATCTCTAAACATGTTAACGAAATCAATCGAACACACTTTAGAATGTTAAAAAGCTGAAAACAGTTGCTGTTTGAAGATTACAGCCAACTTCAGTTGGCTGTAACCAGACCCTAATAAATCGAAAAATGTATTTTCTGAAGTCTAAATTTATGTACTATGAAATACGGTTCTAATGGCACTGAAATCGTAATTTTTGGACTCCGTTTACTATTTTTAAAGCGTCTTTTCGTAACAGCAGCTAGAGCTGCAATTTTTCTGCTGAAAAAGTGCGTCTTGTTTTCTGTTATAACTTGCAACCTGTGTGGAGTCTGATCACGAAATTTATACCATAGCTGACCACCGATGTATTTGTAATTACCCCACTGGAATTTCGTAAATCGGACACTCGATGAATTTTTAATAAATTGTTCCGTGGACTGTGGTCAGAAATACATAAATCTGAGTTCAGTCCGGAATATGAATTTATATAAAATATTGGTAATAAACCGGACCCCGATATTTTTACACAATAAAATATGGAACGTTTAAGACATCCTGTAAAAATTTGGGAATTTTTGGAATAATTTAACTATTTTATTAAAATGTCCGAAAACAGTCGGTTTTGAATATAAATGCTGAAAAGACATAAGTTGTGACTCGCGTGTCTAAATGTCGAGTATGCTATCTGTGAATGATCTAACATGTTATATATGTTATGTGCATTATCGTATGTTTGATTTTGAGTGGGGAATGGATGGGAAGTATATATGGGCATAAACCGTTAAAGTGATGCATGTTATGTGATAGATACGTGTAGGAACTTTGTGTTCTATTTGAAAATCACTAAACGACTAACTGGTAATTATATTAGGACGTGATTGACCGACCTTGACTGTTAGCTATATTTGAGAATCTAACCGAGCAAACCAAGGTGAGTTCACACACTTTCTAAGGCATGGGATTCCCGGTGGGTTGGAAATGGGATTTGAATAACTACTCGTACTATCATTACTACTAAATTACTTTTCACTGTCCTCGGATTAAAGGGCACGTACGTAAAACCTACGTACACTCATACTTACTACTGTCCTCAGATTTAAGGGCACGTACGTAAAACCTACGTACACTCATACTCGCTACGGTCCTTGGATCAAGAAGGGCACGTACACACACACGACTAGTCTACAACATGGGAAGCCCCCACTAATCATCGCAAACATATTTGGGAAATCGCGATACGGATTAATACTATCCACATGGGAAACCCCCACTAATCTTCGCAAACACGCCTGGGAGACCGCGATACGAATTAACACGATACATGGTTTACAAAACGAACATATGATTTACGAAACGAATGCTATAATTAAACAACCAAACGTGAACTCCCTCAAATTTGTTGTTGACTCGTTGTTACATGCCTTGCAGGTCGTTAGGTATCTATGGAGCTTGCATCGGAGTGGGAAGAGTCGTTGTGGGACATGGACAACTGTGTACCATGCTAAACATTTGAAACGTTTAAACTTATGATTTGGTTTTAAACTTTATGCTTCCGCTTGTAACTTAAACTATGTTTTGTTTAGACACCAATTGTATTATGTTGGATTTTACAAACTACTTATATGCTTGTTCAATATGATTGGTGGCTTGATCCTGGTCACGTCACGCCTCCAAGCGGTGGTACTCCGCATGGTGGATTTTGGGGGTGTGACAGCTAATGCACTACCCTTCCAGATGAAAACCTTTCACATGAACACCAGTTACTAAATCATTGTGCACCAGGTGGTTCATTTTCCTCAGATGTATATGACCCATCTTCCGGTGCCACAATTGTGATTCCTTCTCCGTTGCTCTTGACACAAAACAATGAGCCTGACCCGTGGTTGTAGTTGCTACACTCATGTCCAACACGTACAGATCATTGACTCTTGGTGCTCTCATGATAATCCATTCTTCGGGAACAACAAATCCTGCTTTCAAGATCAAACATTCTTTGTCTGTAAAGTGTGTTGTATACATACGATCACAAATCTGAGAGATACTCAGAAGATTGTTTTCAAGGTCGGCGATGTAGTTAACTCTTTCAAACGTGACAATTCCATTTTATAAAGTTCCTTCACTAACTATTCGACCACCTTGATTGCCTGCAAAACCCACGTAACCTCCATTAAACCTACGAACATCGTACAGTAGGGTTTTCTTCCCCGTCATGTGCCGAGAAGCTCCACTATCCATAATCCAACGTGAAACGGATCTAGGAAGCTCCTGCACATATCACAAACACTTAGTTAGAAGTTGATGCCACCCAAGCCTCTTTTGACTCGGGTAACTTGACTTTGATGTGAGTTTTAGCAGTGTAAAGTGGCGGAAAATTCTTGTCGTTCATCTTTAAGCTCTCCTCAGACCCAATCTCAACCTTTTTGTATAAAAAGAAATAATTTTGAGAAGGTTGACCAGATGATTGGTCTTTCTTTGGTACATACTTCTTTTCAGAAGTAGTAGCCTCTTGTAATTCAAGTTTCTCATAGTAATCCAAAGGTACATGCATCTTCTTGGTGATAGATGATGATTTTGTAGTCTCAGAAACCTTTGGTTTTGGAGAACTTGATTTCTTATCAACTGATTTTGGCTTCCATGTTTGTTGAGGTGACGCAACCCGTTTGTAAAATTTGTCAGTTTTAGTTACCACATTCTTTACGGGTTCAGTTTTGATTTTTGTGTATTCATTTTTCAAAACTTTCTTCTCAACAACCATAGGAGCTTTTCCTTTTGCATCAGCTTTCTTTCTCTTATTCCCAACAACTCCAGACTTAGGCTTTAAGTTAGTGCACTTTCGTGCAATATGTCCAACTTTGTTGCACTTAAAGCATGTACGAGTATCAACTACCCGACTTGTGCCTTCGGTCTGAGATTGTGAAGCTTTCTTTTCAAAGAATTCTTCATTTGTTTTCGAAAAAATCTTAGATTCTTCATCAGAAAGTGAACTTGAACTCGAAACAAACACCTTTTTCTCAACAAACTTCTTGGTTTGAAAATTCCTTCTTTGATAATTCTTACCACCCTTATATCCACCCGACCATTTGTTTTGATTGTTATTATAAAAATGCGGTGGTACAATAGGTTTCTTGTAGTAAGCTTTATCTTTTTCGAAATTCATTTGCCTCTTTGTGTGTTTCAAACCTTCTATCTCCGACATTTCAATTTCAACTAATTTGAACACATTTGTCAGTTTAGCAACATTAACATTCTCCAGCGGAAATTCAAGATCCGAATACAACTTATCAGATCCCGACATCTTGTACATCACAAGATTAGGTTCTTCATTTAAGTTGTTTTTGGACTTTGATTTCGGAATGTATTTGTCCAAAAAGCATTCATCATCCTCAGTAGTGTCACTTTCAGATTTTAAAACATTTTCAGCCATACTTTTAACAATTTCAGACTGGACACTATCTTCATCAGATAATGAAGTGAATGTGACATCTATCGTGTCTGGAAGCTTAACTTCATTTTCTTCTTCATCATTAACTAACCCTGATTTCTTCTTTGAAAAATTGTTTAACACTGGTGGTGGAACCTGATGAAACCCAACCTCGGTTCCATCAAAGTATACATCTTCGCCTGCTTTGTTTTTCCCGATGGGTTTGGGAACAATGCGTTGTAAAACAAAGCTTGCAGAGTTGTAACTGTTCAGTTTCAACTGGATGCGTTCATTTTCAATTTTAGCTTCTTGAAACTGAAGCTTCAATTTAGCAATTTCATCCAGTTGCTGATTGATTAACTCTTCTTTCACTCTAAGAACACCGGTCAACTGCACATTTTCTTTATTGGTTTTACCATTTCTTTCATCAGAATCTTTTAGCGTTCGTTTCAACTTGTCAAAATTTTCTGAGAGTTGACGATTTTCATGAATTAGTTTTTCATTTTCTTTCCTAATTCTTTCTACTTCAATTTTATCATTTTCAATTTTCTCAGTTAAATTTTTAACTCGATCATTTGAAGCTTTTAACATTTTGTCACGGTTAAGGATCTGATCTTCAACATTTCTAACTCTTGTTGTCAAATCTTCAACCTTCTTACCACTAAGGTAAGCAAGTGTACTACAACCCTTGCAGTTTTTCATGCAATTTTTGCAGTCACTATCACCTTTGACTTTCTTACCTGACTCACTTGTAGAATCATTTGTACTGACCTTGCTTTTAGACTCAGTTTCAGACTTAGAGTCTACCTCAAGTTCTTTTGCAGCAAGCACTTTGTCAACCATCTTCCCCAAGTTTTCAGCGGTGAATTCTTGTGATGTATCAATAATCCCATCATCAACCTTCTTAGGCTGCGACTCTTTCTCTTTTTCTTTCTCTTCACCACCTCCCCACCACTCTCACTGTCTGGCTTCTTCTTCTTCAGCAAATTGCTCAATGAAAGCTTCAACACTAAGAGAAGCTGGATCAATAGCAATATTTCCATTGATGTCAAGATAACATTCTCTATCAGCATCCCATCTCTTCGCTCTCTTAGCGTCACTGAATATCTTAGATAATCTGGTCATCCTGGTTTGTGCTTTCATCTTTCTGTTTATGTATTTTTCTTCTTCATTTCTTCTATCTCTGAAAGGAGTAATCTTTTCTGCAATGAAAGCCTAGCCCACTGCGTCTTCCTCTGGTAGCAGTTCGCTCCAATCGAAACCCTCGTCGTCATGAATAACAGCAAGAGCTCTTGATTTTTCTTTGGGGTTATCCTCAAGCTGCTTCATTCTGGGCGGTTCTGATTTGTTCTGATGATAGATTGCTCGTTTATAGTAATCTTCACGAAATGGATTTGCAGTATCATCAGCAGGTGCGTTTCGACATTCACGTTTGAAATGTCCCTTTTGTTTGCACCTGAAGCATGTGACCTTTGATTTATCAAATCCAAGCTTGGTTGACAGCCCTCCAATCGAATGTCTGCCAATAATCTCCATAAATCGTTGTGCTCTCCGGATTGCACTGGCCATACACCACCTGATATCGATTAGCTCCATCTCTTCTGGATCTATTTGATCATAATCCTCCTTGGTCAGGTTAGTGTTTCCAATCTTGCCCGCCACGAGGCTCTCGTACGATTCTAACACAGATGCTAAGAACACCATTTGCTGTTTTGCGGATTCTTCACTGAAATTTTGAGCGTTCTTCAGATCTACAGCAATGTTGCATTGAAACAAATTCTTTGATGTAGATTGATTTGAAGTATTTGACGATGAACCACCATGATAGCCACTGCTAGGAGTTTCACGAATCACTGTGTTTGAATTCTCTGCAGAAAATGCTGTCTTTAGTGATGCAGATTTCGGGAACATGCTTCCTTTGTAATACAATTCTACATTCTGCTGATACGATGAGTTGTTGACTTTGCTGGATTTCTTGATCTCTAATTCATGACTTTACAATCTTTCGATAAGCAAATCCACTGTCAATTCTTCTGACTTGATTGTATTCTTCAGCATCAAGGCAAAGTATTCCCAGTCTTTCTCATCCGACAACGAGTCAAACAATTTGTCAACCAATTCTTCTCGAGAATAAATGATTCCATGTCTTGCCAGCTCCATCTTCAGATGTCCAAATCTTTCAATCATCTTAGATACAGATTCATTTTTTAAACAGCCAAATAGATCAAATTCTTTTCTTAACAACTTCTTTTTGTTTTTGACTATCTCAGCACTACCCACACATTTCACAATCAATTTATCCCAAAGATCTTTTGAATTAACATATTCTATCAACGATATTATGTCGTCTCTCACAGACTGATGAATCAAGGCAATGCACTTTTGTTCAGCAACAAATCTTTCTATATCATCATTATCTGCCAAATTTTGACAATCCTGTCCTCCAGAATTGTAACCATTCTTTAAACTCTTCCAGCTTGGATATGCAAACGCTTTAAGCCACTCGTCAAACCTTGTAGCCCACCTGTTGTAATCTTCAATCGCCATCAACTTTGGAGGTTTGTTATATGTACCATATGCACTCTCCACACTTAAAGCATCGGACAGAGTTTTCTTCGCACTCGGAGTGTTCTCATTTGTGTTGTTTGAAGTATCATCTCCGGTGTTTCCCGCGAAAGCAAACATGTCACTGAAAGGATTCATAAACTCATCCATCTTCACGTATCTGAAACAATCAACAAACACTTAGAAAAATTTTTGAAATTTTGAAAAGGATTCATAAACTCATCCATCTTCACGTATCTGAAACAATCAACAAACACTTAGAAAAATTTTTGAAATTTTGAAAAGTAGCAGTTTCAAACGGAATCAGTTCAAGCGAAATTGCTCAAACGATATTACTTCTTCAAACAGAATTAGGCTTTTCAAACGATATTATCAAATAGAATCTAATTCCGTGCGGAATTAGGTCAATTTCAAACGAAATTATCCCAATTGAAACGGAATTAAGTTCTTTGAAGCGGAATCAGTAATTTCGTTTGAATGTTTCAAACGAAATTAAATCCCGTGTGAAATCAATAGCACTTTTCAAGCAAAATTAAGTCAATGTAGCTAATTCCGTGCGGAATTAGTGAACCAGTTCAAACGAAATTATGATGACATCAGCATATTCGAACAGATTTTCAAGCGGAATTAGCAATTTTATCCAATTTAGATCGAATTTTAGTCCAATTCTTTCAAGGATTAGTTAACACTATGTTTCGCTTATTATATGTGAAAATCAAGCCATTTTGTCCGTTCAATCTTGTTCAAATCAGAAAAGAAAGAGTAGAAGTGAGAGAATCCGATGAAATCAAGCTGAATTGGTATGAACTCCTCGTCCTGAGCTCTGATACCACTTGTTGGATCGTCGTGTGACCCTAACGAGTCAATCTGAAGGGTTCAACATCAAAATCAAAGGCGGAATCAATGAGATTGACGTAACACAGATTGTTTTCCTCTAATTATCTTCTTATTAACCGATTCTGAGCTTTTACAGATTCAAATGACAAACGGACAGCACCTCGGCTCAGAAACTATGGTCTAATTTCGTTTCAAATGACACGGCTTGATCAGGTATTTATAGGCGGACTGCTTGAAACCATACAAACGGGATTACATTTCAAACGGAATTACCTAATTCCGTTTGAAACAGTCCAAACGATATTCTGTTTCAAGCGAGATTAGCAATTCAAGCGGAATTATAATTCGAGCGGCTATAAAACTTGATTTCTCGTTTTGCGTGCCCTGTCTATCTAATACAATACAAGACTCAATAAAGACGAAGTTAACAGACATCTAATGCACCAACAGACGGGACGGGATGGAGGACCGGGGGGGCGGATAGGGTCGACGCCAGCGCCGGTGGAGGACGGACCGTCCTCAACGTCCATACCGTACAGCCTAATATTTAGATAAAATAATTATTGATAACGATAATCGGAAAATTAATAACAATAACTCAAATAAGATAAACTAGTGGGCAAATTCCCGTACACTATGGTGGGTACTAAAGTTTGTTAGCCTTGATTTCAACGACTTATACATTAATATTCACTTCGAATTTTCGAATTCATGTCATAAAGTTGATAAAAATAATAATGTAAAAACGACGAATCCAAAATTTTATAAAATATCATAATTTGTGACTTTGTAAAATGAAACAAAAACGGAACTATAAAAAATAAACCTTAAAGCAACTTTGCAGCTTGTACATTCATATTTTGATTACTTTTACATCATCACGAAAACTCGAATTCAAATTAAATTTACATTGAAACATGGATAAAAATAAACACGTCACAACGTACATTCAGAATTTTAGAAAACCAAAAATACTATTGTCTCAATTATAATAATCTGGTTATGCAAAATAAAAAAATATATAAGGAAAAATATAGGATTTAAACGATAAGTTTAACTAAAGCTAAGGGAGTCATATTATAGCTAGAATTCTATATAAAATTCTGAGTTAAAACTTACTCTAAAATCACCTGGACTAAGTGCTTCAACTACTTCTATCTTTGATGTGAACAGCAAATGTAAAAGACCACTGAGTGTTTCACTCTTATTTTATAAGTTTTACAATATACTATTATAAATTATACTTTCACTTGTTATTAGTATGCTTAACCTATTTGTTTGTCATTGCTTAATCACGGGTACGCAATGAGACGAACATGCCGATAAATAAAGTCATTCTAAAATTACGAAACCAAGCTTTTTGACGATTTCAAAGGCAATGTTGGCCACCATGTAAGTCTCTTCCCAACCCATGTTTCATGGCGTTAATTATTACATGCGCATGTAGTGGAATAAGTATAGTCAAACCGAATACACTACTTTCTATTCCATAATCCCGTGAATGATGTTAATCAAAACCTCCAACATTTATTTACCATCGGTATTTTTTTAATATACACTCCATATGTACAACAACAACAACAACCATACCCAGTATAATCCCACCTATAG
Source organism: Helianthus tuberosus (assembly GCA_030545235.1). NCBI lineage: Eukaryota > Viridiplantae > Streptophyta > Magnoliopsida > Asterales > Asteraceae > Helianthus > Helianthus tuberosus. The sequence goes on from CM060407.1 coordinate 76,098,679, forward strand.
CGAGCTATTGGTAGGGTCTGGGGAGGGTAGGATGTAGGCAAGCCTTACCTCTATCCCATGGGATAGAGAGGCTGCTTCCAGTGAGACCCCCGGCTCCACAAAACCATAACCAAGACATAAGCTTCTGGCAAAACATATATAAGCACACAACTACTAACAAATGTGGAAAAGAAAAATAATAAAAATAAACACATAAATAAATAAGTAGTTGTTAGTAAAACTACGACGCCGGGAATAAGTGACAACTTATAAAAAGCTATATCACACCTCATAGAAAACAAAAAAATTTAAACTCATAAGACAAGGACCTAAACCAAAAACCAAGCCAAACTCCTAAAAGTCCTTAACCTTAATCCTACGTCTCCACGAAGTTTTCATGACAATGTAAGATTAACCTTAACCTTAATCTTACATACACTCCATATGTAAGTTAAGAAAATAGTAAGAAAAAGTTTTCATGACAATACAATTAATAACATGTGTTTTTACGATTTTTAATAACGGCAACACTATAAAATGAAGGACTTTTATCGGTTGATAAATATGTTGGTAATTTCTCAGTAATTTGTTGGTTAAAGTCTGTCAAAAATCCAGACATGTGTAATAGTTTTTTCAGACAAATCATGGATAGATATGTAGTGACGGATTTAAATATAAAAATAAAAAATTGTATTCGTATTTAGGATTAAAAAGTTGCTTTTTTTAGTTTTTTTTAGGGCTTAGGGTATTCGTCGGTAAAAATAATCATTTTTTTTAGTTATCTTAGTTAACTATCTGATGACAATTAAATATTTGTTTATTTTTATGGATTTTGTGGGATTCGTCGGAAACGTATAGATAATTACAGACAGGTTTTTTTTTTTCCTCTGTGATTTTTCGTCGGTAAAAATCATTTTTCTAGAAATGTAATGAAATTTTTAAAGTTGACTTTAATTTACAAAATATAATTACCTATTACAAAATGTATACTCATGGGTGCAAAAAATACATCGTTCAAAAGTAGCTTAGTTCTACAAAGAGCAAAAACAAAGAGATACACTGAAAAAATCGCATAGTGGCTTCACTTATTATATTTGGCTATTTTTTAATGTTGCATCGTTCGACTGTCCCATCGATCATGGTATTGCTAACTAAGTTCTCCAAATCTGTTCATCTATTTACCCAACCCCTCTACAGTATATTCACACTCGATCCGTTCTATCAATTTTGGTTCTCCTGTTGCTTTTTTGGCACAATTTTGATGTCCGTCTTGATTAGTTGATGCACGGCACAACCACCGTATCGACCATAGTTCTTCTGTCTAAGAATTTTTTTTGATTCACTTGTTTTAGCTTTCGATTGTTTGGACATCCTTGTTGATGATTAGAGAATGTACAACATATTACATTATATGTTTGTTTTTATGTTATCGAAACAAGGAGTGAATTTCATAATTAGTGATTATGCATGCAACAATATAAATATTTATGAAATAATGATATAAGACTGATAGATGTAAAAATTGTAAGATTATAGGGTGCAAGTTGTTCAAAACAGCTATTCTTCTACAAATATAACCATATGGGCTTGATCTGTTGATCACATTGAACAATCGACGACATCGACGATTCACTTTTTACATTTTGCTCTTTTGGATGTATCGCCTTAAAATATATATCACGGAAATGAATGAAATACAATTATTGTACTAGTACTTGTACGTCCAAAAAATAACGAATAGTATATCATATGAATAAAAAGAATAATTTAAAATCGATATCGCCGCAAAGGTATTATCGATTGATGTATGAAGATCGACAAAATATATACCATCCCTATTGATGTATGAGGATCGACAAAATATTGGAAGATATAGGATGAAAGAGCATATGCGTAGGAAATAATAAATGCTGACGAGGATGATCGTGTGCCCGAGTAACCATAAGACGAGACGGTTGAGTTGGATGGAGGTGGGGATGAGGAGGCGATAGAGAAGAACGAGCATGTGTTAATGTAGATTGACACACAAATAATAAACGATAGAAGAAATACTGAAGCAGTTGAAAGTGTAATAAAAGTAGCTACAAAACCATTTCTTTTTTTTTTTTTTTTTTTTTTGTCAAATTCAATTTTTGGTGGTGTTTTAGAATACAAAGCACCAAATAACAAGATTACCACACTAATAAATAAACACACCACCAAAAATTGATTTTTTGAGGGTGAAATTGTTAATAGCACCATTAAATTGATTTTTTGAGGGTGGAGTTAATAGCAACAAAAAAGTGAACCAATCAAAACATTTTGTTAGCCATCACATGGATCATAATCCTACGGTTTTCAATTGCTCTCATCCTATTCAATCAATGGATCAAATTAAGCATCCAAAAACACAACCTTTATACCCACATATATATAGACATAATGTTAAAATCAAAATCTTTTTCAGAGAGAGAAAAATGTTAAGAAGGAGCAAAGCATTACCGGAAAGTTTTCCGGAACGGCTTCCACAGTATCAAGAAACCGGCAATGTGGCGTAAAGCTTAACAATGGCCTTATCTACGAAGTGACACGAGATTTTTGAAGATCTTTCTTGATGATTTTATGTGTGATGCCATCAAATACACCGAAGATACTCGCCGGAAAACTATTACGGCGATGGACGTCATTTATGCTTTGAAGTGCCAAGGATGTACAATTATACACTATGTTGATTTGGTTTGATTGTATGTGTATAAATTGTTGTTTTAGGAAATGACTTTATAGAAATCATGTTTGTATCTCATTCTTTGTAGCTTCCCATGAACATGTAATTTTATTTCATTATTCTTTGTAGATTTTATACATTTTTTGTTTCTATAGTTTTTTGTTTTATTTGCCTTTGTATTAGATCTTGGATGTTTTGTAAATAAAATAAAACTAAAAAACATTTGTTCAAATAATGTATATTTTTACGTACCAGTTTCAATCATTGATTTTTTGGTGGTGTTTTTAAAAATTTAATGGTGGGCTAATTTGGTTTCCATCATTGATTTTTTGGTGGTGTTTAGAGATTTAATGGTGGACTGATTTGGTTTCTGTTATTGATTTTTTGGTGGTGTATTTAGAGATTTAATGGTGCTATTATTGAGCAGCATCAACAAATCGCATTATTTGGTGGTATATTTGTTGGTGCTCTCTCAAAATGCTCTCAAAAAGGCATAAATCCTAGCATCAAAAAACTGCTTTTGTACTAGTGTAAATAACTATAGAGATAGGGGATAAATAATAGACTATCGGAAGATAGAAATGAAAAATAGTTTAATGAAAAGTAACATGCATGTGTCTGATAAGTTGTAAAGAACAAACAATGATAAGAAAACAGTCCAAAACAAGTTGTGTAATTGATAATAATGGGTTAGACCACGAACCACTATAAAACTGTTTGAAAGAGAAAACAAAACACTCTACTAACATTGTCAATACGTATTATGTAAATAACGTATCATTGTCCGCAAGAAATCAATCTGAGTCGGTGGAGGGTCATGCTTCATGTACTAAAGAAATATCAGAGGTCATTTGAGTGGTGGCTTCAACACATCCAATATCTAAGTATCTAAGAAAGATGACCAAAGGCATATAGCCTCCTAGTTGTACCAAGGTTTATGGATAATGTATACCTTTGTGAGGTTGAAGTTTAAGTATTATAGTGGATAAATATGTAGATTCAACAGTATATTTAATATTTAAGTGTGACTTAACCGGAAAATTTTTATTTTTTTTTAAATCTGAGAATTACTACAGTCCAAACTCCAAAGTAGAGGTGCACCAAGCGGGTATTTTTAATAAACGGTTCCAGTTATGAAACCGGTTTTGGTTTCTCTTTTTAAGGGTTGAAACCAGTTATTGCTATAAGTGGTTCGGTCCCGGTTCCGATTATTTGACCAAAAAACCATACCCTATGTGCCCGGTTCCGGGTAGGATTCGGTTACGGTTCTTAAGATACCGGATATTAAAATACCCTATTTTCGAATTTTTCTATACCTTATTTCCGAGTTTTTAGTACCTTATTTTCAGGTTTTATGATACTCTATTGTGTTTTTATGACCTTATTTTCTCGTCTTTTTGTTGTATAATGATTTTTTTTAAACAAATGCACTGACATAAATTTAAAAGATAGATATTAGAATCATGTATCGGGTATAGCCGGGTATAATCGGTTCTGGTCCCGGTTTCGGGTATTAATTGGGTATGATTGGTTCCGGTTTCAGGTATTGAGATCAAAATACATACCCTATCTATACCCTACAAGTAATGACGGTTTCGATTTCAGGTATAGAATACCTGAGTATTAAAAAAACTAGTTCCAGGTTTTTTTACCGTGTCCGGCTCCAGGTACGGTTTTTTTATGCACCTCTTCTCCAAAGTTCCAAATATTAATCTATGTTAACATTTCAGCCTAAGTTCATTTGTACCCTTTTCAACCCAAAATGTCTCGGATCGGACTAAATTCATTGTGCAAAGTGTTATGCCACTTCCAAAGTTCCAACAGTCAGTGATCCAAAGTTCCTAGGCTCAAAACATAATATGCATGTTATTTACAAAATCTAAAAATATTGGGCTTAATTAATTGAAAAGAAGCAGCCCAACCTGGTTGAAGAAAAAAAAAGAGATTCTGATTGAAAGTTCACAGGTCAAAAATCTGAATATTTAATTTGAAATCAAATCTCATTGAACCGGATGCAAGCCAAAGCTCCTTGCCTCATGAACTTTCTAATGGCGAGAACCGATTAAAACATAAACCTCAAAACACGATTTGATCAAACCTTGATCGACATCATTTTATTAATAAAGTACTCAGAAATTGCTTAAGAATTACAAAGGCACCATGACCCATTACATAGGAGACCTAAACTTAAAAAATAAGGAAACCTAAACCAACTTACAAAGAAATTGAATAAAGACTCAATCTTAGCCCAAAACTCTAAAAACATGACTCCATGATATATAAAAAAATAAATAGATAATCCAACAAAAAAGACTTAACTACCCCTTTTTGTTGTACAATATGAACATAACGATTAATTCCAACAATCAACCCGTTAATCCTTGACGTTCACGCCAATCTTCAAAACAAAGTCGGACCGTCATCATCTTCTTGAATCAAGTTCGCCTGGTCATCCTTTTTCTCTCACTCTGGACATTCGTTCGAAAAATGGCCGGGCTTGTTGACCTTGAAACACCTAACACAACTTTTATCACACTAAAATCAGCCATCACCTTAATCTCTCCCAGACCCATGGCCTCTACCTTGGTCACGTCCTAGGTCTTCACGGTATAAACTCCCACAACTGCAATGTGCACATCTATGTTCCTTAACTTTCTCTCTTCCATTTGCATTAGAGGGTAGTAGTTTACTATGCATATCTTTTCCTTAGGTGGCTTCTTGATGTGTTCCTCGAAAGCTTTCAACCAACTGCTTCTTGAAAGGACATCATTTTAAGATTAGGAAATTGTTCAATTGCAACACAATGTGCATAGACTTATGTGGTACAGGACCCATAAATTTACTAACCAATCATTTGTCTTCAATAATGGGCCCCATATTATTGGCTTTTGACACAAGTTGGCTAATTCTACCTGTATAATCATTAGGAAACTCATTATCCTTCATCTTCAAAGAATCAAAACTCTGATTCGATTATTTCTAGTCGCACATCCTTAACTCTGTCAAAGCCAACCAAATGAGTCATCAAAGCCTCTCAAATTTCCTTAGCTTTTCAAAATTGAGCAACTTGTAACACCAGCTCTTTAGACAAAGCTTGACACTAATATGCAATCGCCATATTGTTCTTCTTTGGATTAGAATCTGTTTGTGGTCCAATTACCTCCCAGATCCCGTGGACATTGAAAGTCACTTTGATCTTCACTCCCCAAATAGTGTAGTTTGTATTGGTTATGATCAAAACCTGAAACAATATTGAGGTGTTCTCCTTTACAATCGCAACTTACTTGTATGCCATTGCATTTCACTTGTTGCTGAATGGTTTCAACCCCATTTGATCGTGGTTTTACCATCGTGTCACAATACTCCTTGATATGCACCTACTACTATCAACCATCAACAAAGAAAACAACCACAGAATGATCTGTTTTTCGGCCGCCATGTGAATTCCTTAGCTCCTCTCTCTTTTGTTTCTTCCGCAACACGCCAGTTGGTTTTTCTGCTAAAAGAATCGAGCTCTTCGCTGTGATGTTCCGCCTTGACGAGAATGAGTCACCCACAAAGATAAAACTTGATCAATAACCGGTTTAAACCACCCCGAGAAAACCTATCTCGGTTTATCTCTAGCTACGACTTCTTTTGTTGCCCGTTACCAACCGATTGTTATTTTTACTCGACTATTGTTGCCTTTCGATCAACCCCCGACTCCTCGCTTTGATACAAACTAATGGCCCATAACCAATTAAAACATAAACCCCAAAACACGATTTCATCAAACATTGATTGACACTATTTTATTAAAAATGAAATCGGAAATCGCTTAAGAATTACAAGACACGATGGCCCATTGTACAGAAGATTCAAACCTGAAAAAGAAGTAACGCTAAATCAACTTAAAAAGAAACTAAATAAAAACTCAATCTTGACTCAAAAACTTTAGAAATATGACTCCATAAATAAAACTCTTTAAATAGATAACACAACTAAAAAGACTTAACTACCCCTTTCATTGCACAATTTAACGATTAATTCCAACACTTTCTCCGTTTCAAAAATTAGGCATTGATGCATTATTGCTCGCAACGTTAACAATGTCGAATTGAAGGCTGTCAAAGTTTGAGCCAACAGATTGACCACCATTACAGTCATGATCACTAGGGGTGTTCAGAATTCGTTTCAAATTCGAAACATTCAAAATTTGGTTTAATTCGATTATCAAGAATTCGAATTCTAATTTGAGTCAGTAAATCGAATACGAATTTATAATTTTAATGTCTACTCGATTTGAAATTCGAGTTAAAACTATACATATTTATTTATTTATTATCTTTATATATAAAACATATATAACTTTTATCGGGCTAGGGGAAGGTTCAAATGAAAACCACTAGTTAACACGAAAACTCGAAAACTAACTAAAAAAACCTAAAAAACATACCAATTTTTTTTTGTATACCAATTTTCGCCATTTTTTATATATAAAAAAATTTCAAAAAATAAAAAATAATAAAATTTTGTAGTGCACATGTGTATGTGTATTATTACACATGTGTAGTACAAAAAAAAATTTGAAAAAAAAAATTTCATATAAAAAAACATGCGATTTTTTATAAAAAAGTTGAAAAAAAAATTTGGTGTGTTTTTTAGTCTTTTTTTAGTTTTCGAGTTTTCACGTTAAAAGTGGTTTTTATTTGAATCTTCCCCTATTGGGCTATACCATAAATTAATCTCTAAATTTACAAATAGCCCATTACCAAATCCATTACAAAACCTATAACTTAAACGGATTTATTATATATTCTAACTGAATTTGAATGAAAACGAATTTATTCGAATTCGAATTTTTAATCGAATTAGAGTCGAATACGAATTGGGATTTTAATTCCAATACGAATTCAAATCGAGTTAGCTGGTTCTTAATCGAATTTGAATCCAATATGAATTCAAACAAAAAAAATGAATTATTCGAAAAATTCAATCCCATATTCAATTCAATAACACCCCTAGTAATCACAATGGTGTCCTCCTCGACCATTGCTAAACACGTCCTACTTCCACCTTAACATGATGATTAGTGCCTCTATATAGAAGATACTTTTATGTATATTGCATTCATGGAGGCAACGGAAACTGTGAAATTCGATGATTCAAAACTTAGATCTAAAATTAAAGTGAGAAATTGGATCAAACCTATTCGTCATCTTGTGCATCCATATTAGGTCATTTTCATAGATGACAATGTCGTAAAAAGATTATTAAATTCAAGATAACATCTAACCGGAGTATTTTAGTTAATTTTTTTTTAATTGCAATCCTTAATCACATTAATAAATTCAAAAACAGAGACGATTACAAACTAATGGCAGGTAGACAAGCAACAAGTTGCGCCGCTACACTTTTCTGAATAGCAAACTCTAACCTGCTAAACACAAAATTCTGCCCCTTAACATGCGCGGTGTTACTGCTTACCACCTGCTGAACCCGCTTGAGGAACCGCACCGCGTCAGGGGCGAGAGTGCCAAAAGTATCAAAAGCGAACGGGACGAACACGTGCTGATTCTCGATGCAAGCTTTTTCATGCTTAGCTACTTTGGCTGCCATATATGTGAGAATTAGATTTGCAAATGCGTGAGAGTTTTAGTTCAAGAGGAAACAAATGAATGATTAAAGTCTTTAAGCTAACATACTACAAGTCAATATCTACAAGTCAAGTGGGGTGAAATACGACAATATTTCACGCATCTAGAAGAGAAGATGCCTTATGACTTAGACTATGGATTATGCGGGAGCTTGGGTTGGGGACATTGCTTGACACGTAGTGAGGGTGAGATTCATAAGTTTATGGTGAAAAATTAGGGGTGTTGTGTGGCGTGGCTTAGCTTGGCGTGGCCAGCTATGTGATTTTTTTTCCAATTAAAGTAGCCAATCAAAGCCAGCCATATTGAACCAGCCAACCAAAGCCAACCATATTGTTTTTTCTATAATTGTAATCCCTAAATCTTCTAGGATAAATACAACAAAATTTACACTCATTAGGATTTAAACTTTTAACCTTTTAGCTATGGGTACACCACTTACTAAGTGGAACATCCCGATGGACCCGATTAGAACATGTATTACTCTAACTCAATTCAATATCCTATACCCGGGACCATCAAATTTCCGTAAAGGCGATTTCCTTTTAAATAAATTATAGACCCAAACAATACTAACATCTTTACAGACCCATTTCAGTAAAGGCGATTTCCTTTTAAATAAATTAAAGACCCATTTCAATAATGGCGATTTCCTTTTAAATAAATCTTTAGGCCCATTTCAGCAATGGGGATTTCCTTTTAAATAAATCTCTATGCCCCAGCCACTTACTAATAAAAACTCTTAATTTTTCCCTTTCGCCATATAGATAGAACGTTAAATATTTATTCTTGTTTTTAACAACAATTAGTTTACTTAAATAAATCTATGTACCCCGACCACCAAGTAATAAAAACTCTCAATTCACTTTCCCTTTCACAATTTAGATCGAGTGTTAAATATTTATTCTTGTTTTTAACAACAATTATTTTACCTAAATACCACCTTTTTTTCAAAAGCGAAGTTTTATTAAACAAACGCCTAGCAAGAGGCTAGAGGCAAAACATAAAACAACTTCAATTTGAATATACACTAATCATTGCAAGACAGAATTCTTAACATTGACCCATTCTTGATCCAAAGATAAGCTGACGATTTAATATCATCCAAAGTCTTGTTGACTATAACCGACTTGATAGGAAATACAATGTCGTTCCTTGTTCTCGAAATGACTAACAAGCCACCACAATGTTTCCTTGAATTATTTTCCTCTTAGCCTGGGAAAGCGAAGTGAGTTGTGTAATTCCAGAAGATCCCGTGCCGGAAAAAGCATATATGTGTGGTATTCCACATCAATCAAGTACTAATATATTGCCAAATCAGTAAGCCTATGCAACATGATTTTTAAATGTTGGCTGCTGATTCATCTCCTTCCCTCATAAGTAACAAGCCATCGAACCAACATGCATATTTCTTTTGGCCAGTCCATCGAAAGTGGGAAGACGACCCATCTTCACTTTCCACATGAAGATAACCTTGCACTTGAAAAGGATTTAATCATGTTCCATAGAACTTTCAGTTACTTATAAATATATTTTTGATGATGCAAGACCTTGTTGACTAATATGATGAATTAATACACCAAACCATGATTTTCGGTGAATTCAAAAAACCATAACCTTTTAAGTTAACACTTAGTTTTTTTTCAAGGTGATAATATCGTGTAATATTTAATTGATAATAGAGTCATTTCAATGAAAAAGGTGCACCAATTAAAAAGAAAACACTTGGTTTTTGTATAATAGTTTTAAATTATGTATAGAGCAGGAAATGTCATTTTCACTCTCAAGGGATTCCATCCACAACCCCAAATATTAACTATTGCATTCATTTTTTTTTTCATTGATGGACCAAATGTATAGAACTAGACGCTAGGTTAAAAATTTACACCCACAATACTTTTATAGGGCAAATATCATATCACCGCATCACTAGGTAACTGGTTATTCCAATCCCTTAATCTTTATTTGCTATATTGATGATAAAAAAAAGAACCCCCCATTTAATAAGAACACATATCGTAACATAGATTAATATTATTAGACCATTAACTTTCTTTTTGAAACGAAATCTCTCATTAAAACCAAGCCCTAGCAAGCTACTAGAGCCAACAACACATAACAAATTACAAACAAAAATTACACCAATCTCTCCATTACATACATTTGAGCAGAGATCTATGTTTAATCCATAGGAAATGAAGCGACTTAATATCTTCCACCGTTTTAGATATAAGTGCCCCTTTATTGGAGAAAATTTGGCCATTCCTTGCCTTTCAAATACACCAACAAGCCATATAAATCACCCCTTGAAGCAACTTTTTCCAAATATCCAAGGGAATATTTTTATGGATCAAAAGTACATTCCGAAACGAGAAAGTGAAAATGGGTGGAACCCTACACCATATGCTAACTCTATGCCATACCATCATCACGAAGAAACACAAAGATAGAAAATGGTCACTCGATTCATCATACTCGCCACATAGCCTACAAACCAACGAAGACATTGAACACGAGAGAGGTAGGAAGCCGGTCTAGATCATCCTTCCAAGCAAAAATATTTAACTTCTTTTAGAATCCATCCGTCCCAACCCATCACAAATTAGCGAGACACCTACGAAGCTTCAAACAAAATTATTTTCTTCTTTCTTCGACGCCATCAAGAAAAACCCATTAACTTCCATCTGCTACACCCATCAATCAACATGGTTAATTATGGAGACCTGTTGTAACACGTTTTTTCACATCAACAACTCCAAACTTTCCACTTGGCTTAAATTCTATTTCCTCCATCTCCGTTTCTAAGTAGTGTTCCGATCATTCTTCTCGTAACATTCTTTCACCAACACAAATATTTCTTTTTCTCGCAGAAATAGATTGGGATACTTATCTTTAAAGGGTTCTTGAGAGACCCACGCATCAAGCTAAATCGAATACTATCCCCTGATCCAAACTTACCTTTGATCAGGGAAGCAATCTTTAGATTTGATTTCGCCAATTGATTTTCCAAACCAGCAATAGTATTCCATGTTCCCGGTATATTTTTAGCATGGGGAGTGTAGAAATTTATGAATCGTACACAGAGACAAATGAACAACAGAAATAGCGACAAAAAAGGTGACAAAATCTTATTAACCAACCCAAAAGATTTTCCCCCCAAGTAAACCCTAGATCTTACAATAGTAAGATTTGAAACAATATAGAACGATACAGAAATACAGTGAGTCTCCTGATGATCATCAACACAACCAAAGCAATCTCTCAGAAAATACAATTGAGAGATAACAACTTCAACTACCCTAACAACTAAACCAGAGAGAATGCGTAAACAAAACAAGAAGAAGACTGAAGGAAATATCTGAAAGCAGGCCTTTTATATGCCAGCTAATAGAATTTACACATAACACCTCTAACAATGTTGTAAGATGATCGCACCCCCTACAAAGTTACGCTCCAGCTCCTTTAGATAATAAAACCTGCACTTTAACCCCAAATGATAACAACCTGATATAAAGCCCACATAAATTGAGATCCCAATACACAAACACAGTTATAAATTATAAGCCCAGTATTATAAGCCCAATATTATAACCAAAGACCCAGATGAATGACAATAATACAATAGAACATTTTAACATCCCCCCCTCATTCATTTGGTCTAAACATATCTATCAATCCTAACTTTTTACAAAACTCTTCATGCTGAATTGCATTAAGACCTTTGGTAAAAATGTCTGCAAGTTGACTTTCTGAGTCAACTTTAGTAGGATTGATAATACCGTTAGCCACTTTTTCTCTCAAAAAATGTAGATCCAACTCAAAGTGTTTAGTTCTTTCATGAAAGACTGGGTTAGCTGTTATCGACATAGCAGCTTGACTATCACAATATAGATCAATAGGCAATTGGCAACTAACATGCAACTCAGTCAACAAATTTCTTAGCCACATAAGTTCACATGTAGCAGAGCACATGGCTCTATACTCGGCATCTGAAGTTGACCTGGAAATTGTGCTTTGTTTCTTGTTTTTCCAAGAAACAAGACACTCTCCCAGGAAAACACAAAAGCCAGTAACAGATCTCCGAGTGGACAAACATTTTGCCCAGTCAGAGTCAGCAAATCCACACAACACTAACTTATCGCTTTTCTTCAAACTCGGTCCTTTACCAGGACTTTGTTTTAAGTATCTTAACAGTCTTAAAGCCAGGTTTAAATGTACTTCTTTTAGACTATGCATAAACTGGCTTAAAAATTGAACAGTGTAACTAATGTCAGGTGTAGTTAAAGACAAGTAAATCAACTTTCCAATCAATTTTTGAAAACTAGACACACTTTTAAGCAACTGCAGATTTTTATCAACTTTAGAAGTAACCAAATACCTCTGCTCAGTTGGTGTACTAACAGGTTTACAACCTAAATATCCAAACTCATTTAAGAGCTCTAAACAATATTTTCTCTGACTAAGACAAACACTACTTTTGTCATACAACACTTCAATTCCTAAAAAATACTTTAATAAACTGTCATTTAAAACTTGTTTAACATTTTTAATTTCAAAAACTGAGTTACCTGTTATAACAATATCGTCAACATATACTAACAAAAACACAGTTACCTGTTATAACAAGATGAACAACGAATGATCACATTTGCTTTGTGTAAAACCAATACTTATCAAAACAACAGTCAATTTTTCATTCCATTTCCTAGGTGCTTGTTTAAGACCATACAAAGATTTAACTAGTTTACACACTTTAATTTCATCTTTCGAATAATAACCTTGAGGTAATTTCATATAGACATCCTTAGAAATAGTACCATACAAGAACGCATTATCTACATCAAGTTGGTATAGAGGCCAATCAAATTGAACAGCTAAGGTTAATATACTCCTAACAGTGACCATTTTAACCACAGGTGAGAAGGTCTCGACAAAATCTATACCTGCTCGTTGATTAAAGCCTTTTGCAACTAATTTGGCTTTAAACCTTTCAACTTCACCATTAGACTTCTATTTAACCCTAAATACCCACTTACAACCTATAGCCTTTCTACCCTTGAGGAAGATCGGTTAAAACCCAAGTGTTGTTCCTGAACAAAGCTTCCATCTCTTTGTTCATTGCATCAACCCACCTAGGGTCACTAACAGCCTCCTCAAAACTAGTAGGCTCAACAGTTTTATTCAAAGAAGCAACAAAGCACAAATTATCAACAAATAGACATGAATAATTGACAACCTTATCTAAAGCATATTTAACTTTACTATTTAGCACAAAATTTTCAAACCGTTTTGGCAAAACAATATTCCTATTAGACCTCCTAAGCGTAGAAATAGTTCCCTCAGATGGGTTGGTCTCAACATTTGAGGTACTAGTGTCCTCTGCCCTACCAAATCCTTCACTACTACTACTCTCACTTCCAGTTCTGGAATGTTGATTATCAACATCACTTGAAGTGGCAGATGTAGAGGGGATTGGTTGCTGATAATCACAAATAACCTCATGAGATCCACGATTTCCCTCTTCATCATCGGGACTAACAGAACTGGGAGTTAACACTTCAATACTATCAAAAAAAATTAAATGATTTACATTTTCAGCCAAATTACCATCTTGATTGTTTAATTGATTGGAGTTTAAAGGGAAGACAGTTTCATAAAATTTTACATTTCTATAATAAAATTCCCTTTGATTATCCAAACTCCACAATTTATAACCTTTTTTAACATTTGAATAACCAATCAAGACACATTTTTCAGCATTAAAAGAGAATTTATCAGAATCATTTAAGACAGTACTGAAGCATAAACACCCAAAATTCCTAAGATGAGCAAAAGAGGGTTTAAAACCAAAAATAAGTTCATACGGACTTTTTCCTAAAAGAACAGACGACGGTAGCCTATTAATAAGATATACAGCAGTCAACAAACAATCAGACCAGAAACGAAGTAGAACTTTACTTTGAAACAACAGAGATCTTGCCATGTTTAAAAGGTGTCGATGTTTTCTCACAACCACACCATTTTGCTGTGGTGTGAGCAGGATATATTCCCTTAGATTTACAGAAAATATTCATTTTACTATTAACAAAATCAGTCCCATTATCACTTCTAAATATTTTGACCTTTTCTTAAACTGGGTTAATATTAATTCATAAAAACTTTCAATATTTTCAAAAACATCCATTTTATTGTTTAACAAATAGCACTAAACAGTTTGAGAATAATCATCAACCACAGTTAAAAAATATTTGAACCCATCTCTACTAGTAACCTTATATGGCCCCCAAACATCTAAGTGTATAATATCACCTATATTTTTAGGTTTATGCTCACTTAGTGGAAATGGGAGTCTAACTTGTTTGGCCCTATGACAAATTTCACAAGGATGACTAACAACATCAGCAACACCTAATTCACCTTTTAAAATGGTCAAGACCTGGTCAGCAGGATGCCCTAATCTACTATGCCAAAGATTACTGTTGTTTAAACTACTAAAGCACAAGTTAACAGAATTACCATCTTTATTCACAAAATACAGACCATTATCTTGTTTACCAATCACCAGGATTCCCCTTGATTTCGAATCCTAAAGTAAACAAGTATCCTCATTAAACATAACAGTGATTTGACTATCTTTAGACAGCTTATAGACAGACAACAGATTGACATCATAATCAGGAACATAAAACACATCATTTAAAATAACTCCTTTAGCAAGTTTAATACTCCTAGTTTTAGATACTTTAGCTTTGGTTCCATTAGGATGACACACTTCTAAATTATACTCAGACACATCAATGCAATTGAGCATATCTTTATCAGTTTTAACCATGTCCTGATTAGCACCAGAATCAACTATCCAATTATAATCAAAACCAAAGTTAATTAGAATTGAGCAACTAACAAAACTGCCAAAAGAATTAACAACACAACTAGACTTACCTCCCATATTAGAACTCTGAGGATCAGTACTAGTTTTTTCACCAACAAGACTTAAAAGTTTTGCAACTTGTTCAGGAGAAAAAGGAGACACCGAAGGAACATAAGATACATTTGACTTATTATTTGAAAAACTTTCCCAACCCAACCACCAGCCTTCTTTTTGAACCCTGGAGGATACCCAACCAATTCAAAACACCTATCAACAGTATGACCCAACATATTACAATGACTAAATTTAAGGTTAGGGTTGGGTCCACTAAACACCTTCTTTTTTGTTCAACAGATTGATTAACCTTTGACACAAAAGACATGTTTTGCCTCTTTGTTCCTCCACTAGCATTTCTGTGTGATTCTTCTCTAGACACTATTGAAAAAACACCTTTGATTGAAGGAAATGGCTCTCTAATTGTAACAACACTGAAAAACACATTACAAGAAACCCTATTTGAGACCCCAAAACATGTACGGCGCAAACCGAAACGAAAAATCAGGATTTAGAGTTTAGGGGGGTCATGGGGGGGGTACCCCTAAACCTTCCACGACATGCAAAAGGCACTTATACGTGTCAAAACCAGAAGACGTCGACACCACAGAGCTAGAAACACAGCAAGGCAAGCCTAGGAAAAATAGACCTCCCAGACAACACGCGGAAGGATCCTAGGATACTGTCGCGACATGCGGGAGAGTCCAATTTTGGATATATAAAGCCTGGCCTGGGACTTGATCTCCTGCACTATTTCGATCGAATTTCAAAATCTCCATCTCTCTAAATCTCCGTTTCTTTCTAGTAGTACATCTTCGCGAAGCTCTGCCTCGTTGTAAGTATTATAACCCTCGGTTACATATTAGTTACTCTACCCGATTGATCTAGGGTTCCATAACGCATGTCAAGGCTCTGCCTGACTCAGTCGTTGGAATTCTGTCGCGGGGGTATGGCTAATGTAAATTGGGTTATCTTACTAACACGTGTGCATTGTTCAATTTTAATAGATTATAACCAGGAAGTCACCAGAAAGCAGTAGTATTACCTAAAATAGCAGAGTGAGTACATTTGCTTTTTATGAGTCCAAGTGTTTTTATCAAAACCTTAATTATTTTAAATTACATTTAACAGTGATTGAGTATTTGTGATTCTACAATTACAGTCGGTATGTTGAGGTTTTGTATACATTACTTGTTACTACACTGTGAGTAGTAGCATGACCACAAGTCAGGATTGACAGTACCGTGGGTGGTAATTGGGTAGATGTAAACAAATGTAGTTGCGGATGCCCTTAACACAGTAATGTGAATAAAACTATTTTTATTAAACTGGGATGCACTCGCTAATATTTCTTGCTGATAAAACTTTTTAAAACGTGTTTCACGTAATAAAATGTGAGAACCAAATAGAAGCCAGCTGGAGAGCACTGAAGGCTTGGGAAAGTGGCTATAAAAGTTACCTAAATAAGAAAGAAGTTTTATTTCAATAAATTAGGGTTTATCCCTGTAAAAATATTGTAATGGAAACTTGGGTTTTTCCCATGTATTGTTATTTATAAAAGTGTGGTATTTTAACTCTGATAAACTATTTCCTAACTACGGTCCTGATGTTAATTTCCGCTACCAAATTAATACCAATACCACTAATCTGGATCTCGCAACACCCACTCTCGGGATAGGGGTCGGGGGTTGTGACAGAGAGTGGTATTAGAGCTACAACCACTGATTTAAGCCACAGAAGTGTTCCCCTGACACCAAGAGTTTATCAATTATGTTAGGAAATGATCTATGTGGTTATGTGTATATATGTATATTATTGTTTTGTGTTATTTGATAATCTGTTAGTTTACAGTAGGAGGTAGCAAGGTACGTCTGACGCCAATCGTCACCTAACTAGTTCTCCCAAAAGTGAAGGAACTTCATCACAGGCTACTCCTTCGGGGTATTCTGCTGATACAGAAGTGGGAATCTTCATTTTTAAGGCGCAATCCGAGGAACCATTCCCTTCGAAAAAGAGAGGATGGTTCAGTCGGGGAGCACATGAGAGGAGAAAACGGATGAGAAAGTTACAACAATAAAGATCATTAGCAGCAGCCAATAGGGAAGTAAATGCCCAAACACAAGAAATAGTTAATAGACGGTTGGCAAACTTCCATATACTAGCCACTACTACAGCAGATCCAAACCTTGATCAGATAATTGCACCACAACCATTGCCACTATTCCCAACCCAACCAATGGAGATAGAACCTAACCCAGGAAACAAATTTCCCATACCAGCATTTGACCCTAACGAGATACCTAGAATCCCAGCACCTAAACCTCTAGCTATGATCCGTGGTAAGATGACCATAGGGATATCAGGAACTTTATCCACAGGGAGAACAGATACAAGATCCCATAGCACAGTATACCAACCTTAATCCTTTAGATCCGTTTTGGAATAACAACCCGTATTTTCAGAGTGTGTTAAACAACCCCGTACCCATATGAAGAACTTATACCTCAATACTCTGACCCAGTACCCGCACCACTGCCACCCATGAGTGAAGAAAATCTGCAGGAACTGTTGGTGCATATTTCGTACGTCTGCCACTATGCGAATAGCTAGATAGAGAGCGTGTTGAATATTGTATAGAATATGATCAGTTGGACGCGGTTTTGATAATGCCAAGGTCCATCCGGACGGATGGACAAGTCTATCCGGACGGATGGACAACATATATTCCATACCCCATCCGGTCGTATAGGTTTGATATTGTAAAGTCCATCCGGACGGATGGTTATCCGGACGGATGGACACTAGTTCATTCGGACCAGATAGGCTGTTGCCTATAAATAGGGATGTGGGGTTCCTATTTGGACAAGCTTTTGGTTCCCAGAGGGGACATACTGTCCAACTGGTCTCATGGTGCTGTAACTTTCAGATATGAATAAGAGACCAGATTATAAGTGACTGCTCGGTGTCGTATCTATCTTCTACTCCTTTCTTAGTAACAATAAACGCACCGAACACGTTGTTCAGGACCGAGGCTTCATCAAACTCGCCGGTTCCTGGATTAGCAGTGGTATCAGAGCTACGGTACCGATTTAATCGATCTAATAGTTGGTTAAATCACCCAAGCTCATCAATTTTGGGTTAAACGGGAGTTTTAACGTTAAAACATAGAAAATCATCAAAATAAAGGTCGATTCATGGATGGATTTTGGAATTGAAGACATCAATCTGTTCGGAATTGATTAGCGCACAATCCTGTGAAGTTTCATCATGAAATTCACACAAATAAAGGTTCAGGATCGAAAAAACGTGAATTGGAGTGTTCTTGAGTTATTAGAACATTTTCACTCCCATGATCATCCGATCGGATTACCATCTGAACCATTTCAATATCATGGTCTTGAATGTTCATCTGTGCATTCGATCGGATAACCATCCGAAGCTCAATTTGTTCATTTTACCACTCGATCGGATGACTATCCGAACAGATGATCGTTCGGGCGAATGATCATTCGTACCATATAGTCATTCGAACGGATGAACTAATGCCTTAAAAAAGTCATTTTTTGGTCGCAATGACGAGGAGAGTCTCCAGAAAAAATTTGGTGATTGAAATTTTTTTCGGGTTTTTAAAGACCAAGCCGGGTTGTTTGGGGACACCGTCTGGGCTTTAGTGAACAGATATGATGATGCGATCACGGATTGCGGAAATTAGTGGGGTAGTCATGATACTGGTGCAGAATGTTTATCATTCAGGTTATCTGACTATTTATGGGCCAAAACGTAAAATCCACAATGATGAAAAACTGACATTTTGAGGAAAATTGTCATATTTTCGGCATAGTCGAGTTTTTCAGAGATAAAAGAGGACTAAATTGCTCAGTTTGAGGGGGAATTCAGTAATAGAGACGTCAGAATTTGCAAAAATGAGGGGAATATAAAAATTTTCAGATGTTCCAGCATTTTTGAAATTCGTGACGCTGCAACAGTATTTTTGACTTCAGATTGTCAGGGGGAATGTGAATCTAATCGTGGGTAAAAGCTTTTGAGATCTAGATTATCCGAGAAGATGAATCTGGTTGTGGACGAATGCTTCAGAGATCGGATTACATTACCAGATGATTTGTTTTCCAATGAAGATTTGCTGATTGTGGAGAATATCGTTTACACGGATCTGTCATTCTTACGGTGCGTTTGTCGCAACCCCCGATCCCTTATCTGTCCTGGGAATGGGCGGACACAAACTCAGAGTTTGGTGGTATCAGCTTGTTAATTTGGCAGCGGAAATTACATCAGAACCGTAGTTAGGAAATGTTTATCAGAGTAAAACCACCATATTTAATATCAATAATCACATGGGCAAAACCCAAGTTTCTTATTATTATAATACATTTATAGGGATAAAACCTATTTTATTGAATTTAAAACATCGTCTTTTAGGTAACTTTTATAGCCACATTTTTCCCAAGCCTTCAGTGCTCTCCAGCTGGCTTTTTACTAATTGGCTGTCACATTGTGTTACCTGAAACGCGTTTTAAAAACATTTGTCAGTGGGAAATACTGGTGAGTGAATCCCAGTTTAATCAAGAAACATTTTATCAATTAAAACAGTATTGAGAGCGATCACATTCTTTATTTCTACACAATTACTCATTCAGTACTGTCAATCCTGACTTGTGGGTCATATTACACATTGGCTAACTCGTCGTCCAATGGTAACATATTGTCATCCCCGACTTACTACTCACAAGGTAGTAAATTTTGTATACAAAACCCCAACATACCGGCAGTAATTGAAGAACTACAAAGACTCAATCACTGCTTAATCATATTATTAAGCTTTAAAGGTTTTGTAAACTATTACAAAAAGGTTATCAAAAAGAGGATAAACTCACATTGCTATCTTAGACTTTGCGTAAGGGTTTCCTGGATATAATCTATAATTTATACAAATGTACATTGGTTAGTATCATAACCCTTTGAAAATATTAATGATACCCTCCCCGAGACGGCATTCCAACAACTACGTCGGGCAGAACCACGACAGTTGTTACGGAATCCTAAATCAATCGGGCAGCGTATCTATTACGAAACTGGGGTTATAACACTTACAACGGAGCAGAATCTCGCTAATTAGGGGGTATACTACCCGCGTATTATAAGCCTACTACAGAAATTGTGATTGAGAATGAAAGGAATGAGTGACGGAAAACGAAAACCCGTTGCTTTCTTATATAGTGCTGAAATCTGGTCTCCACGCGCCCCGCGTAAATAACAGACAAGTGTTACGCAGCCCGCGTCAACCCTGGTCAACTAACTAGCTTGTCCCGGTCATGATCTAGACCCGCCACGATGTCGACACGTGTCAGCTCAAGGCTGCGCCACCATTCAGGACACTCGCGGCCCGCGTAAGATTGAGGTGGGTTCTACGCGGCCCGCCTCAACCTAAGTTTCAGATTTTTATTTTATTTTTTTATATTATTTAATACATTTCGGGCTCGGTTTTCACATACGGGTGTATATAAAGACATATAAGGGTATTTTTAAGATATAATAGGGTGTCGGAAATATTATGAGAGTGTCGGTTTTACCGAGGGTTGTTACATTCTCCCCACCTTGTTTTAGAGCTCGTCCTCGAGATCTACTGGAACAATTGCGGATATTTCCTTTGCATTTCCGATTCAAGTTCCCATGTATACTCAGGTCCTCTTTTGGAGTCCCACTTCACTTTGACCAGAACTAGTCTTTTATGTTTGAGGTTCTTGACTTTCCTGTCTTCAATCTATAGAGGCTTTTCTACAAACTTGAGTTGTTTATTTACCTCTATATCCTTAAGAGGTACTATCAGTGATTCATCAGCTAAACACTTTTTGAGATTAGATACATGAAATACATCATGTATTCCTGCCATTTCCTCTGGCAGTTGTAGCTGATAGGCTACAGGTCCTATTTTTCTAATAATCTCAAAAGGTCCAATATACCTGGGACTTAGTTTTCCCCTTTTGATGAATCTTACCACTCCTTTCCAAGAAGAGACTTTTAATAATACTTTATCTCCTACTTGAAATTCTAATGGCTTGCGTCGGTTATCAGCATAACTATTCTGTCGATCACGTGCTGTTTTCAGTCGTTCTTTAACTTGAATAATCTTGTCAGTTGTTTCTTGCACTATCTCAGGTCCAGATAGTTGCTTCTCACCAATTTCTGCCCAACAGACTGGGGTTCGGCACTTTCGTCCATAAAGTGCTTCGAATGGTGCAGCATTGATACTTGTGTGATAACTATTATTATAAGAAAATTCTATTAAAGGTAAGTGATCGTCCCAATTACCTCCGAAATCAATTACACAAGCTCTAAGCATGTCCTCCATTGTCTGAATTGTCCTTTCGCTTTGTCCGTCCGTTTGAGGATGATAAGTTGTGCTTAGATTTAACTTGGTTCCCATTGCCTTTTGAAAACTTGACCAAAAATGAGAGGTAAATCGACTATCTCTATCAGAAATGATTGATAAAGGAATACCATGTAAAGAAACAATTTCATTTACATATAATTTAGCTAGTTGTTCCATACTGAAAGTTTCCTTCATTGGTAAGAAATGAGCTGACTTGGTTAGCCTATCTACAATCACCCAGATTGTATCATTTTCTTTCTTAGTTTTGGGTAATTTAGTAACAAAATCCATTGTTATTAATTCCCATTTCCACACTGGCATTTCTAATTGTTGCAATAAACCTGAGAGCTTCTGGTGTTCAGCCTTAACTTGTGAACAGGTTAAACATTTAGAAATATAGGCTGCTATGTCCTTCTTCATTCCTATCCACCAGAAATATTTCCTTAAATCCTGGTACTTTTTATCACTCCCTGGATGCATCGTATACTTAGACTTATGGGCTTCTTCTAATATACGATGACGTAGGTTTCCTAATTTAGGTATCCACATTCTTTTTTCATGGAATCTCCAAATTCCATCTGTTCCTTGTTCTAATTCTTTTAGCATACCTTTTAATTTTTCAGTATCATCCTTGATTACTGATTCTTGTGTTTCTCTTATCTGATCATTTAAATCTACTTGCAGATTTAATTTAAGAGAACGTACCCTTTTTGGCTTTTCATGATACTTTCGGCTTAGAGCATCTGCCACTACATTTGTTTTTCCTTCATGATACTGGATATCACAATCATAATCACTAAGCATTTCCATCCAGCATCTTTGTCTCATATTCAACTCTTTTTGTTTGAAAATATACCTTAAACTCTTATGATCAGTGAATATGGTAAACTTACTGCCATAAAGGTAATGTCTCCAAATTTTAAGAGCAAAAAATGTAGCTCCTGATTCTAAATCATGGGTTGAATAATTCTCTTCATGATTCTTAAGTTGTCTAGATGCGTAAGCTATAACCTTTTGACGTTGCATTAATATGCATCCATAACCTAATTTAGAAGCATCACAATAGACTACAAAGTCTTCAATTCCTTCTAGTAACGCTAGTATGGGTGTATGGGTTAATCTTTGCTTAACGATTCTAAATTCTTCTTCTTGTTTTAATCCCCATTCAAACTTAACGGATTTACAGGTTAGCTTAGTTAAGGGAATGGCTATTCTAGAAAAATCTTGAATAAATCTTCTGTAATAACCGGCCAATCCTAAGAAACTTCTAACCTCGGTTGGTGACTCAGGGGTTTTCCATTTAGTAATTGCCTCAATCTTTGTTGGATCTACATGAATTCCTTCATGATTGACTAGGTGTCCGAGAAATTGTACCTGTTCTAACCAAAATTCGCATTTAGAAAACTTAGCATAAAGTTTTTCTTTTCTTAATAGACTTAAAAGTGCGTGCAAATGCTTTGCATGACCCTCTTTACTCTTAGAGTAAATTAGAATATCATCTATAAAGACAATTATGAATTTATCCAAATATGGCTTACATATTCGGTTCATCATGTCCATAAATGCAGCTGGGGCATTGGTTAAACCAAATGGCATGATAGTAAATTCATAATGGCCATACCTTGTTCTGAAAGCGGTTTTAGGAATGTCCTCTTCCTGTACCTTTAATTGATGATATCCTGACCTTAAATCGATTTTAGAGAAAAATCGAGCTCCTTGCAGTTGATCGAACAGATCATCGATTCTCGGTAATGGGTACCGATTCTTAATCGTGACTTTGTTCAATTCACAGTAGTCAATGCACATACGCATTGATCCGTCCTTCTTTTTAACAAATAGTATCGGCGCTCCCCATGGCGACGAACTTGGTTGTATAAATCCTTTCTCCAACAATTCGTCTAATTGTTTCTTCAATTCTTGCATTTCTGCAGGTGCCAAACGATAAGGTGCTTTGGCAATCGGTGCTATTTCTGGTATTAAATGGATTCTGAATTCAACTTCTCTATCTGGAGGTTGCCCTGGCAATTCTTCTGGAAATACATCTGAAAACTGAGATACTACTGGAATATCTTTTAAATCTGTTCCTTTAGTGTTAGCGATTATAGAAATCAAATACACTAATGATCCTTTCCTTATGTAATTTGCAGTTTTCATCACAGAGATGAATTTTATAGACCTAGATGGTTTATCTCCTTTGATTGTGATCGTTTTACCTTTTGATGAATTTACTTGAATTGACTTTTTATCACATAAGATACTGGCCTTATTGGCTATTAACCAATCCATTCCTAAAACAACATCAAATCCTGCCAGATTCATGGGATAAAGATTTGCAATAAATTTCTGATTTAAAATTTCTATTCTTGCTCCCTGCAAGATTTCAGAAATCCTAACGGTTTCTCCATTAGCTGTCTCTACTAGACATTCTTATGGTAGTTTAGTTAATGACAGCTATGACATCTGGAATCATCTTGGCTTCATCTGCAGTCAGAACAAATGCTCTAGCATTTTGAGTATTCTTGTTGTTTGTAACTGGAGCTAATTTCGGACAATTAAACTTGATGTGACCTTGTTCTCCACAGTTGTAACATATCTTGTTATTAGCTTTCTTCCTGCAATTTTCGTCCTTGTGTCCCGATATTTTGCAAAAGTTACAGTATATGGAGCATTTTCCTGAATGCTTTCTTTTGCAATTCTTACAATAAGGTGCAGAGGTAGAACCTACATTTTTCCCACGATTAAAATTTCCAGAACGAAATTCTTATGTGAGCTTCTGGGATAGGTTCCTCCTTTAATCCTCTTCTCGGGTACGGACTAATTCGTCTGTCAAGGTATTTGCTAGTTCTACAGCTTCTTCTATGGTTTGAGGTCTAGCTGCCTTGACTACATGTTTTATTTCCCCAATTAATCCCCAGATATAACGGGAGATTAATACTGGTTCTGGTGAAGCAAGAGTTGGCACTATTCTAGCATATTCGAAGAATAATTTAGGGTATCCCTTACTATCCACACCAGTCATCCTAAGGTTTAGGAATTTGTTTGCTATCTGTTCTTTCTCATTTGGTGGGCAGAATTTCCTTTCTACCTTGTTCTTAAATTCTTCCCATTCCATATTGTAAGTTCTATCACTTCCTCTTGATTGGAGGATAGTGTTCCACCATTCCAGTGCTAAATTCTTAAATAGATTAGAAGCAAACAGTATCTTATCTTCTTCAGCACACTTGCTTATTCTTAAGACTGCCTCAGTTTTCTCTATCCAGCGTAGGGTTGCAATGGCCCCTTCGTTGCCCGAGAATTCCATTGGTTTACAAGACCAGAATTCTTTATAAGAACAACCATAAGGCATGGTTCTTCTTCTTTTGGGAATGGGCATTTGAAGTACAGGTCCATTGTTCACGCTGTTTTCGAGTTCGATGGGTCGCTTACTGCTATGCTTACTTTTATTATTCGCTTCTTGAATAGTTTGAATAATAAATGGCATGGCATCTATGATTCCTTGTGCCACTATATGTTGAACAGCACTATTATCCATTTGGTTTCCATTGTTATTGATGCTTGGATTCTCATTAACCACGTTAATGTTACTCTGGTTATCATTATTCAGATTTCCTTGATTTCCTTCGTCGGCCATCTGAATTTTAAACATTTACCCCATATTAATATCACAAGATAATAGGTAATATAGTTAATCACATGACACGCAATTTAGCCAAAAACGTCGATCATTGCGACTTGTACTCTATTTTCATATACTATGCGTCTATTACACACTAGTACTGAAATAAAGATTACAATACCAACAAAAATAGAATCACACTAATAGTAATATGCATCCGTACACACATATTTTATTTTATTATTATTTTATTATTACTACTACCATTTCCTCCATCACATCACGGATATGGATTTATCCAAAAATCCATATTGCGTACATCGTATTTCCATACGAGACGCTCTCCCACCTGACGCATTCTCTCACTGCTTTCTAAAATTTCCTCCCCGAAAGTCCTAAGTTCTTGGACGTTTTCTGCACTCATTGGGGGTGCAGGTTCTAGGACTGGGTTCGGAATCTGGGGTGCGGTTTCCTGATATGGGGGTGAAAGTGCCTGAAATTGGTAAGGATCTTCTAAGATCTCCCTAAGGTGTTCATCATGGTAATAGGGATCTAAAGGGTCCATACCTGGATAGGCTTCTATGTTCTGTATGGGTATATCTTCACGGATAGGGTAACGTTGCACAAAGTCCCTATTGTTGTCCCACCAGGGGTCGTAATTTGGGTCTAGGGGGTTTAGTGCAGGTACCCTAGGGATTTCTTCTGGGTTGAAGTCATGCATCTCCACTTGGTTTTCAGGGTTTTCTATCTCCATGGGTTGATCTGGGATTTGTGGTTGTGGGGCTACTAGTTGCTCCAGACTTGGGTCAGCAGCAGTTGTAGCTAGGATATGGAAATTAGCTAGGCTTCTATTAAGCATATCCTGTGTATGGGCATCTTTTTTTCTCTTAGCAGCTGTTAAAACTCTTTGCTGTTGCAACTTTCGCATTCTTTTCCTACGCACAAACGCTTCCTTGCTGAACCATCCTCGTTTCTTATGAGGGAATGGCTCTTCTGACTGAGCTTTAAAAGCAAACATCCCTTCTTCCTGATCAGCAAAATACCCCGAAAGGGCAGGCTGTGAAGAGGTACCTTCACTCCTAGGTGAATCAGACAACTGACGACACATGTCTGAGGGTCCTTGATCACTCATACTGTAAACTAACAATTAGTCAAATAACACATAACAAATAAATACAGTTATGCACGTATTTCCGTAATTTATTTCCCAACATAAAATTTAGAAATTAAGTGTCAGCAGAACACTTCTTTGGCTTAGACCAGTGGCTAGGCTCTGATACCACCTTCTGTCGCAACACCCGATCCCTTATCTGTCCTGGGAACGGGCGGACGCGAACTCAGAGTTTGGTGGTATCAGCTTGTTAATTTGGCAGCGGAAATTACATTAGGACCGTAGTTAGGAAATGTTTATCAGAGTAAAACCACCATATTTAATATCAATAATCACATGGGCAAAACCCAAGTTTCTTATTACAATACATTTATAGGGATAAACCCTATTTTATTGAATTTAAAACATCGTCTTTTAGGTAACTTTTATAGCCACATTTTTCCCAACCCTTCAGTGCTCTCCAGCTGGCTTTTTACTAATTGGCTGTCACATTGTGTTACCTGAAACGCGTTTTAAAAACATTTGTCAGTGGGAAATACTGGTGAGTGAATCCCAGTTTAATCAAGAAACATTTTATCAATTAAAACAGTATTGAGAGCGATCACATTGTTTATTTCTACACAATTACTCATTCAGTACTGTCAATCCTGACTTGTGGGTCATATTACACATTGGCTAACTCGTCGTCCAATGGTAACGTACTGTCATCCCCGACTTACTACTTACAAGGTAGTAAATTTTGTATACAAAACCCCAACATATCGGTAGTAAGTGAAGAACTACAAAGACTCAATCACTGCTTAATCATATTATTAAGCTTTAAAGGTTTTATAAACTATTACAAAAAGGTTATCAAAAAGAGGATAAACTCACATTGCTATCTTAGACTTTGCGTAAGGGTTTCCTGGATATAATCTATAATTTATACAAATGTACATTGGTTAGTATCATAACCCTTTGAAAATATTAATGATACCCTCCCCGAGACGGCATTCCAACAACTACGTCGGGCAGAACCACGACAGTTGTTACGGAATCCTAAATCAATCGGGCAGCGTATCTATTACGAAACTGGGGTTATAACACTTACAACGGAGCAGAATCTCGCTAATTAGGGGGTATACTACCTGCGTATTATAAGCCTACTACAGAAATTGTGATTGAGAATGAAAGGAATGAGCAACGGAAAACGAAAACCCGTTGCTTTCTTATATAGTGTTGAAATCTGGTCTCCACGCGCCCCGCGTAAAGAACAGACAAGGGTTACGCGGCCCGCGTCAACCCTGGTCAACTAACTAGCTTGTCCCGGTGATGATCTAGATCCGCCATGATGTCGACACGTGTCAGCTCAGGGCTGCGCCACCATTCAGGACACTCGCGGCCCGCGTAAGAATGAGGTGGGTTCTACGCGGCCCGCCTCAACCTAAGTTTCAGATTTTTATTTTATTTTTTCATATTATTTAATACATTTCGGGCTCGGTTTTCACATACGGGTGTATATAAAGACATATAAGGGTATTTTTAAGATATAATAGCGTGTCGGAAATATTATGAGAGTGTCGGCTTTACCGAGGGTTGTTACAGCGTTAAAGTGATCGCGGTAAACGGGATATCAGATCTTCAGGGTGAATTACGGATTTGAAGTTAACCAGTGGGGTATTTGAAGTTTCTATCAATTGCCACTTGAGTTTTTGTACATTCTTAGATTGAGCAAGCGGAATATGAGATCGTGGTGCTGACATGTCATATCAAAAACTGAGCTCGGATGCGGTTAAAGCTGAAACAGAGGATGCTGCATTGATTAGTTTCAAGTTGGTGATTGTTCGTGAAGGTTGTAGTTTGGTAAATCAGAGGAGAGTCGTAAACTGTGCAAAAGACCTGAAGATTCATTTCAGAGGGAATTAGTGCTTTACTTTGTCAAAGCAAACCCGAATCATCAATCGAGGGGAAATTTATTGTCAAATTTCAAGATACCTGATTGAAGTTGTAGAAAAGTTGAAGATTACGGAATATTCAAACACGGCTCAAGGTTCTAAAAGTGGTAGAGACGATTCGATAGTGAGAGCCGAGGGGGAATCTGTTGGTGCAAATTTCGTACGTCTGCCACTCTGCGAATAGCTAGATAGAGCGTGTGTTGAATATTGTATAGAATAGGATCAGTTGGACACGGTTTTGATAATGTCAAGGTCCATCCAGACGGATGGACAACATATAGTCCATACCCCATCCGGTCGTATAGGTTTGATATTGTAAAGTCCATTTGGATGGATGGTTATAAGGTTTGAAATGGTGAATTGAGGTAGAGTAGACCGATGATCCTGTAGTCATTTGGCCAGCTATTGAAAGAAAAAGTTTAGCCTCGGAAATTTCCTAGCATTGGAGTTGGATCTTCACACCAAGTCAAGCCGTTAGCTTTAGTAAGAAATCGAGATTCCTATTCCTGTCAGCAACACCTATGATGCAAGGAATAATAGACTTACATCACGATATCTTTTTCTTCCTCTAAGAAAGAAATCAAAAGCAAGTGGATCTGCTCAACTCTCATCTCTCTTCTTTCTTCTGTCAACTGTCCTTATGAAGCAAGACCTACTCCCTCCCATCCCAGGAATAATTGATCAGGATGGACGGACACTAGTTCATTCGGACCGGATAGGTTGTTGCCTATAAATAGGGATGTGGGGTTCCCATTTGGACAAGCTTTTGCTTCCCAGAGGGGACATGCTATCCAACTGGTCTCATGGTGTTGTAACTTTCAGATATGAATAAAAGATCAGATTATAAGTGACTGCTCGGTGTATATATCTTCTACTCCTTTCTTAGTAACAATAAACACACCGAACACGTCGTTCAGGACCGAGGCTCCGTCAAACTCGCCGGTTCCTGGATTAGCAGGAACTCCGCACATATGGTGAGGAATTAGTGGAAGAAGGAGAGAGGATAAGACTGATAGGAGAAAAGCTCGTGTGAAAATACGACGAGCGAGAAATGCAGTTCTGGAGGAATGACCCCGAATAATATATATTTATATATATATATATATGTGTGTGTGTGTGTGTGTGTGTGTGTAATTTGAAAAAAAATAAACTAAATTAGACAACCTAATATTTATCGATACATAACTAGTAATGTGTTTAAATTCCCGTTGTATATTGTAATATATATATATATATATGAAAAGAGTAAAAGTCGCAATGTTCGACGTTTTTGATCAATTTGTTTGCCTGATTGTTTGCACTTAATCTTATTATGTGATATTAATACCTGATAATTGTTTATAATTCAGATGGACAACGAAGTAAATCAGGAAAACCAGAATAATGATAATAATGGAAACCAAATAGATAATAGTGCCATCCAACATATAGTAGCACAAGGAATTATAGACGCTATGCCATACATCATCAAGACTGTTAAAGAAGCAGAAAATAATAAAACTAATAGTGGAAGTAAACGACCACCTACTGAACCCATTCACAGCGTGAATAAGGGATCGCTACTCCAATTACTTATTCCAAAAATAAGAAGAACCATGTCATATGGTTGTTCTTACAAAGAATTCTGGTCTTGCAAACCAATAGAATTCTCTGGCAATGAAGGTTGCAGCTCTACGCTGGATAGAAAAGACAGAGGCAGTCTTAAAAATAAGCAAATGTGCAGATGAAGATAAAATTTTGTTTGCTTCTAATCTTTTTAAGAATGCAGCATTAGAATGGTGGAATACTATTCTCCAGTCTAGGGGAAGTGACAGAATTTATAATATTGAATGGATCAACTTTAAGGAAATGGTTGAAAGAAAATTTTGTCCTCCTCACGAAAAAGAACAAATCGCTAATAAGTTCTTAAACCTTAGAATGACTGGAGTAGACTGCAAGGGTTACACTACCGTATTCTTCGAATATGCTAGAATAGTGCCAACCCTAGCCTCACCAGAACCAGTATTAATCTCCCGTTACATCTGGGGATTAATTAGTGAAATCAGGCATGTAGTCAAGGCAGCTCGACCACAAACCATAGAAGAAGAGGTAGAATTAGCCAATACCTTAACTGATGAATTAGTACGTACGCAAGAAGAAAACCAGAGAAAGAACCTAGCCCAAAAGCTTACCTAAGAATTTCGCTACGGTAATTCCAACCGTGGGAAAAATACAGCTTCTACTTCTGCACCTTACTGTAAGTACTGCAAGAAGAAGCATTCAGGGAGGTGTTCCATATACTGCAACTTCTGTAAAATGTTTGGACACAAGGAAGAAGACTGCAGGAAGAAACCCAGCAATAAGCTATGCTTCAACTGTGGAGAGACTGGGCATATCAAACCGAATTGTCCGAAACTAGCTCCTGCAGCAAACAGCAAAACTACAAAGAATGCTAGAGAATTTGTTCTGACAGCTGAAGAAGCCAAGATGATTCCGGATGTGATTGCCGGTACGTTTTTAGTTAATGATATTTTTGCTAAAGTATTATTTGACTCTGGTGCAAACCAAAGTTTTATTATTACTTCGTTCTGCAAATTTCTCAATCAACCATTAACTAAACTTCAACAAGAATGTCTGGTAGAAACGGAAAACGGAGAATCAATTAAGATTACTGAAATCTTGTAGGGAACAAGAATAGAAATTTTAAACCATAATTCTATTGCTAACATTTACCCAATGAATCTGGCTGGATTTGATATCGTTTTAGGAATGGATTTGTTAGTAGCCAACCATGCCAGCATTCTATGTGATCAAAAGTCAATACAATTAAGTTCACCAAAGGGTGAAAAGATCACAATGAAAGGAGATAAGCCAATCAGATCCGCAAAATTCATCTCTGTGATGAAAACAACCAATTATGCAAGGAAAGAACATTAGTGTATATGATTTCTATAATCATTAACACTAAAGGAAATTAATTGAAAGATATTCCCGTAGTATCTCAATTCTCATATGTTTTCCCAGAAGAATTACCTGGATTACCGCCAGATAGAGAAGTTGAATTCAGAATTCACCTATTACCAGGAACAACACCGATTGCCAAGGCACCTTACCGTTTAGCACCAGCAGAAACGCAAGAACTGAAGAAACAATTGGACGAACTTCTGGAGAAAGGTTTTACACAACCTAGCTCATCACCATGGGGAGCACCAATCTTGTTTGTCTAAAAGAAGGATGGATCAATGCGTATGTGCATTGATTACCGAGAATTGAACAAGGTTACGATTAAAAATCGGTACCCACTACCGAGAATCGATGATCTATTTGATTAACTTCAAGGAGCTCGATTCTTTTCTAAGATCGATTTACGCTTAGGATATCATCAACTGAAAGTACAGGAAGAGGACATTCCTAAAACTGCTTTCAGAAAAAGGTATGGTCATTATGAATTTACAGTCATGTCATTTGGTTTAACCAATGTCCCAGCCACATTTATGGACATGATGAACAGAATATGTAAACCATATCTGGATAAATTCATAATTGTCTTTATAGATGATATTCTAATTTACTCTAAGAGTAAAGAAGAGCATGCAGAGCATTTGTTTATACTTCTGAATTTGTTGAGAAAAGAAAAGCTTTATGCTAAATTTTCAAAATGCGAATTTTGGTTAGAGGAAGTACAATTCCTTGGACACCTGGGTTAATCATGAAGGAATTCATGTAGATCCCACAAAAATCAAGGCGATTACTAAGTGGAAGGTCCCTGAATCACCGACGGAGGTGAGAAGTTTTATTGGATTAGCAGGTTATTATAGACGTTTTATTCAAGATTTTTCTAGAATAGCCATTCCCTTAACAAAACTGACCTGCAAATCAGTTGAGTTTGAATGGGGACCAAAACAGGAAGAAGCTTTTAGGATTCTAAAGAAAAAGTTAACCAACGCACCCATACTCGCGTTACCAGAAGGAACTGAAGACTTTACAGTCTATTGTGAGGTTTCTAAGTTAGGTTATGGATGTGTATTGATGCAACGTCAAAAGGTTATAGCCTATGTCTCTAGACAACTTAAGAGTCATGAAGAGAATTATACAACCCATGATTTAGAGTTAGGAGCCATAATTTTTGCCCTTAAAATTTGGAGACATTTTCTTTATGGTAGCAAGTTTACTATTTTCACCGATCATAAGAGTCGAAGATATGTTTTCGGGCAAAAGGAGTTAAATATGAGACAGCGACGCTGGATGGAGATTCTCAGTGATTATGATTGTAATATCCAGTACCATGCAGGAAAGGCTAATGTAGTAGCCGATGCTTTAAGTCGAAAGTATCATGAGATTCCAAGACGAGTACGTTCTCTCAAATTAAATCTGAAGATAGATTTAAATGAGCAAATTAGAAAAAATGCAGGAAACAGTAATCAAGGACGATACTGAAAAATTAAAAGGAATGATTAAGGAATTAGAACAAGTAACATATGGAATTTGGAGATTCCATAAGAAAAGAATCTGGATACCCAAACAGGGAAACCTACGCCACCAAATTTTTGAAGAAGCCCATAAGTCTAAGTATACGATACATCCCGGTAGTGACAGAATGTATTAAGACTTAAGAAAGAATTTTTGGTGGATAGGTATGAAAAAGGATATAGCAACCTATGTTGCCAAGTGTCTAACATGTTCATAGGTTAAAGCTGAACATCAAAAACCCTCAGGATTATTGCAACAAGTAGAAATGCCGATATGGAAATGGGAACTGATAACAATGGACTTTGTTACTAAATTACCCAAGACACGAAAAGGAAATGATACAATCTGGGTGATTGTAGACAGATTAACCAAGTCTGCTCATTTCTTACCAATGAAGGAAACTTTCAGTATGGAACAATTAGCCAAGTTGTATGTAGATGAAATAGTTTCATTACATGGAATTCCTTTATCCATTGTTTCTGATAGAGATAGCCGTTTTACTTCTCATTTTTGGACTAGTTTCCAAAAAGCAATGGGAACCAAGTTAAATTTAAGCACAACTTATCATCCTCAAATGGACGGACAAAGCGAAAGGACAATTCAGACAATGGAAGATATGCTTAGAGCTTGTGTAATTGATTTCGGAGGATATTGGGACGATCATTTACCATTAATAGAATTTTCCTACAATAACAGCTATCATACCAGTATCAGTGCTGCACCATTTGAAGCACTTTATGGACGAAAGTGCCGAACTCCATCTGTTGGGAAGAAATTGGAGAAAAGCAACTGTCTGCACCAAAGATAATACAAGAAACAACGGACAAGATTATTCAAGTCAAGGAAAGACTAAAAGCAGCCGGAGATCGTTAAAAGAGTTATGCGGATAACAGACGAAAACCATTGGAATTTCAAGTAGGAGATAAGGTATTATTAAAAGGTTTCTCCATGGAAAGGAGTGGTCAGATTCATAAAAAGGGGAAAGCTAAGTCCTAGGTATGTTAGACATTTTGAGATTATTATAAGAATATGACCAGTAGCTTATCAGCTACAACTGCCAGAGGAAATGGCAGGAATACATGATGTATTTAATGTATGTAATCTCAAGAAATGTTTAGCAGATGAATCATTAATGGTACCACTTAAGGACATATAGGTAAATGAGAAACTTAAGTTTGTGGAGAAACCCCTGCAGATTGATGACAGAAAGATCAAGAATCTCAAACACAAGAGATTAGTTCTCGTCAAACTGAAATGGGATTCCAAGAGAGGACCAGAATACACTTGGGAGCTCGAGTAAGAAATGCAAAAGAAGTATCCACACCTATTCCAGTAAATCTCGAGGACGAGATTTAAAACAAGGTGGGGAGGATGTAACAACACTCAAAAACACATTACAAGAATCCCTAGTTGAGACCCCAAAACATGTACGACGCAAACCGAAATGAAAAATCAGGATTTAGGGTTTGGGGGGTCATGGGGGGGTACCCCTAAACCTTCCGCGACACGCGAAAGGCACTTATACGTGTCAAAACCAGAAGACGTCGACACCACAGAGCTAGAAACACAGCAAGGCAGGCCTAGGAAAAAAAGACCTCCCAGGCGACACGCGGAAGGATCCTAGGATCTTGTCGCAACACGCGGGAGAGTCCAATTTTGGGTATATAAAGCCTGGCCTGGGACTTGATCTCCTGCACCATTTCGATCGAATTTCAAAATTTCCATCTCTCCGAATCTCCGTTTCTTTCTAGTAGTACACCCCCAATTTGCGAAGCTCTGCCTCGTTGTAAGTATTATAACCCCCGGTTACGTATTAGTTACTCTACCCGATTGATCTAGGAGTCCGTAACGCATGTCAAGGCTCTGCCTGACTCAGTCGTTGGAGTTCTTTCTCGGGGGTATGGCTAATGTAAATTGGGTTATCTTACTAACACGTGTGCATTGTTTAATTTTAATAGATTATAACCAGGAAGTCACCAGAAAGCAGTAGTATTACCTAAAATAGCATAGTGAGTACATCTGCTTTTTATGAGTCCAAGTGTTTTTATCAAAACCTCAATTATTTTAAATTACATTTAACAGTGATTGAGTATTTGTGATTCTACAATTACTGTTGGTAGGTTGGGGTTTTGTATACATTACTTGTTACTACACTGTGAGTAGTAGCATGACCACAAGTCAGGATTGACAGTACCGTGGGTGGTAATTGGGTAGATGTAAACAAATGTAATTGCGGATGCCCTCAATACTGTAAAGTGAATGAAACTATTTTGATTAAACTGGGATGCACTCACCCGTATTTCTTGCTGATAAAACTTTTTAAAACGCGTGTCAGGTAACAAAATGTGAGAGCCAAATAGAAGCCAGCTGGAGAGCACTGAAGGCTTGGGAAAGTGGCTATAAAAGTTACCTAAATAAAAAAGAAGTTTTATTTCAATAAATTAGGGTTTATCCCTATAAACATATTGTAATGGAAACTTGGGTTTTTACCATGTATTGTTATTTATAAATGTGTGGTATTTTAACTCTGATAAACTATTTCCTAACTACGGTCCTGATATTAATTTCCGCTGCCAAATTAATACCGATACCACTAATCTGGATCTCGCGACACCCACTCCCAGGATAGGGGTCAGGGGTTGCGACACTAGTTAACAAATTAGTTCTTACAGGTTGATAGATATCATCTAAACCCATAAGAAATTGCATTGGTTTTATTAAAGTAGAAAAGTCATTATAATCCTTAGCAGCCTGACATGAACATGAAGGCAGTTGAAGCGTAGCATCAAACTGTCTCCACATTGTGTTCAACTTATGATAATATTCAGATACAGAACTCCCATTTTGAGTAATACAATTGATTTTTAATATAAAACATACACTACAGAGCCATCAACCTTATCATAAGTTTCTTTCAAATATGTCCAGACTTGAGATGCTAATTTTGAAAAAAAACTTGTCCTAAGTATAATTCCTCTGACACAGAGTTTAACAACCAACTTAAAACAACTGAGTTAGATCTGTCCCATTGACTACTCAACACAAGATCATCAGATTTTTTTTTTCATATTTACCATCAATACAAATTTGTTCTTGGCTTCTAAAGCCAATTTCATAGCACTAGACCAGACTCTATAGTTTTTTGTACCTTTTAGTTTTATATTAACTATAGTTAATTAACTAGAATCACTTGGATGCAAATACAAGGGGTCTCATATGTCCAATTTACTAATCAAGGTCTGAGATGTACCTTTACCATCACCGATGATTACAACACACAAAAACAAACAAATAACAGACATGAATGCACAGAATAACAGAGGTTATCAACAGATAACAAAGATGCAAGATAGAGATAAACCACAACAGATCCTAAAGCGAAGCTGAGTCAGGGACCAGATTCCAGGATCGTCACTCAATGGTGCCTGGACAAGCCTTTACTCAGGAGCCACAACTAAACTAACAAGAATGACAGATAACAACAATAAGATCTACAAGCAATACAGAATGTAAACCACAATACATATACAAACCAACAAGAATTAATACAACAAACACAGACAATGCAACAAATAGCAATTAGACTCGATCAAGTGCCGACCGACTAGTCCGGTAAACAGGGGATGCCTAGACTCAATAATCAATATGATGCAAAAAAAAAAAAAACAGAAAAATACAAGAGATAAGAGATAGGAACAATCTTACAGTGGGTGCAAAACTCCAAGAAATATCAGACCAATAGTTTTCAAGAACTACGAGATCTTATATATAGAAAAAACCAAAAAAAAACACTGCTGGTTAGTTTGCCCTAAAACCTTCAAGAGTTTTAGAGACCAACACATAGTGTAGATCCACCAGAAGATGAGAAATCTCGCACCAGAATCAGAAAACCCTAACTAGGGTTCTAGCCACACAAGATCAGAACACAATACTCCCAAGATCAAGACGATCTAAACCAACAACAGATCAATCCGCAAACCCTAGAAAACCAGGAGCGAATCTAAAAACAGAAAACAACAACTAAATCAGATAAACAACGAAAATAAAACA
Source organism: Helianthus tuberosus (assembly GCA_030545235.1). Classification (NCBI taxonomy): domain Eukaryota; kingdom Viridiplantae; phylum Streptophyta; class Magnoliopsida; order Asterales; family Asteraceae; genus Helianthus; species Helianthus tuberosus. Next base: position 76,135,468 of record CM060407.1, read on the forward strand.
CAGATCAAGAGTAATCAAGCTCTGATATCATGTAGAATTTTATGAATCATACACAGAGACAAATGAACAACAGAATTAGCGATAAAACAAGGTGACAAAATCTTATTAACCAACCCAAAAGATTTCCCCCCCAAATAAACCCTAGATCTTACTATTTGTAAGATCTAAAACAATACAAAACGATACAGTAATACAGTGAGTCTCCTGATGATCATCAACACAACCAAAGCAATCTCTCAGAAAATACAGTTGAGAGATAACAACTTCAACAACCCTAACAACTAAACCAGAGAGAATGCGTAAACAAAACAAGAAGAAGACTGAAGGAAATATCTGGAAGCAGGCCTTTTATATGCCAGCTAAAAGAATCCACACATAACACCTCCAACAATGCTGCAAGATGATCACACTCCCTACAAAGTTACGCTCCAGCCCCTTTAGATAATAAAACCTGCACTTTAACCCTAAATGATAACAACCTGATATAAAGCCCACACAAATTGAGAGCCCAATACACAAACACAGTTATAAATTATAAGCCCAGTATTATAACCAAAGACCCTGATGAATGACAATAATACAATAGAACATTTTAACTGGGAGAATAATCCATGATCTATCAAACGAGTGTAAGGATGTGATCACTTTCCTCCAAGCGAATTCGGCTCATTTTTAAATTGCCACCAGCACTTCGTAAGAAGAGCAAAATTAGCATCTCGAAGAGGAGTTAAACCCAAAACGCCCGCTTCAATAGGAGTTGTCACCTTGGCCCATCTCACCCAACACATTTTTCTATTATCCTCCGTACCTCCCCAAAAAGATATTCCGAGGCTTCGACTCAAGTTGATTAATGATTTTGCATGGGCCTTTATAAAGAGAAAAGTAGTATGTAGGTATCGTTTCCCAAACCTCTTTCAACAGAGTAAGCCTCCCAGCTAGAGAAAGGATGGAATGGAAGACTTCCATGTAGCTACTCTCTTGCCAAATGCCTCCAAAAGGGTAATCCTATTCATATTATCTCCCATTGTTAAGCCAAGATAAAAACAAGGAAAGGAACCCATTTTACATCTTGCCACATTGGCAAATAAGCCAACTTCGTTCGACTCCACTCCAACCCCAAAGAGTTTAGATTTGGAGTAATTAATAAGCAGCCCCGATGCCATATGAAAGCACCTCAAAAGGCGAGCCAAACTCAACACGTTATCTTTAGACCATTCTCCAACCAACAACGCATCATCAACAAAAAGAAGATGAGATCTGAATAGCCCACTATGGGAGACAAACCCACCTCCACCGCCTTACTAAACAAACAAGAGAACGCTTTCATACCAATGATGAAAAAGGAAAGGCGATAACTAATCGCCTTGTTTCATCCCTCTTTGAAATTGGAATTCAAACAAAGGCAAACCCTTCACCCAACCTAGCCGAAGCAAGCACCACTTTCACCAACCTACGCCATTTGAGTGGAGAATTCATTTATTCATGAATCAAGTCCAAAAAATTTCAGTTAACTTGATCATACGCCTTTTCAAAATCGATGTGGCAATACGCCTTTTCAAAATCGATTAGATAATTACATGAGTAACTAGTGACAAGAATCTGTGCCTATTCCTTATTGGTACATCTTTGACTTAAAGTTGGAACAAAATCCAGATAATCATAAATTATTTGAACAAAGCAATATATAATATTATATAATATAATAATTACAAAAGGACAACAAATGGGGTCGGTTTGCCACCATCTATCAGCCACCCGAATCCCCCTAGTGCCACACGATTACTATATCTGCTACTTTCATTCTTATCAAATTCTTCTCAATTTCAACAACAAGTTGCTTTAATTGAACATATCAGTGCAGAAATTAGGGTTTTGTAAGCAAGATGATGTGGAGAAATCACTCAAATTAGAAGAGGATTTAGTTGATTAGAGTGTTATGGCGGTTGAGTATAGATGGGGGGAGACAGAGTTCTTTATTCACATTGGGATAGTAGTGTTGCTGGTTTTGTTTGCTGGGTTGATGTCTGGTCTTACTTTAGGGCTTATGTCTTTGAGTCTTGTTGATCTTGAAGTTCTTGCCAAATCTGGTACTCCCAAAGATCGTAAATACGCAGGTATGTGTTTTGTTTTTGTGTTCATTTTGTTTGATTTGATGGTTTTTCTCGTTGTTTTAGGTAATGTTTTTTGTTTGCCTTGTGGTGTTAAGTGTTGATATGGTTTGGGATAAGATGTTGGGATTATTAGGGATTGATTGTTAATTGTTTGTTGGTTGTTGGTGAATGCATATGAATTGTTGTTGTATGTATGATAAAGTTGGTGTAAGTTGGTGATGGGATTAAGATTGCAGTTGGATCTAACTCTGTTTTAGGAAAATAGATAATCATAGTTATGATGTAAGTGTCGCGCGAAGATTTGGATTAGGACTGTCAATTGAATGGAACTTTGGAGCCGGGTGTCTCACTGGAAGCAGCCTCTCTATTCCTACGGGGTAGAGGTAAGGCTGTCTCATTCTTACCCTCCTCGGACCCTACCTTTGCTTTGCTATTGGTGGGATTTACTGAGTATGATGATGAATTGAATGGAACTTTGGTTAAATGTTACAGGTTTTGGATTGTCATGAAAATGTAACTGATGAGACATATTTGTTTTTATGTGTGGCCAAACATGGATTAAAAGTTAAAACTAAAAACGAGGGTCGAATTTTGAGTGAATGATTCTGAATCTTGTACCAAAGTTGGAACCATCTGCATGTCTTGAAGAAAAAACCTAAATATTTCAATGTCTACACCGATCATCCACCAAAAGCAATTATGAATAACATATAAGAAGTTAAACCATAATTACTTTCTTCTGTTCCGGACCTAATTGGAGGACTGCTATCAGTATTTTAGACTAGAGAGAGGTTTGTGTACAAGAAAAATCGTTATAGGTTAGTTCGACTATGACAATATGGTCCATGGTGTTTGGTATGATGATACACCCAACTTGTAACAAAACAGCATTCACAAGAATTTCTGTTACATGTCTACCATTGTGGATATAACACATAAACCACACTTTAGATAACTACTCGGCTCCTATGGAAGATTATGGTAGCATCCGTAAATAACACCTTAGGAAAATATTCTATTTTGCAATTATTTAATGAAACATTACAACTGTAACCACACACGTTTTGCCGGAAAACACAACTTTAGCATTTATTACAGTTTTTTTCGCAACTCACACAAACTCAGTAACTCACCTTTTGATAAATTAATTTGGGCTATTTACGTCACACTACTACTAATTCCTTGTCTCAACAGAGAAGATACTACCTGTGGTCAAAAGACAGCATCTATTACTTTGCACACTTCTTATATGCAATGCAGCTGCAATGGAGGTACCTACGTATATAATTTGCGGTTCTTTTAAAACAAGTTGTTATAATATCAATTCAAATTTGTAACGCTTATTTCTTTCACAGGCTCTCCCAATTTTCCTGGATAGCCTAGTCACAGCTTGGGGTGCCATTCTTATTTCCGTTACATTAATACTTCTGTTCGGTGAGGTGCGTAACAGTATATGTTATATATTAAAGTTTACGTCAAACCAACATTGTTTGTTTGGGCATTGATTGGTGTTAGCTCACATCCACAGATCATACCGCAATCTGTTTGTACTCGATATGGACTCGCGATTGGTGCAACTGTGTCTCCATTTGTGCGCGTTCTTGTTTGCGTTTGTTTTCCTGTTGCATATCCTATAAGCAAGGTGATTCAGTTTGTTATCATTGTGTTGACTTTTTCATATCTAGTCAAACCGTGTTGGAACTTGTGATAACTTATTTCTCATTTTTCGAATCAATCAGTTACTAGACTATCTGCTCGGTCATGAACATGTTGCTCTGTTCCGCAGAGCTGAGTTGAAAACACTTGTTAATTTTCACGGTAACGAGGTACGTGTGTTGCAATTCCTTCAGATTTTATTATTATTTATACATATTTTTTTGAGTAAAATGCCATCTCCATCCTTGAGGTTTGGCCAGTTTTGCGGCTTTCGTCCAAAGGTTTGTTTTTCTGCCATCTGGATCCAAAAGGTTTGAAATCTTGCCATTTTCATCTGGCTCATTAACTCCATCCATTTTTCTCCGGTAAATCAGGGGCATTTTTTGTGTTTTCTATTAACTTAAAGGGCAATTTGGTCCTTTTCACTTTATGTAAAAAGACCAACTACTCCTGAAAAAGACTGAATTGCTCTTTAAGTTAACAAAAAAGACGAAAATACCCCTGACTTAACGGAGAAAAATTGATGGAGTTAACAAGCCAGATGAAAATGGCAAGATTTCAAACCTTTTGGATCCAGATGCGGAAAAACAAACATTTGGGCGAAAGTCGCAAAACTGGCCAAACCTCAGGGACGAAAATGGCATTTTACTCTAATTTCTTTCCTAAAGTTCAATGTTTTTTATTTTTTTTATATATTCTTGCAAACAGGCTGGAAAAGGTGGAGAATTGACACATGATGAGACAACAATAATAGCAGGAGCACTTGAACTCACAGAAAAAACAGCCAGTGATGCCATGACTCCTATATCGGAAACTTTCACGGTCGATATTAATGCCAAACTTGACAGGTGGCGAATACCTTTAATTTAAATAAAAATCTATACTTTTTCGGTTTTTAGAATCTTTATGATTACATATGGTATTATTGTGCTACAGGGATTTAATGAATATTATTTTGGAGAAAGGGCATAGCAGGATACCTGTCTATTATGAGCAACCCACAAATATAATTGGACTTATTCTGGTATTATTATTATTTAAACATTTCCATGATGCTAACAGTATGACAAACAATTCATATATATATATATATGGTATTGACAAATGACCTATTAAATATTTTATTTGACCTTCCTTCTTGATATTTTAGGTGAAAAATCTGTTAACCATCCATGCAGATGAGGAGGTCCCCGTCAAGAACGTCACAATTCGTCGGATTCCTAAGTAAGCAAAAAAAAATCTTACATGATACGCTATCTTCGGTTCACTTTGTATCAAATTTGGTGTCTTTTTCCTAATGTTTTTATATTTACATAAAAGGTGTAAGATAAATATATGCATAACCGATCAGTTTGATCGATGAGTGGAACCATAAGGAAATAATTTAATGATGGTTGACTTTGGCTTATACTAGTTTAAACTTTAAACCACAATTTTTCTTACAGGGTTGCGGAATCTCTTCCATTATATGACATTCTGAACGAATTTCAAAAAGGTCACAGTCACATGGCTGTGGTTGTGAGACAATGTATTAATACGAAAACAGAGCAGCCTGTCACCAAGAGTCCATTATCAGGTACTCCCTCATGCTTAAAACTAGATGCATCAAAGTGGGATATTTTGGTAACAGGTCAAAAACGATCATTTTGAAACTGGTCAGCCCGGGTTGTTTGTGGTTGGGTTACCCGGATAACCATTAAGCTAATTTTTGGTTTCGATTTCTTTTGAACTAGTTTTTTTTTTGTGTGTGTGTGTCATTTTACCCTTTAGACCTGACCTGTTAGGAATTATCTTTAATATGCAAATTTTATAATTATTTTCTAATGTTAAAGTAACCGCCAGGTTCCCTTTAATGGAAAATCACAAATTTGAATTTTTTTGTTCTTCTTTTAAATAAAGTGCATCGGTTAAAAAGAACTTACCAATTAGAGTAAAACATGACCTGAATCGACCCTGTTACTGAAAAATAACCTTTTTAAACAAGTTAAAACTGATATTTAAAATCACTCACACATGTAAACGCGATAGAGAATGGAGTGAAGGAAGTGCGTGTAGACGTTGATGGAGATCAAAAAACTCCACTGGAAAAGAGTTTAAAGTCGAAGAGATCATTTAAGCAGTGGAAAAGTTTCCCAGGCAAAGGAAACAATTCTTTTAAAGGAAACTTCAGCAGTAAAAAATGGAATAAGGAAATGTATTCCGACATCTTAGAAATAGACGGAAAGCCACTTCCAGTCCCTGATGAAGAAGCAGTTGGTGTAATAACAATGGAAGACGTAATCGAAGAACTGTTGCAGGTAAAAAGAAATTAAATCTTTGGCACGGCCCTCGTTTTTTTTTAAATTTTTTTTTTTTATTAATTTATGTGTTTTGACAATGGATTTTTCGTTCATTTAGGAGGAAATTTTCGATGAGACGGATCACCATTTTGATGATTTATGACAAAGGCTGGTTTGGACCTGAATCTAGTGCCTTCTGGATGATGGTGAAGATATCTTGTTAGTGTTTGGTAATATAAATTCTAATATTCAGTCATTTTATTTATAAAAGTATGTAGCGAATAACTGAATGTTCAGATGTTACTGTATATGTTCAATGAAGGCTCTCGTTAGTTATAATGGGGTCTCTTTATTTAAATTTCTTGTTTCTTGAAAAAATGGAAACTTAATAAAACGTTATTATTACATGATAATTTACTGCAAGTCTTACCTCCTTTTTAGGTGTTTATGTTACATGATAATTTACTGCAAGTCTTTACTTCCTTTTTAGGTGTTCATATTTTTTTGAACGGCAAATAAAACTTCATTCCATCACCAAAAGTTAAATATTACATAAGCTAGCAAGTTACTAGAGCCAACCCCCTTTTACTCACCGGCTTGGTTTAAAAAAGTGCGCCTTAAGCGCGCTTAAGCGCAAAGCAACCCTAGGCGCAAAGAGTTTTGCCTTGTGTGACATAAGGCGAGCTCTGTACAAAAAGCGCACAAAAAGCGAGCTTTTTTGAAAAAATATCCTACTCAGGCGCGCTCTTTTTGTATAGAAGGTGTTTTTGTGCTTTAAAGTGTTATACATGTAGTTAAAATGGTTGTACATTAAGTGATTTATACATTAAATCGTATATAAACCTTATTTATCACTATATTTTGTGTAATGGATGCTAAAAGTCCTATAGGATATATATAAAAAAATATATAAGCACCTTGCGCCTCACGTACCAAAAGCCTGCCGCTTTTGCGATTTGCGCTTCGCGCTTTGATTTTAGACCTTGTCGCTTTTGTGCGTTTCACGCTTTTTTAAACCAAGCTCACCGGTATAGCATACTTTAAAACATACAAAATGTATATGCTAAATTACATCAAAAGTCATCCATTTGCTGCATTCCATTGTCTGTTGCTTCGCCCTAGATTTAATCCACAAGAACGTCGCTGCTTCAATCCCTCCAAATATTTGTCACTATTTACCGGTGTACTGTTAAATATAAGCTCATTCCTTACTCGTCAAATTGCCCAACACGTTGCCAAGATTATGGTTCAGATTATTCTTCTTTTGTGTGGGGAAATTTTCATAGTCTTGTGAAATTCTAATAAGTCTTTCATTGAGAATGCAAAAACATGTGATATTTTGTACCATGTACTCACCTTTTGCCACACAATTGATGCTACATAACATGATGTAAAAAGGTGATCCGCATCTTCATCTTGTTCGTTGCATAACTTACACTCCGTCGACCTGTGATGAATTCCCCGTTTCTTGAGACCATTTAGAGTAGAAAGCCTATCTTGAATTCCGCACCATCCGAAAACATTCACCTTTATTTGGGACCCATATAACCCAATTGAAAGGGTAGTATGGAGTCGCATGACTAGATAAGAGACGTCGACACGAATCTACAGAGAAAGCTCCATCTGTGCTTGGGATCCATACCCACGTGTCTTCTCGGTCTGACAACGCTATTCCTTGAATTAGTTGGACTATATTGTTGAGTTGATCTTGCTCGATAGTAGTATTCGGGTTCCTTCGCTAATCCCATCATTCAAATCTTGACGCAACTGAAGCCGCTTTATGTTTTTCTAGCCCAAATAGATTCGAAAAACTATCTGACGACGGGCCAGTGGGTGAGCCCACTTCACCCGCTTTGGGCCTTCTGGTCTGGAAGCCCAACTACTCAAAAAGCCCACCAATCACGATAACCTTGCCCGCTAAGGTTTCTCCACTTTGGAAATGGGCGGGAAAACAGCTAGCAAGAGCAGACCTCATTTAATGCTCGATAAGAATGGGATCTCGTCTGAAACCTGGTACTTCTCCGGTTAGAACATTAATTAAGGTAAGCATCTCATCGCTGGGAGCCAGACACGTGTCTGCACTCCCCGAGAACCTCCAAAAGCCGTTAGATCACATGTGGGAAAGATCTAATGAGATAAGGGCTAGCTATTATATAAGAAGGGACAGCAAGAACAAAGGCAGGTATCATCATCTCCGGCCTTCACTCATTTACTATACTCTCATTTACTCCACACACATTAACTTCCGACCAATATTCTCTTGTATTTATTACATACATACATTAATAAGATTCACACCAAAGAGGAAACCTCCCGGTGACAATATTCACCGGAAGAAGCTCCTCTCATTTCCGGCAAGTTTACTTACTCTCACGCCGGAGCTTGGTCACGGATCCCCCACCCGGGGTCCTCCGTGGCGAGGCTAACGGTTTCTTCTTTTGTAGCAAGCAAGGATAAGAGCTCTTGACGTCACCGAAGAACCATCAAACGTCATCCGTGGGTTGGGTCTTCGACATTGGCGCCATCCGTGGGACATCAGCCTGCCCAGTGTTCCCACACAAACACTCGACGTCCAGAGAACAATCTTGTCACACTAAAAGCATGGCAACCCCACATAACTCACGTGTCACTGAGACGTCACAAAACGACTTGGATAAAGTCACTATAGAGGACATTACTCATGAGGAAGATGATGAGAATCAAGAAGGGAGTCTGAGGGAAACGGAACACATCACTCCCGATTTCGTGGCCATGCACAGGGAAAAGATAACCAAGCATCTTGAAGACCTGAAGAGACAGGAAAGACTCGAGAGCCTTAGGGCCAGGCTTTCCTTCGACACACCCCCTAGTCAGGAGGGAACTAACCTTCAAAACAAGAGCAACAGCGGTGATCAACTAGAAACGTTCATGTCTGCCCTGAGGCAGATGTCTTCTGAAGAAAGAGAGGATCTAATCACAGGCCAGAAACCCAAGGAGAAGGGAAAAGGGAAAGACAACCTTGATGACGGTGGCTTGGACCAGCCATACTTGCCACGAGACCTGGCCGAAGTCTCAAAGTTCACAAGAAGAATCTCGGAAGCTCCTATGCCCCCCAAGACCAAGTTACCCCCAGGCTTCGACCGATATGACGGGACAAGAGATCCCGAGAATCACCTACATGCCTTCCGGGGAGCGGGACAGCTGGGGCGATGGCCTATGCCGATATGGTGTCACATGTTTGTACAAACCCTGACGGAGGGGGCCCGTCTTTGGTTCGACAGCCTCCCCCCGGGGAGCATAGATAGCTACGAAGAGCTAAGCGAGAAATTCCTGAGGAACTTTGGCCAACAGAGAAAGGTGGTTAAAAATCCAAATGAGATCCTTCATATCAGGCAAAGAGACAACGAGCGGATAGATCAATACATGGAAAGGTTTATTAAGGAGAGCATGAACATTAAAGACGTACCTGAGGTCATGAAGATTAGCGGTTTCATAAACGGACTAAAACATGCCCAGCTGTGCGAGAAGCTGGGGGAAGAATTCCCCCATTCATTTGACAGCCTCATGGACAGGGTCAGGGCCTTTGTCAGAGGAAAGGACACGGTTAGCAAAGCCAAGGAGGCAGACGTCACACCCCGGAGGATCGCCCCAGTCACAAAACCCCCGGACAAAGGTACACCTTACTCTCGAAAACCTGCTTTTGATAGAATGATGCATGACAGAATGAGGCCCTCGTATTCCCCATACAAACCCCGAGGGAGGGGTCCTCCTCCGCACTCTGATAATTTCACCCCCCTCATCAAGACGCCAAGTGAGATATTGGCTACTGAGAGGATAAAGAACTCCTTCCCAAGACCACCACCCATAAAGCCTGGGCCGAAGGCACAACCAAACGAATATTGTGAATTCCACAAAGGCCCCGGGCACAAAACCGACGACTGCCTCTACTTAAAAAGAGAAATAGAGGCTGCAGTAAGAACGGGAAGATTGGCCCACCTGGTCAGGGAAATCAAAGAAGGGGGAGGGGATCGCAAGGGAAGAGATGCACGGGAACCGGGGAGGGCAGACGTTGATATGATCAGAAGAAGGAATGAGTTTGATACCACCCGAAGTGTAAAGGCCAGAATCCTAGGTTCCCCAAGCTGCATGAAAGTTCCCATCCTCATGCCATATTTAGAAGAAAACGAGGTGCAACGACTCCCGCTGAACATCTCGGCTGTAATAGCTGGACACAAAGTGTCCAGGATACATGTGGACGGAGGGTCAGGCGTTGAAGTAATATATGAACACTGCTTCCTTAGGTTCGACAGGGACATAAGGGATAGGCTGGAGGAAGACTCAATCCCATTGGTAGGGTTCAACAACAGTTTGTCACATCCCCTGGGAAAAATCAGGCTCCCATTCACAGTCGGCGTGGGGGATCGGGTCCGGACAATAGATCTGACCTTTACGGTAGTCAGGGCACCCTCTAAGTACAACGCAATCTTGGGAAGACCCGGAATTGGTGATCTACAGGCACAGGCCTCTACACCCCACGGAGCCTTGGTATTCCAAACACCAAAAGGCCTTGCATGGGTTAAGTCTGCCTACGAGGTAGTTTCCTCCGTATCTAAAGAAGAAGAGCCAGGAAAATCCCAAGGAAAGAAGGTGGAAGAATGGGTCCTCTGTGATAGGTTCCCAGAACAGACAGTCAAGGTGGGGAGTCACCTGAGCGACAAATGTAAGAGCGCCCTGAAGGAGCTACTCCTCCATAACATAGACGTGTTTGCATTCCAACATGGGGACATGACAGGGGTCCCGAGGAGTCTAACAGAGCACCGGCTTAACACCTTTACATGGGCGAAACCGGTAAAACAAAAGAAGCGGAGTATGGGACCTAGTAAAAGAAGGGCTGCCTGTGAAGAAACTCGAAAGCTACTCAGAGCGGGGATAGTCAGGGAAGTTAAATACCCATCCTGGGTTGCCAACCCAGTCATGGTTCAGAAAAAAAACGGGGGATGGAGGATGTGCATCGATTTTCAGGACCTAAACAAAGCATGTCCCAAGGACTGTTATCCTCTTCCGGAAATAGACACCCAAGTGGACTCCCTGTCTCAATACCCTCTGAAATGTTTCCTTGACGCCTACAAAGGGTACCACCAAATCCAAATGTCAATAGAAGATGAGGAGAAAACCGCCTTCATCACAGACGAAGGGACTTTCTGCTACACCAAGATGCCCTTCGGCCTCAAGAACGCTGGAGCCACATACCAGAGGTTTATGAACAGTTTGTTTAGGGAGCAACGAGGGAGGAACCTGGAGGTATACGTTGATGATATTGTTATAAAAAGCTTGACGGAGACGGCCCTGATAAGTGATATAGCCGAGACTCTCCACACTATGCAAGACGTAAACATGAAGTTAAACCCTGGAAAGTGCTGTTTTGGAGTAGAGGAGGGGAATTTCCTGGGGGTAGTCGTCACCAAGGGCGGGATCAAGGCAAACCCTGAAAAAACCCAGGCGGTAGCAGAGATGCGATCCCCCAGGTCCCTGAAGGACATCCAACAGTTAAACGGAAGACTGATAGCTTTGAACCGTTTCTTGTCGAAGGTGGCTGATAAGACCCTTCCCTTCATGAAGGTATTGAAAGACTGCCACCAAACAAACAAGTTTAAATGGACCACAGAGGCTGAAGCAGCCTTTCAAGAAATGAAAGCATACATCTGCAAGCTCCCAATGCTGGCCACCCCAGTGCCCGGGGACCCGTTGCTCCTGTATCTATCCGCCTCAAAAACGACCATAAGTGCGGTCATGATGGTAGAAAGGGAAGGGAAGCAGATACCCATATATTTCATCAGCAGGACACTTAAAGGACCTGAGGAACGGTACATGCCCTTGGAGAAACTCGCATTAGCTCTTGTCTTCGCATCCCGAAGACTCAGGAGGTATTTCCAAGAGCACAAGATCACTTTAATGACCGACCAGCCCCTTCAAAAGGTACTCAGGAGGCCAGAGCTGTCAGGACGGCTAGCTAAGTGGGCTGTGGAGTTAGGGGAACACTCCCTGGAATTCAAGCCCAGGACAGCCATAAAGGGGCAGATACTGGCCGACTTCTTAGCAGAAGTCCCGGAGGACGAGGAAAGGGAACTCTTGAAATGGGAAGCTTTAGAGAAAGAAGAAAGGGAGAAGGAAGATGAGGCGGTATGGAAATTGCTTACCGATGGAGCATCCAGCGAAGAAGGAAGCGGGGCCGGAATCACACTAGTAAGTCCCGAGGGGGTAGAGCTGACATACGCTGTAAGGCTAGATTTCGAGAACACCAACAACACCGCCGAGTATGAAGCCCTCTTAGCAGGGATGAGGCTGGCACAGAAGATGAGAGCAAAACGCGTGGAGGCTAGCACCGATTCACAGTTGGTGGTAAAACAGTACCAAGGGGAATACGAAGCCAAGGATAGCACCATGGCTCGATATGTGGCGAAGGTTAAGGAGACAGCTGAAGCATTCAAAACCTTCAAACTAGAATACATCCCTCGAGGGAGGAACAGGAAGTCCGATGCACTCAGCAAGTTAGCTTCAGTGGCATTCGATCATCTCGCGAAGGAGGTCAAAGTAGAAGTCCTGACATCCCCCTCCCTTGACACGACGGAGGTGGCCACGATCGAAGGCCCCCAGGAAACATGGATGACCCCAATCGTTAACTTCCTCCGAGACGGGACTCTGCCCGAGGGGGAATGGGCAGCCAGAAAAATAAGAGTTAAAGCCCTACAATACGAATTGATTGAGGGGGAGCTATACCGAAGGTCGTACCTGGGTCCGTCCCTAAAGTGCATCGATATGGAGGAGGCCGAATACGTGCTCAGGGAGATGCACGAGGGAATCTGTGGGATGCACTCAGGACCAAGAACGGTAGTAAGAAGAGTAATGAACGCAGGGTTCTACTGGCCGCGAATGTACGAGACGGCGTCTGAAGAAATCAAGAAGTGCGATAACTGCCAAGTACATGCACCAATGACCCACCAGCACAAACACCCTATGGTCCCAGTCTCGACATCTTGGCCATTCCAGAAATGGGCCATTGACATAATTGGGCCTTTCCCGGAGGGCCCAGGAGGGGTCAAATACGTGGTGGTGGCTATTGACTACTTTACTAAATGGATTGAAGCAAAGCCCCTGGCAAAAATCACCGGAGACCAGATGAGAAGATTCGTACTGGATAACATCATATGCAGGTATGGGGTCCCGAAGGAGTTGGTGAGCGACAACGGGGTCCAATTTGCTGGAAGACCCTTCAAACCTTGGTGTGAGCAGATGCGAATCCAGCAAGTGTTTACCTCCGTTACCTATGCCCAGAGTAACGGGCTGGTGGAGAGAGCCAACCAAAGCGTCATCAAAGGAATGAAGGGCAGGCTCGGGAGAAAACAGAAAGGCTGGTTGGAAGAACTTCCATTTGTGCTATGGGCATACCGAACCACTCCCAAAAGTTGCAATGGGGAGACCCCATTCAGCCTTACCTACGGGACGGAGGCTATGATCCCTGCAGAGATCGGGTCCCAAACCGCCCGAATGAGGTTAAGGGATGAGGAGAACGAGCAGGATCTAAGGATGAACCTGAACCTATTGGAAGAAAGAAGAGAGATAGCAGCAGTGAAGGAAGCTCACTACAAAAAGCTCCCGGCAAGTTACTACAACACCCGGATGAAAAAACTCAACATTGTCCCAGGGGACCTGGTTCTCAGAGCCAACGAGGCCAGTCTGCAAGAAAACACCGAGAAATTGGGCCCCAACTGGGAAGGACCGTACAGAGTCACATGGGCAAACGGTAAGGGAACATGCAAGTTGGAGACGCTAGAGGGAAAAGAGGTCCCCAGGACCTGGAACCTCATGCAGCTCAGGAAGTATTACATGTAAGGGGTGCACCCCCAAGAAAAAACGGCCGAGAGCCACTTTTGTAATAGATAGCTATATGTACGGGAATCTCCCCCCAAGAGGATGGACCTTTTGTAAACAATCTATGCCGGGAGGTATAGACCCCCCCTAAGATTAAATGAAAGACGGACGAGGACGTCCCATTTTGAAAATCATGGGTAACCATACCTAGGCAGACGTGCCTATGAACACCCTTTACATCTAAAAACTAGAGCAAACAAACACACGTGTATGAGGCACTCAAAGCATGCCCAAAGCCCGGCCGTGGGGCTAATAAAGGTCTAGCTAACCTAAAACGGACAAAAGCAAGTTAAAAACATAACACTGCATTATAAACTTGTCCACCGATTGGCCTCGAACAGACGATCACAGTTTAACGAAACAAACAATAAAAGCAAATAATGCAAACACACCCGTACATAAAAAATCATGAGGGGGAAATCCGCCTTATTTAGTATGAGATACATATACAAAAACAAGCCCCAATAACTTGGGCAAGGATCAAACAATAAATGAGATTACAAAAACGGCCAGATAGAGGGCTCCTCGCTAAAGCAGCTTGAAAGTTCCCAGGAAATTACCAAGCTAGCCTTTGATAAATACCCCTGCAAAACAAAAACAAACGAGGCAAGGAACAGGCGACAAAGCAAGGAAGGAGCTATACATAACCATAGGCCATACGATTAGCGATTAAGATGGCCCCCAACACAAAGGACCATCCAAAAAAGTCAAACAAAACATGCAAATATCCCAAAGTAAGTTAGAGTTATTACAACCACATCGAAATTTGTCAAATGTTCAGAATTTACTGGGGATCACCCCCGGAAAGGGACGGCGGAGACGAGGGGCCCGCGGAGGAGAACAGGGCCTTCAGTTCATCAATCGAAATCAAGGGATGCTCCAGGATTTTGGCAAGAATGGCTGGGGTCTTATGCCCAAACTCCTCGTTCAGCTTGGACAGCTTCTTCTTGACCTTGGAGTCATACAGAGGGGTCTCCTTCCTATCCAAGCCCTGAGCGGAGTACTTGTAACCGTCCTTCAACCCCGACTGATACCCAACATCCCTATAGGCCCTATACACCTGCTCCAAACCACTCTTAAAGTCCTCCGACTGAGCTACAGTAGAAAGAAAGGCCCCAAAACCTTCGGTAATTAGCCAATGCTTCTCTCCCGCCAACCGTTGATTATCATCAGAAGTCACCCCATATTCCGAGTAAATGGTATTGATCTGCTCCTGGGAAAAGGAGTCAACCTCCTTCAAATGCTTCAGCTCAGCAGCAAGCGCCTCCTTCTCCTCAACCAACGATGCCATCTCCCGCTCCCAAGCTCGCTCCTTCCTCTCGAGCATAGCCCCAGCTCCCTGAACAAAGAATCAGTGAGTATATATAAAAAAAAGGAGGGGGGGGGAGAGAGAGGACTATGCACCTTCTCCTCCTGTAACTTCCTCTCAGCATCAACCACCCGGCTCCTAAGCTCAGCAACAGCCGACTGGGAAACCTTAAGCTCAGTCTTAAGCCCCTCGTTCGCCTTCCTCAGATCATCAACCCTCTGAAGCATCCCAGCACCCCTGAAAAAACTTTCACATAGGGACATACTGTATTGATCTTCAAAAAGATCATCCCTCAAGGCAGAATTTACAAATTTATGTGAGGGAGGAACAGCATGGTTCAGAAAGTCCCTAGCAGCTTCAGGAGTCCCTATAACGGAAGAATCAGTTACCTTCCATTTAGGGACATAAGTAAAGGGAAGGGCATCGGCAAACAAAGGGGCAAGAGGGGACCGGTGAACAGGGCCTTCAAGGGCAGCAGGCTTGCTAGTCCCAGTAGCATGTGGGGGAGAAAGGTCGAAAGCTGAGGAAAAACGAGCCACTCCCGCCTCAGAAGCCTTGTCCCGGATACGGGAAGGGGAAGGACCAGTAGGTATTTCTATAGGCTCCAAGGAACTCCCCTAAGAAGTAAGAGCAGAAACGGTCAGAAACCACACAGAAAGACAAAGGAAAAACGGGAGAAAAGAAAGCTTACCAACAAAGGAGCACTCACTAAGCTTGAGGACTTCAAGTGCTTAGACAAGGAACCTTTGACCCCAGCGGGGGGGAGGTCGGAAGCGGCTCTAGAAGAAGGGGGAGGCTTCTGGCCACTGGCACTACGGAGCCTCTGACGGATGCTACGGGATACGGGATCCGGTTGGGGACTAGCAGACCTCCTCTTACGAACCAGCTTTATCTCCACGTCTTCATCATCACCTTGACCAGAAGGATGAACAGGAGGAAGGTCAGGAGAACTTTCTTCCTCCCCAGAAGAATTCTCCTCATCAGTACCTAAGGTAGTAGAACCTCCTGCCTGGACGAATCCTCCGGCAACCTGCACTCCCACATTCAGCCTGGGATCAACCTCATTATCAACCACATACTTCACATCTTTGGAATCACCCTGAAGAAGTCTCCACAAAGTTATCTCTGCACAAAAAAAAGAGAGAGAGAGACACAAAAGATGACTACGGAAGTTCCAAAGATATAAACGAAGAATAAATGCAAGAGACAAACCAAGAACAAAGTGATACCTTTCTTGCCGAAGAAAGCCCTCGGACGGATAGGATAAGAAGGACTCAGCCCCCCCATAGCAAGCGTCCCCTCAGAGAAAGTAAACGCCCTCGTTGGGTTATCACACATCTTCTTCCACTGAACAGTCTCGGCCGCAGAAAGGGTGGGAATGGTGTCCTCAATAGCAGCGTCGAGATCCCTTGGCGAAGAGGAATCCGGCAACATAGCGGCTGAAACAAAGATAAACCTGCTTTTCCAATCTTTTGGATAAGTGGAAGTAGGCATAAAACTGTAGCAAGGTCTCGAAACGCCGTTCGGCCGTTTTGCAAAGGTAAACCAGTCTCCGTCCGAAATTAGTCTGTAGAACATACAGAACAAAGGGACAGAGGGCTCCCCGGAGACTGCGGCACAAGCCAATTCGAAGTGAACCACTCGCATAAACCCTAAAGGGTGAATCTGGGAGAAATGGACACCGAAATGACGAAGCAAAGAGACCTTGAAAGGGGAAAGAGGGTACCGTACCCCACAGGAAGAGAAGGCCAGGGTATAGATTGGGATTCTTTCCGGTGTGCACTCTGCTGAATCGTCAGGTCCCGACAACGAAGGAGAAAACCGCTCAGGGATGTTATATGTCTTAACAAAGGATTTCAAGTCTTTTGCAGTCAATACAGACCTTATGGATGAACGCCCACCACGACTCATGATCGGAGAAGAAGAAGTATCACGGAGAAAGAGAAAGGGATTCAAAGGTGTTTGAGTGAGAAATCGGAAAAGGGGATGGGGTATTTAAAGAGGTGCAACTGACATGCAGGTAACCGTCGCGTCGGCTGTCTCTTCAAAATTCAAAATAAGGAGCACGTGTTGCCTAGGGACTAGCTCCCGCTATAGTAAAACCGGCGATGTAATCATTAGTAGGGATGGTTCATTACAACCGACCCCAAAGGGACCCATTAGAAAAAACCGCTCTCTAAATAGTTATGGCTCAGCCCTGGATCATGAGCCTCGGGTCTCAGAACCAGGGACTAAAGATGACTTGACGACGGGCCAGTGGGTGAGCCCACTTCACCCGCTTTGGGCCTTCTGGTCTGGAAGCCCAACTACTCAAAAAGCCCACCAATCACGATAACCTTGCCCGCTAAGGTTTCTCCACTTTGGAAATGGGCGGGAAAACAGCTAGCAAGAGCAGACCTCATTTAATGCTCGATAAGAATGGGATCTCGTCTGAAACCTGGTACTTCTCCGGTTAGAACATTAATTAAGGTAAGCATCTCGTCGCTGGGAGCCAGACACGTGTCTGCACTCCCCGAGAACCTCCAAAAGCCGTTAGATCACATGTGGGAAAGATCTAATGAGATAAGGGCTAGCTATTATATAAGAAGGGACAGCAAGAACAAAGGCAGGTATCATCATCTCCGGCCTTCACTCATTTACTATACTCTCATTTACTCCACACACATTAACTTCCGACCAATATTCTCTTGTATTTATTACATACATACATTAATAAGATTCACACCAAAGAGGAAACCTCCCGGTGACAATATTCACCGGAAGAAGCTCCTCTCATTTCCGGCAAGTTTACTTACTCTCACGCCGGAGCTTGGTCACGGATCCCCCACCCGGGGTCCTCCGTGGCGAGGCTAACGGTTTCTTCTTTTGTAGCAAGCAAGGATAAGAGCTCTTGACGTCACCGAAGAACCATCAAACGTCATCCGTGGGTTGGGTCTTCGACACTATCTTTAAGGGGCGTGTCTCCGACCCATCGATAACGCACTTCCTGCCCATTGCCCACCTCGCCCTTAAAAAGTTGCCCAACCTACACATTAAATTATCCAGTTCCTTTCCAACTTTACATATTCCATTCCAAGTACCTGCAATGCCTTCTTTTATGGGAAGGTATGAATAGAGTTCGAGTATGAAAATGAATGGTCGTTATTGCTTTCCACCATAGGTTGTCCTTCTCGAGTTTGTACCTCCACCACGATTTAACCAATAGACTAATATTCATATCATGTAAGGAACCCAACCCAAGCCCCCATTTTTCGTATGGACCAATTACCTTTTCCCAACACACCCAAGCCATTCTAGATCGATCTTCAATCCCCACCCACACCAGAAAACTGTCTTCTAAGTGCTTCCAATTTATCCAAAACTCCTTTCGAAGCTTTAAATAAACAGAAGAAAAATAATGGTAAACTATCCAAAACCGACTTGAGAAGAGTTACTCTACCACCTACCTACAAAGTCTTTGCCTTCCACACAGACAACCTAGCTTTGAAACAATCAATGATACTTGTCCAATGTGTGATTTGATTCATATTTGCACCAACAAGTATGCCAAGGTATTTAAAAGGGAATATCCCAACTTTACAGTTTATTGAGTTTGCCATCAGAATCACAGAGCTTTCCCCCACCCCCAAACCGAATAAATTTGATTTTGAATGACTTAATTTAAACCCCGAGATGAGATGGAAACACCTCAATTTCCCATAAAAACAATAGCAACCGCATACATTAAAAGAGTTAAAAACAGACCATTATTAGGAAGTTTAATACCTTTAATTTTTTTCCCAAGGAGACTGCTTTGGAAATAAACCCGTAAGAGCCTCCATCGCAATTATAAGACCATGTGTAGTGGTTAAACAAAATAATGCCCTCATCATGTGGCATTATTCGACACGTGGCAGTCCACTCAGCATGGGGCATTATTGCAAAAGTGGCGTAGTGGGGCATTATTCCAATAACGCCCATGCAATCATTTCACAATTATTATTTTTTTTAAACTTTAAATACTTCATTAAATTAAAAAAAATACAATACTAGAAATAAAAAAACACTAGTTTTCGTCTTCGCTTTCTTCACCCTCGCCAACTTCGTCTTCCTCGTCCTCCGTTTCTTCCTCACCCTCAGGTGGTACATACCGAATCGACCATGCGTGGTGTACCAAATCAACCATTAACTGGGAATGGTACGGTTCGTAACGCAACTCTCGCGCATTATTCACTCTTTCTTCCATTGACGCCTGTGGATGGTCCTCTTGAACGGCTTCTGGCACATAATTCTGGCATATCGCCTTTCCTTCGTCTTCCAAAATCATGTTGTGCATGATTATACAAGCGTACATAGCATCTCTCATTTTTTGCTTGCTCCATGCACGACAAGGATTTATCAAATATTGCCAGCGTTGTTTAAGAACCCCAAAGCATCTCTCAATGTCTTTTCGTGAAGACTCTTGAACCTTTTTAAAGTATGCTCTTTTTTCATCAATAGGATCACTAAACGTCTTCACGAAAATCGAATACCTAGGATAAATTCCGTCGCTCAAATAATATCCATGAGGGTGGTAGTTTCCATTTGCGTAAAACGACGCTTTTGGAGCTTTGCCAGAAATCCACTCCTCTAACAACGGAGATTGTTCAAAAACATTGATATCATTGCATGACCCGACCACGCCAAAGTAAGCCGACCAAACCCAAAGGTCCTGTGAAGCAACCGCCTGAAGAAGAATAGTGGGTCCTTTTTTGTCACCCCGTGTGTGTTGGCCTCGCCATGCGGTCGGGCAGTTATCCCAACGCCAATGCATGCAATCTATGCTCCCGATCATACCAGGCAAACCATGCTCCGCCGAATGTACCTCGTAGATCTTTTAAAGGTCGTCCCATGTGGGCGTTCTAAGATAACGCGCACCATACACATCAATAATACCTTTATAAAAAAACATACACAAACATATGCTTCAAAAAAAAAATTGTAAACATACTAGTCGTTGTTTTCAAAAAAAAAAAAAGTAAAGTATAGGAATTGTACCGCGACAAAAATGTTCCAAGGTGTCTCGCGTTGTTTTCTCGGCCATTTTTAGATACTCGTAGTTGATGTCGGTTGTGTTTCCATAAGCAAGGATTCGTAACGCCGACGTACACTTTTGGATACCGGTAAATCCAAGTGCCCCTCTCGCATTCGCTTTTTGTTTAAAATAATCGTAGTTGGCTTCCAAGTCGTCGACTATGCGTAGAAACAACCGCTTACTCATTCGGAAACGACGCCTAAACATTTCGTTCGAAAATGTCGGCGCCTCATCAAAATAATCTTTCATCAAACGATCGTGTGCCGCGCGTCGGTCTCGTTCAATATAACCTCTTTTATTTTTTTCTGGTTGGGGGCGACTACAATGCTTCACATATCTCACCGCTAGTTGACAAGCACTTGTAACCGCCTCTTGCTCAACCTCCTCATCGGTGGAATCATCGCCATCCGCAAAAAACTCTTTGTAGTAAAAATTTACCATGGATGAAGAACTAGGGGAATCCATCAAGTTTTTTATAAAATTGTAGTGTTTTTGAGAGAGTTTTGGTTAATTTTGAATGAGTTTATATATATATATATATAGGTAAAAGGTTTAAAAAAAAAGGGGAAAGAGCCGTTACTAGCCGTTGGGGGTTTTGATTGGCCGGTCAAACATCTTCACAGCGTTTTATTTAAAACGCCAAACGAATTTTTTTCCAAAAAAACGCCAAATAACGCCCGGTGTAATGGGAGTCCGGCGTTATTTTTCATTTTTTTTAAATACCGCCCCACTACGGGTGGTCTAACGATAAAAGGCGATAATAGATCACTATGTCGAACCCCCCGATAACATTGAAATTCAAGTGTTGGGGAGCCATTTATTAGAACCGAAGCCCGAGAGGATGCCAAAATACCCCTCACCCAATTCCTCCACCTAGCCGGGAACCCCATTTGTTGAAAACTGGTCGATGAAATTCCAATTGATAGAATCATATGCATTCTCAGTGTCTTATTTTAGTATAAAAGCCTTATTTTTTGATTTTTTTTCACCCAAGATATGACTTCATTCAAAATTAGGGGGCCATGTAAAATGTTCTGGTTCACTAAGAAACCAGATTGGAATTCGGAAACCACTGACCCCGCCACCCTTTTAATTTTGTTGGTTGGTACCTTAGAGATAACTTTAGAGATACAACCAATAAGACTAATCGAGCGATAATCATTAAAAGAGATAGGGTTCGTACCTTTGGGTATTAAAGCCAAGAAAGATGAACGACATCCGCGATTGATAGCGCCATTGTTGTAAAACGAGTCCATGGTTTTAACCAAATCATCTTTAAGAATTTCCAAGAAATGCTTGATAAAACCAAAGTTAAATCCATCTGGACCCGGGGCCCGATCATTGTCACATTCCCATAGGTGAACGTCTAATTGAATCTCAAAAGCCAACTTACTTCAGTTTCGATCCATTCTAACAATCTAAACTGAAGCAAGTCGGCTTTTGAGATTCAATTAGACGTTTGATGTTTGGTGGTTTGGTTGTTTATGGTTCGGATAACAGTTAACTTGGAGCTCATAGTGCAAACCAAATCTCACAATAAACCATTTTTGTTTATAATTTCATTTTTGGTATATGTGCAACCTGTTTTTAAGAATGTAATTACGTGTGTGTATATAAATATTTATTCAACTAGGGTTGGGTTCAATGGAGTACATTAAAAAGTAGGAAACTGATGGTAGCCGACTCAAATGAACTCCGATTAGATTTATTCTAGCGGCATTGGAACCGGCTTGTCGAACCCTATTATATATATATATATATATATATATATATATATATATATATATATATATATATATATATAGGGTAAGATTCCAGCGTGAACAACCTCCCAAGAGTGAACTGCGTGAACAAATCTTGACCGCTGATTAATATGATCTTGATTATTTAAAGGGGTGGCATGATTGTAATTAATAGGTTAGATTTTATTGTTTTATTAAAATTAAAAGGTTAGAAGTGTAATTATATTATTTTGCTTATTTACAACTAGGAAAGAAAATTATTTCCAATAATAAGAGAGTAAATCCCGTAAATATACCATGTATTATACACATGTGTACTATCGTGTTGGAATGTATAGAACAGTAGAACACAGCAGTACACATGTGTACTACGGAGCTAAGACAACAATGTTGAGGGTCACATGTATACTATACCATGTATTATACACATGTGTACTATCGTGTTGGAATGTATAAAACACAGCAGTACACATGTGTACTACGGAGCTAAGAGTTATACACAATAAAAAAGATGACTGGAAACTCTAGTTCAACAAAAAAAAAAAAACTAAAACTATAATTAGAATCTTGCTACTATGACCAAAAACAATGACAACATTAAAATAAGTTAAGATTATCCTAACATATTTAAAATAAGTAATTGTTTTGTAGATGTCGAAAATGTTGGTAACTGATGATGATTCAAATATGTTAGGATTTTGAAATTAATAAGACAATAATTTAAATTCAATATTTATATAAAGTTACAATCTTACCCTTGTTAAATGTATATGGAATCAATGGTTCAGATCAGTTCACGCGGTTCACTCTTGGAAATTTGTTCACGTTTGAACCTAATCCTATATATATATATATATATATATATATATATATATATATATAGGGGACCGCTAGAATGAGAACCACCTCCAGTTATGAGAACCATGAGAACCACTTTCTGGCCATTAGATCTAGTTGATGGATGGATGAGATTAAAAGTAACAAAAATTAATATTAAATGGTTTTTGTCTTATTATGTCTTTAATATTATAATCCAAAAGGGTATATAAGTAAATTTGTCTTTTTTGTCTTTTTGTATATATTAATTTTAAATTACCTTTTTTGTCATATTCATTAATTACATTCTTTACTTAATTGTTTTTTATTTATAAACATATTTTTTTTGTTAAACAAATTTTTTGAAATCAAATTTTTAGTATTTTTTTTAAAGATTTGTTTAAAAAAACGTTTTGAAGATCCGTTTTTTTTTACGCCCCGGTTTTTTCGTTAACGTTTTTTTTTTACATTTTACGCGCCAATTTTTACGTTAACGCTATTTTACGTTTTACACGTCGGTTTTTTACGTTTTACGCCCCGGTTTTTTACGTTTTACGCGTCGGTTTTTTACGTTTTACGCGTCGGTTTTTTACGTCTTACGCCCCGGTTTTTTACGTTAACTTTTTTTTACATTTTACGCGCCAATTTTTGCCCCGGTTTTTTACGTTATACGTGTCGGTTTTTTACGTTTTACGCCCCGGTTTTTTACGTTAGCATTTTTTTCCGTTTTGCGTTTTACGTGTCGGTTTTTTACGTTTTACGCATCGGTTTTTTACGTTTTACGCGTCGGTTTTTTACGTTTTACGCCCCCGGTTTTTTACGTTAACATTTTTTCCGCTTTGCGTTTTACATTTTACATAAAACATTTTACGTTTTACGTTAAACTTTTTATGTTTTTAAATTTTACGTTTTGTGTAAAACTTTTTACGTTTTAAGTTTTACGTTAAACTTTTTACGTTTTACTTTTTTAAGTTTTACGATAAACTTTTTACGTTTTACGTAAAAGTTTACGATTGAACTTTTTTTTCACAAAAACTTTTTTACACGAAAAGTAAAAGTTTACGGTTGAATTTTTTTTCACAAAAACTTTTTTTACACGAAACTTGTTTACGCAAGACGAACGCACCCATAAAAAGCAAAGTCGGTAAGTGTCTCGGATAGATTTTTATCGTCATCGACGGGGGGAAAAGAATATAAAAAATCAACAACAACAACAAAACAAAAGTGTATCTCGAAAAAAAAAAGGGTTTGGCTCAGATTTTTTCCGATAATTAAAAGGCTGCAAAGTGGGGTTGCGGGTTCAAAAACCTACCCTCCACCATTGTTGCCGCGCCATCGTCATCAAAAATCTAGTTTTTTTTTTTCATCATCATCGCCCCAAAAACCAAAACTGGTCAAAACCCACATATTCAAACATTCAAAAAGCACCTGATGAACATCATTCAAAACACATTCAACATATTCAAACAGATTCAACCGGTTCATAAAGCACCATATTCAACAGAATCAAAGACAACCCAGCAACAATAACAATCATACATGATGTACATACCCAAAAATCAAATCAAATGAACCCCAACAACAAATAATGAACATCATTCAACAGAAAAAAAAAACCCAAACTTTTTGAATCAAAACCCACATGCTGTACAAACCCACCAATATAATCAAAACCCACCAAATCATCAAGAATCAACAGAAACAAATCCACCATTTGAATCAAAGAACCCCACCAATTGAATCAAAGAACCCCAATCAAAACAGAAACAAATCAAACCTTTGGGCAAATCATCAAGAATCAACAACACAGGAGGGGACCGGGACCTCCGCCGCTCACGGCGGCGCTGCCGCCGGCCCACCACCCAGCCCTCGAACCGCCACCACCAGCCTTGAACCAACTAAACCACCACCGCCTCCGCCTCTGCACAACTCCCACCAAACCACCGCCCCCACCACCGCCTTCCGCCGCCCCCACCACCGCCTTCAAACAACAAAAACAGAGACCTTCATCGTAGACATGTCCGTTTTGAACACCACTGGCACCACCAACACGCGCCGCCACAACAGTTGGGTGGCCGGCGATTACTGTGGAGACGGAGGGCAGGGGGGTTTGGCTAGTGGTGGTCGCCGGAA
Source organism: Helianthus tuberosus (assembly GCA_030545235.1). NCBI lineage: Eukaryota > Viridiplantae > Streptophyta > Magnoliopsida > Asterales > Asteraceae > Helianthus > Helianthus tuberosus. Next base: position 76,160,475 of record CM060407.1, read on the forward strand.
ACAGTGGCTAGTAGGGCGGAGGAGGCCGTAGATGAGGGTGTGTGGTTGGTTGTTTCTGAGTTTTGATTTGGGTTTCTCCAAATGAAGGATCAGTCGATGCATTTTGAAGAGAGAGAGATAGAACATGAGAGAGAAATGGAAAGAGGTTGAAGAAGATGAATGACAAATGAAAGGGGAGAGAGAAGACTTTAAATGAGGAGAGATAGAGAGATTAGACATATGGGGTAAATGACCATAATACCCTTTGAGTTGTCAAATTCTGATTGGTTGAGAGTGGTTCTCATGGTTCTCATAACTGGAGGTGGTTCTCATTCTAGCGGCTCCCTATATATATATATATATGGTTAGGTTCATTTGTGAACAACCCCCTTGAGAGTGAACTGTGTGAACTAATTCTAGCCTTTGATTATCAATACACAAGTGTAAATCAATGGCCAGGATTTTATTAGGATTTGATGATGTAAATCAATGGCCAGGATTTGTTCACTCAGTTCACAAATACACTAGTGTTCATTCTAGAACCCCACCCTATATATATATATATATATATATAGGGGGCCGCTAAAATGAAAACCACCCCCAGTTGTAAGAACCGTGAGAACCAATTTTAACCAATTAAAAATGGACATGTCACTACACATGTGTGTATTATAGGGGGGTATATTTGTAAATTAAACAAACTGACTATGTCAGATGTTCTCTCTCCATCAAAAGTCATCTATTCTCTCTCTCTTTCATGTCACGATTTGTAATTTTGTGCATAAGGAAAAAATCCAAACCAAACACACACACACAGTCAGAGATTGGTTGTTGTGGTGCAAGGTTACCAAGCGGTGGTGTAGAGGGTGGTTAATGGTGAAGGTGACGGCGAATGGAGATGGTCGGAGGTGTAGAGCAGGTTAATGGTGGTCGCCGGAGGTGATTAAAGATGGTGGTTCGAGGTGTTGTTTGGCGAGGTAATGGTATTGCAGGTGGTGGCTATGGTGGTTGTTGTTGGTTACCCGAGGTGAGAAGGATGGTCGGAGAATGGCGGTGGTCGGCGGTGAACGATGGCCATCGGAGAAGATGACCGGGAGTGACGATGGACGACGGGTGATATGATCAGTGATGAAGCAGATCAGTGATGAAGATACCGTCGCCGGAGACTTCACCGGAGACGACTGCAGTAGAGGTGTTAATGGATGGTGTTAATGTTGAAGATGATGATGTTGATGGTGACGACGGCAGCCGGCCGGCACCGGAGCTGCACCCGCGACGACTGCAGTAGAGGTGAGTGTGTTTGGTTCAAGTTCGGCTTAGATTTCGTGCTCAGATTCTGATGTGGTTTGAGTTTTGGTTCGGGTTAGGTTCGGTTTCACTTCAGATTTTGTCGGGTTTTCGGCTCGGTTTCGGGTCTCGGTCAAAGCTGGTCAGCCGCGGTTCGGGTGTGGTTCGACGAGTCAGATTGTGGTTCGTGACAAATTTGGGTCAACTAGTCAAACCCGGTCAACTCGGTTCGATGTCGGGTCAACTCAGTCAACGGCAGTCAAAGGCTCAGTCAACGAACGTCAAAGTCAGTCAACTGGTCAAAGCCAGTCAACGGTCAAACTGCCAGTCAACGGTCAAACTGCCGGTCAACGGCAGTCAACCACGGTCAAAACCAGACCCGGTAACAATTTAAACAATGCGAAAATCTTGTTTATATAGTTATAGATTTTTAGTTATACGCGACCCGAGCTCGAACCGACTGGATTAGAAATTTGTTATGTTTTGACATTTCGACGAAAACAATATATATTGATAATTGTGATTGGTTTATTGTTGTATTTAAAAAAAAAAAATCGACACTTAGTTGTCGGGATTGTCCAAAAACAGAGGAAACTCTGCCCGATTTTCGAAAAATCCGTTATACGAAACATTTATACTTCCAACATCGGTTTTGGGGGTGGCCCGACGGTGTTCGCGGCGGTGGTGTTGGAGTTGGTGGCTGTGTAAAAACTTTTATGTAAAAACTTTTTAACGTAAAACGTAAACTTAAGACGTAAAACGTAAACTTTTTAACGCAAAACGTAAACTTTTTAACATAAAACGTAAAACGTAAAGCGTAAACTTTTTAACGTAAAATGTAAACTTTTTAACGTAAAACGTAAAACGAAAACTTTTATGTAAAAACTTTTTAACGTAAAACGTAAAACTTTTTTATGTAAAAACTTTTTAACATAAAACGTAAAAAAAGTTTTTATGTAACCTATAAAACGTACAACGTAAAACGTAAACTTTAAACGTAAAACGTAAACTTCTATGTAAAACGTAAAACTTTTTTATGTCAATTGTAAAACGTAAACTTTTTTATGTAAATTTTAAAACGTAAAACCTTATTATGTAAAATGTAAAACATTGTGTTATGTAAATTGTAAAACGTAAAACGTCAAAAAAGTTTTCGTAAAAAAAAACTAAAACCGTAAAAAAAGGTTTTCGTAAAATAAAAGGTTTAAAACCGTAAAAAAAGTTTAAAAACGCATGTATAAGAAAGGGGGCGCAAAAACGACGCGTGACAACGGGGCACAAAAAATGGCTCTTAAAAACCGGGTGATAAAACGGCGCGTAAATAAGGGGCGTGAACACGGGGCGTAAAAACGGCGCGTAAAAACGGGACATAAAAAACGGCGCGGTATAAAACGGCTCGTAAAACCGGGCATAAAAAACAGCTCGTAAAAACACGGTCGCAAAAACGGCATGAAAAAAACGGGGCGTAAAATGGGTCGTAAAAAAACGCACGTAAAAAACGGGGGCGTATAAAAACGGGTCGTAAAAACGGCGTGTAAAAACGGGACGTAAAAAACGGGGCAAAAAACGGGGCGTAAAAACGGGACGTAAAACACGGCGCGCTAAAAAACGGTGCGTAAAACCGGGAATAAAAAACCGCACGTAAAAACCCGGTCACAAAAACGGCGTGAAAAAAAACGGGGCGTAAAAAAAGGCGCGTAAAACGGGCCGTATAAACGGCGCGTAAAACGGGACATAAAAACGGGACGCTAAAACGGCGCATAAAACGGGACGTAAAAAATGGGGCGTAAAAACGGCTTGTAAAAACGTGACGTAAAAAACGGTGCGGCTAAAAACGGTGCGTAAAACCGGGCATAAAAAACGGCACTTAAAAACCCGGTCGCAAAAACGGCATGAAAAAACGGAGCGTAAGACGTGTCGAAAAAAAAAACGCGCGTAAAAAACGGGTCGTAAAAAAGCGCGCGTAAATTTTTTTTATCAAAAAATCTGATTTCAAATGTTGTTTAATTAAAAAAATATGATTTAGAAAAAAAACAATTAATGAAATAGAGCAAAAATGTAATAAAAACAATAAAATTAATAAGACAAAAAAAAACAAAATTACTTAAATACTCTTTTAGATTAAAATATTAAAGAGATAATAAGACAAAAAGAATTTAATATTACTTTTAACTACTTTTAATCCCATCCATCCATTTTGAAAATCTAATGGCAAGAAAGTGGTTCCCGCGGTTCTTACAACTGGATGTGGTTTTTATTTTAGCGGTCCCATATATATATATATATATATATATATGGTTAGGTTCATTTGTGAACAACCCCCTTGATAGTGAACTGTGTGAACTAATTCTAGCCTTTGATTATCAATACACAAGTGTAAATCAATGGCCAGGATTTGATTAGGATTTGATGATGTAAATCAATGGCCAGGATTTGTTCACTTAGTTTACAAATACACTAGTGTTCATTCTAGAACCCCACCCTATATATATATATATATATATATATATATATATATATATATATATAGGTAAAGGATCCTCTACGAAGTGTGAGAAATAATTTGGTGATGACAAGTGTCCTCTATCTTAATTAATTCAAAAGGGTATATTAGTAATTTACCTTTCTTATCAATTAATTGAGTTTCAAGATAACTGGAAAAAAAAAACTGTTGTCCTATTTTTTTGCAAGATCCAATTCGATTTTCACCTACGTATCATTTCTTCATCATCTTAATCGCAACATCTTTTAATCGTATATTGTTCATATCTTCTTTTCATCATCTTTAAATTGCAATACAATGTTTTTTGGATTCCAGATAAAACACCATGACTTGAATCATAGTCAATGTCTCCAGAATGTATCCAGATGTTTTAAAACACCACGCCATGAACAATGTCTACAAAGAAAACACCATGACTTGAATCATACTCATGGTGTTTTAAATTCTGGGAATGTTTTGTATTGATTCTCCATATGTTAATACACCATGGATGTAATCACAATACAATGTTTTTTGGATTCCAGATAAAACACCATGACTTGAATCATAGTCATGGTGTTTTAAAATCTGGGAATGTTTTGTATTGATAAAACACCATGACTTGAATCATAGATGTTTAAAACACCACGCAATGAACAATGTCTCCAAATAAAACACCATGACTTGAATCATAGTCATGGTGTTTTAAAATCTGGGAATGTTTTGTATTGATAAAACACCATGCCTTGAATCATAGATGTTTAAAACACCACGCCATGAACAATGTTTCCAGATAAAACACCATGACTTGAATCATAGATGTTTAAAACACCACGCCATGAACAATGTCTCCAGATAAAACACCATGACTTGAATCATAGTCATGGTGTTTACGATTTTTATACAATGTCTCCAGATAAAACACCATGACTTGAATCATAGATGTTTAAAACACCATGCCATGAACAATGTCTCCAGATAAAACACCATGACTTGAATCATAGTCAATTTATCCAGTTGTTTTAAAACACCATGCCATGAATCTGATTACAGTTCTCCTTATGATAATGTATGACGAATATGCAACCAAAGACCTCCTACAATTAAGGAGAATCATTAATTCCGATATTTAAGGAAAAATGAGTAAATGTAGGAGTTTTTTGGTCGTGTATGATATGGTTACCATATTTCAAACATTGAAAAAGACACTATTGCCCTTCAATTTTACATAAGGTCCCTCTAATTAAAACACAATTTACATTTTTATACCCTATTGATCTCAACCATTAGATCAAATATCCAATTGTTTAAAACACTTCTTACCCTTCTTACATTTTAGACACTTTTTACCATATCCCTACCCTATATATATATATATATATATATATATATATATATGGTGGGGTTCTAGAGTGAACACTAGTGTATTTGCGAACTGAGTGAACAAATCCTGACCATTGATCTACACACGTGTATGGCCAGGATCTCATCATCAAATCATAAAATACACTGGTGTATTTCAACATTAAATCCCGGCCATTGATCTATACACGTGTATGGCCAGAATTAGTTCACTCAGTTCGCAAGCTACACTAGTGTTCACTCTTGAACGTAATCCTATATATATATATATATATATATAGAGAGAGAGAGAGAGAGAGAAAGAAAGAAAGGAAGAGTTAGGTTCATTTGTGAACATCTTAATAGTAAACTGTGTGAACTAATCCTGACCGTAGGTTTTTTTTAGTTGTTAAGGGTAGGATTATAATTATACAATAATTTAGTTTTAAATCTTTATTTTAATCATTGAAATTCTGCTACACAATTCCTATTATTTAGTGATTATCCATAATATTTTTAAATTAACAAAGATCATTCTCTTAAACATAAAAACAAGATCACGTCAGTCTTTTTTCCTACGATCAAGCACTTCATTATATTCTGCCACTGTTCTTCAATTTCAAAAGAAAATACACAAGTGTTTCAATTTCAAAACATAGGTCCATCAGATTCAATTAATTATAGCATATTTAATATAGAACATAAAACCATTTATATATATATACGACATACACAGATGTATATCAGTTTTCAGATTTTCACATGTGTATTTTTCATATACACATGTGTACGTTTCTGGTGTACACAAGTGTATGTTTAAATTGGACACATGTGTATTGTGTACCGTACATAGGCTAACATAAACACCACAAGTGTATATCAGTTTAAAAAATAACTACTTTACGTTGCTCACAAGACGGTCATAAACGAAGCTTCGTTCTAAAACATCATATACAAGTTCCATGTTGTGCGTTATACCAAACAAACACGCATACCATACTGAAACTAAGTTCTGTTTTCCAAATTCAAAACAAAACAAAATACAAAAACAAAACAAAAAACCAACATCCAGGAACGTCTAACATCATACCATCAAAAGTATATTATTTGTCAAAAACTGAAACGTACTAACTAAAACTTTTTTTTCCTTTTTTTATTCAACTGTTTCAGCCATTATTCGATCACGATGCTTGTTAACGTTTGAATTTACCATCTTCACCACATATTTCTTCCTTAAACGTGTCAAGCATGCCTTCTTTTTGGTATGTGAAAGGGGAATCCACTATCCCATTTCTCAACTGTTACGCTGAAGTGGCGAATCCAGGAAATATTTTTAGGGGGTTTCTTTTGTTAGATTCTCACTAATTCTCACTATTTTTTTCCAAATCATACAAAGTTTACCCTAAAATTTTCCATTTTTACCAAACGAAGGGGGTTCCCGGGAACCCAGGAACCCCCCCTGGATCCGCCCATGGCTGAACCAAGTTTCCATATGCCGCATAACGAACACCCCACAATCAACCTTGTTGCCGACCGTCTTCCAATCAATTCCAACCTATGCGGTATTGCATTTTCAAATTGAAGATACTTTGGATGACCGTCCAGTTTCAAATACTTTGTGAAAATGTCTTTCTGAGACCAAAGATCAATATATAATCAGTTAAAAAAATAGATAAACACTACTAGAAAACTACTACTTTTCCCACCTCAATTTCCGTAGGAAATCCGTGGGTAACTGCGTTTACCCACGGATTTCCCACGAAAATGGGCTGTGGGAATTTTGCTCGTGGGTAATTTTTTTCTGACGCATTTCCTACGGAATTTCCTACTCCTTTCCCACACAAATGTTTCGTTAGAATTCTCCTACTTATTTCTCACGGAATTAATTTTCTTAACTTTCCGACGCATTTCCTACGGAATATTTATTTTAATTTTCTTATATAATATTTATATATTATAATTTTCTTACACAATTCCTACGGAAAAAAAAATCAGCCAAAAAGGGGAAATTCCCCCTGGATCGGTGTGTGCCTGGGATCGAACTCGAGACCTATACGTTATAACCGAAGTGTCTTAACCAGTTTATCCTCCTGTACAAGAGCTGATATATCTTAGATTTAATTCTATATATATACTATTTGAGTCAATATTTTCCTACACATTTCCTACGGATATTAATTAAAAACATATTTCGTGAGCAATTTGTCGATAATTTATGACACACTTCCTACGGATAGGAAATGAAACATATTTCGTAGGAATTGTGTTGGTATTTTCCTACACTTTTTCTACGGATATAAATAAATTTATTTTAAAAATAACATATATTGATATAAATAATAAAACTTTATGTTTTAATATCAGTAATTTCATTTTATTATGAATTTTTTTAATGATAAATTGGATTCCAACGCATTTCCTACCGATAATTAAAATGAAAGCGGATTCCGTAGGAGATCGGTCGGAATTTTCCTACACTTTTCCTACGCATAACAATTCCTACGAATTTCCAACTAATGGTTAAAATGAAAACGGATTCCGTCGGAGATCGGTCTGAATTTTCCTACACTTTTCCTACGCAAACCAATTTGTCGTTCTTTTGTCGCTTTTTTTGTCACAAAACTAAGAACCTTTTTAATACGTCGGAATTTCGTAGGAAATGTGTAGCCATTTTCGTTCGTAGGAAATGCGTAGGAAATTTTTGTAGGAAAAATAGCAGTTTTCTAGTAGTGAAAGTATACATATTTAATTGTTAGTTACCACTTTGTATGGTGTCGTCTTCTTGAAGAAATCTTCATCATTGATTAGCATGATTGGACTTTCCGTTACATCCATATTGTCGATGACCGTATCGCTACGTTTTCCATATCAAAGCATACCAAATAAAAATGGTCATATTCAAGAATCGGGAAACATATTACATAGTAGTCTGGCAAACTCATTAGTGACATTTTTTTCCAGACCACCAGAAACAAAGCACTTCTGAATTTTTCAATACGTTCAGGATCGACGTATTGTGGATTACATAACAGATCTTCAGCCTGAGCGTTCCAAAAAAGAAATTGTTTATTTGTAGCACAATCCCCGCATACTGTAACTGTATTTTTCAATAGAAGATTTACAACAAAACTTATAAAACAATCAGTATGGCATAACAATCGCGGCTTTGTTCCCTTAATTCTATCAGCATCCCCAAAAATATTTGTTCCCTTTGTTCTCTCATGTTCGTCAAAGTTAAGCTGTAACGCCCCGCTTTTTAGAACCTTCAATATTTAGAAAGTTTGCCTTATATTCTATTTATAGAAACTCGTGTTCTCTTGTAATCGTATTTCATTCCCAATCTTTGAAATCTGAGGCTTTAATCGTAATAAAACTTGGTTATTTTACTTAAATTATACATTTACTATACGCCCTTGTTTTACATTTATCTTATTCACATGTTTGGTACATATTCATCGTTCGCGTAAACACATACTTACTCTACTTACAAACTATCGTAAAATACGTGTTCTTATACCCTTTATACATGCCAAATACTTGTTAAACATTCACAATACGCAATCAATACTTTCGTACATATTTTATACTCAATATTATAAGAAATATACAAAGTATGACTAAAACTACATTAAAAGCCAAGGTCAGGGACTGGTTTTGTAAATTAACGATAATTTTCTCAGAGACAAGGCCCCGCGACACGCGGAAAAGAACCCCCAGCCTCCACAACGCGCGGGCGGGTTTGATCCGCATCAGATTGTGTTTTGTTCACAGATTGGCTCCTTTTTGCTCTCTAACTCCCACCTAACTTCTTTTAAAACCTCAATAACTCCTAACCTAACTCACCCACTATATATACCACCTCCCTAACCCTTATTTTTTACTTTACAAACATCAAAACCACTCTCAAATCCTCTAAAAACACTTAATAATTCTGATTTTTTGGGCAGAAAGTTTCAAGACTTGTAAGTGAGTTCTAGCTCACTTCTTTACTTATTTCTTCCTTGTTTCTTCTATCATCTTATTTGGATAACATCTAAGAAGGTTTTCACAAGTTTTCCATGGAAAACTAAGGTGGAACCTCACCATATTTGAGGTCCAAAATAAGACTAAATTCTGTTTTGTTCAAAGTTCTTATATCTTCTATTTCTTTTACTAAACTTGATGAAATCTTGTACCCACCAAGCTCACAACTTAGTCCATAGTTGTGGGTTTGTGTTGAGGTTGATTTCCACCAAGAAGTGATTTCAAAAACTCTTTACTTTAAGTTCATACATGTTATGTTCAAGTGTTGAAAACATTCACGATTCACCATCTTCCATATGGTTGAACTTGTATCTTGTAAAAGTGTGAACCGTGGGAGCTTTGGCTTTCCAACCTAGTTCTACTACCTCACTTGTGAACCTTGTGTATGAACACTCAAGTAGCTTTCTAGTCTCAAAGTAACATAACCCCGTCTAGCCTCCAACACTTAGTTAACTCTTTCCATGTTGTGGTGGTTCACCCCGATTAAGTCTTACTTGGCTACTTGATGATGTATTAGTTAGTTGTTATTTCTTTTCATTCATGACCCTCCAAATCCTTGTAATGATTTGTGTAGTGGTGAATCATACAACGAGGTAAATCCTCCATGCTTGACTTACATGACAATCTATGAAACTCATGATGGACTTAGATTAGGATTATTATTATAGCTATACAAATATATGTATATATATGAACATGGCCGAACTTATGATGATAGTCAGTTTATGATTATTCGTCATGAACTTAGGCTAACTTATCTATGATTCTAAGTCTCTCGTTGTTGATTCTAATAGGCAAACTAGGACCCATGAAATCACGTACAACTTAGTGTCAAAACGAGTACTTAGACTAGAGATACTTTTATGCATACATACTTTTGTACTTAAATTCTAAATCCCGAATCTAACCACTCCACAAATGCCTTATGACCTTACCACCGATCCCCCTTTCCCAAACAACTCGTCACTCACGGATAATTGGAGAGCTTTTGCAAAATTGTGAGTATACATGACCCCTTTTTCCTTTTACACTTTTGGGTATAATATGTTATACTATTTGAACACACGAAAACATACTTTATGCTTAAATCACGAACACAAACAATCCAATCATACATGCTTAAATACGTGATACTTGATTTGTATACTTGGATGATTCTTTTGTGTGATTTATTTGTCATTAACTTCGTACAAGCCTCCCCTTAACATGTATAACGCTGTAGGAGCAACGCACCTCTCGTATTCTTGTGACCATGTTAAGTCTTTAATACTTGCGGTAATCAGAGGGTTGACTTGTATAATTGCATGCCACGTTTACATTAATCTCGTTAACTATTTTTGTCATGTGGATTGTTCAAACTCTTATACTTATATGCTAGTACTCAAAACATGTACACTCGCCAATACTTTTGTATTGAACTATACTTTAAAATGTATTGCAGCATTTTGATGACGATGATGATGCACGGAACTTAGTAGGATGCCTAGAAACGCACCAAACTTAAATTCATGTTTAATAGTTTAGTCATTCGATACTTGTTTTAATTTGTTCATTCCAAACTCATTGTATTTCCATTTCCAACAGTGTAGTTGATAGTAGCAATGGAATGAAATTATTTATTAAATACTTGTCACATTTAGTGTTATGAAGTCTTTAAGCAATCTTTTTCGTCTCAGTTCGATGTTTCCACTATCAGTTGGGGTGTGACATAAGCATTGAAGCAAAACAATTGATGACTCCAGCATTAATACACTCACTGGGTTGCAAATCCTTCATTTGAAATGATATAGCCCAATACCATTGTAGGTTTCGAACACAAGTTGCCTGAACATAGTGTCTTAGCTTTTATAATCATAAAATTTATAGAATTGTTACACTATATGGTGTTTATGTGAGCCTGTGTACAGTTCACAATACACATGTGTACAACTTGAACATACACATGTGTATAACGGATGCTTACACATGTGTAATATGAAAAATACACATGTGAAAATCTAAAAACTACACTATAAAGTATTATGTGATCCTGTGTACAAGGTGAAAATCTAAAAACTACACAAGTGCACTAACAAAACAAACCCGTGCACAGTTTACTGTACACACTACACAATTGGCATATTGGGTTTCTATTATTATATTACCAACTTTGTTTCCTACATTCAAAAGCTATTATATACACATATTTTTAAAACCTACTTGTTCTTATTGTAATCGTTTCGTACCTACAAATGTAAACAAATTGGAATCATTAATTCTGACCTATTCGATTTCGATTATATTTGAATTATTCGACTACACAACTATATTTCATGAATTCATTGGTTAATGTACCCAAATGCATTACAAATATTCCAGTGCACACACTATACACTTTTAGAAAATAACTATACACATTAATTCATTCGTTAATGTACACAAATGCATTACAATTTTTTCAGTACACAAATTATACACTATTAAACAATAACTATACACCAGTGAACATTCAACAATATAGTTTACAATTTGCAAAATACACCAGTGTATATGATACCTTACGGTAAAAAAACATTTTTTTCATTCAAATCTCTAAACAAATACATACACCAATGTATACTATAAATACCACATTTTCATCCAATCATGTTAAAAAATGACAGATACATATGTGTATAAACCATCACAAATACATAAAAAAACCCACTTAATATTTGGGATTACACAGGTACACTCTAAATCAAGCTTACATGATTGAATAATACTCAACGACGACATGATATAAGGTTAATAACTGCACTATTACACCAAAAAATACAAAATAAAACCGAAAAATATTTTGACCAAAATTCAACTTCAAGCCCTGACTTCAAATACTTACATTGATGAGAGAAAAATCACAAAGACCACAATCAGTCATAAATGATACAAGATTCAAAGTTCACGAGGAACATTGTGTACCTTGTTTGCTTTTGTGACAACCCTCAAATTTGCCTGTAACCGTACAGTTTATTAATGATAAATAAAGTGCTTGACGATTGTGTGGAATTACTTAACTGCTTTCTGATATCTATGTTATACCTACATGTACTTGTTAACATGCTAGTAGTATACAGAAAAGTTACTAAATAATCCGTTATATTTTCCTGAGTGTTAAAAATTAAAAATGTTACAAATATATATATATATATATATATATATATATATATATATATATATGACGCTTTACGAATTAATTAAGCACTTTAACGGAACAGTGTCAAACCGAACAACCGGACATTACCCGAAACACTAAAATATTATCAGAAACATTGTTTCACTTATTCTGAGCTAGTTATGTTCCCTGAGCACTATAACACCCTGCATAACACATGAAACACTTAAACACAAATTGTTACACTTTAACCTTCCACTAATTACCCTTACCAACAATTTACACTTAACCCCCCCCCCCCATATATAGCCTACGGCCCACAATGGGGACCCCACCTAAGATTTATCTAATCCTTCCATAATCTTATTTTGGGATTTGGTTTGATTATGTTGGTACTATATGAGACAAAGGAACCTATGGACAATAAGTTTAGGGATTATATAAAGGATCATAAACACTTGTCTTCTTCATCTTCAACACTTCACTCTCTTCTCTCCTCCCTTGAAAGCTCACGGCCACACAACCCCCACACACCACCTCCATTTTTGGTCATCATTCATACAATCCAAGAGCATCCATAGGTGTAAGAAGGTGAACAACGAAGCCCGGTGTGTTCGGAAGTTGAAGGACCTTCTCCATTCGCTATTAACCACCACATTTCTTCACTCGAACTTCCCTAGCCTTGAGCTAGTGGTAAGAACTTAGATCCGTTCATTCTTTATGTTATTTAAGTGGTTAATAGGTGATTTGATGATTAAAGTTATGAAACACTAAAGAACTTGCACTAAAGTCTTGAACATGTTGGTTAAAGAGTAACTAGTGGTGTAAATCATGTAGATCTTGTGTGATTATGATTATTGGTTGATTATCTGATGTTTTGCTGATTAATATTAATGCTTGATGTTGTTGTGATCACTAAACTTGTTAACGGAATCGATCGAACACGATTTAGAAGGTTAAACACTGAAAATCAGAATCTGTCCAAGTTTTACAGCCAAATTCAGTTGGCTGTAAACAGGTCATAAACTCAACGAAAAACCGATATTTTGAATCTAAAATATGTTATTATGAAATACGGTTCTAATGGCACCGGAATCGTAATTTTTGGACTTCGTTTACTATTTTTAAAGTGTTAATTTGTAACAGCAGCTTAAGCTGAATTTTGACAGCAATAAATGGGTGTCATACTTTCAGTCATAACCTGAGTTTTGTGATGAATCGGACCATGAAATTTGTACAGTATATGACAACCGATGCATTTGTAATTACCCCACTGGAATTTCGTAAATCGGACACTCGATGAATTTTTAATAAATTGTTCCGTGGACTGTGGTCAGAAATACATAAATCTGAGTTCAGTCCGGAATATGAATTTTTATAAAATATTGGTATTGAACCGGACCCCGATATTTTTACACAATAAAATATGAAACGTTTAAGACATCCTGTAAAAATTTGGGAATTTTTGGAATAATTTAACCATTTTATTAAAATGTCCGAAAACAGCCGGTTTTGAATATTAATGCTGAAATGACATAAGTTGTGATTTGCGCGTCTAAATGTCGAGTATGCTATCTGTGAATGATCTAACATGTTATATGTGTTATATGCATTATTGTATGTTTGCTTATGAGTGGGGAATGGATGGGAAGTATACATGGGCATAAACAGTTAAAGTAATGCATGCTATGTGCTAGATACGTGTAGAAACTTTGTGCTCTATTTAAAAATCACTAAATGACTAACTGGTAATTATATTAGGACATGATTGACCGACCTTGACTGTTAGCTATATTTGAGAATCTAACCGAGCAAACCGAGGTGAGTTCACACACTTTCTAAGGCATGGGATTCCCGGTGGTTTGGGAATGGGTTAAAGAATTAAAACTAAATCTACATATCCTCCTTAGGTAGGATATGTACGGCCATCCTCCATAGAGTGGATGCCATTATTAAACCTACGAATTCTCCTGGTGCAGAATACGTACGTTCGTCCTCCTGGTGCAGGACAACAACCTTAAAACTAGCTAGACAAAAACTCTATCAATAAGTCCCTCTTCATATCGACTTAATCACCGAGGCCAATGGCGAGCGGGTCATTAGTTAATAGCGCTATTAGGTTTAACAAACCTCACACCGTGCCGTTCGGACGGGCGTGTACTAATGGACTATGGCAAACTGTCAGTGATGATAGACACTGATGTAGGGCACAACTATTGTTCGTAGTAGTCGATATCATACCGTCTAGTAGTTCATATGGGGAAAGCCCCCACTGATTATGGTTATGGATTGGGTAAAGAAAAAGGAACTGGTTAAACATACTTTCAACTACGGGGTAAACCCACGGCAATTAAGCCAACGAAAGTCAAACCACGTTTTTCAGAAACAACTTAAAACTAAACAACCAAACGTGAACTCACTCAACTTTGTTGTTGACTAGTTGTTACATGCATTACAGGTCGCTAGTTGGAGCTTGCACGAGGAAGGAGTCGTTGTGGTGTACGGACTGTTATGTTCCGTACTTATTATTTAAATCTATATGAACTTATTAAACTTGTGTTTTGAACTTTAAGTTATAAACTATGGACTTATGCTTTTGGATTTACTTTTATGCTTCCGCTGTTTAAACTAAACATGGTTAACTGGCTTTGGTCACCAATCGTATCGTGGTTGGTCTTATTTACTTAAATACGATGTTCAATATGATTGGTGGCTCGATCCTGGTCACGTCACGCCTCCAAGCGGTGGTACTCCGCATGGTGGATTTTGGGGGTGTGACAGCTTTAAACAGTAAGAAATCGCCGGAGATTGTTGATCTTCGTCGGACCTCCTCAAGTTCGTCTAAGAGGTTTTTTGATTGATACTATGAGAGAGAGAAACAATTTTATGCTAAAATAAATGAATGTATCTATATAATAACTGACAGTGGCGGACCCGGGAATTTTTTCCTGGGGTGTGAAAAAAATTTAAAAATTTTAGGCCCCTAGCTCTATAAAAAAATTCAGTTCATAGCGGGTCGGATAAGGTCGGGTCATTAAAACAAGTAAACATAAATAAACAAAGTTTCGCGGGTCGGATCAGATCATGTCAGGTTAGGTCAATTTCAATTTTGAAACAATCAAACTCTATTTCCTAACTTCCTATCACATTAACAAACAAAGTTTCAAGTAAAATAGTAAAAAACATAAAAAACCATCACAAGTAAGTAAAGTAACAACAAAAACATCAAAGTTCAAACCCTACCTACTTTTGTTTACCCTAATCATTAAATAAAACAACAACAAAATTTATCTAAGACATAGCTTGGTCTTTAATTTGAAGAATCAGACGAAAAAAGTGGTTCAACTCTTTTCCTCTTAAGAAATCGCACGATAACTTCTCTACTCGTGGTTCTTATCATATATAAATTGCTCCATAAGTTCATAAAACAACACTAAACACTTAAACAAAATAAATAATCATGTTCAACCAATACCATAGTCCATAATGTTCAATTTTAGTTTTCAAACATTCAAGTCCTAATTTTAAATGTTGATTATGAATCATATAAACAAACAAAGCTTAAAATAAATTAACAACAAAATAATTAACTACAAGTCTAGAACAACTAAAAAACATAAAAACATCAAACCCTTATACATCTATATTTTCTACTAATCACCACATAAAACAATCAATAAAAAAGGATAAATCTTTAGGTTGGATAGTTGGATTAATAAAATTAGATTGTAGATTGGGTTAAGTAAAGTGAACAAGTGGTTAAAGAATAATTATACAAATTGTGTTATATACTTATATATTCATAATAATTAGTGTTTAATTTTTTTTATAAATTCATAATATTTTTTTTCTAAGAAGGGTGGTTGAAATTTTTCAAGGGGTGCACTTAAGATTTTCGATGAAAATTAGCACTTCAAATTTTTTATTTCAAAGGGTGCGCCCGCCCACCCACCATTATGGGTAGGTCCACCCCTCATAACTGACACTGAGAGAAATTAGGTTTTTGAAAAAAATTATAAGAAAAGGAAACTATTGGGTTTCCTGGTTTTAAAATATTTGGGGGTGGGTAAGTACAAAAATACCCTTTTCTCTTTAATTTAATTTGGAAAAGAATAATTCATAATTACCATCATGTCATTGTAATAAATATCTAGATGATACAAACCAATGACCCAGATCAGTTCACTCTGAACATAGTTTTCACTCTAGAACCCTATCATTTATATATAGGGTCCATTCCCTTTATTGCAAAAACCGCGAGAACCAATGTAAACACAACAAAATAAACCCAATACACCACCCAAAACCTAAAAAAAACCTACCCCCCCCCCCCAGCTAAATGCTAAAAACTAAACCATAAAGCTAAACCCCAAAAAAACCTTAAAAAAAAACACACAATTTTTTAATATTTTTTAATAAAAATTGCTAGTTTTGGTTTCCAATTTATTTTAAATTTGTTTTTATTGACGAAAAATAGAGGTTTTTATTAAAAAAATTGTGTGTGTTTTTAGATTTTTTTAGGTATTTTTGGTAGTGTTCACATTGGTTCTCGCGATTCTTGCAATAAAGGGTGGTTCCTAACGGATCCTTCTCATATATATATATATATATATATATATATATACACAGGACCCTATATACACATACATATATATATATATATGTAGTGTGAGGTTCATTGGGGAACACCAAAAAAGTGGGGAACCGACTCAAACGAACTCCGATTGGACTCATTCCAGCGACGTTGGAACCGGCTCGTCGAACCCTAACTAGGATCTCTTAACCCTAAATCCTAAATCATAACCCCTAAACCCTAAATATATTAGGGTTTGGCTTTTAGGGTTTAGCTTTAGGGTTTAGGGTTTAGCTTTGGGGTTTAGGGTTTAGTTATAGGGCTTAGATTTAGGGTTTAGCTTTAGGTTTAGCCTTTAGGGTTTAGCTTTTAGGGTTTATAGTTTAGATTTTACGGTTTAGCTTAGGTTTTAGCCTTAAATTTTAGCTTTAGGATTTAGAGTTTAGGAGTTAGGATTTAGGGTTTAGGGTTAAGAGATCCTAGTTAGGGTTCGACGAGCCGGTTCCAATGCCGCTGGAATGAGTCCAATCAGAGTTCGTTTGAGTCGGTTCCCTGCTATTCCCCACTTTTTTAGTGTTCCTCAATGAACCTTCCCCTACATATGTATACGTATATATATGTATATACATATATATATATATGTGTGTATATATACATATATATATGTGTATATATATAGGGGAGTGCTAAAATGAAAAGCACCTCTAGTTGTAAGAACCGTGAGAACCACTCTCCACCAATCAGATTACGACAAAAAGGGTGTTTTGGTCATTTACTCCAAATGTCTAATCTCTCTTTCTCTTCATTAATGGTAGCAGACATTTGATCTGTGTAAAATGCAACATATAAATTACATCAGATAAGGCATAAAGCTAACCCTTTTTTTAGTACTAATGTTGGAAAAAGTGTGCTTTTGTCTTCCTTTTGTATTTTCAGGACTAAATGATCATAATTGAACAAAAGGAACAAATATGTAGCCAAATCTAACATAAATACAAGAAAAGGAATAAACGTGGCATGCCCGACCCCTTTACAGCATCTTCCCAAGCAAAAACAAAGAAACAGAAGGCTGACCACGGCCCCATGCCCAGCGGACACTGGGGTGTGGCCAAGTGTCTGTAGAAAAGATAAAGCAATAGAAGCTTCTATTCCCAGCACGGGGACGTGCCCAGCTCAACACGGGTCGTGGTCAATGCTAAGATTCGCAAAATCTTGCAAATCTTGATAGTACAGATTCGCTTCTGAACACGGGGCCATGCCCAGCGAACACGGGGGCGTGTGGAGCTAATGCAGACAAATTACAATTAATGAAGAAAGAGAATAAGGATGGACACGGGGCCGTGTCCAGCGGACACGGGGCCGTGTCCGGGCTTCTGTACAGGCTATAAATAGGGTGCTTGGCTCACCTCAAAGGCATCCCTTAGCAAACCACCTCTCTACCACTTCACCCACACTCCACCACCATCACAACACCCACATCCACCACCATCATCCATCATCCATCATCCACCTAGAGTGTGTGTGGTAGTCTCGGGATCCAAGATTGATAGTAAGAGTTCTTGACAATCAAAGGCCATGTTTGCCTAAGTCTCTTACATCACTTGGTGAAGACAAGCATTTAGTGTAATACTTTTGATTTTTAATCTTTTCGCACTTTTTATTTGGTTTTGTATTAATGACTTTAATAACTAGTTTCTTATGTTGAAGGTGAAACTTCCTTATCATTTGTCCGTGGTGTCTTGGCATTATTTTACTGTCCATATAAAATAAAAGATTTTCACCATTCATATCTCTACGGTCTATATAGAGATATGTTGGCTACCTGGTCGGGGGTTAAGGGAATGGTTTGGTAAGGTTCTTGCCTTGTTCAGTGTATAGATCCTACAAGGACCTGGGTCAAGCTTACTAGGGCCTCCTTCAATACCCACTGGTATTGGATAGCGGGGGTGGGAATGGTTTGAACCCCTCATATGTAAACTACTATTAATACATTAACCCGACTACTTGGGATTGTATCCCTGCTGACTCAAACCACTTAGCCGATGGTAACGTTACCTTCAAAAGAGGGACATTACGCATTAATAACTTAATTCATTATCTTCCAATATTCTGACCCTTTAGGATTGTATCCTTGCTGACTCAAACTACTGGGTTGAGGGTAACGTCACCTTCAAAAGAGAGGCCTACTACTATAACTAAGATAATCTCTTAAAAAGTGTATAAGTGCGGAAATCATCAAAGGTTACACTAAAGGCGAGTCGGATCCAAGTGATTCATCTTGTCTATCTGTTTTATTTTTATTTTTCAGCATTTTTAGTTTTCATTTTCATGTTTAAAACCTTTTCTAAAATTTTGATTTGATTAGACGTTGAGGATAAACCGATACTAAAAGCCTTTGTGTCCTTGGACGACCTCGGTATTTTACCAACGCTATACTACGCTCACGATGGGTGCACTTGCCCATATGTGTGTTTAGTGTTAGTAGAATATCGTGTTTTATAAATTTAAAACTTGACTAAAGTGTTAAAAGGGGCTTAAAATATAAACAAAAATATATCACGCTACATGCACATCAAGTTTTGGCGTCGTTGCCGGGGACACAAGGATTTTAAGAAAGTTAGGAATCTACGGCCTAATCATTTTTTTTTATTTTTCTGTTTTTTAGGTTTTTTCTAGATTTTTCAGCTTCTGCAGAGCTCAGCACGGGGCCGTGCCCGCTGAACACGCCCCCGTGCCCAATCTTTGGTACTGGAATCCTGTTTTAAGTCAGACAGTAGCTGAACATGGGGCCGTGCCCACTGAACACGCCCCCGTGCCCAAGCTTCAGTTACTGAAAACAGAACCATAAGATCCCGACGGTTGGTAATTTCTGACACAAACATGAGTGATACTGATTATTTTTACTTTCACTCCTATTATGGTATGTGGTGTCAATTATGTGGCGGACCTCATGAAGATTTAAAATGTTATTTTTTAAACTACAATCCCCACTATATAGACCCATTGTTTTCCTGTAGCCTTAAGAGGGGCGAAAGTAAAAACAATCCCTATCTCTCTCTCTCGAATACTCTCAATCATCTCTTATAGGTGATATGATTCTCGAAGAATTATTTCAAATGGAAGAATTAATTCTCCAATTGATAAGAGAACTTGAGATGGAAATAACTAATTCATCTCAAGACGACGATCAAGGAGAATTATTGAGAACGCATTCGGATAATAACAACATCGTTGCTCCCGAAATCACCTATAACTCTTGTGAGGACTTGAGCGATAGTCGTCCCTGTGTCGATTGTGCCGTGAAGGACTCCCCATCGGTTTCCGCCGATGCATACATAGACCTGAGCGATTCGACATACACCTTCTTTAACGAGAGCCCGGATAAGGGAAATAAAGGTTGGTTTTGCCCACCGGTATTTAGTTTAGGATTCACCCTTTCCGATAACCTCTTGTGTTCTTGTCTAAAACTAGGGCAACTAAGGTATCTCAGGCACTTTGGTGTTGTTCCAACCAGTAAGGAACCACCCGATCCGGATAAATTCCTTAAAAATAGACAAAACTTCCAAAACCTCTAGCCACGGGGCCGTGTCCAGGTCAACACGCCCCCGTGTCCACCTAAAGATTCCCGTCTGACTTTTGGTCAGAATACGGACAAAAAGTGTCAGGATCTTGTCTGCACGCGGGGCCGTGTCCAGCCGACATGGGGCCGTGTCCAGCGTGCTGTCGTTTTCTATAAATG
This sequence comes from Helianthus tuberosus, assembly GCA_030545235.1. NCBI lineage: Eukaryota > Viridiplantae > Streptophyta > Magnoliopsida > Asterales > Asteraceae > Helianthus > Helianthus tuberosus. The sequence continues at coordinate 76,181,032 of CM060407.1, forward strand.
CAGCAAGATTCCTGCACTCTTGGACCCATTCCAAAGACAAAGATCTGGTGGGATCTTCACATATACCCTTTAAGGTATATTCTAAAGAAGATTCTCAACAACCATCGTGTCTTTTCTACTTTTTTTCTATTGCCTTCTTCTTCATTCTCCACTCAAGACCTCCATTAAAACTTGAAATCTCCATGATTTCAATCTTTATTGATATCATTGTTAGATTTTTATTCAATGAATCTTATCAAAAATAAGTTTTACAACACAGTTTTAAGTTATTCCTGCTTAAAAATGCTTCAACAATCAGAAAAATAATTTAAAACTCCAAGATTCCCTGTTTCAAAAACCTACAGAGAGGTGGCCACGGGGCCGTGCTCAACGAGCACGGGGCCGTGGCCGGAGTACTGTTTCATTAATTTGAAATTGATTTCGGTTTGTTTTCCTAGAATGTAGACCAGAAATAGCGGAACATCTTCATCACACTCTAGGAACGACTGGCGAGGAAGAAGATCATCGGTAGAAGACTCTCTCGTCAACTACGTGTATGCTTTGAGAGAGGCCATCGATGAATGACAGGAGTAGAGGAAGCCTTGGTCGACCGTATAAATCATTTAACGGTGGGACTAGAGGGATGTCTTCGAGAAGTCAACCTTTTGCACCAAAGGTTGAATATTCTCGCCTCTCCTCCCTTGGTACCAATCGTTACGCAAAGGGAGTGGAATATTGTGCCGGAAGTCATTATTCCGGCAGAGTGGTATGTCATGCACATGGAGCCTCCTCAAGACATATTACATGGGGTTCCTGTGGCCGTAGCCCCGCCTCCACAAGACATTGTGGAAAATGAGCCCGCCTTCTTTCTTCCAATGGAGATAGAGGAATGGCTTAACGACATCTAAGGGACACCCCTCGGTTGCGAGTTCTACAACGCCTTTAAGTACCGGAAAGCTATTGCCGGGTTTTTGATATTCCTACAATAAGGGTAGAACTCCTCGGAATGATTTCCTGCATTTATCGACCTATCTATCTTAGGAACTTTTAAGTTTTTCATTTCTAGCTTTATTTTTAAATTTCTAGGATCTTTTTTAATTTGTCATTTTCAATGAATGATGGTTTTTAAGTAGTAATCGGTGTTTTGATGATGTTGTAATGGATAAAACAAACTCTAAATGGTGGAGATTACTAAGGGAAACTTGAACCCGCGCCCCATGCACAAAAACAGAGCCTCCTGACAATTTTTCTTCATTACACCAAGTTCAACACGGGGCCGTGCTCAGCCTAACACGTCCCGTGCCCAAGGTTCTGCAGAAAACACCCCGTTTAGGTATCTGGACACGGGGTCGTGCTCACTGAACACGCCCCCGCGCCCAGCCTTCTGTTAATTATAATACTGACGATATGAACACGGGGCCGTGCCCGGACCAACACGGGCCCGTGTCCAGACGCCCAGTAACATAAAATTTTGTTTTTAAACACCTTTTTACACATTCAATCAATCTAAAAACTTATTTTTGGGACACATTGAGTATAATGTGTAATTTAAGTGTGGGGGGATGCTAAAACCTTGAATTTTGAAAATCCTAATAACAAGCCTTACACAAAACTCTATTGGAACCGCTAATCACCCCAAATTTTTTCAAAACCTTTTCATTTTTTTTACTTGTCTTGGTTTAATTTGGAAATAACAAGTTCTAAAAAAGTTATATTTTTACAAATTTACAACCAATAGCGTCGTGATTAAAGGAACCAACATAAGATAATTATGAAACGACATGACAAATCTAGTTAAAATTTGATTATATATACTTGATCACATTATAAACCCATTCCCACAAAAAGTGAGTTTTGAGCCTTTATTGAGCATACAAATATACATCTTTAAACTAAATGCTCATTTTTTCGTTCTTGTGTGAATAGCCGTTTGGTTTCTTACGACTCTAGAACTTGCCACGACAATACATTCCCGGTCCTTACCAACTTAAACCCAAGTAAGTAAATGATGGAGGCATTAGGACTAACCCCTTTTTCTTTTCAACACCATTATTTTTCTTTTTTTTTTCTTTTAACCTACCTAAAAACCCCCCTAATTAACCCCTTTGAGCCTAAACCTTTTCATTTCTATAGACCCACAAAACAAACACCCTTTACCCACCAAAACCCTTTTTCTTTTAAACCCTTTTGTTTTAGTAAAAACCTCGGTTTTCTTGTGACGATTCCTTATTAAAAAAAATGAAGTAGAGCAATAAACAAACAAGCTACTCAAAGAAACTTTGTTTGAAAATGCTTGGTTTGAATAAAAGTCACAAAAACAAAAAGTTTTACGACGACCGACGCTTTTCTCCTTTTTTACTAACCACTAACCCAAAACCACCCACCTTTAACCCAAGCCTAACCCTTCCCCAAGTCCTCTTGATATTAACAAAGGTTTATAGTTAAAAAGGAGGAGTAATGATTGCTTGGCAAGCATATGGTAGAAATAAGTTCCATGCCGGTCTCGAGTATTTCACAAAAATACATATTCGGCCGAGTGTTGAGTGATCTCCCGTGAGGTATGTGAACTTGTATATAAATGAAATTTTAAAGAGGCATGTTATGCCCTAATAAGTATTTTTTCTTATGAAACGTTCTAAATAAATTATAACGAATATGATTGTAAATAGCATAAAAATAAAACCCAATAAAGATCTTGGATTCCCGACACTCAAGACAAGCCCAAAAACTTCTCTTCTACCCATTCCATTTTTGACTGTAAGCCACATTATAAAGAGTTTTGCTTGAGGACAAGCAAAGATTCAAGTGTGGGGGTATTTGATGTGTGTAAAATGCAACATATAAATTACATCAAATGAGGCATAAAACTAACCCTTTTTAGTACTAATGTTGGAAAAAGTGTGCTTTTGTCTTCCTTTTGTATTTTCAGGACTAAATAAGCGTAATTGAACAAAAGGAACAAATATGCAGCCAAATCTAACATAAATACAAGAAAATGAATAAACGTGGCATGTCCAACCCCTCGACAGCATCTTCCCAAGCGAACACAAAGAAACAGAAGGCTGACCACGGCCCCATGCCCAGCGGACACGGGGGCGTGGCCAAGTGTATGCGGAAACGACAAAGCAATGGAAGCTTCTATTCCAAGCACGGGGGTGTGCCCAGCTCAACACGGGCCGTGGTCAACGCTAAGATTCGCAAAATCTTGCAAATCTTGATAGTACAGATTCGCTTCTGCACACGGGGTCGTGTCCAGCGAACACGGGGGCGTGTGGAGCTAATGCAGACAAATTACAATTAATGAAGAAAGAGAATAAGGATGGACACGGGGTCGTGTCGAGCGGACACGGGGCCATGTCTGGGCTTCTGTACATGCTATAAATAGGGGTGCTTGGCTCACTTCAAAGGCATCCTTTGGCAAAACACCTATCTACCACTTCACCCACACTCCACCACCATCACAACACCCACATCCACCACCATCATCCATCATCATCCACCTAGAGTGTGTGTAGTAGTCTCGGGATCCAAGATTGATAGTAAGAGTTCTTGACAATCAAAGGCCATGTTTGCCTAAGTCTCTTAAATCACTTGGTGAAGACAAGCATTTAGTGTAATACTTTTGATTTTTAATCTTTTCGCACTTTTTATTTGGTTTTGTATTAATGACTTTAATAACTAGTTTCTTATCTTGAAGGTGAAACTTTCTTATCATTTGTCCGTGGTGTCTTGGCATTATTTTACTGTCCATATAAAATAAAAGATTTTCACCATTCATATCTATACTGTAACACCCCGTGTTTTCACAAGTCAAGTCAAACCAAGGTCAAAGTCAAGGTCTAAGTCAACGACCGATTTCGCGCAACTTGACTCGTAGAAATTTCTTTATTTAATTCGTATTATGTGGAGTAAGTGTTGTTAATGATAATAATCGATGTGTGTTAATCGTTAATCAATCGACTTACGACTGTTAATTATAGGAAGTAACAATGCGATAAAGTTAACTAATCAATAATCAAGCTATGCTAATCGAATCGACTTCTAATCGCAACTCGAGCTACGAATTTTGCTTGTTATTATACGTGTGTGTGTGCCTTACGTGTTACCTGTGCATGTTTATTTATGTTGTGTTGAGTTAATCAAGCGAACCCAATCGAAACTCGAAATGCAATCAAACTCGAATCATGAACGAACTACGATAAATGGTGGAAAATAGATTATGCAAGATATGAGTGTTCGGGACTGAAAGTAATTTGACTAGGAAACCCTATCGTATCGTATCGATCGCAATCGAAATCGAAATCGAATCAGCAAAAATCGTCACGTCAAACACACTAGCCAAGTGCCATCCGGCCGAATAGCCATCCGACCGGATAGCCACTTGGTAAGGGATGACAGGTGCCATCCGACCGAAATGCCATCCGACCGGACAGTCATCCAGGCGATGTGCTATCCGACCGAACAGCCCTTTCCTCTTTTGGCATCCTATAAATACCCCTGTCATTGTCATCTTTTCCACTTCTGGAAATCCCTGTTCGACCAGCACGCTTAACTCGACCTTTTCTCAGATCTCTCTTGATTCCAGTAAGATCTCGTCCTAAATCTTGTACTTTCTTGATCTACACGCACTCCTACACCTTTCTATCTTTTAAATCTTAATTTTTAACTGTGAAATCACTAGATTTCGGGTGTTCTAAGGTGACGTCATCATGTGTTCTTCAAGAACGGTATGTTTTGACCTCAACCCACCAAGAACAACTTTGATCTAACCGATTTCCACAAAGATCTTGTGAAGATCTCTACACAAATGTGGTGACAAAGGATTGGAAGATGGTTTTAACTTTCTTTCGACTCTTTCGCACTCAAAGTACTCAAAACCGATAGGACCCGACCCTGAATTAGTCTTCTACTCGGTTGTAGTGCTGTACTAGTTCAACACCCGGATCCTACTTACGAGACTATCGACTTCGGGTTAGCCAAGAACAACTGCCTCAAGCCGGTAACCAGCCGGACTAGGGTGATTCCTGGTCGGGGTGGCCAACTGGGGGGAACTAGGGGTTCCGTTGACTAACGCGTTGTCAAGGTGACTTGACATAACGACAAACCTTCAAAACGACCAAGTGTAGAACGAACAGGACAATCGGAGCGGATTGCCATTCAACCGGATTACCATCCGACCGGATAGGTCACCCGAACGAATTGCCACCCGAACGGATTACACTTGGGTCCCACCTTTAAACAATCTTAATTAAAGTTTGAGTATTGAACGAATTGCAATCCAATCGAACGACCCTCTAAAAGGATTACTCTTCGGATCATGAGATACTAAGACTTTAAAAGACTTAACAATTTCCAACATATTCAATAGCACGTTTTGCCATCCGATCGAATGACACTCCTGAAGTGAACTTGTTTTCAATAAGTAACCTCATCACCAAGTCACCGTCCGACCGGATGACCATTCAAACGAATTGCCATCTGCACGACTAGTCATCCGATCGACCGACTTGAAAGATAGAGATACTTAATTGTTTTCAAAATGCTACAACGAAAACTTCAAAAGTCAAACCATCATACACAAACACCTACTTCTTATAGGAAGAAACAATCCACTCGAATTGCCATCCGACCGGATGACCACCCGAACGAATTGTTACCCGCACGAATTGTTGTCCGATCGAATTACCATCCGATCGAACCCCTATCCGACCCTTTCATAATTTGTGACGTTTTACAAATCGCTTATCGTTATACTATCGAATCTATTCAGGCTAACCGTACTCGCTAAGCGCTCCCTTCAATCCATTAATCGCTGTGAGTATACTCGAATCCTTTTTGCTTTAAGCACTTTTGGGTGTTACATACGTTACGAATATTCAAACTACAACTATCACACTACTCAAACTATTTGAACGCTAACCATTAACGCATGTTATACGTGGCTTATGAATGCTTGTTTGTTATGTTTACACATGGAATGCTGTCTACCTGCCTTAGCAACGATAGTACTATAGTTTGGACTCAGCACCAGTTCACTCGGGGGTTGTTAAGGATCTTTTACTTGCATGGATTACGGTGGTAATCATGTATTGCGAACTGCCTCGGGCAGTCAACCCGCAGTCATTGGTATCGATGGATCTATGTCGATAACTAACGTGCTTCATTTCACTATGTGTACGTGCTGGTTATGCGTAAACGAATTCGAACTCTATATGATATTATCAAACTTGTATGCTCCCCTTTACATTTTATGTATTGACTTTTATTTTAACGTATGTGACAGGTGCTTAGGACGCACACTTGGTAGAAAATTGAAGCTAGAATAAAGCTTTAGAGCCCAACAAATAGTTGTCTGTAGTGGTCAAACTAAGGGTCTCTAGAGGCAGATAAACAATTGCTCTATTTTGAAATCTGAGTTGTCGGAACAGAATATTTGCCCAGTTTTTGTCTGTAATAATTGTTGTTACTGTTTAAGATACTATATGGGACGTATTATGTTAAATTGAATGGTATTGATAATTGTTATGGAAACTTCTGGACAATCTGTTTCACTCAATGCCACGCCCCGATGATTCCGCCATCGGTTGGGGTGTGACATATACGGTCTATATAGAGATATGTTGGCTACCTGGTCGGGGGTTAAGGGAATGGTTTGGTAAGGTTCTTGCCTTGTTCAGTGTAACACCCCGTGTTTTCACGAGTGAAAGTCAAAGTCAAGGTCAAAGTCAACGACCGATTTCGCGCGACGTGACTCGTAGAATTGTTTGTATGATATTTAGATTATGTGGAGTAAGTGTCGTACATTGCAAGCACCACCCCGTATCACAATCGACCTACGACTGTGAAGGATAGGAAATAACAATGCGATAAAGTCAATCAAGCTATGCTAATCAAATCGACATCAAATCGTAACTCGAATTACGTATTTTATTTGTCAGTTATACGTGTGTGTGTTCCTTACGTGTTACTTGTGCATGTTTATTTTATGTTGTGTGGTGATAATCAAGCGAACTCAATCGAACTCGAAGTCTAACTCGAATATGATCGAACCCGAACCCGAACACCGAATCGAACCATATAAGAAGTAGTTGGGACTGAAAGTAATTTGATTAGGAAACCCTATCGAATCGCTCGCAAATCAGAACCAAATCAACATCGCGCCGAGCTCACCCTAGGAGGCGGCATCCGCACGGACTAGCTGTCCGCACGGACGAGTCATACGCACGTACAGCCCATACGCACGTACGGGTCATACGCACGGATTGCCAGTCCGCACGGATGGCCAGCCCGCGCGGATAGCCTACCCGGGTGCGTGCCATGTGCACGGCTCACCCCCTTTCCCTTTTTGGCATCCTATAAATACACGGGTCACTCTCCACTTTTTCCACTTTTGGCAAGTGACGTCCGAACCACACGCATTCTCCACCTTTTCTCAGATTTCTCTCGATCCAGGTAAGATCTTGCACTAATTCTTGTACATCTTTGATCACTACACCATTCTACACATTTCTATCTTTCGGATCATCGATTTTAACCATGAAATCATCCGGATTTGAGGTGTTCACGGGTGACGTCATCATGAAGTTCGTAAGAACTTCATGCTTGGCTTCATTCCGCCAAGAATATCTCAGATCTAGACGATTTCTACAAGTTTTACAATAATTTCACCTAGATCTAAACTTTTCTAAGGATAAAAGAGTTGAAAGACATAAACCTAATGTTCTCTCCTCCTTTTACCCTTAAAACCGGTACGAATCCGACCAGTCCTAGTGTTTTACTCGTCAATAGTGATACCCTAGTTCTAGATCTGGAGTCGTACCATAGACAACTGATTTCGGGGTTAACTGGGACGGCCGTTCTGAGTCGCCGGCAGGCCGAGTTAGGGTGGTTCCTGACCGGTCTAGTCACGCGGGTGAGAACACAACTCCAAGTGGTTGCCACGTAATCAGAACGTCTCGATAAACGACAACAGAAACCAAGTGAAGACGAGCGGGACAACCAGACTAGTTGTCCGCACGGACTAGCTGTCCGCACGGACGAGCCATACGCACGTACAGCCCATACGCACGTACGGGTCATACGCACGGGTTGTCATCCGCACGGACTACCTTTGGCACCCACTTTCCAAACAAAGGTTTGAGTATCGACGAAGGAGCAATCCGGACAGACGACCTCTGAATGGATTACTCATCGGATCATGAGATACTAAGGCCTTAAAATGAAAATCGAGCAAACCTCACCCGCACGGCCAAGCCGTGCGCACGGACAGGCTATCCGGACGGATTGTCTCTGCCCGCGCGCACAGGCTGTCCGCACGGACTACCACACGCACGGACCGCCATCCGCGCGGCCGGCTTGAAAAGTAGAAACACTTTGGTGTTTTCAAAATGCTACAACGAAAACTCCAAAGCACAAGCCATCATACACAAACACATCTTGGGAAGAAACAATCCACTTGAACATTTATCCACACAGGCAATCTAGCCGTACGGGTAAGTCGTCCGCACGTATAACTAGTCCGCACGGGTTGCCATCCGCACGGACAGTCACACGCACGGATGACCTATCCGGATGGAACACCATCCGCACGCATCACCATCCGCACGGATAGGTCATGCGCACGGATGACTTCTACTCACGGATGTCTGATCCGCACGATCAGCCATCTTACCCACTCCCACTTGTACTATTTTACGCGTCACTTATCGTTACGTTATCGAATCTATTCAGGCTAATCGTACTCGCTGTAAAGCGCTCCCTTCAATCCATATCACTGTGAGTATACTCGAACCCTTTTTGCTTTAGCACTTTTGGGTGTTACATACGTTACAACTATTCAAACTACAACTATCACACTACTCAAGCTATTTTAACGCTAAACCATTAATGCATGTTATACGTGACTTGTGAATGCTTGTTTGTTATGTTTACACATGGAATGCTGTCTACCTGCCTTAGCAACGATAGTACTATAGTTTGGACTCAGCACCCGTTCACACGGGGGTTGTTAAGGATCTTTTACTTGCATGGATTACGGTGGTAATCATGTATTGCGAACTGCCTCGGGCAGTCAACCCGCAGTCATTGGTATCGATGGATCTATGTCGATAACTAACGTGCTTCATTTCACTATGTGTACGTGCTGGTTATGCGTAAACGAATTCGAACACTATATGTTACTAACAAACTTGTATGCTCACCTTTACATTTCATGTATTGACTTTATTTTAACGTATGTGACAGGTGCCTAGGTTGTTTATATGCTTCTCGGGCTGTGATGAAATCGAAGCTAGGAACTGGAGTCCTAGAAACCAATAAATAAACTAGTTATGTTTAAATCTGAGTTGTCGGAACAGAATATTTGTTTAGTTTTTGTCTGTAATAACTTGCTTTGCTATTTGAGACATGGTATGGGACATGTTAACTTAAATTGAATGGTAATGATAGTTGTTATGGAAACTTCTGGACAATCTGTTTCGCTCAGTGCCGCGCCCCGATGATTCCGCCATCGGTTGGGGTGTGACAGATTGGTATCAGAGCCATAACTATAGGGAATTAGGCAAGACTCGACCTAGTTCGGGTCGAAGTCTTAGAGACCTAGACTATAGTTAAGAACCAACAGACCAACTCACGCGTATGCGTAAACTCGTCACTATCACCCACTCTTTTCTATCATTGCACTCGAAATTTTCAAGTTGTGAACAGGCGACGAGGCCGAGAATAGGTGTGAAAACCGCAAACTCTCGACTAAGTTGCCTAGCCAGTTGCGTTTTTAGCTACAAACGAGGAGAATTATACCAAATCAGGAGTGAAATCCATATTTTGATAAATAATCTCCTCAATTTTTACCAGAAACGAGGACGGGAGTTGCAAGATAGGGGTGAAACCCTAACCTTGACGACTCGTCCCGCTTTTATACAAAACTCCACCAAAGTTCGATGGACTCCAACGGTCTAAAGACACAACCTAACCAAAGGGAATTGCGCCAACGCCCAAGAATCGAGGCAAGGGCATAGTCCTGGAGGTCGTTGTGCAGGATCCTTGAGAACAGTCGAGCTACTTTGGTTAGTCGAAGTCTATTAGCCGCAGACAATCTACCTTCGATTTTCGATCTTTATGAAAATTTTACGCTTTTTCTGTTATTTGTTAACGTTTTGAGATATTATTGGTTTCAACCCAACATTATTGCTTCTGCTAAAACACAAAACCCACGCCTCTCCTCGCTAGCAACTCAACAATTAGAATACGTCGTACGCTCGTAGGAGTTTTTAATGACTAAGTATGTGTGTTTCTAGCTGTTGTGCTTATGTGGTTAGGAATGTTGTGATTATGTGCTCTACATGATTATGTGATTTTGTGCAACTCTGTGATTCTGTGATTATATACATTTACATGGTACGTGTTACTGAGCTTTAGTAATAGTAGACGTGTGAGGGAGATTCGAATACATGTGTTGAGTTCCATGGCGATGTCTATTGCAGACAATGTCGTCTGGATCCCGTCATCAACTCTCTCGTCAGGAAAAGAGGGACCGACGTCTTGCTTCCATCGTCGCGAAAGCTGTAGCAAAGGCTGTGAGCGGTGTCTGCGAGAATGCCAGCAAATCATCTGAGGAATCGAGGACTGAGGGTCCTAGAGCTGCCGCGAGACCTTTCAGTTTCAAACAATTCAAGTCATGTGGGCCGAAAGAATTCACAGGCGAAGGAGGTCCTACTGCTCTATTCCACTGGTTTGACTCTATCGAGGTTACTCTGCGACAAAGTGGTTGCCCTGATGACCTTCGAACTCTGAACGCTACCGGCGTCTTTCAGTCCCGTGCTTTGGACTGGTGGACGGCCGAGAGGAACAAGAGAGGGAATGATGCAGCTTACGGTTTGTCGTGGGACGAGCTCAAGGAGGTCATGCTGGAGGAATTCTGCCCTCCTCACGAGCGTCAAAAGCTTGAAGATGAATTTTGGCACATACATCAGAAGGATGGAGACAATGCTGGTCTCACTGCTCACTTCAAACAGCTCAGCATTATCTGTCCTGACCAGGTCAAGACCCCTGAGATGACCATCAAGAAATACATCCGAGCCCTGCCCGACTGCGTTGCTGATTTCGTGCAAGTGGCTAAGACTACCACGATCGAAGAAACCTATCTATTGGCCGCTGAGATCAATGACAAAAGGGTCAAGGCTGGGATGTGGGATATGACCTCCAAGCATCTACATCAAGCCACTACTACTACACCAACCGCTGAACCCACGACATCAAGCAACAAGAGAAAGAACAAGAGAAAGAACAACTCCACCAACAAGAACTATGCGATTTCTGCTGCACCGATCCAAGCTGCACCTGCTCAACAGCGTCAAGTAGTGGCGCCTGTGGCCAATGCACCGCCTGCAAAGCGTGCATACACGGGACAACACCCACTCTGCCCTACTTGCACCTACCACCATCCAACTGCTATTCAATGCCGCTTCTATGCTCATTGCAACGTCTACGGCCACTTTACTGCCAACTGCCGTATTCGTCAAGCTCCTGCCAATCAAGCTCTACTCGCTGCCCCACAGGGTCAACAAGCTCCTCCGGCACCCGCAGTCAAAGCCAGAGCATGCTTCACATGTGGCGACCCGAACCATTTCGCCAACATGTGCCCGAACAGGGTGGTGAAACAAGAACCCCAGCAGCAACAGCAGCAACCACAGCAACAGCAACAGCAGCAGCAACAGGCCGCACGAGCCAGAACTTTCAATCTCAACGTGCGTCAAGCCCAGGCCGACAACAACGTGGTCAATGGTACGTTCCTTGTGAATGGTATTTATGCTTCATGCTTGTTTGATACTGGAGCCGATAATTGCTTTGTGTCACTCGAATTTGAGAAACTCCTTAGTCGTAAACGTTCTCGACTCTCCTCTGCTTTCGAAGTTGAAGTCGCCACCGGAAGAACCGTCGCTGTAAACTCTGTTATTCGTGATTGCACTCTCGAACTCAACAATCACATCTTCTCAATCGATCTCATTCCAATGCAACTAGGAAGTTTCGACGTCATAATAGGCATGGACTTTCTTCGCGGAAACCATGCCGAAGTCGTGTGCTTCGATAAAATGATTCGTTTTTCGCTCGCCAACGGAGATTCATTGTGCGTTTATGGTGATACTACTTCAAAGGGTCTCAAGCTTATGTCCTGCCTACAAGCCAGCAAGTATCTCCGTAAGGAATACAGGGCTTTCTTGGCCCATGTCGTAGCAGCGGAGCAGGAAAAGAGAGAGAAGAAGAAAGTAAAGGACGTTCCAGTGGTTCGAGAATTTCCTCAAGTTTTTCCAGAGGATCTTCCCGGACTACCTCCGAAGCGTGATATTGATTTTCGCATTGATCTCATTCCTGGAGCCAATCCTATCGCCAGAGCTCCTTATCGACTCGCGCCGTCCGAAATGCGTGAACTCTCAACCCAACTCCAGGAATTGCTTGAAAAAGGCTTTATTCGCCCGAGCACCTCTCCGTGGGGCGCACCAGTCCTTTTCGTCAAAAAGAAGGATGGGACGTTCCGGATGTGCATCGACTACCGGGAATTGAATAAGTTGACTATCAAGAACCGCTATCCTCTGCCACGAATCGACAATTTGTTTGATCAACTACAAGGCGCTACGTGTTTCTCGAAGATTGATCTACGTTCAGGATACCATCAGCTGCGTATACAAGAGGAGGATATACCCAAAACCGCCTTTCGCACTCGTTACGGCCACTACGAATTCGTTGTCATGCCTTTTGGCCTAACCAATGCACCAGCAGTTTTCATGGATCTGATGAATCGAGTGTGTAAACCGTATCTTGACCGTTTCGTCATCGTGTTCATCGACGATGTCTTGATCTATTCCAAAACGAGAGCCGAACAGGCGCAACATCTACGTTTGGTTCTCGAGTTACTCCAGGGGAACCAACTCTATGCCAAATTCTCCAAATGCGAGTTTTGGTTGGAGGAGGTCCAGTTCCTGGGTCACATCGTGAATAGCCAGGGTATTCACGTCGATCCTGCGAAGATTGAAGCTGTTAAGAGCTGGGTTACGCCCAAGAACCCGACTGAAGTCCGCTCCTTTCTCGGGCTAGCGGGCTATTATCGACGATTCATCGAAGGATTCTCGAAGATTGCTGTACCACTCACTTCTCTCACTCATAAGGACCAGCCTTTTGTCTGGGGAACCAAACAAGAGTCTGCCTTCCGAGCCCTCAAATACATGCTTTGCAATGCTCCTGTCCTGACACTACCCGATGGAAACGATAATTTCGTTGTCTACTGTGATGCTTCCAACCTTGGTCTCGGGTGTGTCTTGATGCAACGAGACAAGGTTATAGCTTACGCATCTCGACAGCTCAAAATCAACGAGAAGAACTACACAACCCACGATCTCGAGCTAGGCGCAGTTGTTTTTGCATTAAAGATCTGGCGACACTACCTGTATGGTACCAAGTGTACGATCTTCACCGATCATAAGAGCCTACAGCACATCTTTAATCAGAGGGAACTAAACATGCGTCAACGCCGATGGGTAGAACTTCTCAACGATTACGACTGTGAGATTCGTTATCACCCAGGCAAAGCAAATGTTGTTGCCGACGCGCTTAGCAGACGAAGTTATCTGCTTAGCACCCGGAATGTCCAAGCCCAGCACAATCTCGAAGCTCTTATTCGCGACGCCCAGCATGCATGTTTCAACGAACGCACCTTGAAGAAAGAAAGAATCTACCACGATGGAGCCCAACTTGTGAGCAAACCAAACGGGATATTCCACTTCTTAGACAAAATCTGGATCCCCAAGCGAACTAACCTGCGACAGATCATCATGGACGAAGCCCACAAATCCCGATACTCTATTCATCCTGGTGCCGACAAAATGTACCATGACCTACGATATAGGTACTGGTGGCCGGGCATGAAACGGGATATCGCACTCTACGTCGGGAGATGCCTAACCTGTGCTAGAGTCAAAGCTGAACATCAACGACCCTCTGGCTTGCTCGAACAACCTCCAATTCCCATGTGGAAGTGGGAGAGCATAGCTATGGATTTCGTAACCAAGCTTCCAACCACGTCATCAGGTCACGACAGCATTTGGGTTGTTATTGACCGTTTGACCAAATCAGCCCACTTTCTGCCGATACGAGAAGACTACAAGGTGGAACGATTAGCCCGAATCTACACCGACGAGATCATTTGTCGACATGGGACGCCTCGTGACATCATCTCTGATCGTGATGCTCGATTCACTTCGCGATTGTGGGGAACGTTTCAAACGGCACTCGGTACAACGCTTAATCTAAGTACTGCGTTCCACCCACAAACCGACGGTCAGACTGAAAGAACGATTCGTACGCTTGAAGACATGCTCCGTTCGTGTGTCCTAGACTTCGGTGGTAATTGGGATAGACACCTTCCGTTAGTCGAATTCTCGTACAACAACGGCTACCAGGCTAGCATCCAGATGGCACCTTTCGAGGCCCTATACGGAAGAAGATGTCGATCGCCTATTGTGTGGCACGAGATCGGTCACTCGCAACTAACCGGTCCGGAGCTGCTACAAGAAACGACAGACAAAATTTTCCAAATTCGGGACAATCTAGCGAAGGCTCGAGATAGGCAGAAGCTTCTCGCCGATAAAAAGCGCAAGCACCGTGAGTATGGCGTTGGTGACTACGTACTCCTAAAGGTATCACCTTGGAAGGGTGTAGTCCGATTCGGTAAAAAGGGGAAACTTGCGCCTCGATATGTGGGACCTTTTAAGATTCTGGAAAGAATCGGAAAAGTCGCCTACAGACTCGAATTACCGGAAGAACTTAGCAATGTCCATCCGATCTTCCATGTGTCAAACCTCCGAAGGAGCCTCCACTACCCCGACTTACATGTTCCTCTAGATGATTTACGAGTGAACGAAACATTACACTTCGTGGAAAAGCCTGTCGAAATCATGGATCGCCAAACCAAAGAACTCAGGCGCTCACGCATTCCTATTGTGAAAGTCCGGTGGGAAGGCAAACAAGGCGCGGAGTTCACTTGGGAACTCGAGAGCGACATGAAGGCCAAGTACCCGCAGTTGTTTAAAGAGAAAGTCTAGAGAGAGAAAGTGACATCGTGATTCAGGTGTTTGTACGATTTCATATAAATCAATAGAATCACCGATTATATTAGAGAGATAATCTTAGATAGAGAAAGCCTAGATAAGAGTAAGTCTCTCACGTGATTTTCGGAGCTTGTAATCGTCAGATTATCTATTGAATCACGTTAAAAATTGCACGTTCTTGTCTGTTCGATCTCACTCGTGCACGGATTCCGCACGTCGTCCGAGTCGGATCGCAATCGAAACGAATCAAACCGGAACCTAACCAATAGAGTAACAATTATAATATATACTAAGTGCGATTGATCCTCGCAACCGAGCTCCTGCTCAGATACCACTTGTAGGATCGATTTGACGATTCGAATTGAAATGTAAAACTCTACAGGCTTTTAGATCAGGTACTTTCGCTTATTTCCAAGGGCTATAAATAGGGAGATAGAGTGTTAGAGTTAAGATTGTTCAATTGAATCATGTCATTTGTACGTTATTGTGTGTTCGATCACGTACGTTCACGGTTTCCGCACGTTGAACGTTCGTTACGCAATCGAACGGTGTTGAAACCGATCCCACAATTAAAATCCTGGTTAATTTGACGATTTTCAATGATCTAAACAAAGGACTCTCACACGTGATTCACGAATTAGTTACAGCTTCCGGATTAATTTCGGGACGAAATTTCCTAAACAAGGGGAGGCTGTAACACCCCGTGTTTTCACGAGTGAAAGTCAAGGTCAAAGTCAACGACCGATTTCGCGCGACGTGACTCGTAGAATTGTTTGTATGATATTTAGATTATGTGGAGTAAGTGTCGTACATTGCAAGCACCACCCCGTATCACAATCGACCTACGACTGTGAAGGATAGGAAATAACAATGCGATAAAGTCAATCAAGCTATGCTAATCAAATCGACATCAAATCGTAACTCGAATTACGTATTTTATTTGTCAGTTATACGTGTGTGTGTGCCTTACGTGTTACTTGTGCATGTTTATTTTATGTTGTGTGGTGATAATCAAGCGAACTCAATCGAACTCGAAGTCTAACTCGAATATGATCGAACCCGAACCCGAACACCGAATCGAACCATATAAGAAGTAGTTGGGACTGAAAGTAATTTGATTAGGAAACCCTATCGAATCGCTCGCAAATCAGAACCAAATCAACATCGCGCCGAGCTCACCCTAGGAGGCGGCATCCGCACGGACGAGCCATACGCACGTACAGCCCATACGCACGTACGGGTCATACGCACGGATTGCCAGTCCGCACGGATGGCCAGC